>CM036932.1:3841180-5164813 GCA_020800305.1 Porphyrio hochstetteri | reverse complement strand
GTCTGGCAGCGAACGGGTTTTTCTCCGGATGGGGAGAGATTTCTCCATCTCCTCCTTCAAGATCAGCTTCCCCAGGTTGGAGGTGACCTGGGGGTTTAGGGATACAGGGATGGGTCAGTGCCAGCCATCCCCAGCCCCTCGCAGGGTGCCTGCCCACCCGCTCTGCCCCTCACCTTGCTCAGCTCCTGCCTCTGGAGCTCCCGCAGGTTCTTCATCTCCTCTGTCAGGTCCTCCTCCTCCGTCCTCCCCTCTCTTGGAGGCCATTCTCCTCCTCCACTCTGTCTCTGGAGGAGAAGAGGGGATGTTATATCCATCCTCAGCATCCCTGCAGGATCTCTGGGGGGGGGTGTGCAGCCTACCCCCTTGCCCTGCTGTTCCCCACCTACCCACGACAGCCAGGGACGGGGGGCAACGGCCAGTAGTCGGTCTCAAATCTTGGCAGGCTGGTTTGGGTCTGGGGGCTGCGCTGCTGGGAACTTGGAGGATTCAATGATCAAATCCTCTATGAGATGCTTCCCATGGTGGGCACCAGGATGGTGTTCTGTGGGCATGGGGTGGAGGGGGTGAGACAGCGCCCTGGGGTGCCCTGTCCCATGGGGACATGCACCCAGACACCCCCCCCCTTCACCTTTTCTGCCTGTAGATGGGAGGCTTCTTGTATATGTTGAGCTCTGTTGTGTCAGTCTCTGCAAGGAAAAGGGGGCTGGGGGTCAGGAATAGCTCGGAACCCCCTGCCCATTGGGTCTGTGCTGGTGCTTGGGGTCTGGCAGGGCTGGGGGCAGGGAGGAGGGGGGGGTGAGGTACCGGGGTCGGTGGAAGTGCTGCACGCTGCTGCGGGATGAGCTGCTGCCCTGGCGAGAGGTGGGCTGGGGGGCGCTGCTGGGTGTCCGGCCTCTCCAGCCACTCCGGATCACCTGGGGGTGAGCAGGGTGGGTGAGCAGCAAAGCATCGGCGATTTGGGGTGCTTCCCCTCCCTCCTCAGCCCCCCTACGTGCACCCTGGTGCTGGGGCCAGGGGTGTGGGTGACTCACCTCTGGAGACGGAGGAGGAGAGAGATGGATTTGGGAGACAGAGAGCGCTGCAGAGGGGGAGAAGGGATTTATTCCAGCAGCCCCCTCTCTGGGATGGACCCCAATGTTCCCCCCCACCCAGAGTACAAGTGGCCCCAGGGAGCCTCACCTCCCGGCTCCGGGGCAGCTCCACGTGCTCCATGAGGGAGTAAGTGAAGTGGGGTTCATAGTCATCAAGTCAGGGCGCTCGATGTCCAGGATCGCTTTGTCCTTTGGGGATGGCAGCCAGGGTCCTTGTACCCCAGCACCTCGTTATCCATCTTGGCCTGAAAAGAAGGGAGAAACACCTGCTTTTTTGGCTGTGGAAAAGGAACCATCAGGGGCCAGGGAAGGGCTTCCTCGGGGCTGCCATCCTTCGTGGCCCCTCCAAGGTCACGGAGAGGTTTTGGGGAGGTGCAGCCCGTCCCTAGGGATGGAGGATGTGGTGGGGGGTGTGAGCGGCCCCTTACCACGATGCTGGAGGGCGACCCAGGGACGCTGGACCCGCGGGAAGAACAGACGCTCCCAGGGGAGGTCAGTGGTTGCTGGAAGGAAAAGGAGATTTTTAGGGGCTCAAGGACACGGTTTTGGACCCCGGGCATGGCAAGGGGGACCCGGGGACACCCCTGTACCCCCTGGGACCGCAGTGCACCGGGGAAAAACCTCCTTGGGGATGGGGTATTTCTGGGTGGGCGCTGGGGTCTCCTTTGCCTCGGGGTTGGGGGTCACCCGGCAGGTGACAGTGGCTCGGCCGGGACGCGTTGCCACTAGATGGTGCTGCCAGGCTGGGCTGGGAGGAGGAGGAGGAGGAAGGCAGGGGGCTGTTAGCATCATCCCAAGGTGACTCTGCCAATGTCCTTTGGCCACCAGCCCCTGCCCTTGGCCACCAGCCCTTGGGTGCCTTCCAGAGCACCCCACTGCCCGTGTGCCCCCAGGACCCTGCCCACGGCTCCCCCCCTCCACCCACCCCTCTCCCTCCCTTACCTTCTGCAGCCTTTCCATTCAGGTGTGGGCTGGAGGGGCTGTGTCAGTCACAGGGTCCTGTATGGAGAGAGTGGGGGTTTTGGGGGGCACTGCCAGGGCGGGCACAGAGCACCCCAAGGTGGGGCCCAGGGATAGGTGCCCCATGGCAGTGGGGCTGGGCTCCTCACCCCTCTCCTCTGGGGCTGAGCCCAGCAGCCCCCCATGCACTGGACCAGTACAGGGCAGCACAGCCCCGCTGCTGGCAGCAGCACAGGCTCTCCAGGGGATGCCACCATCCTTGGGGTAGCCAAACTGCCCCGTGCCCACCCCGGAGCTGGGAAGAGGGACACACCAGCCCCCCACTCACCGCCGCCTCTGTGGCTCCGCATCCCTCTGGGCTCTAACGCCGGGCTGGGGCTCTGCTGCTGCCTCTGTAACAGAGACCAGAGAGGTGACAGCGGCTCACAGGATGACACCAGCGTGGCACAACTCAACCCCGTCCTCCCGCTGCCCCTACAACCCCCTCCCCACCTCCCTGGTGCCCGCAGCACCCTGCCCTGCCCCGTGCCGGCTGCCGGTGCGGCGTGCCCAGCGATGCGCTGGTGGGTGCTGCTGGGGCTGGCAGGCGGAGCAGGGGTAATGAGCCCCTTTGTCCACCGGCAGCCAGAGGACTCGAGAAGGCTCCAGCCACGGTGGGGCGGGCGTGCTGCGCTCAGCCCCTGCAGCCCCCCGGGGGCCTGAGCCCTCCCTGGGCTTTGAAACCCACAATGCAGCACACAAAGGGGAAAGTTCCCCATTCTCCTCCCAACTTCTCCTTTCAGAGGGGAGGCTGTCAGGAAAAGCCTCGTGCGATCCAGGCGATGACAGCAGCAGCCCTCCGGCCTTGGAGCACACACTCCCCCCTCAGCAGCCTGTGCAGAGGGCTGGGGGGGATGCTACCACCTCTGGAGACCCCCAATCCCACTGCCCCCTGCAACCCCGGCTCCCAGCACGGGTCCATCCCCACGGGATGCAGAGATGGAGAAGGACCAGACCTGACAAAGCCTGGAGCATCCTCCAGCTGCCGGCAGCCGCCCAGCAGGAGGTACCGCCCTGGGCTCGCTCCTCCGAGGGTCGAGCCAGGACAAGGCAGCTCTGCCAGCAGCTCAGGGCTGGAGCCATCGTCCCTCCTGTGAGACCACCCTGCCATAAATAATCCCTGCCTTTGCCACTGGAGTTGAGAGGTGGGGGGGAGCCCTGATCGCTCCTACCCATCCCCATCCCCTCCCAACCCTCCCGAGGGTCTGCAGGACCCCGTTCCAATGGGGACAAGCACCCCCCTGGACCTACACAGCCCATGGTACAAGGCAGCATTGTCCAGACAAGCAGCAGCCACCCCGCACACCCATGAGCTCACAGTTTCCAGCGGCAGAGCCAGGCCAATCCCCCCCCCTTCCCCGCCTCCGGCTCGCACCCCGGGGCGCTGTGGGGTACAGGAGGGCTGGGGGCACAGGCGGTGGGGCCGTGGGGGCACGTCGGGTGGCAGGGAGCAGATGGATGAGCTGGCAAAGAGCAGGAGGAGGCAGAGGAAGCGGCGGGGGGCCGGCGGAGGGTGGGTGAGGGGCCGGGTGGATGCGGATGCCGGCGGGGAAGGAAAACAAGCCCGAGCCAGGGGTGCGGGGGGGATGCGGGCAGAGAGCCCGGGGGGGTGCAGAGGGGTGCTGGGGCTGTACAACCAGCCCAATTACGGCCCCCCCCCAAGCCTGCCGTGGTGAAGGGGGACGTGGGGACACCTTATCTGGTGCAGGCAGGGAGCCACCGCCCCGAGGGCAGGCTGGCTCCCCATGGCAACCTCCAATCTCCCCAGCAGCCCTGCCTGGAGGGTCCTTTGCTGGGCGAGATAAGGCCCTGCACGTGTTTGGGATTTTCCTGGCCGGGGGGGGGGGTGTGGGGGGAGCGGGATGACGGGGTTAATGCTGCGTGTGTGTCCCCCCCCCAGGGTGATGCTGAGGGTACCCACGATGCTTTGCTGGAGCGGGGAGCGAAAGGTGCTGGGTGGGATGTGTTGGGAAGACGATGGAGGGAGGGAGGGATGAAGGGATGGAGGGAGGGATGGAGGGAGGGATGGACTGCACGCCAGACCCCCCTGTGCGGGGCACGTCCCGGGGGGGCCGTGGGGAGCTGCCACTGCAGTGGGAAGAGGCCAGTTCCCTCCTCCCCACCCGGAGGAAATCCGGATTTGACTTTTCACAGCCGCCAAAGCCATCAGCACCCGGCACCGGGCCGGAGGGGGGGCAGGCTGCACGACCCACCTCTCCCAGGGAGGGGAACGGGTTATAGGGACCCTCCCTCCCAGCCTTCCTCCCCTCCTCCTCCTCCTCCCTGCCTGCCTTGCCTTTGCCATCGTGCTGGGCACGGGCACCCTGACACTCCCTGGATGCCCACCAGCGGGAGGGGGGGACACACGGTGGGGTCACAAGTTCCCCGAACAGCTGGTTCCCGCCAGCTCTGGGAACAGCGTCCGGTGCTTCCCAGACCAACCCCGGCCGCCTCCTCCTCCTCCTCCTCCTGTCGCCACAAGCCCCAGCGCAGCACGTACAGGAGAGCCGCCGAGCATCCTCCCGCCGCGCCGGGGAAGCCGCCGCACACCGGGGCCCCACCGGCAACTCGATCGCGACGGGGCTGAGCTGGCGGGGAGCACGTGGGTCCCCGACCCACATCTCACCGGTGTCCGGTTCCTCCTTTGTCCTGTTTCTCGCCCTTCCCTTCCCTTCCCCTCCCCGCCCGAGCACCGCCCGGCAGAGAGGAGCGGCCCTTCGGCTATTGACAGCCCATCGCTTCCGCGCCACCGCGCCCTGCCCTCACCAGGGGACACCTCGGTGGCTTTAAAGGCCACCAGCTGCCAGCGACATGGGATTTTTCCATCCCCGGGCGGGGGGAGTGGAGGGTACGCCCTGGCTGTCTCCCTTCCTGAGTACACAGGGCTGCTCCGTGCCTCAGTTTCCCTGCCTGGAGAGGGGATAGCAACAACCTGCCTGCCCCATCCAGGAGTGGCAGGAGATGAAGGGGGCATTTCACCCCACCCCTCCCCAGATGCCTCATTCCTTCCCTACGAGGGATCTGGGCCACCCCAGCTGCTCTCCTGGTCCCTCCCAACCCTGCCAGGAGGCTCTGAGCAACCCCCCCCAACAAGTTTAGAGGCAGGGTGGGGGGGGGATGCGTGGTGCTCACCCTAAAGCTCCTGGATGGGGGGTGGTCCATCCCCAGGCCCCTGCTCTGATGGCCACGCCGCAGCCCTGCTTTGAGCAGCGGCTCACGTGGCACCTAATCTGGGATCAGAATGGGATTAGCCTGCTCATCCCGCACGCGGAGGGGCCGGGGGGGACCCGCTGGGGGTGGGTGCGGGGGGCGGGGCTCCTGGCGTGGGGCTGGGGATGCCCCTGGCCCCCGAGGAACCCCCAGCTGCCCCTGGCATGGCTCCGGGGGATGCTCTGCATCAGCCAGCATCCCGGGGTGGCAGGTCCCGGGGCACCCCGGTGTTGTTTGGGGGGGGGGGGGGGGGCGGGAGGGGGGGTGTCACCACAGCAAGGCAGGACACTGGGCAGTGGGATGTGGCCAGGGGGTCTCCAGGGCCAAGGTGGCAGCTGGTGGCACAGGTCTTGCTGGGAGAGCCTGGGCTTAGCCCTGCCTGACCACCAGCCCCCCACGCCCACGGCCAGAAAGCAGTGCCCCCCCCCCCTCCCCGGGCCTCCCCCCAAAGGTAGCAACCCCCCCCCCACCCCCCAATGCTCTGTGGCAGTGGGGTGAGGGGAGTTTGGCCCCTCAGTGCCTCGTCAGCAGGGCTGGATGGGACCAGGATGAGCTGGAGGTGGGGGGGGTCCCACAATCCCATGCCAAGCCCCCCCGACCACCATATCCCCCCCCCCCCACTGCACTGCACACAGTGAGCATCAAACCCCATCACAGCCTGTGCCCGGGCTGGGGGGGAAGAGGGATGAGGCCCCCCCATCCCCGCTGTGCTGAGACCCCACAAACTCACTCCACAAGTGAGGCCGGGAATGGCCCGGCTGCTCTAACTCCTCCCCGGGGTGCCGATGGCAATGTCCCCAAGGAAGGAGGACAGTGGATGTTCCTCTGAGCCCCCCCGGGGCGGGGAGGGAGGGGTAAGGTACCCCGGGGGTTGGGGGTGCTGGGAGCACCGTGCAGCCACGGAGGGGACACGGGTGGGAGCCCCGGGGAGGGGAGGGGAGGGGAGGGGTAGCTCCATCAGGGCTGAGCCCGTGTCCCCACGTCCCCCCTTCGGGTCACCGCCCTTCCTGTCCCCACGTCCCCCCCCCCCCCCGGCAAGGGCAGCTGGCTTTGCAGTGCGGGCATGGGGAGGGGGCACAGAGCCACAGCCCCCCCGGGAGAAGATGTGGGGCTGCCCCCTCAGCCCCCTCCCCACCCAGCAGCGGGGGGGCTATACCAACCCAGGGGAGGGGGTCGACCTCAGCTCCCCCGGGAGAAGATGTGGGGCTGCCCCCAGCCCCTCCCCACCCAGCAGCGGGGGGGCTACACCGACCCAGGGGAGGGGGAACAGCAGCACCGGGGAGAGCAAAGGGGAGCCGATACCGACACCGACACCAACAAACCAGCCCCCCCACCCCTCCCCAGCCTTGGCTCCCACACCCATGGCCACCTCCCTCCTTATTCCCCCCCCCTCCTTCACCCAGCCCTGGGTGACAGCCACTCACCTAGGGCGGGGGACACGGCATGCCTCGCACGGCGGGGGATGCTCCCGGCCTCTCCTCTGCTCTCCCGCTTCCCCAATCCCCCCCCGGGAGGCCGGGCCGGTCACGGCCAAGCCACCGGCACCGCCACACCGCGCTGTGCATCCGAGATGGGTGCCAGGGCCGGGGGTGCGAGCGCCTATCTCCCGGCCCCAGCCCCGCGGCGGTGCCGCCCGTCGCGCCGATAACCCCGCGCTGGGCGCTGCGGGGGTGGGGGGATGGATGCGGGGGTGGGTGCGTGAGGGGGTGGGTGCCGCTCGCCTCTCCCCACCTCTGCTGCTGGCTCAGTCCCTTTCCGAACAAGAGGAGAATTAGCCGGCATCATGACGAAGCAGTATTGGCTCCCGCTGCCGCCGCTCGCTCCCGCTCCCACCGCTTCCCCGGCACAAAGAGGGAGGAAAACAGGAATAAAGCCAGCCTGCCCGGCCGCCAGACACAGCCCAGGCGGTGTCGGGGGGTCCCTAGCACCAATCTCCTGCAGCACACAGGGGATGCAGCTGGGGAGAGCATCCCCCTCCCCTCCCCTCCTCACCCAGCTGGAGTTTTGGCATCTCCAAGCCCCGCAGCGCTGGGTGGGTGGGTGGGGGGCGGTGTGGAGGGAGCTGAGCACCCCGCAGCACATGGGCTGGGCTGCGACATGGTGGGTGGTGGATGAGGATTGAGCTCCCGGCCTGATCCCCACCCCCTCCTCAGGGGTTTGGGGGTGCTCTGAGGGCAGCACCCACCCCTCACTGCCCTGGGAGGTGCTGAGCATCTTGCAAACATCAAGCCCCCACCCCTGCAGGTGCTGCCCTGCCCATGGGCATTGCCAGGGAGAGCCCAGAGCCGGGCAGCAGGGAGAGCCGCTGCCCCCCACATCCCAACCCCCCCTTCCCCAAATCCCAGGGGCCACGGTCCAGCCCCTGCCCTTGAGCTCTGTGGTGGTGCTGGCTGGGTGCCCAGGGCTGGGAGGCTGCAGATGCCCCCTGAACCCCCCCGAACCCCCTCAGCCCAGAGCCCAGGTGGCCGGTGTGGGGCCGGTGGCACAGCCGGACCCCTCCCGGGGGCGGCAGGGCTGCGTCGGCGTCGCAGCACCGGGAGCCGGTGTCTATTCCCGGCGCTGTGTGGGAGAGAGCTGCCTGCTGACAGCAGCTCTGTTTCTTGGTTGCCTCCCTGGCGTTACGCTCGATGCTGTTCGCTGCCTCAGTTTCCCTCCTGGCTCAAGCGAGGGCCACTGGACCCCCCTGGATGCCCATCTTGGGGAGGGCGGGGAGTGATGCACTCCCAGGGAGGCATCCACAGGGGGATGCACGCCCTGCATCCTTTGGTACCCGGGCCTGAATCGCTCATCAGGCCAAGAGCATCACAGCCTCAGCCGGGGGATGCTGCCTCACCCCCCCCCCCCACGGGAGGGTCTTCACCAGTCCCAGCCCCCCCCCCGCGGGGCCGGGGCCATGAATAATCGAGGCTGCGGCTGCCTCCCCCACACTAACCCAGTTTCTCAAGCATGAAGACGACCGCAGCGGCTGCTCGGTGACAGCCACCTGCGCCCGGGGCCCCACCAGCCCCGGGACCCACCGTGGGCTCAGCCCCCCAGCGCCGCCTGCCCAGCGCCCGGGGGTGCCCGGGGGAGGGAGGAGTCTGAACACGCACCTATCCCGCACCAACCGGACCCCACGCACCAGCTCCTCCACCCTTGTGTGTGCACACCCACCCACCCAAAACCCCAGGGCGTTCACCAGACACCCCCTCTCCACCCTCCCCACCCATGCCCACCAGCCCCATGGGGTCACCCCTCATCCCGGCGATGCCCTTCAAAGCCCAAGCTGCCGGCCCACTGCCCAGGGGAGGGGGCTGCTGGGGGGCCGGGGCAGAGGGTAGCAGGGCCCTACCTTCAAGGGAGCCCATGGCCCGGCGCAGGGAGGTCTGTCTGCCCGCCGGGAGCCATGCCTGCGCCGAGCATCCCCTCCCCTGCGCCGCACCGCGCGTTGCTACAGCGACCGCCTCCCGCCGCAGCCGGCTGGAGCCGAGCGATGGAGGATGTGCGGCAGCATCCTTCAGCCTCGCCGAGCGACGAGGAGGATGTGCAGGAGCATCCTTCGGCCTCGGCGCCCCGTGGGATGGGAGCGAGGATCTTTCCCTGCACAACCTCTGCGTCTCTCTGCCATGCAGCTGGCCCGGGGGCCCAAAATCGCCCCCCTCTGCCCCACCGTGGGGCTGATGATGGGTTTTGCAGGTGACATCTCCCCGGAGGACCCTTGGATATGACCCACGTCCCATGGGATGCCAGCTCCTGCCCCCAGTGCAGATGTCAGGACCCTGTGGGGTATGAGGCTGGGGAGGGCAGCACCCATCACCTCTGCTCGCTCTGGGGTCACGGCTCTGGGGAGCTGCCCTCACTTGGCTGCACAGCAACCCCCCTGCATCCTAACTTCACCCTCCCACGCACCCCTTCCCTGCATCCCAAGGCCTCCTGAGCATCCCCAGCCCCATGAGCATCCCAAAGCCCTGGGAAAAGCCAGGCACGCCGCGACGGGGCGAGACACCCTCCAGTGCACTTTCTGCACAGGCAGGACATTCCTGTCCCCACCTCCACTCCCCCACCCCAGGTCTCACCTCAAAACACAAGAAAGAAGCAGTGTGAGGTTGGGTTTTCCGCCCCCGCCCCCCCCAACCCCTCCCTCACCCCCCCTCCCTCCTTCCCTGGCCATAATTAAAAAGGACTCACCCTTCCGAGCCCTTTCTATCCCGGGAGGTCGAGAAGAAAGAGAGGGGAGGAAGGGGAAAACCCTGAAAGAAAAGAGAGGAAGGGCTTGGGAAGGAGAAGAGAAGGCGGGGTGGGGTGGGGGGGAAGGATGGGGGGGTGGAAATTAAAGTGGAGATCACACAAAAGGAACTCCTCTACCTTTGAAGCTTTGGCTAAATTGGGGAGGGGGCGGCGGGGGTAGGGAGGGTCCGGACCCAGTTGGCCTCATTCTCAAAGCCCTCTCCTTTCAAGAATGTCTCGAATTCCTCTGGAAACAAGGAGCCAGGGCTGTGGGGGCCGAAGGAAATGGGAGGAGGGGGGTGGAAATTACCCCAGCCGCTCGGCTCATTCTTGCCCACCACACCTGGGCAGGCAGCGCCGGGCGCATTGTTCGCCTGTAATTGCTGGGTGTTGCATTTCTCTTCTGCTTTAAAGCTTCATTTAACTCAAACTGTTATAATTTTCTCCCTGCTGCCCCCTCCCCAGCCGTGCCTTTCCCCCCCCTGCCCATGCTGGTGGGGCTTTGTAGGGGCTGGGTGAGCTCCGGTTAAGGGATTACATCCTCCCCGCCGGCCGGCTGCCACCTCCCAGGGCATTGTCAGGGGGGAAAGTAATTATAGGGGAGGGTGGGACAGCACGGGCTGGGCACTGAGCTCGGGGCTGGTGGGGGACACCTTGGACAGTGGCTGCTGTGGAGTGGGCCAGCCAGTGGCTCTGGGGTGCAGGGAGCAGTGGGTACTGTGTTGGGTACCATGCTGAGGATGATGCTCTATGGGGGAGCAGTGGGTACCACACTGGGTATCACACTGAGGGTGATGCTCTATGGGGGAGCAGTGGGTACTATGCTGAGGGTGATGCTCTGTGGGGGGAGAAGGGGGTACCATGCTGAGGGTGATGCTCTATGGGGGAGCAGTGGGTACCACACTGGGTATCACACTGAGGGTGATGCTCTATGGGGGAGCAGTGGGTACCACGCTGAGGGTGATGCTCTATGGGGGGAGCAGTGGATACTGTGCTGGGTACCACCTTGAAGGTGATGTTCTTTTGGGGGGAGCAGTTGGTACAATGCTGGGTACCACGCTGAGGGTGATGCCCTCTTCACCAGGATGCAGCAGACCCCTTCCCCAGACACAGACCCAAGGGGCACAAACATGGATGGGGACACAGGGTGTCCTCTACAGTAGCCACCTCCATCCTCTTGCCACGCAGCATCCCTCCCTAAGCAGCAGGTCCTCACACCCAAGGTGGGTGAAGACACCTCCAAGGGGGAGCTCAGTGCCCCCAGTTCCAGCAGTCACAACACCTTGGCACAGGAATGAAAACTCCCCCAGAAGTCTAGGCACTCACTTTTATTTACCTCAGGGTTTCCTCCTTTACACAAATAATCTCCAAAATCTAAGGGTTTAGGCCTAAAACTGACTCTCAAAGGTAACAGCAGAGCTTGGAAACCACCCCCCACAACCAACCCATCAAAACCAGTAACAACAACCCAAAGGCTGTTTGTCTTTGGCCAGGGGAGCACCCACACGTGCCCCCACACCACCAGTACCCCGATGCCACCAGGAAAGGACACAGAGCTTCCCCTCCAATAAATAACAGAGACCCCAGGGCTGCTGGGGGTACAAGTGCTGGTCATGGGGGTCTGTGTGCCCGAGCAGCCCTCTGGAGCTGCACAGACAGACAGGCAGACAGAGCAGGCACCCCACGCTCCCCCTCACCTGGCAGAGTGAGGTGCCCAGCCATCCCTCACAGGGATGGGCACGGCATCATCCCACAGGTCCAGGGATGGGATCTGCATCCCGCTCCAAGGGGAGGTGGGACGGGACATCCCGCAGTCTCATGGCCAGTCCCATCCATCCCTGGCACCGAGAGGGATGTCTGCAGGGATGGGAATGTGGCTGGGGGGTGTCCCAACCCTGGGGAGGGGTCCCAGCCCTCAGCGGCGTGGGGATGAGTCTCCACAGGGCAAAGGCAGCGGGTGGTGGACGTGGGGACCACGGGATGCTCCAGGGATGAGGGGACCTTGCAGTGTGCCCACCCCAGCCGGTTCGTGGTACCCGAGAGGAGCACAAAACCAGAGCATCTTCAGGGACAGGGGGCTGGAACGGGGCTGGGAGAGGGGGGGGAAAGTCTGGTGAGGCTGAAAGCCGCGAGGATGAGGCCGGCAGGGGGTGGGGAGGGGGACACACACGGGGCTGGGGGTGCTGCCTGCCGGGCGCTACGTGCGGGGGCGGGGGGTGCGGCGGGTGCGGCGGGTGGGGGAGGACGAGCCCACGAACTCGAACTGCTTCTGCCGCTCGGCTTTGTTGGGGAAGGGCAGCTGGCCGCGGAACAGCCGCTTGATGAAGTGAGCCTCCCGCTGGTTCTGCCGGCTGCGGGAGGCCTTGCGGGGCCGGCCCCTGCGGGTGAAGGCCATGTACCAGCCCTCGTAGCGGGCGTTCTGGAAAGCCGTGTAGTTGTTCTCCAGCACGATCTCGGTGAAGATGCAGTCCTTGCTCTTGCCGTTGGGCTGAAGCGGGGGGAGAGGGGAAGGGCGCTCAGAACCCTGGGGATGGGGCTGGGGGGCGCGGGGGATGGGACCCACGAGGTGCTGCCACCCCCTTAACCCCCCCAGCCCACGTTCACTGTGATGCCCAACGCGATGCCCACAGCGTCTGCTCCTTGCAGGAGCCGGGCTGAGCAGCACGGTGCTGATGGAGAAGGGGTACCAGCAGCAGGGAGACACCCCCACCCCCTCCCCAAGCTTCTAGGGGGGGCAGGGAGACACCCCCCACACTGCACCAACGCAGTGGCCATGAGCAGGGACACGGGGAGCAGGCTGGCTGAGCACCCCAGGGCCCCTGGGGCAGGGCTGGGACTCACTTTCCCCACGAGCTTGCCCCTCTTGCTCATGCAGATGTACTTCTCACTCTCCGCCCCCTTGATCCGGACGCGGCTCCCGAAGGTGTCGGTCTCCACGATGAGCTTGGCTGCCAGTTGGGGAACAAGAGGGGGGGGGGAAAAGTGTCCCACAGGGGCTACAGCAACCCCCCTCCCCATCCTCTCCACGAGCTGCCCAAACCCACCCTCCATCCCCTCCACCCTGCCTCCATCTCCCACCCCCCACCAGCATCCCTTCCTGCCCATCACCCCCCCCCCCCAGCCCAAGCAGGGCAGCCCCTGGAGGGGGATGCTCCCCAGCCATGATGCTGAAGGGGCTTTGTTAAAAACCAGTAGAGTCAGACCAGGCGTTGGATGAAAGCGATGGGGAGAGAGACAGCCCCTTCATCCGCAGCCCCCCAGCCCCTCATACCCCACCCCCAAACTCCAGCACATCCACAGTGTCACAATTCAATGGGTTCTCTGGGGTTAGACCGAGCCCAGCACCCTGTGGGTGGGTGAATTCTCATCATCCTCATTGTTTCTCTATGACACAGGCTGGGCTCCAACACCAAAACCAGTGACCCCCTCACACCCCCCAACCAGGCAGGTCCTGTGCTCCTGACAGCCAGTGTCTGAGCTGGCAGGGAGGATGTAAGGAAGAACCTGGAGAGGTGATGAACCAACCTGCTATGGGCAGTAAAACCTTTCCCAAAAAGCCTTTGGATGCTGGGGATGCCTGCCATGGGGCTGTGATACCCGTGGGGCTGTGATACCAGCCGTGGGGCTCTGATGCCAGCCGTGGGGCTGTGATACCCATGGGGCTGTGATGCCCGTGGGGCTGTGATGCCAGCCATGGGGCTGTGATGCCCATGGGGCTGTGATACCCATGGGGCTGTGGTACCCATGGGGCTGTGATGCCAGCCGTGGGGCTGTGATGCCAGCCGTGGGGCTGTGATGCCCATGGGGCTGTGATGCCCGTGGGGCTGTGGTGCCCGTGGGGCTGTGGTGCCCGTGGGGCTGTGATGCCAGCCGTGGGGCTGTGATGCCAGCCGTGGGGCTGTGATGCCCATGGGGCTGTGGTGCCCATGGGGCTGTGGTGCCAGCCGTGGGGCTGTGATACCCATGGGGCTGTGATGCCCATGGGGCTGTGATGCCAGCCGTGGGGCTGTGATGCCCATGGGGCTGTGGTGCCCGTGGGGCTGTGGTGCCAGCCGTGGGGCTGTGATGCCAGCCGTGGGGCTGTGATGCCCATCAGCGTGGCGTCAGGGCTGGGAACCCCCTGGGAAAAGGGGCTGTGGCTGGGGTGGGCCCAAACCAGAGGTTTATAAACACTGGGCAAACAGAGGATTTGGGAAGTTTAAGGTCAGGGCTGGCTGCTTGGGAGCCCTGCTACCCCAAGGGGTATTTTGGGGATCAAACCAGCTCCTTCGGGCGTTTAAAACCTCCCCTCCCCCCCATCCCCCCTGTGCCAGGAAGAGGCGTTTCCCCCTCCCCTTCCAGCCCCCCAGGGGGCTGCACCGAGCCGGTCCTGGGGAGCTGCCGGCCCCTTACCGAACTTGTTGCCCTCCTCAGCGGTGGCCGAGATCCTTTTGCCGGTGACCTGGACGTGCTTGCCGCTGGTCCTGCTGTAGAGCTGGTACTCCCTGATCTGCCGCCGGCTCAGCTGGTCGCTCATGGCCCCCTGGTCCCTCACGTACTGGTTAAAATTAGGAGACGGGTGATTCTCCCCCTTTGTTTACAAAGGGAAAAATAAAATCAATTTGCTTGGGGTGGCCGATGGCAGCGGGGGTGGAGAGGGGACCCCAGCGGGGCAGGGAGGGGGGCTGCTCCCGGTCCCAGGGGGGCTTCCCAGCCATCGCTGGGCTCCTCTGAGCAGGGATGAAGGCACTGGGGAGATGCTTTGGGCCCCAGAGCGACCGGCACAGCGGGCAGGGAGAGGCAGAGATGCTGCTCTGCATCCCGTGTGTGAGAGGATGAGGGGTGTCACAGGGAAGAGTGGTCTCCTCCTCCAGGCAGAGCCCATGGGTCCCTCAAAAGTGGGGTTGAGATGCTGGTTCCAGTTGTACCCTGAGGCCAAATAGGCTCTGGGATCCCCTGGCCCTGGCAGCATCCCTGCTCCAGCAACATCCCTGCTCCAGCAGCATCCCCTGGCCCTGGCAGCATCCCTGCTCCAGCAGCATCCCTGCTCCAGCAGCATCCCCTGGCCCTGGCAGCATCCCCTGGCCCCAGCAGCATCCCTGCTCCAGCAGCATCCCTGCTCCAGCAGCATCCCTGCTCCAGCAACATCCCCCAGCCCTGGCAGCATCCCCTGGCTCCAGCAGCATCCCCCTGCTCCCAGGCCAGTACTGATGACAGGCTGGGATGAGCTTGCAGTCCCCCCCCAAAAGCCAGGCTGGGTGTCGAGGGAGCAGAGCCATCCCTCCCAGCCCACCCTGAGCCCTGGGGCAGGAGGAATAAAACCCCCCACAGCCCCAGAACCGCTTGTGTTTCGGGAGCAGCACAAACACAGGAGGTTACTGCATGGCAAACAGCTGCTAATCACTCTGGATGAGCTGGGGAGGGGGGTGATTAGTGCTGGTGGTCGGCCTCCATCCCAAACTCTAACCAGCACCTCTGAACACACGTCTTGAGGGGGAATCCCAGTGCCAAGTGGGAAGCTGGAGCACAGGGAAACACCCCAGGGACACAGGTCCTGGCTGAGCCATCCCAAAACCCAGCTCTGCAGGGGCTGCAGTTGTGGGGGGGGGGACACAGACAGACACATCTGGGAGCTCTTCCCATGGGGGAAGGTTTTTTGGGGGAGGTGTCTGCCCTGTTCAGGGTGCACAGCATCACCCCCTGCCATCCTGCATTCCCCGGGCTGCAGCATCTCCTCACTGGGCGTGAAGCCTTGGCGAGGGGGGAGCAGCAGGATGGTGGGGGGGACACACACTGCCTGCACCCCCCAACCTTTGTGTGAGCCTGGGGGACTCATTTCCTGCCTGGATCCCACTCTTTAAAGCCTTTGGGGCAGGCAGAGGAGGTGGGCTGGGGGGGGGTGGAAGGGGGGGGGCTGACCCCTCTCCATCAAAGGCGGTTCTCTTCCCTTCTCATTTTCAGAGAAATAAAAGCATTTACCTTGGGGGGGGGGGGGGGTGTTTGGGGGGGTGGGGTGGGTAGAAGGGGAAATAAATAAAAGAAGAAAGGTCTGGAGCACATATTAAAGCTGCTGGGGAGCTGCTGGGGCCGGGGGTTTTGTTCGGGCTGCGGAGCAGAGGGTGCTGATATGGAACAGTGCATTTTAATAGCCACTGCCTTTCTAAAGCACACAAAAAGGGATGGTGCAGCCTGGGGGGGGGGGGGAGAAAGAGGGGGACACACCCCACCCCAGTGGTGAGGGGGACCAGAGCCCCCGTTAACCCCCTCAGCAGCCGGCCTGGGCAGCTCAAGGCTGATGGGTTTGGCACGTCCCTCCCTGAGCCAGGCTGCAGGAAATGTATCTCCTTCCCCGGGGTGAGGAGGGGGGGGGGGGGTTGAGAAGGGGGGGGTCTCCCCGCTGACCTTGTGATGGGAAACTGGAGGGATCCAGGGGAGGATGCGCTTCCCCACTGCAGGGACCCCTCAGCTGGTGCTGATGGGCACCCAACCCCACACAGCATCCTCCCCGGAGCTGGGTACCACTGGAGGTGGGGGCACACACCAGGCCCCCCTCAGCTCCCGGGATGGCTTCCCACCAGAGCAAAGGAGACCCCCAAAAGCGATGGAGGGGGTGGCAGAGCAGGTGCCTTCGCTGCCCCAGGGTTAGTAAATCATTTCCACATACCTGGGTCTGGCAGGAGAACATCAGGAGCTGGAAACATCTGCAGGAGGAGAGGAGAAAGGGAGAGAAATGGGGGGGGTTTGGTGGGGGTTTGGTGTTTTCTCCTCCCCCCTCCCACCCCATCCCATCCCATCCCATCCCATCCCATCCTGAGGGATCTATTGGTGCTGGGAATAAACTCCTGATAAAGCCAGGTAGCCAAAAAACCCACCCCCACCCCCCCCTCACCCCACCCAAGGCAGGGCTTACATGGAGAGGTTCTGGATGCTGATGGGCTGCATGGCGCTGGCCGAAGACCCCCCCACACTCCTCACACCCCCGGGTGTGGAAGGCAGCACGGGCTCTCTGCTGACCTGCCCTCCCTCACCGCCGGCACATCCCAGCCGGGGCAGGGAAAGCCAAGGAGCAGCCTGTCCCCTCCTTCCTCTTCGGGTGCTCCCCACGTTTGGGGAGGGGGAGACGGGGGGAGACGCCCGCCGCGCCGCTGGAGACCCCACGTGTGATGCCAACGCCTCGGGAGCAGCAGCAGGGATGGAGCATGGGGGTGGCAGCCGGGGTGGGGGCTTCTTGTCTTCTTCCTCCTCCTCCTCCTCTTCTTCCTCCTCTGGGGCTGGGGGCTGCGGGTCCTATGGCTGGGGGGCATCCAGATCCATCCCGGCCCCTTCGTCCCCACCCCATCAGCGTCCCGTCCGCGGGCTCGGTCCCCGTGTCGCCTCTCCCCCTGGCAGTGCTTAGCAGGACAGGGGGCTGCGGGCAGGGCAGGGCTGCCCAGCACCAAGGGCAGCCCCCCACGCCATCGAGTTGGGGGGGGGGACACCCTCCCGGTCCGGGCCTGGCGCTGGGAGATGGGTGGGAGATGCAGGAAGCCGCCGGCTTTAAAGGTGGGGAGAGCCCAGGAGGATGGGACCCCGCAGGGGCTGGGGCGGGAGGGAGGAGGGGGCGGGGGAGGCGCTCAGCCATCGGGGGTGTCCCCATCGCAGGGGGTAGCCAAGCCCCCAGCATCGCTTAGCAGGGGGGAGGATATGGGGGGGGGGTGATGGTGTTGGGGCACGATGACAGCACCGGGTTCCCCCCTCCCCCAGGCCTCAGGGAGGGATGGGCTGGCACAGAGGATGCTTTTGGTCACCCCCCCCTGTCACCAGCGTGCTGGGCACAGCCCCGCTCTGTGCATCACACGGGGCGGGGGGGGGGGGAAGCACTGCAGTGATTTGGGGTTTGGGGGGGGTCCTGTCATGGCTCCTGCTTCGCCCTCCAGCTCCTGGCCCCATCAGGAGGCTGCACACCCCTCCACGCTCCGTTTGCTCGGCCAGGAAGGTGCTAAGTGCCTTATAAATACCCCGGCAGGGAGCTGGGGCAGCGCCCCGGGGGGGCTCGGAGGTGACAGCACATGGGGTTCGTACAGAACCCACTGGCCCCCATGCCTCAGTTTCCCCACCAGCGCAAGGGGGAGCATCAAGCCCTACAGGATGAAGGTGATGGAGAGCAGCAGGGTACCCACACCCCTGATTCAGTGCTAACAACCCAAATTAGCCCCCCCCTTGCTGCCTTCTCACCTTCTTGGCTGGGAATTCAGCCCCCAGTAACCACAAGCCCATCATCCCCCTGCTCAGGGGTCCCCAGCCCCGGGGGCTCAGCATCCCTGGGGGGGGGGGGGGGGGGGGGGGGCCGCAGGGGATGATTGATGGCCCTGGAGCTGTCATCACTCTTCTGTCATCATGTCACCCCCCCCCACCCCCGGTTCGGGGCAGAGGGTCCCAGGGAGCCATCAACACCCGGGCGGGGGCAGCAGCTTGTGCAAGCAGCCCCCGCGGAGCCAGCAGAGGCTGCAGGGAGGGGGCTGCCCATCAAAGGCCTCTGCGTGTGGCCCCCCAGGCGAGACCCTCCGGGGACCTTGCCGTGACCCCCCCCCCCACACCCAGCCCCATCCTCGCATCCCAAACAGGGCACCCCGCTACCTGCGGATGGGGTCCCCCCCCCAGCAGCCCCCAGGGGCTCAGCCCTCCTGCCCCACAGCTGGAGCAGACCAGAGCTGCCTTTGTGGCCGGCTCAGCCCCCCTCTCGGAGTCCATCTGAGACACAGCAGTCCCAGCGCCCCCCGCCCCCCAGAGGGGCGCCGGACCCTCCACAAATACCTGCTGCCTCCAGCCCAAGGCCGGGTCAAGGAGTTATAACCATCTCCCCGCTGCTCAGTAATCCCCCTTTGTCTCCTAGTCACAAGCAACACTTGTTACCCTGTGTGGGATGGCGGGGAGGGGGGCTGCTGCCCCTCCAGCCTGACGGGAAGGGTGCTGCCAAGGCAGGCAGCACCCCAAAACCGGGACGCAGGGCTACCCGCAGCCCCAGGGGAGGTAGGAACAGCCCCTGGCTGGGGTAGAGGATGCTCTCACACCCCCTCCAAGCCCAGCACAGAGCCAGGAGCACAAAACACCCTTGACTGGGGATATTTTGCACCAGACCAGCAGCTTTCCAGGCTCTTCTGTGCCTGGAGAGATGGAGAAGGGGTCCCACAGCTGAGACCCCTTACAGCTCTGCTCGGTGCCGCCCCCCCCCCCCCCCAGGAGGGCGGTCCCCAGTTTCTGGAGCCCCACTCACCCACCAGCACAGCTCCTACCACCCGGGGGCCTTATAAAGGAGCCCCCCACCCCCCCAATCAGCACCCTTTCCCTCTTAATTAGCAATCTGGGGCAATCAATCAGAGCCCCCCAGGTGTGTGCGAGCCGCTGGAACCCCCCATCCCTCAGCCTCGTGATTGCAGTGAGGCCCAGCCCGCAGCTGGGTGGTGACAAGGGGCTGGGGAGGGGGCTGCGTGTCCCCCTCAGGGGGAACCGGCTGCTGCGGGCACGGGGAGGGGGGCACAGCCCCGGCTCGGGGGGCTGCGGGGCCGGTCCCGCCCAGCACCCAGGAGCTGCCGGTGCCGGGGGGGGGCTCGGCGGGAGGAGGGGCGGGCTGCAGCCGCGGGGTCCCGCCGTGGGGCCCCGTGTCCCGCCGTGGGACACCTCATGTCCCGCGGGTCCCGGGTCCCGCCCCGTCCCGGGTCCCCGCCCCCCGTCCCGCCCCCCCCGCGCCGCGTGGTCCCGGCGCCGCTTCCGGCAGCGATGGCGATGGCGGCGGCCGGGCTGGTGGGGCCGGCGGGGGACCCGGGGGGATCGGGGGGGCCGGGGTCGCCCCGCCGGTCCCTCAGCAGCTTCTCCCCGCGCAGGGACCCGGCGAGGCCGCCGCGGCCGCTCACGCCCTGTCGCTGCCGGCCGAGGCCTTCGGGAACGACGTGAGTATGGGGTGGGGGGGGGGTCCCTGGCCGGGGAGGGTCCCTGTCCGGGGGAGGTCCCTGTCCGGGAAGGGTCCCTGTCCAGGGGGGGTGTCCCTGTCCGGGGAGGGTCCCTGGCTGGGGGGGTCCCTGGCTGGGGGGGGGTCCCTGTCCGGGGAGGGTCCCTGGCTGGGGGGGGTCCCTGTCCGGGGTGGGTCCCTGTCCGGAGGGGGGTCCCTATCCCGGGGGAGGGGGTCCCTGTCCTGGGGGATGGGGTCCCTATCCCGGGGGGGGGGGGTGACCCTGTCCCGGGCAGGGGTCCTTGTCCTGGCAGAGGGGTCCCTGTCCTGGGCGGTGGGTCCGTATCGCGGGGGTGGGGAGTGACCCTGTCCCGGGGAAGGGGTGTCCCTGCCGCGTGGGAGGGGTCTCCGTCCCGGGGGGGATGGAGGGGACTGCTGTCCCGGGGAGGGGGGATCCCAGCCCCGGGAGGGGGGCGGGTCCCAACCTCGGAGTGCCCTATACTGGTGAGGGGGACTCAGCCCTGGGGTGTCCCCAGCACCGGGGGTGTGGGGAGGGTCAGGCCCCAGAGCGGGACCACAGCATCACCTGTGAGCTCCTGGGTGGGGACAGCTTTGACCCCCCCATCACCCCCAAGCTTCCCCCCCATCCCCTTGCCCCCTCTTCTGAGGGGATGGAGGAGCCCCCTGGGGGGGCACAGCCCTGCTTGACCCCGCTCCTGCCTCCGCAGCCCCGCGTGGAGCTGGCCTGGGCCATGAAGGCACACCAGCACGCCCAGGTCTACTTCAACGTAAGTCCCGGGGACGGGGGGGGGGTGTCACAGGGGTGGTGCTGGGGGGTGGCTCCCAGGGGGGGCTCCTGGTTAACTCCTCAGTCTTCCTGTGTAGCTCATCTCCTCGGTTGACCCCAAGTTTCTGAAGCTCACCAAAGTCGACGACCAGATCTACAGCGAGTTCAGGCAAAGCTTCAGGGAGCTCAAAATCGACGTGCTGGACCCAGAGGACCTGAAATCAGAGGCTGCCAAGGAGGTATGGGGGAGAACACCCCCCCCCAAATTGTGTCTGTGTGTCCATCCCCTCCTCTCCTCTTCCCTGGGGGATGCTGATGCTTCCTTCTCTCCCCAGAAGTGGCGCCCGTTCTGCCTGCGCTTCGAGGGGGTGGTGGAAGACTTCAACTACGGCACCCTGCTCCGCCTGGACTGCAGCCAGGACTACACGGAGGAGAACACCATCTTCGGTGAGGAGCACAGCCCTGCCCGCTGGAAAAGGGCCACAGGAAGCCAGGGAGAAGCCAAACCTGTGGCTCTTCCCTCTTCAGGGCTTTTTTAACACTCTTTTTTAGCCACCAGAATTCAGTTTTTTGCCATCGAAATCGCCCGGAACAGGGAGGGCTGGAACAGCCTCATCTACAGCAGGGCCAGGGCACCGGCAGCTGCTGCGGCAGAGGATGCGGGGTCTGGGTGAGGATGGGCTGAGCTCACCCAGTGCTGAGCTGAGGAGGGGCAGGGGGAGAGCAGGGCTGTGCCTCCAGTTCAGCCTCTGGAAATAAATGGTTAAAACCAAAACTGGTTGCCGTGAAAGCATCATTCCCCTGAAACCCAGCACATTTCCCAAACCCAGCATATGGATCCAGCCTGGCCAGGTCCCATTGAAGAGCCACTCTACCCTCAGGCAGACCTACACTTCCAGCTTAGTGTCCTCCACAAACTGACTGGGGGGACATTCAATTCACCCAGGTCAGGGATAAAGCCACTGAGCAGGCTTGGCCCCAGGATGGAGCCCTGGGGACAGCACTGGTGACCAGGCTCATGCTGGATTCAGCTCCTCACCCTGGGTTTAGCTCCATTCACAACTCTTCAGCCCAGCCACCAGCCAGCATTTCCCCCAGTAAACCCTCTCCAGCAGAACCCTGGGAGAAACAGCCTCAAAAAGGCTTTGCTGCCATCACAGCACGCTGCACCCACAGCCAGCAGGTTAAGTTTGGCAGGACCTGCCTTCCCTAAACCCACGCTTCCCCCACCAGCAGCAGCAGGAGGCAGGGGTGAGGCTGGGGCGTGGGTGCTACCCAGGCAGACACGGCTCGGTAGAAACCATTGAAGTTTTATTTGCAGTCACAATGCTTACTTACACTGTATGCAGCAAACACCCTTACAAGTCAACCAGCAATCTGCTCCCGCGGAAAAGGACCCAACACACAATCGCCAGAGGAAAGGAAACAAAACAACAACCAAAAAAAAAAAGAAGAAAAAAAAGGGGAAAAAAAGAAAAGAAAAAGAAAAAAAAAGAAGAGTAGGTGGTGTCCAGGAAGAGAAACCGAAGCCCTAAGGACCGAGTGGGTGTGGGTAGAGCTGAGCAAGAGGATGCACACGACTAGCAGCAACGATAGTGGAAAAAGTACAAGGCAAACAGGTTCCCTCCCCCATCAATTTTCCTCCAAAAGTCAATTTTATACCCAAAACATTTATTAGGGGAAAAATAAACCCAAGCCCAACCCAACCGGAATTACTGGAGGGGTGTTAAATACTTCATGCTAGGCAGACCTTGTCATTAAGAACCCTGGGCTGCGGCAGCGCCGTCCCACCCCGAAGCGCTGCCGTGGGGACCGGCTGGGGTGTGAGCTCTGGAGAGCATCCCAGGTGGAGCATCCCATGTGAAAAGCATTCCAGATGGAGCGTCCCACCTGCAGAGCACCTCAGGTGGAGAGCATCCCACTGGATAGCATCCTGGGTGGAGCATCCCATGTGAAAAGCATCCCACATGGAGCATCCCACCTGGAAAGCACCTTAGGGGGAGAGCATCCCACAGAGCATCCCACTGGAGAGCATCCCAGGTGGCACATCCCATGTGGAGCATCCCGCTCAGTGAGATGGGGTGGAAAAGGGAAGGGGGTTAAAAAAAAAAAGGCAGCAAGGAGAGAGAGAGGGGTACAGGGGGGATGAGGGGAGGGAAGGGCCCTGCAAGAAGCGGGTCGACGAGGGGACAGCACCTACTGCTACATGGGGGGGGACGGGAGACACCCACGAGCAAGCACGAATGAAGATCACGCGGCATGGCTTAGAGTTCCTAATAACCAGGGCGAGACGGGAGGGGGAAGTCGTGATTTCAAGGGCCTTAATAAGAAAAAATAGACATTTTGGAATTTTACAATGCCTTTTGTGGTGTTTTTGTGGGTTTTAAAATTTTTTTTCCTTTTTTTTTTTTTCCTTTTTTTTTGTATAGTTTTCTTTTTTTTTTTTTGCTTCTCTCTCTCTCTCTCCACTTGTCACTAAATCTATCTCTGCACTTTCCCCACACCCAGCCCTACGCCCAGTAAAGCTTCAGGCCCCGCAGGACACGCTTTCCTCACTCGCATACACAACCCTCACGCCAGCACCGGTGCACCAGGACTCTGTAAAAATTTCAATCACACTATAGGTTTTGTTGGGTTTTTTTTTTGTTGGTTTTGTTTGTTTTCCTCCTTTTTTTTTGTGGTTTTTTTTTTTTCTTTGTGGTTTTTTTTTGTGTTTTGTTTTTTTCTTTTTTTTCTTTAAACTGAGTCAATATAAACCTTGTTCAAAATGTTATGAAAAAATGTACATGTCTATACAAGGCAGGCTGCAGCAGAGCGCTGGCGTTCCACGCAGCCGTTCGGGGAGGGAGTCGCTGGATTCTTGCACCGGGCTTTTTACGCCCCTTCTAACCCCCTCCCATTTGAAACAGAAGCACCCCCGCTTTTTTGGGGAGCTCAACAACCCCTCCTGTTCCCTCCTCCCTCGGGACGTGGAGTTAACGGCCCAAAGCGAGCGCCGCGATCCAGCCCTGGGGAAGAGCAGGGATGAGAAACGCCCTCTTCTTCTTTCCATCGGAAACGGTAAGCCCTCTGGGCCAGGCCAAAGAGATGCTGCGCTGTACAGGTGGAGTTGGGGGACGTCAGCTCATCATGTCGTTGCTGTTCACGCCGTAGGTGGAGTTCTTCATGGAGTCGTTCACCTCCCGCCTGAACGCCGACAGGTTTTGTGTGAACCTGAGAGGCAGAGCAGAGGGTTAAAAGGGGCACACGTTGCCCGTTCCTCAAGGGTTTTGGGTTAGTTTGGGGGTTTTTTATTCAATTTGGCTCTTGGTGAGGCTGCCACAAGGACTGTGGAGCCTCTGGGTCAGCATTGGATGGGCTCAGCCCCATGGGGGGTGTCTGGCCCGCACCCACCTGTCCCTGTTCTTGGTTAGGAGGTTGCGTTCGATGCCTTCCATGAGGTTCTCAAAGCAGAGGTGCATTGCCTGCTGTTTCTCTGGAGGCTGGCTGTTCACTATACTGTTCCTCAAGTCAGAGAAATACTGTAGGGGGGAGAAGGGAGAAGGCTGGGTTAGCTTTCAGAGGCACAGCCACCTCGGCTTTGGGGCAGGGAAGAGTGGGGGAAACACATTACAGCCTTCCAGGCACCTTCAAGTGGCCTCGTAAACCAAAGTCAACAGGGTCCCAAGGGCTGGGCACCCACAAATCTGCTGTCCCAACTTCCCCAGCACCTGCTCTGACCCCCTTCTGCTCCCTTCCACCCGAAGGCTCTGGCATGGTTCAAGCCCAGCCAGCTCCTCCATCCGCCACGTGTGACATTCACCTTTTCATTGAGCAGTATCAAGCCGAGCAGAGGCCGAGACATTGACCACTGGTTCCTGCAGTCCTCAAAGATGATGATATTCAGCACTGTTGACAGCATCTGGAAGAGGGAAAGGGAGCTTTACAGCCAGCCCCTCCATCCCAGCTCCCTCCTCAGCACCAAGGAACAATTTGCTGTAGGAACCTCAAGGCTACAAGAGCTCTCCTGGCACAAGAGGAGCACCTGCAGCTCCCATGGACTGGTGGGGAACATCACTGAAGGCACACAAGGAGGAGTCTGGAAAGCTGCTGGAATATTTCTTCCTGACACACTGCCTCCTTCCACCCCAAGACTGTCTCATCCTCACCCCAACAAGGTCACAGTGAGCGCTTCAACGCAGGGCGCACGCGTGGTGGTGCCCTGGGGAGCTTCTGGTCCACACCAGCAGTGTGTCTGCTTCCCTTCCACGGCCTCCTCAGGCTACAGCCAGCACCTGACCCCTAGCTGGTTTGGAAGATCCAGTTTCTCTCTTTATCCTCTGAAAACACAGCTTCCAGCCCCCCAAAACCCTGCTTTTCTTTGCATGCCATCTGTCAGCAAGAGGGGAACAATATTCCTCACTTTCATGGGAGGGGTCACACTGATGTTCTGACAAATCCCAGCGAGCCAGGCCGGGTATCGTGGTCAGAGAAGCACAGAGCATCGCTGTTCAACGGCCTGTGGCTGACTGAGAAGCCCAGAGCAGCTCTGAAGTATGGATATTCAGGCCCCAACATGGGGCTCTCTGCAGCCCTAAAACCTCTGTGAGCACAGAGGTACCTCAGCTACATGGTATGTGTAGGTATACGTGGAGCTAAGCAAGGGAAACACTCGGTTCCATACTGACCCTCTAAGCTGCATGTGCTCCTGGAGCAGAATGAAGTGGCCAGCTCTGTGGGGATGGGCATGGAGATGGGAGACAAGAGGTGCTGCCAGCATGTAGCAACCTTGATGATGAAACTCAGCCCTGCTGAGGCTGCTCCAAGGGCAGACCCGAGCACTGCCAAGGCAGCACGTGCTCCAAACAGGATAAAAAAGCTCATTTGGGGCTACTTCCCTCTCACATCTGATATGCAAACCCAGTGTTCCTCACACAGGGAGAGCCACTGTGCCAGTGTACAGCTCTGCACAGCACCTACCACAGGGTGAGAGCGTGGGAGAGATGCAACGCCAGCAAATAAAAGCCTGGGGCTCTAGAGCAAGGAGCACGCACAGCCCCCGCAATTACATCACACCAAGAGAATTCAGGGCTCCTCAGGGAGTTCACTGTGCCACAAGAAGGCCCTAAGCCTTTGGTCTTTACCTGCTGAATCATCTCTGGGTGCTGTTGCATGATGTGCAGGAACCGGTCGCTCTCCTGGGTCAGAGGTGTGGTCCTCTTCTTGGTGCTGCGAGACAGCTGCTTGAAGAGATAGGTGACAATGTGGTCCAGACAGGAGCAGCAGCCTGTGCAAACCATGGTGTCTGCAAGAACAGGAAAGGAGGGAGATAGTGGGGTACTGCCAGCATTTCCCTTGCTCAGATGTACCTGGGCAGGCTCCCAGGGAAACACCACCATGGATCTGGGTGCTTCTGGGGACTCCAAAAGCAAGAGCCACTTCACCCACACAGTCACCACACCCTCATGTTCCAAGGTTTAAATGGAGGGGAAAAAGTCCTCCCCTCACTCACAAGGTGTCTCTGAATTTATCCAGCCATGCATTCAAAGTGCCCAGCAATCTTTCCCCACTCCCAAACCAAAAACCCCAGGAGCACCACAAAGGACAGAAGTAGTTACCTAGTGCAGTGAGGCCTTCTGAAATGGAAGAGAGAATATACATGATTACATGAGGCTCCAGACTAGCTATAAAATTCATGTGGTCCTGGGTAAGAACTTCCAGCAAGGAATAGTATGACTGGCTGAGCTTGGGATAATCCTGCAGAGGAAGGAAGGAAAAATGTTTAAGGTCTCATGACTAGCCTGTAACCATCAGTCAAGGTATTCTGCTGGACCCAACCCATGCATTCACCACCTGGAAACTGCTTATAGAACCTCTGGATGGAGAACAAACCCAACATCTCTCACAACACACTTGGGGTGAATTTATTTCCCCACCCTTCTCACCCAGGAGCCTTCCAAATGGGCTCTGGCAACAACAGCCCAGCAGGCTCCCAACGTTCTCCTATCAATCCATCTTTCCCCCGGCTCTGCTCAGGTCTGAACAGAGAGTGTTGGCTGATTAATGTCATCAGTGCCACAGACCCCTTGGCAGCCCCCAGATTTGGGGTTGGGGTGGAGGGCACAACTCTGCAAAACATTCCTGTTGGAGCTGCACATGTCAACAGCAATGGCTGGGCCAGTGGTGGATTAAATCAAGGACATGCTGGGTGCAGTCACAGGGATGGCAATGGCTTCTTTCAGAGCCTGCTATGGCAATACAGCGGGTAGGACCTGGGAGGAGCACAGGCTCTCCTCTCTCCTCGGAATTTTGGGGAGTAGGACCGTGCCAGCAGGGTCCCAAAGCTCTGCCACAAAAGGATCTCTGCACACGAGGTGTGGGCAGGAGCACTTCTCCATCGGTGGTCTTCAGCAAGCAAGTCACACCAACTGCTGATGCACCGAGAGCTCAGCCCACAGGCAAACCCTTCACTCACAAGAAATCTTTTGCACATGGAGGAGTCATTATTTTGGCAACTGCTCTGCTGAGGCTCGGGACATACCCCCCAGGCCCTCAGGGAGTGGGGTTACAGCCTCCACACTGGACCTGCTGCTGCTGCACACCCTGGGAGCTGCAATTTCTCACTGGCCTGTGCCTACAGCTGCGGTTCCAGGCAGCGACACAGGGTCACTCATGTCTGTACTTCCAGCCCTGCCCTCCCCAGCACTAGTGACACGTGTCAGCTTACCAGAAGGTCACTGTGAGGGATGGAAAGCAGAAGCTTGATGAAAGTTTGCAAGGCATTGTCCAGTGCGTCATCCCCGTAGAGACGGAAGACCCCAAAGTTGACGTAGCTCCCGCTCAGCGCGGCCTTGAGCATAGAGAAGCAGATGGAAATCCCCTTGAGCTTCAAGGCATAGACTTGATCCTTTGGGACCTCCCCAAGCGTTAGGATACGATTTCCTGCACGAGCACAGAAGTGGACTCAGTATTTCAGCAACCAGATCCAGACCCCTTCTCTCCCAGGGCACGGAAAAACAGAAGTAAAGTGACCAGGAGTGACCCAAGTCACAAGCACCACGATTTATTGCCCAGGCAAAGCTCAGGGTGACAGGTTAAAAGCACAGCTCTGCTGGAAACCACAGGAGAACCCAATGACATGTCATTTTGCTGTGGAAACAGGACAGTGGAAGGACAGGATCGCTTTCTGCTTGCTTCCCAGCCTTGCCTCTGTCACCTTGCACACTCACAAGGGGCTCAGCTCCTGCTCCTTGCTGTCATTTTTCTTCCTCACCTGCGTGGCAAACAGCCTGCGCCCCTTCTGCTCGCCTGCCCCCCCAGCACTTCAAGCAGAAGCCCATCCTATCTAAGCAGGCATTCAGGAAGTGATTTGGCACTGCCTGGCAGCCCGGGCTTGCTCTCAGAGCTGGCAAGTGCCCCAACCCTCTCTCCCCAAGCAGGTGGAGGAGGCAGAGCCCTGCCAGCTACTCACCGTACGTCGTTATCATTTTACTCGTCTCTCGGAAGAGCAGGATGCCGTTGGGTGAGGACACGTCAAACTGCAGCCGTTGGGATCTAGCAGAAAGACAGGGAATAAACATGAGCTCAAACGTACCTGGGAGTGAAAACAAAGCTGATACTCCAGCACCTCCATGTGCTGCTGTTTACTGGGGCTCCCTCCTCCCAGGGCTGCTCCCCGGGGTTAACAGAATGCCCTGGCCTGGCAGAAAACACTGCTGTTCACTACTGAAACCAGGCAGGACACAGACATTTAAAGGGGAGACAGGCTCTGCTCTCACAGAAGAAAGGGCCTGTATTTCACAGGCGTTAGGAACATCACAAGAGGGAGGCTGGAAAGCCTGTCTTGGCAATAGTCACTAGGCTGCTGTACACAAACACAGCCAACATCTTGGAAGCAGCATTGTAGGGCAGGCTGACTAGCTCCTATTCATAACACAACCAAGAATTCGGAGCTTGTGTGGTTCCCCCCCACACCCCAAGCAAATAGATCTTACAACTGAAGTGCAACAAGTTGTCTGGTTCAGCTCTGGAACACATGAGCAGCCGTGTCCCAGTAAGGATTGTCCTACTGCAAAGATGCCGCTCAAACGTTGCAAAGAGCTGGAGGGAGTCAACTCTCAACCGACTGAACCTTGTGTCCCTTCCTATAGGGCTGTGTTGGGCTGGCCATAGGCCAGAGCAGTGTCCTGGCAACCTTCCACCAGCGGATCAGCCAGCTTCTGAATTATCTGCCTGGCGTCAGAGGTACCCCTCTGGCAAAAGGAGCCGGTGCTCTAAAGGGGAAGCGGTCATCGGGCAGCTGGGGCACAGTGCTCATGTTGAGCACAGGCTTTAAAAACAAGCGTGAGCTGCCTGCCTCCATCTCCTAGCACTGCCCTTGGAAGCAGACACTGAACAAACCCAGCATTTATTGATTGTGTCTCTGGGTCTGAGTCACGACACAAATGGTGTCTGAACCATTAGATTTTCTTCCCTACTGAAACAACGCCAGTTCCCCCCCACGCCCCCACCCCATCCCTCCTGGCAGCCTTTACAGCATAAATAGACTGAAGTACAGAAACTGAGCACGAAAAACCCTGAGCACAGAGGCTGAAGAAGCAGACAGACACAAATCCCTGCCAGCTTTCACATGCTGGGGGCTCCTACCTATTGTGTACCAACTCTGCCATCAGTTTGAGGACAGGTGTAGTGCAGGCTGGGTCGTGGTACCAGAGCTCGATCGCCCGCTGTAGGATTGGCATGTAGGATGGGTAGCTGCAAGGTGAAAGCTAAGGAACCTTCTTGTTTCACATGGAGAGAAAAGGTCAGAGCCTCTGCCAAAACGTGTTCACACCTGAATCTTGCAGGAGGTTTAAACAGATGCTGCTTGTTGGGGTCGGTTTTATTACAGATGAATACTACTAAAAACCCCATGGAAGGACTGTGTGCAGCCTTCTTGTATGAGGACAAGGCAGAACCAAAAAGGTTTTGAATGAAAAGGAAGCTCCATCACTGGGGACAGCTGACCTTCACTAGAGAGAACGCTGGAGCCTGGATACTGTGCTCTTTGAGCAGCTATGTGCTCACCAAGGGGACAAAGATACCAACTGCTGTTGGCTTTAGTGAGGAAGAGGAAAGCTTTTGTTGCTGCTGAGACACAAGTGTCCCATTAAAGGTCTTAGTGCTTCACGGGTCAAATCTCTTTAGGTCCAATTGGAAAAACCCAACAAAATCGGCTCTGAGCAGATTTCTAGGTTGATTTTGTTGCTGACAGACCAAGTTGGATCTATTTTAGGGCTCAGGGACAGGACACTGAGTACTATAAAAGTGAAGAGAAACCCCAGTCAGGACTTAGCAAGGAAAATAGGGCATTTGGATGCAGTCAGGCAGAGTTCTCCCCTCTGACAGACAGGACTCAAATTTTAGGGCAACAGAAGGATACATCCACTCAAACAGCATCATGAAGCTGGTCTTGGCATTGAAGGCAAAGGCTATTCCCCTCAAGTCTCTCACCAAACCAACCAAAGTTCTCTATATTGCAAAGGAAAAGACACGTTAGAATGTTAACACGCATACAGATCTCCACCAGCCCTGAGCCCCCTCCTCCCATCCCAACAGCAACGCAGCCTTTCTGTGCTGGATGCCAATCCCAGGTTAGATGGTTCATCATCTTCTGGAGCTCTTTCACTTTGAGCCAGTGCAGTGACAGTACTGGAGTTATTTCCCTCCCAGCAGAAGGAAAGCTAGCAGATGAGGCTCACCGCTTCAGTTATGAACTACACCTAGACCTCAAGGGATACAAGGCACACCACCGCTTCCCCATACTCCAAAAGGAAAGCACCTATCACTCCAGCATCTACTTGTCTCATTCAGAGGGCAGAACTACTCTTACTCTGCAGGAGGTGCTTGTTCTCTGAACTGAAAATGGCAAGGCCCCTAAGGGGAAGAGTAAGGAGAGCACGGATAACAGGGAAGGGCCTGCCTGACTTACTTTTGCCTCTTGTTCATTGAAAGTATTTGTGCTGAACATCTGTGCCACAGTCTCAAAGGCAGCTGTGAGGGGAAGCATGAACTGCTCATACTGATCCTCATCTTCTCCTGAAAGGAAACAGAAAGGGAAGTGAGGAGGGAATAGACTGCACATCCCTGCACCTGGCAGCACTGCCTGTGCTAGGCATCCCGCTGCTGCTCGCCTCTGGAGCTAGAAAGCCCACAGGTTCCCAGACAGGTGATCCATCACTGCTGGTATCTAACTTTGGGAAAAGACTTAGAACCAACCCTTACAACCTCAGGAAACCATTTGGAATATTACAAAGGGAAGATGTAGCCCCAGCCTTGGTGGTGCACACCTCTGGACTAACTGTACCCAGAAACATGGCATCATGCCCATTTGAGCTTCTTTCCCCCTCCTTCTTCTTATCCCATTCGACTTTTCCCATTCCAGCATCCTTTCCTGCAGGAGCTTAGAGCTCCCTCAATAGCAGGGCCTCACTTACAGCAGAGCCCAGCACCCAAACCACAAAGTCACTGTTTTGCTCTGGTTCCCACAAGACCCCAGTACCTAAATCCACCATGAGAAGACGCCCAAGTGCAGTGTAGAACGTAGTCCGACATCTCATGTCAGTCAGGTTGGACTGATTGTTAATGCCCAGGAAGGAAAAGTGCTCACTCTGCAAATGAAAGGGAAGAGATGGGTTAAAGGGGAACTGCCACCTCGAACAAGCTCATCTATCAAGGGCTGAGGATCCCTCATTCAAACAGCTCATTCTCGGCCTGCACAAGGCTGGGAAGCAGCGAGTTTCATGGTTATTCGCTCAGTGTGTCCCATCTGGCAGCCCTCTCAGAGCAGGCCACCAGAGGGCAACAGGAACCCGAGCAGAGTACCAGCCCTACCACTTTTCATCTTGGAAATCCCCAGGAGCAGCTGAACAAGGCTGCCTTGCTTTACCTCCAGAGCAGAACCTGTCTCCCTTGCTCATGGGGACCCTTCAGGCATTTAGGCTGCTGAAAACCAGCCCTCTGCAGAGGGATCCCCAGGTACTCTGCTCTCCTTCTTCATGGAAACAGCAGCCCCAGGCAATGAAGCTTCTGAGCCAGACACAGGAGGTGGGGCTGACTAAGAACATTCCCTAAACCCAGGGAGCACAGCACCTCATTCAAGCAAGCAAGGCAAAGCTTCTGGAGGTGGTGTTGGGAGTCCTATCGCTGGAGCATCAGAGCATCGAATGACCACACGCTCCCAGAGGCCAGTGAGCAATCTGATATTTGCTGCCAGCTTCTAGTTGCTCATTCCAACATCTCTGATTTCCAGTCAGCATCCCCGATCCACACAGGGAGCACTGCTCTGGTACTGACCAAAGGAACAAGGCTGGTGTCCTGCCACCACAAGGGATGGCACTTCTTCCAAAGCAGCACTTTTAGAACGACAGCCAGGGCACTGAAATGCTGGTTTTGCATTAAACTGCATAAACAGTGCTCACCACTGCCTGCCTGCCTGTGCAGCAGTATCAGCCATCTCCCACAGTTTCAGAGGAGAGCAGAGACCCCCACATTAACCTTTTGGGGATAAGAGGCACCTCAAGTTTTGAGGTACAGCCCCATAAAACTCAAGGGCAGGCTTTGAAGAAAGAGATGGAACACAGATCACATCTGCCAGAGGCTCATTCAGTATGATGGAAACATCTTGGAGATAGGTAAACTTCCAAAGTGTGTCTGGGTGTTGAAACTGGGGGATTATCTCAGCCACACAAAGGCAGACAGAGGAGTTCACCAGGAGATGAAAAGCAGCAGGTGGCAGGACTCACCGTGTGATTGTTCAGCATGAACTGTACGGCGCTGAGTTTCACCAGCTTCCTAACGCTACTGTACGTAAAGGGGGTGTTAAGGAAGCAGCAGAGTCAGCAGAAAACTTCTTGCAACGCCGGCAAAGCACTTCCCAGGGCAAAACTGGAAGGGGACTTATGTCTGTATTAGTCAGTGTGTCCTAGTCTCTCTTCCACTTGTTTCAAGAGCAACCAAGTTGCGTACATTGCTACTAGAGAGACCCGTGGCGACTGTTCTCATTTACTCTGGCAGGAAGAACCAGGAGAAGACCCTAAGACAGACTGTGATTAAACAAACTAACTGTGGACAGTAAGCTATGAAGCAATTCTGATCCAAAATAACCACCACCACCTCCCCTCCCAATATCACAGCCATCTACTGCAATTCAACAGCTTGGTAAGGTGCTGACCAAGCACTCATGCTTTGCTCTTCTCTCTACCCCAAAGCTGAAAGGGTTTGGGAATGTTATACACAGGGCGCTCCTGTTCCAAGCCAGGCATTTGGGTCACTCTTCCCCCATCCTGAGGTTGAAGTGTCCCGTGCACCCAAGAGCTCTTCTGAAAAGGATATCCAATGGAGAGGTCATTGAGCAGCTGCAGCGTCTTGGAGGTGATCGGCTCGCATCGACCCCAGTACTTCAAGTTGGTGATGCTAGGGAAGAGGACAACAAGGATGATCAGAGGGGTTTGCTCAGCTCCCCCTGTGCTGTGTGGCGGATTCTTCCGGTTCCAAAGTCACCCATCATCATCAGCTCCACCCTCCACCGAAAGCACAGACATCACAAGCCACAAAATATTGGTATAAAATTACTGTACTTACATTTGGTTGACTAGAAAATTATCCTTCAGATAATCTTCACTACTTGGGTCCCAAGCTACACTGGCCCATACCCAGGCCCTTGGAATAATTCTGTGGCTCTCCAGGGCTGGTTTCTGCAGCAAGGGTAAGAGAATTCTGCGGCAGTGACTACATGCAGACGTATGCAATTCTGCACCTGCACCATCCACTGTCAGCTGCAGAATTCTAGTAGCCCTTGCTTCTTCCAGGAGAGCCATTTCACCCCTCGGGGATGCTGCGCAGCCGCCCGGGGCGCACAAGGGTAGGCAAGGCCCCAGGCGAGTAAAGATGGGGCCGATGCTCAAGAAATTTGGGGGGAGCCAGAGGCTGCACGTCACCAGGCACACGGCACTGGGTGTCAGCGTGGGACCTACTGAATTGGTTTAAAATGCTAATGGAGGTTGCTGAAGACATGACAAAAAGCCAGTCAGCGGGTTTGGTCCAGAGGAGAGCTGCCAAGAACAGGCTGAATAGGGTGCCTACCAGGGTGGAAGACTTTTAAGAAAAGGACTTGAGCTGCTCTGGCACTGAACAGCAGGATTTGCAAGGAAAAACCTCTGAAGGAGCAGTTCCCTCCCCACTGAGCTTTCGTGGCTGGTGATTGCCAATAGTCAAGTGACAGGGCCTGAGTGCTTGAGGCTATCCCTTCTCTGACTTTGGTTCTACTAAGCAGGCACTGGGAAGAGAATCCATTATCCTGGTGTAGGGCTTATTTTTGTGTCTCCATAGCCCAGGCTAGAATCCACGGTGGATAAATCAGTCCTGGATATCGTGCGTGACTCAAGCCCTGATAAAAGCTGCAATTCTCTCAAGTAGCCAGATGTTACTAGACTGACACCGCTCCCTTGTATGCCAGTTTTCCTGGTTACACCTTCAAATAAACCCTGGAATCTCTGATGCCTGCAAGCAGGAACACTTACATTTTTCCTATGAAGACGCTCAGGACCATGGTCTCATCATTCAACCCCAGGACCTCTGAGAGACGGCGGTACAGCTAGAGGGGGGACAAAAGTACCACCAATTTAAAAGCTGTCAACAAAACAAGTAATGCTCAGGGATTCTTTTTCACTTGTTCTCTCTTTGTGGTGCACTTGCCTAGGGGGGTGTGTGGGCTCTGGGCTTTCCCAGATCAATCAAAGCACAGAGATGCTTGTGATCCAATTTGGACCAACACCTGCCCTGATCTCTGCTACAGCTTTCCTACCAGTACTCATAGTGGGTTCAGACACTGCAGGCATAGGCTAGGCACTTGCTTTCCCTAGGGAAATGGGATGTAGCAACCGTGCTCCTCCATCCCCCACTTGCACCTACACACAGTATCCTGGTGAATCTGTCTGGAGCTCTAAGCTCCTTGTCACATCACTGCTCTGAAGTCTCTGAGGTGGGGAAGGAAGATCACTGGTTACCCAAAGAGAACCTCATTCTGGAGTAATCATGTTTCCATTAAAAAAGTAAAAGTTATTATTTTTTAATTTTTAAAAGGTATTCTGCATCTCTAAAGGCGTTCAAAGTCCAGTACATCTCCAACTGCCTTGTGAAGACACTGGGTGTTTATCTTCACTTTAGAGCTGAGGAAGCAGGGAACAGATGCTAATTAAGCTCAGGCTCCTCATGGGCATATGAAGCTCTAAAGTTTTAAGTGACTGTCATGGTCACTGACTCCTTCCTGATGCAGGCACAACGTGGTGCTTCAAAAACAGCTCAGGGGTTGCAGCGTTACCACTGGACATGTATCTTGTAAACACAGCAGTTGAGCCTCTTAAATAACATCAGCTATCAAGAAAACAAGCAATGCCACTCGCTTCCATTTAAAAAGTGAAGCTCTTCCCGGACTTGCCATGAGGAAAGAGATACAGCCAAGGAGATTGATTACCTTGGAAGACTTCTGCACCTGATCACCAATATAGATCTTCCGGAACTGCTCGAAGAAGCTCAGCATGGCAAGCTCCAGCTTCTCGTTCCCAGCCTGTGCCAGACGAGAGTCTGTCAGGTTCATCAGCTGCAGCACCCTGGAAAGAAGTGGGGGACAAACACACTTTGCTCCTGGACACTGGGAGACACAAAGTATTTCTGGCAGGTGGTGGTGTTTCCAGGCTGCACACAACAGGGTTTTTTACTTTCTGTGGGCATTTTGGGTCAAGAACTGACAAAACTGATAGCAGAACACTGACTAGGACACACTCCTCTTCTGTGCACTGTAAGGTCTCTATGTCCCTTCTACCAGGGCTGTGAGGCTGCAGGAGTGAGCTGCGGGTGCGTTAGCACACTCGCCCGGCGTCACGTTCTCAAACCCACTGGAGAAACCATCACCTTGCTCCTCTCACAGAGCCAGACTAACAACATTCCCACTTCAGTTTGGCTTTTGTTGGGAGCCCAAAGAAACAACACTGTGACCTGGGTGTACTGAGCAGACCTGGCTGGCAGGGAAGGGGTTGGAGGGATTTTAGGGTGACGCACGTGCAGAGCAAGCAATGGTTGTTGGAATTTCTTCTGCAAGTGCCAAATGTGGGAAGAAGATAAAATATAAATAGGGTTTCCATGAACATTTATCATATATGCTGGCACTAAAAGGTAGCTGAAAAACACAGTGGGTCTCACCATTTCCTCTTCAGTAACTCATCAGCTACGTGGGAAGCCAGTGCAGGATGTTCTACTGGCTTGCCAATGGGCCAGCTTCCATGTGCTCCCAGTTTAGCTCCTTTACTACCCTAGTTCCCAAGCAGAGCTGATGGGCTCTGGACCACAAAGGTAGTTAGTGAGTAGTAAAGCTACATGTATGTTCTCCCATCCATCAAATCAAGTTTGCACTGGAGAGGATTTAAAAATTCCCCAAGTCCCCCATGTGTTATAAGACAGCACAGAGTTCTGACAGTTAGAGGAGGATGACAACGTTCACAAAGTATTTAAGGACAAAACCCACTTTGGATTATTAACTAGGAAAAAGCCTTCCTCCTCCCACCCCAGCAAAAACCCATCATGCATTTAGTTCTACTCCAATGCATGCACTTTAAGCCCATATAATTCCCCTCTTACATGCTCTTCCCCTCTCATTCTCCTTACAACTCAGATTTCCCAATTTAACCAAGGCACAGCAGAAGTTTGCTGCCTGGCTCTTGCCAATCTCTTTCAGGACAGCCAATTCCACACTGTCCTTTTCAGTGTAAAAGAGGGGAAGAACATGGTGGCAGCTTCACAGGAGCAATTGGCTTTTTGTTGTTGGCTTCAATAGCAGTGCAGCTAGGAAACAGTCAGCATCCCTACCGACAAACCAACTCGCCATCCATGGCATCCTGCTCATCCGTGCTGGCGAACGAGACCCTACCACCAATCACTGCCCCGATGATATAGACGAGCCACGTCAGGCGCCCTGAAACCAACAGAGGACATCAGAACCAAGCCTGTCACATGGTAAGATGGAGGAAGCTGAGGAGATTTGCATTTTATTTTGGCAAAGGCAGGATTTGCAAGGAGTACCTCTCTCTGCTTTAGTGCTATCTGTACCAAAGCCACTCGGTTTTCTCCTTGGAGAACAGGCATGACTTGACTAAAAAAGAAACAAGACTGCCTGGTAGATGGTCATTATTTAAAGTTGTTCCTCTGCAGAAAGCCACCTTCTTGTGGTCTATGCATCTAAACACGTGCAGATGCCAGCAGGCAGCGTTTATTCAAAGTACACGTGGCTGGTGAAGAAGTCAGCATCATATGGAGTTCTGCCCTCTCCCCCCCAAAATACTAAAAAGTGTACTGTGCTAGGTCAGACAGCAATGTTTCAGAAGGAAGAGGAACAGTTTCCACACTTGTGCTGATGTGCTCAAGTCCTCCACAGAAGGGGAAGCCAGCTAGGTTATTAGAGAGGGGGCATGAGGCAGAAGTCGCAAAGGAACCACTTCTTTATGGACAGTGTTGAGCAATTTCTAACCCAAACAGCTGGGTAAGTGACAAACTTCCATGCTGATCCCACCCCATGCTGTGGGCTGAACAGCCTCTGACAGGAGAGGCAGGGGGCTGGCAGTGCTCATCAACTGTGGGTGGGGGGAACAACCTCATAACTTGGTCTTTGAAAGACCAGGCAAGGAGATGCTCTAAATCTCCCCCCCAAAAAAAATTGAGTCAGTTGTAGGACAGCAATCTCTTCAGCCAGCACTGCTGCGTGTGTGTTGGGAGTGTCTGCCCACAGCCAAAAACATTCTACACCAGAGGCACCTCCCTAAGGGAACGTTTGAGACACCCACTGCCCCTTTTATGGATCTCTCCAGGAACACAGGCTTCCGAAATGCTACTTTTGAGAACAGGCAACTTACTGCAAGCTCTCCAAACAGCCTCACCTTCTTGTACAGCAACATCCATGGGGCTGGCGGTGGCGCTCTGCAGCAGCTCCTGGTAGGACTGGGCTGACTGGTCGAAGAGCTGCACCAGCAGAGCACAGGTCTTCTCATACTCGCAGCGGCCAATGGTAGACAGCTGATCTAGCTGCTGTTGCACAAGGCCGGTATCATCCAGCGGATCCTCCAAACCATCCCTAAGCAGCAAGAAAGCAGATTAGAAAAGGACTTAAAACAACGCAGAGATAACTTAAATTGTAACACAAGCTTATTGCTACCAGGTAGAGGATGTTTTCCTAGGCACAATTCCAGTGACTGAAGTCTCTGCCTTTGCTATTTGTCACCATGAAGAGCTACAGAGACAGACATGACCCTCTGATCATCACCACAGCCCTAAATCAGAGCGCCAGTAGCTGTTCAGGTGGAAGGGCCATCAGGCCCTGGGATGAGTTAGCTCTTCTTATGTTTTTAATGTTTACCCAGGTCTTTGAACAGAACGTGCAGTGCCAAGAACAAGGCCTCTGGCTGTTGTTGTATAACAAAGCTTCGCATCTTTCGCAATGTTTTAGCTGCCTTTTCCTCCAAACACACTAACCTCAACAATAGGTTTACTGCCAACTCCCCAACTAGCCAAACCTGCTGTTCCTCTCTTGCGTTGCTAGATACCTAAAGAGGGATGAACTGATCAGTCTTCCCTAGGCAAGGCATTATTTTTCTAGACTTGAACATTTGTTTTCAAACACACCAGGTAGGATTCATCCCCAACAAATCTAGTCCTGTAGGCTGCCCCTACAACTCAAAGGGAGGAAGAAAAAGTACTTTCAGGTATAATTTGTGCCATCCTACAGCAGCAGAGATCTAAAAATTAAGTGAATCACACTTTGCATCCTTATTCCTCTCTGCTACAGTGGCAGTGAACAGCATGCTGTGGATGCCCATAACAAGTCAGAGATCCCTCAGATCCATCTCAGCCATTTGAGACTGAGCAAGGTCAAAAAAAACCCCAACAAACCAGCTTAAAAAAACCCCACAACAAACAGATATCATTTTTATGAGCCAGAATATATAATTTGATGTAAGGCTCCCTTAGAAATCCTTTGGTGACTTGCAAACCTTCCCACAGCAGTGCCCATTTTTAAAAAGGAAACTCAGAAGGGACACACAGGAGAGCTTTGGCAGAAGTGCTGCCGTGTCTCTGCTTTTCTTACCTCAGTATGATGTGCACAGATTCCAGTCTGGATGTGATGTAAGCTTTTGTGACTTCTGGGGTGTAGGTTTCGAGCATGTGAGGCTCTGTGGCTTTCACATAGGGCACAGACGCAGCCAGACGCTGCCACAAGCTCAGGAGATAGTGAACACTGTTGGGTGCGAACTCCCAGTGCTACCAGGAGCCAAGGGAAAGGAAACCAGTGACTTGATTATTTTACCCACATTATTTTGACTCATCTAGCACTAGATATGGTAATATCTAAAAGCTCTGATGATCTGGTTGCCCATTTTAACAAGGAATTCCAGGTGACACACGAATTCAGGGGGTATTATCAGCTTTCAGTAAAGCCCAAAAGATAAACCCCAGTTCTCAGGCTGGGTCCCAAGCTACTGCTGAGCTCATGCTGTAGCACCCAGCAGACAGCTCCCCAAACAGAATGTACAGTTTAAAGCTGTTTTCTGGATAAATATTAAAATTTAACAACCAAAGGCAGGATGTAAGCTATGCAATTGTTTTAAACCCTATTCTGTGCAGGGGTGTAGCTACAAGCTGTATGCCAGTGCAAAACTCAGTGGGCATATGGCATGATATTCATATTCCTAGCAATCCTTGCAACTGCATTTTAATAGGGAAGTGATACAGAATTCTAAAAATAAGCCTTATTAAACACATTTGGGTCCCCTCCCTCACCCCCTGCTAGGACATGGAAAGACTCTGGAGGCATAGCAACCCTGCCTGCCCCCACATCTTGCTCCTGTTCCATTCAGGAGGAATTCAAAGAATAATCAATGCAACCTGGCAGGATTTGGTCACAGAATCTGCAGGGTTTGGGTTTTTTTTTGGTAAGAATAACACAGCAAATTAAGGGGCAAAGAACAAACAAGAGGGTTACAATTTTGTTTCATGAGAAGACAAGGGGTGTAAACACCCATGGAGGGGAAGTCAAACCATTTTGTACCTGTAGGCTGGTCACAGTGAAGTTGGCAATGAGTCGGATGACCTCAGGGTAGTTCTCCACCTTCACCAGCTCTCCCAGTTGGTAATTGCTTTTCAATCGGGCCAGCAATCGGCAGAACTCGTGGTAGTTATTTGGGTCTGATAAACTCTGAGAGGAGAAAAAGAGGAGAGGAATGGAGAGGCAGCACTACTTCCCAACATGCAGGAGTTACAAGAGGTGCAGACTTCTGGTGGGACGGTAGGAAAAGGAAGATGGCAGCAAGACCATCTCTGCTTGTGAGGCCCCAGCTGGAGCCCTGCGTCCAGAGCTGGGGCCCCAATACAAGAAAGATGTGGGACTGTTGGAGAGGGTTCAGAGGAGGCCACACATAATTAGAGGGCTGGAGCACCTCCCCTATGAAGAGAGGCTAAGGGAACTGGGCTTGCTCAGCCTGGAGAAGAGAAGGCTGTGGGGGGACCTCATTGCAGCCTTCCAGTCCCTGAAGGGAGCAGAGAAACAGGAGGGGAATCAGCTTGTTAAAAGGGTAGAGAATGGCAGGACAAGGGGGATGGAGTGAAGCTGAAGGAAGGAAGGTTTAAATTAGATATTGGGGGAAGTTCTTTACGGAGAGAGTGGTGAGGGGCTGGAACAGGCTGCCCAGAGAGGTGGTGGGTGCCCCATCCCTGGAGGTGTTCAAGGCCAGGTTGGATGGGGCCCTGGGCAACCTTGTGTAGCTCCGGGCCTGGAGGTTGGTGGCCCTGCCTGTGGCAGGGGGTTGGAACTCTATGATCCCTGGGGTCCCTTCCAACCCAGCCCAGCCTGTGATTCGATGTTGCACCCTCCTCAGTGCCACGAGCAGGACACCTAGATTTGGAAGTATTTTTTGGTGAAGAAAGTTGATGCAGAGGGTGCAGAGACACAGTTCCACTGCAATCCTCACCTGGGGGTTTTCCAGTATTCGTTTCACTCCATCGACGAGATGAGACAGGAACTTTGCTCTTTCCGCGTTGTTGAAGAGGGACCTGCGCACAGAGGCTATCTGCACCAAGCAGGAGAGGACCTGGAAGGGCCAAAGGGAATAAGCAGAGAGGGAGGGATGAGAACTATTAAATGAACTGTGTATTTCCTTTTCATGGCACGTGGAATTACTGAAGTGTGAAGGACCTTTGCATTGCTACACAGGAGCTCATCATCTTTGCGATCCTGCGTGGTCTGTGTAGAAGTGCAGGAGCAAACTACAGCTGAGAGAAAAACTGCCATCACCCAAAGGAACATCTTCAGCCTGACAGCTAAAGGTGTGTTCTGAACTCTGCTTCCCCAAAAGCACTGGGGTTTCTTCAGCTAGAGACCGTGGATCATGTAAGACTGTAAAAACACTGAGACCAACAGGGAAAGCTGGTAGACTTAACAGAGGCTGGGAAAAGCAGTGCTGTTCTCAACTCAGATTTAAACCCAGAGTGAATCCCCAGGGTGCAGCTGCAGCAGCGAGTAACAAGCTGGTGAAGAGGATTGTGAAGAGCAGCAGCAGTGAGTTATGCCTAGCAAAGCCCCATTCCCTCTGACCAGCGTAAGGACTAGCTGCTCAGCTGCTGAGCCTCCCCTCCTCACGGGCTCTGACAATTACTGATCAAAGAGGCAGGACAATTAAAGGTGTAAATGCTTCAGATTCCTGCTCAGTAACAGAACTCCCCCCCAAAAAAAGATCTCACATGAATATTTGAGGCTCTAAATTCAGAATTAGAATTAGTAACCCCCCCTTCAACATAATGAACAGTGCTGAGAGTCTCAGTGGAAAAAGTACTTCTGAAGGACCCTTCCCTCCCTAGCCAAAGGGCATGTTTCCATTGTAGCATTAATTATGAAAAGTATTTATCAGACAGATAAATGCCTGGCAGGCGATTTTTTTTTTCCCCCAAGAAGAAATAACCCAACTTTCATTCAGCTGCACTATTGGCCATTGCATCCAACTGGGACATGGCCTAGTTTTCAAGTGTGGAAGGAGGAAATTACATTCCTCAGTCGTGCTCTCAGACTTGCTACCTACTCAGGGTATGGTTTTAGGACCGACTTCACAGTACAGTGGCAATAACATAAGCTACACCCCTCCAAAAAAAGGCTCACTGGATGAGTGAGCAGGCAGGCTTCAAGCTACACAGGGACAAAGAAGTAGGTTGGATCTCCACCAAACGAGGTGCTTTTAGGTCAAATCCCAAACCTGCAGATGCATCAAAAAAAAGCAGGAGCAAGGGACCAGCCTCTCAGTTGTTGCTACAGCACAAGGCAGTGCCAAAGGAAAGGCAGCTGTCTGAAGTCAGGCTGTGGCATTTTAACCACCAGTAAGTCTCCCAGCTGAATCCTACAAACACTTTCTGGTAGCAAAGTCTGTAAGGGAAATAAACACTGAACTTACCAGAGGAGAAAACGAAGGAGGGATGGAATGATAAAGATCAAAAAACAACTGAAGGGTAGAAGAATCCAAGAATGCTGAAACAGAAAGGAGCATTTTACTGAGAACACCTCCATTTACTGCTATCTGTAGGTCTAACGCTTATCTTATCAACATGCACATGTCACATGAAGTGCCACACAGTAAGAAGATTTCCAAAGGATTTGATGTGTTTCCTAGAAATAAAGTGAACCCAGCAGTACTTGGTACTATAGACAAAATTACAGGAAAATATTTTAAGGGCACAATCTGTAAACTGCCTGCAAAGTGCCTGGTGAGAACAGCAAGGAGGTTAAGAGCAGGTGCCAAGTTATTTGTTATTTACATTGAAAAAACCCAAACAGTTTACTGCTTCCTGAATTGACAGGGGGAAGACTAAGTGTAAAGGAACATTTTTACAGCAACCCATTTTATAGGCAACCCAAACTGAAGTGCCTTCACCCTCCCAGTATGGACCGGTTGGGTTTACAGCTGGCATTGTGGGCTAAGGTTTTGTTAGGGATGGAGAGGGCTTTAGCAAGTCACGCCTGCTTTCGGTGGGTATGCTGGAATTAGCCCTCTTCCTCCAGGAAGATTACCTGATCTCCAACTGGTTGGGATCTGCACAGTGCAAAGATCATCTGAGGACTCGTCAGTTGATGTGCCAATGAAATCAAAGTTCAGGCAGTTATGTGTGAGCTTAAGAAGCTGCATGAGCAGACCGTGCTGGCTTTCATCGTTCAGGTTCAGGTTCTTCCCAGAAGCCTGTTTAAATAAAATCAAATTATTAAAAAATAAATCCAGGTGACAGCGGAGTTTGAAACAGTAATTTGACTTTAAACAGGATGTGGCAATCAGAAGGATCATATGCCACAAGCACCAACCCCAGCTATCACACACTTTCACAGACAGCCTGTGTATTTGCATGCTTGGTCTTTACACAAGATAGATAAACAGACAGTGCTTTCCCTTCCACTCTGCTTGTACCGTGCAGGAGAACAGCAGCCAGGCTTGCCAGCTTGCAATTATACTGCAAGATTCAGGAGATAAGGAAGTTCTTATTAAGGTTAAACACAAGAACACATTTTCTGCCTGACAAGCACTCAGCAGCAGGGAATCTTGTTGCTCTACCTAACCCTCATATGGAAATGAGTGCATACTCTTTTTTTGGGTACAGATGATCTGTAAAAGCCCTGCTCTCATGTTTTTTTGGTACAGATGATCTGTAGAAGGCCCTGCTCTGGTTACAACGCTCTGCTTCAAGCAGGGAAAACACAGACACTCTCAAGTGACACAAAGAGCTCAACAGACGCAAAGCTCTAGGTCACTTCTCTGCAGTTTGAATGTAACACTCAGGTCTGTAGTCCAGGGATGGTTCTGTCTGTCTATCCTCTGTATTACTGCTCTGTACTAAAACCAAAATTAACCCCTTCCAGCTTAAATCTATCACAAATAACACACTGCAGGGTGGCAACACTGCCCAGACCAGTGCCTGGGCTCACTGGAATGTCTTCCTCACTCTCTGCAGTACCTGTCACTAAGACTTACTCCTGTGCCCTGTTTTATGGACATGGATAGTTTCTCACAGCCCAATCCTCCCCTCTTGGAAGGATCACCTTGGAAACTTCTGCTTTAGAGACAGAAGACTGAGACAGCTACTATTAAACAAAAAAAAAAATAGATATAACTTGGGTAGTAGGTGTTTAATCACAGGAAAACAAGGATGTTGCATGAGATGATAGGAAACATGCCAACCTGCCTCAAAGCACAGCACCCCAAGAAACAAAAGCAAGATGATGAAGAGTTAGGGTGGGAAACTAGAACCTTCCTCCTTTGACAAGCCATCTCTAGCTGCTAAGGCCCTGTGGTCATGCAGCCATAGTAGTGCAGGTGACAGCTGAGCCCAAGCTCTATGTATAGGACTATGGTAGAGTGCAGTCATAGAATCATGGAATGTTCTGGGTTAGAAGAGACTCCAAGGATCACAGAACTCCAATCCCCCTGCCACAGGCAGGGCCACCAACCTCAGGCCTGGAGCTACACAAGGTTGCCCAGGGCCCCATCCAACCTGGCCTTGAACACCCCCATGGATGGGGCACCCACCCCCTCTCTGGGCAGCCTGTTCCAGCCCCTCACCACTCCATCTGTAAAAAACTTCCCCCTAATACCTAATTTAAACCTTCCTTCCTTCAGCTTTAATCCACCCCCCTTGTCCTGCCATTGTCTACCCTTTTAAAAAGTTAATTCCCCTCCTGTTTATAAGCTCCCTCATAAACAGGAGGGGAATCCTGGGGACACCAGGCTAGCAAGGTCAGGGTTATGTCTCCTGGGTTCAGTTTTTCCAGTTGTAAAGACCTTGTCCTGCCTGCACCTCCCTGAGTGCTTCTCTTCACAAAACTAGAGGAATCCTTTTATTTCTGAGACCTCTAATTGACCATCAAATGCACCTGAAATAAGCCAAGGAATTCAAAAGGTACCAGAGCTGTTATGGATCAGGAGGGTGGGTGCATGGGGAGGGATGACTGGTGTTAACTGTACCAGCCTTGCATCCATCAGAAACCAGGAGGAAAAAGAGAGATGGAATCCCACCCACGTACCCACCTGTATTACTGACAGAACCAGAGCTGCTTGTTTTGAAATATCTTTAAAAGAGAATTTTCTCTTTGCTCTTTGTGCTATTTGTCAACTCTGACACTTCCCTCAGCTGGAAGGATCAAAGTGAAACTAATCAAATCTGTGCTACTGCTGCTCAGTTCACTGGGGTACCCCTTCCCATAACGGGCTGCTCCTGCAGGCACCACTGGAGCTCCAGATTAGCTATTTAGAAAAGAAACCTGATGCAAAAAATCAAGAATTTTCTTTGGAAAAATCTACATGTGCTACTCCAGCTGAGAGAAAAACTGCTTTGGGGGGGATGAACCCCAAGCACATGAGCAAAGCACTGCTGCCTTGTCCTGAGGTAAGTATTTTTAAGACAAGTTAACTGATGTCTGATAATCAGCACAGAATAAAAACCTGGGGGACACAAGACAATCTAATATTTATCATTGGTAAAATATCAAGGACAACCTTTAGGCTCAGTCTAGTAAACACATCTTCACTAGCATTGGTTCCCTCACCACGTGGCTTTTAAAGTGAGGTTAAAAAAGAGACAAGGGCTTATTTTACAGGAAATCTCTCTGCCATTACTGTAAATCAGATATTTAATATAAAAACCCCAAACACAAACAAACCAAACACCTCTTTCCTGATGATTTAAGACAGGAAAGTTTAACCCAAGCCTTATGGGACAGACATGTGTATCCCATCCAACTTTGTTTAAAGAGCTACATTTCTGTATTTGTGTCATGTTTCTGCTGGGTTTTTCCTTAATACAAACCTAGGTCAAAGCTTTCCTGGAAAGCAAGCCCAGCACACAGCTTTTAGAACAAAAGTGCTTGTTCCAGGAGAGTAGTGTCAGTGATAACTTCAGCCCCGAGTCTGTCACCCCACCACACAGCCCCCAAGAGAGATGGCAAAGGATGGTTTCCTTACCTGTTTCAGTAAGTTGCAGGAGAGTGTGAAAATATCAAACAGGGATGAGTCTCGGAAGGAAGAGGCGATTTTCCTGTGCTTGGTCAGTGGGTGAGTGGTATCCGCCTGAGCAGAGAGAAAACCAGCGCTTAGAACTGAGGGGCAGAGGTGGAAGGAGACCAGCAGAACCTGCAGGAACCCAGTTAAGCACCAGGATGTGAAGGTTTCCCTCCCCTGGCTAATGCAGGAGGATGCAGTGCTGCTGTGGTATGTGCTGCTGCTGCAGAAGAGCGGTTCTTCTGCAGATAAACATCATGTTGCTGGCTGATGACACAGGACTTTCCACCTACAGTACTTACAAGGCAGTTTTAGCCAGAAAGCAGGGTTGGGTTTACTCTCTTTAAGGCTCCTCCAAAGCAGGAAGTACAGCAGTACTTTCAAGAGTGCTTAAGTCATTTTAGAATCCTACAGTCCTCTGGACTCCTGAAGAGTTAAATGCTACCTGAAGGCACTGGGCAGACACATGCTCAACCACTTGCAACTCTAATCCCCCTCCTAAACCTGCACAGATGAGAAGAAAACTGGAAGGAGAGTTAACCCACAACAACCAGTTTGGATGTAGCTGTATCCAGGATAAACACTGGTTCCAGACCTCTCACCATATCGAATAAGCAGCTGACACAGGAGCTGAGAGGCACATACACACATGTTGCTTCACACTGGAGAACATCATCTCCAGCTGATTCACTCCAGGCACTGCAGCACAGGCCAGTGCAGGTGGATGGCAAGCACAACTTAACATCACTTCACCGACTACTTTCTAAGAAAAGCAGAAAAGTGAAGTGATACTTCACAGCTTTGCCATTTCCCTGAGTGTAACCCAGCAAAATTCCACTTTCCTGGGCTGAGTTATCTGATGGGCAGTCGGTTACCAGCTGGCACAGAGCCTCCCTGCAGCCCAGCACAGAGGCAAACAATGTTGATCTGCATTTTCTCCATGCTCTTGTTCTCTACCTCTGTTGACCTTCAACTTGCACACACCACAGAATCACAGAGGTTGGAAGGGACCTCAAGAGCTCATCGGGTCCAACCCCCTGCCAAAGCAGGGTCCCTAGCACAGGTCACACAGGTCGGCGTCCAGACAGGGCTGGAATATCTCCAGAGATGGAGACTCCACACCCCCTGGGCAGCCTGTCCCAGGGCTCCCTCACCCTCACTGGGAAGAAGTTCTTCCACATGTTGATGCAGAACTTCCCGTGCTCCAACTTGAGGCCATTGCCCCTTGTCCTGTCCCCACAGATACTGAGAAGAGGCTGCCCATGTCCCCCATTGCATCCAGTCCTGCAGGAACTGGGACAGCTCTAACCACCTCACTTTAACATCCTAAGCTCACTGAGGATGCAACACTTGTGTCTCTTACATTAGAGGTGAGAAAGAGAAGCCCTGCATCGCCCAGGAGTTGGTGGCAGATCAGAACTGGACCTAAACTTGCCAGCTGCTCAAACAGACAGAATTATCCTCAGCTCATACCCTTCCATTTCAGAGCCTTTAAGAAATCGAGCATTATTCACATAGTTATTACAAATCTCACTTATTTCTGGGCTTGTGGCAAACAAGCATTTCCTTTTGCTTCCCATGGCTTACATCAGTGAACTTCTGCTACAGAGAGGACGCTCGGTACCTCTGGGCAAGTCTGTGCAGTACCCGCAGGATGACAAATGATCCTTCAGGACAGTTACTAGCACTCTGTTTTATTTGCACTGGGAGCTTTTGGAACAAAAGCTTTAGTAAACAGAGCTCTAGAAAATTCAGCTCTCGTGCAATGTAGTGGGAAGTTTAAATTGTTCTCAAAGCCTGAGGAGAAGCCCCACAAGGGGGTTTTTTGGCCTTTTTTCTGCCTTTTTCGCTGTGCACACGTGCATGACCCTGCTCTGATGAGTGGGTATGTTGGCAGAGTCATTATTTTGCAAGTAATGGCAGTTTTAGACTTTCCAAGATGAGTCACTGAAGCCAGCCCTGTGCAGCTGCTGGCACAAAGCACACTTAGGAAGGAGCAGGAAACTCTGGCAGATCTAATATCTAAAACATTAGGAGGACATATCTGATCAGTCTTTAACATTTCTGTTTGCTTTAGTATGAACCTGTAGAGACTCTGTCAAGACCATTGTCCTGCCAGCAGAAGCTGCAGCCCTCTACAAAGATGCTGACAGACACATACTAATTTATGGAGGTAACCAGACTTGCTTTCATCCCTTGATGCAAGGAAGCAAAGGACCAGCCCTCTGAGGGATGTACAAAAGCCTGGGCAAGGAGATGGTGATGCTAACAAGACATATTATGAGTTTAGGAGGAGAGCCTGTGGGTTAGACTGCTAATCAGGCCAGGGTTGAAGAATCAAAGTGAATTTGGGGTCTGAAACAGATGCAGGAGCTGTTCAGATGACAGCACAAGGCTTGGAAAGCTCAGAGGTGCTGAACTTCAAGTCCAGCAGAAGGAATCGGAGCTTTGCCCTGGCCAGGATAAAACTTCCATTTCCAGTTCTAAAAACAGTTTGTAATCAAGTTCCACACAAGGATCTCTCCATTCCAATGCCTGAATTAGTCACTATGCCAACAGACCCAAAACTATCCTTAGGAAGATATTAAAATCCACAAAAACTGTTACACTCTCTGAGCAAAATTAGATATTTACACATATGGCAACCCTCACGCTGCCTCAGGACTGTGGCAGCCATCAAAGTATCTCAGATAGCACTGAGTAACTCCACTTGTTGCAGTTTTCAACAGCAAAGAGAGTCAGCACAGCACATGAGCTAAGCTGGGTACAACTGCTGTGCCAGGCACTCATCACTCAGCCCCAAGAAACCAGCAGAATTTGAGAACTACCTGCTGGGAACACTACAGAATCCAGCACTGAAGGGAAAGGACGCTTAAAGTAATCTGCCTAATTGGACACATCCTCTCTGTTTCATCTCCCTGGTCAACAGAAAGAAGGGCCTGCTCTGTTCACTCCTTGGCATGAGAATGCTGTGAGCTGAAACAAGGCACAGGGACCAACAACAGGAGGTGCTAGGGATGTCCTCATGGTCAGGGCTTTGTCCTCACTAGCGGCTGAGCATTGCTGTTCTTTCCTTTCAGAAGATGACATCCAAACATGAGAGAAGATGGAAATGCCAGTGAAACAAAAGAATTCATCAGGACAGAGGGGTTCAGCATCATCACAAAAGTATGTGACTGCAAAAATAACAGGGGAAAAAAAACCCCACCCACCACACAACACCCCTAAACCCCCAAAAAAACAACCCCAAACAATGCACAGACACACAGCAGGACACAACAATATGAATGAGAAAATTGGACACTTACTTCACTGAGGAAGGCTGTAGCACTTACTTGATTAATTTCATTAGTTAGTTGGGACAGGATTGTCACTCCTATGATGCAGTGCTCTACACTATCCTGAGGAAGGAAAGGGCGACAGGGAAAGCAGTTAGCAGTGCCAGGATGCTGTCATTAAGCTTCACTGTCACTCAAAGACCTTTCTGCTTAGAGGATTTCTAGACATCTTTGTCTAGTATTGTGACTGGAAAGAAGCCTGTGAGCAATACCAAGCAGAGACTTTTAAATGTGGATTTAAAATACTTGATGTTGTTAATGCCAAGGGTTCTAAAGAGACAGGTAACAGGAGCTAATAAAAGTAGGAGCCTTTCATTTAATAGTTCAATCAAAATTTGCATTCTGTTCTAACTCTGAAAAGATTTATTCAGATTTAAATCAGTTTAATTTTAACAGAGGCTGTGGTAAAACCTGGCAAAACTTCTGCAGTGCTAGGATGAGTATTGAAGTTGCCAGATGAAAACTCTGGGAAATAAACCTCTTTTCTTCTCCCCCCTCCTTTTAAAACTACAGATTTTGAGCAACAAGAGTAGCAGCTGACCAAGTTTCTCCACACACCCACCCCCTGGGCCATGCTGCCAAGAAGGACAGCCCATCTCCCAGTGAAGGGAGCTCATTCTTCCCAGCCTGTGCTCCACATCACCAGCAATGGGCCAACAGTGAATCCAGTCCCTCACAGCCACTTCTTCACTGGAAATGGTAATCCATTTATCAAACCATTTAAGAGAAACAACCTGTATTGTTCCTCTGCCCCAGTTTCTGCTCTGTAACTAAGAAATGATGTGTCCTTTCCTAGCTCCAGCTTGCTCTGCACCTCCTGCACAACGTCTCCAGTTTCAAAGACTGAACTGGTCTGTGATGCAGAAAGTCAAAGGTATTTAGGCTGGGAACCTCATCTGCTTCTTGACAAGGGTCTCAGGATGTCCACAGTAGGATCCAGACACTGGAAAACCCTGCTGAACCCAAGGTTTTTAAAAGAAAGTGCAGCCTCCTGTACACTTCAGCAGCCAGAACCAGTAACTTGAGCAAAGGGGAACAGATGATCTCAAACTGAACACACAACAAGGAGATATTCACACCATTTAATTAGGTTCCTGATTAAAAAGCACACGCTCCCCATGTGAGCTGGGAGAGGGAGGAATCTAGCTCTGTTAACTTCAGCTAAGAGCACCTGTGAACTACCATCAGGCAGAAAGGAACACGATCTTTACATTACTTAACACATTCTGGCTCCTACTTCACTGCAGACATCTGTAAATACCTAAAATAACGGTGGTTAGCCTGTTTTCTGCATGCCCACACCTTACCACTCCAGAATTAAAGCCTTGTTACATCTCCTTTTCCACTCTGGGAAGAGTTTCCGGTCATTTGGATCTCTTCTACTGTCTTCCTCCAGCTTTTGACTTTGGGACATACTTCAGAAGAAATAAATCAGTGGTCACAGCGTTACAGGATTCACTGATCTCTCCAGGAGGAAGTTTTGGGGCAGGGAATGAAGCCCTGTGCTGTGGTGACAGCACATACATTTATGAAACGCTCAGGAAAACGAACAATAATGTTTTGTGGAACGAGCTGGTTTTAGGCTGCATTTTGTTAGGACAGCTCAGGTCAATATATAGGCATGAGAGTCGTGTTTGGTATCACCCTTGCCATGAATGAAAGCGACTCAGGCACGGCACACGCTTCCCTTGTAGCCAGGAAGCATGGATTTAAGCTTGGAAGAAGATTTGTGAACACTAAAACCAGCCTGTGCTGCCAGCAGCTTAGCCTTGGTAGTCACTGTTCAAGCAACAAACACACAGATAAAAGACAGGACAGAGGATACCAAGGTGCAAACCAACTGAAGATGCAGGGACTTTCAAATCCCACAAGGCGTGGGTTCATCTAGCAGGAAAGAATCTGACCTGTAAAAACCTCGTGACATCTGTGATCACGTTCCTGAAGACATATTCATCCTTCTGACAGTCAAACCAGCCCAACTTTGTGATCCTGGCATATAACTGGATCAATGCTTGTGTGACAAACGTTGCCAGCTTCGGCCTCGTGGCAAGGTAGTTGAGCACATAGTTTCCTGGAACACAGAGAAGGGACAAAAAAACCCCTGTGGATGGAGCTGAGATGGTAATGCTGGTAGGAAAAGGCATCTTTTTGAATGTTATTAATAAAACCCAACAGCAGAGTAGTGGGTTTGATAGAAATTGTGACCTTTCACTTGTGCCTTTAACATGCTAAAGCTGCAGAACAGCCCTGGAAGGTGGTTAGAGCTGGGTGTGAGTTCCTCCCCACAAGCCTAACGAGCTCTGTATTATCAGATGAAGCCCAATCCTCTGTGAGCACACGTAAATAGCAAGACAAGCTGAAAATATCTCAAGACCCCGCCTCGGGGATGATCATCCACCACACCATTTGTAAAACAGAAAGCAGACTGAAGGGCAGACTCATTCCTCAGAGGAGAGGAAGTATTGGCCATTCTCAAAAGCAGGCTGGGATGGACCGGCTGCTGCCCTAGGAAATATTCTAAATGGCATTTCAGATGCCCATGAAGGATTTGCAGTTTTGAAAGGATGTCCTCACCGTGCTTCTTTTATACTCCAAAAAGAAATTTATCAAATGTAACTCAGTTTATTCACAAGCCCACAGAGTTGTCATCCCCTTCCATCTGGAAAAACCCTGTCTGTTTTGCCTTGAACGCTGTGAGCTAATGATACAGGCAAAGATGCCATCCAAGAGAAACGTCTCCTTGCCTTCTGGGCATCTTCTACCTTAGGCTGCCCTAACTGCAAAGCACAATAACTTGCAGAAAACCTCCCACCTGTGGCTAAAAGTCCCTCTATGACACAGACATTAGCTTGGTTAGAAAAATACACTGTGGTACTTACGAATATCTATCCGTTGCTCCAGCGGTAACGGGTTGTTTGTGCGCGACACAAGCTTTGTAAGGCATGTAGCTGCCAACAGCTGGGAGTAGGATGACTAGAAAGAAACCCAAAAGAAAAAACAGAAGTTTTACCACACACTTCAAAGATTGAGGAGCGATGTTGGGTTTTATGCTAATTCTCCACAGCAATTTAAGTTTCAATTTGCTAAGTCTAAATAGCCTACGTAGCATTTAGCCTAAGCTTTGATAGATGGTAAAATAAACCAAATATTTAAAGTGTTTAAGGAAGGAAAAGCTTTTAAAGAGTGAAATACAACTGTACTGCCACCAAAGGTGGGAGTAAAACTGTGAACATCCTCAAACTGCGTGAAGCTATGTTAAACAGCATGCCTGGAAGACAACGAGCCCCCTGAGCCACCGCAGAACCGTCCTACACATTGAGAAGCACTCCTAACTGGAGGGGTACATGAGAGCGTACTGGGTAGGGGATATGAATACCACATACCAGCCCCTGGGGCTACTTCCCTTCTCAATGCCCAAAATACCAAGACAATGATATTGTTTTACATACACTCCCTCTCTCTAGAAGCAGCTGGCACTTGCTCAGGCAGTCTGGACTGTTGGTGAACTCGACCAAGGCTTTCTCTGCCTGGAGCCGTGTCGCAGTGTCTGTGGTCTCATACAGCTGCTTGCACAGGTTCTCTAGCTGGGCTAGGCTCTGCAACACAGGGAAACAAAGCAATTAGAAACAAGAGGTTTCACAGATTAGTTACTCAGCAGTTTAACCCAGGTTATACGTACACATACATATATATGCATATAGAACTGTACTCCTTGCCCAAAGGAAGGAAAGCAGTCAACTCACAGTTAGTTCTTCCATCAATTAAATGCATTTAACCTACTAAATTACCTGTAGAGATATTCCACAGGTACCTCTCACACATGACAGAGTGCTGCATTGCCTCCCCACTTTCCCCTTCCTTACCTCCCAGGGTCAGCGCCCACACTGCCTGAACACACCACAGGGGTGATGAGGTCTGGAAAACCTCTTACATCTTGTGTTGTAACGGTGCCAATCCTACCCTGCCCACTTTGAATAGCAAAAAAACCCAATCCTTGCATCTAGTTTTTATGTTATATGGTGTCAGAGCCCTCACAAACTTGGTTTATATTCCCTTTGCAGGGCACCATAACAGACTTTAGCATCACAGGATGCTGGAAGGATCTCACGATAAATCTTCTATGCTACACATGCCAAAAACACCTCAAGCAGAGGAGAGCAAATGAAGAATGGGGAGGATGCCTTTGAGCAGCATCTCTATGAACACTTTCAGAGAGAAATAAAACTACCAGGCAGATTCTCTGTGCTCAAACAACTGGAAAATATTTGCCATAAACTCTCATCCAGGCAGATGGTTTCCCCCAGTGAAATCTTAGGTGTCCTAGTTAAAAAGTGGCTTCACAGACGGATATAAATATTCCCTCAGGTTCTTAGTGCTAGATTAATAAGCAGGTATTTTCAACTGCTTTAGGGCTACATTCCAAGTTTCCAGGGGTAAATCATCACAAGCATGCCATAACTTTTGTGCTTTGACTTCTGTGTTTGGAAAAAGGGTGGCATCAGTCATCTGAGTGATCTTCAGAGAAGACATCATTACGCACAAGCTGAGTTAGGGATGGGGTCAGTAGACAGGCTCCTCTGCACAGCAGCTGAACGCTGGCTTATCACCAGTGCGCAATTCCACAGCACACAGAGGAGTTTGATGCTCTGAGGCCGGGAGGAGCATCAGGTAAGAGAATGGTGTAAGAAGAGAGACTGCAAAAAATGGTGGTTATGTGTGGTGGGGTTCTGGTGGAGGAGGGGGGCTGTGGGGGTGGCTTCTGCAAGAAACAGGGAGAAGCTTCCCCCCCCAGGTCCCACAGAGCAAGCATCAGCTGCTGACCAAGGCCAAGCCCATCAGTGACAGTCACGGCACTGCTGGGAATCACATTTCAGAGGGGGAAAAACACACGGGAAGGGAAGGAGGTGATGTGAGAAACTGCAGACACCAAGGCCAGTGAAGAGAAGGGGGAAGAGGTGCTCCAGGCACCAGAGATTCCCCTGCAGCCCCTGGAGAAGCCCATGATGGAGTGGGTGCCCCCTCACAGCCCAGGGAAGATGACAGGGAGCAGAGACCCCACCTGCAGCCCACAGAGAGGCCCCACACTGGGGCAGGCAGAAGCATACAGAAGATGCTGTGACCTGCACAAGCTCCTGGCAGGACCTGCAGCCCACAGACAGACCCATTCTGGAGCAGGTTTGCTGGGGGGGAATTGTGAGTCTGTGGGGGACCAGGCTGGAGCAGTCTGGGCCTGAAAGTCTGCCCATAGCAGTGACCCACACTGGGGCAGAGCTGGAGCCCCGTGGGAAAGGAGTCACGTTGGAGAAGTTCGTGCAGGACTGTCCCCTGTGCATGAGACCCAACACTGGAGCAGGGGAAGGGTGTGAGGAAGGAAAACAACTACGAAAGAAAACAACTCATGAGGAACAGACCAAAACCCATCACCCCCTGTGATGCCTGCGGGGAGAGAAGGGAAAGAAATCATGGGTAAAGTCTGTGGTTTTACCTCTCATTATCTGACTCAGGTTTCACTGAATGATTAGTGTCATAAATTAATGTCTTTTTTTTGTTTTTTCAATTTCATGTTGAGTCTGTTCTGCCCATGACACTGATTGCAGAATGATCTCTCCCTGCCCTTATCTCCACTCCTGAGCCCCTCAATATCTATTTTCTCCCCTGTCCAGCTGAACAGAGGGGTGACAGAGTGGCTTTGGTGGGCGCCTGGCCTCCAGCCAGGGTCAAACCACCACACTTACACCATCTTCCAGAGCACTAATTTTATTTTATATATTTTTTAAGCAATAACCTCATAGAAAGTGCTGTCCTGAGAGCTTCACTACTTTAGAGAAAACAGAGAACTTTTTTGCCAAGCCCCAGACAGCAAGTTCACCAGTTTTGTTTTCGAGAAAAGCAAAACCCAGACTCAGGCTCCACACAGGAAATCCTCAAAAATCTAAGAGGAATATAGCCCATTATTAGCCATACACTATTATGATTCCTGTTAAGCAGTTGTCAGCACTTCTCCTTTCGCATTACAAATCCACTTTCGGTTATTTATAACACCCAGGAAGGTGCCTGTTTATGTGCATCAGCAGCAGCCCAAGGAAAAAACACCTTTTCCCCCCCCAAACCTCCCAAATCCTGGCGACCATCTACCAACCCCATAAGCTACTGTGACCCTTCAGTCCTTCAGACAATGGGCAACAGCTCAGCCTGGGCTCTCCATCCCGGTGGGATGGTGATGAATTGCAGCCCATGGTTCCACACCAAATGGATGATCCAGAGAGTGGAAATGACAATTTTTTTTTTGGGAAAAAAGTATCTATTCTTAAGAGTTTCATAGCACTTTGCATTAGTTCTTCAAGAAGTTTAGGAATGGGGTTTCCCTGCAGTCAGTTTTCTTCACACCTCTGAGAAAGGCTAATTCCCTGCCACTGTTTGGGACTGCTGGCAATAACCATGGCTCCTTTTGTGTGGCAGTCTGTGACAAACCCCCCCTTGTTTGTGCACAGGGCAAGATCCATGCCAGATCCTGCAGATTAACTCCCTCGGAGCCAGAGGGAACACACAACCTCCAAGACTGAAACAAAACAACTCCAAGAAACCAACCACATCGACCAGTGATACAGCACCATTAAAACACCTCCCATCAAAAGCACTGTGGTCATTAAAGAACAGCTTTCTTGTGAAAGAAACCATCAGACACATGGAAAAACCAGTCCAAATTGTTCAGGAGTGTGAATGCAGCAATGCAACGGGGAATAGAAGCAAACTCCATTCTCTTTAGATTAAGCCAACCACCCACTGCAGGTTTTAAACATGTTTTCAGCATTACATCTCTTATCATTCAGCCAGTGTCCCTGTCCAGACAATCCTCAAGTTTAAGTTCACTCACTACTTCTTCCTTGTGGTACCCCAAGATTTGCAACTGCCACGGGGGGCTGAGGGATGGAAAGTGTTTTGGGGTACTGGACCAAAGCCTGTGAGGGCAACTGGGAGGGAAAGCGGATGCCCCAGCTTGAGAGATTTCATCCATTACTTCAAGCTCCTGAAAGGTCATTTTATTTTGTAATTTACTGTGCTCAAATACAAAGAAAAGCCCACACTTGTGAGCAGTAATCTGTCAAAATCCATTTCTCTGATGAAAAGCCTTCAACAGTAATTTTTAGGACTGCCTCACCAATAAATTTCTCCCCTCCTCTTGTGCCTTAACTCAGTTATCTGTCACCCAGAGACAGGCAGAGCTGCCCCGACACCACTTCCCAGCTTTGCACCATGAACTTTTCAGCACATTTTAATATCCCAATGATGAGGGCAGTGGAGTTCCCCTCTCCTCTGCTGACGGGATAGAAATCAGGCAAGTCTTAGTCCCACACCCAGCTTCCAAAGGCAGCGATGCTGGGGATTATTTCACTCCAGAGACCAGGCAACTGCTACTCTTTCAACCAAGATAAAAAGATACCATTTAGTACCACGATTATGCAGGGAAAGAGCTCTGTGTGTTCTAGATAAGGACTAAAGCATGAGACAGCAGAGTATTTCAGACAGGGAGACGCGCTGGCATCCCACTAGCACCACATGTGTGGGCTGTGTTACAGGACAGAGAGGAATGGGCCGGTGAGCAGAAGACATGCAGTGCTGAAGACAATTGCAGCTAACCAAACTCCTGTGCTTTGCTCTTCTGAGAGCAACAAGCTCGTTGTAAAAAGAGGAAACGGGTTGTTTGCACTCAGGGAGGGGAGGCAAGGAGGTGGAGAGGAGGGGATGGGGCTCACAGTGCGGGGCAGCGGTTGGGATGGCATTCTAAGGGGGAGAACTGCTGAGTCATGGGGGGCAGCCCCCGCCAGCTCCCGACCTTCCGAATGGCTCTTATCAGCTCCTGGCAGGACAGCACTGAAACCCCAGGATTTTTCTAGAGCTGCACATGCCATATTCTGTTAACACAGGCCAGGAGGTCCAACGTACTTTGCACAGTAACATAAAACCCCCCCAGCGATCCAGTTTCCCTCGTGCATTGCACAGCGAAGGCTTCAACGCCAGCCTGGAACACCAGCCACCCCCAGCTAGCAGCACGCCTCAGACACACACCTCAACTGCCACCCAAGTTTCACCTCTCGTCTCCAAGCTTTCCTCCCATGCACACACAGTTTTTTCCCCTCTCCAGAGCCAAGACCCAAACACCACCTCTGCTTCTCCCCCTCCATCAAGCGTGGCAGTTAATGCCTATTAATGGAAAACTGCATCCTGTTGCAGCAGTCTTCTAACTCCAGTTTCCAGGCACCTCTGGTGTCACTGCCTGCAAGCTTTCAACAGCTTCAGCAGAAACTGAATATGTTTGTGTCAGTAGGGATAAAAAAACACCCATCCCAACCTACCAAGATGTATTTGATTCATCTCCCCAAACTGAAGTTGAAGCCCTAAAACTGCAAAGCACAGGAGGAGAACACAGCACACCCTCAGGCTGACTCCAGTACCATTGTTTTATATGCTGTAGGAATGTTTTACAACAAGGGAAAGTGTTTAGATACAAGGGAAAGTCTATTTATCAGAAAGCAACAAACCTGACAAGCGATTAACAAAACTTCCACTCTCCTTCCCAGCAAAAGCAACAAGCTCTGAGGAAGTTTTGCTGCAGCTGAGAGTCGGGGGCTGCCTTGCACCGGAGCTCTACACAGAGCGAAGCTCTCTCCATGGAAGGCAGGAACTGCCAATAAACTTTGCACCATGTTATCACTTATTTCTTGGAGTTTTTCTCATTTAGCTCCAGATGCTTGTCCACCAAGAGCAGCTGTGAAACTCAAACGTGGAACACCCCCCCCCAAACCCCAACCTATCAATTGTGTTTATACTACAAAGGAAATCCATCACTCTGCAGTGTTTTCCCCACGGTGAAGACAAACAACCTGCGATCATCTTTAAAGTGATAAATACTACACAGAAAGTAACAGCTACCTAGAAGGAGTCCCAGGGGATGGTTGTGGAATTGATCCTACATTACACGGTTGCTTAAGCAACGCTCTTTCCATCCAAGGGCTGCAATAAGCTCTAGGCGGGTTTAGCTCAATAGAGTTTGACTTTGCCACGCTGACAGTTCCCATTTCAGAAACACTGAGGAAACACACGCTGTGCTCAGCCTATGCAAGATGGCAGAGCCAAAACATAAGCAGGAGTGTGCAGGGCCAGTCCCAATCGCTTGGGGAGAGTGGGCAGGCAATAACCCCCCACATTCAGACATCTAAAACTGGGTGTTTGACTTAAGGAGATCAATCCAAACTTTTTTTCTGCTGCCTGGGGGTTCTTATCCTGAAGGATATAAATCCTCCAGGCACATATTGTTTCCAAGACATTCCTTCCTGGAAGGAAGGGTTACTGATTCCCTGAGCCAGAGATCCTGCAACATGTTAAAGACAGTTATTTTCACCCTGAGCACACTCACACATCTTAATACCCCCCATCCGATTCCCCTGTACATTAGAATCAAAGTCAGGCTTTGCAAGCGCCGGGCAACATGAGGTTTGTTTCCTTGCTCACTGTGAGCGTGCAACAGCACACAGACGTGACACACACACACCTCAAACCCACGTGTCAGCTTCTCCTCTTCAAAGCTGTAGATGTTAGCTAGCTTTCCTCAATCGCTCGCTGAGTCTACAGCGGAGCAGGGAGGAAGAAGATGCAGTCAGGGCTCTCAACCAGGGCAGTTTAACCAATGCAACCCTGTGATAAAGATGAAGATGCAGCTGGTGCATACAGGACCAAGGCTCAGAGAATGCCTCAAGTCACTTGAGGCATGTCAGGTACCTCAACCAAAAATGAAAAGCTTTCAAGCTGAATGGTGCAAGTATTTACTGCCAAGGAGCAGGATGATACACTCTCTAAGTACTCATAGCTGTAAAAGCCATGGTCTCATGGTTCATCACCTTCATTTGTTAAGAGAATATGAACAAATTGCCCATTTCCATTTACTCTACTAACAACAGGGAAAGCAAACCTGCCTACGCCCTCCCAGCACATCTCAAAATTATGTATTGCACTAGTATTTTCAGGCATCTCCCTCCCTCTCCCAGGGAATCAATAAAAAGCTCTCATTTCTTTCTCCAAGCCAAAGGGTCTGAAAGCCCAGAGGAAGCGGCACACTTGAGCAAAGGCAAAGTTGAAAAATGTAAACTTATAAAGTTGGGTTTTTTTTAAACTAAGACAAGTGAGCTAATTTCTGGAACAATAAAGCACATTCCCTTTACAAGAAACTGCCTCTATACCATGACAGATGTCTACTACGAGAGCCATTCCCGAGTTCAATCCCCACCGACGCTGTTGGAAGTAGTAGGGAGAGATCCCCCCTGGTGTAACTCCTAGGAACAGGTGAGATACTGAATCCAACCCCCAAAAAGGCCTTTCTCCTGGTGGGAGGGCTCAGCAGGGCCCCTAGGCAAGGACGGCAGCACAGCAGCCTGGTAACTGCAGCAGGCAGGTGCTCCTCCACTCCTGAGGATAAAAAAAAGAGAGGCTGGAAGCAGCACCAACACCTTTGCTACAACAATGGTAGAATGAGTCACTCCTGTTCCTCTTTGCATTTTTATTTATACACTGCAGCTCACAGAGAGCAATCAGCATGCTTCTACCCTCTTCTTCAGAGCTAAGCATTCCTCGTGCATCTGAGGGCTTTTCATTTGGTGAAGGCTGGCTGTTCCCTAACAAGCAGCAACCAGGAAACAGCAAGCACAACACACAGAGAGCACCAACACAGCACTGGATCCACAGAGGTGGGAAATCTGCAATCATTTGGATGAGTTAAACCTCTCAAAATCTCTTCTACCTGTTGATGACCACTACAAAACATATTATGAAGAGAAAGACATCTTGCCATGCAAATCAGCATCCCCATTACAGTAACATGGGAGCACAGTCTGGGTCAGTACCGAGGTCACTTTGGGTGTTCTGACACCCTAGACAGTCATTTTGGGAGGGTGCAGAAAGCCTATGCTTTGTCTCTCAATTAGTAACATCATGCAACAGGGACCAGAGTTCTTTGCTGTGCCCTCTGTAAGGTACAGAGAGACTCAGAGCACTGCTGCTGTGTTTCCCTGAAGAGCAGCTCATTTACAAAATTAACTGAATGAACTGAAAACTGCTTTTTTAAGTCACAGATCCCCCTGCTTGCATCGCATCTGGTTATGAGGCAGGGGGAGGGGAGGGAAGAGAGAGTCTTCAGCATTGCTTCATCCCAGCACACTCAGGATACGAGCAGAAGGTAAGGAAACCCACACAGATACCAGAGCAAAGCAAGCTGGCGTTCAGATTTTCTGTAATAGAGATAAGACAACTTTCAGGGCCCCAGCTTTGCCCAGCAAGTCAGGTGCAAGCAACACCACACATCCAGGCAGCGGGAGCAGGGAGTGTTTTACCCAAATGGGAATCAAGGACCAAAGAAACCCCAAGCCCAACTACTCAAAAGCAAGCTCCACGCTCCAACAGGTCTACACCAGGTGTACAGCCCATGAATTTGAGACGATGCTGCACTGTGAGGTGATGGTTCAGGAGAAAAGAGAAGCCTTCAAAGTACCTGAAAGCTCCAGAGGCACCTCTGAGTGTATGAAAATACCAGAGCTACCAAGCTTAAACTCACCATCCAGACAGAGCGGAATAATCCAAGCCCTGCAAATCACCTTCCAACTTACTGGCTAAGCTAGCGTCAGCTACAGACATTATCAAGTGCTAGATGAGAAGCAAAGAGAATTAGTATTTTCCAGCACAATGTCCTTGGCCTATAACTCCTGTAATCGCTGTGCTCACAAACCCTCTGAACTGGTGATTCAAGGGCAAAGAGTTTTCAAACAGGAATTCAACCAAAAACACTTGGATGATGCAGCAGTAACACTCTCCTGCCCGATGGGAATATAGTAAACAGAGAACAATTAAGCCAGAATGATGGGCTGTGGAATAAGCCACATAAAAGGTGCACTCAAGATCCATATGTTACAGAAAATGCCACTGCAGGACAGACGTAAATGCTTCGTAAATCTAGAGTTGTGAGTCCACAGGGTATCTGGGTTCAGAGCTCATTTTACTGGTAATAGATAAAAAGGATGGAAAGGACTTAAAGATGATCCTGGAGAGGAAGTATTTAGTGGAAAAATGGAGGCTATTCTTTTATGAGCTGATCTTACATGAGAAAACACAGGGTCTGCTGGTAATCCTGCTACAAGGTGGAGTGACTGAACGAGACATTTCTCAACTGAAGAGAACTTTTCCTGATGATCTTACTGATGACCTAACCAGTGATCCCACTGCTGTGCCATTCCATAGACAGACTTGCATGAGCTGCAGAGGGGCCAGGAATTCTGACCCTTTCACAACTTTTGCACCTCATATGTAATTTTAACATCCCTAAAACGACGTTATTTAGAAGGAAAAAGGCAATTATTAGTGTCAAACAGCTTTCTGTGGCTGCTCAATGACCATGAGGGTGTCAACGCTGCACATCACTTTACATTTGTGTGCCACAAGCACAAGGAAAGGAGTAAGAGCAACAGTGCAAATCACTCAACCCAGCCCAAGGCAAGTATGGGGGCTGTGCCAACCAAGCATGGAATGAAAACAATACCAATCAAAGAAGTAAATTTAAATAAAGAGAGGAAAGAAAGCAATTGCTACTGACCCCACCTTCACTTCTTGCTGCCTGGCTGTACACCTGATAGAGGGAAAATTCCCAGAGGGAAAGAAATCTTCACAGCATCCCCAGTTGGAAAAAAAATAAGAATAAAGAATTATCTCTACAGAACTCATCCACTAACCAGAAGTTCCCCAGCACAAGAAACCAAATTAAGACACTATTCAAGCTAATAAAGGCCTCAGCTGAACAGGCAGGTGAGAACACAATTTGCCTGATTCTTGTCCTTGTGTTATTAATACAAGAATACCCAACAGTACAATAAAAGGAGAAATGTAAACTTTTATTTTAAAAGTTCAACTAGAAACTCACAGTTATGCTTCAAACTACCAAAATGCCAGGAGCAGAAAGAGCCACTCTTACACTGCACACACTGTGTGCATGATTTCCAGCAAGGGAAGAGGGGATGAGGCAGTCTGGTAAAAGATGTAGCATGTTTTTTTCTCTTCTAGTCCCAAATTAACTCTTTACTATGTTACTTCCCTTTCCCCCTCCCTGATTTTTCAGCCTGAAGAATGATTTCTGATTTCCAGAGCAGGACACCAGGCAAGGGGAGAAGGAAGAGAAGGACCAGAGTATCAAAGCATATTTATAACGATATTCAGAGTATGCCACCAGTCAGAAGTCAAGCAGCAGAGCGTAAAGCTGAGGGGTTTTTTTATCCTGACCACACCAGGGCAACGAGCTTGCCACTGGCAAACTATTACTGCAGTTAGAAGGCACCATGAATAAACTTCACATTTTGTCCTTAATGAGAAACAAAAGCAAAAATGTCGAGCTTCTGGGGGGGTATTTTCTGGGTGGTTTAGCAACTCTCCTCCAACAGTAGCTTTTATTAGTTTGTGTGAACTAGTAGATACTAAAAATAACCAACAAGAACACCACTATCGTCAACAACTGCATGCATGAGGCCACAGGAACCACCAGTGACACAGATCCTCACCCTCTGCTCCGACTCTGAAGGTGTAAGAAGAATTTAATTGAAATTATTCCCTCTGAGGAGGTCTAAATCAAGAACAGGGAGAACCCAAAGCAAGGCACACATGATTGCCCGGTTAGTGGGCTCTGGAAGCTGGTGAGCAACACCTTGTCACGTTAACACCTTGCTGTCTGACTCCTGCATTTCTTCCAGAGGTCACACCACCCAGGCCTGGCCACAAAAAATATTTCAGGGGGTCTTTTCCATAAGAGGAAACCCACTATTGAGCAAAAGCCAGGCATGCCAAAGTTAGCTGAGCAAAGGACTACCAAACTGTGCAAACCAAAGCTGGAGATGTGCAGACAGCAGCATCGGGGGGGCAGGTTGCACCAGCCAAAGACACCTCAGCAGAACCACGCTGGGGAAAAGGAGTGACCTCAGACATGGATGACACTGGTTACTCTCACAAACAACACCCTACATACCAAAACAAACCCCACCTAGATTCTGGCAACTGTCACACAACCATAGCCCAGGAAAAGCACATTACCAAGTAAACTCCATTTTTGCTGAGGAGTTAAAGCAGTAGAAATAGAACTTGTTGGACTCTGCTTTCATAGGCCTGAGCCATGCAGCCTCATAAAACACCACTGCCCAAGCCCAAGGGCAACGAGGTGTTATTAACAGTAATAAAGTTCTTGAGCTACAGAGCATTCAGTGTTCTCTTAAAATGATTAAAATGAACCAAATTCTCCTTAATTGTATTGATGTTGGCTACCCAAGGGGACACAGCATGGTTGCTAAACCAGCAAGAGGAGCCCAGCACACTCATAGCCCTGACCTGGCCGCTTTGCTCTTCTCTGCCCAAGCTGAGCTTTGCTTTTCCCCTTGGTCATCCACAAGTTTTTGAGATCTTCAGGTGAATTATTTCAGCTGGGATCAGAACCTAAATACAGAGCAGCTGCTGGCTGGGGAGTCCTTGGAGCTGGAAAGAAGCATCCGCTTTCTTCAGCATCAAAGTTTGACCGCTGAGATCTTGAGATAGTGAGCTGCAAGTGCAGGAGCTGAAATCCAACTCTCAACACCTACCACTGGTATTCTGCAGCTCTGCTGCTGAGCATCCAAACAGCAAGAGCACATAACTTAAAGGGAAAAATAATTAAGAAAAGCCTAATTTGCAAAAGAAACGTTGACAGCTTTATTTTTAGTCAAAAGAGCATCTCCCCCCTCCAGGCCCAGAGCATTCGCTTGGGCTATTTGGAGAGAAACCCAAGTCCTTAATAAGAGCTTTCAGCAAGTCCAATGACACACAGAAGGTAAAAGCTTGAAGTAAAACAACCCAAAAAGTATTCTAAGTGATCTGTAGTTGGCCAGCAGGCTCCATTGTGACTCTTTTACCAGAGAAGTGCAAGGTTACCGAGCTATCGAATGGGAAACGCATCTCAGGTCTCCAGGGTTTCCTCTGGAGCAGGCTGAACGTTACAGATTCTAGAGCCAAATTAGAATTTGTGTTTGAGCCAAAACAACGTCCTTCAGAGTATAGAAACACACATGAAAAGAAAAGAAAAGATCGGGTCCCATTAGGAGAAGGAGTTGCCCCAGGAAACGGTCTGGAGAAAACAAGTTGTGTTCCCCTCTACGGCACAAAGGAGCCTCCAGCACGGAGAGATAATCCCTGTGTCCTTGCTCACACTCACAGTACAACCTGTTTCTGTGAATTACCGACCCGTGGAGGATGTGACAACAGAATGCCTCCCCAAGCACTCTGTACCAGGGATTTTGGGTTCCCCCCACCCCCCGCCAGCTTCCTCCACAAGTGCGCTGAGGTGAAGAAGTCGCTCCTGCCTGCAGCCAGCCCGGTGCATCTGGAGGGCCCAGCAGAACTGAACCTGCCCAAAACACACAACTGCTCCCAGCATGGATCTTTTCCAGCTTGGAGCAGAGTGCTATCAGCTCATTTAATGATTAAGAAGATGGAAAACTCAGTGCCAACCTCTGCGAGCTGAAAGAGCCAGTGCTGAGCCTAGAATCAGATAAAGCACAAAAAGGGATGCAATTTCCTTTCTGGATGACAGACTTCTTGTATTTCTATTACAAATAACCATCCCAGCACCTGGCCTGTTACCTCTCTCTGCCCCAAATCTCCTTCATTTCAACTTCGAGTCAAGCTATTGAGAGCAGGCAATAATAAACACAGAAATGGCAACAATTCTTCATCAGTGGAGTGATTTCTTTTTTTTTTTTTTTAAAGTTGAAGACAAATGAAATATCCCATACAGAAAGTCACAGAGTTCATCACCATCCCACAACAAACCTTCTCCCACAGGAACACCCATGTTCAGTAAGCACATCCCATCTTAGGGCAGCGGCATGGAAAACATCTAAGGGGTGAGGAGAGCAGAAGAAACCCAAAGATGAGAGAGATCTATTTCCAATGTGGGGGGGGAGAGAAGAGGAAAGGGACTCATTTTGCTCACCAAGCTAATCGTAATGCCATCCTCACCGCTCTCCTTTGTCTCTACTGCAAGTTTAAGCGATGCTTACAGGACTTGGGACAGAAATATTAATTCAGATGTGCTTTAAGACCATAGGGCTTCTTTTCAGCCACACAACATCATCTGATTCTCTCTGCTCCTGTACCAGTATCACTGCATCCTTTGTCTGCAGGCCCTGCACAGGCCCCCCTCGAAAGGAAAGTGCCACAGCCAGCAATCAGCTACACCATCCCCACCAGCAAAGCCGACGGGGTCACTCACAGTTTACACAGCGTCTGCTTTTTAAAGAGAGGAACGCAGCAGTCTCTTTCATTATGGTCTTAATAGTTTGTCTTTACCCTCACTGTTGCTCCATAGGTGCTTCAGAACTGATGCAGCCCGTAAAAACGTTTCTGGGCTTCACCATATGTTAACACACGGGGTACAACTCCAGGAAGTTCCCCCATCACCACCCAAAGCAAAGCTCTTCATGAGGCAGCAGCGACTTTACCAACCAAACTCTGCCGAGCTTCTGACAGCTGGTATTTATCTGCAAATCCCTGTCCCCACAGCACACAACTCTCCTGACTCTCCACACCAACAGCCACCATCTCCCCATGCTCTTGGATAACTAACTGTCCTGTTAAAGGAATGGGATGTGGGGAAACCTCCGCTGCTTGGCTCAATCTTGCATCCAAAAGACTGATGTTTTGAGCTGTGGAAAGACTTCTGACCAAAATATTAATCTATTAATAAACCCCACTACTTCCTCCAGCCACGAAACCCTACAATAATTGGTTTGCAAGGGAGCTTTGCACTCTCCTTTCTGAAGGAAAGCCTCTCAGTGCTACCACTCAATGCCTTTACCTGGAGCAGAGAGGGGAAAAGAGAGAGAGAGAGACAATAAAAAGCGACCAAACCCCATCCAGTTACAGGCCATGACAGTTTTCTAGCTGTATGTCCCACACAGGCACCACACCAAGCTGCAGGTGCCTTCACTGTTTTTGCAAATCAAGTTTTCCTCCAAGTGGAACATCTTCCAAGCCCCTGATGTTAAACTTTAACTAACCAAGTCGAACGCAGCAGTCGCCACCCCGCTCTTAACGGCTCCAACTTCCACTTGCTCAATTCAATATTTAACAAAGAAAAGCAAGGTACGATGCCCAGTTTCAAAGCAACAAGAGCTCAAACCCTCAGGCACACACTGGTTGTGCTTTTAAAGGCAGGGCTTGACTCCTGGTGAATGAATTCAGAGCTTCTGCAGCAAACGCAGAGCCTGGGAATGGTTTAATAATGCAGTAATTCCTCTCCTCCCCTGAGATTACCCAAAAAACATTCCCCAGCAACCTTGCCAGACAACCTGCCCGCCTCACAGGCTCCAGCCAGAGTCAAGGCGCTGCTCACCCTTGCGGTACACAGGGGTATCATGCAGGGAAGGTATTCATTTCAGAGTTGCATGGATAATATATAACTACCCGTGTCACTAGGGCTCAGCCAGTCTTTCAGCCCTGGTGTAAATCCCGGGCAAGTTCAACTCAAACATTACCATGCAAAAAAAAAAACCCCAACCCAAACAAAACCCAACCTCAGCGTTTCCTCTGCTGCATCTATTTTTATTCTTTATGTCTGTGACAGCACTGTCTGCTGGGAGCGTTCTCCATCCTGCCCTCCACCCCCAAAGCTGACTCGCTTAAAGCCACTGTCACCTTTCCTTCGCCTCCCGGCTCCTGCCCGCCACAGCACCGAGTTCTCTCCGTGCCGTTAACGCCAATGGGAAGAGTTTACCTGCACGCCCAGCTGCCGGGACACAGAACGAACACGGCTGGGGAAAAGCAAGGATGCGAAAGCCCAACGCTGGGGCGAAGGAACGGCGGCTGCAGGGGCCGGGCTCCAGCAAAGCCACCGGGAAGGGGGCGGTGGAGACGGGGGTATGGCAGCGGGGAGGGCTGAAGAGGCGCCGGCTGTTCTGTTTGCAACGGGGGAGCGGCGTCCGAGTCTCCTTCCCCCAAACGTGTGCCACCGGCGTTGTCACAGAACTCCACGGCGGCGGCAGGAGGCAGAGGCCGCTCGGCTGGAAAACACCAGCGGCCGCAGCCGCTCTTCTTCCCCCGCCCCGGTGAAAGCGCCTTCCCGGCGGCTCTTCGCCCCGGCGAGCCCGGGCCGGGCGGCGACACACGCCAGAGCCTGGAACCACCCGGGGCTCCCCAACCAACACAGCCCGGGGAGCGGGGCCGGGGGCCAGGCCGCGCGTCCGGCCCAGCGAGGCCGCTCGCCCCCGCGCCCGCCATGCCAGCGCCCGGCCCACACACGGCGGGGAACCGGGGCGGCGCGGACAACGAGAGAGAGAAGCCGAGAGGGAGACGCGGGCCTACAGCGGTGGCGGCGCCTCCACCGCAACGCGGGGCCTACGGGCCCGCTGCCACCCCCGCTGCGCCTTGGCGGGGCCTGGACGCAACCGGGCCGGGCCTACCCGCGCTCCCGCCGAGGCCCGGCCCCGGGGCAGGCCTGGCCTACCCGCCAGACAGGGAGGAAGGGAAGGGAAGGGGAGGGGAGGGGAGGCGCGTCCCGGCCGGCCCCGCGGCGCGGCCCCCCCCTCACCTGCACATGATCCGCCATTTTGCTCCATTCATGCTCCGCTCCCTCCGCCTCCGCCGGGCCCGGCACGCGCCCGCGCAGCCCCCCCCCGCCCCCCGCTCCGCTCCTTCCCGGCCCCCGCCGCGCATGCGCCACGGCCCCCGCCGCCCCCGCCGCGCCTGCGCCGACCGCCCGGCTCCGCCCCGCCGCCGCCGGCACCGCGCCCCGACCGGCCCCCGCCCCGCTGCGGCGCCCGTGACGTCACGGCGGCGGCGACGCCGCGGAGGGAGGGGCGGGCTTTGTTGACATGGCGCTTAAAGGGGCCGCGCCGCCGCCGCCGCGCAACACCGCTCCGAGGCCCCCCGCTGCCCCCGCTGCACCCGGTACCCCCGGCAGCTGTGCCCCCAGTTACCGCGGCCAGGCACGAGCCTCGTGCCCCAGCCGGCCCCCGCACCAGTGCGCCCAGTTCCTGCTGCACCAGCGCTCCCAGTTACCCAGCACCAGTGCTCCCAGTTACCCAGCACCAGTGCTCCCAGTTACCCAGCACCAGCACCCCAGTTACCCAGCACCAGCGCTCCCAGTTACCCAGCACCAGCACCCCAGTTACCCAGCACCAGCGCTCCCAGTTACCCAGCACCAGCGCTCCCAGTTACCCAGCACCAGTGCTCCCAGTTACCCAGCACCAGCGCTCCCAGTTACCCAGCACCAGCGCTCCCAGTTACCCAGCACCAGCGCTCCCAGTTACTCAGCAACAGCGCTCCCAGTTACCCAGCACCAGTGCTCCCAGTTACCCAGCACCAGCGCTCCCAGTTACCCAGCACCAGCACCCCAGTTACCCAGCACCAGCGCTCCCAGTTACCCAGCACCAGCACCCCAGTTACCCAGCACCAGTGCTCCCAGTTACCCAGCACCAGCACCCCAGTTACCCAGCACCAGCGCTCCCAGTTACCCAGCACCAGCACCCCAGTTACCCAGCACCAGCGCTCCCAGTTACCCAGCACCAGCACCCCAGTTACCCAGCACCAGCGCTCCCAGTTACCCAGCACCAGCGCTCCCAGTTACTCAGCACCAGCGCTCCCAGTTACCCAGCACCAGTGCTCCCAGTTACCCAGCACCAGCGCTCCCAGTTACCCAGCACCAGTGCTCCCAGTTACCCAGCACCAGCGCTCCCAGTTACTCAGCACCAGTGCTCACAGTTACCCAGCACCAGCGCTCCCAGTTACTCAGCACCAGTGCTCCCAGTTACCCAGCACCAGCGCTCCCAGTTACCACTGCACCAGCGCTCCCAGTATCCTGCAGCCACGTCCCCACACACATCGGCCTCTAATTACCCCAGCACCAGCACCCCAGTTACCCCAGCACCAATGCTCCCAGTTAACCCAGCAGCCCCTGCACCAGTGGGCCCAGTGCCACAGCCTCCCTTGCACCAGTGCTCCCAGTTCCCCTGATATCAGTGCTCCCAGTGTCATGCAGCCACATGCCTGCACCCAGTTCCTTGAGCCAGTGGCTTCTGCTTACCCCAGCACCAGTGCCCCAGCAGACACGGCACCAGTGCTCCCAGCTACCCCAGCTGCCACACCACTGCTCCCATTGCCCCAGCCACTGCACCACTGCTCCCAGTTACCCCAGCCAGGGGCACAGCTAGGGCCTCTGCCAGCCCTGGCCCAGTGCTGAGGCCGCAGTGGTGGCTGCATGGGGAGGCTCCATCCCAGTGCTGCCAGCCCAGCTCCCAGATGGGCACCTCACCCCTTGCACTGGGCAAGCCCCAGGGGGGTGGACGTGGTGTTGCAGACATGGGGGCTTCTCCCACCCTGAGGGCACCCGGGGGTGCCCAGTGCTGCCATGTCCCCATGCACCAAGGGTTGGGGTGCTCTGGGTCCCCCACAGCTGCGCCCCATGGTGCTCCACCAGCCTGGATCCCAGTCCAGCACCATCTGTCCCATCCCCAGCCCTGTCCGTGCTCCTGTCCCACGGGTCTGGACACCAGACCATGCCCCTGTGCTGCCTGCAGCCTCAAACCTCTTCCTCTCTCCTTGGCATCACGCTGTCACCTTCCCCTGCTCCCCCCCTCAACCCCTCCATAGCTGTGTCGCGGCTGGTTTGGGGGGCTGGGGGCTGCACCACCCTTCCTGGGCACACTGGTTTCGCCTGGGAGGGTGGATGATGGCCAGGAGCAGGCAGAGCTGGGGCGAGGGGAGTCATTACCCTGACAGGGATGCGCTCAGAGCCGCCTCGAGGCCCATTTCACAGAGAGGGAAACTGAGGCCCGGCCATGGCGGGGCTGCCCAGCGCCTCCCTGCCCTTTATGGTAAGCTTACGGGCGCAGGAAGCCAGAGCCCGCGCCGTGGGAGCGTCGGAAACGACAGCCCAACCACACGTCACATGCTGAGACGCCCCGGCCCAGCGTGACGGCGGCTCTGCGGCCGCGCCGGCACCGCTCCCGGGCCAAGGGTGGGGGGCACGACGGCGGAGGGGCAGCACAGGAGGATGCTGCTGGCTGGAGGATGGAGGAGTCGGTGGTGAAGCAGGGTGTGCTGTACCTCCAGCTGCAGCAGACTTTTGGCAAGGTGAGGAAGCGGCGGGAGGGGTGGGGTAGGGTGGGGTGGGGGGGGATCTGCTTGGGCCTTGGGGTAAAACCCACAGGGTGGAGGGCTTGGATGGGGGGGGTACAGGGCGAGGGGGATTGCTTCCGAAGGGAATGGGATGCTCCCACCCATTGGCTCCCCAACCATCCCTTTAGCTTTCCACGTAGGCTGGTGGGGATGGAAGGCGCTGGGGACACCTGGCAAAGAGGAACCCCCTCCCCTGCCTCCCCCAGCCGCCCCCCTCCTGGGGCAGGGGCTCTGCAAAGTGTGGTGGGCCCGTGTCAGAGACTGACGCAACCCCCGGCGCCTCGTTGCATCTGCGGCTGCTGGTGGCCAGGGGGGTGTAGCAACCGCTCCCCCCCCCCCCGGCACCGCTCTTGTGCAAGAAGGGGAAGGAGCCACCCCAGGGTGTCTCCAAGCTGCACACCCAGGCAGGACACGGAGCCTTGGTCCCCACAGAGCCTTGATCCCTAGGGCCACCCTCCTCTGAGGCCCAAACTGCTGTGGGAGCAGCGGGGGTGCGAGGCAGGGCACGGTGGGCAGGGCAGAGCGGGCCGGGCATCGCCTTCCTGCGGCGAGGCAGCCACCGCCATGCGCGATGCCTGCGGCGGTGGAGGTTGGGGCTGAGGCCAGCCTCCTCGGGGGGTCCCAGAAACACGCCCCGGTAAAAGGGTGCCATGTTTTGGCAGAGTGTGGGGAGGTCCCCAGTGCTGGGAGGTCCCCAGTGCTGGTAGCTGCTGTGGGTGCTGGTCGGATTTCGGTGGGAGGCTTTCCTCCACTGATGCTTCCCCACCGGCACCTCCCATGCTCAGTTCACCCTGAATCCTTGGAGAGCGAGTTGGGAATTGCTTAGAAGTGCCGTGGGTTTGGGGAAGAAGAGGGAAATGAGGAACTGAAAGTCCTTGGGCAGTGAGGGGCCGTTGGGATGGATTTTGGGTATCGCAGGGTTGTGCCGGAGGGGGGGAGGCTTGGGATGTATCCCGGTGCTGGGGGAGGCTGGGATGCTGCTGGATCCTTTCCTGGCTGGAAAAGCTTTGCCAAGGGCTGGATGCTTTTCCCTGCGTTGCCCAATTTATCTCACCCCTGGCTTTGGGTGCAAGACCCAACCCAGAACCCAGGGGGATTCAATCCAGCTCCGTTCTCATGCACGATCCCAAGGGGATGAAAACCATGGGGAAGGATGAAACCAGAGCTGTCCAACGCTGGGATTTCAATCCTCTCCCTGTTTCTTCCCATGGCAGAAATGGAGGAAATTCTGGGGCATCTTGTACCGGGAGAGCTCCTGCTCCACTGCCCGCCTGGAGCTCTTTGAGGGCTCGGCACCACCAGCTGCTGAGAAGCTGCGGAAAGGCGAGGGCAGCCGGCGGCTGGTCAAGCTGAGCGACTGTGTGCACGTGGCAGAGGCGAGTGGCGATGCTGGTTGCCCCAAGGAGACCGTCCCCTTTCTGCTGGAGACCACAGACAAGCGATACCTCCTGGCTGCTGATGGCACCGAGGCGGCTGGCTGGATCCAGAAGCTCTGCGAGTTGGCATTCCGAGTATGCTCCGGGCAGGGATAACTGGGATACAGGGGACAGCGGGATTCCTGTGGGGGAATCCTGGGGGTTTGCTATGATGATGGAGGGAATCCTGGGGGTTTACTGTGATGGGGAGGCTTAGGGGGGGATGTCACGCTCTGCCCTTGCTCACTCTCAGCTCTTTCCCCCGGCAGATGAGCAGGGAGGAGCAGGCAGGCAGCAAGGATGGACAGCAGAGCTCTCTGGGCACCGATGGGGAGTTCTCCATGGAGGAAAACTCTCTGTACAGCTCCCGGGGCAGAGGTAGGCTCCGGGAAGTGGGGAAGGTGCAGCGGAGCTGGGTTTGCTTGCACCAGAGGCCCCGCAGTATCTCACCCCCCACCCCCTTCCTGAGCCACCTCAGCCAGTCGTGTACCGGGGAACAGCTACGTGCAGCCGCATGGTGGTGGAAAGTCTCTTCCCGAAATAGCCCCTCTGCACTCTTCCTGCTCTGCGGTCTGGCAGCGCTGCCTTTCACTGCGCTATCAGGCTGTTCCTGTGCGGCCAGAGCCCTCCAGCCCTTATCAGCCGGACGCTGCTTCCCCACCGCCCCGGTTGCGGTGGGGTTGGGGGGGGTGGGGGGAGGTACACGAGCCCCCGCGGCACCTCTCAGGGGTGGGAGGATGCAGCTCTGCTCCTCGCCTGTGTTAAATGCCGCTCTCCTCTATCCCCAGCCAGCTTGGAGCAGGAGTTTGAGGTGCTGGTGAGGGCAACCGAATCCTCGGAGCGCTGCCGGCTCTGGGGCCGGTACATCCTGCGAGCTGGTGGGGAAGCACTGGAGCTGATGGATTTCCAGACCTTGGAGATCATCTACAGCTGGCCCTACCACTTCCTGCGGCGCTTCGGGAGGGATAAGGTAACGGGGGACAGCGGGGAGGGCTGGCTGCCAGCGGGCTGTGGCACAAGGACCTGATCCTGTCCCTCTCCAGGTGACCTTCTCCTTTGAGGCCGGCCGGCGCTGTGCATCTGGAGAAGGCAACTTTGAGTTCGAGACCAGGCAAGGCAACGAGATCTTCCAGGCCATCGAGTCGGCCATCAGCGTGCACCGGGGCCGGGAGGCTGCCCCTGGGGACGATGCCTCCCGCACGCTCAGCCACGCCAAGATGCCCAGCTGGGCTCAGGGGCACGAGGAGCCCGGCAGCACCAAGTGCCCCTCGCTGGATCCCACCCGGGAGGGGAAGCTGCCGAAAGCCAAGCCGGGGATGAGTGGGGAGCCGTTGGGCACCTTCCTGTCCTCCCGTGCTGCCGACAGCCCCTACAGCGAGTCCTGCGGCTCCCTTCGCTGTGGAAACCTGCTGGGGTCGGAGAAGGGCCGGAGGCAGGATGCTCTGCCCAAGGTGTCTGCGGAATGCGAGTACGCCACCCCCTTCGACACCATCGCCAAGACCTTCATGGCTCACAAATTTGGCAGCTCGGTCCATGACACCGAGGTGCCCGACCCCCTCTACCACAGCATCCGGGAGATGGGGGGGCAAATGAGCAAGCAGCCCCCTCCACGCCCCACCGCTGCCAAGCCTGAACACATCTATGATGAGCCCGAGGGTCTGTCTGCCCACACTGTCTACGACGAGCCCGAGGAGGTGAAGGGGGAGGCGTGGAGGCTGCAGGCAGCCCCGGAGGAGCCCTCTGGGCATGAATACCCCTACAACCCGCAGCGGGATGACTACGCCGTGCCCAAGAGACCCGTCCCTCTCCGGCAGCCCTACCTGCTGCAGGGCAAGGAGTGGCTGGGGGACACCGAGTACGACAACGTGGCCCTCAAGGTTTCAAAGAAGAGGAACCTGCAGTGAGCAGGATGGGGAAGGAGAGGCAGAGAGGATCCCCCCAGCCTGCGCCCCCCTCACCAGACCCCCCTTCCTTCCCAAGAGAGCTGAGACCCCCCCCAGCTCAGCGCACCCATGAGTGGAGGGGAAAGGGGGGAGATGCCCTCCCCTCCACCCGGGTATCCCTCCGGAGCGGCGGGGCACATCTGGGCGGCTGCGGGGCTGGCGGCACATCTGGGCGGCTGTGGGACCGGCAGCACATCTGGCCAGCTGCGGGACCGGCCGCCGGGATGTGCCCGCTGGAGGGCAGTGTGCGCCCGCCGTACGGGCTGCGGCCGGGCAGGGCTCCCCCCACCCCCCGGGGCAGCATCCCCCCCGCTCCCCTCCGGCCCTTCCTGCACCTCCCGACCCGCACCCCGCAGCCCCGGCGGCTCCCGAGGACGGACCCCCCTCCCTGTTCTCCCAGCCAAACCTTGGGAAGCCCAACTCTGCGTGCCGCTGTCCCGCCGGGTCCCCCCCTCCAGGAACATCCCTAGGGATGCACAGCCCGCATCCTGGATGCAGCTGGATGATGCACGGCCCCAGGATGCTCAGCCCGTGCTGGTTGATGATGGAGCCCCCCCCCCCCGGGGATGCACACCCCACACCCCAAGATGCAGCCAGAAGATGCACAACCTTGCACAGCAAACACATCCCACCTCCAGATTTCTCCTCACCTGCTCAGCCCTTGCCAGGATGGCATCACAGTGACATGCAGCCCCCCAGCCCCCCTGGGACATGCCTGCTCTCAGCCCCCCTCCAGCAGCCAGTGTCACGGCCCAAAGGTCACGCCGCATCCTCACTCAGCAAGAGCCATGGCAAGAACTTCTGCCAGCCACCTTTTTAACTTGGTTTTTAATAGATAAACCCACTTCCCAGCTCCCCTGAATTGCTGATGAAATGGCTGTATTGTCACGGGGGTTTTAGTGACTGGATCCTGCCCTCCCAGTATGGGGAGACCAGTATGCAGTCCCACAGCCTGACTTGCTCTGGGTCAGCCAGCTCCTCCTCCTCCTCCCCCCAGCCCTTTCTAGAGGACATCCAGCCCCTCAGCTGGGCACAGGGAGAGGCACCAACCCCAATTCCCCATCAGTTTTCCAGCACAGAACAATCTCCTAGGGCCACACCGTGCTCCAAGGGATGCCCATCACCCTGGACAGGCCATCTCCAGTGCACACCAGCTCCATCGCTGTGCTGGACAGACCTCAGGAGCTGCTGCTGGTCCCACCACCCCAGCAGGTCTGCCACAAAAGGCAAAGAAAAGGCATGAATTATTTATAAACTCTTTCAATCAAATAAATGCTTAGGTGCTTGAGTTAATTTCCTGGATCCTGAAAGTCCAAAGTGCAGACTTTTAATAAGGCAAATTAAGTGCTTTATATATTACACTGATTAAAGCTCCGTATCCATCCATCTATCACGTGCTGAACTGAAGGGGCTGGGAGACAAACAGGTCCCCAGCAGCCGTGGTCCTCTGGTGCCCTGAGGGATGGGAGATGCTCCATAGCCTATAGCTATCCATCCCTTACCTGGTCTGGTCCTACAGCAGAGAGGGATGAGCTCTGTCCTCAACCAGGCTGGTTCCCATCTCTGGACTCCTGGGCACGGCCAGGAGCATCCATCAGCCATGGTTAGCTGGAGCAATGGGGATGCCATTCGCTGGGAATCAATCGCTTAAGCATGTGCTATTATTAATTAGTGCTCATTATGGTGGCTATTTATTATTAATCAGTGTTAACACAGTCCTCTCTCCTCACCGTCCTCCAGCCCAGCTCCTCGCTGTAATCCCTGCTCCTTCCAGCTGCCTCCACCACTGTTTTTTCTTCACTAAGCAAAGAAATGGAAAACAACTTCAGGACTTCACTGAAAGGCCCCGTGGGTCTAAGGAGGTTTGCTCTGTGCCAGCCAGGCTAACAAGGGAGTCACTGTGAATGGCACTAATCACGCTTCAGCACGGGCCACGTAAAGTGCTGGGGCTTTACTGCTGGAGTAAGTTACTCAGGGCTTGCTCTGCCCTCCCCACAGGCAGGGCTTGGGCTGGAAAAGGGGAACTGTCCTGGGATATCAAGGATGCAAAGGCTGGAAGAGAGCTGGGCTGAGGAAACAAAATCGATGGCAGAGCAGGGGCTGGAGGGGGGGGGTGGTGGGGGGAAGGAAGAGATTACAGCACAGAGCCCCAGACAAATGGAAAGCACTTTAATCTGATTAGGGAGTTACTGTCGTTATTGTATGATGCTGATTATAAATCATTTAGGAGCACAGCTAATCAAAACAGAGATTTGTTCAGAGCTCAAAGGGTCGCTCCCTCCTGAAAACACCCCCCCTCCCTGCCCCTCTCCCCAGCCAGCCCCCTCCCAGGAGCCCAGGAGCCCAGGGCGAGGGGCACGATGGATGTGGGATGAGATGGGGAGAAAGCAGGGAGGATCCCAGCGGGGAGCTTGTGCTGGCAAGGCTTGGAGGGGCAGAGCAAGGAAAAGACGGGTACCAGCATCTCCAGGATGGCGAGGATGGAGGAATACAGAAGGAACAATCAGGGTGGGGATGCTTCCCGTGGCTGGGAGACGATGCTCCGCGGCCGTGCGTACCAGCCCCATGTTTCCTGCTTGCTCCGTGCACCTTGTCAAGGCAGCTCCTTTCCTCATCACTGTCTCCTCGCATTAGGGATGTGCTCGCTCTGCAGCGCGCTCGCCGCTCCGCGGCCGAATCCCGGGCGCCACGGTGCAGCTGCAAACTGCATTAGCGGCTCGCCGAGGAGGCCCTAATGCTATTAGGAGGGAGGCATTAGAGGTGCTAAATGACAAGCCCCTAATCAGCCCCGGGATTGATGTCAATCATGTTCCCCACACAGGGAGGAGCAGGGCTCTTCATTCAGAAAATAGTGTTTAATTGGGAAGGTCTGGATTCTCTCTGCCTGTCTCCTTGCTGGAGATGCTGGCTGCTTGGGATGGTGGGGAGGGGGGGGATAAAGCAGTGGCAAGGTGTGGGATGTGGTGGTGAATGTGGGAGCAGGTTGGAGCTGTGGGTAACTCCTAACTCCATCCAGGCTGCTTTTCCCTTCCTTTGGAGAAGCGCCGGGCTGGTCACTGCTGGGATTTTGTGGGGATTGCACCAGTCTGGACCCTGCGCAGGACTGGACAGGAAAATAGGTGGGAGGAAGGATGCTGCCCACCCTTGTGTGCATGCCTGGAAAGAGCTGGGCTGCTTTCCTGCCCTCGGCTTCAGCAAAATTAATTGCCAATTACCCCAAGTCAGTAAACCCCAGCCCTTCTTGGGGGAGGAAGCTGTAAAACCTGCCTGTCCACAGCCGTATTTCCTTCACTCCACATTGATCCCGTGGCCTTTGCTGGCCACAGCTCAGCGACAGGGTGATGGGCTTGGCCCCCACAGACCCACCTGCATCGATCCTGAGGACCTCAGCCAGCCCACCCTCCCCACAGCATCGCTGCCCCCCTCCCTGCTAGAGCTGGGTGCAATTTCCTAGGCTCGTGCCAGCCTGTAGCAGAGCCACTGGTCCTCCCCCTCCTTCCCACCCATCTGGCAAGATTTATACTGGTGGCTGATGTGGGAAAAAAAAGGAAAACCCCCAAACGCTGCAGCTGGAAGGAGCATGGAACAGCATCAGCAAACCTCCCAGCACCAACCCCCCCCATCCCCAGGGCAGAGCACCCAGGGTGCCTGGGGAAGCATCCTTCTTCAGGATGCAGGGATGCAGGAAGAGGGCACGGCTGGGTCTCACGTCAGGATGTGCTGAGACCACTGCAGCAACGTGATGCCATGTGGGAGCAGAGAGATGGATGCTCCAGGAAGAGCCTACATGCAAAGCCTGGCCTAAAGGAGCTGAGTTTGCTGCTTGGGCACTGAGGGGATGGGGAGGGCTGGTGGCCAAGGGTGTGCAAAGGCAATAGTCTCCTGGGCTGGGCATCTGCAGTGCCAGTGGAGGAGCACAGGGAAGGATTCCCACACGCTGCCACGAGCCCGAAATTCCCTCTGTGTCACTTCCCAGCGCTGAATATTTGCCAAAGACTAAAGCATGGATAAGCTCGATTAGGGCAGCACTTCATGGGGCCTGGGAAAGCGTTTTAGCTCTTTGGGTGTTGCATGCTACTCCTGCACTGTGAGTCTGGGAATCCCAGCAAAGGTGCCAGCCAGACCTTAGTGATGGCAACGTGAGGATGCGACCAGCCCTGGCTGCTGCTGTGCCCCTGCCCACACCCCCCTCACCCCAGCCACACCCCCACTGCATTTGGGAGCTGAGATTAAACCCGGAGGCTTTTTCAAACCCTCCATCTGCCATCCATCTCTGCTGCAGCAGGATGCACTGGGCACATTCCCTTTGCCTTAACACGAGCTGCTGGGACAGAAATACCTCTCGGTGTGCTGTACCCAGCTCCTCCGCACGCAGATGTCAGGGCTGCAGTATAAATATCCCCAGCCAGCCTCCCCACACCCACCTGCCCAGACTGGTGCTTAAGCAAGGAAATTTAAAAATACACCCCCTCCACGCTAATCTGCTGCCGATGGCAACAATTAAGCAGCAAATGGAGCCAGGAAAACCAAAGCTGTCCTTCCCTGGCCAGGGTGATGCCCGGGGAACCGGCTGCTGCTCCAGGTCGCTGAAGGGATGAGCCCCAGTGTGTTCCCATCCCTGCAGCACGGGGTGTGGTGTAGCTGGTTATTAAAAGCCATTACCTGGCCGGTGTGATGCTGTCCCCTGCACCTTTCCCAGGGACTCATCTCATTAGAAAAGGAGGAAGGAAGCGGCTGAGTTTCCACCCTGCTGCTCTTGGTTATCTCTGCGAAAGGGGAGCCAATTACCAGCAGCTGGTGAGAGCCTAAAATTATTATTAATTTCAAACAAAGCATATGCTTTGTGTTAACAATCCTCCACGGTGTGGCAGAAGGGCCAATACCATCCAGATGGCTCAATGTGCAGTGGGAATGATTAATGCACAGCTCCGCTGCCTCGCCAGGAGCTGCGCGGGGACCGAGGGCAGGGGCTGTGCCGCGGTGCCCGGCGTGCCTGGCATGGAGAGAGCCAGCAGCAGGAGCCCTGTGCAGGGTCACGAGCGGCTCTGATTGCAGCTTACAGCCAGAGGCTCTCCCTGTGAACTTGAGCTGGCTTCTCCTGGTGTCCTCGCACACGGGGCAAAGGAGCGGGGATGCTGATGGGAGAGGAAACAGGGATGCTGGTGGAGGAGGGGACAGGGATGCTGATGGGCAAAGAAACAGGAATGCTGGTGGGTGAGGGGACAGGGATGCTGGTAGGTAAGGAAACAGGGGTGCTGATGGGCAAGGAAACAGGAATGCTGGTGGGTGAGGGGACAGGGATGCTGATGTGTGAGGGGACAGGGATGCTGATGGGTGAGGGGACAGGGATGCTGATGGGTGAGGAAACAGGGATGCTGATGGACAAGGGGATAGGGATGCTGATGGGCAAGGGGACAGGGATGCTGATGGGTAAGGGGACAGGGATGCTGATGGGCGAGGGAGCGGGGATGCTGACTAGCAGGGATGCCCTCCCCCATAGAGAGCTGTGGATCCAGCAGCAAACTCCCCCAGAGATGATATACAGAAATTAAAGAAGTAAAACCATACTAATTTAAGTATATTAAGGCAAGTTTAGTTCCCAGGCAGGAGAGAGACCTGCTGTCCCAATGGACAGAGGCGAATCAGCATCGGCTGCTCAGCCCCATGGGATGCTGCAGGCTGGTGCTGTCCCTGCCCAGTCTCAGCTCCCTTGCTGGATTTCTGTGGGAGTAAAAGAAGGAATCATTTTCCCTCCTACCCCAGGCCTGGCCTGCACACAGAAATGGACAGAAAGACATCTTCCAGCTCGGCTGGAGGGTTTGCAAAGGCCTGAGCCACCCATGAGAACCTCAGCACCCAGGACTGCAGAGCAGGGGGGATGCTGAGCGCTGCTTTGCCGTGGGAAATCACACTGATAGGTGTTAATGCAGAGTTCAGGGTGGTGTTTCCTCTCTGAAACCCAGCGATTGCACCTGAAATAGCTGCTGTGAAGAATAAAGAACGGCTTCTATTTTTACTGGGCAGCAGGAGCCATGGGCTGCCTCATACAGATTGACTCCACTGACCCTGGGTGGGCTCAGCCCAGCACCCTGCCCTTGGAGAACACGGACAGGAGCAGATGCTCAGGGGGGGAAAAGGCCTTTTCACAGCAGAGGGGGTCTCATTTGGACACGGATCTTCCCCAAAGGGGTTTATTCCTTTGGGTCTGTCCACTCTCAGCTTGCAGTGAGACCCCAGTCCTTGGGAAGAGCTGGTTTGCAAAACTTGCCCTTGTGTCGTGCTTCACTCCACCCTTCAGCAAGACCAACAGCTCAGAGTCCTCAGAGGGCTCCAGAGATCCCAAATCCCCATCACGGAGCATCTCCCACCTGAGGAGGGATAACAGGACATCACCCTCCACCCCAGCCCCCTCCCCAGGGTGGGGGACACCCGCTGAGGCTTTGCCCTGACAGGAGGGTACCAGCATCACTGCCTCAGCCCCCGGGAATCCCGGGAAGAAGGTGGCAGGAGCAGCAGAGTTTCTTTAAATCCCACGACTGGAATCGGGAGCGAAGCATCTCCAGGGGAGAGGGGTAAAAATAGCTGCTGCTGTGTGTCAGCGACAGGAGCGCGGGAGGTGGAGCAGCCGGGGGCTGTGTGGAGGGCCGGGGCTGCGAACCCGCGCTGGTAAGAGGAGTCATTGCTGGAGTGGGGGCGCGGCACTTCGTCAGGGGTTGGGCTGACACCAGCACTGCGACTGCATGATGCTTCCCAGCGTGGGGCGGAGGAACATGTGGTACCACAGCCTAAAGCCTTACGGGAGCGGAGGAGCCCCGGGAAGGAGGGGGGGGGTGTCATCGTTCGGTGTCCCTGGGGAGGGCGGGAGCATCACCCTGGGGAGGGCAGGGGTATCACCCTGGGGAGGGTGGGAGTATCACCCTGGGGAGGGCAGGGGTATCACCCTGGGGAGGGTGGGAGTATCACCCTGGGGAGGGCAGGGGTATCACCCTGGGGAGGGCAGGGGTATCACCCTGGGAAGGGCAGGAGCATCACCCTGGGAAGGGCAGGAGCATCACCCTGGGGAGGGCAGGAGCATCACCCTGAGGAGGGTGGGATCATCACCCTGGGGAGGGCAGGGGTATCACCCTGGGGAGGGTGGGAGTATCACCCTGGGGAGGGTGGGAGCATCAGCCTGGGGAGGGCAGGAATATCACCCTGGGGAGGGTGGGAGCATCACCCTGGGGAGAGTGGGAGCATCAGCCTGGGGAGGGTTGCTTCATGCCAGGGCAGAGGTTGGGGAAGGAGAAACACTCCCATCTTAATTACACTCCCTGTCAGCAGAGCTGATACCTGGTGACTGAGTAATTGTGTCCAGGAGCTGCGGGCAACGGGTAATTTTAATTAAAACCTGTGGCCACGGCTGCCTGAGCTTTCTGCATGGGCAGGGGAGGGCAAGGGCTCTGCTAGGGAAGATCTTGTATCCCCCCACGTCCTTCACACCCCTCCTGTGCCCTCCCTGGGTTAGCCCCAGGGATGTACAGGCAACCTGCCTGCTGCTGCCTGGGAAGTGCCAAGACCTGGGGTTCCCCCCACCCCGGGGATGCTCCAGTGATGAAGGTGAGGGATGGGGAGAGGAAGAAGCTGCAAGGACAGGAATAAAGCACCAGGAGAGAGAAGAGGGCTTGGGAAGAGGCAGTGTGTGGGGCTGGTGAAGAGAAGAGGGACAGATCTGTGGGGTCAGCTGGGGCTGCCCCAGCTGGGTCCTGCCCCTCGCCCTGGCGTGGTGCTGGGGCAGCTGCTCTGCCTCAGCACGTATGGGGAGCGACCTGCCTTCATTGCAGTCACATAAAATATACATTTGAGTGATAATGGGGTGAGAAGCGACTGAGCACAATCTCAAAGAAATATTGGTGCATTAAAAGGCAGCAGAAGCTGCTGCAGCTGGGTGAGGGAGCAGCGCTGGAGCTCGGATGCTCGGAGCAGGCAGAGGCTGAGGGCTCAGGGGCTCTGCTCCTGCCCTGAGCACAGAGCTGGGCTGAGCAAAAACATTAATTCATTGCACCCAATTTGCAAGTCGTGGAGGCCCCAAGATCATAGAATCATAGAATCATGGAATGGTCTGGGCTGGGAGGGACCCCAAGGATCACAGAGCTCCAACCCCCTGCCACAGGCAGGGCCACCAACCTCCAGGCCTGGAGCTATACAAGGTTGCCCAGGGCCCCATCCAACCTGGCCTTGAACACCCCCAGGGATGGGGCACCCACCCCCTCTCTGGGCAGCCTGTTCCAGCCCCTCACCACTCTCTGATCCCTGAGCACAGGTCCCCTTAGCCCAGGGAGTGGGGGGCATGGAAAAGGGGGAGCATGGGGCAGGGCTGCCCTGGTGTGGGCAGAGCTGCTGGCAGCTCAGGTTCCTGCTGAGCCAGGGGGGGGTTTGATTCATGGCCCCATCAATACCCAGTGTTTATGCATAAGGAAGTCACAGTATGAGCTGGGGAGCTGCTTTGGCAGGGGGGTTGGATCCGATGATGTCTCGAGGTCCCTTCCAACCCCTGGGATTCTGTGATTCTGTAATGGAGCCAAAGCAGAGCTGTCCCCTTCGCCCATGCCTGGCAGGATTGATGGGGTGCATCTGGCTCACCCCACCTTTCAGGCTCCCCCCATGTCCCACAGGCTTTGGCATTGATGTGGCATGAGGCTGGTGCCCGGGAAGGTGCCTCCTGGGATGGACACATCCCCACACCATGGGGAGGTGGAGGAGCCCAGCAGCTCAGGTCGGGCAGCACCAGCTTTATCTTGGCTGAACAGCAGCGGATGGGCTCAGGAGGGAGCTGGGGTGGGGCTGTGTGGAGCCTGTGCACCAGCCCCGAGTGTAACTGAGTTAAGGAGCCGATCACTGAGTCAGGGATCCACGTCTCAGCAGGGCCTGCCCTTGTGAGCACCCCACACTCCCTCCTGCTTCGAAGGAGCCCGGCTCTCCTGGCCCTGCTGCCCATATCATCTATTTTCTCAGCTGCTCCCTGAGACCAGCAACTTCATCACGTACCCTAAACACCCTAAACACGCAGCTCCAGACCCCAGCCCACGTGTGGGGCCTGATCCTGCCCAGGCAGCTACCAGCACACACACCCCAATGCTCCTGCGCCTCCCCCCACCTTCATCTCTCTCCCCCAGCAGCATCCCCGAAGGGAAAACATGGAATATCATGGCTGAAGCTTTAAATCACCCCTGGGCAGAGCCCCTCGTGCCCCGTGGGGGTAAGGGATGCCCAGGAGATGGAGCAGAGCACCCCAGTCATGCCACACTGATCCCATTAGCACCAGGACCCCTCTGCGCCACGCAGTCCTGTGTGGGGGCACCCAAGATGCTGCCTTCTGCCCCTCCCCATGGCCAGGGAGCATCCCAGCACTGAAACGGTGCACAGCATCCAAAAGCCAGCACTGCCCCCCTCCCATTTCCCCCCTTTCAGACCCATTACCAAGGACCTGATTGCCTTTTCTCCCTGGTAAGTGCAGCACTCCCCCAGGACCCCCTGCAGCCCCTATGGCTGTAACCTAGGGTGCATTATTGCAGCCATCATCTCTTTACCGTCCCCCAAAGCCCCGTTACCCACCAGCTCCAGCCCCTCCACCCTCACTTTATGACCTTTGCTCCTTTGGGCATCCCCAGTTTGCTCTCATCAGCGGGTTTCAGGGCTGCTGCACTCTCCCTCCTGGGTTATTGATCTCTAATTCCCTCCCACGAGGGACCTGCTCTTTTATTCCTTCAGGTTTCCCCCCCCCCCCACAACTTGCTCTGCCTCCCCAGCAATCCTACCCCACTCCCCAGCTCTGCTGCAGCAGGCATGTGATGCACAAGGTGCCAGGGCTGGGGATCCCAGGTTTTGGGAGCAAACCAAACTGCAAAGAGCAAAGCACAAAGCTGCTGAGGAGGGACAGCTCAAACCTGAGCAGTTCTGGGCAGGGAACGGGCAGTGTTTTGCCCCCACATGGCACAGTGAGCTTCTGCTCCAGCTCCATCCTGAGGGCAAAGCAAAAAAAGGAGGAAGAAAAGAAAATGCTGTGCCCCAGCAAAGCCCACACCCAGCCCTCTCCCCCTCACAGGGCTCCCAGCTTGGGGGGGTGGGCAGCTCTTTCCCCAGAGCTGGGATTTGGCCAACCAACCCTGAGCTGATGCCCCTACGGCAGGGACACGTATTGATGACTCCAGGGTTTGGTAGCATCCTTTCCTAAGCACGAGGAGTTTTGGGACAGGAGAAAGACTCTACTGACTGAAAAGGCATCTCCAGCTGGTGAATAACTAAAAAAAAACACCCCTGATCCTTAAGGGCTTTTTCCCACCCCAGCCTTTGCATCTCCACCCGGCTGTGGTACCCGGGTGCCTCGCATCCGTCAGGATCCGCAGCATCCATCAGGATCCACAGCATCCATCAGGATCCACAGCATCCCCAGCCCTTTGCTTTTGTAGTTTGTTTGTTTGTGCCTGCCTGTCAGCTCCCCTTCCACCCGCATCCCAGATGAGAGCAGATTGCATGCTAATAAATTCCGGGTTGGCAGCCGAACCGGGAGACAGGGAAAGAACCTCTTGAATTACAAAGGGAGCTTTGCTTCCTCTCTTGGGGGATGGGGGTGGAGGGGGGTGGTGCTGCACCCTGGGCTCCCCGGGGGTGGGAGGTGGGATGCAGGGAGTGGGCTGAGAAAGAAGCAAGTGATGGGACTTGGATCATTTCACCAGTGTTCGGATGCCCCATGAGAGCACACACGGTGCTGCCTGCCTCTGTGCCGACCCATCCCATCCCATCCCATCCCATCCCATCCCATCCACAGAATCACAAGGTTGGAAAAGACCTTTAAGATCATCGAGTCCAACCATTCTCATCCTAAACTAAACCAGATCCCTAAGTACCTCATCTACCCTTTGTTTGAACACATCCAGGGAAGGTGACTCAGCCCCTCCCTGGGCAGCCTGTTCCAGGCCCTGACAACTCTTTCAGTAAAACATTTTTTCCTAACATCCAATCTAAACCTGCCCTGGCACAGCTTCATGCCATTCCCCCTTGTCCTATCACCTGTCACCTGGCTGAAGAGACCATCACCCACCTCTCTACAACCTCCCTTCAGGTAGTTGTAGGTGGTGATAAGGTCTCCCCTCAGCCTCCTCTTCTCCAGGCTGAACACCCCCAGCTCCCTCAGCTGCTCCTCAGAGGATTTGCCCTCCAGCCCCTTCCCCAGCCTGGTTGCCCTTCTCTGGACTCGCTCCAGGACCTCCATATCCTTCTGATGGTGAGGAGCCCAGAACTGGACCCAGCACTCGAGGTGCAGCCTCACCAGTGCCCAGTCCAGGGGCACAATCCCCTCCCCAGCCCTACTGGCCACACTGTGTCTGACACAAGCCAGGATGCCCTTGGCTTTCCTGGGTACACTGCTGGCTCATGTTCAGCCTGCAGCCACCCAGCACCCCCAGGTCCTTCTCTGCCTGACAGCTCTCCAGCCAGTCCCCCCCAGCCTGTAGCTGCAGGGGGTTGTTGTGTCCCATGTGCAGCACTCTGCCCTTGGCCTTGTTAAACCTCATCCCATTGGACTCAGCCCATCGGTCCAGCCTGTTCAGCTCCCTCTGAAGAGCCTCCCCACCCTCAGGCAGATCATCCCATCCCATCCCATCCCATCCCATCCCATCCCATCCCATCCCATCCCATCCCATCCCACTCTGTGATGCTCCCCCGCCCCCGCCAGCCCCCGGGGATCCAACAGGCAAGATTAGGGCTGTTTCCTGGGCGAGCAGTGTAATCCCCGCTTTGAAAGGCGTCTCCTCCGCTTGATGCCCTTAACGTTATCATCTCCAGGCAGCCGCAGAGCCCGGCTGTCGCCGCTGATTAGGGCGCTGCCACAGATCGGGGCACGATTTCACCAGCGTCTCGTTCCCGCTGGGGCCGGCTCATCCTGCGGGAACCTGTCCCCGGAGGATGCTGCTCCGCCGCTCCGCCCCGCTGCCTGCTGCTGAGGCTCGGGCCAGGCGGGGCAGGGCAGGGAAGGGGGTGATGAACACCTCTGGGCTCCCCCCATCCTCATCCCCACGCTGCTGAGCAGCGTTCCCGCAGCTCAGGAGGTTCTCTGCCTCCTCCGGAGCAGCCTGGTGCTGGGGAATGGCACCCGATGGAGGACAGGCTGGTTGGGCTGGTTGGGGAGCATCTTTCAGGGGGATGTTGAGGCTCAGAGAATCACAGCATCACAGGGTTGGAAAAGAGCTTTAAGATCACCAAGTCCAACTGTTCCCATCCTGTGCTAAACCAGATCCCTGAGCACCTCATCTACCCTTTCTAAACACATCCAGGGTGGGTGACTCAACCACATCCCTGGGGCTGGGAAGGGGTGAAGAGTCCCTGCCAAGCCCAGCATCCCCAGCATCCCCAGTATCCCCACCATCTCCAGCATCTCCAGCATCCCCAGCATCCCCACCATCTCCAGCATCCCCAGCATCCCCACCATCTCCAGCATCTTCAGCATCCCCAGCATCCCCAGCATCCCCAGTATCCCCAGCATCCCCAGCATCCCCAGCATCCCCAGCATCTCCAGCATCTCCAGCATCCCCAGCATCCCCAATATCCCCACCATCCCCAGTATCCCCACCATCTCCAGAATCTCCAGCATCCCCAGCATCCCCAATATCCCCACCATCCCCAGTATCCCCACCATCTCCAGCATCTCCAGCATCCCCAGCATCCCCACCATCTCCAGCATCTCCAGCATCCCCAGCATCCCCAGCATCCCTAGCATCCCTAGTATCCCCAGCATCCCCAGCATCTCCAGCATCTCCAGTATCCCCAGCATCCCCAGCATCTCCAGCATCTCCAGCATCCCCAGCATCCCCAGCATCCCTAGCATCCCTAGTATCCCCAGCATCCCCAGCATCTCCAGCATCTCCAGCATCCCCAGCATCCCCAGCATCCCCAGCATCCCTAGCATCCCTAGTATCCCCAGCATCCCCAGCATCTCCAGCATCTCCAGTATCCCCAGTATCCCCACCATCTCCAGCATCCCCACCATCTCCAGCATCCCCAGCATCTCCAGCAGCATCTCCAGCATCCTGGGTTTGCTGGAGAACCATGGCTGGAAGGGCTCTGGCAGCAAACACACCCTGCTCTGAGAACAGCCGGCAGCAGGGCTGGGGACAGGGGGCACTGAGCCACATGCTGACACTCTGACCCCGTCCTAATTGCACACGGCGGGGAGATCTTGGGAGGCAGGAGGTAATCGCTGTGGCTGGAGCCGGGCCAGGGCTCTGCGGTGAGCACGGGGACCCTTTCAGAAGCGCTGTGAGTTCATTAATGGCCTGGAACGGGCAGGAGTCGGCTGTTCCCCGGTGCTGGGGTGGGTTCTTTTGGGGAGAGCTGCTGCCTCCAGCAGCCTGGTGGCTCCCGAGCTCTGCCGCAGGGACTCGGCTCCGCTCGCCCTCCGCCGGGACCTGTGGTCCCCACACTGGGGACCGGGATGCTCTCGATGCAAAGCTCCCTCCTCCCCTCTCTGCTGCACGGGGAGGGTATCAGGGAGGGGTTTTTCCCAGCTCTCTTCATCCCTGCTCATCCTCCCTTTGCAGCCACGGTGTCCTGGGGGATGTGGTGAGGGTGCAGAGCCCCTGAGAGCAGGACCAAGCGCTGTGGCTGTGGGTGCTGCATGGAGCAGGATCTGTCCCCCAGTCCTGAGGGCTTGCACATGGGATTTCAGCTGAATGCCTGATTTTAGGGCCTGGCCACCGGGCAGAAGCACCAGGGTGACAATCTGTCCTTGCCAGGCTGCTGGCATCCCCCTGCCAGCATCCCCAGTTGCAAAGCCATAATCCACTTCCAGCTCCTTGTGCATCCCATCGTACTGACATGTGTGTCCTGAGCCCTGGGAAGGTCCCAAATCCATCCACCCTGGGATGATGCTGGCTGAGCCAGCATGAAGCATGAGGCTAGAGGGGTCCCACTCCTACATCACATCCACAGACCCACTCCCCCACCATCCCAGGCGGGGAGCAGAGCTCCCAATGTGACCCCGGTCCCCGTAGGGCTCCTCAGCGATGCCAGCAGGAGCAGCGTCACCTCCCTGCAATTAATCAGAGGAGCTATTTGTAAATGAAGGCAGCCACTGCTCATCAGCTGGGAAACGCCTCTGCTGCTCCCCCTGCCAGGCGCTTGCTGGGGAGCAGAGAGCAGCAGGCTGTTCAAACGGAGCATCCTGGGTTTCTAGAGTGGATTGGGACTTTCCCCCCACCCCATTTAGAGGTTAAATCCCCCTCCCCTGAGCTCCCAGCCCATGTGCTTGAGGGGGGGGGGGTGGTGTTCTGCTGGCGGCTCCATCCCAAAGGATGCTGAACCCACCCAGTTCCTCAGAGGAGCCGTTTTGGGGTGTGCAAAAGCCTTCACTGGGGCTCGTGCCTCACTCTTCCTCCCTCAGCCCCTCTCTGTGGAGCCCTGCTTGTGTACCTGCTGTGTTTGCTGTATCCATCACTGACAGCACTGGGGATCAGGAGCCCGCTGAACAAAAGAGCCTCACGAAAGCTGAGCTCACCCAGTTGCTATGTAATTATTTCCACGCTACCCAAGGGATGGGGAGGGGGATCCGTTCCTCCACCAGCGTGTTGATTGCTCCCAGACACCTCAGTGATGCTGGGGAATGAGTTCGATGGATGGAGCAGCCTAATGAAGGATAAATCATTAATGATGGGCCATGCCTGGCTGGGAAAGGTGAGGCTAAGGTCTGGCTTGGCTCCCCAAATGCTCCCCTGTGCTCTGCTCTGTGCCTGTAGCACTGGGGAGGGACACAGCCTGGGTTTGGCTGCATGCAAGGGTCCTGTGTGTGCTCCCTGCTCGGCTTTCCTCTGTGCCCCTCTCATCCTGACAGGGGGAGCAGCAGCACTCCCAAACCCTGATCGCTGTGGCATCAATCCAAAGCACCCAGGCGTGGCCTGACCATTGAACACCACGTACTGGGGAGTGATCCCTGGTGCTGGGAGTGAGGAGAGGGACACGATGGAGAGCCCAGGAGCAGCGATTGGGTGGGAAGGTGGGATGTGTGGGCACAATATGGACCATTAGCTGGGAGCAACACCGCCCATTTCCCCCCTCCTAAAGCTGGGCATCGCTTGCTGTGTCTGAGCAGGGGTCCTCTCACCTTGCCAGGGAAGGGGATGGGGGGAGGATGCACCCCTGCTGTGCCCTGGTGTGGGATTGGAGGTGGTGGTGGGCACCCCGTGCTGCTCAGGGTGGCAGCGACTCCTCTTCCTGCTCCGTTTCAGAGGTAAAACCCCCTTTCTCCTTGCACCCACTGCAGGCAGAGGCAGAGGCAGAGGCAGGGGTAGAGAGGTGGGAGCCTCCAGCCTTGTCCCTGGCTTAGCCCTGCTAATCTCTGCCTGTCAGTGCTGCTGAGGCTCTGTCAGCTGCCGGCGAGCGGGGCTGGGATCTGCCTGCTAAATCCGACAGGATAATTAAAATCAGGTAAGGGAGATGGCTATCAACTAATTTTTTGCCATGCCTTTCCCTCTCCCCCTCTCCTAGTTCACTTCCCATCCCTCCCTGGCAAGCCATGCCTCCTCCTCTTCCTCTGAAGAAGAAGCAGACGGGGCTCAGTGAGGATGCTGTGGGTCTTGGGGGGGGTCTCCTTGCGCACCCCCCATCAGCGCAGAGACCCTTGCAAGCCATCTCTGAGGCTCCCCTCCAGCCCTGCCAGGATGCAGGAGCAAATTCTCCCAGGGAAGGACAACACTGCAATCAATTAGAGGCATAAGACAAGATAATTTTATCAATGGAGCAATCCGAGGCAGGGAGGTGGGATTTTCTGGTCTGGGTAATGGGAGCATCATGTCTCCAATTAAAGTTTGGAGGATTCATCTCAGAGCTGGGGTCCATCAGAAGCTGACATTTATTAGGCTGTCAAAGTCAATCTCTCTCAAGCTGCTTCCCCAAGTGCATCGGATTCCCTCTCATTTGTTCCCTTTCTACCTGGTTTTTGGGGGGGGGTTGGGGGGGGGGTTTGTTTTGGGTTGAAATCCTCCTAACGGGAAGGAAACTCAGTGGGCACAAACTGATCCCACTTGATGAGAGTTATTGCTGGTTAATTATCAGTTCTCCCGAGCAGAGAAGCCTGGAGCAAAGACTGAGGCTCCCACATGGTGTGGTGCAAGCTGGGAAGCTCTGGGATGTGCTGGGAATGTGGGACATCCCAAAAACAGGGGCGCAGAGGGATGCTGTGCCTGTAGAATCATAGAATAGGATCATAGAATGGGCTGGGTTGGAAGGGACCCCAAGGGTCACACAGCTCCAACCCCCTGCCACAGGCAGGGCCACCAACCTCCAGGCCTGGAGCTACACAAGGTTGCCCAGGGCCCCAGCCAACCTGGCCTTGAACACCCCCAGGGATGGGGCACCCACCCCCTCTCTGGGCAGCCTGTTCCAGCACCTCACCACTCTCTCTGCACAGAACTTCCCCCTAATCTCTCCTCTCCCCCTTCCCTCCTCCAGCTTCACTCCATCCCCCTTGTCCTGCCAGTCTCTGCCCTTTAACAAGCTGATTCCCCTCCTGTTTCCCTGCTCCCTCCAGGCCCTGGGAGGCTGCAGTGAGGTGCCCCCACAGCCCGAGCAGGGTTTTGGTGCTGCAGGTTTGGGATGCAGGCAAAGCCTGGGGGAGCTGCCAGCCCCAGAAAGCAGCAGGGACAGAGGATGCTGTGAGAGTAACTGACCCTGGCAGGGGCTGGCACTGGCTCCAGCAGCTCCTTACCTGCTGGGTGACAGGGGACTTTGTTGTACACACATCTCCACCCCGGAGTATTTTTGCTCCCCTCTCAGTTCCAGCAGTGGAGAGGGGATGGTTTTCTCCTGATCTCCTTCAAGGCAGCCAGGGATGGCTGGGGGGTGGGTGTGGGGGTAATAAAGAGTCTCCTTTGTGCCCACCTGCCAGTCCCTGTCCCAGGGGGGTTGGCTTTGCTCCCCAGCCAGCAGGGATGGTGTCAGGCTCCCTGGGGAGAGGCAGCTGGATTGAGGGCTCTGTCTCCTTTCATTGCTGGATGCTGGGAGAGGAACTATTTTTATCAGCTCCTTTCAGTGCTCCCAGCTTCCCTACCTGTGCAGAGGGATGGGAGGGCTTTTAAACTGAGCTTTTCATCCTGATCCTGGGATGTGCTTGGAATCCTTTGGTCCCTGTCCCAGCTGCATGCCTGCTGCCTGTGCCTGGGGAGGGGGGATGCAGCCGTTCTGCCTGGGGGTGTCTGGGGGCTGTGCAGCCTGCACCATCCCCCACCCATCCCTCCTGCCCCTGTCTGGCTCTCTCTGTCCTGGTGATTTCTCAGCCTGGTTTGGAGATGGGAATGTGGTGTCTCTAGCTGAGCCTGACCCTCTTTAACATCCCTGGGGAGGCTCCTTGGAGCGAGAGCAGCGGCTGTGTTTGTGTGGGGAGGGACCATTCCCCCCACCAACCCAGCCCCAGCCCAGCAGCCAAACCACCCTCACACCAAGACAGCTCCCAGAGCTCAGCAGATGCTCCCCTTGGGCTGGGTGCTGGGGATGAGAGGGGGGGCTCAGCCCTGGAGCATCCCCCCCATCCCAGGCACCCAGGAGCTCCCAGAGCTCAGCAGATGCTTCCCTTGGCCTGGGTGCTGGGGATGAGAGGGTGAGCTCAGCCCTGGAGCATCCCCCCCATCCCAGGCACCCAGGAGCTCCCAGAGCTCAGCAGATGCTCCCCTTGGGCTGGGTGCTGGGGATGAGAAGGGGGGCTCAGCCCTGGAGCATCCCCCCCATCCCAGGCACTCAGGAGCTCCCAGAGCTCAGCAGATGCTCCCCTTGGCCTGGGTGCTGGGGATGAGAGGTGGGGGCTCAGCCCTGGAGCATCCCCCCCATCCCAGGCACCCAGGCAAAGGGGAGAATGATCCTGGAGGTCCAGAAGACCAGGACCCACAGTTCTGTGCCCAGGCAGCACCCAGCCCTCTCCTGCTGCTGTGCCTGAGCCTGGCCAGACGCCCCATTACTGGAATCCAGGCTCCTGGGAGCTGCCTGGACAGGGTTATTACAGGATATTATACAGACCATTTGCATGGCCACCTCCAGGTCATTTCGATCACTTTAAGCTACTTATCTGCCCATTTTCCTCCCCATAATATTTGCCTAATTCGATTACTCTGCAGCCCCAGCATGCTGCAGGGGAATCATCAGGAGATATTACCCAGAGCAAGCCAACTGGATCCACGTCTCCAGCTGCTCCTCTCCCCTGCCTGCTCGTGCCTGCCCTTGCTTGGGGATGCTGGGGACAGCCCTGGGACCTGTGTGTGTGTCCCCCCCCTCCCCATCCTGCTCATATCAAAGGGCAAGGGCTCTCTGTGGGCAAACATTGCAGCCTGCCTGTGCCTGGCATCCCTCTGTCCTTCCCTCATCCCACTCGCTCCCAGCATCACGTGTGTCCCAGTGCTTGTCCCCTCCTGATGCTCAGGGATTCAGGCTGCATGAAGCAGTGGCATTGTTGGCATTTTGGGGTGCCCCAGTGCCTGGTAGGGGTTGTGGCAGGGCAGGACCAGCCTGGCCATGGGGTCATGCAGGGGAAAACAAGGTGTTTTTGGCCACCAGCCTTGTGTCCCTGTGTCCCCAGGGGTGCTGGCCTCTGTCCTCACATCCATCCAGGAATGGAGCCTGGAAACCTGGCAGCCTGGGAGGAGAAGCTCTGCTCCCAGCCCATCAGCACAGCCTCTGGAGCACGTTACAGACCTGCTAAGCACAGAGCTCGTTTGTGTAATGACCTGCTTCCAGAGAATCACCCAGGCCCTGCTGGCTCCCTGCTCCCTGCTCCTGCCACAACCACCCTCCAGCACGGTGCCAGGTACCCACAGCTCTCTCCAGAGGATGCTGACCCCTCAATTTCAGCCCCAAATGGGAGGGTTTGGGGACCAAAGTGCTAGAGCTGAGTGGGAGATGGGCTGCAGGGAGGGCAGGGGATGCTGCAGGGAGGGCAGGGGATGCTGGAGGGAGGGCAGGGGATGCTGGAGGGAGGGGATGCTGCTGCAAAGTTGCTCCCATTGCAATGGTTTTTGGAGCAGGCAGGAGGGACAGATGCCTGTGGGATGATGACCAGGGGCAATTAAGGGGAGAGGAGAGGTTGGAGCATGGATGGGATGGGATGGGATGGGATGGGAGGAGGGGGCTGCTGGCCCTCCCCAGTGGGATCCCCTTGACTTGGCTCTGGACTGGAGGAGCTAAATCCACTTCTGGGGCTGTTTCAGCCACAGGCAGCTCTGGGGTGGGGGGGGGACCCTGGCAGGCCAATCAATGCCAGGCTGCTAACGAGAGGCCCTGAGTTAATTGGCAGGAGCAGCTGCCTAAATGAAGATTCAGTATGCACAGGAGGAGCTGGGGAAGGGCCTGCTTTCGGAGCTGGGCACATCCAATTTGTGCCTGCAGCAGCCTTGGGAAGCTCAATTAAGCCTTTGCTGGCTTTTCTAATCAACCCCCACCTCTGCCCATCTCCCCAGGGGGCTGGGGGGGGGCTGGGGGGGGGTTGTGCAGCAGCAGGGGCAGCGGGGCCATGCCTGGCTGGGGGCTCTGGCAGCAGGATGGAGATGCCAGTGTGGGAGCATGTCCAGTGCCTCCCCAAGGAGTGAGGACAGCTGGAGCTTTGCAGAGGTGCTGGGCATTGCTCAGCTGATAGAAACCCCACTGAGCCTTTTAAACCACCCCCAGGGTGGGCTTGCTGGTGGGTGCCACCTCCCCTTGTCCCTGCATCCCCATTTGGTTGGGGGGGGGTGGGGTGGGGGGGTTCCTCCTGACCACCATGGGTGCAGGATGAGCCCTGCAGAGCCAGACGTGCTGCTGAGCCCTGGTTATCCAGGGGGATGGAGCGCTGCCACTCAAGGAACCCAGCAAAACAAGACCCCAACCCCAGAAGGGTGAATCCCTCCCTCTCTGTGGAGGCACCCCAGCCCCCTGCACACCCCGTGCCAGTGCTGCTGGGTGTGTTTTAAATAAGCTCTGGTTCCCACATCAGGTTTGGCTCTGCCTCCCCTCCCCAGCAGCACTAGGGCTGCTCCCAGCTCGGATGCTGGGGTGGAGAGGGACACTCCCCTGGAGGCAGCTGCATTTCCTCCACAGCTTATTAGCATTTTGTTATTATTATTTGGCTGATAAATAGAAAACCCCTTTGCAGAGGGGTAAGGGGGTTCCTGGAAGAGAGAGAGGGGCTCTTTTGGGGGACTGGGGGTGGTGATTTTTATTTGTGATGCTGCTTCAAACGGCTTACCTGAGGGGGTCTGGCTGTGAGCTGGCAGGATGCTCTTCTGGGAGGGAGGAATTTGATTATTTGGAGTATTATCATTGTTCTTTGCACCCTCTTACCCCCCCCCCCCCTTGATGTTCTGTAGAGAATCTGAGGAGTAAATGACAGTGAAACGTGGTTTGTGAATGCCACATGTGTCTGTGCCTGCTCACATCCCCCCCCCTCACATCCCCCCCCTGCTCACATCCCCCCCCTGCTCACATCCCCCTCCCCTGCTCACATCCCCCCCCGCTCACATCCCCCCCCTGCTCACATCCCCCCCCTGCTCACATCCCCCTCCTGCTCACATCCCCCTCCCCTGCTCACATCCCCCCCTGCTCACATCCCCCCCTGCTCACATCCCCCCCCTGCTCACATCCCCCTCCCCTGCTCACATCCCCCCCCTGCTCACATCCCCCCCCTGCTCACATCCCCCTCCTGCTCACATCCCCCTCCCCTGCTCACATCCCCCCCCCGCTCACATCCCCCCCTAAGGATTTACCCATCCCAAGCTGGCACAGGCAGCACCCAGCACCTTGGGGGAGCCTTTCCCCCCCTCCCTGTAGCCCCCCCTGGCTCCCACCCGGAGCAGAGGTCCCCCCTTCCCTCTCCCCACTGTCCCAGCTTCCAGCACCTCAAATGTTATTAATACCCATAAAAATACCCATAATGAAGCTCATCTCCCAGTGCCCAGGGAAATGAAAGCAGGAAATCCCAGGCAGGGGGAAGCAGCTGGATGGAGCTGTGCTCAGGTTGGGATGCTCACCCCTACTCCTGCCCCAGCTCCCCCACAGCCCTGGGGCATGTGCAGCCCCTTGGTAGTGTTCCCCCCCCACCCTGGGGCTCCCCTGAGAGCTGCCTGCAGCCATCTGGGAGGTGTTTGCATGTGAAATATCATGTTCCCTGGCCAGCTGCAGGGGAAAAGTGGCTGCAAGTGGCTTGGCCAGCGTGGAAGAGCCTGGAGTGACAGGTAGTGATGGGGCTGGGAAAGGATGCTCCTGACATCAGTCTGGGAGGGGAGCAGGGCTATAAATACGCCTGCTGACACAGCAGGCAGCGCTCAGCCTGGCAGAGAGAGACAATACAAATAACCAGGGGGCTTGGGGGTATTGCCAGGGACCTGAGGGGACAGGGAGCAGCTCGTTGGACACCCCCTGCACTGTCTAACTGGTGTCTGTCCCTGTGTGTGCTCTGATGTCCAACGCTGGGGTGGCACCTCCTGTCACAGCCTTTCCTACGGTGGGGATGCTGATCCCAGCTCTCCTGTCTATCCCCCTCCCTGTCTGACAAACCCTGGGGGGGTTCTTCCCTGTCTTCCCAGCCCAGCAGCCCAGGCAGTGTTTGCCTCTCAGTGCTGGGGATGTGGGAGGGCTGCCAGACACTGCGATGGGGGTGAATAAGCATCCCTGTCTGCATGGGATGGGGACCTTCACCTGTACCCAGAGGATGCAGCAACATCTGGGGCACAGCTGCAGCAAAGCCTGTCCTCTCCCATCCCTCCCAGTCCCCTCCTACACCAGCATCCCAGCTGTGACAGCCCCTACATCCCACCCCAACCACATCCCAGCTCTGACAGCCCCTACATCCCACCCCAACCACATCCCAGCTGTGACAGCCCCTACATCCCACCCCAACCACATCCCAGCTGTGACAGCCCCTACATCCCTCCCCAACCACATCCCAGCTGTGACAGCCCCTACATCCCACCCCAGCCACATCCCAGCTCTGACAGCCCCTACATCCCACCCCAGCCACATCCCAGCTCTGACAGCCCCTACATCCCTCCCCAACCACATCCCAGCTGTGACAGCCCCTACATCCCTCCCCAACCACATCCCAGCTGTGACAGCCCCTACATCCCTCCCCAACCACATCCCAGCTGTGACAGCCCCTACATCCCTCCCCAACCACATCCCAGCTGTGACAGCCCCTACATCCCTCCCCAACCACATCCCAGCTGTGACAGCCCCTACATCCCTCCCCAACCACATCCCAGCTGTGACAGCCCCTACATCTTCCCTTCAAGCCTTGGAGGAGGATGCTTGGAGAGGGTCCCCCTGCCCAGGGGAATGGGAACATGAATGATGGGGGGGACAGGACACCCCCAGGGACCCTGCTTGCAGGGTTAGCTGTGCAGTGCCAGTGCTGCCCATGCCAGCAGCCTGGCTGGCTTCCCACATGCTTCTCTCACCCTTCCCACCCAGGCTGACGTGGGACCATCTGCCCAACTGCCCGATGGTGCCAGCGTGCCAGCTGCCACCCCTGTGCCAGGGAGGGAAAGGGACCCACCCTGCACACCAAGGCTGAGCCCAGCCTGGCAGCACATTGGCAGCACATCCCTGCATCCCCCAAGGATGAGCCGCAGGGCCCCCCCCAGCCCTACCCTGCCTGCAGCCAGCACCCCCTCTGGAGCACAGCTCTGCTGCCCACGCTGATCTATAGGAATTTAATGCTGTTTCCTGAGCCGGGCCCCAGCCCTGCTAATCCACTGGAGCAGCACAGGCTGGGGAAGCAGCAGCCAGGGATGCTGTGCCCACGCCAGCGCTCCCTGCCCCGCTGCACGGCCAGGGACTGAATGGGAATCTCATTCCCTGGGACCAGGGAGCCTGGGGGAGGGAAGGGGCCACCCAGCCCTGGCTCAGGAGCTTTTAGTGAAACTCAATTTGCTTCATTGCCTGATTAGGGCTGAGTGTGTGACACTGGAACCAGCCCTCATCACTCTGCCTTCCCCCACGTCATCCCCAGAGCAGCCAAAAAGCCCCTGTTCTCCTCTCTGCCCTCGCCTCTGTCATCTGAGGAGCTGCTTGCACACAGAGGGCTCTGTCCCTCTGTCCCAGGAGGATCCCAAGCTAAAATCGGGGGTGATGTGCCTGACAAATCCACCCTGTGAGGTTTCGGGGCCGGGAGCCTCTGCTCAGACACCAAGGAGAGAGCAGCACCAAAGGAATAACGTTCCCCAAGTGGTTCCCTTTGGGCTCAGCGTCTGGGGCAGGTCCCGTGGGGCTTCATTCAAATGTCAGCTGTAATCTGGGGCTGAGGAGCCTGATGAGTGTGTGAGCATGAGACCTGACAGCTTGGCTCTGTGCATCCCAAACTGAGCTGGCTGGGATGATCCAACCCCCACCCTGTACCCTCCACCACCACCACCCCCCCAACCCCACCGAATGCCACCAGCTGAATTGCTGCAAACTCCCCAAAAACTCATTGAGAGGAGGGGAGAGAGGCTGCAGCATCCCCCCAGCATCACTGGTGGCACCTTCCCCATCCCTGCAGTACCCTGGCACCTCATCCCCTCTGCCCCACGCTGCCGCCCCAGCATCCTCCATGCAGAGAGGTTGTATTTTAGGGATAATCCAGCTCTGGTTTGGAAACCCCCAGCAGAGTGGTTCCTGCTCCTTCCCACTGCAGGGCAGATCCTCTGCCTGCACGGCCACTCATGGCATCGATCAGCACATCAGCGTGCCGGATGGAGCCCCGTGCTGGAGCATCCAATTAGCAGGGAGAGTCATGTCCTCCCTGAACCATCGCTTTTTCCCCTGTCAGGACAGAGCTGGGACTGGGATCGATAGTGCTGATGGCTGTCACCAAGGAGCTCTCCTTAGCCAGAGCTGCAAAACGAGGGGAGGACCTGGGGTAGAGCTGCTGGCTGAGCCAGACAGGGATGCTCTCTGGTCCGGGAAGTTTGGACCCAGAGAACCAGCCCTGTGTTTATTCAGAGGGGTCAAGGTGAGGTTTGGTGTGGGCCAGGCTCCTGTTTGCTTGATGCTTCCACAGGTCTCCCTAAGTGATCCCAAGGATATCAGCCAGGGAAGGGGCTGCTTTCCCCAGCAGAGGGAGAATCAGCTGGGAAAACAGCAGCGAGGGCAAAAATAGTCTCTGTTTTGCGTGTGACTGTCGGGGTCCATCAGCATCGGGGTGTTGTCAGGACTCCTGTAGCCAGTGGCCATGAGCTGGCTGCTGTCAGCAGCCCTGCAAACGTGATCCCCAAGGAGACACCCAGAGGGACCCACAGCGTGACCGCCTGTGCCAGGGTGAGCCCCAACAGCACCGGTGCATCCAGCCCCCCAGGGACCAGCTCTTGGAGGGCAGCCTTGAGTGGGAACCCCTGGTTGGGTGGAGCATTTGAAGAGGGATGGAGATGCAGGGATGCAGGGCTTCCCCAGCAGTGTGCCATCAGCTGCAGCCAGGAGCAGCACAGCCTTTCCCCTGCCACTCGTGTGCCCTGTGCTACCCACATGTGAGCCGAGCGTGCCCGTGGGTGAACCAGTCCCACTCCCTCAGCCAGGGTTTGGGGAGTTCCTTCGCCTCCCATTAAAGAAAATCACATAAAATCGAGTTTCACCTGCAAACAGGCAAAATCCTGGAGCCCTGGAGCCAAAAGGCACTTAACAAATGGGGCATGCCTATGGTGCCTGGGAAGTTACGTGCTGGTGGTACCTGGTCGGCTGCCCTGCCATAACTTGGAGCCTCTTTGCAGCATGGGGGGGGGGGGTGTTATGGGGCACTTTGGTGTGGGGCTGGGCTCCCCATCACTCAGGCTCCCTGTGGAAAAGCCTCCAGTGATTGTTATGGGAGCTGCTTGGGGGGCACAGGCAGCCCCCAGGGTGGGCAGTGGGTGCTGTGTGCTGGGTTTGCTCCCCCTGGCATGGGAACTTGCAGCCCTAAACTGGGCTCTGCAAACTGAGTGGTGGTTCAGGGAGATGATGTGCTGGTCCTGCCCTGCCTCTGGGATGTATCCCCCCACTCACACACAAGACTGGGAGCAGAGGTCGGTCCTGCATCCCAGATGGTCCTGGGACCTGTGTGGGACCCTGAACGCCACCAGAGGTGTAAAAGAGCCTGTGTGAGACCCAGATCGCTGCAGGTGCCTGAAATCCCACATCTCTTGGAAACCAGAGCCATGAAACAGCAGCCCCCTGAGCTCTGGACATCTGGGCAGGGATGTATCCCCATCCCTGGGGCTGGGCAGCCCCCTGCCTGACTCCTGCCCTGCCAGGGGCAGAAAGGCAGCATGAAGTCACAGAGTCTGTCACTTGGCAGGTACTCACACTCCTCTTGCAGCTCTCAGGGCTGGAAGAAGACATCAAGCATTGGGGAGAGCTCTGAGGCAGGTCCTGCCCCCCCCTGGATTACGCTCTTAATACATAATCCATCACTTTAACAACCTTGATGCCCATTAAGGTGGTAATGGGGAATTAAAGCCTGGAGATGGGAGGGTGAGGGCAAGCAAATCCAGCTCCCACTAGCAGGACTTAAACAGAAGGAGGGGAGGAATCCTCTGGTCCCATCTACCAACTTCTGTGCAGAAACAGAGCTGCCCCAGCCCCACGGAGGGGTGGGCACCCCACTGCTGCCCAGGGGATGCTGGAGAGGGAGTGGGGTCCTCTGGAAGCAGCTGCTCCCATCAGTTTGGTACCAGGTGTGTGCCCATCACCGTGAAACGTGCCTGGCTGTGCTGAAGGTAAGGGGAAGCACTGGGATACCTGGCTGTTTCCAGCCCAGCCCTGGTGTTTTCTGTAATTAGCTTTGCCAATTAGTGTTGTTGTGTCATGAGGGGTCTGGATTTGCCCAGCACTGTGGTGGGATGAAGCTGTTGGGTTTGGATGGTGCTCACTCCTCTTCCTTGGCATGATGGTGCCTTGCAGGTCTCCTTTGGTCCCAAAAACCTCTGCTTCCCATCCTCCCCCCCTCTGTGCATCCCTCCTCCTGCTGAGTGAGGCCAGCAGCTCATCCATGGCCAGGCAGCTCTGCTCTGGACAGAGCCCTCTTTGTGCTGCTGGGGCTTGAAGAAGGGAAATCCCTGTGTGTGCCCCCCTCCCCCCAACCCAGCTCCACCATCCCACCCATCTCCTCAAGGAGAGTCCAGCCTCCCCTGCCCCCAAATCACGGGCAGGGTGGTGTGATGCTCCCTGTGCTGAGCCCCTGGTTTAAGGAGCTCCAGGTGATGTGGGCTATAAATTCCCCTGGGATAGATTCCAAAGGAGAGGCCAGGTAGCTCCTGATAACACTGGGAGTGGGGATGCACCACGATCAATGCCTGAGCTGGGAGCGCTGCTGGGATTCATCCTGTGGGATATGATGCTCGGGGCCCCTGCCTGATCCCTCTGGCTGTTGTGGCCACCCTAATTAATGTGTCCAGGTAATTAGAGGAGGGCGATTTTCTGTTAGGTCCCAGCATCCCCAGCACTGGCAGGGTGCTCATCTGGAAGGGGAGCTGTGGCTGGGTGTGTGGTTGGGTTCCCTGTGCCCCTCCACCCTGCCTGGGGATGGGATGGGGACAGGGAAGGGGGCAGGGAAGGGGTCAGGGAAGGGGGCAGGGAAGGGGACAGGGAAGGGGCAGGGATGGGGACAGGGATGGGGACAGGGATGGGGACAGGGAAGGGGACAGGGATGGGGACAGGGAAGGGGACAGGGATGCGGACAGGGATGGGGACAGGGATGCGGACAGGGAAGGGGACAGGGATGAGGACAGGGATGGGGACAGGGATGGGGGCAGGGATGGGGACAGGGAAGGGGACAGGGAAGGGGACAGGGAAGGGGACAGGGAAGGGGACAGGGAAGGGGACAGGACACGCAGACTCCTGTATGGTTTGCGGTGGAGTTGCATGGGAAGGCAGGAGAGGGAGACAGTGGAGAGGGAGAAGGAGAGGGAGAGGAGGAGAGGAGAGTTCCCTCTTCTGGCCGAGGAAATCCTTTCCCTCTGCTCGGCTCAGGTGGCACTAAAGCAGGTATTACCGCCGGTATTAAAGCACCTGAGGAAGAGGTGGAGGTGCCTGGGGAAGGGTTGGGTCTGTTGTTGCTCCTGCTGGGATCGCATCCCCTGCACAGGCACAAAGGGGAGAGAGGAACATGGGTGTCTGCGCTGGGACCGGCACTTTTGGGTACTTTGGCTGCAGGAGGAGGGGTGTAACAGCCAGTGCAACGAGCCTGACAGGATGGAAGCGATGCTGGGCAGCTGAGGACGCTCCTGTTCACTGCTGCCTCCGTTCAGGCTCTGTGAAAGCCCAGTAACGTCACCCGAAGTCACAGCCTGTGTGTCGGGCTGGTTTGGCTGGGTTGCTTTGGGTGTTTTTACAAGAGAAAGCAGCGAGATGGGGAGAGCAAAGAGCAGGGGAAGGATAGGACAGGGAAGGATGTTGTTAACCGGGGAGCCTCTCTGATGCCTCTTGCTCTGATCTGCTGTTTGTTGTCGTCCCCCTCCCTCCCTCTGCCTGAGGCTGTGCTCAGAGAGCGGGTGACCCCCTGTGCCAGCCCGGCTCTCCAAGCCCCTTGATTCAGAGATGAGGCTGTGTGAGCAGGGGGAGGCTTGGCAAGGTGCCCCCCCTGCCCTGACCCTGCTGTGCAGGGCACACTCTGCCTGTGGGGTTGGCAAATTTGGGCTGCTCCCCCCTTCCTACTCCTGGGGCTTTTTCTCACCTTGATTTGGACACAGCAGAGCATCCCCCCACCCCACCCCCTTGGTGCTCGTGACCTTCATGGGGCCCCCCCATCGTTAGTGCCTTGTAGGGTCCTGACCCCAAGTCAGGGATGGGGGTGGAGGGGAGATCAGGGGCTCCCCCACCTCACACAGAGCCGGGAGGAGGATGAGGATGGTGATGAGGCTGGGGGGGGGGGGACACTCCACCATGCCTCTGCAGTGAGGACCCTTCCTGCTGCAAGGGCTGGGGTGCGGTGGGGGGGGGGGTCAGGGGAAGGGTGAGGACCCCCTTTCCCAGCCCCGGTGGGGTGCAGAGTGGGGGTGTGGGTGGTGGTGGGGGGGCTGCTGAGCAAGGTGCTGCCTGCGGAGCCTCAGGCATGAATGAATAATCCCCCCCGGCTGGGTGTGCGTGTGTGCACACACACGTGTGCAATTCCTCCCACACACCCCCGGCAGCGCGGATCAGCCGGTAGGTCCCCTTTTAGGTGGGCTCCCCCCGTTTCCCCCCTCCCCCGGTGCTGCTCCCGGGCCCGGCGGAGAGGAGGGGAGGGCAGGGGCGGGGAGGGGACGGGCTCTGCCCCCTTCTCCGCCGCCGGGGCTCGGCGGAGCGCAGCCTCCCCTCTCCTCCCGCCCCCCCCCACACCCCCCCCCCCCCACACCCCCCCCATCCATCCATCCCCATCCCCGCCCCCCCTCCCCCTCCCTATCCCTCCCCCCCCCCATCCCCGCCCCGGCAGCCAGAAGCTCGGCACAAGGCTCCGGGAGCCCGGCGGAGCGCTGTGCCCGCGGTGGAGCGCGGAGGAGCCGCGGAGCCCGGCCGGGGGATGCGGGAGGCAGCGGAGAACCGCGCTGCCCGGCGCAGCGGCTGAGGAGCCCGGCTCCGCGCCGGGCGGAGCGCACATCTCATCTCATCCCACCCCCCCCTTCCTCCTTCTCCGATTCTTTCGCAGCCCGCACGTCCTCGCCCGGATTTGGGATCTACCTGGCCGCCTTGGGGAATTATTCTTATCACCGTGGGGTTGGGTTTTTTTTTTATTTTTTATTTTTTTAATCATTTTTAATTATTTTCTTTTTTTTGTGTGTGTTCTGAATCCGCGCACGTGGAGGAGCGCGTGGGTTCCCTAACATGATTCTGGCAAACGCCTTCTGCATCGTCCTCTTCGTAGGTGAGTGGCCCCGGAGGGAGGGAGGGAGGGATACCCGCACCCTGGGGTGGGCTGGGGTGTGTTGAGATGCTGCTGTATCCCAGCCGGGCAGAGGATGGCAGAGGCGGCTTGTCCTTGCGCTGGGTGAGGGGCTGCGGGGGCTGGGGAGGGGGACCGGCGCTCCCCCGAGCTGGGCGCTGGGTCTGCAGCAGGAGAAGGGACAGGGCGAGACGGGGTTTTTTTTTAACTAGGGCCAACTTTATTTTCCTGGTCTCTATCAAACTTAAAGCGGGGGTGAGGTGAGGTGGGGTAGGGGTTGGACACGGGCACAACCCCAACCGCCCTATCGGGACAGCCCCCTGGTGTGTCGCGATTCAAGGGAGCGGGCAGGCTCAGCCAGCAGCGAAGCCCTGTCTGTGCTCGTCTCTAACCCCCCTCTCTCCTGGATTGGCATTTCGGAGGGGATATCTACCCCCCAACCCTCTCAACCCTCTCCCCCTTCCCTTCCCTCCCCTCCCCCAGCCGCTGCTGCCGTGCCTGGCCATGTCGCGTGTGTGTCCCATCCCCCGGGCCCCCCTTTCTGGGAACCGGGCAGGGAGAATGGGGAGCTGAAAGTTGAGCTCCCTGCCTGGTGTGTGTGTGTGTGTGTGCGGGGGGGGGAAGGGTTTGCAATCCCTGCGCCTTCCTTCAGATCATCTGCGAGTTATTCCCGAGCTCTGGCTCTGCCAGGAGGAAAGCTCAGCATCTCTAAGGGCAGCCCGGAAAGCGGGGGACAAGAAGGGGTGTGGGGTGGGGGGGAAGTCAGAGCTGGGGGTGATGAGGATGCTCAGGGAGCAAGGTCTGGTTTATCCCCTCCTCTGAGGCTGGACGGTGACTCGGCGGCTGCCGTGTGTGTGTCGTGCTCCGGATGCCGTTACGGCAGCGCCCGCATCCCGCTGCCTCTCCACGGGGGGGTCTGGTGTGCGTGTGACCCCCGGGCACCCTGCAGCAGCCAGCGTGCCTGGGGAAACTCTGCTCAGCTCCCCTGGGCCGGGGGAGCAGCACCCTGGAGCATCACCCTGCCTGCGAGGACGGGCAGCTGCTGGGGGAGACTTGAAGGTTGGCAGAACCTCCCTCCCTCCTGAGCACCCTGCAGTGTGGGGCTGGGGGTGCAGCTGGAGGGACCACCGTGACTGGGGTGCTGGGCATCCCTGGGGAGCACTCTGATCCTTTTTTGGGGGGGGTGTGTGAGGCTCATCCCTCCCAACCAGTGTAATCCTTGGCTGGTGAGGGGAAGGGGTGCTGTGCCAAGGGGGGGTGGGGGTGGGGGGGTAGTGCCTCTCATGCCTTTGTTTAGGGCATGACACAGTCCTGAGCAGTTGAGGGTTGAGCCCCGATTTTGGGGTGCCCTTCCCTGTGTCCTGCCAGCAGCAGAGCATGCCAGGGAGTGTCGGGCTGGGGGGCACCAGCCCTGCTTTCTGATCGGAAAGGAGGGACGCTCTGTGGGCAGGGTGGAGGGCACAAGCAGGAAGACATCTGGGCAGGGGAGAGGAGGGGTCTCCAGCGCTGGCTGGGGGGCTGCTGCCCGTTTGTACACATGTCTGACTGGCTGCTGTGAGGTTCAGGAGGACAGGGACCTCCAGGTTGCCCCACCTAAGGCCCCCAAACCCAGGTCTGCTCACCTATGCAGGGGAGGTTACATGAAAACAAGACCCTCTGCCCCCCTTTCCCAGGTGCCCCGAAGGTTTCATGGGTGCAGGGGCAGGGGGGTGAGGCTGTCCACCCCCAGCCAAATCAGCTCCATCACCCCAAGCAGTCATCACCAGGAAGCCATACCCCCAGAATGAGCATCAGCAACGGGGTGCCTGGCTCACCTCATCCTGCTGCTTCCCACAGCAGCCCCCCATGAGGGGTGAGGAGCCTGGGAGAGCAGGGTCCAGTCTGGAGCAAGCCCAGCTCTTCACATCCAGCCTCTTCTTTCTGATGAGCCCAAAACACACCCCCCCAGCACCCTTTTACTTGGGATAGAGCACTCGCTGCCACAGCCCCAGGGCTGGGAGGCTGTACATTCTCTTTTCCTTTGAGGTTTTTCCTTTGGAGTCGGGTTGGGAGGATAAATATTTACCTCTGGAGCTGCCCCTGGTCCAAAGGTCTCTGGCAGGACCGCTCAAAGGGAACATGTATTTTGGGTAGCAAAGAGGGAAGGCAGCCCAGTGCTGCTGGGGGGAAGCTGTGGGGACGGGAAGGGGAGCTGGGCCATCGCATTGTTTGCTGGCTGAGCCTTGTGCATCTGCCTGCAAATCCTTGCTCTGCTCTGGCACCCCGGAGGCTGCTGAGGATTAGGTTTAAATTCTCTGCAGATGTTGTATTGATATGAGTTTAGCCAGCATGTATCTGTGAGGTGATTCCTTCTGGGGAAGGGAACACCCTCCCCCCTCCAAAAAAAAACCCCACCCAAACCCCCTCAGCCTGCTGCTCCATCCAAACTCCCCACCTTGCAGGGGTCTGTGGAGCTTTACCCAGCTTGTGAGCCAGGAGAGAAGGAGGGTCCCAGGAAAAAACACCCTCCTGGCAGCTGGGACTGGGTGTGCTGCTGGATTTGGGGGGGAGCTGAGTTGCCCTGTGCAGGCTGTGAACTGTGGGGAAGGGCTGTGGGATGGCTTTGTGCCCGGGTGTCCTGATGTTCCTGGCTTGGATGCTGTGCAGGGAGCTGCCAGCACCCTCCCAGGGCTGTGGAGGCTGTGCACAGCACCGTGCTGTCTGCAAGGCCATGGAAGCAAGGTGGCAAAAGCCTGGAGGATGAGGCCAGCTCACCACCACCCATCCCTGCCAGCGCCCTGGCAGATGGATTTACTGTTGGGCTTTCCATCCCAGCTTTCCATGCCCAGGGTTCTGCAGCCCCTCACAAGGATGCTCTGCGTGGTCCAGCCCCTCACAAGGATGCTCTGCGTGGTCCAGCACCTTTTGCATCAGGGTGAGGCTGCCTCCCTTCCCTGCCTGCCTGCTGGCACCTCTGATCCCTGCCTGGGAGGCCCATGGAGCCAGTGAGGACACAGGAATGTGGCCAGAGGAGAGGCTCTGGACAGCGTTTTGGGAAGATGCTTCATGGTATCAGCTGGAGAAGACTGAACTGGACCTGGAACCTGGGCTTGCTCAGGGCAGAGGGTTTGGGCTGAGCACCAGCTGGATCTGCAGCAGAGCTGGAGGAGGAATGGCACACGGTGGAGCTGTGGAATGGCTCTCCATACCTGGGAGCTGAGCCGCAGCAGGAGCAGGTTGTCCCAGCTGCTGGGTGCCTCTGGCTGGGTTTTCCTGGGTGTGAAGGTGCAGAGCTGACCCCTTTCAACTTGAAGCACCAAAGCATCATCCATCTTGTGGCAAAGAGCTGGGATTTATGCCCCGAGGAGCATCTGGGGATGCATGTTTGTCCATCACCAGCCATGGGGTGTGCCTCCGCTGCTCATGGATCCTGCTTGCCTCCCGTGTGGAATATAATCCTGAAAGGCCAAGGAGGGCCTTCCCGAGGGACATGTGCCACCCCAGATTGGATCTAACCTGGGTGTAGGATGCTGCACCTGCTACTGGCTGCCTGGGCAGCCTTTGGACCTCTCCAAACCCAGTGGTGTTTGCTCGGGGGACACTGGCTGAAGACCAGGAGGATGGGATGTGTTCCTTGACCTGAGCACCAGCAGAGGAGATGTTCCCAGCCAGGGCTGCTGCCTGTCCTGCTTGTTCACCCCCCGGCATTGCCCCATCCCTCCCGCAGAGCCCTGAGCATCCCTTCTCCTCACCTCTCCCTGTGGCCTTGGGGCACATCCCAACCGGGCAAGCTGGGCAGAGGCGTGTGGCCACTCGCTCCCATGGCAAGGGATGGGTGCCCCAGCCGGGGGGGGGGGGGTTGGGGTGGGGGTGGCATGGGAGGAGCTCTGCCTGCGTGGGGCTGCTGGGGCTGAGCACCTGCCACTCGTGTCCTGATGGGTGGGTGTGACACACACACACACACACGGGTGGCCCTTGTCACATACCTGTAGGTGTCACTGTCCCCCTGCCATAACCGGCCGAGCGGCCACGGGTTTGAAAGGTGCTGGGAGCCGGAGGTGCAGCAAGGGGAAGGGGGGAGATGCTCCCCGATGGGTGCGGGCACTGCACGAAGCGGGGTGTCCCCCCTGCATCACCCTCCAGGGCAGCCAAGGATGCTCTCCCTGTCCTTGCCTGCTTCAGCGCCTTCCCCACCTGCAGCTGCAAGTTGGCAGATGGTGGGAGGGGGATCAGGAGTGGCAGGGGGTCCTGCCCACCCCATCCCCATCACCTGGCTGGCACAGGCGTGGGTGCACCAGTGATGGGACCAGCTGGTGGCCTTGCCCGGGGTTGGCTCAGCAAGGCTTTTATTTCAAAAACCAAAAGGGAAAATGCTAGAAATGGTGTGAGAGCCATGGGAGGGCTGGGGGGGGAAGGGGGGAGCACAGGGCTGCGGGTCAAGGCAGGGTCTGAGGAGCAGGCAGGGGCTCTGCGTGGGCAGCAGCTGGGCGAGCTGGATGGTTGCCACCCAAGGGCTGTGGAGGTATGTGGGATGGGGAAAGGGCTCATCCCGAGCTGCAGCTGATTTGCAAGCCCTGCTGAGCCCAAGAGCTCAACACCCTGTGAGCTGGATGCCCTGAAAAACCCAGTGGCTGGCCTGAAACTGCTGAGCTGCTCCATGGAATCCAAAGGGCAGCATGGGCAGGGAGCTGGGATGGGCTTTCTGCTTCCCCCACCCCTGGAGAGGCCGTGTGGGGGGGTTCCTGTCCCCGAGCCCTGGGGCTGGAGGCACGCTGTGTGCTTATCTGCCTGTTTGGTTTTAATAAGAAACAGAGCATCCCACAGCATCCCATCACTGCAGGAGCCCAGGCGTTGGGTTAACCCTCCACCTTCCCCCACCCCTGTGCCTTGGGGTATGTCACCGGGTGCCCTTTGACATCCTGAGGTTTATTTTTGGCTGAATTTTGCCATGTTTGGCAGCTCCCAGTGGGGTTAGGGCTGGGGGGCACATCCAGGCTTGGTTTAGGCACGGTGGAAGGATGCTCTGGGCACAGTGGAAGGATGCTCTGGGCACAGTGGAAGGATGCTCTGGGCACGGTGGAAGGATGCTCTGGGCACAGTGGAAGGATGCTCTCCCTCTCTAGAGCAGCCTGGAGGTGTCTCTAACGTGGGGGACCAGTTTGGTACCATGTCTGGGGCATGGTCTGATGTGTTGGGGTCGCAGGGATGGGGGATACAAGCTATTTACACCTCCTGGTAGCCCTCCCTCACCTCTTTCTGCCCTCATCTCGCCCAGATGAGATCCTCCGCTCGCTGGCTGGCCCCCCATCCCCAGCGGGGCAGGACCCCCATGGCTGGCGGGTGCCTGTGGACTGCGTGCGAGCCAACGAGCTGTGCGCGGCGGAGCCCAGCTGCAGCTCCCGGTACCGCACCCTGCGGCAGTGCCTGGCTGGCCGCGACAGGAACACCATGCTGGCCAACAAGGAGTGCCAGGCAGCCCTGGAGGTGCTGCAGGAGAGCCCCCTCTACGACTGCCGCTGCAAGCGAGGGATGAAGAAGGAGCTTCAGTGCCTTCAGATCTACTGGAGTATACACCTCGGGCTGACCGAAGGTAGGGGGGCGGGGGCAAGGCTCTGGGGGGGGGTGGAGGGGGCTGGAAGGGGGGGTGGCCTAGTGAAAAGGGGCTGAGCAATGCCATGGGCTGCACGGGCATCCTGGGAAAAGCTTGGTTCATACTCCTCACAAGCGGTCCCTGCTTTCTCAGAGGATGCTGGTGGGGGCTGGGCTGCGAGCGGGTCGCCTAACATGGGTGGGGGGCGAGGGACACAGAGGCTGGGGATGGTGTTTGCAGCAAGAGCTGGTGGCTGTCACGGCACAGCTGTGCCACCTCCGGGCTCTGCACCTCAGTTTGGGGATCTCAGGGTCGTCGCTGCTCCTTCACCCCAGGGTAGCCCTTGCTTTGGTGGGGGCTGGGGGAGCAGTGTGGGGGGGGGGGGGTCTCGCTGGGCTCCTGCTTGGTGGGGAGGTGATGTGCTAGAGCCTGCTGTGATTGCAGCCTGGTGAAGGAGTAAATCAGAGGCTGGAGCAGCACAGGTAATTGAAATTGGATTTTGCTAGCCTGGGGCTGGTCTGCCCGTTGAAGGCAGGATTATCTACTGCCTGAAGGTGGGGGGTGCAGCAGGCTTCACCCACCAACCCTTATCCCTCTGCGGGGGCATCACTGGGGCTGGGGCTGCCCCGGGGCTCATCCAGGGCTGCAGAGGGGCATCTTAGTGGTAGCCAGCTGCCAGGGGCTCAGCTGGGGCTGCTGCTGGTGGGATTCATCCTTTGGGTGCTGCCCCTTCCTGCCACCCCTGCCAGTGCCTGGCTGGCCCCAGGCAGGGAGGGGAGCATCGGTTTAACAGCAGAGATCCCTTTAATGGGCTTACAGCTGGCTCTGCCTGTGGAAGCTCTCAAATCCAGCTTCAGCTTGTGCAAAACCACCCTTACCAGAGCCAGGGGGTCATGGCACAGCCCTTGCAAGGGCATGTGCCCACCCAGCCAGAGGCAGCTTGCAAGCAGCCAGACCTCCAGCCACCCCCAGCACCGAGTGTGTCAGCATCTCAGTCCTGCCCTCAGCAATGGTTCAGGCCCATCAGAATGCCAGTTCCTCTGCTCTTTCCTTACCTGGGCTGAACGCCACCTCTGAGAGCAGCCTGAGCCACAGGCACTCGCTCGATGGATGGAGCCTGTGGAGGAGCCTCCATCCCTGGAAGCCACGTTCCCACAGTGGGTGCAGGTCTCTGGTCTCCATTCCCCAGCTGGGACTGAAGCCAGAGGAGGTGGTGGTGGTGCTGGGAAGACTTTGGTTGCAGTATTTTGGGAGAGCAGTACCCGAGCACACAGCCCCTCTGGGTGAAATTGCCTAGAAATCTGGGTCAGCACAGGGACCAGGGAGCCCAGGAACCAGCCCAGAGCAGGAATTACTGGTTAATTGTTCTCTCCCCCTCATTAGCAGCCTTCATTCAGCAATTTCAGAGGGCTTTGCAAATGTGAATGAAGGATGCTCTCCAGCTGGATGGGTACCCGGGGACCTGGAGGAGGATGAGGAGGAGGTGGGAAGAGAAGTGATTATACCAAGACTTAAGGAGAGGTAGAAGCTTTGGGGAGATCCACCAGCTCAGGGCTTTAATGTGCATAAAACCAGGGAGTGTAAAAGCTACGAGGAGCCCAAGGTAGACGCCGACTTAGTGCCTTTTAGCAGGGACTCTGTATCTGCCCAGCCCCTCTGCTGCAGGAGCTCGGCTGTCCCTGCCATTAAGGAGGACTGCTTTCACTCCAGTCCCATTCCTGGGGGTTAATTGCATCTCAGCGAGCTCAAGAAAAGTCCACTGCCCTTTTAATGCTCAGTAAGACTCCCTGCAAGCAGCAGGGTTCAGTTAGTATTTAATTATTTATTGCATTGGCAAAGCAATATACCAGGAGGTTACAGTGTTTCCTAAATGCACTTTAATAAAGGTGCCATTTGTCATCAGAGCTTTAGGAAACCCAGCCAGGTGAAGGGGGGGGTTGGCCTGGAGCAGGAGGAGTTTGCAGGCTGCTTTCCTGCCCCCACCCTTGCGTAGCATCCCCCTTGGAGCAGGGAGGCCAGGCCAGGTGCTGGGTGATGGGCTGAAGACCCCCTGCTGTTGGAAACAGCCCAGCAGCCTGGCATCCCTTTGGGGTCAGCCACCCTGCTCTGCCCTCCCCGGTTTCCAAGGGATGGGGCTTGAGGAGCTGCTGGGCTGGGAGCAAGCCCTCCCACATTGATCCCCGCCTCTTAATGAGCTTGTTTTCCAGCACAGGGTTTCAAGTGGCCTCTTAATTACATGGGCTGAACGCTGCTGCCTTGGGCTAATAATAACAACTCGGTGGAGCAGGCGTGGGCTGGAGTGGGCTGGGATGCCAGGGTCCATCCCCAGGGCGTACCACAGCCAGGACACCCAGGGATGCTGGTGGAAGGGCTGCCAGGCAGAGAGGAGATCGATGCCCAGGGCTGCTGGTCAGCCTCTGCTGGGGCTTTCAAGGTCCAGCCATTGATTTTTATTTTTAATTATTTTACTGTTATCTTCTTCCTGTGGCTGCTGGGGTTTGGGGAGAGCATTTCCTCTCCTGAGAGCCGTGGCTGGCTCTCCTGAAACCTTCTGGAGTTACAGGGAGGGCAGGCAGGGAGAGCACCGTGGGGTTTGCTCTGAAACCAAAGATGGGGAAGGAGAGGAGTGAGTGTGGGGAGGGGCTTTGCTCCCAGCCTGGGGACAGAGTGGTGGTGCTCAGGTTCCCTCTGGAAAGTGAGGATTGGGATGGAGGAGCCCTCAGGGTGTGGTGTGGTTGGGGATGCTCTGGTGCATGAGGTCTGCATCGCCCCCCCTCTGGAAGCTCATCAGAGCTGGAGTGGGGCAGCAGACAATCTTTACAGTGGGGGGGGGGGGGGTTTATTTTAGGCAGAGCCTTTTTTTTTTTTTTTTTTTTGGAGTGTTTCCACATCACCACCAAGAGGATCTTGAGCAGAGACCCTGGAACCTCCAGCTGGCCCAGGCTCTGCGGATGCAGTCACGCAACGCTGACCTTTCCAATCCCAGTTCCCTCAACTCCCGAGGTCAGTTTGAACACAGCAGCTGCCAAACCCCCCCTTGCATAAGGAGCTGAGCTCGGGGCAGGACCCAGCTGCAGGCAGCCACGCAGAGCAGCCTGGGTGCAAGCTCCCAGCCAGCAGGAATTGAGCTGAGTCGGTCCCAAATGAGCTTTTCCTGTTGTTGTGCAGTGCTTGGAAGGCCTTTTTTTGGGGGGGGACTCTGTGTGTTCCTCCCCAGATCCATACCTGGGAGGTGCCTGTGCCTGGCTGTAGCCTTGGAGGTGGCTGGGGTTATTTGCTGTGGGTTTTAATTTGGGTTTTTTCTCTTTTCTTCTCCAGGAGAAGAGTTTTATGAAGCCTCCCCCTACGAGCCGGTCACCTCTCGTCTCTCTGATATATTCAGACTTGCTTCAATTTTCTCAGGTAATGAAAGCAACATGCTTCCCCTGGTTTATCTCCTCTTGCCCAGGAACGTAGACCTGTTACAGAGAGAGGGAGAACCTGCAGCAACTTCCCCCAGTTTGGTCCTTCCCCTCCTCCAGCTCCTGTGGCCACCCTGAAATGTCTCCTGCCCATCACCCCCATCAACACCAGGTGCCTTGAGCATCCCTCAGGGGGTGATACAAGCCCCCCCCCCCCCATCCACCCACTGCAGAAGGCTGGGATGAGGGTGGAGGGGAGTGATGTAGGGGCTGCTTCCTGAGTGTGTTTTGGGACAGAACATCTCCATTCTGGAGGGATCAGATGTTGCTGGGAGTGGGTGAGCTGAGGTCACTGTCCCCCCCAGACCTCATGGGGCTGCATGTGGGCTGGCACCTGGGCACCCCCCAGCGATGCTGTGCCCCTCTCAGCTGGGGCACCCCCCAGCGATGCTGTGCCCCTCTCAGCTGGGGTAACCCCCAGCGCTGCTGTGCCCCCCTCAGCTGGGGTACCCCACAGTGATGCCCACCATGCCCCCTTCAGCTGGCCTACCCCCCAGCGCTGCTGTGCCCCCCTCAGCTGGGGTACCCCACAGTGATGCCCACCATGCCCCCTTCAGCTGGGCTACCCCCCAGGGATGCTGTGCCCCCCTCAGCTGGGGCACCCCCCTGCAATGCCCACCATGCCCGCAGCCGCCCCGGCTCGCTTGGGGACACCTCAGAGGAGGGCTGTGACCCTCCATCCTCACCCCCCCAGCCCCATTGCCATCACCCGATGGTTTTAGCTCCAGATCGAGTTTGCCAGGCTGCCTCTGGGGAGCTGAGCAGGGGCTGGGGCTGAGGGTGCCACCCCCTCCTGTCTCCCACCCGCCTTTGGGGATTACTGCAGCATCAAGGAAATATTGTAGCTGCCTGGGAGTATGAAAAGCAAAGTGTCTGGAGTGGGGGATTAACCGCTCCTGGGCTGATTTATTCATAAAAGCAAAGTGAGAGGAGAAGGAAGCCTGGCTGGCAACTTGGGGGCTGGAGGAAGGAGCGAGGGAATGGCCATCCCTGTGCTCCAGGGATGCCCTGAGGCCATCGGAGTGGCCTTGGTGCTGCTTCTATCCCCCTCTCTTGGGGCTGGAGGGGGTGGAAGTGGGGAGCAGCTGCCCTGGGAACCCCCCAACCCAGACCTGGAGCTGGAGGGGTGGAAGCAAATGAGGTGTTGGTGTTTCTGATGCCAAGGCTGGAGGCAGAGCGCTGCTAATTGCCTGTGGGGGGAGCGAGGAATTGCCTCCCCTTCCGAAGACACAAGGGGCTGTGCAAGCAAGCAGGCTGGATGCCGTCTGGGCGCCGTCTGGTTGCAGTCTGGTTGCAGTCTGGGCGCCGTCTGGGCGCCGTCTGGGTGCCGTCTGGGTGCAGGCTGTGCTGCTCTGGTTGCTCCTGCCCTCCCTGAGCAGCCTGCCAGGACCCTGGGAGGGGGCTGGAAGCACCTCAGCCCTCCCCACGTGTAGGGCTTTGGGCTCCCAGCCCCCCACCCCACACCGGTGACGAGGATGCTCTGTGTGGCTGAGGGATGCTGGGTCCTGCCCTCTGGAACTCGTAGCCCTTGGGGAAGAAGGATGAGGGTCTGGTTGGGGAAAGTAGCCCCACACTGTGCAGCACCCATGAAGGGGGTGGGTGCCAGACCCCCCAGACTCAGCCCTACACTGCCTTCCCCATCCCCCTCCAGCCCTGTCCTGCGGGGAGGCCAGGCAGAGCCTGGCTCAGGCCACGGCTTGTGGCATCAGGTCCCCCAGCTCTGTCCCCTCCCTGGCTCCTTGCCCCCCCTCTCCTCCTCGTTTCCTTTCTCACCTCATGAAACTTTCATGCCCATGCTTTGTTAATGAGCTCCCCAGAAGCCCTCTGCTCTCCAGCAGCGGCTCTATTAAAATGCATCCAGGTCTGCACAGGTCCCAGGCAGGGCAGGAGCGATGCTCCCCCAGGATTAGGCAGTAAGCCAGCGCTTTGCACAGATCCCAGGCTTGTACCAGAGAGCTGCCTCCCCCAGAAAGCCCCCCCAGGAGTTGGTCTGGGCAAGGAGAAAAGAGAGTCATGTGCCTCCCTGCCTCTGCAAGCATTTCTTTCCCCTTCTGCTCCTCTGAGACTCAGTGTCACGAGCTGTGTCCATCCTCAGCCCCGAGCTGGAGGGGACCCCCTAGCACCATCAAGGCTGAGGGGTGGTTCCTGTTGTGAAATGGTGATTGCTGCCCTGCCCCATCCTTGGGGAGGGTGCAAAGCTCCTTAACCTTCTTTCTTCCAAACATGAGGAGCAGGGAGGAGAAGGAGGAGGAGGAGAAGGAGATGGAGAAGGAGGAGGAGGAGGAGGAAGAGGAAGAAGAGGTGGAGAAGGAGAAGGAGGAAAAGGAGGAAGAGGAGGAGGAGAAGGAGGAGGAGGAGGAAGAGGAGAAGGAGGAGAAGGAAGAGGAGGAAGAGAAGGAGAAGGAAGAGGAGGAGAAGGAAGAGAAGGAGAAGGGGAAGGAGGAGGAAGAGGAGGAGGAGAAGGGGAAGGAGAAGGAGGAGGATTCCCCTCAGCGCAGCCCCAGTTCATGCTCTGACCATCCATCAGCTCAAACATCTCTCTTAGCTCAGGTGACCTTCCTGCCTCTTGCACTATTTTTCAAGGCAGATCCACCTATAAATCACCCATCTCAGGGAGTGTTCCCCTCATGTACACCTTACCGAGCTCCCCTGGCCCTGGGAGGTCTCCATGGGGGGGTGTCCCTCACTGGGATGACACATTTTGAGGGCTCTCTCTCTCTCTGAACAGCGTTACATCCCCTGGCTCTGGGGGCTCACAGCATTGTAGCCCAGTCAGGGTGGGCAAGAGGGTCTGTGGGGACCCCCAAGTCATCTTGGCACAGGTTGGGACTGGTGGCACTGAACCCCCTGACAGCTTCAAATGGACCCCCTGTGGGATGGAGCTACACAGGACAGCTCCAGGGGTGGAGGTGGGGAAGGGGCACTTCCAGCTTCCCTGTTTAACTGGGACCTGTTAGGGTGGGCAGTGCCCTGCTGGCAGCCCCCAGCTCCGAGCCTCACACTGTGCTGGGGACACGAGTGGGGTGCTGGGCTGCAAAGGACACCCCAAATCTGCAGCTGGTCCAGGCAGAGGAAGGCAGGGAGGGGGAGCTGATTGCCATGTGCTAATTAGCAGATGTGTCTGTTATAAACCCTCCTCCCTGCTGCTGTTTGTCTTTGCTGGTGGAAGCTGGGAGACAGCGGAGGAATCCGTGGACTTGGCTGGGGGGGGAAATTGGGGATGGGGTGGCTGGTGCAGTCAGGTGGCTTCTAAAAAAGCACCTGGGCTGCCAAGGGTGATCCATCACTATGACAGAAAGAAACAAAAAAAGAAGCAAAAAAGACACTTCAGCGTTTGTTCCTGTGCTGGGGTTGGGCTCCACCCCTCCCTCTCCCAGTTTATTTGCTGGAGGGTGAGGTTACCAGAGCAGATGCAGGGTCTGGATGGTGTGGGGCAGGTGGCCAGCTCCTGCCTTGGGTGGCAACCTTGTCCCTGTCATCCCTGTCTGGGTGGTGCTCAGCTGGGTCGGGGGGTTAGCTGGGGGTGATGCAGTTTTGGGGAGCCCCAGGAGAGGATGTGGGAGCTGGGGGGACCCTGTGCAGCTTGGTGGATGATTCTGCTTTGGAGAAGGCTGAATAATTAATAATTATTCTTTGAATAATTGACAAGGAAAAAAAATATATTGCAAATCCCTGGCATGAATAATGCACTGGAAGGTGCTTGACCAGGTGCCTTAACCCCTTCTGAGCTGGAGGAGGACCTCCAAATGGTGCAGGGGGTGGGAATGAAGGTAGGGGGGAACCCCAGGGATGGATCCAGCATGGCAGGGCAGGAATGTGTCAGAGCAGCCACAACCCTTCCCTGTAGCATCTCCCCAGCTTGAGGTTGCACTCCAATTATTTTGGAGTTTGCTTTTCATTTTATGGTGTTTAGGAAAGTCTCATTCTGTGTAAATTTGCCTCATAATTTTAATGCCACTGTTTATCTGTGCAGTATGAGCTGGGGAGCTGCTTTGGCAGGGGGGTTGGACCCCATGATCTCTCGAGGTCCCTTCCAACCCCTGTGATTCTGTGATTCTGTGACCTGGGGGTGCTGGTGGGTGACAGGGTGGCCATGAGCCAGCAGTGAGCTGTGGGGGCTGAGAGAGACAATGGGATCCTGGGGGCATCAGGAGGAGCGTGGCCAGCAGGTCACAGGAGGGGATCCTCCCCCTCTGCTCTGCCCTGCTCAGGCCCCACCTGGAGTGTTGTGTCCAGTGCTGGGCTCCCTGGGATCAAACAGCCAGGGATCTCCTGGAGAGAGTCCAGAGGAGGGACATGGAGATGATGAAGGGCCTGGAGCATCTCCCCTGTGAGGAAAGGCTGAGTGAGCTGGGGCTGTTCAGCCTGGAGAGAAGAAGACTCAGGGGAGACCTTGTTAATGTTTATAAATATCTTAAGTATGGGATGCAGGGGGAATTGGCCAGCCCCTTTTCAGTGTCTGTGGGGACAGGACAAGGGGCAATGGCTGCAAGTTGGAGCACAGGGAGTTCCACACCAACATGGGGAAGAACTTTTCCCCAATGAGGGTGAGGGAGCCCTGGGACAGGCTGCCCAGGGGGTGTGGAGTCTCCATCTCTGGAGAGATTCCAGCCCCGTCTGGACACCGCCCTGTGCAGTATGAGCTGGGGAGCTGCTTTGGCAGGGGAGTTGGACCCCATGATCTCTCGAGATCCCTTCCAACCCCTGTGCTTCTGTGACTGACCTCTCCCCCCAACCCTTCAGTGCTGCTCACCCCCTGGTCCCTCTCTCCTCCGCGGGCAGGAATGGACCCCGCCACCACCTCCAAAAGCAACCACTGCCTCGACGCAGCCAAAGCCTGCAACCTGAACGACAACTGCAAGCGCCTGCGCTCGGGCTACATCTCCACCTGCAGCAAGAGCTCTGGCAGCGAGCACTGCAGCCGCAGGAAGTGCCACAAGGCCCTGCGCCAGTTCTTCGACCGCGTGCCCAGCGAGTACACCTACCGCCTGCTCTTCTGCTCCTGCAAGGACCAGGCCTGCGCCGAGCGCCGGCGGCAAACCATCGTCCCCTCCTGCTCCTACGAGGACAAGGAGAAGCCCAACTGCCTGGACCTGCGCAACACGTGCCGGATGGATCACCTCTGCAGGTGAAGGGGTGCGCCGGGCCCCGCGGTGGGTGCTCCCAGTGTGGGTGGGGGGGAGACCTGCAGAACATAGAGGGGGTTGTATGGGGTTGTGGCCAGGTTTGGGATGCTCTGTGGTTGTATGGGGTTGTGGCCAGGTTTGGGATGCTCTGTGGTTGTATGGGGTTGTGGCCAGGTTTGGGATGCTCTGTGGTTGTATGGGGTCGTGGCCAGGTTTGGGATGCTCTGTGGTTGTGGGATGCTTGGCCAGGTTTGGGATGCTCTGTGGTTGGGTGATGCTCGGTCAGGTTTGGGATGCTCTGTGGTTGTATGGGGTCGTGGCCAGGTTTGGGATGCTCTGTGGTTGTATGGGGTTGTGGCCAGGTTTGGGATGCTCTGTGGTTGTATGGGGTCGTGGCCAGGTTTGGGATGCTCTGTGGTTGTGGGATGCTTGGCCAGGTTTGGGATGCTCTGTGGTTGGGTGATGCTCGGTCAGGTTTGGGATGCTCTGTGGTTGTATGGGGTCGTGGCCAGGTTTGGGATGCTCTGTGGTTGTATGGGGTTGTGGCCAGGTTTGGGATGCTCTGTGGTTGTATGGGGTCGTGGCCAGGTTTGGGATGCTCTGTGGTTGGGTGATGCTCGGTCAGGTTTGGGATGCTCTGTGGTTGTATGGGGTCGTGGCCAGGTTTGGGATGCTCTGTGGTTGTGGGATGCTTGGCCAGGTTTGGGATGCTCTGTGGTTGGGTGATGCTCGGTCAGGTTTGGGATGCTCTGTGGTTGTATGGGGTCGTGGCCAGGTTTGGGATGCTCTGTGGTTGTATGGGGTTGTGGCCAGGTTTGGGATGCTCTGTGGTTGTATGGGGTTGTGGCCAGGTTTGGGATGCTCTGTGGTTGTATGGGGTTGTGGCCAGGTTTGGGATGCTCTGTGGTTGTATGGGGTCGTGGCCAGGTTTGGGATGCTCTGTGGTTGGGTGATGCTCGGTCAGGTTTGGGATGCTCTGTGGTTGTATGGGGTCGTGGCCAGGTTTGGGATGCTCTGTGGTTGTATGGGGTCGTGGCCAGGTTTGGGATGCTCTGTGGTTGTATGGGGTCGTGGCCAGGTTTGGGATGCTCTGTGGTTGTATGGGGTTGTGGCCAGGTTTGGGATGCTCTGTGGTTGTATGGGGTCGTGGCCAGGTTTGGGATGCTCTGTGGTTGGGTGATGCTCGGTCAGGTTTGGGATGCTCTGTGGTTGTATGGGGTCGTGGCCAGGTTTGGGATGCTCTGTGGTTGTATGGGGTCATGGCCAGGTTTGGGATGCTCTGTGGTTGTATGGGGTCGTGGCCAGGTTTGGGATGCTCTGTGGTTGTGGGATGCTTGGCCAGGTTTGGGATGCTCTGTGGTTGGGTGATGCTCGGTCAGGTTTGGGATGCTCTGTGGTTGTATGGGGTCATGGCCAGGTTTGGGATGCTCTGTGGTTGGGTGATGCTCGGTCAGGTTTGGGATGCTCTGTGGTTGGGTGATGCTCGGTCAGGTTTGGGATGCTCTGTGGTTGTGGGATGCTCGGTCCGGTTTGGGATGCTCTGTGGTTGTATGGGGTCGTGGCCAGGTTTGGGATGCTCTGTGGTTGTATGGGGTCATGGCCAGGTTTGGGATGCTCTGTGGTTGTATGGGGTCGTGGCCAGCTTTGGGATGCTCTGTGGTTGTATGGGGTCGTGGCCAGCTTTGGGATGCTCTGTGGTTGTATGGGGTCATGGCCAGCTTTGGGATGCTCTGTGGTTGTATGGGGTCATGGCCAGCTTTGGGATGCTCTGTGGTTGTATGGGGTCGTGGCCAGGTTTGGGATGCTCTGTGGTTGTATGGGGTTGTGGCCAGCTTTGGGATGCTCTGTGGTTGTATGGGGTTGTGGCCAGCTTTGGGATGCTCTGTGGTTGTATGGGGTTGTGGCCAGCTTTGGGATGCTCTGTGGTTGTATGGGGTTGTGGCCAGCTTTGGGATGCTCTGTGGTTGTATGGGGTTGTGGCCAGCTTTGGGATGCTCTGTGGTTGTATGGGGTTGTGGCCAGCTTTGGGATGCTCTGTGGTTGTATGGGGTTGTGGCCAGCTTTGGGATGCTCTGTGGTTGTATGGGGTTGTGGCCAGCTTTGGGATGCTCTGTGGTTGTATGGGGTCATGGCCAGGTTTGGGATGCTCTGTGGTTGGGTGATGCTCGGTCAGGTTTGGGATGCTCTGTGGTTGTATGGGGTCATGGCCAGCTTTGGGATGCTCTGTGGTTGGGTAATGCTTGGTCAGGTTTGGGATGCTCTGTGGTTGTATGGGGTCATGGCCAGGTTTGGGATGCTTCAAGTTTATCGGTTGCATCTGCCCAGCTCTAGGAAGCAGTTCCCAGCCCGGGCTCCTCCACTGGAATAGGCTGCCCAGGGGGGTGTGGAGTCTCCATCTCTGGAGAGATTCCAGCCCCTTCTGGACACCAACCTGTGCAATATGAGCTGGGGAGCTGCTTTGGCAGGGGGTTGGACTCTTGAGCTCTTGAGGTCCCTTCCAACCCCTGTGATTCTGTGATTCCAGTAGCTGTATGTGTGTATATATATATATATATATGTGTGTGTGTAAAATGGGAAGGGTTAACAGGGTTTTGGCTACTCAGAGGGGTTTGTGGGCTGAGACGTGGCCTTGAGATGGTCCCTGTTGCTTTGGGATCCACCTTGGGTCTGTGAGGGGCTGCATGTGGTTTGTGAGCACAGGGGCTGCCAACCAAGCCCCCCACCCTGCTGCAAAACCACATCCCTGCCCATCCCCATGCGTAGCCTGGGAGGCTGCAGTGGGGAGATGCCCCCCATGGCAGCACTCACAGTGGGGCAGAGAGGTAGGGCAGAAGCAGAGCAGCAGGGATGGAGCAGCCTTTCCACTGGGAATGGTGACACTGAGTCCCTGGGACCATGCCAGCTCTGTTCCCACAACACCTCCAGGACATCTCCATCTCCCCAAGCTCTGGAGGGGGGGTGAATCCACATAAGCATCCACTGTGGCATCAGGGACACCCACACCCTGCAAGCAGCCAAATCCCTCAGCGTGCTTTCAGCACCCCCAGAGAAACACCCCAGCTGGTGAAATCCCCCCCTTCTCCCCATGGCAAAGCAAGATCAGGAGAATCAGGCTTTTGTTCCCTTATGAAACTCATTATTCTTGGGAAAAAAACCTCCTCCCTGTCACCCTCTGGGGCTGGATCAGCCTCATAAAGAACATGTTTCCGAGGAGGAGGAGGAGGAGGGTCTGTGTGCCATCAAGGTGATGGAGTTTCCCTGAGCCTGTGGGTGAAATAAATAACCAAGGTGGTGTCAGGTCCTCCTCTGGCTGTGTCTGGAACGTGGGAATGTGGCTTTTTATCAAAAAAGTAATAGGATAAGCCCAGGCCTATGAATAAAAGATACTGGGGCTGCGCTGAGCCGTGGCCAAACGAATGGCAGCACCTCTCCAGCAGCAAGCACGATGCTGGCTGAGATGTTCAGTGCTGTGGGGATGCTCAAGGAGGGGGATAAGGTGTGTTAGGAGTGTGTCGTGGTGGGGGACACACCAGAGGGACCAGGCTGCTGCTGAGCATTAATTATAAGCCTGTGGCTGCATGAAATGAGGAAGAGGTGAAGCAGCAAAGGGGTGAGCTTTGCTCTGTGCTCTGAGTTAGTGAGGATGCTGATGGGCCTGGGGGAAGGTGGCCCTGGCCTGGGGAGTCTCGTTCTGCAAAGTGCCCAAATCTGGTGTTTGTTTACACATCCAGCTCCAGAGTTTTGCAGAGTTTTGCCTTTTCTCAGCTGTTTTCTCCCCAGGAAGGGTGCTGAGGGGCTGTGTGTGGATGCACTCCTCAGATCTGGGTTTGCAAGGGAGGGTCCCATCCCATCTACTGTTTTGGGGCGCTCTGGCAGCACTCCCCAGGCTCAGGTTTGCTCCAACCCCCCCCACACTAAAAGCAGTTCTAGCTCCCAGGCTGTGGTACCTGGGCATGAGAGGCATTGAGAGCAGAGCCTGCAGCTGGGGATGCTCTGAGCTGCTGCCACGACCCAGCAGCTCTCTGGACCTCCTTGTATCTGCAGCTATGAAACTATTTCAGAGCCTGGGGTGAGCCCAGCACCTCTGCTGAGGGTGTGTGTGAGGGGGTGGGGGGAATAAGAATTTTTCTTTATTGATGGTGAGAGAGGATCAGGCTTCTTTCTCCCCAGCTCTTTGGGTGGGCAATGCAAACTCTTCCAGCAGCTCCAGGACCCCTGGAGATGGTGCTGGTCCAGCTCTGGGGGAGCAGCTTGTGCTGCTCTTCTATGATGTTTATCCCCACGTGTGGGCAGGGTGGCTGTGGTGGTTTGGTGTCCCCTTTGCTTCTCTGGGCTGGTTTTGTGGGTGCAGGGAGGGGGGGAGTCTGCAGAGTTGCCTGGTGCTGGGTGGGCTCTCCTCTTCCTCCTGCATCTCCGAGGCCCAGGGTGTTTATAAATAAAAAAGCACTGGCAGGCAGCCACTGCCAAGCTCCTCACTGGGTGCTGGGAACGGGTATAAATAGAGGATGCAGGCTTCATCCTCCTGCCCACAGCATCTGCACCCACCAGCCTCACCCAGGAGCAACGGGGGCACGAAACGCCCCCCGTGTCCTGGCACCCTTGGCTGCAAGGCAATGTGAGGCTGGGCTCTGCTGTGGGATTTCCCCATCCATGCTGGAGATGGATGCTCACCCTCTTTATCTGCAGCCAGGACTGGCAAGGGCATTGAACTCAGCAGCAGATCAGCAAGCTGCTCCAAAACCCAGCGGTGACAGGAGAGGAGATCCTGCTCCTGCACGGGCTGTGGGTGTAATTAAGCCTCCTGGCTGAACCCCTAATGAACAGCGAAGCCCTTGGTACCAGGATAGGCCTTTTTTGGCTCAGTCAGTTGGGGGATGCTCCTTGTAGGGGCTGCTGTTCCTGCAGGACACCAGCCACCCTGAGGTCGCCTGGCTTCCTTCCCGAGAGCAGGGGAAGAGTCAGGGAAGAGGGGAAGGGAATGGTCTGGCGTGGAAAAAGAGTCACTCTGGGAGTTTTTAATGGCTTTCTGCTGCTCAGGACTGGGGTTAAATGGTCTTGGAACATTCAGCCCCGCTCCCATCAGTGCTCACAAAGCTGGGGAGATAAAAGGCACCAGCTCTTCCATCGCCACCAGCGGAAGGCGATGCTTTGGGCTGGGGTATTTTAAGCAGCAGGCAGTGACCCAGCACAGAGCAGGGTCCCAATCACCCCGGGGGGGATTCCTGCAGAGAGGCTGTGCAGCCTGTACAGGGAGGCTGAGGACTGGAAGGGGCCAGGATGTGGTCCCCGAGTTCCTGTGTGCCTCTGCGTGGGCTCAGGACCTGGCAAGGGCGAGCGCTCCACCTCTGCCCTTCCCTTCCCAGGAGCAGGGCGCAGGATCTGACTTTTTCCAGGCTCAAATCCTGGGCTTTTGCTCTGGGAGAAACAATTTGAACGGCCTTGACCTGTGGAGACTGCTAAAACCTCCCTGGTGAGATGCCCAAAGCCCCTTTGGCCGGCTCTGGTGAGAGCAGAGGAGCAATCAGGCTCCGATTGCTGCAATTGGGGGAAGCTTTTCCTGCTGGGAGAAGCTTTTCCTGGCACAAGGGAGGCGCCTGACACACTCCCCGAGCTCTGTGCCTGATTGCAACGGACAGGTTTTAGCCTCCCAGAGTATAAAAACCTCTTGCAAAACACTAACCTCAGCTAAGGGGAAAGGGAAGGGAAGGGGAGGAAAAGAGCTGATTTCAGCAGCTGCAGCTCACTGTATTTTTTCATCTTGCATCAGCAAGTCAGGAACACAAATAATCTGGTCTTATATGCTTCAGTGATGCTGGTGCTGAAGAATTTCCCAGCCTCCACTCGCTGTAGCTCCTCAGCATCCAAAAGCAGGGTGACATTGCCTTTGCCTGAGTTTTCTCCCCCCACCCACCCCCCCGTTTGCAGTGTGGTTGTGGCTGGGAAAGGGGGATGGATGGATCCTGCCTGGCTCTTTGCAGGGCTCCCCCTCCCTGTGTCCGTGTGCGTTGGTGTGGTGTGTTTCTGCACAGCACCATCGCTCTTTGGCTGGGCTTTGGGATGCTAAATCAGGAGTGATACCCCCTGGGAGGGGAAACTTTGCCCAAGGAGCTGGGAGGGAGGCTTGGCTGGGCTCGGGATGCTTGCTGGGGAAGGCAGGGATCCAGGAGCGCCTGGTATTGATTAAACACCAAACAAGGGAACAAAATGCTGGGGCTTTTTTTTTTTTTAACCCCACGTCCTCGTTTTCATGCTCTTTGTTTAGCACAGACAAACTGCCATCTGTAATGGATGTTTCCTTGATAAACAGAGGAGCAGCAGCTCAACTTTCTCATTATGCCACGTAATGAGAGCGGCTCTCAGGCACGGCTCTGCTGTCCTCAGCGCTGGCTGGGGTGAAGACAGAGGAGGGAAAAAGTGCTCCTGGATTTAAACAGCAGCTCTGGGAGCTGCCTGAGAGGAGCAAAGCCGCAGGCTGGAGGGGGACAGTCCATGGGTGATGGGTGGCTGCACCAGGGCTGGGCAATGGAGGTGACTGTAACCTCCAAATCCGACCTTGAATTAGCAGATCCACGAAGGTTTTGGCTTCCCAGTGTGGGTGGTGGGGGGGACAGAAAGAGGGGGTACCCCCTGGATACCTCACCCCTGGGACCCACTGGGCATCGTTACGCAGCCAGGGCTGGAAGGGATCTCCAGCAGCCACCTTGCTCAAGGCTTAACCGCTCCCTTAACACAATCAGAAGTCAATTCTCACTGAATAATTAAATAGAGAGCCTTCATAAGTATTGACTTAACGTGACAGCAAGTCTATACTGACTCAGGGTTTGCTTATGTAAACACAATCTCCTGTTCGGCTTAGTTAGCAGTTCAATGAAATAGAACAGTCCTTCAATTAACATCAAATGATGCGTGTGCTTAATTCTTCCCTGCTCTTACCGGGTAATGATAGGGCTGAGCAGAGGATGGAATAAAAAGAGAAAGGGGGGGGGAGAAAAAAAAAAAAAGACAAGGCTTTCAACTGCTGTTATCTGTGCTGAATGGAAAGGCAGAGTCCTAAAAATACACATGGATAACTCTTAATTAACAGCTCCTAAGGCGGCACTTGGGCTGTTGTCTGTTTGTCCTCGCTTTTTTTTCTCACCCCCTCTTTGTTCTGCTTACTCTAATTTGGGGTTAGCAACTCTCATAGAGTCATAGAATCATAGACTGGTCTGAGTTGGAAGGGATCCCAAGGGTCACAGAGCTCCAACCCCCCTGCCACAGTCAGGGCCACCAACCTCCAGGCCTGGAGCTACACAAGGTTGCCCAGGGCCTCATCCAACCTGGCCTTGAACACCCCCAGGGATGGGGCACCCACCCCCTCTCTGGGCAGCCTGTCCCAGCACCTCACCACTCTCTCTGCAAAGAGCTTCCCCCTAATATCTAATCTAAACCTTCCTTCCTTTAGTTTCACTCCATCCCCCTTGTCCTGCCAGGCTCTGCCCTTTAACAAGCTGATTCCCCTCCTGTTCCTCTGCTCCCTTCAGGGACTGGAAGGCTGCAATGAGGTCCCCCCACAGCCTTCTTTTCTCCAGGCTGAACCAGCCCAGCTCCCTCAGCCTCTCTCCATAGGGGAGCTGCTCCAGCCCTCTGAGTATCTCCATGGCCCCTCTGACCCCTGTCCAACAGTCCCACATCTTCCTTGTGTTGGGGCCCCAGCTCTGGACACAGGACTCCAGCTGGGGCCTCCCGAGGGCAGAGCAGAGAGGGACAATCCCCTCCCTGTCCCTGCTGCCACCCCTCTGCTGATGGAGCCCAGGATCCCATTGGCCCTGCGAGCTGCAAGAGCCACTGCTGGCTCATGTTAAGTTTCTCATCTCTCCTTTGCTGCTTCTCTCTGGCTCGTTCTGGCTTTGCCTCTTCCCTGTGACCCCCATTTCCCTGGATAAGGGGTGGCTTTGGGATGGGGGACCAGTGCCTGTCCTACAGAGATGCCATGCTGCAGCAGCCATACAGCTTTCCCTAAGAGCAGGAATAAACCCCTCCTGGCTCATAGCAGAAGAGGTGACCTCACTCCCCAGAGGTGGCAGATCCCTTTTCCTGGATAAAACTAATATTTCCATTGATTTTTGTTTTCTTTTTTTTCCTCCCTGTGAACTATTTACTGGAGGATCACCCTGAAAAGTGGAGTTTTACTCCAGCTTCTCTCATTTCTTTTGCTGATCCCTGTCCCTGGGGCTCTTTGAGATCCCTGGCCACTGTTCTTGATGGCTGAGGCTAATTTATATATATATATGTTTAACTCTATAACTCTATAACACTATATATATAACTTCTAATATATAATTATATAACTTTTAATATACAACCATATAACTTTTAATATACAACCATATAAATTTTAATATACAACTATATAAATTTTAATATACAACTATATAAATTTTAATATATAACTATCTATATAACTTCTAATAGAAATATTTCTATATAGAATAATATAATATAATAGATAAAGAATATATCTATTTTAATCTCAGCATCTCCTGGCCTCAGAAACGTTCCTCTCCAGCAGGATGAGCAGGCAGAGGGAGCACTGGGAGGAGGATGCCCAGAGGGCCCGTGGGGTTTTTCATGTCTTGCTGAGTTTTTTGCATGTTGTCACAGCTTCTTGAACATCCACTGCTCTGCAGGGGAGGGAGGGGAGGGAAGGGGGGGGAGAGGCACGTTTCCCAAGCCTCCTCTCCACGCTGGTGTCTATTAAAGCCATTTTTCCTTGGTCCCTGTAAATTGCCTGTGAAAAACACGTCTTGAAGTAATCTGGGCATCCTGGACATTTTCTGCATGAAATATTCAAGAGCTTGAGACTGTTCAAGCTCCCTTTGATGGGTGGTGAGTTATTACCAAGCGCTGGGGCTTGGACTTCTCATAGGCATGTGGTGATGGGAACAATTAGCACCCAATTAGGCACCTTGCATCTGTTCTGGGGAGTTTTCTGCTTAAGGAATTGCACTAACAAGCAGACCCCACCTCCCCCCCCCCCCCCCCAAACCCCAACACCCCTACAATCCAAACTCCTCTGCTGTGTTAACTTTGAATGTCAGAGCCAGGGTGTCTGGCAAGCTGAGGTAGTTGGGAGAGGAGTTACCAGCCAGGAGCTGATGGGGTGGTCCCTAAAAGGGGGGATGTCTCACTGGGGGTGCACCGCAGGGACCCTCCAGTGATGGGTTCAGGTTTGGGTCCCTCACTACAAGAAAGACATCCTGGAGTGAGTCCAGAGAAGGGCAACCAGGCTGGGGAAGGGGCTGGAGAGCAGCAAACCTTCTTGAGGGGTGGCTGAGGGAGCTGGGGGTGTTCAGCCTGGAGAAGAGGATGCTCAGGGGGAGACCTCCTTGCTCTCTCCAGCTCCCTGGCAGGAGGTTGTGGGTTGCTGGGGCTCAGCCTCTTCTTGCAGATACCCAGCGACAGGATGAGAGGGAATGGCTGGGAGTTGTGCCAGGGGAGGTTCAGGTTAGGAATGAGGAGACATCTCTCCTCAGGAAGAGCAGTTGGGCATCAGAAGGGGCTGCCCAGGGAGGTGGTGGGGTCACTGCCCCTCGGGGTGTCCAAGGAGAGGATGGATGAGGGACTCAGGGATGTGGGTCAGTGAGTAATAGAGGTGGTAGGGGGATGGTTGGAGGCCTTTTCCAACCTTCATGACTCTGTGATTCTGTGACCCAGGTCCCTGGGAGGTGTCTGGAGTTGGGCAAGGAGAAAGAGAGGGATTAAACCTGCTGGATCCCTGGGGCTGCCTCCCCTTGGCGTTGTCTTGGTCTTCTCACCCAGCAATCAACCATCTTTTCTAGATACATCAAAGAGAAGCACTTTGGACACCCTTAACTTGGGAATCCAGCTCTTGGAGCGGGTTTGGGATCTGATACATCTCCAAGTACACAAGTCATTTCTGTTAATCCTTTTTTCACTCTTTTTTTTTTTTCTTTTCCTCCCTTGGACTTGGAGGCCTCTCAGGAAAGCATCCTGCCCTCCTCAGCTGCACCCCGCAGCTCCCACTGACGTCACCCTCCTTCCCCACCCCTCAGCCAGCTGCCAGCCCAGTTCTTCCCAGCTCAGGTCTGGCTGTTTGCAGGCAGAGACTGGCCAGACCCACCTGCCGCCTCGAGCTGCCAGCCAGCAATTTGGCACCAATTCCTCCTGTTTCTGCTAAGATGGACTTGGCTCCCTTTCCCTTCCCTTTTTTTTTTCCCTTCCCCCTGTTTTTTTTTTCCCCCCCTTTGCCCAGGCACTTAGAGGCAGAAATCTGAGAAGCCATGGGTCTGCTCCAGCAAGGTTTATTCCTGGCAGGGAAGAGCCTCACCCAGCGACTGCAAACTCATTGTACACAACGGAAAGAGTGACATCTGGCTTGGAGGTTCTGGAAAGATTACCAGCTGGCTTGTCATGTATTATGAAAAGAATAACATTTGCCTTAGAGGATGCTACAAGCCAGGAGCAGGACCCCGGGGAGCAGCGTGACAAATGTGCGTGGCGCTCGGTGATGAACTTGCCACAGCTCTTTAGGGGAACTGACGTGCCTTCACCTCCAATTTGGGGAGAGGGGAAACGCTGTCGGAAGCTCTATTTATCTCCCATGGAGAGGAGGAGGAGGAGGGGATCCAAATACCTTCCTACGATCAACAGAGAGGAATTGGTTTGCTGCTCTGCAACACCCAGCCCGGGCTCTTCCTTCTGCTCCCAGCTGGCAAGGAGGGGGAGCAACACCTCTGGGGTTTGGCTGCAGGGAGGGCTGAGCGCTGCCAATGTCCCCAGCAAAGGCTCTCAGGGCTTCAGGCATGGGGCTGTGTGCTGAGAGCTGAGCATCGGTCCCAGGAACGGGCGCAGGATGGGACCCTCCGGCTTCTCCCTGCGCTGCTGGGGTTTCTTTCCAAACCATGAGGGAGGGGAACTAAAGTGGGTCTGGCCAAAAGAACCTGCAGGTGGGCTTGGGGGGAGTTCTGTTTGCAGGAGGAAGGGGAGGGGTGGCTGGTACAGGCTGTGGGAGTGCTACTCATTTGGGGCCAAGGTGTAGAAGGGAGTCCTGACTTCTCCCTGGGGGTGTGAATAACCCAGGCGAAGGGGCTGACCTTGCCCTGGAATTTTGCAGCCTGTTGGGAGGCTGTAAGTGGGTCAGGCAGCTGGTGTGAGTGGGGAAATAATCCAGTTCATGCTGCTGGCAGCCTGTCTGCAGGAGAAGGCTGAGGGTGACCAGCATTCCTGGCCATGGGAAGCAGGAAGAAGAAGGTACCAAGTATGTGGTGAGCTCCTGCCCCATCGCTGGCTCTGTGGGGCGATGCTGGGGTGCCCAAAGGACCAGGGAGCCCCCAGAAGAGACCCAGTTGCTCCCCAGATTGTGATTGCAGCGGTGGCTGTGAAACCCCATGACCTGGGAAAAGCCCCAGCCAGGGATGGCTGGAAACAGCAGCCGTCTCCAGGAAAGCTCAGCGTTCCCACACGGAGCATCCAGGGCTCTGGCCCAGCCCTGAGCAGCTGTGCATTGCTCTGTCCTTCCCCCAGTACACAGTGAAGGAGCAGTGGCTTTCTGGCTGCAGGCTCAGCAGCAGCATCTCTGCTCCTCCCTGGTGATACCCAAACTCTCCCCCCCTCCTCCCTAGCCCCCTGAGCCCCCTCAAGAATGGGTGCAGTGACAAATGCCAGGTGGATGTCAGGTATCCCTTCTGCTTCCTTTGGTCCTCAGTTTAATTTGATCAAAAGCTTCTGGAAAGGAACCATTCCTATTCAAACAACAACAACAACAAAGGAGAACATAGTTTTTACCCTTTATTTTCAGCAGTTCTTGTGGCTTCAGGCTGGCACCGTTGGCTGATTCAATCCCTGCTTGGACAAAGATGACATTTAATTAAGAATTAAAGGAATGGAAGGAGAAGGAAGCTAAGGAAAATAATGTGTGCTTTCCTCCTTCTGTACCAAGTGTGGAAAAGAGCAGCAGTGATTTTCTGCTGGGAAATGCAAGGGCTCATCCCCAGTGTCAGCAGCTCAGCTGCTCCACAGCCATCCCTCCCTGTGATCGAGATCCAGCCCTGGGCCACAGTTCAGCCTGGTGTCTACTCATTTAATGACTGAGTCAGTTCAGAAGGCTGCTGCCCATCCATCTGTCCACCTGGTCCATCTCTCCATCCTTTTCTGCATCCTGCCCATTTCTTTATCCTTCTACCTCCCTGATTCGCTTCATCCCAAGGAGAAAAACATCCCCAGAGAGGGTGGGTTTGTATCAGCAGAGCTGGATTTCCAGTGCACCAGTTATTTACTGGGCTTCCATCACTCCTTGTGCTACACCGAGCAGGGAGAGGGGGTGACAAGGGGTAACCAAGTCAGTAACCAGGTTAGGAGTGGAAATCAGCTCCTCCACCCCTCCTGTCCCCGTTTTATTCCTCCTGGCCCTGCTGCTGTGTCTGTGTGTCCCCATCTCTGCTCCTCCTGCCTTGCAGAGCTGAGCCTGGCAGGAGGGCAGGCAGAGCATGAGCATCTCAGCCCCCCCCAAAGCTGCTTTTTTGGGGGGGGGGGGGTTTGGGTGGGTTTTTATCTTCTCAGCTGCAAAAGGAGAAAGGAAAATGTAACCCCCCCAATCTCAGGCATTTTAATTGCTCTCTAAGCTTTAACGTTTCAGGGGGGAAGATGAGAACCAGCAGAGACATTTTACAGTGGTGTGATGATGCTGCGAGCAGGGTGGCCAGATGAGGCTGTGAAGCTCATGGTGTGCTCTGCCAGCCGAGCAGCACTTGGAAGGACCTGGGGGGGATAGAGAAATGAGGATCCCATGCTCATCGTTTGGGGGGTACCCACCCACAGGCACCCCTCTGCTTGCCTGAGACCTTCTGGCAGGATGGGGCAAGACAAGGAGTTGCCCTTCCAGGGTGTAGATCTCCTGCTGCCTCCCATCCAGCCTCTTTTCTCACCTTTATTGGTTTTAAACGTTGCTCTTTGCTCTGTGCTGGGACCAGCAGTGAAATCCTGTGTGTGTGTCCCCCATCCCCTTCTCCCTCTTTGCCCCCAGGTCCCGCCTGGCTGATTTCCACACCAACTGCCAAGCATCCTTCCAGTCCCTCACGAGCTGCCCTGGGGACAACTACCAGGCGTGCCTGGGCTCCTACGCAGGGCTCATCGGTGAGTCCCAGGGGGCTGGGGTTGGGGTGGTGAAGGGTCTCTCCTACCACAGCCCCTCATCTCTTTTTTTCCTTGTCTGGGAGCCCCTCATCTCTTTTTTTTCCTTGTCTGGGAGCCTCTCATCTCTTTTTTTCCTTGTCTGGGAGCCCCTCATCTCTTTCTTTCCTTGTCTGGGAGCCCCTCATCTCTTTTTTTTCCTTGCCTGGGAGCAGGTTTTGACATGACACCCAACTACGTGGACGCCAGCACCAGCAGCATCACCATCTCGCCCTGGTGCTCGTGCAAAGGCAGCGGCAACCTGGAGGAGGAGTGTGAGAAGTTCCTCCGGGACTTCACAGAGAACCCCTGCCTCAGTAAGGCGCCTCCCCAGCCCCCTCCTCACCCTGCCCCCTCATTTACAGGCACCATGCAACCCCCTTTTCCCCCCACCACCTTGCCTTAAACATCTCCCCCCACCTTCCTCTCCCCTCCCACCCAGGAAATGCCATCCAAGCCTTTGGCAACGGCACCGACGTGAACCTGTCCCCCAAGAACCCCTCACCCCCCATCACCCAGCTCCCCAAGACAGAGAAGAGCCCTGCCTTGCCAGATGACATCAATGACAGCAACACCATGTATGACATGAGTGTCATCACCACCTGCACCTCCGTCCAGGTAGGACCTGAGCCTGGTCGCTGATGCAAACTTGGGGAGGGGGCACTGGTCTGGACCCTCAGTGATGGGCTGTGACCTGAGGGCAGCAGAAAGTCCTGCTCAGTGCACGTCTCTCAGGCTGGATGTGGTGCTGGCACCCAGGTTCCTGGCAGGATTGGGGCCATCACTGGTAAACAGGAGTCTGGGCACTGCCTGGGGGTTCCAGCACAGGGAAGGGAGATATCAGCACCCTGCCCATCCCTTCCCATCACTCAGGGCATCATCCCCCTACCCAGGCAAGGTGAGAGAGCTGGGGTAGCTGCCCCAAGCTCAACTCTTCCTGCTCTTGGCTCCTTTGGGGTAAAACCAGCTCCAATTCCGTGTGGTTTTGGGGGCACCTGAGAAATACTTTGGGGCTTGTGGGTTCGTGCTCACCTCCTTAGGTGGTAAGGAGCTGCTGGGAGAGGAGTGGAGCAGGGGGAGCATGGTCAGTGGGTGTAAGTGGGGTCCTCAGCAGGTATTTGCAGCAGGGAGTGGGGGTGGGAGCGAGCGTGGGGCTGGGGTGAAGCTCCTTGGGGAGCCCAAACCTCAGGATGCGACTCCAGGCAGGAGCAGCCCCGGGGTGCACGTACCTGCCTGAACTAAACCATCCTCCTTTCTCCTCTCCAGGAGCACGGATCAAAGCTAAACAAGTCCAAAGAGCAGAGCCTGTGCTACTCAGAGGTAGGTTTGGGGCAGGGATGGGGGGAGTGTCCCAGGGCTGGGAGCCGTTTCCCTCTGCAGATGTCTCGGGAAGGATGTGCCAGACCATCTCCATCCCAACCACCTCCGAGCAGAGGGCAGAAGCTTCCCAAGGATGGACGATCCCCCTCGGAAAGACCCCTGACCAAACTCTCCCCTCACCCACAGACCCAGCTGACCACGGACACCATGCCAGACCAGAAGACCTTCGTGGACCCCAAGGCAGGTGGCAGCCGACACTGGGTGGGCCGGATCCTGCCCGTTGCTCCCATCCTCCTGCTGCAGCTGGTGTTATAAGAGGGCTGGGGAAGGCAGTGGCCAGCGGCACGGGGACGCTGGCCCCAGCGCACGCCGGCACCGGCACCCTCCTCTGCCTCAGCCCCCGCGGCAGCGACGGGCAAGGGAAGGACCACCTCATGCTGGAGACTGAAACACTCAGACACAGCAGGAATACCGAGCCTGGGCACGCCAGGCTGCAGGAGGAACCCCCACCACGCTGGGAAACTTGGGTGGTTTTCTTCCTATTTTCATTTATTTCCCCCCTCTCTTTCAGTTTTTTTTTTTTAAACTTTTTTTTTTGGGGTCTTCTACAGCACCTTGGGTTCCTTTCCCACAGCTCACCGTGAAACACCCCCCCTCCCCAAAAATGCCCCTCAGCAGGGCATCCAGAGCTACGAGCTGCACCAGGGAGGGAAAATAAGCATCGAGAGGAGCTTTGCCAGAGGTTATTTGCAGGATCCATCAGCCTGGCTGCACCAGGACGGCGAGGTTTCCACCTCAGAGCATCCTGAAGGATGGGACACGCTGTCAGGAGGCTCTTCTGCATCCTTTGAGGGGGACTCACTCGAGGGCTTGGCATTGTTATGGGGGTTGGTTTTGTTTTCTTTCCCGTGGTTGGTGAGAGTTTTATCATGGAAGAGAAAAGGAACTCCTACCCAAACGCTGTGAGCTGGTCCTGAGGTTTTTACTCTGTCCCTTGGAGGGGGGAGATTTTTCTTTCTCTTCTTTGGCTTTGGTTTATTTTTTAACCCTTTGTCTGGTCAAATTTGGGTTGGGGATCTGGCCCCTCAGTGGTTGGAAACCTCTATATGTTCCTTTTTTGGTTTCTTTCTTTTATATATACATATATAGTGTATGTATATAGCCTTCACCTATACCTACATATATGTATGTATATACATAACCAGAGATACATCTGCAGTGTGGCTTTTTTAATTTCCTTTTTTCCATTCTTTTTCAAAAGAAACGATGCTCAAGTGGCAACAACAACAACTCAGAAATGTATTATTGTAAAGTTTATTTTTTTTAATGATGTCTATAATGGAAAAAAAACCACCCCAAAACAAACCCCCTCCCCCCCCCCCCAAAAAAAAATAAACCAAGAACAACCCACCAAGGAACGAAGCAGCACCCCAAGCTGAGCTCTGCTGAGCATCCATCCGTGCAGGGTGTGTGTCAAGCCCTGGGTGGAGAGAGGGGGGAGCAGGGGGGGGCTGGGGGGGGAATGGGAGCCTTTCAACTGCAGAAAACACAGGGATTTGGGTCAATCTCAATATTTTTTGCAATGCTGGGAACAATTCCCAGGCTGTTTTGCTGCAGGAGACAAGCAAACAAGCAAACATCTCAAAAGAGCTGACACATTCCTGTGTGGTGGGGGGGCAGGAGGGGGGGTTTAATGTGCAGGAACTTTGGGTTTGAACATCCCATCCCCTTTCCTTAATGTCTTCTAGGTTGCTTTTTTCTCCCCAAGCAGCCTGACAGCACTTAGGACCGAGCTGAAACACTGAGATTTGGGTCACACAAAACATCAAGTTTCTCCAGCCAGACAAAGATAATTAGGGGTTTTTTTTTTTTTTGGGAGATTTGGGGTTTTTTCCTCTCCTCACTTTGCTGCTCGTGCCAGGCAGCTGAAATGTCAACTCCCATCCAGCTCTGCCTGTGGTAAAATGGGATGTCAGGGGCATCCCAGGGACCTGGGGATGCCACAATGTGAGCTGAAGGATGGGGCTGGGAGCTGGGTGCTGGGAGGTAGGGGAGGGATGGGGGTGCTATTCCCTTTTGCAGCGTGGAAAGAGAGAACACGTCTGGTGTGGAAGTTGGCACAGGGAAAATAAACATGTCACGTCCCTCACAGGAGCCGTGTTGCAAAGCCAGGCTGCTCTTTACCATCTCCTCTCCTCTAACAGCCAGGGAAATGACAGCTCTGAAATAGGGAGCCAGATGTGCTGAGCAGTTTGGCACCGAAAACGGCATCTCTGCGTGGAGAGGGTGGTGTTGGAGGGGCTCTCTTCAGCCAACTTTGGGGGGGCCCTCGTGGCTGGGATGAGCTGAAATCCCCACTGCCCTGACCCCAGCTGTCCTCCTGCTTCAAGTTCCAGCTGAGGTGCATGGACCTGCTGAGCACCAGCGCTGGATTTCGTTGGGAAAAGGAGCTGTAAGGGTGCAGATTGCTCTTTGTGGTGGTGTCTTAGTTTCCTTCTTCCCCTAGAAGGATAGGAATGCTCAAGGCTTTTCCAAAAGGAGCGTTGGCTTCCTTCAATAGGAAAGGTCAGGGTCTCCATCTAGTAGCTGATGGATATCTGCTGCCTGCTGGGTACCTGCACCCCATCCCCAGGAGATGTCCATCCCGCTCCCTGGATGGGAGTCATCCTGTCATCCAGCTAAGGAGGCATCAGCAGAAAGCAAAGAGCTTCCAACAAGCCTGAGTTACGAGTCACCCCCTTGGTGTCTGGGCTGTCCTGAGCCCTCCCTGAGCACCCATGGACATGCTGGTGGGGTGAGAGACAGCGGGCATGGGGAGATGCTGTGGTGGGAGCATCCCAGCTAGCATCTGTACCCACTCCCCACCCCTGGCTGGGTGTCAGGCACAGAGATCTTGCTGGAGCTGCTGAATATCCCTGGGCTGGGGATGGAGGCATCAGCCCTGCTGGTGAGCACATCACCTCCAGCCAGGTGCCTCGTACCTCCAGCTGCTGAAGGCAAAGCTCTTCAAGGTGGAAATGCTGATCCTGGGGCTGGGGAAGCCGAGCCTGAGATGCAAAAATCCAGGTGAGTTATCCTCCCAAAGCCTTGCTAAGCCTTTCTCTCCAAACACAAAGCCTTTCCTGGGAGGAAGGAGGGCGAGGGGCCGAGGCGCTACCTGCTTGCGGAGCGGCAGAAGGAGGCTGTGGGAAGTGCTTCTGGAGGATGTGGTGGAACTAATGCAGCATGTTAAATCGCTGCCTTTCCTGCTGGCAGAGGAGACGTGAGGCACACGAGGATTTCATCTGCATGATGCTGTTTTGGGAGCCATCCTTTCTTGGGGAGCAGCGCGGAACGGAGCTGTGTGTGGGTCCTGCCCCTCTCTGCTGGAGCCAAACCCCATCCTGCTTGGGGCTGGAGAGATCCCAAGTGTCAGAGGGATGTTTGGATGTTCAGAGACCTTGTGCAGGCTCTCCTGGGGCTGCACTGCAAACAGCAGCACGGATGGTCCTGCTCCAAGCTGCCCCAACCCTCATCTGTATGAATCATCATGTGGGGAGGGGTCTGTGTGCTGGTCCAGGTGTGGGCAGCAGAGGTGCTCAGGTGGCTTTTTTGGCTGTTTGCAGCTTCAGTGTGACCAGAGGAATGGAAACCAGCCTGTAAAACACGTGTGGTCCTCAGAAGCTGTGTGGATCTGGAGCCTTCCCAGCTGAGTGTGGGGTCCAGCAGCAGCAGGACTTGCCCCGACCCAAGGGCTGTGAGGCGTGTGGGACCAGGGCTGCTGGCAAACAGGGGATTTCCTTCTCTTTTTGTCCTTCTGCTGACCCATTTAGGCAAGCCAGATGCTGCAAGGTGTCTGCCACGGCTCCCCAAATCCCTGGAAATACCCTTAGGTGTGCATCCCATGCGTGGCTGGTGCACACCATCCCCTTCCCTGCCTGGTGGGGCTGTACCCCTCACTCCCAGCCACCCCCCCCGAGAGCAGTTTTCTGCTGGGGGGTTTGCTCATCTCCAGCCTTTGGGTTTCATCCTGTCTCTCACAGCAAGGGCAGGACACAGAAGGACTCTTCCAACATGAGACCTGATTAAAAATAGATGGGCTGGTACCTTTGCCCTCTCTAATTAATCTGATGTTCTCCTTTAGGCTCTAATAAGCATCCGGGCAGGTGTCGTCTTCCTCCTCCCTCTTCTTATTCCTCCATTAAATAAGTTATCACCTTGGGGCACTCCTGACACCTCCAGATTTCCTGTGAGCAGATCCTTTTGCCTCATTAACTTTCCTGAGCTGCTTCACTTCACAAGAAATCCTTACTTTATTACCCCCCCCCTCCTCCCATTGTGCTGTGCTTAGTTGTGAAGGCACAGAAAGAACCTCTTGCCAGGCACGTGGCTGTGAGCAGAGCTGTGGGTCAGGGCTGTGCATGCAGCTGGGGATGCTCAGGTTTAGGAACCTTTTGATCCTGGAGCCCAGAAGTTCATTCACTTGATGCTGTTCCAAGAGGGAGAGAAAAAGAAAGGGGAGGATGTAGGGAAAATGATCCCTCTTGTTAGATAGGAGTCAGGCTCCAAACATCCCCTTAAAGCATCCTTATAATCATGGTTATCTGGGACAATCTCCCCAGGGGAGGAAGCCAGCAGGAGGCTGGGTGAGGGTTCTGGCAAGGAGAGGAAACCAGGAGGGATTTATTTCCTTATCTTCAATATCCTGAGTGGAGCTCTGGGGCTCTCACAGGTCTCAGGGCCTCAGATGACCCCGTGAGGTGTAAAGGGTTTTGGGGAATGGGATGCCACACAGCTGGAAAAGCAGGACCCTCAGCTTTGATCTGGGGGGAGCAGCTGGAGAGGTGCTTTGGGGTGGCATGAGACAGGGAGGGGGGCATTGTGTGTGCCCCAAGAGCCCTGATCCGTCCCAGTGCTGCTGGGGCTGGGGACACCAGGGAACTGGGACTCATCCAGCTGCAGACACTGTCCCCAGGCGCTGTCCCAGGAGCAGAAGGGCACAGTGGGTGCCCAAGAAGCCCCTAAACTCATGCTCTTGGCTTGAAAACACAGAAGGGTCCTGGTCCATGGCCAGCTAAAGATGTGATGGTCTCATCAGTGTGAGGCAGCTCTGCCACCTCCCCAGTTAAAAGAGAGAGAGCTTCCTGCACTGACACCCCCTGATCTGGCCAGGCAATTAAGGAGGTGAGTAAGGAGCCTGGGTGTGGGGCTTTGCCCCACGTTGTCTCAGCTGCACCATTTCCCCTTGGGAACCAGGGATTGGCCAGGCTTCTCTCAGTTACCACCCAAGTGGCTTCGTTCCAACAACAATTAGCAGCCTCTGAGGGCCTCCTGTGTCCTGCCTGACACTCTTCTAATGTAATTACCACAGCAAATGAACAATGAATTGAGTCCAGGAGAAAGGCAGTGGGGGGACACAAGTGGAGTGCTGCTGCCAGGGGTCACAGCTCCATCTCCCCAGAGGGAGGAAATCCTCCCAGTTTGCTCCTGCCTTTGCTTTTTGTGAGTCTCTGCCTCCAGGAAGGGGATGGCAGCAAGGATGGTGAGGAAATCCCCAGCTCCAGCCTGGAAAGGTGTGTGGGTAGGCACCCAGGTAGGTCCCTGCAGCATCACCCTGCTGCTGTACAGGTGCAGCACAAGCTCCTCTGGAGACTGTAGAGCTGCTCAAGGGCTGCAGCATCCTCTGGACACAGAGGATTTCCTAATGTGCATGGGGATCAGAAGCAAAATCCACAGCTGGAGAAAGACCCTGGCATGGGCACAGCCCCCATGGTGGGGCAGAGAGCAGGGGGGGCAGAGCTGGTGGCTCTGAGCTGGTGGTGGATGGAGGGATGTGGTCACACCGCTGCTGAGAGACCTTAGGCAAGCAGAAGGTGACCCCCAAGCCAGGGGCTCCCCCAGCCCCTTCCACATGCTGGTGCCAGAAAGAAGGGAGTGTTCCCTTCCCTTGGGCTGCTGGTGCAGCTCTGCAAGAGCTGAGGGGCTTTGGAAGAGCAGTGTGGAGCCCCTTCCCCAGCAAAGCTCATGAGCATCCCTGCTCACGTTTGCTTTCCTGCTTCCAGTGGATGCTCTACTGGTCCCAGCACGGAGTGTGGGATGCTGGGAGGCTCCACTGTGGGGTTGTGGTTCTGCTTTTGTCGTTGGGTGGGTGAAGCTGGAGGGAGGGGGATTTAATGTACTGGTTGAGCTGGGCGCTGGCTCTGCCTCACTGGCTGCAGCAGCAGGTGAGGGCTGTGCCTGGGCATCTCCTGCCCAGGGATGGGGCTGGAGTGGTCCCTTTGGCAGCACTGGAGAGCAAATCTCCTCTGTGGGAAGTGGCTGTGGGGTGGGAAGGTGTCGAGGGGGCTGGTCATGTCCTCCCAGCTCCAGGAGATGCTCGGAACTGATGCTTGTGGGAAGCACAGACCAGGTACCACACACCCCAGGCTGCTGGTGAGCAAACCTTCAGCCCATGGAAATGTGAGCATGGGGCCGTGCCAGGCTGGCAGGAGCTCGGGGTTGGGGTGCTCTCATCCTGCTTGGATGCAGGGATGGTCTGCACCAGGCTTGAGAAGAGCCTGGCTGGGCTGGCTCCGCTTCCCTGGCCCTCCCATCCTCTCTCTGTGGATGCCTCCCCTCCAACACATGCTCCTCCAGCCAAGAACCAACCCCTGATTCTTTCTCCCACCTATTCCAAGCACATTAATTACAGGAGAGAAAAGTGCCTGTGCTTCCAGTTACTGCATGGTAGTGAAAAATGACTGAGTGTAAAACATGTCAGCTAGATAATTAACTTCAGAGATAATTTCTTCTTCATTTTGACTCAATCACATCCCTGATACCAGAAAGTGCTGAAAACACTATTTTTAAAATTTTTTTTTCCTTTTTTTTTCTTTTGGATGTTGCATAAAACAATAATTGAAGGAAACTGCTAAAGCTTTCCCAGAGAGAGACGAGCCTTGCCTTGCCCTGCCTTGCCTTGACTTGCCTTGCCTTGCCTTGCCTTGCCTTCCCTTGCCTTGCCTTCCCTTGCCTTCCCTTGCCTTGCCTTCCCTTGCCTTGCCTTCCCTTGCCTTGCCTTCCCTTGCCTTGCCTTCCCTTCCCTTCCCTTGCCTTGCCTTCCCTTCCCTTCCCTTGCCTTGCCTTCCCTTCCCTTCCCTTCCCTTCCCTTCCCTTCCCTTCCCTTCCCTTCCCTTCCCTTCCCTTCCCTTGGGCTCAGTGCTGGTGGGAGGGCTGCTGGAGGCAGGTTTGGGCTGTCAGGGGCAGGTTTTGGTCTGTCAGAGGCAGGTTTTAGTCTGTCAGGGGCAGGTTTGGTCTGTCAGGGGCAGGTTTGGTCTGTCAGGGGCAGGTTTTGGTCTGTCAGGGGCAGGTTTGGGTCTGTCAGGGGCAGGTTTGGGCTGTCAGAGGCAGGTTTTGGTCTGTCAGGGGCAAGTTTTGGTCTGTCAGGGGCAGGTTTTGGTCTGTCAGGGGCAAGTTTTGGTCTGTCAGGGGCAGGTTTTGGTCTGTCAGGGGCAGGTTTTGGGCTGTCAGGGGCAAGTTTTGGTCTCAGAGACAGGTTTTGGGCTGTTGGAGGCAGGAGTTTTTTTGCAGACAGGCTTTTTAAGCAGGGGAAAAACTCACCCTGCTCCTTGCAGGAAATGCCAATGGGTGGGAGCACTTGGGGGGGGGGGGGGGGGAGAAAAAAGGAAGAACATGTGTTAAAAATAGAAATAGCTTCTGTTGGTACCAAAATACAAATGCACAGAGCTAGGGTGCCATCAGACCTGGAGGGAGCAGAGAAAGTTGGTTTTAATAACTTTCTAGGAAGAGCTGTGGTTCCTGGGAGGGGTCTGTGGGAAGGATGGGGAGGTCTGGGGGGTCCCCACTGGGATGAGGGGGCTCTGTGTCCTGTGAAAAGTGAGAGAACAGGTAGAAATGGGAAAGCTGAGCGTGGGTTTTCTTCCTCCTCCCTGGCAGCAGACTCATAGCCCAGCCCCTGGCTGGGAGGAGAGGGGATGGTGGTGCCAGGACCCCCCACATCTGATGTGGGGAGATGCTCGGAGATGCTCAGAGATGCTCATCCTTCTCCCATCACCTCTGAGGGGGGATCCTGGAGAGAGGGAAGGGGAGCACCCACAGCCAGAGCAATGGGTGGGAAGCTCTCTCTGGGGGCCCCTGATGCTGAGGAAAGCGTTGAGGTGGGATGCAAGACTTTCCAAACCTTCCACATGGGAAGAAGAGACTGAGATCCTGGGAAAACCACCCCTCCAGCAGCTGTATCAAAGGAAGAAACCCCTCATCTTCTACCAGGAAAAATTACAACAACCAAAGCTCTTTTGTTTGACCTTTGGCCTTGGGAAGGAAGGCAGGGATGTGAAAAAAAGCTCCTGGGCTTTGCATGGGGTTATACAAAGCAAATTCCAAAATACTCTTGTAATAATTGTGTGAGAGCTGTGACACACAGCGCTACCCCGGGGCGTTTGGGGGGACAAGGGGCAGGCTCCATCAGGAGGGGAATGGGCTGGCTTTACCTGGGATATTTTAAAGGGCTGTAAATTTTTTTTGGGAAAAAAAAAAGCCATTTAAAACCTCTGCAAGGTTTTGCTTCTTCCAGCCAAAGCCAGGGCAAGGCACATGGGGGAGAGATGCTGAGGCTCCCCCCTGCCCGGCTCCGTCCTGCTGAATTATTCCTCCACACAGCTTTGCATAGGTTAATGAGACTCAGTGGGTAAAACAAAACCCAGTGCTCCAGCTCTCCTAATTCCCTGCCTGGAGATTCATTGTGTGGAAGCAGCAGCAGCAACTGGGATGTCAAGGAGGGTTGGGTGGGGGAGCTGGCAAGTCACAGGTGGCTGCGGCTGGGATTGCAGAGCAGCCTGGGCTGGTGTGTGGTGAGGCTGTTGATGGACCTCTGCTCCTCAAAGCATCAGCCCAGCTCTCAGCTCCTCTGCTTGGAAGAACAAAGGGCTGATCCTCTTTTATTTTGTCCCAGAGAAGGGAGAAGCCCCAGGCTGGCAGCGAACTGGTTAAGGTGTTTTGCTCGGAGCGCTGCTCCAGTCGGGTGCTGATAAATGGGGCTGGGTGCTCCAGCCCCAGAGATTCCCATTCCCAGAGCTTGCTACATAAAGGCAGCATTCTGCAGAGCTTGTCCCCCCCCCCACCCCTCACCCTGGCTTGTTGTGCAGACAAGGGGGCCAATGCCCTGAGGGTGCACAGGAGGAACAAGGGCTTCGCTGTTTCCTTGGGGCTCTGCGGCCTCGGGGTCCTTTTGGTGACCTTGCATGGTGGTTTTTGGACAACATCAAGTGTGTGGGGAAGGGGGAGGCAGAGGGGTGATGAGCCTTGGAATCCCCCACCTAGTTCTGTGGCATCCCTGTGCCTGGGCGATGCTGGGAGGGGGGGTTAGGGCATCACTGGTGGTACCCCAGGGGTACCCAGGATACTGTAGGCGCACACACATAGTTCACCCTTCCCACCCCAAAAGCGGGCTGAGCTTTTGGGGGAGCAAACCCACAGCTCAGGCCGGCAGGATGGGTGTCTGGAAGCCATGTCCCCTCTGCCTCAGGGCGAGCCAGAGCCCAGCTGCCTCCTGCCGGCCCCGGCAGCGCGGAGCAGCGGGCTTGGCCCTGGGTAGTTCATTAGCTGCTGAACATGACGCTGGTTTTAATTCCCTGCGTTGGGAGACGTGTGCTGCTGCTGCCCACACACCCCAGTTGCCATAACAACTTTAATTTGTTTTGTAGCCTCCGCTCTGATGGATTTGGGGATTTTTGTTTGTTTGTTAATCTCCCTCCCTCCCCTCCTTCGCTCCCCCCTCTCCCCTCTTGCCTTCCTTCTTTCTGATTTCACTTGTTTCCCCTCCATTGCCCTGCATCAGTAAGAGGCAACAAGTCATTGCGTGGCTCCTCGACCCCTGGCAGGGCATCCATGGACCCTACACAGGGTCCTGCCTCCAAGCTTGAAGGATACAGCAGCCACGATCTATCCCCAGCAATCTCTGTGTGATCGTAGGGGTGAAGCTGTTGTCTTCCCAAATTACAGCCCTGCTAGTGAAACTCGGAGAGGTGCATGGCTCCCCCTTCACCCACCACCCTGTCCTGGGCTGGAAACCATCAATAAACCTCCTGGAAGGCAAGGCTGTGGTGTGAGGACCTTTGGAGGGCTTGCTTGGGTGCTTTTCAAGGGATGGATGGTCTGCTGAACTGTTTGGAGAATTTAGATGCAAAGCACAGGAGGGAGAAACCTGCCTCTGCGTGATTTTGGCAAGGATTTGGGGTACCCCCAGCACCCTGAGGGGTCCATGTGCTGTGTGGAGCTGGAAGCCAGGGACTGCTGCCACTAGCCTCTGTGCTGGGATGCAGGGTGGCTCCAGGAAGGTGGAGATGGATCAGTAGATGCCCCCAGATGGATCAGATGCCCACAGATGGATCAGTAGATGCCCCCAGATGGATCAGATGCCCACAGATGGATCAGTAGATGCCCCCAGGCCTTCCCCTGGCTGGAGGGAAGTCATGGGATTGGATTGGGATATCCAGTCCTTCTCCCTCCCCTTCCTTAAGCCCTTCTCCCCTGCTCCTGCCCCTGGGGTTGGACCCCATCCTGCTCCTCCAGCACCGTATCCAAACCTCAGAGTGATGCAGCTGGAGAATGTGACACGAAGCTGCTTCTGCCCAGCCTGGGGGGGACTTGGTTTTGGGGTTTCTTGGGAGGGCTGGAAGGACCCTGGCTTCCATCACAGCAAAAGGAGAGGACAGTGACTGCAGTGCCAGCCACAACCGGGCAGAAAAAGCCTCAGAAGAGGGAAGAAGTGGAGTTCTCCACAGCTCCCCAAGGCTCAGCAGTGACAGATGTGCTGGGGGCGTGCGGGTTGGGGGGGGGGGTGCTGGGAAAGGACTGACCTGGAGGAAGAAGAGCTCAGCTGGGAGGAAGGTCACGCTCCTGAGGCCAGGGCTGTCACGCTGACTTACAGCAGCTGCCAGCCAGCTCCGTGGCCCCTGGTTCCCCCTCCTCAGCCATGGGGGGCTTCACCCCTGCCCGAGCTGCTCAGCTTCCCCAGTCCCACGCGGGTGACTTTCTGCATAGGAACTGGGTCTGGGGGCACAAACTGGGGAGCGCTGGTGATGGCTGGGGTGCAGGGGCTGTGTCTTGAGCTCAGACATCCCCAGCCCGGGAGGTTTCTGCTCCCTGAAGGATCAATTTGCACAGGAACAGGTTTGCAGCAGAACTGACATTAATAACAGGCTGAGTTAGAGCCCTGCTGCGGAGCAGGGATGTTAATGGTGCTGTGCAGGGATGGAAGGGGGCTGCTACTGGAAGTGATCTCTGGGCTGTTGGGTTTTGCTGAACCCAGGAGTTAGGAGGAGTTTGGGAAGAGCTGAACCCATCCCCAGCGGGTGCAGCTCAGGCTGCTGCTGTCCCAGCCCTGCTGCAGGGTGGCTCAGCCACCCAGCCCCCAGCCCTGTGGCCCTGTGATGGGATGAATCCTGTGTTTTCATCCCTGGGTGCTTTGGCATCACTTGGAAAATCACAGCAGTGGTCCCCAGTGAGTTTGTCAGCTCGGCCCACCAAGCTTTATGTGTGGGATGGGGAAGGGTGACCATGGGCAGAGAATACTTGGGGGTGTGAAATGGCATGTGAAAGGGATGCAGCAGTCTGGGATGCAATAGCCTGGGATGCAGAGGAGGGGATGCAGTGGAAGTGGGATGCAATAGCCTGGGATGCAGAGGAGCAGTGGAAGTGGGATGCAATAGCCTGGGATGCAGAGGAGGGGGATGCAGTGGAAGTGGGATGCAGCAGAAGGGGATGCAGCGGTACCACTCTCGGTAGCTGTGGTTTTATGGCTTCCCATAAACAGTCCCCTCCATCTCTCTCTCCGTTTTTAATTACCTAGAAAATAACCTCCATTCAATTTACAGCTCATTTGAAGCTATGAGCAAGGGCCCATAAATATTTAATGTGTTTAGAAGTGGCACCAACTGTCCAGGGCATTTTTTTTCCCTTCTTCCAGGCGTTGCCTTTGTTTTAGCATATTTACTGCCCCCCATCCTTGCTGTTTTCTGCTCCCTCCACCTGTAAAATCGAGTGGTGACAGACAGGAAACTGCTGGCAAAGGGTCCAGCCCCCAGAATTTTCTAAGGAGTGATGGACTGAACCCAGTGTTTAGGGCAGTTAACCAGGGCAATTAAGAGAAGCATCTTCCAGAGCATCCCTGAGCCCTCTCGCTCTCCATGCTGATGTTTCTTCCAGGGAGAAGCTGGGTTCTGATCTGCTCCCAGCCTGGGTTTTGCCAGGAAAAGGAGGATTTTCCAGGAAAAGGAGGATTTTCCAGGAAAAGGAGGATTTACCCAGATTTCTGCTTCCTAATTGTGGCTGTGGCTGGGTGTAGGAGCAGGAGGTTGGAGCAGAATCCAGCCTGAAAGTCTTCAAAAAGTTAAAAGAAATAAATGATAGTTATAGCAGTGAAGAGGAATAACTGGGAATTCCTCCTGGTGCTTCAATTCCAGCAGAGGTTGGGCCTCCTGTTGCCTTTCCTCTCCGAGGAAGAGGAAGGGAAAGAGGAAGGAAAACTTCTTCCCACCCTCTGAAGCCCCAACAGCTCCTCAACCCCTGGATATCATGCAAACAAGTGACTTCTACTCCTAGATTTTTTATGAGTTTACCCAGCACATATTTTGCTGGCGTGTATTAATCACTACAACACATATTTTATTGTAACATAATAGATATATTTACCGTAGGAAGAGTGACAGCCCTTATTAATTAGGCACAAACAGGCCTAGGAAAGGGATTTGTTTGCTTTGATGTCTAATGCTGCAGAGGTTGGGGTGGTGGTTTTTTTTCCTGCTTGTTAAAGTTAATCAAAAGCAATCAAAATACGCTCCCATAAATTATAGCAAATTAATTTCAAACAAAAGGGGGAAAATATTAGGTGGTGCAAGTGGAAATAAAATTTAAAAAAGAACTAGAGAGAGAGGAGTCAGGCTCGTTGAAATACCCTGTGTGGTTGTGGGCTTTCATCTCCTCTGGAAAGGACAGATGTGGAAATGGGGTTTGAGGGGCTTGGAGTTTTGCTTTGCCCATGAGGAGCCGTGTTGGTGTGGCCAAAAGGGGCTGTGAGCACAGAATTCCCAGGATTGTAGGGGTTGGAAGGGACCTCCAGAGCCCATGGGGTCCAACCCCCTGCCAAAGCAGGGTCCCTAGGACAGGTCACACAGGTCGGTGTCCAGACGGGGCTGGAATCTCTCCAGAGAAGGAGACTCCACACCCCCTGGGCAGCCTGTCCCAGGGCTCACTCACCCTCACTGGGAAGAAGTTCTTCCCCACATTGGTGTGGAACTCCCTGTGCTCTGACTTGAGGCCATTGCCCCTTGTCCTGTCCCCACAGACATTGAGCAGAGGCTGGCCATTTCCCCCTGTGTCCCACCCTTCAGCTATTGATCCCCATTGATCAGATCCCCTCTCAGTCTCTTCTCTCCAGGCTGAACAGCCCCAGCTCACTCAGCCTTTCCTCGCAGGGGAGATGCTCCAGGCCCTTCATCACCTTCATAGCCCTGTGCTGGACCCTCAGCACCAGCTGGGTGATGCTCAACACAGGCTGGGTGTTCCATCCCATTGGTGCCAGCACAAGCAGGTGGGTGCAGCATCCCAGCCTGGCCCTTGCAGGCCTGCAGCATCCCAGCTGGCCAACAGCACCCGCATCCCTGTGAGCATCCAACCTCCAAACCTCCCCATGGTACCTTGTTCGCCTGGGCACGAACCGAGCCGCCTCTCTCCTCTCCTCCTGCAGAGTGCTCTGAATGCTTAGCACCTCCTTAATTAAAAGGGGAGCAGCTAATCTCTTCCTGTCCCTTGGCAGCTGGCAGGAAAGGACATTCCCCAGCGGATGGGCACCTTCTCCAGTGGGTGCACACGCCGCCAGCACGAGCACTCCAGGCTCTATTTACATAATGCTATTGACATTTTGGAGGGGGAAATTATGTATGCCACTTTAATTCACTGTTAAATTAAATTATGAATGTTTGGAACGTAGTAATTTCTTTTGTTCTAGGAACAGATTGTTTTATATATCTGCCTATATTACCAAGTTATTAATTTAATGATTTCATAATAGCAGCTCATTCCTCTGGGTAATATAAAGAGGGAAGTGTGCTCGGTGTGCACAGCTTCAGCTGACTTTCTTGTCCCCATGCAGATTGCAGGGGGTTAGGGATAAAGTCATTGGGTTTAGGAGGGGTTAGGAGGTTGGGGAGCAGGACCAGGCACTCTGCTTATGTCTCCCACTCCTTGGTGCTGCAGGGGATGAGGGATGTGGGGCAGCTTCTTCATCCTCAGGGTGTCTCCTCTGTGGACAGGGCATGAGGGTGGCAGGGGTGGGGGTGTTGCTCAGCCTCCCAAGGGTCACATCCCTCCTCTGAGCCCTCTGAGTCAGGTTTTTCCTTACACTCAGCTCCCAGGCGTGCGCTCAGAGCCAGGCTCTGCTTCCCAGCTGCCTGGAGAGCTGCATGCCTGGCCCAATGTGCTCAAAGCAGCCTCTATCCCAAGGATGTCAGCTCATCCAGATGCTGCTGGACATTAACAGCACCCTCGAGGTGTGAGCAGGGATGTGGGTGTTGATGGGGAGATGAGGGAGGTTCACACCTCATTCCCATCCCCTTCTTCATCCCCATCACCATCCCTATCCCCAACACCATCCCTATCCCCATCCTTCTCCCTACCCCCATCCCCATCCCCATCCTTATCCCCATCCCCATCCCTATCCCCATCCCTATCTTCATCCCCATCCCTATCCCCATCCCCACCCTTATCCCTATCCCCATCCCCATCCCTATCCCCATCCTTATCCCTATCCCCATCCCCATTCCCATTCCCATCCCCATCCCTATCCCCATCCCCATCCCTACCCCCATCCCCATCCCCATCCTTATTCCTATCCCCATCCCTATCCCCATCCCCACCCTTATCCCTATTCCCATCCCCATCCCTATCCCCATCCTTATCCCTATCCCCATCCCCATTCCCATTCCCATCCCCATCCCTATCCCCATCCCCATCCCTACCCCCATCCCCATCCCCATCCTTATTCCTATCCCCATCCCTATCTCCATCCCCATTCTTATCCCTATCCCCATCCCCATCCCTACCCCCATCCCCATCCCCATCCTTATCCCTATCCCCATCCCCATTCCCATCCCCATCCCTACCCCCATCCCCATCCCCATCCTTATCCCCATTCCCATTCCCATCCCCATCCCCATCCCCATCCCCACCCCTTGTCTCACCCCAAGCCCCACAGCCCCCCTAACCCCCACAACACCACGATGCCCCCGAGTCCCACTGCGTTTCTGCTTCTCCAAAACTTTGCTGACCCTGCTCAGCTGCCTCCTTTCCTTGCTACCCAGTCTCCCCCAGCTCTGCAGGCGTCAGAGCTGACACGGGGTCGGTTGGAGCATCCTGCCAGCCCCCTGCAGCTGGTACCCGGCGCGGTGACATTTCCACGCAGCACACTGAAGGCCTGAGCTCCCAGAGCCAAGTGACTTCATAGGCTCTTGTATATATATTTATATATATTTATCATTTCCCCCTCCCTGGCACCACCCGCTGCGGCGTGGGGAAGATCTGGGAAGAGTTTGTCCACCTACACGCTCGGGAAGGGAGGGAGAAGCAGCAGAGGAAGCGCCTGTGATGTGTCCTTTAGGAATGGGACTTGGAGAAGAGGGATGACGTGGGGCCACAGGGCTCGAGGAGTGGGCTGCCTGGTGATGTGCCTGGATTTGAACACCTCAGGAAGGAAAAAAAAACCCCAACCCCAATGGAGTGGAGTCAGCATTTAAAGCCAGCCCTGTCTTGCTGTGGCCAGGGAACCCCCCAAGCAAGAGGGAGCAGAGTGCAGGGATGGGGAGTCAGGCTCCTTCCACCCCCAGCCCCTGTTTCCCATCCCTAACACTGACTGGCTTCTCCAAACACACAGCACCTTCCCTGCTCCCCGAATTTCCCAGGGGCTGGTGCTGCTCCCTGCCCATGCACCAGACACAGGGCAAAGCAGCCAGTAAACCCATGACCTGGTGATGACGTGGAGAGAATGGCTGAGCCCTGAGCAATCCCTGCCAAGGCTCCCAAGCCATTTCCATCCTGCTCCATGCAGCTGGACTTCTAAGAAGGTAACAGCTCCTGCAGTGCTTCCTTGTCCTTTAGCTGGACACTTTACAGCTCCTGCTTTAGCTGCTTCACCCTCCTGAAGCCCCTGAGCCAGAGGGAGCTGGTGCATGAGTGCACTTGGGCATGGTTGCACTAGCACATCACCACCTCCTTCCCCCCAGCAGCTGTCCCAGAGCAGGTTGAGGTCGTTACTGGGTGCTAACGATGCCAAGGGTGGGGATTTAAAAGGGAGGGGGAAGGCTGGTGGGTGGTTCTGCAAAGGTTGGGTTGGGAGGCTGCTCTTGGTGGGGTGTGGATCAAGTGGGTCTCTGGTCTTGGGTGGGACCTTCTTTGGGTGACCACCCATCCTCCTTGAGCTAAGCATGCTCCAGGCTCAGGGAAGCTGCTCCCTTTCTGATTTCCCTTGTTTCCTTGGGTTTGTTATTTTTGGTTTTCCCCATTCTGAGTGGAAGCCATATGTGGAAGGGGAGATCCAGGCTTCAGCTCCCTGTGATTGCTGGGGCCTCTCCATGTGTGTTATGAGCAAACCCGTCATTATACTGGATAAAGCCAGAGCTCCTGGAATTCTGGAGACCAAACCAGCCCCTGGATCCCTGAGGATCCACACAAGTCACCCACCAGCATCATGCCAGAGCTGAGGGAGCTCAGCAGCGTGCCTGTGAGTACAGGGAGATGAGTGCATTGGGCTTTGGGGGGGTGATGTGTGAGGCATTGGTGAGCCCTGGTGACTTTGCTGTGCTCTGGGGGTCATACAAATTAATGCTGGGTGCTCTGGGCTGATGGGGTGTGAGCAAACCTGTGCAGCCCCCATGAGGAGGGGGAATCCTTCACCTCCCCCATGCAGGGTGCAAAATGAAGCTGCTTTCTAGAGCTTGTGAGTGTTGGGGGGTGGTTTGGGTTGTGTGTTGTGTTGGAGTTGAAGCCTCAGAAGGGGCTGTGAAATAACCTGGGGATGATCTGCTTTGGCTGGTTTATGTGTCCTATGCCTTCCAGTTTGACCAGTTACCCTTGCACAGCAGGCAGAAGGGTGCCAGGAAGGTTGTCCTCTGTTGCCCTCTTCATAAACTAACCAGACTGAGCAATTTTAGCTCCTACATCAGTGTAAGATCTGTCTGTGCATCTTCCCTGCGCCCCTCCAGGCACCCCTGCCCCAGGGTCTCCATCCCCAGGTGGTTTTCCTTACCCATCCCCTGGACAGCCCAGGATGCTGGTGTGATGCTAACCAAGTTGGGGGAGCAGAAGTGGGGGGAGGGGTGGGGTAACACCAGCCTGTCCCCAGCACCCCTGTTCCCTCTGGCTCCTTGGAAGCCCCCTGCAATTGCCTTTAACAGTAATAAAAGGACCAGTGGCATGGAAAGGAAGGGGAGCCAGTGAGTGATAGCCAGGGGAATTGGTGCTGCTTGTGATGTGAAGATATTTTGCTGGGGTTTTTTTGGTCGGTGTCTCTCCTGCTGCTGCCTTGTGCAGGCTGTCTTGTGTCATCTCTCCTGGCTCTGTGATGTTTTTCTAACCTCCTGGTGTGATATCTGAGGGATGGGTGAAGTTTTTCTGCCTTCCAGGCACAGGAGCAGGGGGAAAGCTGCTTTTTCCCTTAAGAAAGAGGTGTTTCCTTGCTGGTTGGGACTGGGATAGCTGCCCAGGTTTGGGGAAAACCCATATCAGCACTGGGAAATGAGGAGAAGAGGCTGGGGGTGGGAAGAGAAGCCCTAAAATAAGGATAGCTCTGCATTTGGAAGCAGACCCTGTGTGCATCCAGCTTCCAGAGAGGTTTTGCATGTACATCAGGCCAGAGTATCACACTCCAGCCTCACAGCCCAGCATCAGTTACCTCCTGCTCCGAGCCCCAGCTCAGAGGGGTCACAGAATCACAGGGGTGGGAAGGGACCTCCAGAGCCCATCAATCCAACCCCCTGCCAAAGCAGGGTCCCTAGGACAGGTCACACAGGTCGGTGTCCAGATGGGGCTGGAATCTCTCCAGAGAAGGAGACTCCACACCCCCTGGGCAGCCTGTCCCAGGGCTCCCTCACCCTCACTGGGGAAAAGTTCTTCCCCACATTGGTGTGGAACTCCCTGTGCTCCAGCTTGAGGCCATCACCCCTTGTCCTGTCCCCACAGACACTGAGCAGAGGCTGCCCATGTCCCCCTGGGTCCCACCCTTCAGCTATTGATCCCCATTGATCAGATCCCCTCTCAGGCTGCTTCTCTCCAGGCTGAACAGCCCCAGTTCTTTCAGCCTATCCCCATAGGGGGGATGCTCCAGTCCTTTAATCCTCTCCATAGCCTCCTCTGGACTCTCTCCAGGAGATCCCTGTCTATTTTATCCCAGGGAGCCCAGAACTGGACACAACATTCCAGGTGGGGCCTGAGCAGGGCAGAGCAGAGAGGGAGGATCCCCTCCTGTGACCTGCTGGCCACCCTGATTGGGTTAAGGGTAAAAATACTGCAAAGAAAAAAAAAAAAAAACCAACCCCAAAGCTTTAAAAATGGGAACAACCTGTTAATTGGTGTCTGGCAGCGATTGCACCAGCAGCTCTAGGAACACAGCAGCCAGGCAGCACCCGAGAAGAAATTATCTACATCAAAGCTCTCACTTCCTAATTCCCCTTCTCACAGCTCAAGCCATGGGAAAAAAACCCAAACCACCCTGGGTATGGAGCTGGCTAAATGAGGCAGCTCAGGCATTAGAATATTTGCAAAGTGGTGCTTCTCCAGCAGCAGACACTTGAAATAATCTGTTTGGGCATCGGGTGAATTTGCTCCCACCAAAGGGCTGTCAGCAGTGTCAGAGGCACTTAGTGTCAGGCCAGCAGAGCACCTACTTCTCCTCAGCTCCCCAACGCCCAACAGTAAACACATTTTGCTGTTTTGCCTTCTTAAGAGGAAGGGAAAAAAAAAAACCCCTCCTTTCTGACAGCTTGGTTAACCTTTCCCCCCATCCCTTTCACACTTGTAAGCGCTGAAGTTCTCAGCTGGGGGCAGCTGTGAAGAGCAGGGAGGGAAGGAAGGGGTTTGGGAGGGGGGGGAATGTGTTTTATATCTATTTTTGCGTGCTGTCTAAAAATACAGAGAGTCTCACACGTTCTGCCTTCTCCCTGGTAATTAAAAGGCTGGCTTCATGCTGCTGCAAAGGGTAACCCTAATTAAAAGGTGTCAAGGGAAGGAGGAGTTGAAGGCTCAGCCGCCCCAGCCCTGAGCTTGCCTTGGCATCTGTAAATCCGGGGAGTGACAAATCCTGCTGGAAATGGGGGGGGAAAAGTTGATTTTTCTCTTAAATCATGTAAATGTTATTTGAGTTTTCAGCCAGGCAACACAGAAGGAAGTGTTCTGCTGATGTCTAGAAGCTTCCTTCAACAGCTACTTGGATCTAAGCGTTTCCCCTTTGGTTTTTTCCACGATGGCACATCCCCTTCTACCACAGGGGTCACTTCAAGGGGTCCAGTGATCAAATCACTTCAGATCTTGAGCTGAACCCCTGGCTTTTCAACAGGCCTGGCTGAGTTGTGGATAACTTGGGGGGGCTTGCAGTAGGTAAGCAGTTGAACTGGGACAATGCCCAGTGAGCAGAATCATCTCCTTGCAAAGACAATCTACTAAAACTCAAGGAAATCGGGTTTTTTTCCATCCTGTAGACATGGGGTAAAGCTGCTGGGGTGAACAGATTTATTTTCAGTGATTTTGCTGCTGTTGGGTGGACTCAGGCAACCACCTTTCCCCTCCTTCCCCTCCTAAGCTGGCTGTTCAGTGAGCTTCAGCAGCAAAACTGAGCACCCAACAGACCTTCCTGTGCCTTTCCTGGGGACAGCAGGCAAGCTGGGGTGCTGCTGCTGGCATGGGGGCCAGCTGCTTGTGTACCCCCTCTCTGCTGGGCAATTGGTACCCAGGATACACTCACTTCCTCTCAGCACCAGCACAGAGGAGAAGACCCAAATCAAAGCCAAGGCTGATCAGCCCATTGTGTTTTAAAAGCAGATAACTGCATGAGTCAAAGCCATTCACTAAATGAAGTCGTTCTGCAGGGGCTGGGGATTTTTGTTTATTAGTTGGGGTTGTTTTTCCCCCACCACACTCCTTAAATGCAAAGCTTTAATGATGCCCCTCACAGGAGGGGTGCTGAGGGGGGGTTGACCCTGTGCTGTAGCCATGGGATCGCTGCACTGGTTCCTGCTGGGACCATTCAGCTGGAAATTTGGGTAGGGTTCAGTGTCTTTGATGCCTCACTTGGGATCCAGCCTCCCAGTACCCAGCTCCACTCCCTTCTGCAGGGGCTTGTCCCATGCCCCCACCTCCCCCTTTCTACAGCCACAGAGGTCCCACACCTCCAGCTCAGGGTCTGGGCTGCCCCATGACCACCCCCTTTCCCCATCCCATCTTTTCAGTGGGAGCTCAGATCCTTCTGGAAATGAATATTTTACCCTTTTCCTTCCCCCCTACCACCCCCCTTCTGCCTTCAGTGAGTCACACAGCTCCTTTAAAGAAAGCTTTAGCTTTTGGGAGCTGTAAAATCCCCAGCAATTGAGAACCATGAGCCTTTAAACAAGGCTCTTCTGGCAAACTCCAGGCTGCAAATCTGGACCTGGATTTTTTTTTTTCAATTAAGCTTTTTTCTTCTTTTATTTTTTTTTCCCCTTTTTTTTTTTTAAAAAAAAAGGAGAATTAATTGATATTTACTTAGTGTGTCAAAATAGCTCCAGTGCGTTGGAGTGCCGCTCGCCACACGGTTGGAACAGGGTGCTGGGGAAGGGAGGCATGAGTCAGTGGTAAATGAATTAAAAGCAGCAGCTCCTGCTCAAGGCCAATTACGTTTTGCTTGAAGAAACTGGAGGAAAGCACATGGGCACAGAGAAACTGTTCCCAGGAAACCTGCCCTGGTCTCTTTTTTTTATGGAGGAATTGGATTTGTTTTTTGGTTATGTTGGGGTTTGTTTTTTTCTTCCCCCTCCCTGTGCAGTGTTATTTGGGGTCTGATTGTGTGGCAGGAGTAGCAGCACCCCCACTGGGGTATTAGGTGAAGAGTGATGATCTTTCACAGAGGATGGAGAGAGGATGGGCTGTTTGCTTTGGGAGATGCTGAGGGTGTGCTCTGGGCCATGGGTCCCCTCTCAGCTGGTTGGATAAACCAGGTCCAGTACAAGTAGGTGTGTTTCTCTGATAGATGTGTTGACACATCTATAAATACACTAAAATTAAATGGAGCTCAGAAGATGTATGGGTGAGGAGTTTGGGGAGGCAGGCAGCTAAGAGCTTAGGACTCAGATGGAGTCTTGCAGGGATGTGGCTCTCATCCCTGCTGGTGATGCTGCAAGTGGGGTTTTCAGAGCAGGGACCCACCAGAGCTCCCAGCTGGCCCAGCAGCAGGTGGGTACTGGGGTGGGGTGTGACTCCCCATCCTTGTGCTGCAGAAACACTGAGCAGTACAAAGAGAGTTCATGTTTTGGTGGGTGAATTATCACTGTTGCTGTCCTGTGACGTGGGATCACTCTGCAAAACTTTACTGTATTTTCCTTGCAAGTGGAGCATCCACTGGGATACCCTCCTGGGGCTGGGCTCCTGTGCTCAGCACCAGGGTTACACCAGGCAGGACTGGCCCATGGCAGCGTGCAGAGGGATGCTGATCCAAAACAGCCATGCCTTTGCCTGGGCTCCTCATCCTCCATCCATCTCTCCTAGAGACTCCTGAGCTTGTCTGACAATTAAATATCACTGGTGCCTTCCCACACTGTTCCCTGTGGCTTCTCCTTGAGCTTTCCCTGGCCTGTAGCACGGATCTCACAGTAAAACTGCCCCAGGGGATGCAAGGGGGAGGGAGTCACTTTTGGATAGAGCACACTCTGCAGAGGAATACCAACCCTTGCAAACACACCATGGCTGCAGCAGGGCTGACAGAGGGGTGGGCAAAGGACCCTGGGTGCTTTGGGGTGAGCCCTGGCCCCGTGTGGCTGCAGAGGAAGCCAGGGCTGTGTTTAATATCAGCTTTACCCAGCCCCAATTGCCTGGCAGTATATGAAAGCCATATTTCCTGAGTTACTGGGGTTACAACTTACACAATTAAAGCCCTTTTTTTTGGTGCCCTGCTGCCCTCCATCCTCCTCCTCAGCTCCCGTTTATCTCCTCTCATTTGTCATCTTTATTAGTTCTTAATCTCCCATCGGTCCTGCGGAGTTAAGAGCAGGATTAGGGGGAAGTTTAATTGGATGGCACTCCACGGCCCTCCCAACATCAGATTCAATAAAAGTTTATGAAAAGATAAAAATCACCCTGGGTTTTATAGCTCTGGACAGAACAAAAGGGGCTGGAGAGGAGAACAGGGTAACTTTTTCCACCTCCCTATTTTTATTTCATTTTTTTTTTAATTCCTTCCTGACCCTGTATGAGCCGTGTTTGGGCTTGATTAAACAAGGAAGGCAGGATTTGTGTGAGCAGCGGTGTTATCCCTTCTGCTGCGTGTAAGCAGTAAGTGGCCTGCTGCTGCTCGCCCTCTCCCCGTGATTCCCCCTGACAGGAAGATGAATTGGGCTTCGTTGGGCGAGGAAAATCACATTTATTTCACATTGGAAATATGCTGAGCTGCTGGAGGAGCTGAGAGGGGAGGTCAGGACTGGGGGAGCGGGGATGGGATGGGGAGGTTGCGTGCCACTGGGATGGGATGGGGAGGTTGCGTGCCACTGGGATGGGAGGGGAAGGTTGCATGCCAAGGGGATAGGATGGGATGGGAGGGGAAGGTTGTGCACCAAGGGGATGGGATGGGGAGGTTGTGTGCTAAAGAGGTGGAAGGGGAAGGCTGCATGCTGAGGGGGTGGCAGGGGAAGGTTGCATGCCAAGGGGATGGGATGGGAGGGGAAGGTTGTGCGGCAAGGGGATGGGATGGGAGGGGAAGGTTGTGCACCGATGGGATGGGAAGGTTGCATGCCAAGGGGATGGGATGGGAAGGTTGCGTGGCGATGGGATGGGAAGGCTGAGTGCCAAGGGGATGGGATGGGAAGGGAAGGTTGCATGCCAATGGGACAGGATGGGGATGGGAGGGTAAGGCTGTGTGCCAAGGGGATGGGAAGGCTGAGTGCCAAGGGGATGGGATGGGAAGGTTGCATGCCAATGGGACAGGATGGGATGGGGAGATTGTGTGCTGGAGAGATGGAAGGGGAAGGCTGTGTGCTGAGGGGATGGGAGGGGAAGTTTGGGCACCAAGGGGATGGGATGGAAGGTTGCATACTGGGGGGATGGGATGGTTGTGTGCTGAGGGGATGGAATGAGGTGGCAGGGGAAGGCTGGGCACCAAGGGGACAGGATGTGATGGGAAGGTTGCATGCCAAGGGGACAGGATGTGATGGGAAGGTTGCATGCCAAGGGGACAGGATGGGATGGGAGGGGAAGGTTGAGTGCCAAGGGGATAGGATGGGATGGGATGGGAAGGTTGTGTACTGGGGGCATGGGATGGTTGTGTGCTGAGGGGATGGAATGAGGTGGGAGGGGAAGGTTGAGTGCCGATGGGATGGGAGGGGAAAGTTACATGCCAAGGGGATAGGATGGGAAGTTTGGGCACCAAGGGGAGGGAAGGTTGCATACTGACGGGATGGGATGGTTGTGTGCTGAGGGGATGGAATGAGGTGGGAGGGGAAGGCTGTGCACCAAGGGGATGGGATGGGAAGGTTGCATGCCAATGGGACAGGATGGGATGGGGAGGTTGTGTGCTGAAGAGACGGAAGGGGAAGGTTGGGCACCAAGGGGATGGGAGGGGAAGGTTGCGTACTGGGGGCGTGGGATGGTTGTGTGCTGAGGGGATGGAATGAGGTGGGAGGGGAAGGTTGCATGCCAAGGGGACAGGATGGGAGAGGAGAGGAAGGTTGTGCACCAAGGGGATGGGATAGGAAGGTTGCACTCTGAGGGGACAGGATGGGAGGGAAAGGTTCATGCTGAGAGGATGGGACAGGAGGGGAAGGGATGGTTGTGTGCCAAGAGGATGGGAAGCCAAAGACACTGATTTGGCTGAGACCTGGCATCACACAGCCCCCCTTGGCTATTCAGTTTAGGGAGCATTGAGACATCTGTTTAACATCCATGGGAGCAAGAAATCTATTGTCAGCCCAGGCATTTTGATGGGAAGGGGCAACTGGGTTGTTTTGGGGGACTCTGGACCCTTCAGCCTCATCCATCCTGTGTCCCACATCCTTGCTGTGCTCATCCTGTCCCACCTTCCCCGCACAGGCAGAGGGACCCCGCTGTCCTTATCCACCACCTGTTCATCCAGAAGATAAGAGATATGATTAAGGGCTTTCAGAGGATGCCCAGGGCATGGGGAGAGGATGAATGGGAGCTGATTGAGGCTGCCTCATTCAAGGGCGTGTGTGTGCACAAGTCCAGCTCCTCATCCTCCACTGTAAAGCCCCAAATCTTCCTCTGCCAGGTCTTCTCCTTGCACCCACAGCAAAAAAAGGGTGCTCATGGCAGAGCCTCCAGCTGTGCCACCACTCCAGAGAAGCGCGTGGTGCTTGCCAAACCTGGCTGAGCCTTGCAGGAAAATCACTGCAAATTAAAGTTACAGGAAAATCTGCCCTTTTCTTGTTGGTTTTGCTTCTCTCCCTCATGATGGAAGCTGTTACTGCATAGAGAGGGGGGAAAAAAGCCTGAGCTAATCTTCATTATAGCTTTCCATTAGGGTTGTAATTGTTTCCATTCCTGTTAAAAATAATCCTGGTTGGTTTATTTTCCCCCTGAAACACCCTGTTCTGCTTGTATATTTTTTATCTTTTGGGTTCTCATCCCAACTTTTTCTTCTACAGTAACATATGGGGGGGTGGGAAGTGGGGGGAAGTGTTAAGAGAGAAGGCGTAACAAAAGGAGGGCACAAAAATAGAGGAATGGGGGCTGGCTGGTAGGGGTAGGATGAGTTGAGAAGCACTGGTGGCTCTTGCATGGGGTGCAGAAGGGATCCTGTGTCCTGCTGCATGGGATGTAAAGCACCCAAAAGCAGGGGGAACCTCAACAAGGCTGCAGCTCTGGTTCTACAAAGAGCATCCTGCTGGGCTTGGATGAACCAGCCCTGACTCTCCCCTTCCAAGCTGGGTGGGATGCCAGTTTCCCATGTCTGAGCATCTCTTTTCCCCCCATTTCCTTGGAGTTTTCTTGCCTGTCCCAGCTCCCTCTGGGAATCCTCTTCCCTCCAAAGCCAGCTGCTGCGTTTGGGAAGCATCGACCAGGGAACCACAAGCAATTACAGGCAGGGAGAAAAATCCTCTCCCTGAATCAAAGCAGACATCTATTCAGTGCCAGCTCCTCTGGGGACAACGGGGGAGATAAAGGCACATTGTCAAGTCCTTTCAGGCCCCAAATTCTGATTATTTTGTACTTTTCTGAGCAGTTTTACCAACCCAAACAGGCTGGCTGTGGCAGCCTGGCTCTTCCACAGGCCACATTCCTGCTGGTGTGAAAGAAGGGCTGTGTCCCAGCAGTGTCTGGCCTGGTAGGAAGATCTGTTTTTTAATGGAATTGAGCTTTTAAAATGCATATTTATATACAGAACTGCTCTGTGCTTCAGTTCCACCCCCGCTGCTGTCTGGAGATGACTCTACTTCCCTTCCCCTGCTCCAAAAGGTCCCATCATCAAGCACCCTTAGGTGAAACCTTGGAGCAAGGCACCTCATGATGGGGACTCTCCCAAATCTTTCCCCTTGCTCTGGGGCACCCCTGAACCTGCAGCCCACCCCCAGTTAGGGCTGTGTGTCCCTACCTCCCCCTACATCTCCCCCTCTCTTTGCTGCTTTATCTGGGTTCCCCATGAATTTTGCGCACCCCGGAGCTTATTGCAGGCACTTTCCTAGCTGGAGAGGCTGCTCCAAGGGGAAGGTGGGGTTGGAACGGGGGGGGGTTGGTAAATGAGTCGAGGTGTAGCTGCTCTTTGTGCAGCGCTGCCCTCTGCTCCTGCAGCTTAGCAGCACCGTAATGGACTATTTCTAGGGAGAATGAAATGCTTTTCCCCCGTTCGGTGACCCTGACCTCTATTTTTTTTCTGAAAGCAGGCTAAGTACTGATTCAAAAGGGAAAAATCCTGATTTATTTATTAATTTCTCCCCCCCCCCCCCCCCCCCCCCACTGCTTGCCTTGTGGTGCTTGATACACACATCAGCGGAGCAGAAGCGTTGTCAGGCTGGATCAAACCAGAAGCCTGTCGAGCATCGTCTCCCCGCCTCGGAGAGTCACCAGGCTCAGCTCTTTTTAAAGCAAGATGCAGGGAATCAAAGGGATAACAAAGACTGGCTTGAGTACAAGGTGCTTTTTTTTTCCCCCTCCTTCTTGTTATTTTTTGCCCTTTTTTGTTTGGCTTGCTCTGCTGGGTTTTGGCAGGAGGAGAGGTGCTGAGGCAGCCCCCTCGCAAAGCAACGCGGTCTCACTGCAATCACCAGAGCTGCACTGATGCAAAGCCAGGGTGAGAGAGAGAGGGAGCAGGAAATCAGACTTCTCAGTGTATAGAAGTGACCCAGCATCATCAAGAGATGAATTAATTGCCGGTGAATCGCTAATGAAGCGTTGTGAGTCAGCAGCACAGTGGTTTGATCTCCGGGAGCTGTTTGAAATGCCATCGATGGGTTTGTTTTGATGCTGCTCCAGTCTCCCTCGTCCCACGCTGCTGGGGATGGGGGGACACACACAACACACTCTTGCTAATGAAGCTCCCAAAGGTGTCCCTGGTGCTGGTGGGGTGCTGGGTACCCCATAGGGCTCTGGGTGGGGATGATGCTCTGGTTGGGGATGATGCTCTGGGTGGATCCAGGGATGCCCCAGAAAAGCTCTTGGCTGTGGTGCTGGGGTTTGGGGCACTGTGTGGCATCGTGCCCATGGGGAGTGAGGGATGCTGCACACCCCATGCTGCTCCAGGTCTTTTGAGGAGCCCATCCTCAGTCTTGTGTGACTGCACACCGGTCCTATGTATGTGTAGTCCTGTGCCAAAGGGTGCTGCCTCACCTGCTTCCTAAAACCACCCAGTATAACCCTGCCCAGCAGCTGCATCTCAATCTCATCGATGCCCTTGCAGCTGTGCTTCAGCCTCACCCACAGCTTGGGAGAGAATCGTGGTGGTGAGGGGGGCTGTGGAAAAGAAAACATTAAGAGGAGGGGGGAAACCTCACCAACCCAACAAGAGGCAGCGGAGAGAGGTGGGGGGGAGGCTCTTTTCATCTGTATAATAGCCTGTTTCTGACAAGGAGCCACTGTTCTCTTCCAGAGGAAAGCTTTTAAGAGCCCTGAGAAGGACAGGCAATTACAGGAAGGTTGGTGTACCTGATGGGGTGTTGTTACAAATCACTCATCGGCGTCCCGGGCGTTTTGGAGCGTGGCCATCGTGGGCTGATTGCCATGCAGGAGGAGGGGAGGGGGTTTGGTGGGGAGAAGAAGGGGGGCTCGATCCCCTCTGCAGCCCTGCCTGCAGGACCTGGTCTCACCCTGGTGCTAATGGTGTATTAGCTCCTGGAGATGGGCGAGATGGAGGGCTCAGCAATTAGCTAGCAGCATTAAAGCTGCTCGTCAGGTCTACTCCCAGCCTCGGCTGGAGGGGAAGTTAATGCTCATCAACTGGGAGGTCTAAAGGGCAAACCTGGGAGAGAAGGGGAAGTGCACTAATGAATTTGGGTTTCACTGGAAGAGCGACTGAGGGGGAGTCTCACAGCCTTCCCGGAGGGGCTGGGTGGCAGCGGGACTCTGGGCACCCATCCTCCCTCCCTGTGGGGGACAGGTGAAGGATGGGTGGGTAGTTTTATGGATTTAAAAGACTTCTTGGAGCCTAGAAGAATGTCTTGTGGTCCTTGGCCTTGCAGAGCTTCCTCTGCCTGTCCAAGCGAAGCAGATCTGATGGGCATCTTCACATGGTGCAAGCCGGAGGGTTAATTTGGGTTGGGATGCTGGAACCACTCATCATAGGCTGTTTGGGGGTTGTTTTTTTCATTCAAAAGTGGAAACAGCTGCATTTATTTCCAATTTCAAGGATTTTGAGGGGGACAGGTGCTCCTGGGAAGAGCCACGGGACGCAGGGCAGCTTGTCCCCCTCCACTGAGGGCTTAAAAACTCTTTAAGAAGCATCCAGGGGTGCTTGTCCCCAGCCCTTGCAATGGGAACGAGCTGCTGCAGCCTGGCCAGAGGAGCCTTGCTCAAAACTAATTCAACTTTGCTGTTAATGAAACCTATGGGCTAAACAGTGGTGCAGCTCTGAGGAGAGGGGGAGAGTACCCCATGTCTCTGGCAAGGTTATTTTTGGTTCATCCTAATGTGCTTGAAAGCCACAGTAATACTGCAAAAAGCCTCAGCCATAGGATAACTTAATTAAACTTTACTTAAGAGAGTTAAATATTCATTATTTGGCTTCAATTACTGCCTTTGCTGAATCCCCCCCACACTTCTGTTTTCACTGGGGCTAATTAGTCTAATGGCTGCTACTTGTTATGACCTGTTTCTGTTCAGGGGGGAAGAAGGGGAGGGGGAAAAAAGAGCAGTGCATGATTGCTGGGTATTACCCAGGGCTGTTCTGCCAAGGGATGGGGTGATGATGGTGTGTGATCCTTGGGGTCCCTGCCAACCCAGGTCACTCTATGAGGGTGTGAATTGATGGTGTGTTTGCTCCCATGTGTCCCTGAGGGTGTGCCAGCTTAATGCTCTCCTTGGGCTGCCTTTGAAGCCCGTGCTGGTGGGACAGCTGTTTGATGGTTCCTTTCTGGGGGCATCTGTTCCCCTTTCTGGGGGGTTGCTGGTTGGGGTGGGGGGGGTTTTGCTGCTCCACTGCACTCACAGCAGTGACATTGAGGGCAGGGGGGAAAATGGGACCACTCTGAGTTCACACAAGGGGTGCCTGGAAGGAGAGCAGGGCTGGAAGGCTGGGTGGCACGTCTCCTTGGCTGGGGGGTGTCTAAGCACCTGTGAAGCAGAGAGGGGCTGGGATGGTGCTGGGCTCACAGGAGCCAAATGAGCATCCGTGGGAGGTTCCCCCCCTCCCAGCAAGCAGGTCAGGGCAGCTCTGTGGGGCTGGGACCCCAGCATCCATTCTAACACCCCACTGTGTGCCAGCACACGCTGCCTGCGACTTCATCTGCTTGGAGCTGGTTTATTTAAGGTTTCTAAACCTGCTGCTCTCCCCAAAGAGCTGAGCAGACAGAGCTGCAGGCAGAGAGGCTCAGACACCATCCATCCTCTGCCCGGGGAGGATGTAGCAGCATCTTCTTGACACAGCTGCCAGTCGCTGGGTGTGCTGGGAGAGCCCAGCAGAGCTTGCCTGCTCATGGGAAGGTTTCCTCTCCCTGCCTGGCCGTCACCGTGGCGTCTGGCCTCCTGCCTGGGCACTCTGGGTTTTCCTGCTCAGCTTCAACAGTTGGACCTGAGCCCAACCTTGGATCAGAGAGAAAGGGAGGGAGGGGGGATGTGGGGAAAGTAGTGAGTTTTGGGCTTTATTTTCCCCCCCTTCCTACGCACAGGGGTTCATGGTGGGTTTAGGCATCACTTGGAAATGTTGCTGTTTAAATGTGTTTTCACTTGAGTCCTAATTCTGGAAAAAAAGGGAGCATTTCAATGCTGAGTTGCTTGAACTTTGTCTCCCCTCCCCAGCTCTGTGTTCCATTAAAGCTGCCATCGCTTCCACTTGCCTGGGATGGAAACTCCTGTCCAAATTCCCCACTGGTCCCTGATCTTTCTACTGGTGCTTTTTGGAGGGGAGAAAATCTCAGTGAGCAAACCTGCCTGGAAAAAAAAAAAAAGGCTTTTTCTCTTCAAAATCCCACCCAGGCCAACACTCTGTGCTAAGGAAGCAAGCAGCATCTCCTCCTGACTCCCATGAGAGCTGGCTTGAGCTGAGTGTTTCTTGCATTGCCAGCATCTCAGGAAGCCTCCATCCTCCTCCTGCAATGCTGCCCTCTGCTCCTCTCTGCTTGGAGGAGGTGATGGCCACATGGTCCCAGCTGACCAAATCCTGCTGCCCCCCCTTCTTCCCTGGCTCCTGGAGAAGGTACCAACCCCAGGAGAGATGCGATTGCTCCTGCATCACACACCTTCCTAAGGCTGCCACGGCCCATGTGAGCTTTGGCTGTAGGAATGAGCTCAATTTGGTAATAAAATCACCAGGAAATCTGTGGGGAGGTGTAATTATGCCCAAAACTCAGCTGAAGAAGCAGGGTGGGTCACAGGGAAGCAGGGCAGGGTGGCAGCTTTTTGGACCCAAGTGAGAAGAGCTCATTTTATGTGTGGTGTAGAGCAAGTTCCAGGAGAAGAGTCTAATCCATATGGCAGGTCCCAGCCAGGGCTGGATGCTGGGTGGGAAAGCATCTGGAATTAGGGGTGAGCATGTTGAATCTGGCTGAAACCTGTTGATTTTCTGTTTATCCTGATTATTTCCATGCACTTCAGATTGATTTATCCCCCTCTAAAGACAAGGTGATGGCTCCAGCCTCTCTATAATCCCAGGAGGGTCAGACCTTCATCACCCCATGCAGCCCTTCACCCTCCTCACTGCAGCCAGGGAGGGGGACAGGTGCTGCTGTATGTGATGGGCATCACCTAGGGCCTGCTCTGAGCATGGGAAGAGCTGTGACTGGTGTGAGCTCAATAATAAACTCCTCTTGGGCTGGAAAGAAAGTGGAGGAGCATCGTGGGAAGCCTCAGCAGGGTGGTGGTGGGGGGTTTGTTTCTTGGCTCTGAGCCCCAGCAACTCATAAGCAAGGTGCAAAGCTCCAGCCTGGCTACACCCCTTGCACGGGGCCCCTGCCAGGGGCTGTGGGATTTGGTGACAGATTCATCCAAATTAGGCAGCTCAACATCTCCCCAAGACTCCAGAGATCCTGTGGAGACTTTCCCAGGCTCCCCACGTGGGAGTGAGCCTCGTGTGTGTCGCTCCCCTCCTGCTTTTCATCACTCTCCCTGATGCTGGGGGGAGCTGGGGGAGGGAGGAGGTGTGGGGTGGGGGGTGTTTGTGACTCTTTACTCACACGCTGCAGCAGGAACCCAGGAGGGTGTTTTGGGGAGACCCCAGGGGGCAGCAATGGCTTTGCCCCTGCCTGTCACATCCGTGTGCTGCAGAACAGTGAGGATGCTGTGTGCTAATGCTGACACCCCCCAAAACCCCTGCCATGCCCCAGTGTTGTGTCCTGTGGGCTCTGCTCTTCATTCCCCATCTTCCTGGGGCATTGCAGGCCTTTTGCCTTTGGGATACTTCCTTGTTTAATAGAGTATTGATCAGCAGTGGGGGGCTGGGCTCTGGAGTGAGAGGGGACCAGGCGATGAGGGGAGGACAGATAGGACGGGGGGGGACCAGTACAACCCCAAAATCCCAACCCTGTCCATCCCTTCACTAAAACTCTGACCCTGGCTGCTTGGCACTGCTTGCTTCTCATTATTACTCTTGCTTATTAAATAATTATTGCCTCTGTTGCACTTTATATTCTCAAAGCACTTCACATTCTCAAAGCACTTCCTATTGCTTGTTAATCTTTGGGCACGCTTCCTGGGGGCTGTGGGGGGGGCCCTGATGTGCTCCCCATGGGTGATGGTTTGTGGCAGCAAAGGGGACACTTACTTGTCCCCACAGCCCTTCTGTACCCAGTGTGGTTCCAGCCAAGCCATTGTTCAATTGTCCCCTTAGTTTTTGGGTTAGCCCTGGGCATCCTGGGGACCCCCAGGTAGGTTGGGGGGTGCTGGCGTGGGATGAATCAGCCTGGCAGTCTCTGAATGACCCAAAGAGGCAGTCTGTGCAATCAATAGAGCATCCCTCCTGGAAATCACCCTCTCACACAGCAATTTTCTCCCCCAAAGGTCCTGGTTAATAGGGCCAGCTGTCTCTGACCTTTCCAGGGGAGAAAAATGCTGCAGGATTCAAAAAGCTGCTATTACAGCTCCCACCTTCTCCCCTCCACCCTCTTCCTCCTCTCAGCTTTTTCTCTCCCAGGTCCTGCCTGTGGAGCAGAAGGACCAACAGCGATCTATCCGTGAGGTCCCTTCACGTGCCTCGTTACCCAGCTGCTGCTGTACCAGCCTGAGCTGGCTTTATCTCGTCTCCCTCTCCAAAAACCCATTCCCCTTCCTCCCAGACTGCGGAGGAAGCCAGTGCTGAATTGCTGACTCCTCCGACATGAATATTGTTCAATTATTCACAGATGTGTTTTGGCCCGAGCCTGACAAAAGCTCCTGCTTCAGCATCTTTCTGTCTGCTCACCAAAGGCAGTCAGGCTCATGCAAAACCAGCCTCACACCAGCTCCCAGCCCTTCACAGAATCCCAGCCTGGTCTGGGTTGGACCCCAAGGATCACAGAGCTCCAACCCCCTGCCACAGGCAGGGCCACCAACCTCCAGGCCTGGAGCTACACAAGGTTGCCCAGGGCCCCATCCAACCTGGCCTTGAGCCCTTCCCCACTTGCTCCTTTTATCCCTGCTATCGTTTCCTCTTCTGATTTAATTAACATGGGAGAAGCTTATTTCTAATCCTGAAAGCTCAAGAAATTTGGTTAGGATGCCTGGTCCCTGCCCAGAGACCTCCCAGGCTGTGTCCCCTGTGGGAAGGGAGATCCAGGTCTGCTTTGGTTTGAGGTTTCTCAAGGCCTTGGCTTGTAGGTAGGAGCATCTCAGAGAGGTTTCTAGCTGAAGCTCATCAAGAAACCTAATTGGAAGGTTCAGAAGGTGGGGAGCATGTAGTGCTAATGAGAATAACCTTAAAAGCTGGCTTGTGGCCATTGGGGTGAGCTTTCTAGTGGTGTCCTGACCTGCTGAGGATGCTCCCCTGGTTTATCCTGGCTAGTTTCTGGGCAGTGACACATGGGTAGAGGGGACACAAGCCTTTTACTGGGAGCCTTGTGTTCCTCCCAGCAGGAAAAGTGGGCTCTGCTATCGGCAGGGCTGTGGTGGTTGAGAATAAATAGGGAAGAAGCCTGGGGCAGAGAGAGGAGAGAGGCCAGGACTGGGGATAGAGCTCAGCTGAAAGAGGTTGTTTGTGAGCCATGGAGAGAGGAGAGGATGAAGATGAGTAGGGGGAAAAAAATACCCCTGGCTGGAGGAAGCAAAGGCTGGAAAGAAAGCATTTTCCCTGCTCCTTTATCCTGAAATGAAAAGGTCCAGAACAAAGCTCCCTGTCAAACCCCTCAGCAGCAGCAGGGCTGGCTGGAGCTGCGCCGGGACCCCTGGGCTCAGCGTCCCCACATCCCCCCTGCCCTCGGTCTCCCTCACTCAGTGTCAGAGCTAAGGACATACAGAGGTGTCCTCCATCAAACCAGCACCCAATTACCCCCAGTGGGAAGAGGCTTAACATTTTAACCCATTTTCAGGACTCAGTTAAGCACCCGGGTGTCCCAGCCTGGGGCTTGTCCGAGGAGCCTTGATTCCCTCTGTCCCCAAACCCTCCCAGCCCTGAATAAAGGGATAACTAACTCAAGTCCAACTGCAGTGCAGGCAGGCAGGGATTGAAATTCCTACCCTAGAGCTGCTTGGCTGCCAGCCTGGCCCTGTATTTATGGGACTATACCTATATATGTGCAGTTTCCTTATGGCTGTTGGCTCCAGGGGACTTTGCTATCGGGAGGGAGCTGGTCTCCCTGCACATCCCAACCTAAGGGGAGGAGTGTGATGGTGCTGAGGTCCCTTTTCCAGCTCCAAAGGCTTTAGGAGGACTGAGGAGATGCTAATCTATGTGTGTATTACCTGACAGCTACCTCAACTCTTCTATAAACCAGGATACCCAGCGGGTTCAAAATTAACCTTGTCAAAACAGGAGAGGGATGTTCACGGAGAGAAGCTGCTGGGGAAGAGGAAGGATGCTTCCTCCCTCTCACAGCTCTGAGGAGATGCTGGCAGCAGCACCTCGCTTATTGTAACAGATTCTTATTTAAAACTCTCCCTTTTTTTTTTTAATAAAGGGAGCATTGTTTGCCTTCACAGTGTTTTCCAATGAGCCAAGGAGGGCTGGGGGAGGTTTTTTGCCCCCTCCCGGTGTACTGTAATTGATTTATTTTGTAATGCAATATTATCTAACATCCACGGACTCATTTGACTAAATTATTCATCAGCAAATTTTTAAATAATGCAGAGACTTTTCTCTTTTGCAAATTCTACTCTCAGTTCTTGCTTCTTAGGCTGGGGCTGGGAACGAATATGCACCAGTGGGCTCTTCACTGCACCTCGCTCCCAGTTAAGCTGTTGGGGACTAGTGACTGGAAGGGCAAAGACTGATTCAAATAAAGCCATTACCCAGAGCCCAGCTTTAGTCTCTGCTCCAATAGCTATTGATGGGAGTGGAGGAGCTCCTATTGATCTGGGAGGATGTTGGATGGAGCTCTGGAGGTAGCTGAGCAGAGAGGGTGGTGGAGGAGTCCTTCAGGCAGGATCCAACGTGAGGATGAGGTGATGGAGACCCACAGAGGAGGGAAAAATAAGCTGTGCAGGACCACATGTGAATCACTGAGCCCTTGACAGTTGTCATTGTCCCCAGTTACCTTCAGTGGGGAGTGGTGGGAGAAGAGGGGGTTCCAGGTGGAAACATGAGGACGGTTTCCCTTCAGTGCCATCAAATATACAGGGCATCAGGGATCCTGGTGGTGGGGAGAGCAAAGCAATAAGCATTTTGCCTTTGAATCAGGGAGCAAGACCTGATTGCCCTTGGTTTTATATTGCATGTCAAGCAAAGTCCCCACCCTGCCCCATAGGAGGAGGGTAAGGGGACGAGATGGGGTGGTGAATTTGTTTGGCCTAAGGAAGGGAGAGGATGACACCTTGTCTGCTTTGTTTCCTCATTAGGGGGGCTGATGAGATCCTTGTGCCTGGCAGAGGCTGGGCAGGCAGCAAAGCCAAGGCTCTGGTGGTGCCTGCGTGGGGGCAGGCAGGGCTGCAGGTGCTGGCAGGCTTTTGGATGCAGGCAGGGCTGTGGGGGCTGGCAGGGCTGCGGGGGCTGGCAGGGCTGCAGGTGCTGGCAGGCTTTTGGATGCAGGCAGGGCTGTGGGGGCAGGCAGGGCTGTGGGGGCTGGCAGGGCTGCGGGGGCTGGCAGGGCTGCGGGGGCTGGCAGGCTCCTGGGTGCAGGCAGGGTTTTGGGTGCAGGCAGGGTTGTGACTGCAGGCAGGGTTTTGGGGGCTGGCTGGCTTCTGGGTGCAGGCAGGGCTGTGGGTGCAGGCAGGCTTTTGGGTGCAGGCAGGGCTGTGACTGCAGGCAGGGTTTTGGGGGCTGGCTGGCTTCTGGGTGCAGGCAGGGCTGTGGGTGCAGACAGGCTTTTGGGTGCAGGCAGGGCTGTGGGTGCAGTCAGGGTTTTGGGGGCTGGCAGGGCTGTGGGTGCAGGCAGGGCTGTAGGTGCAGGCAGGGTTTTGGATGCAGGCAGGGCTGTGGGAGCTGGAAGGGTTTTGGGTGCAGGCAGGGCTGCGGGGTCTGGCAGGGTTTTGGGTGCAGGCAGGGTTGTGGGTGCAGGCAGGGTTGTGAGTGCAGGCAGGGTTTTGGGGGCTGGCAGGGCTGTGGGGGCTGGCAGGGCTGTGGGTCTGGCAGGGCTGCCGCCTCATCTGCATTCCTCTGTGCCTCTGACTGTTTTCGAGTCCCAGGATGTGACGCTGATGAAAGACAGTTAATTCAATTTCAACAGAGAAATTGATTAATGGACTGGATTAAAATAAATCCCCGATGTCCCGAGGCCTCTGCGAAGCATACCAATTCCCCCTTATCTCCCCTTCCCTCTCTGGCAAGAGGAGAGGGGAAAGGGGGCAAGGAGTGGAAGGGCAGTTAGAGAGATGCTGCAGCAGATGAGTGTGTGTGTGAATCGCATCCATACGTAATTAGTTCACTAGCTTTAAATAAAGTCCTCCCAGGGTATGTTTAGCCAAAGGTTGTCATCTCCTAGGTGCTGGGGTGTGTTTTGGGGTGGGGAATGCTAGCAGAGCTGGGCTGTGATGGGGCAGGGATGTGAGGAATCTGGCTCATCCTCCTCTTGCCCTACTTTCCCTTCCCAGGCGCCTGCACGCTGTGCCAGGAGCCAGGGAGGAGATCCAGGATGCTGACCTGGTTTGGTTCCCCAGGACCCCACCGGGGCTTGTCCCCAAAAGCAGCTCCGTGGAGCCAGGCACACACGGTATGTGGGCCAGGACAGCTCTGCTGGATGGGAGGGGAGGGAAGAAAACCTTGATTGAACTCATCTGCTGAAATCATGCTGGAAACCCCTCCAGCCCACTCCTCTCTGGGAGACCTTGTGGCTTAAATCTTGTGGGGTGAGGAGGAGAAGATGGGCAGGGAAGTACTCGTGTTGCAGTTATAACCCCACAGGGCTGCCCATGGCCTCAGAGCTGCTCTCTTCTGGTCTCTCCTCTGTTCCCTCTACACCCAGCATCTATGCAGGCTGGCTTGGATGCTCTGCTCCCCAAACATCACCAGATGTTTGAATGAGGGCTGGAAGGGACCATGCTTAACACATCCCCTGCCCCATGCCCGTGTCGTGGTCCAGCCTTGAACAGGTAACACAAGAGCATCCACCCAGGCTGGGGATTTACCCCTGGGGGGGGGATCCATGGCCGTGCACGAGCCAGGGTGGGGGTGTAGGGGGCTGAGCAGCCCCTCACCAAAGCCCTGGGAGATGAGCTAAATATTTAGTGCTGCCTCATCAGCCTTGGGAAAGAGCCGTGGAAAGGGAAAGCGCAGAGAAGCAGGAGCTTTTGGAGGCTTTACTGAGTCATGGCAAAGAGAGGATTTGGGGATTTTGTGATTAGTTCTATGCCTGAGGACTCGAAACTTCCAGCCTGGCAATACCCGCAGCTTCCCTCACAGTCCTCGAGTTCAAAGGCAATTTGTCTGCATAAAATTGGAGCAACCATTAAATAAGGACCTTTGATAGGGCAGCGAGTGGCAAAGCACAGAAATGAGATGCACTGAGCCTCAGCCCAGTAGGACTTTCCTGAGCAAGGGACCTGAATAATGCCGAGTCGAGATTAATCCCATGTTGTGGTTTATTGTGCTTTGGATAGCAAACACAGGCAGGCGAGCCCGTCCCCGAGGGCTCAGGGGCCTCGTTTGCCATTGCTCTGCAGTCATTTATACCCCTGCAAAGTGAATATAAAGTGCCACAGTCCTAGCTCAGGCTGGGGGTTTGACATCTACTTAGTGCTTGCTGCTGCACGGCGACCTGACAGCGTTGAGGATGAGGATGGGGTGCAACCAGCCCTGCCAGCTACCCACCCCGTGCTCAGCCCCTTTTTCTCAAGGCAGCTTTTTCCAAGCTGGTTTTTTTTTCCCCTCCTCTATGGAAACTTTGCAGGAGTCACTCAGCTTTTTCTTCCCTTTTTTTCCTTGGTTCCAGCCACGTGGGTTGTGGCTTTAAAGACACTTTGTCTTTGGAGCGGGGCAAAAACCCAAGTTTTAAGGTCAGATGCTGAATTTGGAGCTGAAAGGCAGTCCTAAGGACTGAAAGGCAGTCCTAAAGACTGAAAGGCAGTCCTAAAGACTGAAAGGTAGTCCTAAGGACTGAAAGGCAGTCCTAAAGACTGAAAGGCAGTCCTAAGGACTGAAAGGTAGTCCTAAAATACTGTTACAAGGACAAAAAAGAATCCCAAGTGGCCTCGTCCTCCCTCCCAGGTAGAGGATGTGAACCTCCTGGGTGCAAGGGGGAAAAGAGATGCTGCAGGAAGAGTCTGGCTGGAAGAGGGGTGAGATGCCTGCAGGCATCAGCTCCCTTGCCAGAGGGTCCCAGAGCCATCACGGCCGGAGCCTCAGCTCTCTGGAGGTTTTCATACTCAGCTCAGAGCAGCTGTGACATTTGGGCTTCAGGTGGAAATGCAGCTGGGACCTCTCTGCTTGCAGGGAAACTCCTTTCTCCCACTCTCCTGAAAAAAGGAGATGGAGTTTTAAAGCCCCATCACCAGGAATAAGAGCATCACCACCGACCCCCTGGGATGGCAGAGCCTGGCTGGTGCCAGCACTGATGCCAACACCAGAGGCAGCCTGGAAATGAAAAAGCACAAAGAACAGGTGATTTTTGATCAATTTTCTTGGGTTTTTTATCTTTCCTCCATGGTTTTGACACAGGACAGGACATGCAGCCTGGGGAACATCTCACCCCTTCTGTCCTCCTGGTGTCCCCATCTGATGCCACGATAAAGGATGCACCTTATAAACCATCCAAGTTTTCACTGTGCCTGGGATGCTGTTCCCAGCTGCCTTTGGCTTTCCCACCACTCTTCCTGTTATTTTCAAGCCATTTAACATGGGGTTTTGATATTTTCTTTGTCCTTGGGTTCCCATGGGTTGGGCAGGGCTGTGCCTGTGATGGGCTGTCAGGCGACCTGTGCCTTTATCTTACGCTGGGATGGGGAAGGTGGTGGGATTTGGCTGGAAATGAGATGGAGGTGATAGTGGCTAAAGTGCTTTTTATTGAAGCTTTCAGAAAATGTAAATGTCACCAGTCCTGTCAAAAAGAGATATGGCAGAGAAATAACAGGGGCAAACGTGACCAGATCTGTGTGTGGGGGGTGAGGGGATCGGGAATGAGTTGTGCTGCCTCTGTAAGAGGCAAACCCCAGCCCCATGGCTCTGTCCTCATGCTTCAGAGGGCTTTTCTTGTAAAATGGGTCAAAATCCCCAGTGGAATGCTGAATCCCACAGGATGCTGGTGGGTGCTTGAGTGCAGGAGCTGCTCAGCCAAAACACACTTTGAGGAAGGGTCTGAGCCCACCCCAAAACACCCACAGGAAAGGAGAGGGGTGACAGTGTGATGCACAGCGGGATGCAGGGATGGTTTCCCCTTCCTGAGGACCGCAGCAGCCACCCACCATTTCTCAGCAGCACCTTTCCTCCTGCTCTGCAGCTTTCCCCAAAGCCACAGGATGAATTGCAGGCAGAGAGATGGATCAGTTTCCATGCTGTAGGAATTCCTTCACCTGAACAGGAGCGATTTTACCCTGGAACATGGATTTCTGGGTGGCTTAGCTTTAAAAGCAGCGTGGCATTGCTGCACGAAGCAAGTCCAACGAGCATGTAATTAACTACCTGGGAGATTAATGTCACTGCTATCTAAATACAGAAGCATTTTTGCATGTCCCCGAGGTCAGCAGCTTAGGTGTGGAGTCACCAAACCTTTCAGAGCTCAGTCACCAGCGAGGGGGAGGGAAGCTGCTAAATCTTCCCGAGGGCTCTGGGCTGAAGACAGGAATAGCACAAGAATTACCCCTCCCACCAGCTGTGGTTTAACCCCCCCTCCAAGAGGTGAAGATTAATATAATCACTAAATTAGCCTTCCAGGAAAAGCAGCAGCACAGAGCACGGCTGCTCCAGGGAACCTGATTTCAGGTGCGTGTGCTGCATCCCTGTCCTGATAGTGATGGATGTGTGAGGAGTGGGAACAAAGCTGGCATTTAAAAACCAAAAAGAAATCATCACCCCAAAAAAGGCCTCCCTTTTTAGGGATGGATTTCATTTAAGGAATCCTATCCATCAGTGGATCCATGCCTCCCAGATACACCCATCCCTCAGGCAGCCCTCTCCATGCACCCCAATCCGTTGGGAAAAGTTGAAAGGGAACATCTTTATTGATCTCAACTCTTTTTTTAACATCCTTTGTGTTTCTCACCAGCCATTCCCCTTCCAACCAGGCTCTTTCCCAGGGCGCAGGTACCTGTGCTTCAGGTGCTAGAGCATCCTCCTGGGTGCTGCTCTGTGTCGCCCAGAGCAGGGGTGATTTTAGTGCCTCGGCTCTGTCAAGGGACTGTGTGCCTGGTCTCTGCCTGAAAATGTTTCTCTATATTTGAGGCTGGGGGGGGGGAAAGAAAAGGCACCCAGGGAGGGTGTCTTGTGGGGTTTGTGCTTGGTCCTGTTTTGGCTAAGACAAGGTTTTGGGGAGGGGCTAAAGGAGCGTGCTTTATCCACTCCTGTGCCTACAGACCCAGCGATGCCAGGTGCCTGCTGGTGTCTTGGTGCCATTATTTAAGGAATAACCACAATAACGTCCCAGAACCCATCCAGAATGAGTTTGTGTTTGATGTATCCGAGCACAGCCAATTAATTGATGTGCCTGGATCCAAGAAAAGCACAAAACTCCTGGGTGAAGGTTCAGCTTGTTCCCAGCGGGCTGTTAGAGCCGACTCGGAGAAGCAGCCACCAGCAAAAGGGCTGTTTGGTGCTGCCTGGTTTGCTGGTGCAGCTGGTGTGCTGCAGCCGGCCGTGCCAGCCACAGTCATCCTGGGTGCCAGGAGCAAGTGCCAGCCTGTGGCTGGGGGTGTTTTCCTGGCTGCTGAGGATGGAGGAGCCAGACGAGCGAAGGAGGGAAGGGTGTGATGGCACATGGGAGTGTGCGCACAGGCAGTGAGACTCAAGAGCTGCTTCCCCTCTTTTTTTGCCTTTTTGTTGGGTTTTTGGGGTTTTTTTTCCCTTTCTTTCCATAGGGCAGGCCGATCCTGCTGCAAAATCCATAGGGGTGCTGCCAGGGCTTTGGAGGGGGTTGGTGAAAGGTGAGGAGCAATACAGCTGCACTGCTTGGTACAGCAGAAGGCTGATTTGGGGCCTCCAGAGCCGATCATGGAGATGCCAGCTTCAGGCTGGGGGTTTACAGGGTAAAAGAGCAGGTACTGAGTGTGTAACTGGGGGTAACTGGGGACAAATCCCAGTCCTGACACTGATTTTCCCCATGGCCACCCAGTCCTTGCTGCCCCACACTCATAGGAGCCTTCCTCCTCCTCCTCCTTCTCCTCCTGAGAGCATGGAGATGCTCTTGGAGCATCTTCCTCCAGGAAAAACACAGCTCCTTTATCACACTCAGGCTCTGCCTCGCAGCTCCTTGCCAAAGGGGCCTTTGGTTCCCCTCAGGCACTTTGTTCCTTACAGAAGCTGTTGCTTTCCCTCCTCCATGCAGAGCCAAAGAAACCCTGCAGAACTAGCTGGTGCCACAGGCAAGACCTCCGGCACAGGCATCCACATGCCAGCAGTACCTGCCATACTCCCAAGCACCCTGGGGAGATGTCTGGGTGAGCTCTGGTCCCAGTTTCTCAGCCTCTTGCTCGGCAGAGTGGTAGTCCCCAGAATACCTGATGGATTAAAAGCCAACCCCAGCTGCCTGAGGCAGGTTTGGGGGTTCAGCTATTTGCACACCCATCTCTCACCTTTACCAGAGCAGGGTAACATAGACCTGGGTGCTATTCTGCACCTACAGCCACATGCCTCAGTTTCCCCATCTGCAAAATGGAACATCATTGCTCTGTACCAGCGGTCAGCTCCAAAGGCTCTTCCACAGCCTGGGACTCACACTGGGGTGCAGGCAGAATCCTCAGGGAGTACAGCCACAGATAATTCACTCAGAGCCCCACAGTCAGCAGGTTCAATCCCAGGTTCTCCAGGCAGCGCCTGCTCGGGGACGAGCGGAGCACAGCCGAGCCCATTAGCACTCAGCCACGTTCTGCTGCTCGTTCCGCTCTCCTTCCCTTCCCAGAATCAAATTAAATCTCTTTTATTAGTTCCCATTTTGTACACAACTCCTTGCACAATTAGTGAATGATTTTCAAGAGCACAAACTAATTGCCTTGCTCCGTCCTCACCCTGCAAAGCTTTTTGCTTTCATTTCGCCTTCACTTAATTTTTATTAGGATCAAGAGAGAGGAGAAACTCAACCAAACCACTGCTAACAACAACAACAGCAAGCTGGGGGCTCTGGAGCAGAGCTGGAGCCTGGTGGAGGCTGGTGAGCATCCATGGGATGCTTCTCCCCCATAGCGAACTGGTGCCCCAGTGCTGTCCAGTTCTGCTCCAGTGGGATGCAGGACCTGCCAGCAGCTCACCTCCTTGTGCTAAGATACAAAACTCCTAATTAATTCAGGAGGACTTGGCTTTGCTTGGTTTGGTTTTACCATGCATCAGTGGTTTTGGCTGCTCGGCTCTTAACCTGTGTACCCAGGTGGGTCATGCTCCCATCTGGGATGGGAACTCAGGCCCCATTGGGGTAGAAAAGCCCCTGACACCCCCCTCTCCCTCTTCCACCACCCACCTCTTGCACACCCAGACACACACCAGCTGTGTTTCTGAGCGAGATATTTGCTTATTAACCTTCCCCCCCGAGCTGCTGGGACTCCAGAGCGGGTCCCAAACGAAGGGTCGATGCTGCCCGTTCCCCCCTGATAGATTCCTGAAGCTCTGGGGACCCAATCAATTGAAGGCAACATAAATCAAACTAATTAAACTCTCCCGAAAGCACATTTCACAGCCTCTGGGGCCCTGGCTGCGGGGTAGGGATGTCCCCTTGGCAATCTGAGTGCTGACTGCTGGCTCCTGGAGGCCCCTTGTTGCAGACTTTGGGATAATTGATTTCGTGGCCCCTTTTCTTTCTGGATGTCAGAGCCCTGAGAGCGAAGGCAGGGAGGTCAGCAGCAGTGAGGATGGATTTAATTAGCTGCTCTTTCCTGGGTGCTGTTGGTGGAGCGATGGCTGGATGCACGCAGGTGTTTAGCAGCAAACAGCAGGACCTCACCCTGCTCCTCCGAGCATCACCAGCCTCAGTGATCCATGTTTGGGATCCTGCCCTGTGCTCCTGGGAGTCCAGGGGGCTAATGAAGGGTTTAGAGAAGGGGGCTAGCAGAGATGGGGAAGGCAAATTGATGGCTGAGTGGAAATACTCTTTCCCAAGGTGTTCTGGATGGGCAGTGATGCTTTGCTGGGGCTGCTGGCAGAGGGGTACCAGCCTCCTCCCTCCCCAAGCCGCCTCATCGGCATCGCTGCTGCCCCGCTCATGAATATTCAGGCGGCGGCTGCTGCGCTTCATCCCGTGCTGTGCAATTATCATTTTAAAGGCTCTCAAATGCTTATCAGACTGGAGCATGATTTCAAGAAGCTGGTTGAGCTGGTGCCTGCGGGGGCTTGGGCTGAGCGGGGGGCTCTGCTGCGAAGGTGGGCGGTGGGGAGGTGTGAGCATCCCCCCCCCCCTCACATCGCCTTGCTCGTGGCTCAGCCGTCCTCGTGTGCCAGCTTGGTGGTGGGGGGATTATCCTGCTCTCACTTGCTCTCCTCCTCCCTGAAAGGCTGTCGGGACTCGCTGCTTACCCCGTGTAATGAGCTTGGAAATCCAGAGGCAAAAAGGCTGGGACAAATCCAAGGCGAGTCGGAGGATTTCACGGCTGACTCCTTGGGAGGCGACGGTGGGGATGAAGCTGAGCACAGCTCTCAGCCTGCATCACCCAAGACTAACAGACCTGGGGGAGACCTCCCAGAGCTGCTAGTGCTCCTTTGCTGTGATCACTCATATTCTAGGAAATACCCATTTAAAAAAACCACCCCCACACCCCACTTTGCATGAAGTTTCCCAGGAGGTTCAGGGGGAAGAGGGGGGGTGTCTGGGTTTGTTTTTTTAGTTTTTAATCCCTGTTAAAATGAATTTAAAGTGCAGATGTGGCCAGAGAAAGGCATTTCCACCTTGCTATGCTGCACGGGCTAAATCCAGGCAGCAGCAGCATCACCTTAAAGCTGCTTCCCTGAGCCACAGGCCCTGCCTTGTGCCTGGGGTTTCTGAGAGAGTTGGCGTGACAAAAAGTGAAGTAATGGAGCATCGTTTGTTTAATTGTTAATAGCTCCCAGATAAAAGATAGTTTGCTGTTCACACAGGGAGCGGGGAGAGGAACTCTGGCAGCTCTGGAGAGAGCATGTGGCATCACAGCTTGGATTGCTTTTCAGAAGTGCTGAGCATCCAAAGCCGGGGCTTGGTGAAGGAACGGGAAATGAGAGCATGATTTTGCAAAAGCTCCTGATGTTTCCGACTGGTTTTGCATTGGGCCCTTTCCAGTGCTGACTGGGAATATCTTCTTTGCCTGCCGCCCACCCCCGCTCAGCCTTGCACATGCTGCTCGACATATGCTGAGGGTTTTCACTGGAAACCTGAGACTCCAAAGCGGGATGAAGGCGCTTCCAGGCTGGAGTAACTGGAGCTGAGACGGGATTGTGGCTTCCCTGTTTTCCCTGAAACAGGTATTTCCCACAAGAAACCTTATCCTGCTGAGAAATCCCTGCCTGGAAACCCAAATTGGATGAATTTCTCACCACTGTGCCCAGGCTCAAGCCCCACCACACACCCTCCATGCTCTGGAATCACCCAGGTACCTTCTGGAAAAGGTCTAACCTCTCGCTCCAGACTTTTCCCACAGCAGGTTGGAGAAGAGGGGCTGCATCCAGGGGATGTGAGGACATCCCAGGCCACCCCAGGAAGGTCTTACCTCCCTCCCTCCAAGGACCAGGGCTGGAAGTTTGGCAGAGCACTTTTGGGTCTATTCGTTTTATAACTAGCACAGCACACGTGGGAAATGCATTGGCAAACAGACTGTGTGCCAGCTTGGATGTGCTTTCTTCCCCCTTCCCTTGCCTCAGCAGCATCTATAGGTTATCTCCAGCCATATCATGAGGGGGTTTGCTCCTGCCAAGAGAGCTGGATGTTACACGTGTCTTTGAACATGCAATCACAGCAGGCGACTCCCCTTTCCCTCCCTTCCCGGGCGTCTGACTCGGGATCTTGTCGATGATTAAGCTCAGTGTCTCATAAATTATGTTTCACCAAATTGCTACATTAATAAGGGGCCTCGTGTTCTTGGAGGATCATTAATTATAGATACATTTTTATTTCCCCTGCAAAATTGCCCGTGTTCCTGGCTGGGTTGATTATGCAGCCGTACCAGGCGCTGGGCAGAGGGATGAGGATGAGGTCGGAGCTGAGCAGCCCTGGGCAGCGAGGGGACCCTTTGCCATCCCACCTTAAAGGGATGCTCTGCTCCCCACTGAGCTGTGTGAGGATCTGTGAGTGGTTTCCCAGTCTCAGCTCTGTGGAAAGGGAGGGTGATGCCTCATTCTTCTCCAGCCCTGGAATTTTGCTGCGTGAGGGCAGCCTGTTCCCCTTCCCCATGGGGGTTACAGCTGCTTTGCAGAGGGTGCTGGAGCAGAGAATTCCCAGGATTGTAGGGGTTGGAAGGGACCTCCAGAGCCCATGAGGTCCAACCCCCTGCCAAAGCAGGGTCCCTAGGACAGGTCACACAGGTCGGCGTCCAGACAGGGCTGGAATCTCTCCAGGGAGGGAGACTCCACACCCCCTGGGCAGCCTGTCCCAGGGCTCCCTCACCCTCACTGGGAAGAAGTTCTTCCCCACATTGGTGTGGAACTCCCTGTGCTCCAACTTGCAGCCATTGCCCCTTGTCCTGTCCCCACAGACACTGAGAAGGGGCTGGCCAATTCCTCCTGCATCCCATACTTCAGATATTTATAAACATTAATTAGGTCCCCCCTCAGTCTTATTTTCCCCAGGCTGAACAGCCCCAGCTCACTCAGCCTTTCCTCACAGGGGAGATGCTCCAGGCCTTCAGGCATCTCTGTAGCCTCCTCTGGACTCTCCCCAGGAGATCCCTGTCTTCTTTATACTGGGGTGCCCAGAACTGGATACAATACCCTCCAGCTGGGGGGCTGCAGGGACCTCCCCAGAGGCACCCATGAGGATCAGCATCCCGAATGGGATCCCTGGACCCGCATCGCCTCACCCAAAGCAGCTCTTTGCACTTCAAAGCCTCCCTCTCCCTGGGATGTCAGGGTCTCATTGTTCAGGTCCTATTAATAAGATGCCAAACTGCTCTGGAGGGTTATATTCTCATTATTGATTCATTATTAACCATCCTGGGTGGGAGGTTTAGGCTGTGCTCCCTGCGCTTTGGAGAGCATCCATGGAGCATGGACATGGATGGTGAGCCTTTCCATGGGGCTGTGCTGGGTGGGATGTGTAACACACGATGGGGAAGACGCTTCCCTGCGCCCTGAGCAGGGCTGGGAGGCTGGCAGGGGGGACACCTCAGTCCCCAGCAGCATGGTGTGTGAGGGATTTCCCTGGAGCTGGCAGGGAAGTGACACATTTACTGAGAGATGATAAATTCCCTATTTGCAGATATATTACAAGGACTTGAAGGGGTGGAAAAGTGGATTGTAGGGTGGTTTGGGTTGGGTTTTTTTTTTTTTTCCTGTGTGAATGCTGTTAAACTTTAATGTCGTGCTGTAATGGGAAAGGAATCCACCCTGCAGTTTAAAGAGTCTCTGATTAAATAATTCCCCCTCTCAGCTGCTCTGAGGAGAGGATGTCCGCCTGGCAGCTCGTGCCCATCAGTGCAAGAAAGCCTTTAAGTAGAGGCAAATCAGAGCCTTCCCCAGATAAACCCTGGCCTGGTGTCACAGGTGAAACGAGTGTGCTGGGTCTCAAGAAGGGGGGAAGAGGCCAGTGAATCAGAGCCAGCTGGAAGGGTGGGGGGACATGGCTCCATCTCCCTGAGGGCTCCAACCTGCTCTGTGTCCCAGCAGCTGAGGTGACAGGCAGGTATTGCTCTCCTCCTGCCTTTCTTAACCGAGCTGGTGGCTTTATGACAGACTCTTCCTCCCTGCGAGCTCCAGCCAGGCTCCTCATCAATCAGAGGTGATGGGCAGCTCTGCAGGAGGGGACCAGGGTGAAGGTGGGGGAGTGGAGCTCCCAGACCCTAAGGAGCAGGTCTGTGCTTTGGGATGCTTCCTCCTGGACTGCAATCACCTGTCAGCACACACACACACACACACACACACACACACGTGTGTGTGTCTGAATCCACCTTCTTCCCCAATTCTCATCAAAGATTCAGCAGCCAAGAGACAATGATGTTTGCAGTGAGCTCACAGAGGCTCACTGCCTTTGCAGAATATACTACAGTACACTTACTAGTCCATTAGGAAGCACTATAAATATTTAAAGCTAAACTATCGTTGCCCAAATAAATGAGCAAGCTCCAGCAGCTCTGGGTTTGTGCACTCTTCCTCCTCGCCTTGGCTCAGGCAGCTCTCAGCCACCCCTCCCTGAAAGGAGAAATCAGGGGGGTGCTGCTTTTGGTTGGAGCTTTTGGCACGTGGATGAGGGGCTCCTTCTCTCCCCACCAGGCACGGTCAGAGCCGGGGTTACTCAGAGATGCTGGGGCTGAGCTCTGGGCTGCTCAGGGAACTTTGGGATGCAGTGAGGCTTTGTGGGCTGGTGAGTAGCCTGGGCTGGAGGAGGTGGCCAAAAAATTACTGGAGAGATGGGATTAGCAAAGCTCCTGTGGTTCCCTTGCCCTTTGAGGGACCAGATGAGGCCATGAAGATGCTCAGAGGGCTGGAGCAGCTCCCCTACGGAGAGAGGCTGAGGGAGCTGGGCTGGGTCAGCCTGGAGAAGAGAAGGCTGTGGGGGGACCTCATTGCAGCCTCCCAGTGCCTGAAGGGAGCAGAGGAACAGGAGGGGAATCAGCTTGTTCAAGGGCAGAGACTGGCAGGACAAGGGGGATGGAGTGAAGCTGGAACAGGGAAGGGTTAGATTAGATATTGGGGGGAAGTTCTTTGCAGAGAGAGTGGTGAGGGGCTGGAAGGGGCTGCCCAGAGAGGGGGTGGGTGCCCCATCCCTGGGGGTGTCCAAGGCCAGGTTGGATGGGGCCCTGGGCAACCTTGTGTAGCTCCAGGCCTGGAGGTTGGTGGCCCTGCCTGTGGCAGGGGGGTTGGAGCTCTGTGACCCTTGGGGTCCCTTCCAACCCAGCCCAGCCTGGGATTCTATGATTCTATGACCCTACGGTGTGGCTTTGGTTCCCTTCCATTCAGTATGGGGTACAGGGTTATGTATACATGTTACACCACATTCAATTTGGCACTTGAGGGTATTAAGCTAATATTTTCTGTCCATATTTTAACTTCTCCTGAGCAAGCCCCTGACCAAGGGATTGCAGGAGCCCACCTGTAGCCTCTGTCCCTGGGGAGCTGAAGGGTCCAAAAGGGGGTTCATTACTAAAAGAATAATAACCTATTCTGAGCTAGAGCTAAATATTAGTATGGGGAAGAGCTGCAGATCCCAGGGATGATAGAAAATTGACAAGGCTTAGTAAACCCTTATGCACAGCTCAGCTATACATCAGCAGCAAAATAAATATATTGATAATTCCCCTTTGGAAAAGTGTCTATAAATTACAGTTCCTTGATGCTGCTAATAAGGCAGTGGGGGATGTGACCAGCACGTTAAAGCCTGGCTCCTGAGTTGGGACTTCAAATCTCCTCATTTCTTAGTCCCAAACTGAGAGAAAGCTCAACCCCAACCTGGGAGCAAACGCTGCCTAGTCACCAGAGCAAGGGATGGGGATTTGGGGGCCTTGGTGACCCCCATGATGGGGTCTAGCAGGGGGGGATGGGCTTATTCCTACCTCATTGATGCCCTGGACATGACTGGGGCAGGACTTAGGGGCTTTGCTGCCTTGCTGGGAGAAGAAACCACAAAGCCCTTTGCTCCATCTTTCACCTTTGAATTTTTTCCTCACCCATTTAAGCATCTTGCAACAGCAACGATCATGTGTGGCACATGCACAGCCCCAGCCTGACACGACTTGGACCATGGGGCCCATCACGGGATAGTTATTGGAAGGGAAATAACTCATCCAAGCCCAATGAATCGTTAAAATCCTACAGCTAACCCCTGGAAAATCCAGGGCACTGTGACCTTTTACTCTTCATTACTTAAAAACCTAAGAAGATAGATAAAAATCTCCTTAGTTGCCTTTCCTTGCGCTGATTTAAACCACCACTTGAAGTTAGGACTCTCTTCCCAGCCTGCTGGGTTATCCTGTTGGATACACACCACAGGACCTGTGCAGCATCAACACCAGCCAAGGAAACTCCTGCTTCATGGAAACTCTGATTCTCCTCCTGGTTTCTGCAGGAGCTGGATTGGCCCTGGAGCTGCTCAGCTCCGTTATGGTACCACCAAGCCTGTGGTCTCGATCTCCTGCTCCAAACAACACTTCATGTCAATTACTGCACGGGGCACAGGCAGTTTTCCAATTAACTGCCCTATATAATTTTATGTTTCCAGTCTACTCGCATGTGGTTTGTGCATAAACCTTGGGAAATGATGGCCCAGGCAGACAGGAGCCATGAATTTGGTTTTAAGAGAGTGTAACGTGGCTGGGAGCCACAAAACCTGGGGCTTTGCTCTCTGCTGTTGCCCAGGGGCTCCCGTGGGTTTGGCCCTGGGTGGTTGGGCGCCGCTGGGAGAACAGGTCTACCTCTGAAGGAGACCTTGGATTCCTGCATCTGCACTCGGAGCAAACCTCAGCAGCCCTTTTTTTGGGGGGGGGAAGCAGGCAGTTTTGGCTCCATTGCTCTGATGAAGGCTGTGAGGCTGTAGGGATGCCTGGAGAAGTTGGGCAGAGGGCTCGTTTTGGGCAGGAAGCGCTGCTGTTCAATGTGATGCCAAACAAGCCCAGCTTACACCGTGTGCTCTTAGCTCAGATGAAGACAAGCACTGCTTTGGGTACATATATTTACTCTAATAAAATAAAAACTGATCTTTTTTTGGTGTTTTTTGGGGTTTTTTGTCAAGAAAAAAGTTCCCCAGCAGAGGCAGGAGTAAGACCCATGCTCTGCCTGTCGACTTGATGAATGTGCTGTGGTCTGAGCCAGACCACTCAGCTTCCCCTTGTGCTTAAACTAATCCCCGTGTCCATCAATCATCAAGGGAAAAGGCTTGGACCCTCATTTCTTACGCCTCCAATAAATATGCAGAGTGAAGGTGGCTTTTCCTTAGGGCAGAGGTGGAAGGGGAAAGGCAGGAAGAACCCCTTTGCCATCCCAGCACCCTGTGCCTTATGGTCATCCTCATCCTTGGGGAGCAGAAGTTCCCACTCGCTCTGGAAGGCCCCAAGGTTGGGGGATGCCTCTGCCCAACTTCCCCCTGCTCCGGTTTTTCTCCTTTTCCCTGCAGAAACAGAGAGTGTAAAGTAAATAACTGGTTCCTCTAAAACAACTGTACAGAACCAGAGCCTACATCTGTGACCTGCGGTACTTAAGGCTCAGTAAATATGTTCTTAATAATCAGCTGGTATTTGTTTAATGTACAATAATTCTGCTGCTAAGCTCCAGTGAAATGCACAGTTAATTAAATATGTCTTTGAAATCGGTCCTCTGGGGAAAAGATTTTATACTGTCTGAGGGGTCTTTCTTTTTCTTCTTTTTTTTTCTTTTTCTTTTTTGATTTTCCTTTTCCTTTTTCTTTCCCTTTCCCTTTCCCTTTCCCTTTCCCTTTCCCTTTCCCTTTCCCTTTCCCTTTCCATTTCCTTTTCCTTTCCCTTTCCCTTTTCATTTCCTTTCCCTTTTCCTTTTCCTTTTCCCTTTTTCATTTTCCTTTACATTTCCCTTCCCCTTCCCCTTCCCCTTTTCCTTTTCCTTTTCCTTTTCCCCTTCCTTTTCCCTTTCCCTTTCCCCTTTCCTTTTCCTTTCCCTTCCCTTTTCCTTTTCCTTTTCCTTTTCCCTTTTCCTTTTCATTTCCCTTCCCCTTTTCCTTTTCCCTTTCCCTTTTCCTTTTCATTTCCCTTCCCCTTTTCCTTTTCCTTTTCATTTTCCTTTTCCTTTTCCTTTTCCTTTTCCTTCCCCTTCCCCTTCCCCTTCCCCTTTCCCTTTCCCTCCCTCTATTCTCTGCCTGGCTCTGCTGTTTAATTTTATCATGCCCTTGTAATCCCGATGCTGTTTGTGGCTGGGTGCCTGTATCCTGGCTCTCCCCACCCCACCCCAGGCAGGTGGGCACCAGCTTTAACCTCTGCTCCTGGGATTTGACTGTTTTTCCCTGGAGCAAACCAGGCATCACTACCTGAGCTTTCCCTCTCTGCTCCTCTGGGTTTAGGGCTGGGAGAGAGGTGGTGGTGATGCTCAGGGGCACAAACACTGTGGTGACAGAGGGAGCAAGGGAATAATGGGGACAGCAACATCTCCCCTGGAAAGGAAGCAGAATCCATCCCGTTCCCTGTATCCCTGTCCCTCGCTGCGCTTGGGATGCTGATGGGCTGTCCCTAACCAGGACAGCTCGCTGGGGCCATCTCTTCCTCTGTGCAAAGGCGAGGTGATTAAAAGTTACTATCAGATGGCAGCTGGAGGCTGGTAAGCTGGCTGTAATTACTGGCATGTGGAGATATTAAGGGCCAGTGTAATTATAATGCCGAGGTAATGGGGGTGCTAATGTTGTGTTTTACATCTCACAGAGTGGTGTTAATCAATGTGGTACCTGCTGCCCTGCTGTGGGCTCTCCCCAGCCCCACACCACCCTGGTCCCATGCCACCCTGGTCCTGTGCCACCCCAGTTCCATGCCACCCCGGTCCTGTGCCACCCTTGTCCTCTGCCACCCCAGTTCCATGCCGCTCTGGTCCTGTGCCACCCCAGTCCCATCACTACTCCATCCCACAGCCCTTCTCATCACATCCATCCCACCCCTCCAGCCACGTGGGCTGGAGAAAGCAGCCTCAGCGCTGGTGGCCAGGATGGGATGTTTGTGCCTGGCAAAGACTTGCTGCAGTGGGGGGAAAAAATAGCAAATAAAAAGCATCTGATTGATTTTTATATTATATTTGTTTTAACTAATGGAAGAGGAGAGCTTGGGAACAGGAGACATTTGTGGCCAGTCTCCAGTCTGTGTGCCAGGGCTTCCTAAGGGACTGTGGGGACTGCGGTCCCTGAGCTGAGGGCAGGATGCCCTGGGTCCTGTGCAGTCCTTTCTCCACTGGTCAGACTGGGAGAGCAGCTTTTACAAGCTGAGTGATGCCAAAAAAACCCCTACCCTTCACGTGAAGGGTGCTGGTGTCCCCAGAAAGCGAACAGGATGGGGATGGCACGAAGGGGAAGCCTGGGAGGGGGATGGCAGGGGCTGAGGAGGGAGAAGAAGCCAGGATGAGCCCTCTAAGCTGCTGTGTCTGCTCCCACCATCTCTGGATGAGCTGGGATTAGTGACTCCGCAGCCTTTGCAGCCAAAGCAGCTCATCTGGGCCTGAAGATAAGGTGCAGAGGCAGCGATGGGAAGAGGAAACCTCTCTGCAGGCAGCCAAGATCTGCCCAGACCCCTGCAGAGATGCGGGAGGAAGGCCAAGCCATCCTGCAGAAACCCTGAGCTGCTTTTTGTCTACTTGGGTTGGGCAGGTTTGGGGTTTGGTGTTTCCTAATGATTTGTTTTGCATGTTTCCTCCTTCCAGCTCCACGGCTGCTGGAGCAATGGATGCTGTGGGGAACAGAGCAGGGGAGCTGATTAAAAGTCATTTGAAGAGTAATTAAGTTTGATCTGGGACCCTTTGGGATCCCAGTTCTGCTCCTTCCACTCCCAGCATGGTTTATTGGAGACAGTGAGATGGAGGATGCCAAAACAAGGGGAGGTTCAGCACGTGGGCGATGGTGCAGGCAGGAGAGCCACGGGCGGGGAGCACAGGCAGGAGAACAGTGGGGTGGGACATCCATTTGTCCCAAAAGGCAGAAATGGAGAGATCTGGGGAAAACAGAGGGCTGTGGGACAGAGCTGCTGCCTGGGGAGCTCACAACACTGCTGCTATGGCACGAGCAGACATGGTGATGCCCCTTCCAGCCTCACCGGGCTGGAGACACGTGTGGCACCACCCCTGCTCTGTCTCAGGAGCCATATGTCCAGTTGCCGGTCAGGAAGAGGGCAGAGCAGGAGGGCAACAGCCTGATGAAACCCTGATGAAACTCATCTAGATCAGAAGCAGCCCAGCATCGCTGTAAACATTCCCACTAAACCCGGTGGGGCCCGTTCCTGTGAACATCTCCCCTTTACAGGGTGCTTCACTGGGTTGGCACCCCCTGCTCCCCTTTGCCCGCCCCGAGGAACTGCTGCAGAGTGAAACGTTCCCATTCCAGGGCTCTTCAGCCGTATTTTACCCCATATGTCGTAAGACAGGCTGCCTATACAGTGTGTTTAGCTATTGTCTCTTCTGGAAGGCTTCCACGTCCTTATTTATAAGGTCTCTCCAGCCCACAACAGCCCCCTTTGGAAGATCAGTAGCGCAATCATCGCTGGGCCATGAAATAAGACCTGAGGAAGTATGGCTGAGCATAATTTACCTACCACACAGCTGAACCTGCTGAGAAATAAACCTCCATCCCACAGGAACGGAGCAGCACCGTCTTCCCGATTGCTCTCCTAGATCACGAAGCCATCCCCGCCGGCAGCCAGCTCCTGTATATTTGGTGCAGGCTCTTCATCCCCTGTGGAGGATGATTCTTCCTGATAGTCCCTAATGTCTTGTACACGGGCTGTTGGGTAGGGGTTTTTCATCCCCCTTCCCCTCCCTTTTTATTCCCCCATCGCCTGGGGTTCGTATCAGGCATCGCCTGCCTCATCCCAGGGGATTTCCCCTCCTCTCCATCATGCCTGAGCGCCTTGGAGAGCACAGCTCGGTCCGTGCCCCCACATTGGGATGGAGAGGGGACACCTCTCCTCAGGGGTGGAGAAATAAAACCCCAAAGACCCATCTCAGGACAAGCAAGCAGTTCCCACTCCAACCCTGACCTATGGCCTGTGGTGAACCTGGGGTCAGCATCACAATTAGGGCTCAGCTCCCCATGACATCAGCCTCACGTGTGGTGCCACAAACAGTTTGGGGAGAAATCAGCTATTTTTTTCCTTTTCCCTTCACTCCAGGGAGAAGAAAAGGAACAAAAGAAAAAAAAAAACCAACCTTGTTCTGGCTTTTTTTTCTTTTTCTTTTTTTTTTTCCTCTTTTTTTCTTATTTCTCACTTTTTTATCTGAACGCTTTCAAAGTTAATTTCAAAAAGCTGGGAACACTTGATAGTTTTAATTAATCTACTGCCTAGGGAAATACAATTTGTGTAGCCAAAGCCTCTCGCTTTCCTTTGGATAGCTATCTCACTCTGGGTAATGCCCATGGTTCCACTGTGACAGCGATTGCAGCAGCGACTCGGGTGCTGGTATTTTATTTGATCATAAAATGATCAGGTTTAGTTTGGCTCGGCCAGCCAGCCCGGGGTACACTGCAGGAGGAGGAGGAGGAGGAGGAGGAGGAAGGGGGGGAATAGGATTTAATGGGGGGTCAGATGGAAACCGTGCAGGGACGGCTCGTTCACCCAAACTTCAAATCAATTGGAAACAAAGTCTGGAATGATTTTTACCCCACCCCAGCAAGTTATTCAAGGCACATGCTGAAAGAACACTGTGATGCCCTTGAAATACAATAGTGGGTTTGGTTTTTATATGTGGGTTTTTTTTTTTTTCCTGATGTGATTTGTTAATTCATTTTAAATAATTAAGAGTGATCAAGATGTAGGGGGAAATCATGCTGGTGTTGGACTTGCTGCACGCCACGGGTCAGGCAGGGTGAGAACCTGACCTCCACGGGTCCCCAGCGCTGGGGGAGCCCTGGTTTCTACACTGGGGAGGTGACCTGAACTGGTGATGCTGCTGAGCCTGGAGAGCAGCAGCATCACCCCCAGGTCCTCTGCTGGGGATTGGCATACCAGCCACTTGATGGGATACCTGCATCGTGGTGTGATACCAGCCACACAACGTGGTACCAGCCATATGACATGATACCAGCAACATGATGTGATACCAGCCACGTGACCTGGTATCAGCTCTGTGATGTGATACCTGCATCATGATGCAATACCAGCCATATGACACGATACCAGCAACATGATGTGATACCAGCCACGTGACGTGGTACCAGCTCTGTGACATGATACCTGCATTGTGATGCAATACCAGCCACACAACGTGGTACCAGCCATATGACACGATACCAGCAACATGATGTGATACCAGCCACGCAACACAATACCAGCCACGTGATGTGGTACCACCCACACAACATGATGTCAGCTATGTGATGCAATACCAGCCACACGACGTGATAACCAGCCATGCGACACCAGCGTGGCTGTGAGCAGGAGCCCTGCAGACCCAGCATGGCTGTGAGCAGGAGCCCTGCAAACTGCACCCCTGTTCAGGGAATGAAGTGGCTCAGCAGAGGCCAGCCCCAGCCATCCTTATCCACAGTTGATCTCCCACAGGAACGTCGTTACCTCGCTGATTGAGTGTTTGCTAATGCTCCCCCTGCAAGTGCAAAGGGGAGGAAAGGAAAACCCCACATGGGTGCAGGAGGAGCGCAGGGGTGATGGGATGGGGTGGCCAGGTTGCATTTGGCTGATGATGGGAGGTGGAGGAGGTGGGCATGGACCTCCCATGGGGGGCTTTGCTTTTCCAGCATCCCTGCCTCGCTGCCATCAGGAGGTGAGTGGCTCAGGCCCATCACTCCCCATAATCTAGCATAAACACTGCGTTTTGTAGCCACTTAGCTAGGGCTGGCATTTGGAAGTGACATTTAAAGGTCACTGCCAATCTTCCTGCATGGAGAACATGGAGAGGGCGAGAGCGTTTGTGTGGCACCGTGATAGGACCAGGGGTGTGGGCAGCATCAGCAAAGATGCTGAGATGGGTTCCCTGCCTCCCCATCCCTCTCACCCTCCTCCTCCTCCCATTCAGAGCATTTCTTTTTTCCCTGCCCTGCCTCAGCACCGCAACAGCCCTGACATCATCATCATTATTACTATTATTATTACTACTAATATTACTATTACTACTACTATTATTATTACTGTTATTATTATTACTGTTATTTTTATTACTCTTATTATTGGTACAGCTTTGCTTGCATCCTGGGCAGCGCAGTTTTTTGCCAGCCCAACCCACTTCACAGCATCTCCTTAAGTGGGGACATAATACACATTTTTTAAAGTATTGTGAAGTCACACTCCACGTTTTCAGCTCCCCAAAAATAAAAATGTCAATACAAATTAAGTAAGAAAGAAGAGACAATCTGTTTCCATTCTTCAAACCAGGTTTCCAGGCAATTATTCTCGTATCTCCCACATAAAATTAATAAGAATTCTGCTTGAACATTCAATAGGCTTTAGTTTTGCATAGCATCTTAGAGGCAAAAGGAGGACAGAATGCTTAATTACTTTCCTCCAGCCTCTTCTCCTTATAAAGTGTGTAGATAGCAGTGCCTATACGTAGCTGTCCATACGTAGCTTGGCTTGAGTGTACAATACAAGAACTGGGGAGGGGGTTGTGGGGACTCAGGGAGTGGTTTGATTTATAAGGATGGGGTAGGAGGAGTGGGGAGAAAGGAGCACTGGGGCTCAGGCCATGAGGAGGGTGATCAATGAGAGGCCATCGATTCCCTTTCAGCAGTTTGGAAAGGGAAGTGCTCCTGTATTGACCATCGATGGGATGTGCCGGTGCCACGGCCCCAGAGCCGAGGGGCTGGGCAGGGACTGTGAGTGAAGGAAGAAGGCTCGTGCCCATCTAAGGATAATCATCAGGGAAAGGTGTGTGAGTGATACCAAGCCTCTGGGCAGCTTGGTCTCTACACCACTCGGTTCAGATGAGCAGTAAACCAGGGGCAGCAGTTTGCAGCGGGTGGTGATGCGATACCAACACACAGCTGGTATCACAGCAGCTGCAGTGACACAAGTCCTGGGCTGTCAGGGGTTTTTTTAAGACTTTGCATGGCCCTTTTTACTACTCTTTCCCCCCCACTCTGCTCTCTCTCTTCCCCCCAGCTTCCAGGCTTCCCCCCCTCGCCATTCCTGTGCTCAGCCTTCCCACTCAAAGAGCTCTGTCCTCTCCCCAGCTTCTCCATAAACTGAAAAAGACTTGGATCTGGGAGAAGCAGGAGTCTCCCAAGTAACAGAGCGATAGATAAATGGATGTGTCCATATGGAGAAAGGCAAATAGACAGGAAGATACGGAGACTGGGTAGCGAACGTTCTCTGTGTGTGTGTGTGTGTCTGAAATCAAATTAAGAAATTTCTCACATATGTTTCGTTCCATCAAAGCCTCAGTGCTGCAGACTGTGTTTCCTACCTCACTGCCATAAATAAAGCATCGTTTGCAAAAAAGGACAACAATAATATCAGGCTAATATTATTGCAGCCCATAAATAAACACCGGGAGAGTCACCACTGGTAATCAGGAGGTCGTTTCCAATTCAGCATCTTATTGTTTTTAATGCAGTGGCACCAAGTCTGCAGTCGCTGGGTTAGAGGGCCAGGCACTGCGCTGGGGAGCAGCAACAGCCTTTCTCTATCATTTCAGAACAGCTAGTTTATCAGTATGGATCTGATTAGCTATCTGCTTTCGGCCACGTCTGAAATAAATCAGCATAATCCCATTGACACCAGTCGAAATACGATGATCTCCATCCACTAAGTATCCATCCATCCATCCATCCATCCATCCATCCATCCATCCTTGTCCCTGCAGCTCATGTAAATTCACATAGCTGTATCAAAATGTTGGTAAATATATATATAATCTGCGTGTGCATATGTGTTTATTTCTGTTTAGCTCTATTTATACACACACATACATGCATATATGATTTTCTCTCTTTAAAATATTAAACCAAATTACATCTTTTCACAGAATACAGACATTAATTCTGTTTCCAGGAGATTTGTCAAATCAGTGGTCTGTGTTTGCATAACAAGCTCTTTGGTTATGCTGCACTGCATATAAATTACCACGCTGTCAGGCTCCAGATCAAAATCAGTGGGTTTTAAGCAGAATCTCTCACATTGATTAAGATGTGCTTTATGTTATGTGCATCCATTACACCTAGAGCCCCAAAGGCAGCTTCTTTTTGTGCCCAAAAGCAGTAGGAAAGCCCCACAAAGTCCTTTACAGAGGGGATCCACTCTTGTCCTGCTTTTACTGTGTGGGATGGGTGCTGGAGGGGAGGGATGCTCCGTCCCTGGACCCCTCCGTGATGCAGAAGCCTCGCCTGTGCCTGGGCTGGCTGTGTTATCACATACACAGGCACAAACAAAGTCTATTAAATGCACAAACCCCAGACTGTATCTCCTCCTCTTCAAAGCTCCACTTATCTGCCGTGGCAGTGAACAGCTTGGGGTTTCTAAGGCACAATCGGGAAGCACAGTCTCCATCCACACAGGCAACAGTCATCTGTTGGTTTGTTTTAATGAGATAAAACCCTCTCCAGAAGTCAGGGCACCGGGCTCCCATGCTCTCTGCTTGTCTCTGACTCTCCTTCTCTGTTTGCCTGTACACCCAGGGACCAGCTGCGCCAGTCATGCTCTGATTTATCTGGATTTTGCCCCAATTTTGGGTTATCAGAGTCCTGGCAGCAGTGATGGTCCATCTACTGGCTACTTTTATTTCCAGAAAGATCAGATTATTTTTTTTAATAGGAAAAAACAAAAGGCTTTTAAGTAATAAATCAGAATATCCCATAGGATGGAGATGCTCATTTCTGCTCAGCTTGTCTCAGCTCCATCCCATCACAAGCTCCTGCGTGGCTCCAGCCATTCAGACCCTGCATCCCCTCTGCCAAACCCAGGGGCAGTGGGACATTTCTTTTAAGAGATGGACTTAACCACGATCCAGAGGCGGCACAGGATGCAAAGCCTACCAGCTTCCCAGGTAGAAACGATGGGGGAAAAGGAAAAATAATCACCTTTCCCATTGAAAAAATGGGAACACTGCTCCTTGCCAGGGCTTGTCTTCCCGCAGCTTTCTGGCTTCCAGGAGGCTGCCAAGAAAAGGGTCATTTTGAACTGTATTTTTAGCATGCTGGCACCTGCCCATGAAGAAAGAAGGTGAGACTTGCCAGCTCACTTCATGCAAGACTATAGAGTGGCGGCAGATGGGACCGGTTCCTGGTTGCTGACAGGGATGTGAATAGAAGCTTAAATTAAAGCAGCGAAGTTCTGGAGGCCTGGGTGCTTTTTCCATACGTGCCAGTAGTATTTTGCCTTAGTTTGCACAGAGGCACCAGGGAACCAGCTACACTTTAATTGTATTTCTTTAATTTTACCAGCCAGAAGCCTTGAGGCAGAGCCACATGAAAGGAAATTATGAATCGGGAGAATTCCTCTTCTTGTTTACCTATTTAAAGTGCATTTCCTTGGTGCTTTTCCCACCCGAGGCAGAGAAAGAAGCCCATAGAAAAATGCAGCAGAATGAGTTTTAAAGTCTCCTACCGTGCTTGCACAGGGAAGAGCTGGGGACTTGCTGGTGTCCTGGGGTGTCTCATGCCATACAGCTGGTTTTTTTAATTGGGGAAACAGGAGCTTCAAGAGTCCTAGAAGCTAAATACCGACCCCAAATCAAGTGCAAAGAAACCTCAGAAGATAAAGCCTGGATCAGCACCTAACCCCAGCCTCCCCAAGCCTGCCCCACCACTGAGCATCCCTGCAGCATCCCTGCAAATAATCCGAGGCCACCAAGCACAGTGAGTGGGACAGACCCTTAGGGCCAATAGTTCTTCAAGGAACATCTCCTAATCCATAAATATTGCTACCAAAAATGCAGGACAAAACATAATGTATAAAAGATTGAACAGAAGATCTATTATGCCATTGCATAGCAATCCTGTCTTGGGGAATTTATGTCTTCGATATATCCCCTGTTAGGAGAGCTTCTGCTGGCTGATGGAGGAGTTCAATTCATCTTGCATCTGTTGCAAACTATCAATATTATGGTTTGCCCATTTAAAGGGGAATTGGGATCAAGTCTTTGGGCTATTTATAATAACAAATAATGAAGAAATGAAAAATCCTTGTGGCACCACTGATACTGTGATTGCTGTGGGTTAATTCGCTGGGACCCTTTCCTTCCCCACCCCACTTCAGGGATGCTTCAAGTCTGGGGGGATATGCAAAGCTGCCTGGCAGGAAGGGAATAAGGGATGACAATGATGGTGCCCACTTTTATGGCAGCAAATCTCACCCAGCAGCTGCTCTTGCAGGCACATATTCATGCCTGCATCTCTTCTTGAGCAGGGCTTGCTTTAATCCAGCCCATCTCCCCTTATTTTATGGCTCCTGTGCCTTTATGCTCTATAAAACCCTCCCTGCGTGGCCGTGCTCACTGCCAGCACCGTGCAGGACTTGGGATGTAAAAGTTTGGGACTGAAATCAATCCATCATCACCAGGTTTATAGACAGCCCTACCAAACACTTCACAGTTTAATCACGGCTGAAATCCTATATAATATTCCCCCCTCCCCCCAGAAAAGGGCTAACAGCCAATGTAAAACAAATCCCAGGCTTTTTCTTGCCCTTCCCCTTGTATGAGCTGGAGGATGAAGGGGTTTTGGGCTTTGGCTGCCCAGTTGTGCTCTGGGATGTGCATCCTCCATCAACCAGCCCTCCCGCTCCAAATGCCAACCCAAAAAAGGGGGTGACCCACTATGGTGGGGTGTGAGGGCAGACAGGGCACCCTCAGGGTGTTTTCCAAGCTGGGTTCTGTTGCTGAATTGCTTCAGGGTCCCTACATTCCCCCCCTCTCCCAAAACTGGCCATCCCATGGGCATATAGCCCTGCATCGCCCGACCACCCCCAGCCATCCGACCCTCTCCCACCTCCACACCAGTTTCTCGTTCCTTCCTGGGAAGAGCACAAGCCCAGCGCTGGATGGAGAGGGGATTTGGGAGAAAGGAGGTTATAAAACACTCAGCAAAGTTCCACTCGGTGCTCCAGGTCTAAAATTAATAGGTGCAACCCATAATCCTCTCTTGGAGAGAGGTGGCAGGGTGGGGAGGGGGGAGAAGCATGAGAAAAATAATGGTCAAATCCCCATGCCTCCCTGTCAGAGAGTCCTCCAGGTCTGTGGAGTTCAATGCATAGGAAATGAGGTGGAGACTCAGCACGTTTGCAGGGAACACGGGTCAAAAGTGACCTTCACAAACGCAGCCCCGGGTGCAGAGCGGTGTGAGGATGGCTGGTTGGCTTCCCAGCACAGCCAGGCTGGTGGGGGGGTCCTCAAAGCCCATCCTTTCAGGGCACTGCACGAATGAAATGAGGCTGCTGCAAGGCTGAGGATGGAGCTGCTTTTGGGTGGCATCATTGGAAAGTCGTTGCACCCATCCAGGAGCTGCTGATCTTTAGGGCAAGAGCATTTCCTGCAGCATCCCACTGCCCCTGGGAACACTGTGTGCCCCCCTCCCCACCACCCCTGCCCCATGGCATTGGGGCTCCCATGTTTACCTTCCACCTGATTTTGGAAACCCTTACCCTGGGGGGAAAGAGGCTGGGGGACTGTGCTCTCCATGCCCACCCCAGATCAAAGCTGGCCCCCTTGCCCTCGCCACACACTCACTATTCACATCACTCCCTGCTTGGCTTCAAAGGGCTTCTCTGCCTGGCCACATCTGCACCACAGCCCCAGCACGCTGAGCTGCTGTTAACAGCTGCATGTACCAGTGAGATCAAAACAGGGGGACAGGGAGGGAAGGGGAGGGGAGAGGTGGGGGGCTCTCCTCCCAGCCTGAATAATTTATGAGAGAGCAAAGGCAAATTATGGAGAGAAGGGATGAGGGGGGAGGAGGAGGATGCTCCTCACCGTGCTGCATGCAGGTCAATGCCAGCATGGGTCAGTGAGCCCCCCTACCCGCTCCCCACTGCCCGCAGACATCATCCCCTGCCCCACGCTGCCTTGTCTGCCCTTGGGAGGGGGAAAATACAATCACCTGGTCCCTCTCCATCAATCCCACCCTCCCGATGGCATCTCCACCCCTTGGATGGTCCTTTCCTGACCCAAACATGGGTCTCACCGCAGCTGTGCAAAGGGGTGTTGGCATCACAGGGTGCTTTTGGTGTGCCTTCCAGTCCCTGAAGGGAGCAGAGAAACAGGAGGGGAATCAGCTTTTTAAAAGGTAGATAATGGCAGGACAAGGGGGATGGAGTGAAGCTGGAGGAGGGAAGGGTTAGAGGAGATATTAGGGGGAAGTTCTTTCCAGAGAGAGTGATGAGGGGCTGGAACAGGCTGCCCAGAGAGGGGGTGGATGCCCCATCCCTGGGGGTGTTCAAGGCCAGGTTGGATGGGGCCCTGGGCAACCTTGTGTAGCTCCAGGCCTGGAGGTTGGTGGCCCTGCCTGTGGCAGGGGGTTGGAGCTCTGTGACCCTTGGGGTCCCTTCCAACCTAGACCAGTCTGTGATTCCATGATTCTATGATGCACTGGTGGCTTGAGAGGTAAAACACTGCTGCCCAACCCATGTTTTGGTGGAAGCAGGCAGCCAGGGCGGTACAGCCACGCTCGCCGATGCTCCTCACCACGGTGACCCCGCTGGGGAAGCTTTAACCACCATCTCCAGGGCACCACCAGCAAAAGCAGCGGGGACAAGAGCTCAGCATCTTCCTCCCCACTTCCAGTGATGAACGAGCCACTGGGAAAGACGGATGAGCCGGAGCTACCAAGGGCCCCACGCCTGTTGGTTAGGAGAGCTGCTGGAGCGGCAGCGGGGCAGCAGCGAGTGCTGGGGGTGTTTAAAGCAGCAGCTGGTACGCTGGGGAGTTCAACATTAAAGACAAAGTGGTGGGGTTTTTTTTTTTTCTGAAAAGCAATCTATTCAGAAGCAATTATGCCCTGGTACCTGTGTTGAACTTCCTTGTTCCTTATTGCAATTACATTTGCATGAAAATGGGATTAAAACCCTTATTTTTGCCTTTTTTCTTAGGGTAACAGATTCCCACCTGTTCCAAATATGAAGGGATCACCTGGATGAGACCGCAGTGGGGTGTGATGGGGATGACAGAGGGATGACCCCCGCTCCCCCTGCCACGCTGCCCTCGTGTCCCCCAGCCTCTCCCATCCCTGCCTCCTCTCCCTCAGACACCTCACTGCTCAAACACACAGCCAAAAAACCACCCCAAACCCTCCCAGCCGGTCTTTTTCTATTTGTTCAGTAATCATATTTGATTTAATTTCATGTTTCCCCCTCATTCTTTTTTTGCTGTGCTTTCCACTCAGAAATAACGACAGCAACACGCTGCTATTACTCCTGTCTCTGGAGCTGATTCCTCTCCTTTCCTTCCCTTGTCATTTCCATCCCTGGGTTCTATTTTCTTCCGCTCCCCCCCCCGCCCCTTCCTTCTCTCCATCCTTTTCATACGCCGACTTCTGCATCTCAGCTTACTCACCTGGAACCTGCGACATTCCCTGGCTCATTGTGATTAGATTGTGTCTCCCAGCCCCGTGCTGCCGAGCCATTTTTAAATAAGACATTCACTTAGCACAATCACCTAATTATTGTGGAGTTTAGTGCCATTGTGTTTTTAGATACGCTCCCACAATTGATTTTTTTTTTGGGGAGGGGGAAGGACAGGAAAGAAGAGCAATTGTTCCCCCCACAAACCGAGGTATTTAATACATGGTGGGTTTTGTGTGCGTGTTACATTTTTAGAAAATCAATTTCTGGCCGTTGGATGTTATTTGTTCAGCCTGAGACAGAGTGTGTGCGGCGGGGCCGGAGCTGGAAGGACATCGGAGGACCTTGCAAAGAGCTGACACAAAGCAGACATTTATTCCTGGGCTGTAACTAAACAGCCAGCCAGCCAGCCCTGTGAGGGGCTCCAGATTTATCTTTGTCCCACACACGCCCAGTGCCCTCTTGCCTGGACTCTTGGTATGTGAGGTGACTCATGATGCTGAGGGTTTGAAAAGCGCTGCTGCTATTTAATAGAGGGGGGGGAAAAATAAGGAGAGAGTTAAAAAAAATGGTGTGGGCAGCCTCCTGCACACAGCTGCCCTGTGATGCCTTCGCCCCGCTGAAGGATGCTCTCCACCTCAGCTGCCCTTCGGCAGTGACTGCGTCGCTTCAGCACTCGCCATACTGGGATGGTCATGGTCCTTATTGCTTCCTAAACCTGCCCAGCATCCCCAGGAAGGGTGATGTTCGGTCCCCATTGCATCCTAAACTTGCAGCATCCCCAGGAAGGGTGACGTTGGGTACCCATCACTTCCTAAACCTGCCCAGCATCCCCAGGAAGGGTGATGTTCGGTCCCCATCGCTTCCTAAACCTGCCCAGCATCCCCAGGAAGGGTGATGTTCAGTCCCCATTGCATCCTAAACTTGCTCAGCATCCCCAGGAAGGGTGATGTTTGGTCCCCATCGCTTCCTAAACCTGCCCAGCATCCCCAGAAAGGGTGATGTTCAGTCCCCACTGCATCCTAAACCTGCCCAGCATCCCCAGGAAGGGTGATGTTTGGTCCTCATCGCTTCCTAAACCTGCCCAGCATCCCCAGGAAGGGTGATGTTCAGTCCCCATTGCATCCTAAACCTGCCCAGCATCCCAAGGAAGGGTGATGTTCAGTCCGCATTGCATCCTAAACTTGCTCAGCATCCCCAGGAAGGGTGATGTTCGGTCCCCATCGCTTCCTAAACCTGCCCAGCATCCCAAGGAAGGGTGATGTTCAGTCCCCATTGCATCCTAAACTTGCTCAGCATCCCCAGGAAGGGTGATGTTTGGTCCCCATCGCTTCCTAAACCTGCCCAGCATCCCCAGAAAGGGTGATGTTCAGTCCCCACTGCATCCTAAACCTGCCCAGCATCCCCAGGAAGGGTGATGTTTGGTCCTCATCACTTCCTAAACCTGCCCAGCATCCCCAGGAAGGGTGATGTTCAGTCCCCATTGCATCCTAAACTTGCTCAGCATCCCCAGGAAGGGTGATGTTCAGTCCCCATTGCATCCTAAACTTGCTCAGCATCCCCAGGAAGGGTGATGTTTGGTCCCCATCGCTTCCTAAACCTGCCCAGCATCCCCAGGAAGGGTGGTGTTGGGTCTGGCTAAAGCCCCTAAACAGACAGCGAGCTGCCCTGGCACAGGGCTTTGTGGTCCAGAGCGTGGCTGGAAAATGCTGATTCAGTAGTTGTGTGATGGGAACCAGGACAGGAGGGGGAGGCAGGGGCTGGTTCTAGCTGGGCATCGCTCCTCTACCCCATCCCTAGAGTGGTTACGGCCAAATCCTCAGCAAGGATGGCCAGACTGCCAGCTTCACTTGCCGAGGTGTGAGGAAGAGGAGGAGGAGGAGGAAGAGGAGGAGGAGAAGGAGGAGAAGGAGGAGGGCAGACGAGTCAAACTCTAATGAGCCGCTTGCAGCCGCGCACACGGATACGCACAGCTATTAACCACCAAACAACAACAGCGACAACAAAAAACCCCTCCTCTGCTTTGACTGCCTCTCTAATGTCTCTGCAGCCATCTGTCTCTCCAGGAGGAAGGCTCCTTTTTTTTTTTTTTCCCCCCCCCATACTTAAAGGCTTTGTAAATTCCTTGCAAACAAGAGCAGCCGAGGCAGCAGCGGAGCCGCTGCGCTCCCAGCAGCAGGTTTGATGGCCCATCTGGCAGAGCACGGTGCTCCTGCCCGCAGCCTACCCTCCCCTGCCTGCCACCGGGGTGTAAATGCACCCGTAAAACCCACGCACTGGTAATTATTATTTAATTACACATGCTGGCAGCCGTGGAGAAGTGGGGTTGGAGAGGGGGGTGAGGGGGAGTGCTGGCTGCCGCAGCTCAAAGAGGCATTTCTGGCTCTGCTGAGGAGTTTTGGATTTCCTGAAGGCACCTTGGAGACTCCCTCACCCCCCTCCCTGCCTCAGTTTCCCTCCCGAGGGAATGAAATGGGTGCTAGGAATACTTCTGCAGCTCATGATGGAGCTGCAGGCAGGTCTTGCTTTTCCAGCCAGGTAGGTCAGTCAAAAAAAAAACACCCCCAACCTTAAGGAAGGAGAGAGGGATTTATTTCCTCTAGTTCAAGACTGACAAGGACATGGCTTCATCTAGGACAGGCACGCTTGAAATCCTTGTGCTCTAAAAATAATTTATAGGGCAAATTTTTGCCACATTGGTATAAGCTGCCTTTGACTGGGATTGCATTGGCAGGGCTTTAGATTAAGCAGAATCATGGATGTAAATCAGGAGCGGCCCCGGGAAGTTTCTTGGCATTGCACTCGTGTCACTGTGATCACTGGTCCAGATCAACAGCATCTCCATAAACCTGCGTGACACTGCATCAGGGCTGGAGATGGTGCCGGTATAAATCTAGAGAGGTGCTTGATTGTGGTGTTAATTTTAAGGGGGAAACAAGGCAGGGATGCTCTGGGGCCCTTTGGGGTGAAGAAGAGGTGGTGTTTGGTTGTGATGGAAACTTCATCGCAGCTGCTTCAGCTGTCCTTAGGACAAGAGAGACATCCTGGACCTGAGCAGGGACAGGATCTCAGAAGGAAACAGCTCAGCATCAGCCTGGGGCCAGCCTGGCTGCTGGGGAACCCTGGGGTGGGGTGGGAGTGCTCCCTCCCACCCTTGTGCAGGTCTGCTCTGCTCTGCACAGCAGGATGCTCTGGATGCAGCTGCTGTTCGCTTCCCCCTCCCACCCCCCGGTCTCCCAGGGCAGTATTGATCAGGCCGTGTTATGATTGCTAAGTAATTCTCAGCAGCTTTGTTAATAGTCAAGAGACAGATAATGTGTGAACTACCTTCACTGGAGATGGCAGCCAGGAGCTGGGAGCTGCCTGGGCCAGAAACCAGCACTGACTGCTGCCTGCCTTCCCATCGCGCTGCCTGATGCTGCCTGGCCCCATGCTGATGTGCTGCAGCTGGGATTTGCCAGGAGAAAGGATGAAACACACGTGTTCTGCTCTAAAACTAAAGGATTTGGGGTCTGCAAGGTGCCCAGCATCCCAGCACCCTGCTCCTGCATCGGTGCCAGGCTTTCTTTAAGCCCATTACAAAGCCCAAATGCCAACGGGAGCTCCTGGGGTCACCTATCTCCTGTTAATCTGCCATTAAAATACCAGCCAGAGGACAAAAATAGAGGGGTCCATTCTTCATTCGGACAGCGGGGGGCCATAAATTGCTCCACTGTTTGGCTGAAATGAGGTCTTTGAGGCTGAGAGCTAAGCCCTGCTCCCTCCCCGCTCCTGGCCCAGGGATGCCGAGGAGGGAGCAGAGCAAAGGATGCTACCTACTCCATCCCGTGCCCCTACCTGAGGAGACACCTCCAACCCTGCTGTGTCCACCCCCAGGAGAGGGAAAAACAAGCCTCAGACCAGTAAATGAAGTTGTCTTCTGGATTTTGTGGCTGAAGGACTTCCCAAGTGACTGGCTCTGGTCCCTGCTCTGCCACACATGAATTTGGGTGGAAGAGAGCACCCACCCCCTTCCCTGTATGGCCCAGGACTCACTGGAGGGTCCCAGTTCCAACGGCTGGGACATCCCACGCAGGGATCCATCCCACCCAGGGATGCAGCCAGGCTGGAGAGGTTCCCTGAGCACTTTGTCAGCTGGCAGAGTGATGCTACCTGAGCTGGCATGGAGCTGCAAATCAGGCTTGCCTTTTGCAGTATATACATATGGAACAAGGTTTATATATGAGGGGGAAAGAGCCCATAAAGAAGAGTTATGATGTCCAAGAGGAGCTGATTTATAGCACGGAAAACTTCAGGCTGTAGCTCAGCATGGGGAATGACAGCCCCTGACAGGTGGCCATGAATAAATCCAAAAGTTCTCCTGCCTCTGGTAGTCGGTGGCCAAATCCTTCAGCAGGTTAGAGGAACCTCTGCCTGCCACCCCTTTTAATAATCAAGAGGTGGGGAGGAGAGTGGGAGAGTCTTGCTGGCTTTTTCCTTTCCTTTTTTAAAGCTTTCTCTCCTGCCCTGTGAATCCTGAGCACAGCCACGAGCAGCTCTCTTGGCAATAAGGTCTTTGTTACAACCACCCATGCAGTAAGTGCTTAATTAGGTCCCTATGTCAGCATCCCTTGCTGCTGCTGCCACAGCCAGCCTCTCATCCCAGTGCTTCCCCAGTGTTAGCCCATCCTGTGCTGTCACTCCAGCTTGGGGCTGATCTGTATGTGGGTTCCTGGTCCAGACACACACTCTGCCTGTGTCAACTCCAGCATGGAGAGGAGCCAGCCAGCTGTGGAGCCCTGATGATGATGCATGAACCCATCCAACTCCCAGTGCCCCATCGCTTTGGGACAAGCTAGTGGACTGAGCTCTCTGAGACAGGGCAGAGACACAAGTGAGCCAGAGCATCTGCATCTTTCATGGAGCCAGACCCCTTGCCAGCTGAGAGTTTGTCTAAGTGAGACATGCTGAGCATCAGGCAGAGCTCCCTACCTGCAGCTCCATTTGCCAACGTGTTCTGAATGAACTGTGCTGGATTTGGGGTTCCCAGGAAGGTGGAGCTCCCATAAGAGAGGCACCTCCTCCACAATCCAGCTTGGCTACTTCACCTGCTGATGGACAGCTTGTCCCTGCAAGGCTCTACACATGCAGGACACACTCCTCCAAGCACCCCTGGTGAGGCACCACTCCCAGCACACCCCCTGCCACCTCCCAGAGACCCCTCCCTGCACGCCCAGGGAGCCTGATGTGCCCCAGACTCAGCTGACACAGTGTGTGCAGGGATGATGCTTCCCAGGGACGATGCTTCCCCTTTCGCTGCTTGTGCACTAAATCACTCCCAAACTCCCAGCTGAGGAGAGGAATCAGATGCTCTCATGTCTCAGGAGAAGGGGACAGGGGAGGGAGGGTGTTCCTGACTCTGGTTCAGCCACTTCAAGCTCTCAGGAGGTACCACAGGCAGCAGAGCAGCACTGAACGTGCTGTCAGCCTTTCTGAGAGCCATGTGCTGACACAGAGTTCAATTGCCAGCACTGTAAAGCTGGGGCCAGGCACACACACCAGAAGCTGATGCTTCTTCAGCACGCAGTATCAACAGATTTATTTGCTTGTAAGCCCTCCCAGAGCGGAGACAAGGGCTTTTGTGGGCACATAAAGCAGAATTCACAACATCTTGGTGCATCCCGGGTGTCTGAGCAGCTAGGCTTCCTCTCCCGTTCCCTTGGTTCCCATCCTGCTTGGGTCATAGAATCATAGAATCATAGAATGGTCTGAGTTGGAAGGGACCCCAAGGGTCACAGAGCTCCAACCCCCTGCCACAGGCAGGGCCACCAACCTCCAGGCCTGGAGCTACACTAGGTTGCCCAGGGCCCCATCCAACCTGGCCTTGAACACCCCCAGGGATGGGGCACCCACCCCCTCTCTGGGCAGCCCCTTCCAGCCCCTCCCCACTCTCTCTGTAAAAAACTTTCCCCTAATATCTAATCTAAACCTTCCTTCCTTTAGTTTTAATCCATCCCTCTTGTCCTGTCATTGTCTATCCTTTGAAAAAGTTGAATCCCCTCCTGCTTATAAGCTCCCTTCAGGTACTGGGAGGCTGCAATGAGGTCCCCCCACAGCCTTCTCTTCTCCAGGCTGAATCAGCCCAGCTCCCTCAGCCTCTCGTCGTAGGGCAGGTGCTCGAGCCCTCTGAGCATCCTCATGGCTCCTCTGAACCCTCTCCAGTAGTTCCACATCCTTCTTGTATTGGGGCCCCAGCTCTGGACACAGGACTCCAGCTGGGGCCTCACGAGGGCAGAGCAGAGAGGGACAATCCCCTCCCTGTCCCTGCTGCCACCCCTCTGCTGATGGAGCCCAGGATCCCATTGGCCCTGCGAGCTGCAAGAGCCACTGCTGGCTCATGTTAAGTTTCTCATCCACCAGAATCCCCAAGTCCTTCTCAGCAGGGTCACTAACAACACAGCCACACCGTCACCCCATCATCTCTCCCCCAAACACCAGGGTTACCCTCACCAAAGAGCAGAATCCCCTCTGCTTCACCCTAACCCTGCGACGTGGAACACGCACTCACAAACCCCCCCCCCACCAGCTCCCACTCCCAGCATCTCTCCACAGGGCTCTCTCCCCCCGCCAGCCAAGGCAAGTGACTAATTAACTCCTGTAATTGCACAGCTTGCTAGCTTCATTCACCGCATCGCTCGGGATGTGATTAATTCTTTGCTCATGAAAGGTGAAGCCAGGCGCAGCCCCGGCGCCCGCAGCCCCCTCCCACCCCACTCAGTTAAGTCAGCACCACAGCAGCCGCTCCCCCTCTCCCCTTCCACTCGTTGGAGGTGAAAGTACAGTTTAATTTCTAAAGCCACCCAGCCGTGGATGCTGCTCTGTGAATTAGGCTGGTAATGAAATATCCACGCTGAATATTTGATGAAGAGGAGAGCAGCCCATCAGTGCCCAGCAGCAGCGTTGGCTTGATCTCATCATTCCCCAAATAAATCTGAAACAACCACTTTTTGGCAAAGTTTGCCAAGGGGGGGGGGGGGAAAGATCCTTGAATGCTCTTCAGTTCCCATTGGCATGATGATCCTTGGTGCCACGAGAGCCCCTTCATTTCGCTGAGCAAACAAGAGAGGGGAGGAAAGGGGCTGCGATCCAATAGCCTGCAAACACCAGATAGTGTTTGCTGGGTCTTTCCAGCTTAGAATGGCATTAAAAAACAAAAAAAAAAAAAGGAGGGGAAAGGGAGGAGAGGGGAGGGAAAGAAGCATTTTTCAAAACTTGGCTTTTCAATTTATTGCATGGCATCCTGCAGCAACAGGCAGGATGAAATAGGTCCTTGTTATCTCTCCCTGCCCCCCCCCACCCCCGAAAAAAAAGAGACAAGCTGTACAGGAGAAATAGATAATTTCTATCTGGTTTTTTTTATATGCTTCATAAAATGCATTGTTGCAGGCATGTAAAATATATGTGGCCAGTATAAATATGTTTAAAGGCGTGATTTTAAGAACGGCCTGCTGGAATTACTCAGAGAAGATCCCACAGCAACATCACCTGGGGCTGCTGGGGTCCCTTCCACTGTGGGTGGGACAGCTCAGCCCTGGACCCATCACAAGCACTGGGGGATCCCCAACCTTGGCTGGATCCTGTAACCTCCCTGGAGAAGCGCTGGGGCTGGGGTTGGGGTTGGCTCATTCCCATGCAGCTCCAGGTACGGCAGCGACTCAGCAGCTCAGCAAATGAGCTAGTGAAAACTGTTTTATCTATTGATCTATCCACCCTGCGAGCCAGCTGGCAGAGCAGCAGCCACTCCATCACCCAGCGGAGCTGCGCCGGCTGCTCGGCCACGCCGGCTCCTCCATCCTTCTTCTTCTGAGCAAATGAAGAGGTGGGGAGACAAACCCCCAGCCCAGGCAGCCCTCGCTCCTCACGTCCCAGCCCAGGAGTGGGACGTGCTCAGCTTTGCACTGAGGGTGGTCAGAGATGCCGTTTGCAGTTCTTCCTGTGGGATTTTGGGACAGAAGCAGCTGATGGCTGGGGGGGAAATGGTCTCCTTCTCTTTGCCACGACAACTGGGGCTGTTTTACAGACCAGCTGCCTCCATCCTTGGGAAGGACGCCCACAGAAACCTCCCTTCCATCCCCCAGAACCCTTCCTGCAGCCTCACAGGGAGGAGGATAGGTGCACAAACCTCCACCTTCCTCCAGTAACCCCAGTAAGCCGTTTTTCCAGGGGGAGATTTCCAGGAAGGTTTGGGAGGGTTCTTCTAAATTACAATATGTGAATAAGAAAGTGGAAGAAAAAGTCTTTTTCAAGCCAAAGTCGAACAGAGAAAATACTGCACTATGTGAAAGAGATAAGGAGAAGAGCTGTTTATTCCCTCGGTGGCACGAGGCCTGCCTTTGAAGCAGATAAATCTTTGCTGGTAATACAGTACTTAAACCAGAACTGACACCTTTTTATATCAATTGCTGAGAATTGCCTTTGTGAGGCTCTGATATAAAGGCTGCCTTGGCTGTAGCTTGCATACCAATGGCTCTCCAACCTGTTGGTTAACCTGGCTGGCTCTGCCCCGTCCGTGCCTCGGCATCTCTGGCTGCTGGCTGCGTGCCTGGGAGCTCCATCACTCCCAAATGCTTCTGAAAATCTTGGGTTTGGTCCTTTATTCTGCCCCCCTTCAAAGCACCAGCTGAATTTCAGAGCTGCATTTCACCTTGGGGGCTGATTCTCCAGCTGTGGTTGCATTTTATGCCCCCTTGGCAGCAACACAAGCAACACAAGCCTGGGCAAGGGCACTGGGGAAGCAAGGAAGTGTTTACTCAGATGTGTACATACTGCATCTCTGTGAGCCCTGAGCCCAGCCCTGCTGCACACACCTCAAGCCATTCCCAGCCCTGCTGGTGCAGAGCACTCCTTACTGGGGATGTCATCGCATTGTTCCCCAGGTCTGGTGGCTGCAGGGCAAGGGCAGAGGGCTCTGGAGGCAGGGAGCCAAGGTGAAGCAGGGAAGGATGGAGAATACATAAGGAATTTGAAGACCAAAACTTGGCCTGAGACATGGAGGTTCAGAGCCAAACCTGGCACTGATGTGCCACACAAAAGTTTTTCCATCAAGGCAATACTACTACTACTACTTCTAGTACTGGTAGTAATAGTAATAAAATCCTCAGAGGTAAATGGCAGCCACCACCGCTGCAGAGAGCTCTGCCATGTGCATCCCCAGCTGGGGCAGCTGGTGGGTCCCATCCTGCTCTCCCTTTTGCTGACTTTATCCCAGCGTGGCAGCACCAAGCTGGCTGGAGCATCCCTGATTCACACCCAGAAGGACCAGGGTCCAGTCCAGTACATTTTGGCAGCTACCCCACCCATCTAAAGCTTCTGCATCTGCTCTCACATGGTAGAATTAACATAAAGCATCCTACGGCAGAGAGATGTTTAATTTAGATGATTATGTTATTACACAACACAATTCTAAGTGCTACAAGCTCCTGAGAGAGCAGCAATCAAAAAAATTCCCCCTCCAAAATCACCTAATGGCTGTGAAAGCCTGTAACAAACTGCAACCCACAGCACAATGAATAGTGTAGTTAAAAGTACTTAATGCCCCTAAATACCTGATTTTGCTCTGATCAGGGGCACAGGTCAGTGTGAGAGGCAGAGAGGTGATTTGGAACCTCACAAGACCATTACTGCCAGACAGCTGGGATGCCTTTTTCGGGGGACGTGGTAGAAAGAGATGAATTTCAGAAGAGCTGGAGGAAAAACCCACCCCAATCCCTCCCAAACCAGATTAGATTGTTATTTGTAGATTTATTTTTTTTGGCGAAACCTAAGGGCTGTCCTGCACAGGGCAGCCTGGAGAGCACTGAGGAGGACTCAAGCCACAGCCACACTGTGTCCTGAGAGTAATTAGACATCAATCGTGGCTGCTGATGCTGCAGGCAGGGAAGTGATGCTCGGGGTGGTGGAGGAGCAAATCATAAGCAGGAGAAGGGGTGGTGGAGAGGGGTTCTCTCTGGGTGGCGATTCCCCTCCACTCCCTATGGAGAGTGATGCTGGGGAGGGGTTTGGCAGCTCTGCCTTCCTGTGAACACCTATGAGCACTCCACCGGCTCCGAATGCCCAGCTCTCCAGATGTGCTGCTGTCACAGGATGCTCTGCCACAGCTGGACCTGCATCCATGGGTCCCCATTCGTTTTCCCCCGGGATCTTCATGGAGGGAAGGGCAGCTACAACAACCCATGCTTTGTGAATAAATAGGGTTCTTTATGTTTGTGCCATAACTGTGGGTAACACCACATGGATTAGGCATGTTCCTTTCCACTCTCACGTGGCGCTGCTCACGCCAAGATCTCAAGAAGGGATGATAACCACACACTGGTAAAACCTTCTGAGCCAAACACTCTTTGCTTTCCTCTATGCCCGAGCTCAAGACCGAGAGCAGAGAGGTCCTGAATGCTAAGAGCAGCAGGGGAATGGAAAGCCATTTTCAGTATGCAAGAACTCAATGCATGCTATTGATTTTCCACCCCAGGACTGAGCCCACAGCATCACCCATTCCCTACCAGCCCCTCTCATCTTCACGAGCGCACGCAGAGCTCGCACCAGCATCCCATGCAGCACCCCCCACCCAGCACAAACAGAAGGAGGAACCAACCCATTAATGCTTCCGTGTGATTAACTGCTGTGCTGGTAATTAGCTGAAGGAGGTCAGAGCTCAAACCATAGCTGGAATCGTTTCTGATGAGCCTGATGGTTCATGTACTCATAAAACCTCGACAGGGTACAAGTGCGGTGTGGATGAGCTGACCTATCCCCCCGCAGGTTTCCCAGGCAAAGGCAGCTTTAGACCCATTGGATTTGATTATTCCAGCTAATATTTTCCCACTCTCCGTTAATTATGATGATTAGAGTAAATTACTGATGATTAGAATTAGATTTATGAGCGGGTACATCATGGGAAGCTGGACGGGGGTCACCCGTGTGTGAGTCCAGCCCTTGCTGGCACAAGGAGCTGCTGAGCTGCCCCTAGCTCAGGGCTAGGGCTCAGCAGCTGCTTTTGGAGCTTTTCTGCCCTTTCCCTGTGTGATTTGGGGCAAACCCTCTCCCCCAGCCCCCTCTCCTCCCCCAGCACTGCTCTCTCTGCCCGTGCCCAGCTCCGTGGGCAGACAAAGGGGTGAGAGCCGTGTGTCTGGATGCAGCACACATCCTCCCTTTACATCTCTGCAAGATGCTGTCATGTAAATACCAGTGAGAACTGAGCTGGGGAGGGGACAGGGGAGTGCAAAACTGTGCAGAACAGTTGAGTGCACACGATGGCAAGTCCTCGCTCGGCGGCTACAGGAACAAGAGCTGGGCTGAGAGGGGGGTTTGGAGCAGGAACCTGAGTTTCTGCACTTGTGTGCTGGGGCTTTGCTGCCCAGTCAAGTGACAGCAGTTGATTTCCTCTTGAATTGTCCTAAAATACACTGCTGCCTCGCTTTCCTACCCACAGCAAGGGCATCGTGGTGTTGCAGGTGGCTGTAGACACGTTCCCTATCCAGCCAGGGCAGGACAGATAAAGCAGACAGGTAATAAAGCAGCACAAAACTAAAAAGACTGGGACTGCCACACCACCAGGGCGAGGATGCTTCTGCCACGGCACAACCCCTGCCTCTCACCCAGATTTAGGGGCTGTTAGAGGATAGAGGCACGGCCGTTGTCATCTGTGGGGACAAAGGACATATGCTGCTAAATAAAGTTGCTATTATCCCCGTGCAGAAGGAGGGAGGGATGGGTGCCTGGGGAGAGGCAAGGAGAGGAAGAGAGATCGAACGGGTAGTAAATTTTCAGAATTGCCCCCAGAAAGCATGCCTACTAAGTAAATCCAAGAGAGTGGGGCTGTCTGTCTACATATAATGTATTCCTTATTAATAATGTAGCCATGATAGAGCCTTTTATTGATCCTCAATATATAAATCTAACCTCCCTATGAATAAAAAATGTAATAAGATCTTGGAAATAGACTAAATAATAGCACACGAACCCTAAATGACAGGGATAAATTGCTGTGCTGGGGGAAAGGCTAATGGATGGCAGGCTGTGCTGCTTGCCTGGGATCCTGCTAGCGACAGCCAGGAGCTGGGCCATGACGCCGGCACGGAACATCCTGCCTGTCCCTGTGTGCTGGGGGAGAAGGATGGGGACCGGGCTGCGAGGCTGGTCCCTGCTGCTCAGCTCATGGGAAACCAGAACTGGGTTTGAAAGGACCTTTAAAAACAATAAATACCTGGTGTGGAATTCCCTTCCTGTCTCTTTTTGGCTCCATCCTTTGCCTGGCAGTCACCTGAGTGCCCACATCAGCCCCTTTAGGTGCTCACAGCCCCTTTAGGTGCTCATTAGAGATGCTCAGGGGTTAGCGAGCGCCTCTGATGCGCGCTCTGTGCTTGCTCTAGCATCTGCCTCTCTCCCCTCCCTGCTATTTTAACACCTAATCCAGCCCAAGCAGCCACATCTCTCCTGGTTTTATGTTAAAGCCATAAAGGGGCTTGAGGCACATATTTGGCTGCCTGCACTCAAAACTTTGTCTGTATTGGGGGAAATAACCTGTTTGTGCTTCCCAGCCCTGCAGCAAGAGATGCTGCTCGAACAACAACGCCACTTCCAACCCCATCTGTCCTGAGCCCCTGGAAAGGGTCCCCCAGTTCCCCCCTTTCCAGCTGCAGAACTCAGGAAACAGGTTTAGATGCATCCCTAAAGAGCACAAAGGGATCTCATAGTAGGTCCGTCCCTGCATAACGTACAACATGATTACTATTCACATGTCACGGGCAAACTTTTTCCACAGCTCTCGCTTTTACTTCACGAAATAACCCCTTTTAGTGTTTAACTTTGCTCAGAAAGAATTATATCCCCAGAAACACTGGCTGTGCAACTTTCTTAATAGCAGCTGTCAGCATGGTCAGGCATCCTTTGCAGCAGAGACGGGATGCGCAATAATAACAACATCAATAATATCTACCTCTGACAGAGAGCTTTTTTTTGTCAGTAGATCTCAAAATATTTTAAAGGGCGACCCCATTTACAGGGTGGAAAGAGAAATACTCATCGGGAGGAGCTGTGGGTAGGCGAGGGGAGAGGCAGCTTTGCCCTCGGGACCCCTACAAAGGGTGCATGGGGGTCCCTGCTTTCAGCCCAGCTGGGATGCAGACAGACCATGTGAATGCCAGCCCAGAGCATTAATGCTAACAGATTATGCCCATTAAAACAAAGACAATTACACTGGATAATGCATCTCATTAGCTGGCTGGCAAGGTTGCAGAGCTCACTGGGGACATGAGAGTGTTAAAGGGGGATACAACCAGTGTGCAACCCTATAACCTGCCTGGTCACGTTAACCAGGCTGCAAGAGGCACGTGGTGTTTTGCCCCTTCACCCTTTGATCCCACACTCTTCCTCAAGCCAGCAACGTGCCTCATGGGTGACAAGTGACACAACACAGCCCCAGCCATCCTTGAGCAGGGAGAGGACCGGAGATGGGCTTCAAACAGCCCAGCAGTGCGGGAGAGGATGAGAGATGGAGGCGAACAGGGTGATTGGGACAGAGCCCCCAAAAGGAGTGGGAGGTGAGGAGAGAGGGGAGCAGTGACACATCCAGACCCCAGACACAAACCTTCCTCCTGTCTCACCCAAAAAACATTCACGCCAAGGAGCAACATGCATGGGGGAAACAGTATTTATCATCTCTTTGGAAAGTAAGTGACTCTTGCCTGCGCCGTGGCGATTACTGTGGTCATAAAGTGACTCACAGGGCTGCTATTAAATCTGCTCGTTAACGGCGTTGTCGCGGCAGGCAACTTTGGGCTCTGCCTATGTCAGACCCCAGCGATCAGCCTCCCCACTTCAGGCAGGAGAAACCCAGAAGCTGCACAGAAACGCAGCAGCTTTTGCCTACGGCAACTGTGCACCAGGTCTGAGTGTGCCTGAGCGAAGCCGGGGGCTGAAGGAGCACCGAGAGCTGCGGGATGGGACTGGGATACCCAGTTCTGATCCAGAGGTGGGTTTCACCCCCCACATCCCTCTCCTGCACTTCTGCAGGGTTGGGAGGGGAACCATGGGCTGAGCTCCCCTCGCAGCCATCGGCACAGAGCTGCGTTCCACAGCTGTCCTGTTCCATCCTGCCAGGATCCAGCCGTGCTTCCACACCGGATGATGGATCCCATCGCACGGCATCTGCTGCGGAGCGTGGTGGGATCTTTTGGGATGAAGCACAGTGTATAAACGTGACGGATGGTTACAGCCAAAGCATTTGGGTCTACTCACTGCAGGACTATCACACGCGTGCGATTGCCGAGCAGGCGGCAGAAATACGCCTCTCTGTAGCTACAGGGGGATTTTATTAGCTGAGAAACCCTCTGGATGGTGATATTGCTCCAGAGTCACAATGGTTGCTCTTTGCAACATGCCGTGTTACCTGCTCGGTGCTAAAAAGGCTTGAAGTAGGTATCGTTCCCGTGCAGATGGCCCTGGCCAGGACGGCCTCGCTGCAGCATCTCCAGCAGTTGCTATAGCAGCACGGGTGAGAGACGGAGATGCCTCGAGTGCGGTACAGTGAAGGACAGGATGAGGCAAGGGGGGGATATCGTTGAGAAACAGAATGCTGCCAGCTCAAATAAATAATAAAAACAAGCAACAGCCAGTGTTAGAGCAAAGCATGAGGCTGGTGGAAGGTGAAGAGGGAGCAATGGGGCGGGGTGGGGGGAGGCACTGTGATCCCCATGGCATCGGGCGTACCGGGGTGCTCTGGGGAAGGAGGTTGCAGAGGCAGCGCAGGGTTGATTTTGGAGGCTTCTGGTCTCCCAGAAAAGCCACGAAGCGACTCTCCAGCCAAAACCCAGGTCCTTCATCAAATATTTTAGCCGCTACCTGCCGATGGACCCTCGAGGTGCCACCCAGGATGTCCCACACCCCCCTCCGCAGGAGCTCTACCAATGTGCTGTGCATCAGGCAGCTGCCAAGTCCCGATGTAGGTACGGCAGCAGGAGCTGGCTCCCCATCGAACGAGCCCCCCTGGGGCAGGCGGCAGCACGCTGCTGGCTCCCCCCAAGCTGCAATCAATAGTGTTTGTTCAGCCTGAGGAGTGACAGCTCATTTCGCGGGACAGGTTGGCTTCACAATTGCTTGCTCAAGAGGAAACCTGATATGAAACAATAGGCTGGGCTGGGGTTTTTTTTGGGAACAAAACAGTTTATTCTAATTCCAGCCTCGCTTAGTGCATCATTCCCCCCACCTCTCCCCCACCCCTTTCTTCTCTTCCTCATCTTTATTCCCATTTTCCAGTGCTCTCTTTAAGCCATGGCAGTGTGCAGGCAAGCCCCTGGCCTCAGCAGAGCTATTGCTTGCCTTTGCACTGAGCAGCAGGATGGGGGGAAGGAGAGATTTGGGGTTACATGTGTGAGATTAACCCACTGTGAGGCACGTGAACACCCTGCAGATCCATCCCTCTGGACAGGCAGCAGACAGGCAGAACAGGCAGCACACACCTTGTCCTCCCAGACCGCAGCACCTCGGTCCCTCTGTTGCAGACACTATCGGTTTTCCTCTGGCTAAAGTGGCCAATATAATACCCAAAGTTCAGAGCAGGGGGAGAGATCCCTTTAGAGAGAGGTTCAAGGTCCCTGTATAAAGGTGGCTAATTGCTGAGGGAAAATAAGCCCTGTAAGACTTGGAGAAAAACCCTTCCACACAAAAAAGGAAGGGAAAAAAATAAAGAAATTGAGCTTTTATGGAAGTCTTTTCATGGCTGAGAAACAAAAAACGTGAGCCCATGGCTTTGCTGTCTGCATCTCCTGCTCTGGTTTGCATCTGTGGGTGCTCGGAGCATCCTGTCCTTGGAAAGCCGTGGGGCTGAGCAGGGAAAAGGGAGGGAGCAAGGGAAAACAGTTGCGATGGCTGGGCAGATAGCAACAAATATACATGTTAAACACATGGAAATAAGAATAAATAGTAGGGACACAAAGGCAAACATTGAGCAGGGCCCAGCACCGAGACCAAACAAACAGTGGGAAATGAGCAGCTCGTCGGAACCAGATGAGCAGCAGGAATATGAAAAATCCTGGGAATTAACCCAAGGAGTGAAGCAGGCAGTGCCAGGCAGCGTGCCCGAGCCCACCACCCCGCATCTGGGCTGTGAGGGTGAGAATCAAGGCCAGGGTGCAATGCAGAGGACATCCCCTGCATCCCTTTCTCCAGCTTGGGATGCCTAAGTCCCCACCCACACTCAGCCATGGTCCTGCAAAGACTTAACCCCAGTGCTTAACACTCCACATAACCCCTTGTGATGTCTTGGGAGAAGCCACCCAGTTCCTCATGGGCGTAAGTGATTGCAGGATCAGAGTGTAATTCTGTGGAGCATTTTGGATACAGCCTGCTTGAAAGAGTCTGAACAATAAGTCTGCATTGTCCCCATTACAACCCAGAAACCTGAGTTCATTCCCTGATTTAAATCAGCTATGTTATTCGAATGAAGCAGGCAATTTATTTTCAATTCCTTTTTCTAGATTTTCCCTTTCTCTCTGTTTTGTGGGGTGGGTTTTTTTTTTCCTTGGGTGTTTTTTTGAGGGTTTTTTTATCTGCTGACAAAGTAGCATTTATTTCCAGGGGAGTTAAAAAGAGGGGGAAGCTGGGTGGGCTGTGCAGGAGCTAACCATGCAACACCTACATTGTCATTACATTTACTGAGTCGGATCTGCCACGGTGGGGGAATTGCATCCTTAGCAAGAAATAAATAAATAGATAAATAAATAGAATATGCTATCGCCCTGTGGTCGCTGCTGGAAATATCTGTGTGATATGATGCTCCCTTGGGGTTTTTTTGATGAACAGAGCAGCTCCAGCCAGGGAGACCCAGGGGATGGGCAGGAATACCCATGTGTTGTGGCTTTCCAGTAAAACCTGTTAAACTGAACCAAAAGAGATCCCTGATCCTTGGAAGACTTAACGTGCCTGTATCACTTCTCACGGTGATGCTTGGTGTAGAAAGTTCAACATCCAAGTATACCTTTGCTTCGTTGACACCAGAAGCAGGCAATGAAAAGTTAAAGCCTTATTTAATCTATTATATATAATAGATTATATAATATATATTTTATATATTTTATATATAATATTTCTGTTATATATTAATATATTTAATAGATAATATTATAAATAATATATAATAGAAGTATCAAAGGCTATTTCACCAGCCTCCCAGGAAATACCAAGTCCTGAAGTCAGGGATGGGCACACCAGATTTGAACAAAGCATCAGAGAACAAAAATAAGGCTCGGAGTGACCTCAAAAAGACTATTTAGCACAGTTGGCCCTTCCTCCCTCCCTGAGTTGAGGATCATCCACTCCCATCCCTTGCTGCCATCAGCAAATTCATCACAAAACCCAGCCCCACACTTTCCTCACCACGCTTTAGGGCTGTGATGCTGTATCCTACATACAGGGGATATAGAAAATAAGCAATTAAGAAACACCAGTGTCCAAGTTGTGACTATTTTTAGTTTGAAATTTACCTATAAGAAAGGACTTGAGTGTAGCAGTTTGTTCCACCACCGTTACATCTAACTTCTTAGCCAGCTTCAACCTCTCCCTCTTTACCCCAGTTACTTTGTGAGAGATTCATTTAAAAGACAGTGTGAGGGAAGAGGAAAGGTGTAAGTGTTTATTTGCCAGTGGAACGAAACCATAGGATAAATATTTAGAGACATGAAGAAAAGGAGAATGATAAGGCACCAGCTTTTCAGAAGCAGCCACAAAAGATGCACGGAATGAAAACACACTCACAATAGCAGAATCCAGGAAAAGGGTAAAACAATTAGTACATCAGCCACAAAAGAACACCAGCTCCTTCTGCAAAGTTAATGTTACCAGCTATTGTTCTGCAAAGCTTGTTTCTTTGGAGATTGTTCAGTCACCAGGCTAACCTTTCCCTAGGAACAACCTCTCCATCCTTTTTTCTGGGCTGACTTTCCCCAAAAAGCTGAGTATTGGGGTAAGAGGTTGGCGCGGCAGCTCAGCAACCGAGGGGAAGCTGTGCATGGGCTCTGCAGAGATTTACCACAGATTCCAGCACAGACATCAGCTTATCAAGCCACCTCGCTGCATCACTTATCTTCATCGTGCAAATGAGGGATGCAGGAGCGTCGCTGCCCTCCTCTCCTGTTTATTTATAACCCCCTTTGTAGGAAGGAGGTGCCGGTTCTCGTTCCATGCAGTATCTAACACAATAGAGTGCTGATCTGAGTTAGTCCCCTAGATGCTACTAGCACGTAAATAATGGTAAAAATAACCTACACAGAGAGAATCGATAGACTTAGAGCCTGGGGAACCCATTTCAACCCTGAATAAATTCCAGACAGGGTTGCTTTGCCAATTGATTGTCCCCCACCAAGGAATGCATCCATCACTGGCAGCAATCTGTGATTGGGGATGGAGTTAACCTCAGATTATTCACTCCTACTTCTGGGGTGGCTCAGGAAGTCCTGGGTGGAGGAGAGCTGCTTGGATCTGCACGAGCTCCAAGAGTGAGACCTGCTCCTCTCTGTAGGGACTCCATGGGCAACCCAGGGATGCTGCTGGAAGGAGCTCAGCTCTCAGCTGGGACAAACACCCATCCCAGAAGCATCTACAGAGCCCAGGGATGATGGATGTAAAGATTTGACAGAGCCCTCGTGCCTCGCTCAGCAGTTCAGGACCAGCCTCTCCATCACAGAGGCGCTAAGTCTAACCCACCAAAAATCCCCCCCAGAGTTAGGAGAGGGGCAGAGCTGGCTTGCTAACCACCCAGCAGCAATGATGAAGCCGAAGCCTGAGCCGGGATGCGCGACTGATCCCACCATCTCCAGCTCCCTATTTTTCATTTCCTTTGAAAACACAGAGTGTGCACAAAACACATTGAAATGTAATCCAGCCCAGTGACTCAGGGCATTGCATCGTGCATCCGTGGACACCCTTTCAATTCTTTTCTGTTTCAGGCGTGCTGGGTACAAATTGCTGGGGTACAGTCAGCTGCTCAGGCTCAGGGGAGTTTTACAGCGGGGGCGAAGGCAGAGAGCAGGAAGCAAGGGGAGCTGGAAGAGAAAAACTGCTGAAAAGCCTCCTCTGCTTGTCAGGAGTATTAACTTAGGATGATGTAGGGGAAACAACTAAGTGGTTTTCGTGTCAGCTACACTGAATCAAACTTGTTCAAATATATGCAGGTATGTGTTCAGTGAGGAGTGTAACCCATCTCCGGAATGGAAAGCGGGCTCTCAGTTGGTTGAGGGTTTTGGGGTGGGGTTTTTTTTATAAGCTTGGCAAATTTGAAGAGAGCAGTGTGTGAATTAGATGAGGGGTGATGGGGGGGGAAGCATCAGGCGGGGGCTGCGGAGCCATCCGGAGATGCAGAAGGGTGGGGATGGGGCAATGAGGTGGGCAGGGGAGGCAGAGAAGGGAGCACCCTGCCCTGAGCAGAGCTGGGCAGAGGAGAGGAGAGAGGGGAAAGGGGAGAGGGGAAAGGGGAAAAGGGAGAGGGGAAAAGGGAGAGGGGAGAGGGGAAAAGGGAGAGGGGAAAAGGGAGAGGGGAGAGGGGAGAGGGAAGAGGGGAGAGGGGAGAGGGGAGAGGGGAGAGGGGAAAAGGGAGAGGGGAAAAGGGAGAGGGGAGAGGGGAAAAGGGAGAGGGGAAAAGGGAGAGGGGGAAAGGGAGAGGGGAGAGGGAAGGGAGGGGAGAGGGGAGAGGGGAAAGGGGAAAGGGGAAAGGGGAAAGGGGAAAGGGGAAAGGGGAAAGGGGAAAGGGGAAAGGGGAAAGGGGAAAGGGGAAAGGGGAAAGGGGGAAAGGGAAAGGAAAGGAAAGGAAAGGAAAGGAAAGGAAAGGAAAGGAAAGGAAAGGAAAGGAAAGGAAAGGAAAGGAAAGGAAAAGGAAAGGAAAGGAAAGGAAAGGAAAGGAAAGGAAAGGAAAGGAAAGGAAAGGAAAGGAAAGGAAAGGAAAGGAAAGGAAAGGCAAGGCCCTGCAAGTGAGGGGCCGTGCCCGTGAGCAGGAGCCCGGGGTGTGGGGGGGTGAGCAGCAGGGCAGGATGCCCAGGCTTGTCACCCAGTGCATCTCTCTCCTGCACTGCTCAGCCCTCTTTCATGGGCACCTACACACCGTTTTGCAGTGCTACCAGCTGCTGCAGGCATTAATTCATTAATATCTGTGACACTCCATGTCCTGGGAGTGATAAAGATGTAAGAAGCATCGATTACAATGATCACTTCCTTTTTATCCGATGATGACTGAGTGTGCTGCCCCACAGAGGTGAGATCCAAGCCAGGCCACGCACACCCCTCAGGGTAGGAGAGAAAGAGATGTTAAACTAGAACTCCAACCCCCTGCCACAGGCAGGGCCACCAACCTCCAGGCCTGGAGCTACACAAGGTTGCCCAGGGCCCCACCCAACCTGGCCTTGAACACCCCCAGGGATGGGGCACCCACCCCCTCTCTGGGCAGCCTGTTCCAGCCCCTCACCACTCTCTCTGTGAAAAATTTCCCCCTAATATCTAACCTAAACCTTCCTTCCTTTAGCTTTAATCCATTCCCCTTTGTCCTGCCAGTCTCTACCCTTTTAACAAGCTGATTCCCCTCCTGTTCCTCTGCTCCCTTCAGGCACTGGAAGGCTGCAATGAGGTCCCCCCACAGCCTTCTCTTCTCCAGGCTGACCCAGCCCAGCTCCCTCAGCCTCTCTTCATAGGGGAGCTGCTCCAGCCCTCTGAGCATCTCCATGGCCTCTAATCATCTTCATAACCCACTCACCCCCACCCCAGGGACAAGTATCCCTCTACCCTGAATCACCTTTAAAACCCTGGCTGCAGGATTTTACATGGGCTTTTGCTGGAGTAACACTTCTTGCTCTTGCTAGACATGTCTCCCAGGGGATGGGGGATAATGGGAAGCAGCTCTGAACGGCCAGGCTTTAACAATAACAGCAGCAAGTGAGGACGAAACATAACCTCGAGGGTTTGCTCAAGAAACAGATGGCTTACTGTTTGTTTGAAGAGCTTTTTGAGTAAAAATAATACCAGTCATAACGTTCAGTCATTAGCAGCACCGTGCATGTGAGGATCACAAAGCGCTGTGGTGGCCCAGTGGATTCAGCCTGAGCAAAGGCAGGAGGAAAGGCAGGTCAGTCCCAGCAGCAGAACTCCCAGACAACCAGTGCCAAAGCAACTCAAACTTCCCCATCCAAACCCACAACCCCTGCAGCAAGTGGGGTCAGTCCTGGGGTTACATGGTGCACCACATCGGGGCTTCCCCATCCCAAACTTCCTCTGACCTTGGGCGAGCCCTCCTCCAGAGCTGCATCCCTTCGGATGCTGGCTGATGCCCAAAGACCAACCCCAGCCTGGCAGTCCATGCCAGCCCAGCTTTCCCCACACTGCAAGGAGAAAAATATCTCTATTTTCCACCTTCCATCAGTCTCAGCCCCAACATGAGCCACGGGGCTCCCACAGGACCCCTCGCCTCACCAGGGAGGACCCCACAACACCCCCATCCTTCCTGCTACCGAGCTAAATAAAACGTATCCCTACCTCTGTAAGGAAGAGCATGGAGTTCACAGCCCCAACACCCAGAAACTCCTTGCAAAGGATCCTTTGGCAACACGTTTTGCTCCAGCTTGCTTTCACAGGCTCACAGAGGTGTAGGGGTGGGAAGGGACCTCCAGAGCTCATGGGGTCCACCCCCCTGCCAAAGCAGGGTCCCTAGGACAGGTCACACAGGTCGGTGTCCAGACAGGGCTGGAATCTCTCCAGAGAAGGAGACTCCACACCCCCTGGGCAGCCTGTCCCAGGGCTCCCTCACCCTCACTGGGAAGAAGTTCTTCCCCACATTGGGGTGGAACTCCCTGTGCTCCAACTTGAGGCTATGGCCCCTTGTCCTGTCCCCACAGACACTGAGAAGAGGCTGGCCATTTCCCCCTGTGTCCCACCCTTCAGCTATTGATCCCCATTGATCAGATCCCCTCTCAGGCTTCTTTTCTCCAGGCTGAACAGCCCCAGCTCACTCAGCCTTTCCTCACAGGGGAGATGCTCCAGGCCCTTCAGCATCTCCGTAGCCTCCTCTGGACTCTCTCCAGGAGATCCCTGTCTTTTTTATCCCAGGGAGCCCAGAACTGGACACAATACTCCAGGTGGGGCCTGACCAGGGCAGAGTAGAGGGGATGACCTCCTTAGACCTGCTGGCCACACTCCTTTAGATGCACAGGGAGTCACCTTTGAGGACAGGCTCTGTCTGCTGGAAGACTCCGCCGGGCACACGTGCAAGCTGCAGGCTTGGTGGCACGAGAGGAAAAGGGAGGGAAAAGTGCAAATTGCTTCCTCTATTTTTTAATAACATCTCACCATCTGACGTGCCCCACTCCTTGTAACAATCACTCTTCTAACCCAGCCACTTAATTGGCTTTTGTTCAGGGACTTGTGTAACGGGGGCTGTTCCGCTGGGTGCTGCTGCCAGCGGCACCACAGCCCAGATGCGCTGCAGCCTTGGCTGGGAGAGGCACAGCGCCGAGCTGGGATGTTCCCTGAGCATCCCAGGGGCTGATCATCCATATTTTGGGAGGATCAATGCACAGCTTTGTAGCCAAAGGGGGAGTAAGGAAAAGCAGGGGTGCAGGAAAGGCGTGGAGGTGCAGCTCCAGCTGCCCGGGGTGGGTTTATGTCCAACTCAGATTCTCCTTTGCCAGTAAACAGCAGAAAGGGGTTTGTTGGTTTGGGATGGGGGGGGGCGGTTTGGCTTGGGTTTCTCTTCTGGGCAAGACTTTTTTGAGTGTTTGAAGTTTGTTATCCCCCGAATTCCCTCTGATGAGGGGGAATGGGCAAAGATGGTGTTAACGGCTGGAGGGAAGGGAAGGGAACGGGAGGGGAGGGAAGGGAAGGGAAGGGAAGGGAAGGGAAGGGAAGGGAAGGGAAGGGAAGGGGAGGGGAGGGGAGGGGAGGGGAGGGGAGGGGAGGGGAGGGAAGGGAAGGGAAGGGAAGGGAAGGGAAGGGAAGGGAAGGGAAGGGAAGGGAAGGGAAGGGAAGGGAAGGGAAGGGAAGGGAAGGGAAGGGAAGGGAAGGGAAGGGAAGGGAAGGGAAGGGAAGGGGAAGGGAAGGGGAAGGGAAAGGAAGGGGAAGGGAAGGGAAGGGAAGGGAAGGGAAGGGAAGGGAAGGGAAGGGAAGGGAAGGGAAGGGAAGGGAAGGGAAGGGAAAGGATGAGGGACCACAGGGGCTACATCCCACGCTGCCTGGAGCATCTGCAGCCACCTGGGATACACCTCCAAGGGGCTGCCAGCCAGAACACCTTTCCCTAACCCAAAAGTTACTTTGGATTAATAAAAGAAAACATATAAATAAATAAATAACCCCCAACAGCATCATTACATCTCCCTTTTTTTTGGGTTGTTTTTTTTTTTTTCCCCTATTCTTTTTCCTTCCCCCCTCAGTAAGGCAGGAATTCCAGGAAGATTGAAAGCTGAGATCCTAATACATTTTCCCTCAGGTGTTCTTAAGCTCTGAAAGGTGCATACGAGGACTTGTTTAAGAGAGATAACTGTGACACCACACCAAATAAATTCAGGCTATAAGAAGAGCTGCTGACACTTAAGACAACTTGGAAAAACCTTTAGTTGGAACCAATTGTGCCAATAAGTCATATGTTTTCAGCATTCTTCCCTCATCCTTATGGCTGCAGAGAAAGCAAAGGTGCTGTCACTCAAACCTGCTGGTTTGGGTAAGTAAGGGTGTGCTTTCTAGGGATACAAGGAGGAAAATCCCCTCCCAAAAAAAAAAATCATCCCAGTTTTTATATGGTTTCTTGGCATCCAGGTGGGAGCTGGGCAGGAGCAGACCCTGTGTGCATCACTGCAGAAGCACAAGTTGCCTAAAAGGTGCAAACCAACTTTCTACCCCCCAACAACCTAAAACCAAACTGTTTCTCCCAGGAAAAAAATATAAAATAAAAGGATGGAAGGGGAAAACAGGGGGAAAAACAAGGGCAGGGCTTATTCTGCATGGACCAGCTCCACATAAAGCACCAAGGTGGCCCCTCCAGGGTGGGGGGGAAGCACAAAGAGAACTAATAAGATTTATTTCTCCCACCTGCTTTTTGCTCCAGTTTTTGGTTTAATTACACAGAGCAGTCCTGTGGGCGCAGCTCCCCTCACACAACTTTCTCTCCTGTAGTTACACAGCAGAATTTGCTGCACAGGCACCGTGGAATTATACACTGGGTCCTAATATTTCAAAACCCAACAGGAACAAATATGCAATTATATAGTTCAGTGATGCAGCACCGTATTGGCAGCCGGGGAGGAGACGGAGTCACCGCTTCAGCCTCTGCAGAAAGTTTCCCTGCATAATAAGTCAGGCCACCAGCTTGGCTTCTCCCAACCAGGGAGCCCTTGCACAGCACACTGGCTCCAGCATCGCTCTGAGCACGGCCCCATGCCCCTTCCTGACGCAGCTGCTTCCAGGGATGGGATACAAGGCAGCTGTTTGGAAGTTAATTACATGTCATGTAGCATTAAGTGCAACAGCAGACCTGCCGTGCTGGTTGGGGATGGTGAATGTGGTTTGTTGGTTGATGTGGGTTGGGTTCTGTTGGGTTCTGTCTGTCCCTAAGTGCTGGAGCTTAGGGATCTGTCTGGCCAGGTTGGACTGGATGTTATTTGGCTTACACCCACTGTATGTCGTGGCATCTTGCTGACATAAGCAGGATTGCTTCAACTTAGAGATGGATTAAGCCTTATAATTTAGTTTTGCAAACTCAGAACTGTTATTGATTGGGATTGGGAGTCTTTATTACCCTACAAGTTTGCAAATGGGAGCAGTGGAGCTGAAAACACCATGGCCTGAGTTAGGCAGTCGCTAGTTAAAGCCAAGATGAAGCTCATTTCCAGCGCTGCTTGGCTCCCCTGGGGTTCCCATCGTGTGGGTCTGTGCTGGGTTACCCCATACTGCCCCCCTCCCCGCAGCTCTCCTCACCCAAACCACTCAGCCCTGCAACAAAACATCAAGTGCAAAGCCACCAAGAAATCTGCAACCAATTTCTCTGCATCACCTCCTCACCAGAGGCAGAGGGGAGGATGCAGGGTGCATGCACGACTCCCACTTCATTTCCCCCCTCGTCCCTTATCAAAGGGAAAACCATGCGAGTCCATCACAAGAACATAAATAAACCCCCCACCAACACAACCCCCTTTGCTTAGCCTGCCTCAAAGAAGCAAGCACTGGCTTGCTCAGTTTTGGTTTCCCTGACTAATTGGCTGTAAGACAGTATTGCTGACCTCTTACTCAAGGGCTGGGCGCCTAATTGCAGCAAGCAAGCACACCCAAGCATGGAGTATTGCAGGGGGGGTGTGCTCGAGCATTAAGGCTCCTCTAAATAACCAGCCACCAAATTGAGCACTTAAGGATATTTGGAAATAAGTGTTTGTTTTTCTTTAATGCTTCCCCCAATATTCGCCCTGCACTGAAAGCTCCAGGCAAACGAAATCTCTGTAGGAAGAGTTTCCTCCTTTCCCTCCTTGTGCCTGATGATTTGTTGTCAGATTAAATATAGCGTTCGTTTAATATGAGCTGGAGCATCCCATCCTGGACCTGCAGGAGGTTAGACTGGAAAGTCTAATAGAGCTTTAATGTCTCTGCTCTGATCTTTAAATATATTTGCAATCACCAAGATACAGCAGCATCTTCCACGAGCACGAAGAAGAGGGGAAAAAAATGGGAATTTAAGGTAGAGCATCCGTATCCCCAAGACTCAGAGACAGGGTGAAGGGGGAATTGTTGGCAACTGGAAGTCCTTCCTCCCAGCAAGGGGAAGGACACGGGTGCTGCTAATTAATCTGATGGGTTTGGACCAAATGAAGGGCTGGAATTAGCAGCTGACTGCCCAGATTCCTCCCCCAGTGAGGAGCCGGCGCGTGGCGGAAGCCCCGAGCGCTGTGAACTATTTGTAGCAAACAATTTATTCATGAATTTAGCTTATTATTTGCTGCCTGAGCCAGCAGAGAGAAGACACGGCGTTTCCCTGCCTATCTTTGTATTTCTCAGATATATTCTGCGTTGCCTACTTGCTTTAGGCTACTGCCTGGCTCTTTGCATGCACAGCATCCCTGCCCACCCACCCTGGACTGGGTGCTATGGGTGTGCAACCACGACAGCCCCCAGGGAAACCCCCCCACCGCTGCCACAGACAGGGATGCAGCCAGGTTTTTGCTGTTCAGGCACTTGTCTGGGACCTGCATTTCTCCAAGTCTTCTAGGTTTGGCTCAGGAAGCTCCACTAAAAGGTCAGTTCTCACTTTCCCTTCAGGCTTTGCTTAAATTCATCAGAAACCTCCTAATCCTCTTTTAATCCGTTCTCATCAGCCCTGGTTAGGGTCTTTATTTGTGCCCAATTTCTCTCCGCTGCCGCAGCCTCCAAACAAGAATGTACAGCATCTGCCCTCTGCTTTTTTTCCCCCACCCCCCCTCCCTCCATTGATGCTTATTTACAATCGCATTTTCAGTGGAAATCAGCCCATTTATTCATTAACTTTAATACGTCCCCTTTGGTGCGCCGCCGCTGCTCAGAATTTTATCATCACTTCCTGGGCCTCTTCCCACACGTCAAAACTTTATTAAATATGTTCCTAACAGGGTGGAAACGTATAAAAGACACTGAATGCTTTTAAATTGTGGCAGTTTTTTGCATTTTGTTGATACCCTACCCAAGCAATAAGATATGACAGGCAGGCAGCGCTTTCAGAGGCAATTATATCACACTTCAGGAGGCGGCATGGGGAGCGATAATACGGAATGGGAAGGAGATAAAAGAAAACAACTTGCTCTCTCGTTCTCTCACACACATCCACAAACCCACCACCGTCCCGCCGGGACCAAGCGAGAGATGAGGGAAGACATCAGAGGGATTATTACAGATGATACAAGGCAGGATAAATAGCAGGAAAGAAAGAAGGTGAAACTCAGGGAAAAGGTAGTTTAAAGTAATTAACAAGAGAGATAATGGCCCAGATCCTGGGATGTTGGAATGAAAGCAGTTTACACCAGCCCAGGAGCAGATGATGCTTTTGAAAGCAGGGAGCATCTGGCTGCAGAGTATCTCCCCATCTCGCTCCTCCGTGACTCAGCCACCTAGGAAATAAGAAGCAGAGATTTATCTATTTATCCACTTAGTGACCCAGTCATGGGAAACCAAATGTCTGTTTATCTACCCATACATCCACACACACTTTTACAACTACCATCCTTCCCTCTGTTTTTCCTTCCTCCCATCCTCTGACACATTCATCATAGAAAACAGGAGAGAAAAGTGTGTTTATCTACCCAAAGGGCACGTTTCCATTCGCTTTGGTTTTTTCCCCTACGCTTCAGGGAAAAGAAAAAAGAAAAAAGAGTGGCCTTTCCAAGATAAAACATCTTTACAGGCCAGCAAGGGAATGAAAACCTCATGAAATGACGTCTCCTTGGAGCCAGAGCTGCTACAGGCTGGATCCCAGGCTAGGGATGTTAGAGCCAGGGTGAGAAGAGCCAGACTTCTCCCTCAACAGGAAGATCAAGAGGTTATTTGAGCCCCAGGACCAAATAACAGGGTAACTAAGGGGATTTGGGAGCCCAGATGTGCCAGGCTTGTACGGGGAGCAGGAACAAAGTCCGTGTGGGTAGGAGTTCTGCACAGCAGGGAGGGATGGAAGCTGTAAAAGGGGGTAGCAGTTACCCCCAAACGCTGCTGAAGCAGGCCTATGGTGCTAATTAACCATCACTAATGAATTACCAAAAAAAATCAAGAATCACTCAACTGCCCTGTGGCTTCCCCTGATTTTGGGCTCTGTCCCGTCAGCAAAGGCTTCTGCTGGGAGGGCACAAGCAGAGCCCCAGTGCCTGCCTCTCCTCTGCCTGGCACACAGGGCTAATTATTAGGTTAATTAAAGCCATAAAAGTGAACGCCGATTTGCACTGAACATCTGGGAGCAGATGGCAACAAGTACCCAGCTCCATAAAAGAGAATTGGAAGTTGTTGAGTGTCTCCAGCTCATCTGTGCTGGGGCGCTGCAGGAGCAGCAGGTTGGGGCTGTGGGTCCCTCACATCAGTCCCACCAGTACTACCAGTAACCCCACGTGTAGCCCCTGCTGGACCTGTGCAGCTGGAAAGGCATTAATTTTTAAAACCAAATGAAACCTGAGACTTTCCTGTGGGAGACACCGTGGGGAAGGGATGGGGATGGGAAGTTTCTGGGATCTCCCAGGCTCTGAGCAGAGGTCTCACAGCAAAGTCCATAAACCCTTCGAGGTGAGGGTGATGCTGGAGCTGATTTCCATTCCTTGCAGGAACAGTGTGGTGTTTGATGATTTCAGCTGTGTTTTGCTCTGAAAACCCTGTTGGGAGCTTAGTGCTTTCTGGTACAGCTGGGAGCTTCAAAACACCCCAGGAAAGCTGCAGATACCCGTCAGAGCCGGTGTAGGCAGCTGGCAGGAGGTGGCACTCCAAAACGCACCAGGAAGCAAAGTTTGGCTGGTTTTTACAAGCAGCAAAACATACCCCAGAGCACCGTCCACATTCACCTTCACCCCCCCTTCTCCTTGCACCCCCCTCTCCTTGGTCCATCCTCCAGCCTGGGAGGGTGCCCAGGTAGCACATCCCATCCCCAACGCGTGCTCGCACACCCACAGTGCCAGGAAAGCCAAGGATTGAATGGAAGAAAAGGCAGCAGGAAAAATGAAAACAAACAGCTTGAGCTCCTTTGTTCCTACTGTACAGTCAAGAAAAGAGCTGGCAGCACTGCTAAGGGGGGAAAAAACCCACCCCAATAATCCCATAACACAAAAAGCTATTAGAGGCTACCCAGCAGGCTGCCCCACCACTCACCCCCTCCCGTCCCCTTGAGTCCCCAGGGAGACAAGGGGCAGCTCCTGGCAAAGGGCCCATGCCATTGATGCTGTGGTTTCCCCAGTCCAGTGACCTCCCTGGATGGGTTTGGCATCTCCCATGTTGCTGTGGTGGGAGTTGAGCTGCTGAGATGTCGGTGAGATAAGGTCTTGGATGGGGGGTACAAAGTCAGACCCTTCCCAGGTTACTGGGTACCTATTGCACTGGGCTGCATGCCCATGAGAAATTTGGGAGATTTGGGAAGGCCAAAGGAGTGCTGAGGGCACTGGGATGGGCTAGCCTGGCTGGTTTGGATGGGTTATGTCCATGCCAGCAGTCAGGCATGGGAAATGCACCGGGATGAGGTGCAGCAGGCATAGGGATGGGTTTGGGTTTGGCCTTGGGGTGCAGCAGCGGAGAGAGGGGAACATCTCCGCAGCACAGGGAGGGACAGGAGCTATTCTGGAAGAAGACTCTGGCAATTGGAGCCAGATCCTGAGTACAAAGAAGGGGTTTATTAGCAAGAACTGCACCACAACGGCAAATCCTCCCTCTCCCAAACAGCACAACTGCAAGGAATGGCTCCATCCAAATGGTAATGGGTTTTTGTTGTTGTTTAATTTGTGAACTTCTTTATCTGGTAGTCTAGAAAGGCTGCGTTGTGCTTAGGATGCTGAGCACAGCCAGTCTGTGCTGCTATGATTAGATGGCTAAAACCCAACCTCAGCAGCTGCTAATCCTGACTATTAATTAGAAGATTTGGGGTAAGGATTCCAGCACGGAGGCTCAGTTAAGCTCCAACAGTTTCTGCATTTTCTTCCCCCTTCCTCTGCTCCCCCCCTTTTCCCTCCCCACAGCCACGCAGCCCCTGCCTGTCATAATCCCTCACCAAAGCTATGCTGCCAGCGGGATCCGACCCTGCCAAGCGAGGATGGCCGGGCACGGGCACTGATTTTCATCCCTGGAAAGAAAAAAGGCAGGAGCCTGCCGTAGTGACACAGGGAATTTATCCTAGCCTGAAATGACAGCATCTTCTCCTCGGGCCAGTTCATTAATTTTAATATGGCAGTGGCTTTGAGAGCCTTCAATTGAGGTCAGTGCCCGTTTCATTGGGTGCTGTACGTGCACGTTGCAAAACACCGCTCCAGAGTATTTAGGTCTTGCTCAGACCACGTTGTGTAGCTGCCTAATCCAGGCTGGGTGATTACTCCTCTCAGCTAAGGAAAATAGGGGTCACAGCCACCTCCTTGCTCCAGGAGGGGTCTGCTAGCCGGTCTGGCTCCCCAGGCTGTCCTCAGCCTGTCCCCTCTGCTCCGACCTTCGTCTGAGCTGCACGGGCGAGACGGGGCTGTGGGATGCTCTGAGGCATCTGCCAAGCTCCATTTTAACATGCAGAGAGAGGCAGCATCTTGAAAGCTGGGCAAACACAGCCCAGCCATCGCTGCTCTCCAAATTATTTGTTTGCACTGAAACCTAATTTGTTTTAATTGTGCTCAGGGCTGCACTGGCTGCAGACGGTCCTGAGGATGAGTTAGCCGAGCTGGGCTGTGCACCCCTTGCTCAGGGATGGGGAAGGGGATGTGAGTGGGGTGTCTGAGCAGTGGCAGACACCAGGAGAGCTGATGCTCAGGGGTCTTTCCATCCCTGCCCACACCTGAGAGCTGATGCTTGCTTTCCTTTCCCAAGCAGAGCAGCTGTGATGTCCCAGCACAGACACACAGCATCGCTGAACAAAGGGTGGCGAGTTCTCCTTGGACTGCACCCAGGAAAGGGGTTCAAAGCCATTAACATCTCTGAGAATGAAATATTGATGGCCAGAAAGCTGTTAACAGGAACAAGAGAATTGGCAACCCCAACACCTGGTATCCTGCCCATTCTGCTTTGGGGGGAGGGGGGGAAAGAAACAACCCAACAAACCCCAACACCACACAGATTAAAAAGAAGAGGAGGGGGAGAGGGAACAGGAGCGAGATGATGCTGCACTGGGAGGTGAGGGACCCGTGGGCTGATGATGCACAACCAGGCCTGGCTTCTTTTCTCCTTCCTCCTTTTGCATTTTATAAACTAAATTGATTTACAGAAGAAAGGAACACTCACCACATTCAAAGCCAGTAGCCTTTTTCTTTCTAAAGGAGGCAACAGCTTTAATTGAATTTCTGAGGGTTTGCTTTCTCTGTTTCCCTTTTTTTTTTCCTCCCCCCCCCTCCCCTTCCCCTTCTCCTGTAAATCAGAATATTACATCTGAATGAAAAGCAGGCACACATCCAAGCCTGGCTTAGGAGAGCTGCCATCACAACCTCCCCGAGCCCGAGGGATGGAGGCAGGATGAGGGATGCAGCAGAGGGTTTCCCTCATGTCCTGCTGGGACATCTCCCACGCTGCAGCTCTTACTCCTTCCCCTTCTCCTGGGCCCATCTTGGTGTACCTCATCCATTGCACGGCTCTGAGCAGTGCTGGTTTGTAGCTGGGCTTGTGCAGATCTTGGTCTCTTGACACAATTTCTCCCTCCTCATGGATTTCCCCCACACCCCCTCTTAGTTTTGCACTGAAAAACGATGCACAGCAGCTCAGTGCTCTCCTTGGGAAGCACCAACGTCCCAGTTCATAGACCTGGGATGGTGGAGACCTTCCGTCATGGGGGGGTTGGACTTGATGATCTCCTGAAGTCCCTTCCAACTCGGCTGTGGTCCGAGCTCTGCAGAGCCACCTCTGCTCCCACCCCCCTAAGAGAGCTCAGGACCCCCCTCCACACTCAAGCAGGGATTTTCCTCCCCAATCCTGCCCCCACCCCAGCACAGGACACCTCTCTGGACAGCTGCAGACACAAGACCCTGGCTTCCTAACACCAAGAAGCTTTGCAGAGCAACTCCCCAGCATCCCTCATCCTTCTGCCCAGAACACCCTGAGCACCACAGAGCTCCCCCCACCCCACCAACCCCAAGTTTTCTGGACAAGTTTCATCTTCTCCTTCACACTGTGGCATTTCCCCCCAGTCCTCCCCTGGCACATTGACTGGGAGAAGGTTTTGAGCAGGAGATAATTAATTCCAAAATGAAACAAACATTTAACCCTGGGTCAAGCGAATGGCTGAGTCGATCCCAACTGATTTCCCCTTTTTTTAATCCTTTTCCCCAAATAAGAATAAATTAGTTTCACAGAATTGGAGGAGGGGGGAACCCACCAAACCCCACAGTGATTTGCTCATCCCTGCTGCTGAGTGCCAATAGAATCAGCTGAGGAAGAGGAGCCAGGCTGAAGGAGAGAGACAGGAATTCATTATGTGCATCACTCACACCACCAGCAGCTTCCCAAGCCAGGAGAACCAAAGCATCTCCACAGCATCCTGCCAGTGACATCTCTATTTAGCAGAAATAACCTGATTTTTTAGGGTATTTTGGGTGGGGGGGAAGCACAAAACTCGCAGCCTGGAGAGGGCTGGCAGAGGTTTGCAGGCTGGGTTAGGAAAGAAGTGTCCTTTCCCCCCCCATCATCAAATTCCCATTATTTCCCCCTCCCCCCATCATGAAATTCCCACTATTTCCCCCTCCCCCCATCATGAAATTCCCACTATTCTCCCCCATCATCAAATTCCCATTATTTCCCCCTCCCCCCATCATGAAATTCCCACTATTTCCCCCTCCCCCCATCATCAAATTCCCACTATTCTCCCCCCATCATCAAATTCCCACTATTTCCCCCTCCCCCATCATGAAATTCCCACTATTTCCCCCCCCCCCCCCCATCAAATTCCCACTATTTGCAGAGCTGCTCTTTGTGTGCCCTTGCTGCTGAAAGGATTTGGACCCTACTGGGGTGGAGGGGAGGGGGCTGCAGGTACCCCCACATCCCCAAACACCCTTCCCATTCCCCTCCACAACCCCATCTGCCAAGGAGACAGACAGACGGACCCATCAGGGCTGGTTTATCTTTAGCTTTCAGAGCTGTGCAAGTGGAAGAGGCCTCGTGGTGACATCTCTACCCACCCAGACGTGGTGTGATGCAAGAACCAGCTCCAGCTTGCTGGGTGACACTGGTACCGTGCCAGTTTACACACGCACAGCCTCTCTGGGCCCTTCTGTGTGTGAGGAGGCTGCCAGCAGAGAAAAAAAAAACCAAAATAATCTCATTTTGAGTGCCAGGAGGGTGATTAGCAGCCGAAATACGGAGGGTTTTCTCCCAGATTTCCTTCTCAGCGAACACCTACAGGGATGCTGAAGTGCAGCCCTCTCTGCCTTGCCTGCACACATCAAATCCATGTACACACACACCCCCCAGCACAGAGGCACCGACTTTTAATGCATCCCCACACTGTTTGTATGGTGTTATTGAAGTGCTGGGGCTATGGCCATGTCTGGCCTTTTTTTTTCATATGCACTGGGAAATTAAATTATACCCACACACATACACACACACACACAGAGACACACACATGGAGGAGTTATCCACACACACATCCTCAGCAATTTGCATTCCAGGTTAGGAAGAGCCTGTTTTCATATTCCTGCAAATACAGCAGCCTCTTGGTCTTAATAAATTCATGGGAGCTGATTCCTGGGGGTAACAGTATGAATATTACAGCAAGAAGACACGGTGTTTCTGACCGGTGTGGAAGGGTTCTCCTCTCTCCCTGTCTCTGCAACCTGTTAAAACCCTGGCACACCACGTACCCATGCTGGGATGCAGAGAGCCCACAGGCAAATCACACCCAAAACACTCTGAGCTGGCTTCCCAGGCTACAAGAAGGGACAGAAGGGGTGGCTCTCAAGGGTCAGCTTTCCTTCTTGCAACACCTCCTGTAATCCCTAATTAAAAGGTGATTTAAATGAAGTAGAGCTTTCTGCCTGCTCTGGGGGTGCTGCACAGCCCCTCCTCAGCAGTGAGCGCCTATAAACCCCCCCCCAAAAAAACCCCAACCAGCCACCCATCAGGGTGGATTTGGGGTTTTAATGACTGATGCAAGCAGGATGAGCCTGCGATTCGCTTCCCACATCCCTTTGGGATGGAGCCATTGCCCCAGCTGGGATGGACACACCGGGATGTCTCAGTGGAGCAGCATTTCTGAGCCAGGCACTTGGAAAAACCCAGGAAGGTCCCTTCACATCTGGGTGACTGTTTTCCTTCCCCAAGCTTTGCCCTCAGTAATCCCATTTCGCTCTGAGTTTCTGCCTGGCATTTGAAGGATGAGCTATTAACGACACTAAATTAATAACTGTTAGAGAGTTTATTTGAGAAGACCATAAAAAATCAGTAGTGTCATCGTGTCAAGCAAAGTTTCTGCTGGGTTTTTATTATTATTATGCATGTCTTCTATTTTTTTTTCCCCTTCCATCATTGATCTGAAGCTTGCAGAGGGACATTAATATACTCAAGCACATCAGAATCCTTAATTACTCACCTCCAGCCAAACCGATTCTCCAGGGATTCCAAGGGGACCTAAAACTGTCCCTGCACGTTGCTGGAACTCCTTCTCAGAGCTTGTCCTTTCCTTCTGTTCATGAGTGGCAAAGAAGAATTCATCTTCCAGCCCCATGTGCCCCCCACCACCACGACCTCCCACACCTGTGGGGAGCAGCCTGCCTGCCCACCACTGCACACAGGACCAGTCAGCATCTCCCAACCCCAAACCAGCATCCCCACACCTCACGTACCACCTCTGCACCTCGCTTGGGTGCCCAAGCAAAGCCTGGAGACCCTTCCACCATCTGTATAGACTAGAGATTGCCTCCCCCTCACAGACCAGCAGAGAAATGAGTGTTTTCTCCTGTTAGCATCATTTTCCCCCAAGATAAATGTGCCTGGTTGTGCCCATGGGAAAGAGCATCCCACCAGCATGGGGAGCGGGGCTCCGGCAGGTTGGATGGGAAGCAGTTGGCAGGGTTGGCAGCTTATAGGAACTAGAAACTTTTGCAGTCTAAAACTCCTCCTGCCCCCACAAAAGGGAGGTGGAGAGCGGCAGAGCCAGAAATAGGCTGCAGAAGGAGCCGGGCAGCACACAGCTCTGCTGGCAGCTGCTGCGCATCAGGCAGGCGATATGTTCCACCGAGCAAAGGAGCTCTCTGAGCAGAAAAGAGAGCAGGTAAAAGATGCCACTACTCCCTGGGCTTTGCAAGGCTCTGGGCAGACGATGAAGCGCTTTCTTCTTCCTTTTAAGTTATTTTTAATGATCAGCTGAAGTTCTGATACAAGCCAGACCAGCCTTAAAGGGATGAGACAGGCTGGTTGTGCACCAGTGTGCCCAGTCCAACCCAGACACTGGGTACCACTGAGACCATCCTGACCCCATGGGTTTTCCTTCACCCCCCCTTCCCCACCTGACAGCAAGAGGGTACCGTGGCCACTAGCCAGATTTGGGGTTTGTATTTCCTGGCTCCATTAGACATCTCCCTGCCCCACACCAGCATGGGACTCACCCTCCTCACCCCAGGGAGGCTGGGGGTGTCCATTGAGGCGTGACCCCAGACAAACCTGTGGGGTCCTGGGGGAAACCATGTCCCAGGGAAGGGATGAAGCCGCTTTTGGAAGATGCTGTTTCTTCCTAGTGACTGTAGAGGGAAGTAGATGACTAAAGAGACTTATTGCCTATAGCTGAAGCGAGGTGGCCTGAATCCAGGATAAGCCCTAATCAATACCTTCCCCAGGAGATCTTCCTTTCCACACCTGTTTTTGGGGCTATCAGTAGCCCGGGCAGTGCAGCCACAGCAGGGCAGCATCTGCAGCCAGCCCCATGCACAGGCACCCTGCAGCCACTGCCTCTCACCCCCGTTAATCCACAAGGGCTCCGGTCCCAAAAAAGCAGGTTTTGTGCCTAAAGCTTCTCCTCTGCACCCTTCCCCACTCATGGCAGGAGAACAGAGAAGTCTATTCAGGGGGAAGCTTGGGGATAGATCCCCCCCCGTGCCAGATCCATCCTGGGTTGCAGCAGGGAGCCTGGCTCCACGCCTTATGATGCTTTACCCCAGGCGCTGTGCAAAGCAGCTCCCAGCTCACTTTCTGCCCAGCTCTCACTAAGAAGGGATGTGTGACCCAGGGAGGGTTTTCATCTCCCTGGCACTGGCTGCAGAGCAGAGCAGCTCTGGGGACTCAGAGGCAGGGGCTGTGCAGGGGACACCAGCTGGGGTTTGGGGGACGGTAGCTGGGAATCCAACCACTGGGGAAAGGGCAGGTTGTGGCCCCTGTCCTGCAGACAGGACCAGAGGAAGGGGACAGAAGGAGGATGTCACAGAAAAACCCTTTAGTGACTTCTTCCTCCCCAAAGCAGGAGCTTCACTGGGCACCAAAAACCTGCCCCAGAGCCACCTCAGCATCACCTGGATGGGCGAGGAGAGGGGGTTCTGCCTTGGTCCAACTGCGCTCTGAGCACCTGCACCCTGTGAGCAGGAGAAGAGCCCAGCCAGGCCCTCAGCTGAGAGCAGCATCTCCCCACTGCGCTGGGTTAAGTGTGAATCGCAAGGGAAGTGAGCCAGCATCTGCCTGACAAACACCTCCCCGACACAGCCCGCGGGCCTGGGGCTGAGCCAGGTGCCAAACTCAGGTCTTTAAAAACCCAGGTCTTTGTCCTGCGGGGTGGCAGCAGGAGAAAGAAGAGGGGTGGGGGGGTGGGGAGGAAAAAGAAAAAGCTTTAAAAAAAAAAGCAAAGCACAGTTTATTCAAGGATTTCTTCTGGTGTTTCTCCTGTCTCTCACCTCTCCCAGCCCTTTCGCTCCATCGTCAGCACATCTCTCCCTCCCTGCTCTCACCTTCCTCCTTCCAAGGGAGAGTTGGGTTCTTTGCTGCCCACACAGCGAACGCCCACATGAAAACCTCCTGTTAATGCTCTGGCATTTGATACATTATCAGTAGAAGATACACAGAGGGGGGAAAAATAAATATATATATATATATATTGTGCAAATTACTTGATAATGCACAGCAAGGCAGCACCCTGACCTTAAAACATGCCTGTTAACAGGGGGAGAAAAGAAAGGAGAGAGAAGAAAAGAGACTGGAAGACTTTGCTGGGAGCCTTGATAGTCTAGGTGGAAAATGGAATCGTTTTTTTATGATTTCCAGCCTGCTTTAACTCTGCCCTCCAGGTCAATAATCTCAGTAACAACCTTTTCCTCCAAGAAAATGTTAGAGCTCGTGTGGGTCCCCTTGGGAATTAAAGTTCAGGTGCCTCTGAGAGGCAGCTCCTTGCCCAGCCATTTGCCTGGCAGCCAAAATAATGCTGAAGCCCCTGAGGTGGGCGGTGGGGACCCCAGGGAGAGCCCTAAGGATGGTACCCGCTGTCATGTCCGGGGTTGGAACATCCCTGAGCAGGACAAGGCACAGCCTCACAGGAGCTTTTTTCCCTCTGCCTTTTCCTTTTTCCCAGCTTTATTAACAACCTCCCTCCTGATAAAGTTCCCCACCTCATCCTGGCAATGGAGAATAAGTGTTCTCCGGTGGCCAAAAAAGAAAGGGATGGGTTTCCATGGCAACTGCCTTCCCAAAGGAGGGTTGCAGTCACCCGTACCACCCGCTCACACACAGCCCTGCCAAAAACCATCACCCCTGGGACCAGGCAGGGACAAGCCATGGGATGGGGATGTGCCACTGATGCTCTGCACCATGGCCCCATCTCCAATGTGCTGGGGTGGGGGGAGTTATCCACGGTGTCTCCACAGATAGAGGGGCTGGGGGGGACCTGAGGAGAGCTGTGCTCCCCAAGGGCTTCCTCTGCCTGCTGGCAAAGCCCAGGCAGCAGTGCCAGCACTGAGCTGGGAGGGCAGAGCAAGGCGATGCTCCCAGGCGAAAGTTATCATCGCCTGTTACAGGCCTTCATCCATCTCAGCTGTCTGAGGGACAAGACCTCTTCTAAAAGGAAAAGCATGTTTGTAGCGAAGCACTTGGGCGTGTGATTGTGTCAGATCCCGCATCCAGATGCCAGCTGCCCGGGGAGCGATCGAAGTGACACGCAGAGGGAGACGTGCTGCCACCACAGCAGCTCTGATGGGCAGCCACCAGCATCCCGCCTGCGAACCGTGGGGGTGAAGGACATGCCAGCTCCCAGCTTTGCCTCCGGGGTGACCCCATCACCTCCTGGCTCATCCCCACCATGGCCAGGGCTTGGCTGCTCTCTCCTCCTCTGTACCTGAAGCGTGGCAGAGGGGTTCAGCAGACCCTTTGTAGAGGTTCCTGCTGAAAGCAGCGCTGCTTTTAACAGCCTTTTGTCTACAAAAACCACAGCCCCGTTGGGTGGGTTTGCAGTGCTTTTATTAAATGGCTCCCAGCCGGGTTTTGAAGCACATTTCCAGCTCCACTAACAAGAGCCCCATGCCAGAGCATGCTCAAAGCTCCTGTCCCGGGCACAGCCAGACCCCAGGATGCCCAGGCACCGCTCAGCTCCCCATTTTCACCTCTCTGGACATCTTTGCTGCTACCTTCCCACCCCTCCTGCCTCAAGCACCCTCAATGAGGGACCCACTTGCTCTGGGTGCCCCCCTGCTCTCCATCACCACTGCACTGCCAGCCAGTGTCTGTGGGGAGGACCCAGCTCACACCAAACCCCGGCTGCTCCTCCAGCAGCTCATCCCAGCATGTCCTGGCTGCCAGAGAGAGGATGGCAGGATGCATTCACCAGATCCCAGCCTTTGAAGAGAGTCTTTGCACCGGTGGGAGGGTTTGGGGGCTGACAGCAAGGCGAGGGGAGAGGGGGGGAGCAGGGGGGGCACCCAGCCGGTGCGGCTGGCACGGGAGAGGCTCCCTGCACACACTGCAGCAGCAGCAGTGGGTGTCAGCTCAGATCACATCTTCAGGCACTGAGAGGAAAGTGGTTTTGCACGAGCTCCCACAGACACAGGGAGCTCCACACAGCCCCGCTCTGCTGCTGATGCCCAGCACATCCTTTCTGCTGCATTTCCCCCAGGATTCGGGGGGGGGGGGGGGTTATCCCCCCTCCTGCATCAGACCTCAGCCAGGGATATCTCTCTGCAGATGCCAACACCCCCCTGGGTGCTGGGTGAGGAGACACGTCAGCCAAACTACAAGGCTGCTCTTTTGAGAGGCAGACACGTCTCCTCAGGGCTCTCAGCACACAGGGGCTCCTCACCCTCTCCCCCCTCCCAAAAGGAGAAGGGGCACATCCCCAATTACACCACAACTCAATGTTCTTTGGTGCCATCTCCCACCAGCCTGAATCCAGAGCCCTGGTAACACTACCTGAGATTTCTGGTGTGTCACTGGGCCCTGGCAGTTGGGATTTACGATGCTTCCCCTGGATAATGCCCCAGTGCCAATCTGGATTTCACCCCGTGGTTTTGCGTGGCACAGCTTGCCCTAAGGCCCCATGAGCAGCATCAGCCTTTAAAGGGATTCACTGTAACACAACCTGACATTCGTGAGCTGAACTGGAATGGGAATAATGTCTTTCTGGTGCGCTGCACCCCTCTGTACCCACCCCCCTCCTCCTCCCCTTTCCCTTTCCTCTTCTCTCTGTTGAGCACTGGGGGTTTTGGCACACCTCGGATCTGGAGGAGAGGGAATGCAACCTGCAGAGCCTAGACATCTCAAAGATGGGGGGGGAAGAGAGGAATAATTTGCTCCAGCCTTTACCCTCCCTAACCAAATGTAGCTCTCCTGGCTCTGATGGGAGCTGGAGATGGGGATCCCAGCTCTCCACGGGGCTTTTTGCCTTGCAAACACCACGAGCTGGCCGGTTGCCCCCACAGATCTCAAGTGTTATGGCTTCACAGAGTAAGATCAGCACAAGCCCACAGCAGAGCTGCTGGATAAAGGCAGCGCTGGGGTGTTATGGCAGAGCTGAACACTAAAACATCACTGCAGCCAGAGGTGAGGGCAGTCACAGCCTCCAAACAGAGCTGAAGTGGCATCAACAGCTCTGTGTCTGGTCAGGGATGAGCACGTCTCCGAGGCACCACGGGCAGGCCATGCTGCAGGGCAGCCTTCAAATGATACAGTGAATTTTGGGGTGAAATAGCAAAGGTCCAGACCTTCCTCAGCACCCAAAGCCCAGCCAAAGCATGTCTGCAGGAGAAGCCAGTGCTGTGCCCGATTTGTCCCTTGCCCAAAGCACAAGGAGCAGCAGGGAGCACAAGGCAGCTTGAAACAGCACCCACAGTGTGCCCACCGTGCTGCTCCTGCAGCCCCAGGGGAAAGCCTGTGATGCTCTGCGGTGCCTACAGGGTTTGGGCACAGCCAACCCTGCACATAAACCCCTTTTCACAACAGAAATAAGGTCTTCTACCTGCCAGCCCCCTGCCCACACTTATCTGCATGCCCAGAGCATCCCTGAGCCAGGAGTGAGGATGCTCAGGGGTCCCCAGGATGCTCCGGGGGTCCCCGTGGTAGATACAGAAAGCAGAGGGCTGAGGGCAAAGGCAAAGCATCAGCCTGATTCTCAGCTGCCTTGTCCCGACAGACTTGCCTTTATGATCCTTATCTGCTAAGGCATTTTTAATCCTGTTTGAAAGAGGCTCTGACAGAGCCCCATGCATCCCCTGCTGAGGCAGAGGGAGATCCTGATTGCTCACTGGCTGTGTTGGGGAGACCCAGATGTTAACAGAGGGCTCCTCCTCCCCACAAATCAGCCCCAAATGGGATGCCAGAGAAAAGTCCACAGGCAGGAAGGTAAGTTTTACTGTCTTTAAACAGCTGTGCACACAGGCAAGCTCAGGAGTGCTGGCGTGCTCAGCCCCACTCCTGACACAGCCCTGCTCATTGGGGTGGGCTGCAGGCTGGTTCTGTGGGCAGAGGCAGAGCTGCACATGCTGTTCAGCTCTCTGCCTTCAGCAGGACCCTTTGCAGGAGCTTCTTCATCCTGGAGCATCATTACATCATCTCAGCCTCCTCATCACTAGAGTCTCACGGGTCTCTACAGGGATATGATGCTCCAGCCTGGACCAGAGGGTCTCCTGCCCAGTTCCCCACACCTCTACCAGGGAACCCAGCATGTTTGCTCAGGAATTTCAGGTTCACCCAACTGGCTGCAGTGCCCAGCCTCAAAAAAAAACCCTCAATGAGCCCTAATGACCCTTCTACCTGCTTGGAGTTAATTAATGCCCACTTCAGAGACCTGACCAGTGCACACTGGGAGTGGATGGCCCCTGCTCAGAGCAGCTCGAGCACCTTGGTGGATGGGAACGGCTGCAGAAAGGAGTAATTAACAGGAAAAGTTAGTTCAAACCCAGCTGCCATGGTCTCTGCTGTGCTGGCATATTTCAGGCAGGCGACAGAGACCTTGCTGAGTGTCCTTGCTCAGAAGGAGTGTGATGGATCTGGCTTTTACAGGGAACAAAGAGGCCATGATCTGACACCAGCCTGATGAATTGCCCCTTTCTTTCTCTTCCTCCCCCAAATGATTACTTGAGAAAACTTTGCTGTCTGTAAATATTTACCAGTGAGACCGTAACCACCACCTATCATTGAAGAGCATGGAGAGGTTTGTTTTAATAAGCATTGCTTAATTAGGGGCAGCACTGCTCCCTGCATGCTTTAAGGGAAGCCATAGAGAAGGGGAGAGAGGAGCATCCCAAAGCCACCATAACCTGCCACCAGCAAAACCCATCCCAGCTTGGGTCTGAGCAGCGTGGGAACAGCCTCAAAACATCCCAGCAGCACCTTGTTCCTCTGCTGTGGGTGCAGGAGCATGGCATTATCCCCCTCTCACCTCAAAATACATCCAAGTTTCAGCCTATGGATGCTTCTGTGCTGTAAAGAGCAGCACCAGCAAAGCCTGGTGACAGCAATTTGAGCTTGGGGAAGCCACACCATTGGAAGCCAAGGGGTTTTTTTGGCTGTTTTCCTATGGATCAAAGTGTGGACAATCCCTGTGTGGGCAGCACAGGAGCCAGGTCTTCTCCTACCTTCAAATTCCCAAGAGCAGCATCCCCCTATGGGATGGGAAGGTCCCATCCAGGGGGTTTGGTGATCACAGAGGGGGATGAATCCCCCCCAGGTGGCCTTGTACTGAGTTAATTTTGTCAGAAATACAAAAGTAACATCACTGAAGCAACGTCAGGGCTGGGAGAATGGCTGCAGAGAAGGAAGCAGTGCTGTGCTCTGCCTGCCACAGGCTGGGAAATTTGGCTGGAAATCAGCCAGGAGAGGAAGAAAATTTCTTATCTACAGTTTAAAAAAAAAATCAGAAAAAAAAAAAAAATCTAACAAATGGAGATATGTAGTAGAGGAGGCGAATTTATAAACAGGAGCTTATCAGAAGGCAAAGCAGATAATAAACAGCTCTTCAGATCTAGGTCTCGAGCTCACAGAGGACAGAAAAGAGAATGTGATTCCTCAGGAAATGGAAAGGGCTGATAAGCACCCCCAGTGACTTAGCAAACATCATTTAAAATTAAACAAAAGGAAAAAAATAGAGAAAAGCCAAAAAAAACCCACCCCTGTTCTGGCTCCACATGAGAAAATCACCCACGGCCCCTGAACAGACTTAACTGGGCTCCAAATTGGGTGAACTGGGAGAAGGAAAGACTACCATTGCTGCCTCCCAGTAAAACTGAGCCCAAATGGACTAATTGGTGATTCTCTTTCAAGGCAGCTTCAAAGCAGGAGGGCAGCCTGGCAGGGTGTGCAGGCAGCAGGGCCAGGCAGCCCTCCTGCCTCTCCCACCTTCGCACCCTCCTCCAACCACCAGCACCATCCTCCCTCTCTGCTCATGTACAATCTGACACCACCCTCCTGGCTGGGAAAAGGGAACATACCCAACCTGCAGTGAGCCAAAGTGTTTTGGCCATCACAGAGGGTTTTTTTGCTCTCCATGGTGTTCTCTGAGCAGCTATCAGGGACCAGCAGCACGGCTGGAGCCTGGCAGGGATGCCCAGGTTCAGGGGTCACAGCCTTGTCTGTTTGTCCCCACAGCCTCTGCACCCATGGCATGGCCCTCTGAGGGGTATGAAAAGAGGGGTATGCCTAGGGAGACCCCAAATCCCCTCTGGAACCATCCAGGGTGAACGTTAGGGATGGCAGTGGTGCCTTCGAGCCTTGGGTGGAGGAGCTGAGCTCCCTGGCATAGCAGCCCACTGCCCATCCCAGGGCTATTCACAGCCCCCCCATCCCAGTAGCTGCTCAGTTCAGAGCCCAAGCCACCACTTGCAGAGCTTGGGGTGGATGGGTTTGTGTAATCAGCTGGTTTCTTTGCTCTCCCTCTCCTTACCTGTGTATTTATTTACAGTCAATTGTTCCCTATTTTCCTGCCATTTCTGTACCACCTTGTTTATCATGCGACTTAAAATGCCTGGTGTGGAGGTAATTATGTCACTGGAAAAGCCAAGTTAAAAACAAAAGCATCCCCCTAACGTGTGCAGAAAGGGAAGGGAAGGATTTTTCCCTCCTGGGGAGGGACCACCAAGCTCGGCCTGGCCACAGACCTCAGCAGGCTTGTCCTGCCCTGGCCCTGCCCGGCTCCAGCAGCAGGGTGATGGGCATCACCATGCTGCCAGCTGCCTTTGGCTCCTTTTGCTGACTCTTCCCTCTCTCTGGGGCGGGGGTGAGAGGGGGGTGAAGTGATGAAGAGCCCAAATTAAGAGCACGAACACCACATCAGCACTTGCTGGCTTCACTTCCCTGCATGTGTCTAATAACCGAGTTACAGTTTTTCACTTTGATGAATTCATTTATTCCCATTCAGCCTTTCTTATTATTATTATTTTTGGTAGCCTTATCAAGGGGTGATTCTCTTTAAGCCATTATAATCAAATTTGCAGAGGCAGACCTGAATAAGCAGCCTGCCACTGAGAACTGCAATCCTTCAGACGTGCTGCCAGCTCTACAAAGGGCTTCCCAGCCCTGACAGGAGCTGAAGAAAAGCTCATTTGCAGCCCAGGGCCAGGAGGGATCCAGTATCGAACCCAGTGGGATGCTTCCCAGCTCTCAGGCAGGCTGGGATGGATCCTCTCAGGAAAAAGAAGGTAAAACCCTGCCCAGGGCATTGCTGGCTCAGCCATACTCCCACCTCCATCCCCCCTCCATCCCCCCTCCCCTGCATCTCTCCCATGGATGCTCCAGTTCGTTATTCTTTCCTAACCTGAGATCATTAATCCAATTGCTGGGATGCAATCAGAAGTAAATGCAAGCCCTGCTGTGGGTCAATACCTGACCAGCCCCAGGAAAGTGCCTGTGCTAGGGCAGAGCAGCGACCTTGCTGGGAATGATGGGTGCCTCCACCTGCAGCACTGGTAACAGCACAGAAACGTGCTCCTTGATTGTTTATTTATTTATATTTTTCTTTAGCTTTCATATATTTTACAGGAAATTACCTCAGTTTATGGCACTTTTTTCCCTTCCTTACATAATTGTTATAAATAACCTTCAAACAACATAAAAGCCATAAACATTGCAAGGGAAGGAAGAGTAAATTACAGAGATTTCAGAGCAGATGAAGAAGTTGCACGTTGATAAGACAGGGGAGGCTGCTGGAGTTGTTTTGTTTGTTCTTTTTTCTTTTTTTTTTTTTCCCCCAAAATTGCCTCTCTCACATTTCTTCAATAAATACCCATCTGGAAATAAATATTCCCTCCCCTGGCCAGGGGGGATTTGAGATGCAGCATCTCAAACAGCCCCGATCCGTGTGACTGCCAGCCAGCAAGTGCTCAAGTACAGCATGAAGCCCGTGGTTTGGGGAGGTCAGAAGGGGTGATTTGGGGGGGGCAAGAAAAGGATGATGAGCCCCAGGGCAAGGCTGCATCCCAAGGGGAGGAGCATCCCGCTGCTCATCACTCCTGCCTTCACCTTCCTCCTGAGTGGTCCCCAAAGCAGCCTTCATCACCCACCCAGGGAACCTGGCTTCATTCATGCTCAGGAGAGGGAAAACCAGTTCAATCCAGCACAGGCTGATGGGGCATGTCCTCTGTCCTACGCCTCAACACCCCCCTGTGCTGTACAGCGACAGACCCAGCAAAAAAGTCCCCCAAAACCACCACACACAACCCCCCTTTCTGTGACCAGCAGAAAGAGAAGGGGCTGCTCAAAGGGCATCTGCAAGGAGCTGATGCTCCCAGGGAGGGTATCAGAGGGAACAGCAGGGTGCAAGTTGCTTCTGAGAGCAGAATAATTCCCCGAGCGAGGGGGCAGAGGGCTCACGGCTTGAATTATTTAAACCAGCGCTTGTCAAATCACTGCCCGGATCCCCGGCTGCGTGCTGAACTTGCTCCCTCCCGAACATGCCCTGAGGCCAGGTTTCAAGGTTTCGCTGCTCGGGTTGTTGTTTTTTTATCGTTAGCTCTTTCCCTAATGAGAGCCACTCGCTGGCAGGGCTGGGGACAGGCAGAGGTGATGCTCAGAGCTGCAGCTCCCCCCTGGCAGGGATGCTTTTGCTGGCTGAGAATGAACTGTGACACTTTGTCCCCAAAAACTAGGAGGGAAAGGTGCTGATTCAGCATAAACCACACACACACCCACCCACCCACCCCCCTCTTCCCTGCCACGGAATCACACGATGCCCACAGCTCCAACACACGCTCCCAAGGATGGAGAGAGGATGGAGCCAGCAGCTTGCTGAGCCCACATCACCCAGCTGAGTTATGTCAGATAACACTTGGCCCAGCAAACGCTGATGCTGAGGTTTATGCCTCCCTCAGCTCCATCCAGGAGGATTCAGTGATTCGCTGATGCACAGACCTGGAGGGGGGGAAGATGCCTCCACCACATCTACAGGGAATGGACCACTTTCCCTTCTGAATCTCATGCATGAAGCTGGGCTCCTGGGACCTGGGAATAAATATTTGATCTTTAAAGATCATTTTGTTGCTTGTTGCAGTCAACACAGCCAGGTTTTTAGTGTTTGTTTATGGTTTATACCATATGATTCAATAAACCCTGGCTGGGAAACATGTGCATAATTAAGTTTAAAAGGCAGCTTCAACTCCACTCCTTGTTTTTCAAGCCAGGCTTTATATAACAAATTTTGTTTATGGCTGACACTGATTTCGTCCTTCCCTCAGCAAACCCAGATCACTAGGACTCATTTTGAAGGTCCCAGGTTTTCAGCAAAGCATCTGCAAGGCCAGTTGTGCAGGCGAGGGGAGCGATGGGGCCATCCTGCTGGGAGCCAGTGCCAACCCTGCCCCTACAAATTAATTAACCACCTAGCATCAGACTGGGGTTATATGAGGAAATGCAGGTGCAAGCTCCATACTCCTAATAACGCCCAAAACCTTTTACCAACTCACAGATTGATTCTTGCACAGTGAGGACTGACATCTGATGGTCCTTACTGGGAGACTCCCCATCCTCAGCTTCCTCCTCACACTCTCTCCAGACCCCAACCATAGCACAGGCATTTATGCTTTTTCCCATCACAAGACCAACATATTCCCCACCTGGAGAATTTTGGGTGGATTTTTTGAATGAGAATCAATGAATTATGCTTCCCCCTCCCCTCCATCAATTATTCATTGTGGCTCAAGGTGTTATTAGGGCAGCCAGGGTCTTAATTACAACCAAACACAGTTCCAGCCATTGTGTGGGGGTGGATTCTAACCTGTCTTGACAGACATTGTCCCCATCACTGCAACAACCCCTCTTTAACTTGCCAGTAAAGGAGTAAAGGCAGCCTCACCACTGGTAATTTCCCCTTTAATTAAAACCCACTGCTTTATCAGAAGTGGGAATCAGCACAGAGAAGGATCCATGTCAATGAATTCTCCCCCAGTTACAAAAGAAAAGAGCTGAAGTAATCAGAAAGTCGAGCTCTGACGCTTTCAAACTGAGACCTCCAGCTCCATCAGCTGAGAACGACTTTTCATTTGGAAATCTTAATTAATAGTAAGAAACATTAACAACCAGGCAGGAAACAACAAAAAACCCCACTTCTTGTTCTTTACAGAGAACTACTTGGATGACCAGAAAAGCTGCTCTCTGCTTTCTGGTCCTACCTCCTGAAGAACTTCTGAGAGTTCAGTTTTACAACCTTATTTGAGGCAGGAAAAGAAAAATATCAAAATTTGTAGCTGCTGCCTGGAAAATCTGGGCTTCTCCCCACTCGGGGCTGCTAACAACCCACCAGGCAGCCAGGAAACGGGGCGGTTTTATAGGTGGTTTATACAAACACCTACATTTACATCTAAGTTTTATGTAAGCATGTGGAATTCAGCTCAGAGAGAAGAGCTTCATTCAATTAACTGCAACAACACGCTTTCTCTTTGCTACCATCTTTCAAAGCCCTGCAGCAGGGCTGGGAAATTGCTTTTACTGGGGATAGTACCCACTCCTGTGGTTTTTATCCATCCATCCATCCATCCATCCATCCCTCCCTCCCTCCCTCAGAAAGGATGGCTACATCCCCTCTGTGTTCCCCATCAGATATTCATTTCCCAGGTGAATTCAGGCCCTGAAGGTACCCAAACACTCCCCCAAACCTTGCACTCCCCGTGACACAACCAGCAGGACAGCAGAGTAGCACACGACTCTTCCAGCCATTGCCTCAGCTCCTGCATCCCCCCAGATCACAGCCAGGAGACCCTCCAGCCCATGCTGGGATGCTGCAGAGCTTTGCTTTCCATGGTGCCTCATTTCCTACCCCATTTCACCAGGGTACAAGCTCTGCTGAGCCACTTACTCCCCTAAGGTTTGCCAGTGGGGAGCAGTTCCCATAGGGAAAACCTTTCTCTCTCCTTGAACCACTCCTTCTCACAGACCTAACGAGCTCTTCTAAGCACGATCTTTTTTTCCTTTCCTCCTTCCCTTTTTTCCCCAGCTCCTGGAGACTCACTGAGTGAAGCTGAGAGGGTTTCTGAGCTGAAGGCAGGGTGCCTTCTCCAACCCGCCTCCTCCGCGGGGTTTGCCTTTGGCTCTGAGCACATCCAGCACGCAAAGTTGATCATCTGAGTTAGTAGTAATAAGGCTCAGCTCTTACCTCACTCTTTACATCTCAAAAGTGCCATACAAACATTAACTAATTAATTGAGCTACAGTGAAGTGCCTTTTATTTTTTCCCTTGAGGCATGGAGGAAAGGGGGAGTCTACCCGAGCTCCTCTCTCTCCCCTCCACCCTCTTGCTGCTTTCAGCAGCTGAAGCTGTCTTTTCCTTGCTTTTGGATGACCAAAGCAGTGGGAGCTGCTCTGTGGGGATCACCCAGACCCCCGTGGCACTGCCCAGCTCTGCACTCATGGCTGGAGATGCTGCACAGGTGACCTTAGGCAAATCATCACATCTTTGCCTGCTCAGACACCTCTCTCCAGAAGGCTCCTCTCTCTCAGCCTCTTGCTGTGCCCCACAGTCCCAGTCAGACCCTTCAAGACCTAGCCATAAACAACTAATCCTGGCTGCTGCAAGCAAGAGGAGCCTTTGGAGTCACCCCTTGCTTTGGGAAGCATCGCTTTGGTCCCTGGAGAGAGGTCCTGAGCAGCCCTTCCCTGGCCTGCACGCCATCCAAGAAATACTGGCTCTGATTTGCTTGATTTGCTTCATTCCTCCCTTGGTAAATGGGTCAAAGTCCTGCAGGAATTTGATGGCCAGGCCAGAAATAGAGCGGAGGTGCTCAGTGCCTGTGTCTAATGCCCTTGCCAGGACAAAGTCCTGAGCTGTTTCTTGAGCTGATGCCACGAAGACACAGCCCAGCTCCCACTCTCCCTTCTCTCCTCAGAACTGCACAGACTCCTACATACAAATAAACCACCCAAACCACTGCCAGAAATCCAAATCCACAACAGTCTTAATTAACCAACCCCATCACGCTGCTTCCCCAAGACAAGATCATTTCCTGTTCAGTATTGAGCCATTATCATGGCTCATCGATCTCCAAGCTCCGTGATGCTCCTCCCTGCTCCTGGGGACCGACCATCCTGCTGGGGACAAGAGCATCCCTCCTCCTTCCCATAGGAAAAGCCCCTCAAGTGATTCCCCAGGACACCTCCCTGTGCCATCCCTGCCTTTTGCAACTAAAGAAAAAGAACATTTTTAAGCTTTTTAGGGCAAATATCCTCATTACCAAGTGTGGCTGTTGCTTGGCAAAACAGGGCACGAGGAGCAAGGCTTCTGAAAGCATCCTTGGCACCAACTAATGAAGCATCGATCCCTGAGCCTGGCCTTATTAACATTACTGGTTATGCTAATAAAGGCTTCAGAGAGACAAGAGGGTGAATCACAGGGCTCCTCTATCTCCAAGCCACAAAACTGGCTGGAAAAGGTGTTGGGGGGTTCTGGGAGAAGGTCAAGGGGGGCTGAGACCAGGCTCTGCTCCCCCCAGAGTTTGCAGGAGAGGGGGTGGTGGTTCTGCAAATAAAGGTCCAAATGTAAAGAGAAAGATTAACAGACAAATGTCAAGGGTCTGGAGGGTGAGGGGGGAACACTCAGTCAGAGCAGATGAATTATTCAGCTCCCAGGCTGCTGAGTGAACATTATCAGCTAATGATCTGTAATTATTAATAAATAATTTAAGCTTTAATAGCTAGGAAATGAAATGCTTAATTGCATCATAACATAATTAATGGAATTAGCTCCTATGAATGAAGTGAGGCGGTGGGGGGGTGTTAAGTGAAAATCTTATTTCTGCACAATGCTCTTGGTTAATTTTCCTTCGACTTAAGACACTGGTGAAGGTGTGAGGGGGGAGAGGAGGAGGAGGAGGAGGAAGAGGAGAGCCTGGTGGGAGCTGCTGGACCCTGGGATAGAGGGACCAACTCTTTGGCAACGATGTGGAAAATCAGCACACAGCCTTGGTAAAACTTTTGCACAGACCTGAACACACTGTGCACACCCCAAATAAATAATAAATAGATAGATAAACAAATAGATAAAGAAATAGATAAAAAGAAATAGATAAAGAAATAGGAAAATAATCTATTTTGAGGGGGGCTAGGAAGTACAAATCCATCACTCAGGATGGGAGGAGGAGCGCACCCATCGATTCAGCAGGCAGGAGCTGAGCTGGTTGCACCCCCAGATCCCTGCAGCCACCACAATGAGCTGTCACAGTGGCTGTCACCACAGCCAGCGCTGGGGTGTTAACAAGTGTTAATAAACGCGAGGCCACCATGCGCAACCCATTCCAAGGGCTTTTTATTAGGCAATCATATATTTTCATTAGTTATGGTGATGAAGCACTTGGGTTTTACGGGGGGTTTTAAGCGTTTCATTCCGCTGTGTTTCCTGATTACCCTGCTGACGGTTCAGGGTGACACGGGCCGTTTTCCCCTCGTGCCTTCTCAGCACCAGGATGGCCATAAACAGAGGCAGCTCGCATCTGCTGGTGCAGGGAAGCAGCCCATTAAAACCTGGGAATCCAATTCCAAAACCTGTTCATAATTAATATACCTTATAAAGCACAAAAAAAACCCCTCAAATGTTACTACAAGCTAATTGTTTAAGTGATGCAGGGATGAGTTAAACGCCTTGCTGGGCATTTAACATCCTGCTCTATGTCTGACTTGCACTAGCCCTGCTGCCATCACCCAAAAAGCAAACTAGAGGGGATTTCCAAGCGCAGATCTTGGCAGTTTAACCCTCCCCAGAGCTGAAAATACTTATACTCTTGCTGATTTACACCTAGCTGTAAGCTGTACCCTCTGTATAGATGCTCACAGCTATGCACAAACTCCCTGCCAGTCCTGCTTTGCAAATACAGACCTTAGGTTACCAGTCCCTCTTCTAAAAGTGAACCTAAATTATTCCTCTGGCTTTGAGCTGCTGGAAGAGGAGAAGAAGGAAAAGGGGGAAAAAAAAAAGGGGGGTGGGAGAAGAAAAAAAGGAGGGAAAAAGAAAAAAAGGGGGAAAAAGGAAAAAAGGAAAAAAGAAAAAAGGAAAAAAGGAAAAAAGGAAAAAAGGAAAAAGGAAAAAGGAAAAAAGGAAAAAGGGAAAAGGAAAAAAGGAAAAAAGGAGAAAAGGAAAAAGGAAAAAAGGAAAGAAGGAAAAAAGGAAAAAGGAAAAAGGAAAAAAGGGAAAAAGGAAAAAAGGAAAAGAGGAAAGAAGGAAAAAAGGAAAAAGGAAAAAGGAAAAAGGAAAAAGGAAAAAGGAGAAGAGGGAAAAGGAAAAAAGGAAAAAAGGAGAAAAGGAAAAAAGGAAAAAAGGAAAAAAGGGGAAAAAGGGGAGGAAAGGAAAAAAAAAGGGGGGAAAAGGGGGGGAAAAAAAAAGGGGGAAAAAAAGGTGGGGGAAAAAAAGCAGCAGAAAATCTCACAAAGCAGCCAAACTGGGGGAAAAAATTGCAAGCTCTTGAAGAGTGACAGTTTGCAGAGCGTTGCCAAGCTTAATCGTCACCATTAAGCAATTATTGCACATGAAAACAGAAAGTGTCTGCAAACTCAGCCTGCTCTTGAATGAAATGGAAAAGGGTTAGACAGCATTAGATACTCGCTTCTTTCTAGCTGAGGGATCAAACTACGTTCCCATCATAAAAGGCTTCCAGGCTCATAAATAATAAAGTGACTGACAACTGCAGCGTTAACTCCACCTCAGGTTTCCACACCAGGTTCCCCCAGCCCAGCCATGGCTCTGAATTTATTAAGGGATTTATTTATTCACCCCCATGCCCAGTGGGGGCCTCAAACCCCATTGCATCCCCCCCCAACACACACACACACGGTGCCAGCATCTGCATCCCTACTGGGGAAAAGGAATGGAAAACGCTCAGTGAATGAGGAGTAAATAGATTTGACTCAGTCCAGAGTCTTTTTGGGTTGGGTTTTTTTTAATTTTATTTTTTTCCTTCTCCTTTCATGGTAAATTTTCGGGAACAAGGCAGCCAATGGTGACAGAGCACAGGGATTGAAACTGGTTTCAAAGGAGCCTTATCATGCTGGGGACACATGCACATTGAGCCTTGGAGATAGGGCGAGCGTAGGGCCCTTCTGCAGGAGGCAGACAAATATATACAGGTTTTATTCACTTTTTCCTTTGGGTTGCATTTTCCTTTTCTGTTTGGGCTGATTGGGTGGGGTGGGGGTTTCTTTTGGGGGGGTGGGATGCCTGTGCAACCTGTCAGCAGTAAGGTCTGGGCTCTCTGACTGCAGGAATTCAATACATCTCTTGCTTAAAGAACCAATGTCGCTGTAAAAAAACATCTACCAGCAAAACACAGCTTGTTTTTTAAAGATAAAACTAAAAGTCCTCAACCTCAAAATACCAGAAAAACAGAGGGGGGAAAAATGGGGGAAAGTGTATTTAATACTCAGCTTTCCTTTTTGGTGCACAGCGATGTCAGGGGCCTGTGGTGCATGGAGTTGGGTAACGAGATAGACGGACAGACAGATGGATGGATACGATCCCAGTTGAAGGGAAGGTGGGTAAAGATGCTTTCACAGCTTTGTGAGGGGTGCTGGGATAGCTCCTGGCTGTTTAAAGCTCTGCAGTGTTGTGAGGGGCTTGTTTCTCTCTGAAGTAAGAAGTTGGTAGACCCTGTGCTGAGCGTTTGCAGGTGGGAGCCCAGGAACCTGCCAGGGGTGCTGATGGGGACACACACAACACACAATACACGATGGCAGGAGGACACCCACAACCTCTGCACTGGCTTTACACCCGTTGTACAATAAATATACCAAGCCCACCTAAACATAGTGGTAAAGATAAGCACCAGCCACTGCCTAATTACACACCACTGCTGCTGCTCTAAGCCAAGACCGAATGCCTCCAGCAAAGTGAGATCCATGTTACGCCAACTGTGCTCAGCAAGCACAAATTAAACACCCTATTTCACTGGGAATCACATTTTGGGATGCTGTGGTTCCCCCCACTGCTGCTCGTGCTCCTGCAACCTCCTCCCAGCCCCTTTGCCTTTACGTAGCATCCTTCGCCCGAGAGCCACAAGACAAAGAGGAGCAGGAAGTTTCTGAGAAGGATTTAAGGAGGAAAGGCCAGGAAGAAGGATGGATAAAGTCCTTGCAGCAGTAGGGATGCCCGTGGAGTGTTTTCCCTTAGGATTTAAACCAGGTTTCCCCCTTTGAAGGGTGGAAATCTGGCAAAGATGACATGATGGAGGCAACTTGAGGTGAAGGTGAGCTTGCCCGGTCCAAGCTGTCTCTGAAAACCACTGTCTCATCCCTGCAGCAATGTGTGCCCAGGGTTTTTGTTCAGGTTTTGGAGGGTTGCTATTTGTTTTGGAGAGCTTGCTTTCCCTTTTCATTTGTCTTGGCAGAATTTCAATACTTCTGCCTTTCACCTCAATAAAAACAGCATGTCAGGCAGCAGGTTTTTATGATGGAATGACCTTTTCCACATGCAGAAAACCCATACCTTTCCTTGCATTGGGGGGGAGCGAGTAAAGCTGCTTTTGATGAAAAACAAAGCCTCAAACTCCACGGGTGATACCACAGTGAACCAGAAAATTAGAGTAGTGGTGGAGGTGGGTTGTGGGGGGTTTTTTTAAACTATGCAGAATGACATCAGGATAAAACTTTCATTAACACTGAGCCATTTGCATGAGTATAATGGGGGCATAAGAAATCACGGCCAGGCTCCCTGGGATGCTCAGACCCACCCCAGGATCACGTTGGGACAATGTTTGGGGCCATTCAGACTGTTTGCATCCTGAGCAATTTCCATCCAGGAGAACATAACATTGCCGTTTGCCTTCTTTGTCCTTCCCCATCCCTGAGCCTCCACGGGGGCAGACTGGAGATGAAGAATGCCTAGAGAAACCCCTTGAAAGCCGTGGAAGCACATCGTGTCCTCGTGCCGCAGTCCCATTCATTAGCACATTGTTGATGTTCATTAATCGAGTGTAAAACTGTAATTAAAAATAATCTCCTTTTCTCGAAGCAGCGGCAGAAGAGGGGAGGGGAAAAGGGGGGGAAAGAGGACGCCGAATAAGGGGAAATAAAACTAATGCATGAATGTGCTAATTGCAGCTGTGGGAACATGACGGCAAAACAATTTGCTGGTTTGTTTTCTTTCTGCAGGGATTGAACGTTATGGGCCTGGCAGAGCTGGCACAGGAGTGGCTGGGGAAGAGCTGGCTGAGCCCAGCCATGGGGAGAAGGCTGCAAACACCTCAGGGAATGGATGCACCCCATCTTCCCCCTCAAAAATCACAGGCCGGGCTGATCCCTGCAGGGCAGGAGTGGGGCTGTGGTTTGTGTTGGCTGATTTATCTCCTTGGGTGAGGATTTCATTTCAAGTTGGAGGATGTTCAAAGTAAAGCCAGCCCTGTTACAGACTTAATTGGACCATATTTCAATCCCAGTTCATCTATTCAGCGTGGATTCCTTATCCTAGGTCCATAAAGTTTTATTAAGTTATATATCAAGGAATATACGTACAGGGTATGGAGATACAGTCCTGCTTACATGTTTTTTCAAGTGGGGAAGGTTGCCATCGCCTGTGAGTCTGTCTCTGTTCACAGCCAGGTATCTGCTGCCCTGGTCCAGGTACTCAGACCCTTCCCTCCTGCAAAGGTACCGGTGGGCACAGCCGCCCCACGGAGTCGTACATCATCAGGTGGGTGATTTGCATCTCCCAGGCCTGTGTAGATGCTGCAGCCCCAGTGCTGGAGGTAATTCACTATTTGGGGAGCCTAAGGCTGAAGGAGGAGAGGGATGTCTTGGGGTGACGCCCCAAGCCAGAGCAGCCAGGGGACTGCCAGGTAAATCCCAGTAGGTGCCTTTCCCAGCCCTCCGCACGCCGCCTCCATCTCTCATGGCTGTAGCTGCTTTTTCCATCCTGCCCCCTCCTTGTCATCAGCTGAGGTTATTTTGCAAAGACAAGTAATTACTAGCATGTTATCCACACTCAGCCGCGTGTCCTAACAGCGCCTGCTGATGCAGCTTGATAATGGGGCATATTTAAGCTGATTGCCACTGGAGATAAATGATTCCTCTGAACAGATGCACTTTTGTTAAACTTCTGAAGGCAAAAGGAAAAAGTTACCCTTTTTTTCACACACCCCCCCCCTCTTCTTAAAAAGACAGAAAAAAAAACCCCAACCCACCACCCTTTGAAAAGGATGCACCTCCCCCAAGATTCTCATTTCAGATTAGGATATCAGGTGTACGGCAAGAGATCTCCGATTCCCTGGCTGTCAGGGCTGCTGTTTGATATTCAAACCTGTCATTTGATCGTTCCTGAATAGCTGCCTTGGTGTCCTTGAGGATAGCTCTATTAAATGCCAAATCTGTTCCCTCTGCCTCTGTAGCCGTGATGAGACAGAATAACTCTCAGCACAGGAGAGCTGGGTGTATTAGTGCAACTCAATTGTGCCTCCTTTTTTTTTTAAGCACGTCGGGGAGAGAGTGGGTGGAGAGGGAAGGGGACAGGGAGGGGAGGAGAGAGGCTGTGGGGGGATAAAACCCACTTGAGCTGGAGTGGCTGGTTGTACTGCAAAGCAGACCAGAGAGAAAATTGGCCTGAGGATCAGAAGTTGACAATACCTTTTGTTAAAAAGAAGGAGGAGAAGAAATTAATTCAAGGTTTCACACAAGGAATTAAAAGGGGGCGTGCTTCTGGTTCCAAAAACTCCTGGGGAGTGGCAGGGTTAGCCTGCAGTTAGCATCCAAGAGTGGTGGAGAAGTTGGAAAACTCGGGGAAGCCTTTGCAGGAGCTGAATCCACGTCGGGATTCAGCTGATCTCTTTAGGGAGGGAGCAGAAGGCAGCTCCTCTGCAACCCCGCTGCATCCCCCCTGCATCCCATCTGCTCCTGGTGAGATGATCCAAGCCAGAGGACCAGCCGTGGGGTAACCTTGGGTTGTTGTCATCACAGCTGCCATGGAGAGATCTTCCTATACATTAATGGCACTTGATTTAACGACATGTTCACATTAGATCTCGGTGTTGATTGCCAAAGTCACTTCAAGTTAATTACAGAGTTAATTACCAGCTAATAACTTTGTTGCTAATAGCTGTAACGGGTTTTTGGCAGGAGTTGTCAGAAGGGGCTGATTGGATGGTCTCTTGGGTAGGATCCTCGTTACAGAAATGGATATACTGAAGGCAAATGATTCCAATCTTTTTTTCTTTGATGAACAGTAAATTATTCTAATATCCTTCACTATTGTATTCGCTTATTATCTGTGGGTAATTAAAAGTGAAGAGCTGCAAAGCCGCCTCGGTTGCAGATAGACCACAGCACTTGTGCTGCCTTGATTTTTTTGATGCTAATAGATTGTTTTCTCACCCCTCATCTCTGCTTCCCTTCCCCAAGACACGCAGCATCCCTGGTGTTGGCTTGCCCCAGCCCTTCTGCCACTGACACACCTGTAAGACGCACCATCCCGGAGCTCCACGTCCTATTTTTGGAGATTCCCAGGCCGCCACCCATGGAAGATGAGTCTTGCAAAGAATCAGGGTGGATTTCCTACTGTAACATCTCAGGAGCAAGACTGCCAGCTGGAACATTTCTCCATCCTTTGCCCATGGCAGAGAAGGAGGTTTCTGGTCCCTGCCTGCCAGCACGCAGCATCCCCCAGAACTTCTTATGCATCCTCACTCACCCATCACGTCCCTGCTCTTTGGAAGACAAGCTGGGCTAACTGGTTAAAAGCTGTGCCTGCACTCTGAGCAGCCAAGAGCCCCACTTGATTTGGATGGAAATTAGCAGGCAGCAGTTGAAGCTGGGAGAAGGAAGCCTTGGAGACCAGCGGAGATTATCAGAAAACAAATGAACAGAGCAGCGTGTCGTCCCTCAGCAAGGCACCACCGCCAAAATCAAAGGCACAAGCAGGGCTCGGGGATGAATTTTAATGCTGGGGTGATCAAAAGCATGTGTCCCCATCAGCTGCAGCCTGAGCGGGGACAAAACTGCCGCCCCAGCAGAGCTGTGCTGATTTGGAGCCCTGCAGAGCCCTTTGGCTCCCTCTGGCCCCCCTCAGCACCATGCATGAGGTTTGCAAACGCCTGGAGAGTCCCTGCACCTGGCAGCACCGGGGCTTTCACATCCTTGTGGCTCCCAGACCAAATCACAACCGTGCTGGAAACACTGGAGAGAAAGCTTTATCACCTCCAAACAGCAGATCGGTGGGAGATTCCCAGGGACTGAAGAACGGGCTCCTGCCTCGCAGCCGGCAGCTTGTTGGAGCTAACACCCCTCCTGCTGAGCAGAAGATAAAGCCAGCAGCAGGTCCTCTGGCTGGGGAGGAGGGCAGAGATGCTCAGTGAGGAAACATGGCACAACGACAAGACATCCCTCCCATAAGTGCCTCAGAGAAACTGGGGCTGCAGCTAAATCACTCTTGGATGCTTCCAGGGCCTCAGTTTTATTTCCTGCTTCTGCCCTGTGAGATGCAGGATAAAGTGCCACAGCACCTCTCTGCCCTCAACTCCCACCTGGAGATCATCATCTTCCTCACCTATGTGCCTGGCTCCTGCATCCCTCTGTGTCCTGGCTGCCTCCCGCTGCGCTCCCAGCCCCAGGAATGACGTGTCTCTGAGGCAGCCCCTGGCTCTCCTTCCATATGTTCATCTGCCATGAGAGGCCCCTGTGCTCTCCCATCCCAAGAATGTTTTGTGATAAGCACCAGCACTGGACCAGAACGCTCTCCTAGGATGCACAGCTCCTGGCACAGCAGAGCAGCGCTGGCCATGGATTGCAGGGATGTAACCACCAACGTTACCTCTCTACCACATCCTATCCACCCCCACATCACAGAACCAACCCAGCACACATCAGCTACACGTTTGACTGCTGAGTTTTGCAGGGGAACCAGGATTATGAACTGGGAGGTGCTGCCAGCAGGAAGGTGGCCATGGGGTCCATTGACTGAATTCTGTCATTGCTCTCAGGAGCCCTGGTGAATTCAGCACAGCAGGGATGTATCATGCTGCCAGGCTCCTTGTGTGCACCAAGAAGGGGGTCAGGACCTGCGTTTGCTCTGCAGCCAGCCCCCTCCAATCCCTCCATGCTCACTGCCGTGCCATGGCAGAGCACTCCTGGCACAGCTCCTTGGCTCAGGAAAGCTGCTTCCAAACCCTCCTTATCAATGAGTGCACACACCAGCATCTCAGGGGGAAGACCAGGGATCTGAAGGAGGCAGAGGAAACGTATTCCGTCTCGCATCACTTCAAGGTCTGGAGTGATGGGGTGCTGGATTCGGTTTCCTTTCCTCGAGCAAAACACAGGACTAAGAGCATCAAGAGTCTGGAAGCTGATTTCATGGAGAAGGCAGCCAAGACAGAGCAGCAACCCACTGCCAGGACCACTGCAGCTGCTGTGGAAAGGCACATCCCTGCCTGGCTCAGGGACGAAAGGTGTCCCAGGTGCAGGAGGTTTCTCTCACCCTTAGCCTGGCAGCTCAGACCCTCTGCTGCTCTGCATGCCTTAAGAGCCAGGGCTTTTAACATCCCCTCCTCTCCAGAACTCACCAAGTGCTTATTTCCCTGCGTGGCAGTACAAGCTCTGCTTCACCGATTCCCTTGAACCCTTTTAATTCATCAAAGGAGCTGACAAGCCCAGGAGGGAGCCTTTCTGTGCCTGATGGCTCCTGTCTGCTGGGCTGTCGGAGAGGGATCCTGCCAGGAGGCAGGTAAACCCCTGCCAGAAACAAGGGCAAGGGATGGGTATTCACAGCTGAGTCACAAGCCTCAAAACACTGAATGAAATGTTTGCTTAAGGAAGCTGAGTCCTCCCTGAGACCTTGCTCCTGCCCTTTGCCATGCCCCAAGCAGGGCTCGCTCCCACCCAGCCCTGGTGCAGACCCGGCAAACAGGGCTGATGCTGGCTGCTCCTTTAACATAAGGCACCCCATCATTTGCTTGGCAGGATCCCTAAACATGGGGACCCCTAAACAGGACTATGCAAAGTACCGAGCCACCTCCCTGCCCCATCAGCTGCAGAGGGGGTGACCAGCCCCGTGTGATGGAGCATCCTGCTTCTCATTAACCCTCAACCTCCAGCTTGTCCATGCTGGACTTTCACTGCTCCAAGCTCTGAACAGAACAGGTAACACAAGGCTTTGGATCAACCTCCTGACCCTGCCCACCCGAGTGATTCCACGAGATGCCATTATCTGAACATATAGTAAAATAATGATCTGTAAATCAATAAACCTCTTACTATTATATGCTGCAAACATAAAATGAATCCATGGCAATCTGGAAACGCCACGTAGAGAAAACTAACCCAGAACCTCTTCCAGGTTTTTCTGTAAGCACTCAGCCCCCATCACGCAGCCAAAATATTGAGCTTTCCTGGAAATCAGGCGCAGTGGCAGGTCCTGACACCTGAAAACGCCTCCTTTCAGGCTGCTGCAATGTTTCAGCTGAATAGATGCAGCTGTAATCACCCTGCAGTGAATGATGCTTAAAAATTGCAGCTCCCAGAATGCAGAGGGGAGCGTGGAGCTGGGAGCAGGTGACGGTGTTTGAATGTCATTTAAAGTTCACTTTCATTATTTTAATTGTCACCGTTAAAAAAAAAAGGGAAAAAAAATCTCTCCATTCAGGCCTGATTATGCTCTAAGAGGAATCAGAACTCAAATCCCAATCAGGCAGAGCTGGGAGTGGTGTTTCTCTGACACAGACAGCGGTGCCTGAGCCCTGATTAAGCCCATGGTATTAACAAGCCCCAAAAAACTACAGGAGATTTAGGAGCACGAGGGATTAACACCGAATAAAGTACATGGCTGAAGTCATCACCAACAGCCTGAGTAATGAGTAAGAAGAAATAATGAATTAATAAAAACCTTTGCCTCTCAGATAAGGTTTTCATTTGGGGGAGCCCTGGGAAGTGGGGTGGCACGGTCAGGGTACCACTGCTGGGTACCAGGGCTGCGGGTGGGTTGTTTCCCTGCCGCTGCCTCAGTTTCTCTCTTCATCACAGGGAAAAGTGTCAAGACAGGGTGTTTTAGGGGCATGGGAGAAGCCAGTTATCAGCTCAAGGAGCTGGGGAATCCCTACCACACATGGGGCAAAGCTGAGCCATCCCCTGGTTTTGGTAAGTGGGGTTTATTCACTGAGCTCCCAGGGAGTGTCGGGCATGGCAAGAGCCCAGTCCTCTAATGCAAGCAGTTAAGGGGGAGGGAGGATGCTTCATAAGCTGCCTGAGAAGTGTAACCTTCTTCCAGACAAACCAATTTGCAAAAAGATAGAGCCAGTGGGATCAGGCAATAACTTAATAAGCATCTCAGAAAAAAACAATGCATTTAAGAACATCTTTTCTTGGGGTTTTTTTTTTCCCCTTAACGGAGAAACATCAACTCCATGGGGAAATAAATGTAATAAACTAAGTCCAATCTCCACAAACATTTGTTTTCTTATCTCTGTAAAATCAATATACATGTTGCAATTATGTCCTCCGATGAATCCCCCAAACTTTTGATTCTCTCTCAAGGCTTCCTGCTCGATTGAAGCTCATTACATCTCCCTTTCTTCATCTAGATAAATTTGGGGTTGGGGTTTTTTTTTTTCTTTTGCATTTCCAAGCCCAAGTCATGGTTTTTTTTTCTTGAAAGGTTTCATTTCTCTTTTCCTTACATTGTAGAAGGAGAAGAGTGCTTCCCTCAGCTCTAATCTAATCAAATTAAATGTAATTTAACTGCTGTGCAAGCTTGTATTTGTTAGGAATCCCAGCAAAGAACGAATCAGAATAAAACCAAGGCAACTGCCCTGTCTTTCTTGCTTTTCAGCTAAAACAACCCAGTTTAGGGTATCAACAGGTTGGCCAAGCTCGACTCCACTCTACAATGACCAGTGTCTTTCCTGTCCCTGACCAGAGGCATCACTGGATTTCTGAGCCAGTGGGATCAAACACAGAGAGCAAGAGCATCCCAAAGCCTCCACAGCCAGGAGCAGGCAGAGGACTTCTCACCCCCACACCCTGATGCCCACAGCTGCTCACCCCAACACCCTGATGCTCTCAACACCGTGGGTGATCAGGTATGAAAAGAGGAGCCTGAAGACATCACTGGTTATTTGCAAACCCTTAATCCTTCACCAGAAAAGGAGGGAGGGGGAAAGGGTGGGGATTTTTCTCCATGGCCCCATGTTGGGCCAGTTTGCTCACCAGTCCCTGATGGCTGGGAGTTACCCATGGAGGAAACAACAGCCCCATCCACTCTTCACCAGCTGCCTAAATAAATTTGGGCAATTACCACTGAGAGCTATCCAATTATTTACTTTCCTTCAATTTTTAATGAAGAAAACCCATTGTGTGTTCATTTGAATTTCAGAGAAAGGGAAAATCCCTTGCTGGCCTGTTTGAGAAACCAGAAAACCTTTGAGTGTGTCTGCCCAGACACAGGGCACATCCAGCCCTGCTATCGATCCTCGAGAGCTGCTGTAGCATCAGACCTCACGTGGGAACAGAAGGTGGGAGGTCGCCCATCATGGCCATTTCTGGCCAGCAGTGAGTCATTCATGCTTTCCAGTCATAGAATCCCAGCCTGGTCTGGGTTGGAAGGGACCCCAAGGATCACAGAGCTCCAACCCTCTGCCACAGGCAGGGCCACCAACCTCCAGGCCTGGAGCTACACAAGGTTGCCCAGGGCCCCATCCAACCTGGCCTTGAACACCCCCAGGGATGGGGCACCCACCCCCTCTCTGGGCAGCCCCTTCCAGCCCCTCACCACTCTCTCTGGAAAAAACATCCCCCTAATATCTAATTTAAACCTTCCTTCCTTTAGTTTTGATCCATCCCCCTTGTCCAGCCATTATCTACCCTTTTAAAGAGTCAATTCCCCTCCTGTCAGTGTGCTCCCTTCAGGCTCTGGAAGGCTGCAGTGAGTACCTGAAGGCACCCTTCTGGCTTTGGAGGATGGAGCAGAGGGGCTGGGTATCTCTGAAAGCCATAAGAAAATATTGGCAATAAAAATTTCCCTCTGGGGTGGAAAGCAAGCTGTCTGGAGAACAGTTGAGTGATGCCTTGCAAATACACCTCTCCTGTGCTTTGATCTGTAGAGACAGAGAACCTCCTCCCCGTAGCGCTCCCGTCACTGCAGAGTCAGCCCCTTCAAGGACTCATCACCTCGGGCAAACACTGCGCTTCCCTTTTCAGACGACTGGAGTTTCCTCAGAGGAGGTTCCAGAGGAGTTCAGGGACTAAAACCGTAAGGATGTGCACGACTCAGGAGTTGGACTCCTCCTTCCCTTCCTCACCCTGGGATAAGTTACCTGCTCACAGTCCTTCCCTGCAACGACGACCTCCAGATGCTGCAAGGCAGATTACACCCACCAAGGGACCAAAAATGGGGCAAAGAGAGGTGACACATGTCTCAAGAGACAAGCAACCCCTCTGAAACGTGGTGGGGGGTGTAAATACCTGCTGGGGTGCTTCCCTCATGCTGGGCTTGCAGCACAGAGGTTTTACCTCCTTACAATGAAATCTTTCAGGTTTACATCATACCTTTGTTCAGGTTTTTTCTCTCTTTTTCTTTTCCCCCTATTTTTTTAGGTTAAGGCTCTCCAGTGATCATTTTACCCTGAGAACATCTCTGAGATGCTGCTCTTCAAACCTGCTTATCAAAGCACAGCCAGGGAAGGTGCCTGGCCAGCCCTGGGTGAGACTGGGGAGGCTAAGCAGGGTGCTGTCATCTACTTAGTGCTCCTAGGATGCTCAGGAACTTGAAAAGATCCCAGTGCCCCTCCTTGACGTGGCTTTGATCCTAGATCAGATGCATTGGGCACGGTTTCTGGGGGCTGCCTTAGGAGCAAGGCAGAGCATTTGTTACCAGGGGTCAGAGAAGTTGGTTTAGTGACGGATGCTGGAGAGACAGTGGGACTTTCCTGAAGTTTGCTCCCTGGCAATCAGAGGAGGAAGGCAGCTGGCTCCCTCCACGGAAAGAAATCTGCTGAACGTGTGTTCATGGAGCAGCATAAACCCCCCCTTCCCCCAGCGCTGCGGTGTGAGGCTCTTCTGACCACGATGCACAGGGGAAGGGGGGCTCTGGGGAGTGGGGGGCAAGACAAATTGCATTAAAATTAACACATAGCAGCCTGCTGGGCGTGTGGACAGCGATGATTATCTTATTTAACAGAAGCCCCTCCGGCACAGGGAAGCCAATGTGCCGTTCAGCCCACTAATGGCTCATTTGTAGGATTCAGTTGGTTCAGAGAGTTCATAATGTCCCTGTGTCATGGCAGCTTAGTTTAAGAATATGGATCTTCTACTTAAGGAGACACGGCCATACATCAAAGTGTTTAACAGCCTTAGGTCAGCATCCCTCTGTTTGGGTAGGTCTGGGAAGGGAGCCAAAGGAAACCACTCTTTCCAGCACGGGACTTTCCTGGAGGAGCGTTGGGGAAGCTGTTGCAGTAAGGCGTGAGGGGCAGGCGTTTGGCTGAGGACAGCACGCTTCTCACCTGCCGAGCGTCACGCAGGGGGTGGGAGATGGAAATGGAAAGGGTTTAAAGCTCTGGGCTTTTTCTGTCACGACTTCAAGCCCCTGGAGGACCTGAGTTGACATGCGGCGGCTGAGCGGCGATGCTCGACGCTGATGGAGGCAGACAGGGCAGCTGGGGAGGCACCAAGCGGCAGTAACACCGTGCAGCTCAGCTGAGGAGAAGGACAAGGCAGTGAGGGTTTGGTGGGAGCTGTGATGGAGAACAGGGAAGAAGAGCACCTGGCTGAACCTCCCAGGGTTGGTCCCTGCTGCGCTCAGAGGGCTGGGGTGGTGGGGACAAGAATGCTCAAGTCCTCACCTGTTTTACCAAAGATCATTTCCCACCAGATTCCCCCCCAAAAAGTTAGCTCTAGAGTGAGGAATTTCTCTTTCTTTTACAATTCTCCACATCAGACAGAAACAGAAGTGACATATAGAACATGTATCCCAAGACATTTCGGTTCAGCAGCTGACAGAACCTATCCTTCTCTCTCTGATATTTAGAGAACAACCTGCCCTCCCTCCCATCAGCATCTCTCACCAGGCATCTCAGAACTACACCCTGACACAAGGGAGCTAACACGGGAAGTGTGACAGTGCTCTTGCTCCCCACCCCCCCAGTCACACCCCATCGTGTCCCAGAGCTCTCTGTGAGAGTTATGGGGATGCCCTGCTATGAGGGGTGCAGGTTGTCATGGTTGCACCCTGCTTCTGTGCAGCCAGAGGCCAAAACATAGAATCATAGAATCATAGAATGGTCTGAGTTGGAAGGGACCCCAAGGATCATAGAGCTCCAACCCCCCTGCCACAGGCAGGGCCACCAACCTCCAGGCCTGGAGCTACACAAGGTTGTCCAGAGACAAAGTCTAGAGATGATTTTTTTTTTCAAATGAGAAGAAAGAAAAATGTATAGAAAGAAAAATGTATAAAAACAAAAAGAGGAAAAAACAAAGAGAGAAAAGGACAAAAAAGCCCCAATTCTGACAACAGAAAACGTTTCCTACTCGTATGGTCGGGTTTAGGAGTCTCTCTCTTGCCATCTCTCCAGAGATTGCTGTATTTTTGCCTGTAATTAGCAGCAAACTGTGATGGCCTTGCTTTAACAGGGCAAGAGACTCCTCTGGATGCCCACACGAGCTTGTCCCCCCTCCCCTCATCTTTTCTTCACATTTTACCCTCTGCCATATAATTAAATCAGAACCAGCAGCCAGCAAAACTCTTTGAGGGACCAAACCCTCCCTAGGTGAGAAGGCAGAGGCTTGGGGTGACCACTCACCCAAGGCTGGGGAGCACCCAGGGTCTCCCCAACACCCACAGGGCCAGTTTTGGAACTAACAACCTGTGAGCAGCCCCTAGAAGCAGAAGCAGCTTTAGCCATTGGCAGCGCTGCACCGAGTTAATGTTGCCATTTGCCAGCCAGTTTTGGCATCTTATTTATTGCCATTAAAGTTAATAACCACCAGCAGGAAAAAGTTACAAACTACTTCTACTTCTACTTCTTCTCCTTAAAGGCAAGGAAACCCTTCCCCCAGTGCCACGGCAGACCTTTTCTTGGCCAGGGTGGGGACACTGAGGCTGAAGGAGATGCTGGGGTGCCCAGCCCTTCCCTCCAGCCCTGCCTTGGGGTTATCTGGCACTCCTCCACACCATGGATGGAGAAACTCAACGTTAAACAGAGGAACTCAACTTTAAGTGGAGAGTCTGTGAATAAAACATGAAGCAGAAAGTAAATCCTTTCTGGCACCTGGCTACTTCTCTTCCGAGTGCAATATGCGAGGCTGCTAATTGTTTGATTTACTGTAGCAGTCACTCTGCCAACTGCAATAAATAATGTTAATTAATATAAGGTAACCACTGACAGAGAGGCTGGTAATTACCAGGAAACCAGAGAGATGGGCCTTTTGTGGTACTGTTAGAGGAGAGAAGAGCACAATTTCCTCTCCTCTATTTGGTTATCTATCATCCTTTATTTGTTTGCCTTGAGCACTATGTGGAAAAGATCTTGGGTCCAATTTCTGTTTGTTTTCTTTTTTTTTCCTCTTTTTTTTTCCCTTCCCCAAGGATACCCTACACTAATCAGAGAAGAGTTTCTTTGATTAGACACTCACAGGAATGATGGTGTTTCTCCTCAGCATGTGCAGCGAAGGAAACCCAACGCCAAACATTCAACAGGAGCACCCCAGCGTGCCAGGAAGACCTGGTGCAAACAGGGAACTGCTGCTGACTGCAGCATCACAGCCCTGCAAGGGGCTGAGCATCACCAGCCAGCAGGTTTAAGCACTTTCCTAAGTACTTTTATTGAACCTGGGACTAAGGAAATTTAGGCTCATCTCTGGCTGGGGCTGCCTGCCTTGGAAAGATGCAGAGATAAACAACTGTGCTATCATACAGCAGGGAGCACAGGCGTTGAGCTGTCACAAAGATTCGTCAGCCTCTCTGCCCTGACCAGCTTTATTCCATGTCCCATCCCCTTCTCCATCCAGCTAAGGCATAAATCATTGTGAAATCTGTCCATCACCTTACCAACGAGCAAGTGCAGGGAAGCAGGACAAAACAAGGCAGACATCCCTCAGCCCAGCTCCCTCTTTCTTTGAGCACCCCATACCCAGAGGCTTTGGGCTCGGTGGTGAGTGGCACACACATGTGCAAGAGGCTGGGAACAAGGAGCAGAAGCTGATGCTTTATTTCTATAGTTTGCTTTTCCCTGCACGTGGAAACGGCCCCATAAACCCTCAGCACAAGCAGCCTTGAGCAGCAAGACTAACTACAAGACTAACTGCTAAATCTGGATGCTGAAAGGCTGGATTTTAATCCCAGCCTTGCTAGGATGGAGCTGAGGATGCTGGGGGTGTCTGGGCTTTCAGGGTGCTGCAGCTCGTGCTGCCTCTTTCCCTTCAGTGTATCCCCACCACGTTCAGGAAGCCAGCATCCTCTGCCAAGGGTTTGTGTGTAGCCTCACACAGAGACACTGTTGATAGAAGAATGATATTAAATCTGCCCAAAACCCCTACTTTTCGGTGAGAGGGAGCTAGGAACTCATCTGAAACTCCAAAGGCTTTGGGGAGAAATCTCAGCTCCTTTAAGTGTTAAGAGCTCATCAGAGCATCACCTTCCCTGTGCAGGGAGCTCTGTTGCCAGCATTTTCCACTCCCTTTGTTCATTAATAACAACGATTTGTTTCTTACTCCCGAGCCTCTCCCCTGATCCCTCACAGGCAGCGAGACGGTGCCGTTCTCATCCTCCTCTCACCTCTCTCAACCCATCTCTGTAACTCCTTGCCGTTCAGCATCGAGTCCTCCAGCACCCAGCTGCTGCCCTGCCTCCTGCCCATGGCTCTGCTGCCTGCCACACGCTCCACAGCAGCATCTGGCCCCCAGGTCCAACAATTTCTCATCTCTTTCCCTTTTTCCATCTCTTTCCTGCGTGAAACTGGGAGGGACAGCAAGCTGCATCGCCTGAGGTGGAGAGAGGTGGGATTAAACTTGAGCAGAACTGCTGGGGGTTTCAGGGATTTGCATTTTTAAGGAGGAAAGGTGCTATTTCCCCAACCTAATCTGACATCTTGCCTAATGAGGGGCGTATAAATTCACCCAGTAATTCTCATCTCTGACTGCCTGTGGAGGGAGTTAGATTGTTCTTAAAACACACCCAGGCATCTGCCCTTTGGTACTGGAACCCCAGGATTATTTACCAGGCCATAGAAAAATGTGGGGTTTATTTCAATTTGAACTTCTTCAGCTTCCAGACATAGAAGCTGGATGCTTCTTCCTTTGCTGGGCTTTGAAAGCCTCCACAACTAGTCCATGTGCACCAAAGAGAGACCCTCACCTACCAGGGACCTTCATGGGGTTTTTCCTCCCAGGGTTTATGCTGAACTTCTCTTAATATAAAGCTGCAATTTCATTTTTAAAGACCCTTGTAAAACTACTCTTGGGCTTGCAAATACAAACCTCCCCAGCCAGAGCCAAGAGAGTTGCTAAAGAACTGATTTCAGGGGGATTAAAATCCAGTGTAGTCTGGAGCTGCAGAGCATCCTTGTCAGGGATATGTAAGGCTGGAGCAAAGATGATTGTTGCGTTGGAAAATCCAATGTCTTGGTAGTTAATGACAGAATTTCCATCAATCACAGCCTCAGGACGCTGGCTTTATAGCTGCTCCCTGTCTGAAGGCTGTCACTGGTTCTCATCCATGTACAGGAGGCTTTTATTCAGGGATTCAAAGCGCTTTCCCAAAGGAGGAGAAACCCTTTTGGGCATTAGGAGCAAGGCTGGTGTAAACAGCCCATTGGACCCTCACTTCCAGCTTGTATACTGGTGTGACCAGCAAGGGGAGAAGAATCAGCTCAGAGGGACCAGGGAAGGAAGATGGGACTCAGCCCCTATCCCTGCAGCTCTCACCTTCCCCAAGGGGAAGGTCTGGGAAGAGAAGATCCCATTGCACAGGCAAAAGCCAGACCGTCCCAGAGATCTCCCCTTCAGTCTGCCAGCAGGATCAGGTTCCCTCCTGATTGGAGAGGAGATGGCTGGCTTTTCATGTAAATGCTCTTTAATGGATGTTTAGCACAAAGCTGACAGCCATATGACAGATAGGATCCTCACGGGGGCTTTTTGCAATCACACTATTAGTTTACTCCTTTAGATGACAGAGATCTTGATCTTCCAAGGCTTTTCAAGTGGTGTGTATTTTGGGTTTGGAGGCTATGTGGGTTTTTGCTTTCCCTAAGCAGTGGTGTCCTTGACAAATACACGCCAAAAGATGCCTCGGAGCCAGGAAGGAAACACCAGTCAGAGGGGAAAACAAGAGTAAAAGGAGAAAAAAGAAAGAAAAGGGAATAAAAAACCCCAAGCTAACACCTCTCCAGCAGATCAGCAAAGCCCCAGCTGGTGCAGAGAGAAGAGATGTCATCAACAGCTCGGTGGGGTGGCAGCCAGGAGGCAGCGAGGGGTCTCCTCACCCATTTGCCCTCCCCTCAGGTGTGAATGCTCTGTGGAGGGAGATGTTACCTCTCTGTACACCTACAGGAGTGGGCACGAGGTGCTACGGGTGCTGAAAGAAATCACAGCCCCTGAGTTGGCTCCTGAGAGGCAGCAAGCCAAATTCACACTCTATAGGGTAAGCACCGGGCAAGCTGCAGAGCCCTTGGCTTGGCAGGTCCCCTCCGACCCCTTCCTTGGGTTGGAAGGAACCTTTAAAGCACATCCAGCCCAAGGGAGAACAGGTTGCTCAGAGCCCCATCCAACCTGACCCTGGATGTTTCCAGGGACGGGGCATCCACCACCTCTCTGGGCAGCCTGTGCCAGTGTTTCATTACCCTCACAGTAAAGAATTTCTGCCTTATATGTAGTCTGAATGCCCCCTTTTTTAGTTCTAAACCGTTACCCCTTGTTCTATGGCAACAGGCTCCTGTAAATAGTCTGCACCCAGACGTCTTGGTGCCATCTGAGCATCACAGGGCAGCAGGCAGAGCAACCCAGCGCTGCCCTTCCCTGCCTGCACCAGGGCACTCACAGGCCTTTCATCCCCATCCTCACAAGGTACAAGAAGGTCTCGCTGGCTCTGAGATCATTGCCCTCATTTTTCAGGCTGGGAAGAGACCTCCAAGGCAGAGGGGGTTGGCTACATTTGAAATGCAGGAACAAAATTTCTCCAGTTTCCTCTGTTATCATTTGCATTTAATATTTCATTACTGCAAGGACACGTGTCACCAGAGCAGCATGGATTGGTAAAAAAGACAAGACACAACACCATACTGCTCCCCAGATCTTCCAAATCCACAGGCTGTAAGAATTCAATTTCTTACTGAATCCTTAAGGGAAATAAAGAGGAGTTTGGGGAGGGAAAAAAAAAAAAAAGATGGGGAGGAAGAAGAAAGCCTTGCCCAAACAGCAATTAATGAATTAAATACAATCAAAAAGCCCAGCCACCTAAGAGGCCAGCTGCAATCAAGGGGAACTGATGTAGATGTATAAAGCTCCTGATGTTGGCTTATGGGAAGGAGAGAAGGATGTCTCCATCATTTATATTTTCTAACATGCTGAAACTTAGGACAAGCTATTAAGGAGCTGACATTTCCAAGTGTATTTAAGCCCTGCTTAGATTAAAGCTTTTTATTTCTTCTAGCTCTCATCTCATCCCTACCACACTCTCTAACATTTGCCCCCTCTTTAGTGGATTTATTTCTGCAGAGTTATCCAATACCTCCATCCACATCTGTACATCTCTCCCCCCTTTTTCCTCTCCTTCTATTTACCATCAAACTAATGGGGAATAAATTAAGAGCAAAACGAATATATTCCTTCTATAAATAATTGATGGACATCTCAGCTACGTACTGATCCCACACAGGTTTCCTGGGCGTGTGGGCACGAAACACACGGAGCCTGGGGAACAAGAAGAGAGGAGATCTGTGCTCCTCATCACAGGAACTCAGAGCTGATGGGAAGAGAAAGGAGAATATCCCTGCCTGCTCCACCCAAGCAGCAAGATTCGGGTGTTATTGCCTTGGTGCTGCCATCCCCGAGCCCCCAGTGCCATCCCTAGCCCCTGCTCGTGCCACTGTGCCCTGCTTGGTGTGGCCATGTTTCAGCAGGGTGGCTGAGGATAATTAAACTTTGCAGTTAAGAGATAATGTGAGAGATGTGGGGGTTTGGGTTTTTTTTTCCCTCTGAGCTTTTCACATCACAGCTGGAGGCAACAGATAAGGTGGAAATTGGCCTATTTTCCAGCCAAAAGTAGCTTTGCTGTGAGAACACAAGGGAAATTTAAGGGTTTTTTTTGGTCCTTCCTTTGAAATAAAAACCTGACTGTTTGCACTGGGACACCCCCCCACTCCAAAATATCTCTGGGGTGCAGCATCTGCTGAGCCCAACCAGCTGTTTTCTGGGGTAGCAATGAAGAGGAGGAGCCTGGAGATAGTTCTGTATCCTTTCCCAGGATGTTATCCCCCAGGAGGCTGATGGCCAGCATGGCCAAAACCATCATCCCCCAACTACAGCCTATCCACCCAGCTGTCCTGTGCCCCAGCCAGCCCCTCCTGAGCAGACCCAACAGTGCAGGGAGCAGAGGGAGGCCAGTCACCAAGGATTAGCATTAAACACCACATCTGTTGCCTTCCAAGCCATGCCTGGGTGGAAATGCATTTCACCCAGCGTACGATGCTCAGCCAAGACAAGTAGGGAGATGTGAGTGACACCAGACTGTCCCCTGCCCTCCTCAGCGCCCTGCTGAACCGCTGCAGCATTTCCATAACTCTTCCTGACACACTTGTACTAAAAAACTACTGAATTGAGTGGGGATGATGGGTCAGGCTCCAGTTCTTGAAGCCAGGGCTGAGGGCAGGAGCAGCAGGAGCACGGTTCACGTGGGGAAATCACTGCCACGGGATGCTGGGAGGGTGGGAATCCAGCAGCTGAGCATTAACACAGACCAGGAGAGCATCCAGAGGAGTAAAACCCAGCATTCATCATCAAGGCATTTTGGAAACGGTGGGAACCCTGCTAGTTCATTACTGAGGGCCTAATTAATTGCAGTTCCATATGCACATACATATATATATATATATACACACACATGCTCACAATGCCCTTGCTGAAGAGCCTGGTTAAGGAAGGGCTCAGCCTCATCTTGAGCACTGAGTTTCTCAGACAGATGTTCAATGGGACAGGGAGGGGAGAAAATAAAAGTAGTAAAAGTAGTAAAAAAATATCCTTGTCACATTCAGACGAGCTGCACGTTCAGACATCACTTCCCCCCCCCCCCCCTCCACCCCTTCCCACAAGTGCTGGAGCCTTCTCCAGCTGCTCCTCACTCCAAACGGCAGCGAGGCCTGCAGTGCTGTTTACTTGGGAAGATGCTTTCAAAAGAGAGAAGAGAAGAAAAAGGGGGGGGTTGGGAGGGGGAAAAGAAGTCAAACGACCTCAATCCAGGATATTGCTTCCTTCCTCCTGACATTTATGAACTATGTATTGCACATCTCTGGTGCCGTGTTCCATAAAATAACATCTGTCATAGCCGGCAGCCCTTGGAAAGTGCTCTCGCTGGGGTACACACTTTGCAGATTTAGTGCTTCAAAAGGGGGCTCAGAGGAGGCTGGAGAGGGTAAGAGGAGGGGGGGAGAGTTGGCACATCCCTGCAAAGCCCTGTTTGCGAGGTCCTTAGTGGAGCTGCTCCATCTTCCCCCCCAAAAATGCATCCATGCCTGTCCCTGCAGCATCAGGGTGCGGGGTGTGTGATGGGTGTTTAGGGCACAGGCTGCTCCTGAACCCAGAGCCAGGCAGGCAGCACCCAGAGCCAGGCAGGCAGCACCCAGCCCCAACACTCTCCACTCATCCCAGCCTGGCCAATGCCTATTAGGAACGGACTGAAGCACAAACCTCCCCTCAGCCCCCTCTTCCCAAGCTCTTCTCCCCAGCCCATCGCACTTTCCTCCCCTTACTCATCCCTGCTCTTCTTTCCCCCGCTGTCTCCCCGTTGCACCCTGTTCCCCTCCTTCCCTGCCTCCCTTCGCCGGCGTCTCGCTCCCCGGCTCCCAGCTCTGGAGCAGCCTCTTGACACCTCGAGTCACCATGACAACCTCCTCCACGGTGACAGCAAAATTTCCCTGCCACTGGAGGCTCTTGTTCTCCTCTGGCATAAATTTCCTTGCTCCTTCACCCAGCAGAAGTCTCCAAGGAGCTCAGGGGTTTATTCACAAAGAAATAAATGCAAAATATTCCAGAGCTGGAACTGGGATGAGGCACGCAGGTAAATAAAGGGGGGTCACTCTGGTTTGCCAAATGGCCACTAAGAAAAAGTCATTCTGCAAAGTAAACTGGTCTATTCCCAGTTCTTCCAGCACACTCCAGTGCTTGCTCATGCCTCTCATCTTCCCATGGTGGTACCTGTTCCAATACATCTTTCCCATCTCAGCATCTTCCCCGTCCTCTCCCCACACCATCACTGCTTTGGGATGCCTCAGGATCCCGTACAGACCACTAGCACTAGTCCCCAGTGAACTGAGGCTCACTGCAGCCCAGCATCCATGTGTCAATTACTTTTCCAAGCAACTGGATCCTTTCCACCAGAAAGTGGCACAGAGACAGATCTCGCCCTGCAGACAGACACCAGCCAGCTCCGTGGCTCAGCCTGTCATGGACTTGCAAGGACACAAGCCACAGGGAAGAAAACCAGCAGTTCTGCCCCATTAGAAAGGAAAAAAGTCACTCCTCTCCCAGTGATCAGACCAACTTCGTGCTGCTCCTGATGCACCAGTGCTCGGGGAGGCAGCAGGATGGAGGCACCACGCTTAAGGGCAACACAGGAGACCTTTTAGCTACATAAAATTCAAGAAATATATGTCACTGGAGCCAAGAGCTCTAATAATCAGGGGACCGACAACAGCAGCAAAGCCCAACGCTCCCTGTTGGCTCCTTTGGAGAGCACGAGCAGATGAGTTACTAATGGGAAAGGTGCAAGAGCTTGGGACACGTGGGAGAGCCAGCTGGGGAACAGTGAGATACCCAGAGAACCTACATTTCTAGAGCTTAATTACAGCAGAAATGAGGAAAGGAGGGTGACACCCCTCTTTCCAAGCTAAAATAGCCAGAGGAACGACTTGGTGGTTTTAGCTGCCCAACTCCCAGGGCTCGGAGGAGGTTGAAATTCAGGCAAGATCCAGGCTTGTGGCTGAATTTCATTTGGATGCTCAACACTCAGAAATCGGGATCCAGCTTCCAAATGTCAGATTTCAAAGACAAACAGGCCCGAGCTTTGGATCTGGAAACAGATTTGCATTTCAAGCCTCCCAGGGGTTGGAAATTTGGCGAGGGGGGTGGGGTGGGTTTGGACCTGCATCTTGGACTTAACTCTCTGCTCTAATTCAAACCCACGATCTCAATCAGCTTTTCCATTAAATTATCCTAATGGGCTGAGGCCAGTTACTGTAATGCATGTCAGGAGGAGGGGAGTGAGTGAGGAAGACCAAGTACTTCATGATAAATAGGGACAGATGGCACAAGGTATGGATGTGCCAACGCACCGGACGTCTATTTAATTAGGTCTGCAAGTGAGGGCAATCATCTTTTGCATTCCCAGCTTTCTGGGAATGGTCTCTTCATCAACCTATTGACTGGCATTCCATAGTTTTCAGATATTCCCTCTCCTTCTGCCATGGTAAATCTATCTGCAGAGGTACCTGCGTGGAGCGGGTCAGCCCGCTGTGCTCAAGGTACAACCTGCACACCTATAAATGAGGCTGTTTTGCTGCAGACCCATCCAAAAATGCATAAAAACTCTAACAACAAACAGAAAAAGCAGGAGAAATAGCCAAGAACTATTAGCCAAGAGCAATAGCTGAGAAGAAATGGGTGACACTGGAGATTTTGGTGGCAGCAGAGGTGGAAACATCCCAAAAGGGACACAGGGCATCAGCCTCAGGTTGACCTGACAAGGTCAAGAGCCATGAAGGTAAAAATTCCTGCTCCTTTTGGCTGTCTCTGAGCAGATTGAGTGGTTTAGGGGGGGGGGTGGGGAGCATGGTGGGATTCAGCATCCCTTTGCAGTGCATCCCAAACACCGTGCGCCTTCCCAGAGGCTGCACTAGAGCAGAACACTTCACCTCACCACGGCTGTAAAGCTGGGGACGGGATCTCCTTTGAGGCTTAATTAATGGAAGTTTGCAAAGTGCTCCGAACTCCTAAGGGGGAAAGGGAGTTATCATGGCAAGGAACCTTCCTCAGAGTTTTATTGGCATTAGCTGCTGCCTGGGTTAAATTCACCCGGCGCTTTGTAGGTGACTAAAGCACTTTCTCTGCTGTACATCATTCGCTGCCTCTCTCCTTCGCAGCCCAAATCAAGGCACTGAAAGGCTGCTGATGTCTCTGAAGGAGGGGAAAAAAAAAAAAAAAACACCACCACCACAAAACCCCCCAGAAAAACCCACAAACCCTTGAAAGAAGCATTCTGTGCCAAGATAATTCTGCTTATATAACACATTATCTGTCTTTCTTTTCTCCTGGATTTTATTACTAAGAGATATTTGCATGAAAACAGGATCTTTGTTGCTTAGGAAATTCATCTGCTACCACTCATGGCCCCATTCTGCTGCGGTCGAGTGACAGCTATTGTGCTCTGCTCTCAGCCCCAGCTATTTATACACTCCCCTGGCCCGTGCGTGCGTCCGTCTTCCCAGGAAAAATATCCCTGGCTTTAAAGGGGAAAAAACAAACTCAGTAAAAGCTGCTTCTTGGGCTTCCTTTGAGGGAAGGCGTTGCAAGAAGGGAACACATAACGGCTTTAGTCTTAGCTTTGCTTCCATCTTTGAGGTAAATAAACCATTTGGGGCTTTTTTGGGGTCAGTTTGGGGTTTTTTTTGGAAGGGGAAGGTGATGATTTTGGGGAGCAAATAAGCAGGGCTGGCTGGCGTGGTGCAGGAGGGCGTAGGGAGAGGAGGATGCCATGTGCATCGAGGAGGATCACATGTGCATCCCACCATGCCGGGTGCTTGTCCATCCCCAACACAGGGTGAGTTTTCCAGGGGGTTCACATCAAAAGTTCGAGCTGGAAATGCCAAGAGAGCAGGAGAGGATGGCATTGAGTCATCTGGAAGCTGGGAAAGTGCCTGGAGGTGAAGGAATTCAAGAGCTCAGCCCGCCCAGCTCATCCCAAGGAGGAATGATTAGAGGAATGACTTGATTGGAGCATCTAAGACCTTTCCAAGGGGAAAAGACAGAAGGCTAAAGGGCTGTTTAATGTAGCAGAGAAAGGTGTAGCAAGAACAAATACCTAAAGCTAAACAAATCCACAGAGGAAATAAAGCACACGGGGGTTTATAGCGATGGGGAATAAGCACTGGAACAAACGTGCTGAGACCGGAGGCTGGTTGGGAAGATGCTTTCACCAGAGACACTTTGCAGGGTACCAGGGTGTGACGCAGGGGCTGGGATGCTCAGGAAGCCACCAAAGACCTAAGGATGCCTTTAAGTGTCTCTGGCTTTTCTCTTCAAAGTAGGATTGCTTCCTGCAAGAAACACCCACGTTGGCTTTAACATGGAAATATGGGATAGAATAAAAGCCCCAAAACTGTTAAATGGAGTAACCTGAGAATGTTTCAAGCCTGAAATGCTAATACAGATGTTTTTATGGGTTATAAACCCCTGATTTCTCACACTTCATTCCCTTACACGGGGTTGGGCTTCCCAGCCAAGCAAGCTGTACTGGAGCTGTGGATTCAAAATAAGAGGAAAAGCGAGGAAATCGGTCACAGGGTGCAAAGTGTGAGTGAGTCTGGCCAGTCAGAGCCGTGATGGGAGCACAGAGGAGAGCAGGGGGGTTCAAAAGCAGAGGGAAAACCATGCCGGTCCCTCCGGCTCTTCGCACCTCGGCCGCTCCCTGCCTATAGATGTATAAATCATACAGGTCAGGTAGAGGGGATCCTTCCAGCTCGAAGCATTTCAGCAGAGATAAAAGAGCGCTGCAAACCCAGGGATGTCAAGTAATGCCACCTTTGATTAAAAATTTACCAGTGAAAGCTCCCCTCTGCCTTCCTCAGGCTCCCAACATCCTGGCGCAGGCAGGGATGCTCCCAGCCCAGCCCAGCCCCTCTGCTTCCTTGCCTGGGTTTATTTCGCAGGGGTTGGAGATATATTTTATAGGTTTTTTTAATTCCTGGTGCTGTGATCAGGGACTGGCTCTCCCTCCTTCTCTCCAGCTTGGCAGAAAGGGGAAGCCTCATCAGGAAAACTAATTTTGGTCTGCGCTGGTACCAAGTCAAAGGGGTCAGTGAGTCGGGGCTTACCCATTCACGTCCCACCTCAGCTACTCTACAAAGGGAAGAAGAAAGTAATTAGTTTCTTTAATGGCTCAGACCAACATAAAAAACGGTGGGAGGGGAGGAGGCCATGTACAGATCAGCAGGTTTGGGAACTTTAATTGCTTTTTATTCATTTAAGCTTTGAGGACGTGATGACATGCTCTGCTCTAATACCACGGCCCTGATCGGATGAAGCCTCTTCCTGACTCACCAAAACAGGGAATTAACCAGACAAAGGTTATTTATTTCTTTAGCTCCCTGTTTGAAACGCTGAGGAACCACGTCTCTCAGCCCATCTGCTGAGGAAGGCAAAGGGCTCCACTGTGGAAGACCCTGGGGAACCTAGCAGATCCCCACCACTGAGACCCCCAACAACCCTCCCCTCTGCCAGCATCCCCTGGGCAGCCTGTGGGGTAGAGGAAAGGGCCAGGGAGGCCAAGGAAGGGGCCAGGGAGGCCAAGGAAGGGGCCAGGGAGGCTCAGGAAGAAGTCAGGGAGGCCGAGGAAGGAGCAGTGCCCCCACCGCCCACATCTCTCAGCTGCTGTTCCTTCCCTAAGCTCCTCTGGGGTTTTTTTTGGGAGGGTTTTGGTTTGGTTTTGGGTTTTTTTTGTTACAAGTCCACTCATCTCCGCTGGGAAAAAGCTTCCTTTCAATTCTCCTCTCGTTAGCTGCTCCTTAATGTTTCATACTCCTGCCTGGGATGGAGGGCTTAGCATTGCTTCTGAAAAACCTCTCCTGCAGACCCCGGGATCAGGAGAGAAGCATCATTAGAGTAAACCTGGGATAAAACCACATAAATCTGGTATCTGCGGGAGATTTTTCTTCGGTAGCTTTTCCTGCTTAGGAAGCCCTTGAAAAGACAGGCCTTGCAGAAATCATCAGAGCCCCTCTCCTCCTGCTCTCACCTCCCTGTATCACAGGGAGCGGCTTCGGAATGGATGGTGTGGATGCTCGAGGTGTCAGATGGGTCCTGGCTGCATCTGGGATGCAGGCACAAACCCAGCTCTGAGCCATGAGGGATGCAGTGCAAGGAGAGGAGGCTGTAAGAGCAGGAATCAGCCTCTTCCCTGGCCTCTCTTCCTCCCCAAACCCCAATGAGTTTGGTCTTAAAGGATGTGTGACTTTTAATAACAATTACAAACCCTGATTTGCATTCTCTTTTCCTCTTGCTTTGGGAGATGCAGGGCATATTTCTAGCTTTTAACGGGAATCACAAGGGCTGGAAACTTCCTGTTATTTTTTATGATTATCATTATTATTATTTAATGAAAGCTGAGAGTCTCACACAACAGCCTAACTCCAGGCACAGGGACTTTATGGAAAACACCGGAGAGGCCAGGAGAGCACCACATCAGGTCTGGTACCCTGGTACCTGTCTGGGGAGTGCTGCCCACCCATCACCCCCTTGATCCAGCAGCCCTGAATAGAGTTTGCCCTAGAGATGTGTCCCAGCCCTGCAGAAAGATGATGCACAGAACTTGGTGCCTCCCCCCTACCCCAGCAACCCCGTCCATCTTCTTTATGCCTTTCGGGATGTTACACTAATTGTGATGGATGCTCTCTCTGTGCTTACACAGGGAGGCAGATGATGAAGCCTTAATGTGAGGTAATATGTCTATTAAAGATTTAAAATACCCCCACGCTGCCGGTGATCCCTCACTTTAACGGCAGCTCAACTGATCGGCAGTGAGGCAACTGGTGGAGCAGCTCCTGGCTGAGGGAACTGAGGGTGAGGATGGGATGGGGAAAGAGGAAGGCTCTTATATTTGCAGCCAGCCCCCCACACGACTTGCTGGAACAAGCTGCCCAGAGAGGGGATGGATGCCCCATCACTGGAGGTGTTCAAGGCCAGGTTGGATGGGGCCCTGGGCAACCTTGTGTAGCTCCAGGCCTGGAAGTTGGTGGCCCTGCCTGTGGCAGGGGGTTGGAGCTGTGTGACCCCTCCCAACCCAGACCAGGCTGGGATTCTATGACTTTTTTGCTTATATAGACAGTCACCTTCAATTCAGAGCTCTCTCACCTTTACCTTACCCTTCCTGCTGCCTCGCCTCACTCTCCTCTAAAACAAGGCCAGCACTCCTCCCCTTCACAAAACTATTTCTGCTCCCTGTAGGTGCCATAGAAAAGCTAATTACAGCTCATTTTCTAACGAGGGGGCTGGGAACAGCCGATCACACATAGCACCACAGGGCCAGAGCACAGGTTGTGTCTGTGTCAGGGGCAGCAAGAGAATTATTCCCCTTGCACTGGCTAAATCCAGAAGTTATTAAAGGGAGATATACATGAACACATAACTTTATATTTATACTGTCACTTTTCCAGCTGTGGCTACGTTCCTTTAATGTACATTGGAAAGTTTGCTCCAAAAATGATCCAGTTTAAAGACTTTTATTTAGGAACTAAAAAAGAAAGAGTTGAAATGTGGCTATTTCTCCCTCTTCCAAAACCTTTTATGATGATGCTTTGAATTAAAAAAAAAAAAAAAAAAAAAAAAATCATCCCTCCAGGCTTCTAATTGTGCAACTAAATCTCACAGAAACATAGGACTTCTTTCTAAATGCTATTAAATTTAAAAGCTAATATTACAGCTGGCAGACTCAACAATTTTTACAGTAGTTTGAGAGCACCGAGCAGTCCCTGTGTGTCACTGCAGCCAACGCCTCTGAATACTCTCACCAAAGGATTTTCCCTTCAACAGAAAGCACAATTAGGGATCTGTGTTGGGTAGGGGATGCCCATCCCCAGCATCCTCACTCCATGTCCTTTTTTGTTTGCTTGGAGGGTGGGTTTGATCCTTTTTCAGACAGGCTGAGCCCAGGGAGCCCCCAGCTCACTGTGCCAGGTATCAGCACCCCATCCTGACACAGCATTTGCAAACCAAGCTCCATACAAACACCTATAACCCCTCAGGAACCTCTGCCAGGCACTAATTCCCCTGCCCACTGCAGAACCCAACGCAGACCTGCTCTCTAGGTGGCAGGGAGGGGAAAGACTGGGTGTCATAAGATGCACTGGGATGAAAAATACTCCTTTTGAAGCATCTTTTTGCCTGGGAGCATCCCAGCATGTGGCTCAGGAGGAGCCCTGTAGCCTCTGCCCCCCACAGACAGTATTCACACATGATATATAGGAACTTAGCAGGCCCTTGCACGAGCTCAGCTTCCCTCACCTCCCCTCCAAAGACCCCACCAATATGCTCAGCCAGGCAGCCAGGCTTTTCTTTCCAGCCTCTGCTTGGAGATGCCTGGTAGGGCGCTCGCTCAGCACACGCTGCCAAGGGACAGTCCCAGGCTGTGCCTGAGCATCCCTCTCCCCGCGGCTGGGATCTCCCTGCTCCCTCCTATCCGAGCTGGCAGATGCACTCAAGTGGCTGCAATAATTAGAGCCTCTCAGGGGAGGTTCAGGGCCTCTTTTAATTGCATCTGAGTGGCTGCAAGTGGGCGTTGGGGGTGATGTGAGGCTGGATGCTACTTGCCCTCTCTGCTGAAAAGAGGGTTGGCACGAGCGTTACTGGGGACTGCAGGGCTGGAAATCAATCTACCTCCTCTCACACCGACTCTCAGACACTATGAATCTGCTCTAAATTAGCACCCGTGACATTCATCGACTCATCGTCTTCAAGGCCAGGAGGGAACATCCAGCAGGCACGAGCTGACCTCCTCCAGATCACAGAGCCTTCAATCTCCTCCACAGCCCCAGAATTGAGCTTAATAGGGTGTGTTTTGGCAAGAGAGACCTTTCCAGGGAGCTTGATGTGGAGAAAATCTCCTGCTTCCCAGAGGGGTTTGAGCCAATTCATCACCCTCCCTGCAATAAACACCTCAGATGGACCTAACTTCTCATGTGAATGTGGCAGGCTGTGTCTGCCAGCCACGGCTGCTGAAAGCTTTAGATCTTGTTGCCAAGTGTCCTTTGTCAGGCAACCTCCAGGTCTGGATATCTCTGTCAGGGAAAGGGAGAAGGAAAAGAAAGTCCTGGATGCACAGAGTCACCTGCAGGTGCCCTGCAAGGTCAGCAGGGACCTGGCTAGGTGAGAGCAACCCTATCATGGATGCAACGTGCTTCCCATTGCCTTGCCTTCAGCAGGTTTGAAAAACTCCAGCAATTTCACTGACTCAGCTTTTTTTCCTACTAAAAAAAGCCCCCAAAACCACCAGCAAAAACCAAAAGACATTCAGAGATTCACCCAAACATGTAAAATAAGTGCAGCCAGGGGAAGAAATGCAGGAAACAAGTGAACATGCAACCGTTGCCCATGGAGCATCCGTGCTCCAAGGGGGCATCACTATATGCTGGATATATGGATATACACTGGATACACAGGTACACAATGGATATACACCCAGTACGTATCCATGTGGTGGCCGTGGAGGTGCCAAACCCTCTGCCACCATGGCCAAGATCCCACTGGGTGGGAGGATGGATAGAGAGGTCATTGCCCACCCTGTTCTCCCCTAAGGATGACACATACAAGCCTTGTTTCTATGCACTTTCCTCAGATAAACTTTTTATTTCCCATGCAAACATAATAAAGATGACATAATGACTTCCTGGAACATCCACATTTTAATAAAAATTACAGAGGGGAAGAGATATGATGTGGCACCTGAAATTGAAACCCAGCTATTTCTTCCATCTTTATCATCCAAAAAAATGTAATATTTTGACATTTAGAGAGAACTGCAGCATTGTGATTCTTTTAAATGTATTTTATCTTTCCCTGTATGATATTAGGCAAACTCCTCTCCATTTTCTAATTTCATTAACTGGCACCAAGAATAAACCCCTTTATTTCCCCCTGAATCCACCCACTCAACGTTATTTTTCCCCGTTCTACAGAGATCTACATGCAAGATGTTTTTCAAGCATGATTGCTCAAAGAAAAATTACAGGGGAGACAAGTGCACAGGCAGCTGAGTGCCTGAGAGGAGCTGCAGGGAGCAGGAGGCATCCTGCGTGCACGGGGTGAGGGTTGGCTGGGTCTCACAGAATCAGAGCTGTAGGGGTGGGAAGGGAACTCAAGAGATCCTGGGGTTCAAATCCCTGCCAAAGCAGGGTCCCTAGGACAGGGCACACAGGTCCAGATGGAGCTGGAATCTCTCCAGAGAAGGAGACTCCACACCCCCTGGGCAGCCTGTCCCAGGGCTCCCTCACCCTCACTGGGAAGAAGTTCTTCCCCACATTGGGGGAAACTCCCTGTGCTCCAACTTGAGCCCATCACCCCTTGTCCTGTCCCCACAGACACTGAGCAGAGGCTGCCCATGTCCCCCTGTGTCCCACCCTTCAGCTATTGATCCCCATTGATCAGATCCCCTCTCAGGCTTCTTCTCTCCAGGCTGAACAGCCCCAGCTCACTCAGCCTTTCCTCACAGGGGAGATGCTCCAGGCCCTTCATCATCTCTGTAGCCTCCTCTGGACTCTCTCCAGGAGATCCCTGTCTGTTTGATCCCAGGGAGCCCAGCACTGGACACAACACTCCAGGTGGGGCCTGACCAGGGCAGAGCAGAGGGGGAGGATCCCCTCCTGTGACCTGCTGGCCACACTCCTCTTGATGCCCGCAGGATCCCATTGTCTCTCTCAGCCCCCAGGGCACACTGCTGGCTCATGGCCACCCTGTCACCCACCAGGACCCCCAAGTCCTTCTCTGCAGAGCTCATGGGGGTATTTCAGTGAGAAAAAAAGAATTAAAGTCTCATAGGAAAACAATTCCCAGTGGGGAAAAGCCTTGGATGGAAGGGGAAAAAAATATTAGCTTGCAATTCCATGCTGGGAATTGATGGGGCAGGGAGAGTAAAGCACCCTGAGAATGAGGTGGGGGAGCAGAGGAAGGTGGGTTCCTCCCTGGCTATGGAGGGACGGGGAGAAACCTGCCCTCCTCTGCAGAGCACGGGGTGCAGACTCTGGTAGGAAATCTCTTTTCAAGAGCCTGATGTCTAAGCAACTCTCTGATATACAGTGAGGTCTGAGAGATCTTTGTCTCCTCTTGCTTGTTTGTGTTTCAGGGGGAAAGCTGCAGTTCGTGGTGATGACAGGTTTTATTTCTACCCTTAGAAGGAGCAGGGCCATCAAGGCTGGTTTTCCTGCAGGAGCCCTTGGAAGGCTCAGGCATACAGATCCCTGCCTTGAACTTTAATTAGGGGGGAAAGACCTGAAGCTTTCAGAGATGCACTTTCATCCAGGGGATCTTCAGCTCCGGAGCTGAATGGGTGCTAATAAAAACAAGTGTAAAACAAACCCCATTGTCGGTGCTCAAGGCTTCCAGCACGATTCAGCTGTGTGATGACTTCAGAAGAGCCATCCCTGCAGGGCTCAGAGCATCCCCTTCCCTGTATCATCCAAACCTGCTGGGAGGGTCTTTGTTTTTACATAAACTGACTCTCTTCATGCACTTTACAAGAGAAACAAAGAAGAGATGGGCGCTGGTACCCAACAGCACAGCAGAAATACCCATGCTGTCTGTGGCCAGGGAGGATGTACTGATCCAGGTGGACCAAGGGGAGTTATCTGGGGTGTTTAATGCTTCACATCACATGCTGGTATGGAGACCACACTGTCCTGTGGTGTCCTCCATCTGCTCTGCATCCTCACAGTCCCTCCAACCTGCCAAAGCCAAGCTTGAGCTCAGGAACTAGAATCAAAGCTCCTAAGGGATGGGGCCACAGCCAGACTGCACTTCCCAGGGGCAGGGACCCTGTAACATTCACCAGTACACTCCAGTGTCCCCAGAGCACTCCGCAGGCACATCTACTGAGAAAAGGGGCAGCAGCTGGAAATCCACCTGCAGCTCCTCTGCTCAGCCCTGGGAGCTGGGGACTGCAGGCAGGAGTGAGAGGGATTTGCAAAAGGCAGAAGCAGGCAGAGCTGAGCGGAGGAAAAACCCTCTCTGAGTCCCTGGATCTGCACTGTACCTGCAATGTTCACGGCTCTGCAGCCGAAAGAAGACATCAGGGAATTAGAAAGACTAGTGATCTTGGAGGAGGAACGAGGATGATTAATGCTGTGGAAGGACAGGGGTATGATATGGTGAAGTAATAACAGAAATACAGATGAAATAAAATCCTCCCTTGAAGTCTCATTCATCCAGATCTAAAAAGGTGGAACCTTGCCACCTAAATCAGGGTTTCCTTGGCCAGAAAAGCAGAGAGATAAATAGACAGATAAGGTGTCTGCTCTCTCTCTCCCTCCCTTCATTCTTCTCCCTGCATCCCACAAAGGCTGATTGCCACAGAGTCAGGGGCTGTCTGCCAGCTCCACAGATGGTCCCCGCTACCCATCACCCCAAAAGTGGCGCTGAACAGACACCCATCCCTGAGAAGTGGATTTCAACATAACAAGGGCATCACACCCAAGGTGCTCCTCCTGCAATCCTCATCCTTCTGGCCTGGCAGGCCAGGGGACAAGGGGACAATCCAAGGGGCAGCTTTGTGTGATGCCATGTGTAAGGAGCCCTGGGAAGGAACAAATCAGTTCTTCCTCTAGAATGGAGATATTTCAGTTATCCTCTGGCTCCACATTGAAACAAGAAAGAGTGGTGATGCTTTGCAGAAAACTGATGCTCTGGGGAAGTGGGGTGATGGCAAAGGGAAGCCCACGTTCCCTGGGAAATGCTGGCACATTCCCATTCCCATCCCCATTCACACCACACCCCAATTTCCCAAGGCAGCATTTGGAAGCCCCACTTCACTTCTGGGGGTCTTTCAGGAAGCAAAACAGAGATTCCCCTTCCAATGAGGCAGCAGCATTAAATCTAACCACTCAATCCATTACCAGATCTGTAATTGTCCATAAGATAGGAGCTGAAAGAGAACAAATTGTAACAATAAAGTCGAAACAAAACATTTTTGGTTTTCTATTACTTCTGTCCTTGGGCTTTGAGCCTCTGAATCTCTCTGGCCAGGATGGATTGCCTCTGCTCTGGGATGCGAGCTGGGAAAGCAGCTCTTCCCCCTCTGAAGGAGCACAGCATCCAGATTCACATCTTGGATGTCCCAGAATGGTCCTCAGGAGCGGAAAACAAGCAAGGCTGTGAGTGCTCAGAGCTGAGGGGGGATAAAATTCCCCCCCTCCCCATGGCAGGGAGTAAAGCAATGCCCAAGCATGGGCGGCGGCAGCTCCCTGGGATCCCCATCGATCGCTTGCTCTCCCATGCTACGCACGGCCACGCCAGCGTGCAGGGTGAAATCAATACAACACGACTCCTCTATTAAAGCAAACATCCAGAGCTACATTTCTGAGCAGGGGACACACACACACACACGTTTTTACAGCCAGGAAAGCGTGGCGGCACGGAGAGTTGTGCCACGTGTGTGTGCCTGCTCAGGGGCTCTTGCCCTGCATCCCAACCCCACAGCAGTGCAGCACAGGGCTGAAACATCCCCCTGCACCCCGTGCCTCAGTTTCCCCAGGGGGTTGTATGATGGAGGTTTTAGCATTTGCTCACACAGGGGGGTTTTCCCAGCAAATCACCAACTTTTCGCCACTTCGCTCCTGGCAGCAAACCTGCTTCCCCCCAGTCTGCAAAGCCAAGATGGGCTCTGCTGGCTGCACCCTCCCAGAGGGGAGCTCAGACAGGCAGGGATCAGAGCTGGGCTGTCCCTGTGAGCTCTGCCCATTAACCACGGTGATTGAGTAATTTATTGCCACTCCTTTTGTGGCCGTGGAAGACAAATGGAGTTAATAAAGCCACTCAGCCCTTCCAGAGACATTTGTTATAAAGCTGGTGCAATTCTTTCCTTGCCATCCCTGCCCCAGATTCAGCAGAGAAAGCGCCTAGGGGGCAGCTGGAGCATCTCACCCCAGACCTCCTCCCAGCCCCTCACAGCCCTTTCAGCGCAGGAGACAGACACGAGGCACAAGTTGCTCCCAGAGATGCAGCCCTAGCAAACAGAAAGCCTTGTACCAAAGGCAGACAAGCACATTATTCTCTTCCACTAGTTCCCAGGCAGCTTCTTCTTGCTTCTTGAGGCTTCGACTAAAATTTTGGGAAGGCAGAAGGGGAATCCAACAGCAACACAGCATCCCCCCTGCCCAAGCTGGACCAGCTCAGGGCATCCCAGGCTGTTGCTGAAGCTTTTCCAGGCTGGAGATCCAACAAAAGCAGCCCCATACCTCACAACAGCCTCTGATAGGCATCTTAATCATTCTATTCCCACTAATCCTCACAAATTAGTAAATACAGCTTCATCCTATTTGGAGATATTTCATTACCCAGGGGTTTCTAATAAGCTGATAGAGAGAAAGAGCCAAAGTAGCTCAACTAACCGTGCTTCCAAACAGCAAAATCAGGTAGTGTGTCTAATAAGCCCTTCCTGGTCCAAAGGGAGCCTCTGATCAATCCATATCAAGCAATTCCCTGTGTTACTTTCCATTTACCTCTTCGATAATCCCCTCCAGCAGTTAATCAGTGCTCTGCATTCAAAGTCACTTAAGTTCCATTGGCTTTTCCTAATGTTGTTGGCATGTTAATATTTAATAGCCCCCACGCTGCCCCTCGGAGCCAACGGATCGGGGACTTTGCTCAACAAGAGCTTTTGTTTCCAAGCAAAGCTGACAAGTCCCTGGGGTGCAGATCCTGGGGGAAAACTGGAAGATGGATCCAACCAGCAGCTGAGCACTCACTGACCCGCCTGAGGACCACCCCAGCTTTAAACAGACACCCTGAGCACCCCCCAAACACAGGCAGCAGCACAGCAATTCAGCTCCAGCTCCTCCATCCTCTCCTTCCAGCAGCACAGGGTGAAATAGTTGCAGAACAGCAAGAACATGGGGGTTACATCCTCCTGACTCCCACAGCACAGCATCACCCATGACCTGGGTGTCCCCAGCCCTTCTTCCCAGCCAAGGCTGGGCCCACAGCAGCACACTGATGGCAGGAAATCCATTACCCAGCTGTAAGGACGACTTATTAAATATGAATTGTGAGATAATTAACATTTTAATTTTATGTATCCCCCTCTTTCTATTTCCCCCCCCCCCCCTTCCTTCCCCCTTCTCTTTAAATAAATATTTAAGCATCTTTCAAACTGTGTTAGAAGCGCAGAGACGAGCAGGTTGATTTAATCTCCCATCCCTGCTCTTTGCCAAACAGGAAATCTCTCATCTGCCTCTTTTGCAAATCTTTGCCAGAGGAAGGAGGGAGGATTAGAGCAGGCGAGGAGCCCGTCCATCACTTCCCTCCTTGCTCATACTCTTTTGGAAGTCCTTCAAGGAACGCTATGAAGATGTGATTCATGGGGTTTAATCACTCTTCTCTTCCTTTTCTCCTTAACTCCTTGGGACCTGAACCCAAACAGAGGCAGCCTCAATCACCAGCAGAGTCCCTGGGGATGAGACCACCCTGTGAACCTCCTCCCTCAGAGGCAACCCCCCCCTGGTCTCTCCCAGCTTTCCCACAGCTTGCCTTTGTTCGGGTCTGTTTAACCTGGAATTGGCACAGAGCCCCTGAGAGCACCAAGAAATGAATTCTACATACAACAGTCCTGTGGTGAAGCCCTGGGGGTCCCAGCCCAGTGCTGCACCAGAGTGCAGTGAGACCCCTGGGAGGATCCATGGATCAATGGATGGTAGATGTCCTATCTCCTGGAGCTAACGATGCCCTGATGTCCCACCCCTGGCACATCTCTGAAGGGGCAACACAAGTTGGTGCAGAGGGAAGGACGAAGCCTGCCCTGGAAAGGAGCCCTGAAGATGCAAGGTGGCCTGGAAGGGAGCAAGGTCAGTGCTCAGCATCATGCCTGGAGAAGTCAGTGTCCAGGAAGGGATGATGGACCAAAGGAGAATGAATTCTGTTTAATCCTTGCAGTAGAAATGTTGGGGGGGGGGGGGGGGGGGGGGAAATCAACAGTAATAGAGAGCTCCTCACAGAGGGAAAAAGAAAAGCAGAATAAACAGCACTGGAAAATCTAAATAATATCCATGCAACTGGAAAAGAAGTGTTGGGAAGCCCCAACCCAGCAAAACCCTTCAGCCTTCAAGTGGTCGGCTGGAGCCAACTGGACTCTTCACCTGCTGAAGGCTCCTCTAGCCTTCAGCCCAGGATGAAAGCATCACACCTAAGGACACAAACACCATCTTCCACGTGATTTCCTTGGCTTGAGGAAACCTTCCAGGGAACAGTTACCCATTTCCCCTCCAAACTCAGCAAAAAGCTTTGAATCTTTGGGCTCAAAAACCTTGGGCAAAGCCAGAAGAAGGTCAGTAGATGGGGAGAGGTTTGACACAGGTCATTCTGCTTTGCTTTACAGCTTCTCATACACACACACCCCCCAAAATGCCAGTGCTCACAGGCTCAACCTGCCCAACTCTGCCCGTGACAGGAGGTATCACTGCCGCAGTGATTGATCCCATAAAGCATCCTCCACAGCACTCCTGCTAACATTTTGTTCTCCCACTGCCCTCCCAGCTCACGCTGACTCTCCAGCAGAGAACAGGCATCGCTTCCCCAGCAGAAAGCCACACACATGAATGTTTCTCTGCAGGGCACAGCTGAGAGGCAGCAGCATCGGGTCGGGGGGGAAACACCAGAGCTGAGATGCACGGTCACAGCATCATTTTCATGCAGCGACAGGAGCAGGAGGTGAACCCTGCCTTTAGCAGGGCTCTCGATTCACCATTCTGTGATGGGGGCAAAGGGGAAAAGGAGAAATACCTTTTATTTTCCCTACTCTTCAGGGTAAGGCCACATCAACATCACCTTACAGCAGTTTGGCGAGCTGGTACCCACTCACCAAGCCTCATCAGCTGCCCACACATGCAGAGGGCACAGCCATCCCAGAGAAAAGCCTTTTACTTTACCACTGGTTCAACTTCATAGCACAGAAATGATGTGGCTCAAGCCTACAAGCTGCAACAACGTGATTGCATTCAGTTGTGTGTCCATATCTTTACATCATTTTGGTTGCTCCTCTTACTTAAGGAAAATATTATTACGTTTAATATAAGTTATTTCTTCCTTTCAGTTTATGCTGATGAGCTCCCAATTCAGTTCCTGGGGGGGACATTTTACCAAAATGAAAATTACAATATCAAAATAAAAAAAAAAACAGAAAGAGTCAGCTAATGTGGCTGAATAAATGGCCCACAGAGCATCAAAGAAACTGTACCCAGAGCGAATAATAGAGCATCGTAATTCCTCAATTCTATCTGTCCATCCATCTAACTATCTGTTCAACAGGAGGAATCTCAATTAGCTGTTGAAAGGATATTTATGGCTATTTTACGGGCATTGCAGTGCTCATTCTGGTCCCAAAAGCTCTCACGACACCTCTCTGACCCAAGGACAGGGAAGCAAAAGCCAGCACACAGAATCACAGGGGTTGGAAGGGACCTGGAGAGCCCATCGGGTCCAACCCCCCTGCCAAAGCAGGGTCACTAGGAAAGGTCACACAGGTCGGTGTCCAGATGGGGCTGGAATCTCTCCAGAGAAGGAGACTCCACACCCCCTTGGCAGCCTGTCCCAGGGCTCACTCACCCTCACTGGGGAAAAGTTCTTCCCCATGTTGGTGTGGAACTCCCTGTGCTCCAACTTGCAGCCATTGCCCCTTGTCCTGTCCCCACAGACACTGAAAAGGGGCTGGCCAATTCCCCCTGCATCCCATCTTTAAGATATTTATAAACATTAATTAGGTCCCCCCTTAGTCTTCCAGGCTGAACAGCCCCAGCTCACTCAGCCTTTCCTCACAGGGGAGATGCTCCAGGCCCTTCAGCATCTCCGTAGCCTCCTCTGGACTCTCTCCAGGAGATCCCTGTCCTTTTTATACCACAGAGCCCAGAACTAATCTCTGGATTAGAGCAGTTTACAAAGATTCCCTAAGAAATGAGATACACACCTGCTGCTGCATGGGGTGCAGACCCCAGCTCCCCAAAGCCCCCCAGAAGGGACCCAGCTCATCCCATCAAGACCATTCCCATGTACCAACGGGTCACTCCCATTAACTCCAGTGTGTGTAATTCACCCTCTGAGCAACCGAAACAGACTGACCTCCCTGCACCAGAACAATCAACAACCCCAATTAGCAGTAATTAAGAAGGATTACAATTAACCTACCACACACATTTTTACACACACCTATTAAACCCCCTCCCCAAACTTCCATTTCCAGTCCCCACATCCCCATTCTCCTGCCCAGGAAAGGAACACAAAGGGAAAAAAGGCTTCTTTTCTCTGCCTGCAGCTGATTATAGATGTCGAACTGAATTCTGACTGGAGACAGAAAGAGAAATTAGCCAAAAAAAGAAACCCAATTGCCGAGGCTGTAATCCCCACCGAGCAGCCGCGCCGGGATCGCTGCGTAATGAAGCCGGGCTTGTGCTGCCATCACTCCCCTTTTGTTTACCTAACAGCCTGACAATGCATATTTATGCAAATTGGAGCCTGGCTGCTATTTTTTGGGGGTTGCTCATTAATTAGCATCTCATTCTGGATGGGTAAAGCAGGCTTGGAGAATTTGTCTATAATTTGATCAACAGTTTGATTTGCTCTCCTCACCAACACTGCTGCCACCACCACCTTCCTGCTGCCTTGCCTGGGGCTCTACCAGGGTTTGGGGATGGAATGTAAACCACCTTGTGCGATGTGGACCTGAAAGGGGCTCCTGCACTTGGAAGGAGGGAAAGAGGGAGACTGAGAAGGGAAAACAGAAAGAATTTGAGTTTTACAAACAGGTGAGCAGCGGTGCTGCCCCAAAACCTCCATAAATCTGGTTCTCCCTTCCAGTTTCTTATTGTGGTGATGCTCTCAGCACCAGTCTTCCTAGGAAGACTCTTTGGTGAGATGCTGTTGGCATGAGTCTTCCCAGAAAGACTCGTGGAGCAGGGCTGGAGCCTGTTCTGGTGAATGCAGGGGGTTTAGCAGCCCAAAAAATGAAGAATGAGGGTGGAGATGGTCCCATCCCAGTGCCAGCTGAGCCGACACGCATTCAGCAGTCACTGCACTGGGATCCGAGCATGGGATGTTCCTCAGTGGGGGGGATGACCCGTGAGCACCATGAGGATTTCTCCCCGTTGTCACAGCAGGAAGAGAATAAATCTTTAAAGGCTGAGCAGAAACGTCGATCTGCTCCAGGAGGCTTTTACAGATCGATAGATGCTGCTGGGAGCTGGTGCGCTGTGCCACCACCTCCGCCGTGCTGCACCCACAAGGAGGGATCAATCAGCCCAGGGTAACACCAGCATCTTATCGATAAGGAACCATCACATGGCTCTTTGCAGGGCTGCAAAGGGCCTTTTACTTAAACTGCATGGAAGGAGGCTTTGGGGGGGAGGAAAAACGAATTAAAAAGAGACTTTCTTGCTCATCCTGAGATGCACCAAGATGTAAATAACTCCAGTTTAGGGGACAAACTCCTGGAGATGTATAAACTACCGGTGAGCAAATGTATAAGTAACCTCACTGATGCTCTGTTTCCAAAAAAGATGCTCCTGAAATGCTTGATCAACCCTAAGAGAGAACAGTGTTGGAGCACAGCCATGTCTTGAAGCCCAGGTGAGTTTGAGTGGGGAGCGGAGCAGAGCAGAGGCAGCTCTACCCTGGGCTCCCAGTTGCGTTTCCCTTCTCCCAAAGCTTTTATCTGTCCTCTGCTTCCCTCAAGGGCAATTTCTTTTGCTCGATTTACGCATTTGTTTACAAATACATAATGACTTTGAGGGGGATGGGGGTGGGGAGGGAGGGGGCCACCCACCACCCGCAGAACAGCGGCGCCTATTTCTAACCGCTGGCCTCTTCCAGTGTTTCCTCTGCAATTTCTGCACACACACAGCCACGCAAAATGGGCCTAAACACTGCAATTTTCCAACCATTTTCATCCAAATTGTCAGCAATTTCCCAATGGCCCCGACACCAAATTGCAAGTGAATGCTCAGTAATACTGTGCGGCTGCACAGGCATCCGTGGGCAGGGGAGGGAGGGGAGGGTGAGCGGGATGTGATGGCAGCAGCTGGACACAAACCCTTTGGAAATAGGCTCTCAGGTCGTTCCTGGCCACATCTCAGGTGTCAAGTCATCAGGGTGAAAAGACAGAGAGGATTTGATTTATTTCCTCCCCTCCCACCCCCGATGCAGTTTTGGATACGAGGCTGTAAATCTCCCTGGGGGTGGCTGGAAATGGGGCTTTTTGTGTGCTGTTCCTTGGCTCCCCAGGGTAGGCAAAACAGAAACGAACCCAAATATAAACTGGGGTGCTGGCTCAGTGCCTGCTATGACTTGAGGTTCAGCTCACTCCACCTGAGCAGGGGTGGGGTCTGCCCCGGTGTGGGCATGGCCAGGGACCCCGTGGCACCCAAGAGGAGGATGGATTGAGGGGTGCCTGTTGCAAACCTGCAAGGACAACACTCAATCCCACCATTTCCAGGAGATGACTTCTTTGGGATGCTGACAGGGCACGATCCCACAGGAAAACACAACACATTCAGGAAGGAGAGGGGAAGCTTTTTCACAGCATCGCTCCCCACAACACAGGTAGCTGCTTTGGGAGACCCACAAAGATCTGGAGCAGAACATCTCTGCTCCACATCAACTTGGAGATACAACCCACGGGTCTCACACCAGGCCACACCACTGTCCCCATCACCCTTTGATATCACAATGGGAAGCCAAGGTCTGGCTCATGCAGCACCGTGGGCTTGATCCCCGAGATGCTCTTAGTCCCTGTCCTTCCCCCATCACATCTGCCTGGCTCCTCAGGCAGCTTCTCCATTCCCCACACCGCCCAGTGAGATAAGCCCGTTCAATATCGATATGTTTATCACAGATGGCCTTGGTTTCAGCAACTAACCACGCTGCAGTCAGGAGGAATGTATTAATAATTACACAGCACAACGCAATAATTACTGCCAGAGCAGTCTGGAGAAAGCCTTTTGTCTCTCCTCTTCTGATCAGGCAGCTATTTCACTAGCAACTGGGGAAGTCAACAAGTGTCAAGTGTGGTGGTTAATTCCTCAGCCGATAGCATTTATTAAAATTGCTAATGAATCTAATAATTAAACACATAAATATAAGTTACCTCAGGTATTAAATCTAATTATTGGGCTGGCAAAAAAAAAAATCAATTTTTGTGCATATGCATAATAATGCATGGGCAAAGTTAATTAGAAATGTCCAGATCAATATTTGAGTAATTCTTAACTAGTGGAATCCCTGTCTGAAGAGCGGGTCTAGACGCTGTGAATAAGTTATATTTCAGAAATTAATGTCTTCTCCTAATGGAGTTTATCCTAGTAAATTAATAATACTCCAGTAAATCTGCAAAACAAATGACAAACCTGTTTGCCTGAACATTGCCCTTCAGGATATCATTAATATCCCCTGTCAGGCACCTCTGAGGTCAGAGCCAACGCTCTGCTCCAGCTCATGGGCTGCTCCTGTCCAGCCTCGCTCTGCAGGGAAACACTGGAGGTGTGGGATGCACTGGGGATGGAGCATGTGGGGTCTGACCCTTGTGCACACTAGGAATGAATTTGGCTGAATCCCACCTTTCATGAGACCTGAAGCCCCCATTCCCTCCCCCCCAGGCTCCTGCAGCCCTGTCCAAGCTCATCCACACCTCCAGCAAAAGCCACTGGCTGTGCTGCCCCACTCCTGCTGGCAGCATGACCTTGGTTCCAGTCCCAGAGCCGTGCTGGTGTAAACCAGTGAGGAGGTGCTGACTGTTGTTATCTCAGATTCCAGTCCAAACAGCAGCGTTAAATCCAGAGGCACTGACCCTCACCAAGCTCTCCCAGCCTGAGGAAAGAAACCTCAGCTGTTTTTTGGAGCTAGCTCCTCTGCTTTGCAAAGAGCAGGAAGGATCCAGAGCCTCACCCCAACATTCAGGATGCTGCAGGAGCTGGGAAGTACCTGGCAGCACTGAGGGGGGGATTTTATCACCCACCCCACCTCCACCCTGACTGAAACACAGCACCCATTCACGCATCCCCACGGCTGGCTCCTCTTGCCAGCACAGAGGTGGTTAAAGAGGAATGGGAAAGAGGGGAAAAAAACCACCCAGCACAAATGTTTTGTTTTGCCTGGAGATGCTGCTGCACAGCTTGTTTTAACACAGCACTAACAGGAGCCTCCACCTTTTCCCTTGCCACCGCCCTGGCACGCTCTCTCCTTGATTATTCATCTCGGCTGAAAGGAGATAAAACAGATGTAATACGGTGCAGAACTCCAACACACATCTTAAATCATCTTGTCTCGACGTGGCTCCTTGGCACACGGGCGAGTGATGTTCATGGAGAGCCTGGCTGAGCTGTTTCAGTGCACATGAGTGATTTGATTGCTGGGTTTCTCCAGCGAGCTCCTGGCACGGGCAGAGACAACGAAGGGAAAGTTATTCAGTCATGGGTGAAATCATGATGGGTAAAACTCTGCTCTGAATTACAACGGGGTAAATCCATTGAAGGGTAAACTCAATTGAGATCAATGGCCCAAATTTTTTGCTTTCCTTTCCTCTGAAGGAAGGCCTGTGTAATATTTCTGAAGTCACAAGTAATACTCCTGACTTTCACAGCTGACAGGCAAACCCCATCCACCCTCTCTCCAATCTTTTCCACAATGTATTTCGTGAAACTGGTACTTCAGGGAGATTATTTCATGAGAAACTCTCTTTCAACACCTCCTCCCCTTGCTGCAGTGTTTAAACCACGCTGTAGTCCCCCCCAAAAAAATTCAGTGCCTGGCCCCAAACTCTCACACTACAACTCTGTCTAGGTGGATAGGATAGGCAAAGGGGCATAGGGGGGGAAAATAGGAGTGGTGATGAGGTGAGATGCCAGAGGCTGTGGAGCTGTGGTCCAACCACACAAAGCAGTGGGTGCAGCAGGGTCCCAGGCACCGCTCTGTCCTGGCTTCACCAAGAGCAGGTCAGAGCCTGGACCGATGCAAACAGCATCCCTTCATGTTACAGCTCATCTCAGGCAGCACTTTCCCCTTTAATTAATGCTTGTTAGCTGCTTTAATAAACGCTTCAACCCCAGTTAAGAGAGAAAGGAAGGTGGAGCTGAGATGCTGCTAATTGCATAAAGCCCATGGAGAAGGGTGGTGGGTTCCCCAGCGCCCTCCTGGACCCATAAATCTGTTTGGAGAGCCAAATGAGCTGGGAACAGCCCACTGAGCAAAGCCACCAGAAAATGGGTGTAATCCAGGACGGCTTTTTGTGAGGTGGTTTTTACTGTACTAATCAAAGGCAGAGCTGCCACAGCTCCCCACAATTACAGACACAGGGAACAGGGAATTCAGGAGAAAATTGGAAGCCCAAAGGACATTCCTGTCAAGTGGGCATCAGGAGCCAGGGGGTAAAAACAGTTCTTGGAAAGGGCTTTGGCATGAGCTGCCAGGGGGCTGGGCATGTCTAGCCCTGAAGCAGGAGCTTGGTTGTTCATTTTTGGTGCTGGTTCATTTAGAAGTGATTTATAAAGGCAAAATCACCACGTCAGGGACGTGCCAGGCATGGTGGAGGCATGGTGGTTGGTGTTACAGGCAAGCTAGGAGGACAGCAGAAGATGTTACGCCTCAGTCTACAGTGGCAATGAAAAGAAGAAAAGCCTTAGAGACAGCAAAGCAGCAGTTTATGGAGCTGTTAGATTCTCTAGCCATTAATTCTCCCTTTATTAAAACATGGGTTTGCCATTTATTTACCCTCCACGTGTTATTTATAAATCTGTTCTTAATAAAGTGCAACGAGGTCTTAACAGAGTTGCACCACGGTGGAGAGGAGCTGGAGTACATCGCTGTCAGCACCCTGCTCAGGTCTCACAGATCCTTCCCCATCCCTTTCCACGACGCTTTCCCTGTCTCTGTTTGTTTCTGTCTCTCTTTCACTCTCCCAGGATAACACCATCTTTCAATCTACTCTGACACATTCGTTTCCTGAGGGCAATTTAAACTGAGAATGATTCCCTGATTGCTCACTTTTCCTCCTCCTCTCTTTATTCTGCAGGGGTTGGTTTGGGTTTTTTTTTTTTTTGAAGGATCATAAAATAACATGTTTAGAAATAATTGCATGATAGGGATGTTTTCTTGCCACGGAGCATTGCTCATTTCCTCTCCAGACAGAGTATTCTCAGCACAGTTTTGGGGAAGGTTTCCCCTGACGGCAGCAGCAGGCTGGGCAGGACTTCAGTGTGAGAGTGGGTGATGAGAGCTGCATGGGGCCGTGGAGGAGCGATGCGATTACCACCCTGTATCCCCAGGAAGGGCCCCACAGCCCAGCCAGGGAAACAACGAGGATGCAGGATCAAATCCCAGCCAATGAGAAGCTCCACATGTCCTAAACCTGACTGATTTCCCCCCAGGAGCTGGGGCAGGCAGCGCTCTGCCCAACACCAGGCTCCAGCCCAGATGCCAGCTGTGGGCAGCCAGACCCGACACGCTCCCAAAACTCCACAGGATTTCTGGAGGCAGCAGAGACACCCCAGCTCTCCCACGCAGGCAGACCCTGCTCACTTCACCACAACATCAATTCTACTCAAGAGCTCAAGAGCGTTTCTATTTAGTTGTAAATTTCTATGTATTAGATTATACACTGCGAGCGCAAATAAATCCCGTGTATTACCCAAAAGTCATTTGATTTAGCCCTCAACAACGAGCAGGTGTACTTTAAAGCAACACATACTGCGAGAAACATGAGTTATGAGCAGGGCTGGTTTTCCCATTTCCTTTTTTAACCTTTTCCAGACCACCCAGATACCACCATCTCCTAATAAATACTGTCCCCTCCCACCCACACAGCGATCACCTAGCTCATTACAGCATGAATTACATGGGTAAGGTTCATGGAACTATGAGGATATTTATTCACAGGCCACGCTGTTTCTTTGGAAAATATTGATTTGTTAACAACTGAGTGTACAGCTATTAAATCAGAGCAGGCTATCGCACACCCCGGTGATAACAAAAGAACAGGTTGATTTTTAACACTCCTGTACCTGTTTTATTTGTAAAGCGCAGAGGGACGAGTGGAGGAGCACGTGTGTGGAGAAGTGCTCTTGCTCCTGGAGCTGGATCTGCAAAGCCTGGTCCTCTCTGCTCTGTAAGAAGACGATTCTTTTTGTTCCTTTCATCTGTGGTGGAGCAGGAGTGACTGTCACCGGGTTGGGACGGGACTGGTGTCACTGGGAAAAGCAGATTCAGAGTCACATTATCCCAGTTGTTAGAGCATCCCTGATTTACACAGTAGCAGGGCTGATCCTTTGCCTCTCCCCTTGCTGCAGCCCACACGCAGTAACCTTGCAGAGGGCAATGCTGTTATCCCAGATTTATGCAGCTGTAACAGAGGGAAGGATCGGTCCCACTTGGGGTTTTTTCAGGGGTGGGGAGAGATGAGGGATCACAGGACCGACTCAGGACTTCTGAACTGCTCAAACAGGGTTTGTGGTTTGTTATTCTAGTGTTAAAGCCTCAGATACAAGTGCAGGCAGCATGTATTTATTTTTTCCTTCTTCTTTTAAAGAAATACAACTTTCTTCTTTTATTGATTGCTTGCTTTTCATTTTATATCCTTTCCCCTTGCCTGAAATGAGAAAAATGAGTCCCCGCCACAGGCTCTAAACTTTATACTCCCTCACTATCTTCTCCCTTATCTAATGCCAAGCCAGCAAGCAGAGGGGAGAGCAAGCCTGCTAGCTCCACAGATTATGCCATAAAACCTGAAGATAAGCACAGGGACCAGCCTGGGGGGATGGGGAGGTACCTGCCTCCCTCCTCCACCTTCCTCCCCTCTGCACCTGCCTCCCTCCTCCACCTCCCTTCCAAAGGGATGCTCAAAATCAAACCCTCAGCAGTGAGAATTTCTTTCCTTAAATTTGATAACAAGGACCCTGTTTTCCTTTGGAGATGGGCCTGGATGAGGGGCTTTAGACATGGGAAGGATGAAGGGCAGGGGGAAGCACAGCCAGAGCTTGGGAAGGGTAACAGCGTTCTGACTGATCCTGGTCCACAGGGCTGCTTTGCATGGCTATTTCTTGGCTGGCCAGTATAATCCAGTCGAGAGATCATAAATGTCTCCAGCAGACACCACAGTCTGCTTATCGATCTCTATTCGTTGCTCTGCTCAGATATAATTGCTGCCCTTGATTAAGGCTTTTTGTGCCTGAGTGTGCCAGGAGAGGAGAGCAATGTGCGTGCAAAGCATCACCCGCAGCCACGGGCACTAATGCCATCCAGTGCTCAGGTCCCTTGGGAAACACAGGGGCTGGGAGCAGGATGGAGAGAAAGTCCTCAGCAGAAGGACATGGGGAGAGGTGAGCTCAGCCCTGGTATTCACCACCCTCTGCTCGGGTATTAGAGATAACAGCATCACCACGAGAAGGGCTTGCGGATGGTGCTGCTGGTACCCGATGTGCTGAACACAGGGCTGATCCTCAAAGTCCTTTTTCACCCAGGTAACCACCCCACACACACACACACAGGTTGCTACTTGCAGAGACGTGGTGGCAACCACGGGTACAGAGAGGGGCAAGAGGAACTCCGACTCCCCCAGAGCAGGGCTGGGCTCACAGGATGCTGACATCAATCTGCAGGATTGATTGGGGGAGCTGGGTTGGGTCAGCCTGAAGAAGAGAAGGCTGTGGGGGGACCTCATTGCAGCCTCCCCATCCCTGAAGGGAGCAGAGGAACAGGAGGGGAATCAGCTTGTTAAAGGGCAGAGACTGGCAGGACAAGGGGGATGGAGTGAAGCTGAAGGAGGGAAGGGGGAGAGGAGAGATTAGGGGGAAGTTCTTTGCAGAGAGAGTGGTGAGGGGCTGGAACAGGCTGCCCAGAGAGGGGGTGGATGCCCCATCCCTGAGGGTGTTCAAGGCCAGGTTGGATGGGGCCCTGGGCAACCTTGTGTAGCTCCAGGCCTGGAGGTTGGTGGCCCTGCCTGTGGCAGGGGGTTGGAGCTCTGTGATCCTTGGGATCCCTTCCAACCCAGCCCAGGCTGGGATTCTATGATACAGGCAGCCCTCACGCTGACTTGCTGGGGGATGTTGGACTGCGTGGATTTGCAGGGATTGATTTAGGATCAGGTTTCTCATGACTATCAGCTGGTGGGCTTATCCCCTTGGGTACCTGCACAAGGCTCGATGCCCAAACCTGAGCTGGCTCAGAGTGCCCTGGCTGCGCGCCCGAGGCAACACACCCACAGCCTCCCCGACTTCCAGCCTATCAAGCTAATTAAAATTCTTCATCTCAGCACGGATGCTACTTAAGAAATGTCAAAGGCGGCAGGCCCAGGCCCTAAGAAAGGAGGAAAGCAATTAAAAGGGGAAAGAGCAGTCAGGCTAAATAGCAACAAGATGCAGGAGTTTGAACCACGCAGGAGTGTTTTCAATGGCACCGAAATCCAGCTCCAATTGCAGGTGACAGGGAGAGAGGGGGAGTCTAAAGAAGAAACAGCCAAAGGCATGAAAACAATTAGTGGAAAATGTGCCTGGAAGGGGGGGAAAAAGAAAGGATTCAGCATATCTGCTGGCCTGCCAAAGAAGAAAGGAAGCAGCTGAGAACACATTTCCCATGAGGAAAGAGAAAATGCTGGGAATGGGTGTTTTCAAGAGAAGAAGAGGGGGGTGGAGGATACACCAAGCAGGACACAGACTGGGTGCTTCTGCCTGCTGGCTCCCCCAGCCTGGGTGCCAGCGGCACTCTGTGCTACTGAAGCAGTGAGCGTGCAGCTCTTGAAAGGGGGGGAGAAAAAAGGAGCTGGAAAAAATTCTGCACAAGCCTCTCTCTGCCTGTCCCCAACACCCGAGGCTGTCATCTTTGACGTGGGAAACTTGTTGCTGGAGGAAAGCGTGGGAGAGCAGGGTTCACAGAGGGATAGGTGTACATATGTATGTGCACACACGCGCGTGATCTCACTATCTGTTCCCTTTGAAAAAGATCTGTTCCCTTTATTCCTGCCAAGGCTTTGCTATATAAAGCACCTCTTACATCAGCTGGGGAAGCAGCAATCTCCCAGGGCAGACTTCTCTGTGCCTGCTCTTGGGGTTCCTCACACCTTCCCCCCCCACCCTCCAGACCTTCCCGTGCAGGGTGCAAGACACAAGCCCCGAGCACAGCAGCCGGGGAGCCGAGGCCCCAGCACCTTCCCAAACTGCTGCTGGCTGCGCTGGAGCGGCGCAAGGCTGCGGCGCAGATGAGCATTGCCATCTAGCGGGGTCCCTTCCCCATCCCCGCGGGGCGCATTCCTCAGGATTACTTACACAAGTCCTGTGCATCGCATCGAACCCCCAACCCCCCCTCCCGCGCTGTTTATATCGCGTCCCCTCCAGCCCAGGGTTTGCTGGAATAGGGACAGATCCAGCGACACCGGTGCTACAGCCCCTCTCCAGCAGCACAGCCTCCTCTTGTCAGCCTTGGGGAAAAGCTGTCCCTTGTCACAGCCATAAAAATTAGCAGCAGTGCCTCAGAGAGTCTTTATCCTCTTCGTCTCTAACAGGCTTGACAAATTGTTTTCTACACAGATATCCGCCTGCTCCATCTCCTTCCCATTAAGGAGATGGCAAAGGTCAAGCTTTGCCCCCGGCTGGGCAGGCAGCAGCGAGGGATCCACACAGTGTAGCTGCCCTCCCCCGGGAAGAGCCCACAGACACCTTTGGTTTGCACAAAATAAAGTCGGCACTGAGCTGAACTCCCAGACACGGAGACACACACTTCCTTCCCCAGGGCACTGAGGGCACGTTTCAAAGGGTGCCTTCAGCCAGCCAGGGTAACAAAGCCTGTACACATGAGGGCTGGCTCCTGTGGACAAGGGGACAGGACACAAGGACACATTACAACCCAGCACCCTGGCACAAAACCACTCACACCCACCAAAAAGCAGGAGCAGATTGCCCAGCGCATCCGAGCATCCCCCCCTCCTCACAGCCCGGTGGGTGCAGGCAGGAAGTTATCCTCTCTCCATCCCCCTCCCCTCCCCTCCAGCTTGTAATTCGGTGTGAATAAAGAGCATTTCTGCACAGAGCTGGGAGAAGCCAAGCACAGCCCGGACAGGCACCCAAAGGAAACTGCTTGTGACGGGCAATAAATGTTTCAGCAAACAGTGAGCTGGGGAAGAAAGGCAGCGGCGGTGCAGGAGAGCTCTCTGATTGCCATCCAGCGCTCGCTAAATGATTCATGTCCCTCCCTGCCTATTCCAGGAAGGCCCAATTACCAACATTTCCTTCTAACCATTGAGATATTTGAAACTTTTTGTTCTCCGGGTGCTAGGAGGAGGAGAGGAGCAAGTTACCTCTGCACATCACTCAGCATTCCCATGCTCTCAGGGGCCAGATTTTGCTGCAAGGCACCTGGATCGGCTTGGAAAGGGCAGAGCTGAGGATCTGGGGGTACCCAACACCTCCCTTCCCCCAGCATCAGGTTTGGATCAGGGCAAGGGGTGACAGATCCCTGTCTTCAAGCAGCTTCACCAGAGCCAGACCCAACGCAGCTGACATACAACAGCCATGTCAGCAGCATTCAGAATTGAAGTTTTCCAAATGTAAGCCTAGTTTGGAAGTTAATGGGATGATTTTCCACCCACCCTGTGATAATTGAAAGGAAAAAAATTATTATTAAACACAGATTCTCTGAGCTTTGACAACTAGATACTAAATATCCATCCAGCACATGGCTGCTAATTCCCAATAAATATGTTTCCTTCGATAACCAGCTGGTTTTAATTTAACAAACAAATAGATGTCTGGTAAAATCTGAATTAATTGAATGTTTGGAGACCTTAATGGAAAATAGCAGTTGCATCCCAGCCCCGACTCCCAGCCTGTGCAACCTCCCCATCCCCGTGCAGCGGGAACGTGGGTGCTGGTAGGGACAAGGAAAACTGGAAAAGGTAGGTAGCCCAAAAACTCATCCCTCACAGCCACTCATGTGCCATGAGCATGGCACAGCAAGCAGCAAGGGAGCATTTTTTGGGTGTTCTCAGACACCTCACTTCTCACACCACATCACCTCTCGCCCTCGTTTCTGGCTGCTCTCTGGGGTGATGCACTTCATCTGCAGGGCACCTTCCCTGCTTGGGATGCCAGGCAACAGTCTGAACTGGAAAGGAATACAAGCCCAAACCAGACACATGGCATTTCCCAAATCTGACTGTTCCAGGAGCAGCCTGTCCCATTTTTGGCTGTACCTGGTAGACAGGAGGAAAATCAAAGCAGCAGCATCAGATGTTTTGGCTGGGAGAGAAGAGAAAGGCTGGGCAGCAGCAGAGAGGTGACACCACAACGTGTTGGGGATGACAAAGGTCTGTGCAAAGGAGGGGACAAGGAAATGTCCCCTCTGCAAAGCAACACGTGCCCCTTTGTCCCTCCTGAAGGACAGCAAACTCCAGGAAGCCTTTTTCCTTCTGGGTTTCTTAAAGCAAGATGCTAACAGCTGAGCTAGAGCCAGCAAGCTGCCCGGGGGGTACCAGAGGAGCACAGCCCGGAGAAATGGAACAGGGAAAGAGAAATCCAAGGAGAAGGCAGCGAGGGAGCACAGGGGGAGAAGGCAGCACAGGGGGAGAAGGCAGCACAGGGGGAGAAGGCAGCACAGGGGGAGAAGGCAGCACAGGGGGAGAAGGCAGCACAGGGGGAGAAGGCAGCACAGGGGGAGAAGGCAGCACAAGAGACCACCGCTGCCCTGCCGCCCGCCCGCTCCCAGCCCTGGGAAATCTACTCCAAGCCTTAAGAAACACAACATTAAAGCGGCCCCGTCAATTAAGTAGCTCTTTAGCAAACGGGCGGTGGGAAAGTGGCCCAAATTACCCCCGGCGGGAGGCTCCGCGCTCCAGTCTCCATCCCCAGCACAATCACGCTGCCGCCAAATCAAGGGCTCGGTTCCCCACCGAGGGCAGGCGCCGGGGGCCGGCACGCTGTGCCTCGGGGGTCTCGTTTTGAATTTGAGTCATTACGGCAAATTACGATGCTCAGCGCCTCGCCCAGCATCCCTCCCTGCCTGTCGCCACTCAGGCACCTCCCGGCAGGTTTTGTATTTGGAAAAAAGAGAGATGGATAGCACAAGAGGCGGCCCCAAGTGCCCGTCCCAGCCTGGGGAGGCTGTGACACCCCGAAAACCCGAGCGAGTGACGGCTGCCTGCATCCAGCCAGCCTCCTCTGCCGCTGAGCGCCAGGAGGGGAGAGTGAGCAGCACAGTCGGGGTGATTTACACCTGTTCCTCCAGCCAAGGATCCCTAAGCCCTCTCCAGGTAATTCTTCCACTAGCCCAGTTTTTCAAATATGTTTTTCCTGACAGGGCAACAGTTATATCAAGCCCCTATAATGCACTTTTCATGCTCCCTGTGCATCGGATCCCTGGAGATGGCAGCTGGAAGCCCAAAGCCCCAGCACAGCAGCAGCTCCCACGTTGCTTTATGGGGCTGGGGGAACACTTCCACCAGCAAAAAAGAACCTGGCCCTGAAGCTCAAGTCAAGAGCAGCCGGGTGATGCCCTACAGATCAGCCCACAGAAGCTGCACAAAGCATGTTTGGCCTCCAAAGACATTCACACCAAGGTTTACAAGTGGAAAAGGAAGGGGGAAAGCACCCAGAGCTTCAGGGACTGACTGAAGGGGACAGCAGTAATTCTTTCTAATCCTTTAGCTGACAGTTTGGCTTCATCTCTGGAGCTGAACCAGGAGCGAAAGGAAGGGAGGGATGGGGAATCGCCTCTCCCCCTGCTCCAGCGCAGGATCGAGGGATTAAATGAGTACATAAAAGACCTTGCCAGACACCATGCAAAACTGTTTAATCAGAAAATTGCCTCTTGACCAGTGCAAGACTTTTCAGCTGCCATGGAGATCCCTGTCTTTGAGAAAGGGCTGCAGCAGGGCAGAGTTAAACATCTCTTTATTAAATCCGAGTGTCAGGGATACAGTGCCAGCCTGTTTGCTTATTGCAGGGAACAAGCCGTGACCCTGAAAGGGCCAGAAGCTGCGACACAGAACTGAGAATGAATTGCAGACACTCCAAAGAGGAGTGATGATGAGATGGAAGGTCAAGCCTGCCTCCCCCACCGCTGCCTCCCCAAGCTGCCACCGGCTTTCAGCACCTTCCTCCCACGGGTGAGAATGGAAAGGCTCAGAGCTGAGCCACATCCTTGGGGCTGCTGTACCCAAACAGCAGCAGCCAGCTGCAAAGTCACCAGGGATGCTGCCACACACCCCCCCCCAAGCCCAATTTTTTTCCCCATTTGGGGGAATGAAAAGAAAAACCAATAAGGAAAAGAGTCACCGAGCAGCTTTGCTCCAGGAAAAGGGAGAAAAGATTGATGCTGATACCCTGGGAGGGGGAAAAAAACCCCATCACTTCTTTTCCATTTGCCAGAGATGAAGTGGTGACATCTGACAACACACACAAACACCAGCCAACATCTACCTCTCCCCAGGTAGGCGCAGACACAGGCTGAGCTCCTGGAAGTGCTCCCAGTTGACAGATTGGGCTGTTTGGCCACAATAATTCCTGTATCCTCAGCGTAGCGAATTTTGAAAACCTGATATCTGGGAGAGGACCCCAGCCTTTAATTATATCTTATTTCACAGCTGCAGTCAATCCCTGCTACAGCTTAATAAACAGGTTGCATGAGCCGTGAACGTATTTTGTTAATTTTCCTGGGGAAAATTGAGTTTTTGCTGCCATTTTTGGCAGAAATGCTTATCATGACAATTACAACAAATTGTGGAGGAACTGGAAACATCTGCAACAAAAAAACAACACCCCCAACTTGGGACTGAAGGACAGTCAGTCAGTCCAGGCAAGTCCTTTTCAGCAGGGTTGGTTTATTTTCTCTCCCCACACCAAACATGGGGGGGGAAAGTGGTTCAGAATCAGATCATTTGAGAGGAGTTTGGCTTAAGTGGATGTAAATCAGAGCTTTTCTCTCCATTTGAGTGTATTGAGAGTCATGCAACCAAGCAATTATTTACAATACAGCAGGGAAAAAATCAGCCTTAAAGGGGGTAAAGATGCATCTGTATTAGAAGTACTGGACTGAAACAAATATGTGAGCTCAATTCCCACCTATTTGACTTTGGACAGTGCCCTTGGCAAGAAGAAAAATACACTCTGAGTTAGGCACTGACTTATCTTCCTGCAAAATAGATGAGTTTTCCTTTTCCTTGCCTGGAAGACTTAGTGCTCCTCACGTGTGTGTATGGTGCATAAGCACCACGGGGCCTGAGGCTCCCCCCCAGGAATTAGCCTGAGCTTTATTATAACAAAAGGAATAAAATAATTGCTTGGCCCTTCTTGAAGCCCTCACCACTCTGGACCAGCCCTGTAGTTTCTAGAAATACTTCCATCAGCATCATGATATTAAAAATCCACTCAATTCTCCATCAATAGACTAAAAACCTTTTTCTCCCCCCCCCCCCCCCCAAAAAAAAATTAAGATATTTTAATAAGCTGTTCTCAGTAGAAGGGATTTTTCAGCAGCTCTCACTTCAGCATCCACCCAGCCTTGTCACTGCCTGGATTGACGAGAGCTGGAGGAAGGTCCCATCACACTGCTTTGGGGTTGCAGGCACTTCTGGCTCCCCACAGCATCCCACATCCAAGCCCTGGGAGCTGCATCGTCTCCCCAGTGAGCTGCTCCTCTCCTCCAGCTGTTGTACAACACAGGAGCAGATCCTTATTTCTATGAATGGGGTTCAAACAAACTCCAGCAGTGAATGCTCAGTGATCAAAACAAATCAGCCAAGACATGAAAGAAGGAGGGTTGAAGCAGAGGTGTGGTGCTACAGGAGTGATTTTCATACTTTTATACTTTCTCCCCCCCTTTCCTCTCCATCATTTCTTATGAGATGATTAAGTTCAGTCAGAAGTAACCCTGTGATTTTGATGAGTAAGATCTGAGGTGTTCAGCTGTCAAGAGATGCTTTGCATTTGGCATCTGTAATAACTGATGCCACAACATGAAGCTGCTTTGCACACATCAGCTCCCCCCCTCCAAAAACCCACCATCAAACGCTTGCCAAACAAGAAAGAGAGGTGTCTGCTGGTGTCAAGACTGGGCAGCCTGGTGGGTAAGGGCAGAAGAGGAAGGATGAACCTTACCCAGAGCAAAGGGAGACCTTGAAATGTGAATTTACATCTGTTTAAGTGGTACCACGACACCAGATTTCCTGGGGAAAGAGGCAGAAACTGAGAAAAGCAAAGGTGAGACAGTGACTCGAAGCCTCCACAGGAGCATTCAGGAACAGCCGATGTTCCCAGAGCTGCTGGTGCAGCCCCAGGGTCTGTCCAGCTCAGCTCCCTGCACCCATCCTGCTGCCGGTCTGCAAGAGGACCAGAGAGCTTGCAGCCCCTGGCATGGGAGATCATGAACCCCCAGGAGATGCGACTCCAAGTTTTCAGAGTCTGTGTGTGAGCATCACTCAATCTCACCTCCCCAAGCAGGGAACAAGCTCTGCTCAGCAGCATTTGCCTCCAGAAGATTTCTTTATGGGAAGGAGGCTAATGCATTGGAGCTACAGGTGAGGAATTGACCTTTTTTGGTTATGTGTTTAATGCTAAAAGAGGCCAGACAGTCTGTAGGACTTCTTTTCACCTGGCACTCCAGCCTTCCCACAGCAGTTTAAATCCCAGGAAGAGATTTAACATACTTCTGCCACAAAAAAAAAAAAGACCATTACCACCACTGCTTTGTCTGCTTGAACAAACTAAGATACACCCACAGAAGCGCTTCACACAAGGAGCTCTGCCAGGATGGAAGAGCAGCTTAAAAGGAGGAAGAAATTGCACCCTGTGCCAGCACAAGCATCCCCACATAGGTTTATAAGCACAGCCCACACATAACACTCAGCATCCTTCCCTCCCCTCAAATCAGGGACCCAAAGGGCCTCTTGTCGAGGGAGACTGTGTGTAGCAGCCACGGGGAGTGAGCTTTATGGACCCATCCACTTCAGATGCAGTCGGGTTTATTGCTGGAATTGCCCTCAGTGCTTTGATGGTGGCAGCGTTGGGTCACTTAACAGCACAGGAGCCTGCGCCTTAGTGATGGGCTGAGCTGCTGCTCACAGGGGAGAGGGGGACACCTGACATGGGGGGGACACACCTGACGGGGGGGGGACACCTGTAATTTAGCATAATTGGCTGCAGCCGTCATTGCTCTGCTATGGAAATGAAAGCTCATTAAGTGTAAAGAGAAAAGGAGAGGGAGGCAAAGAAAGGAAAATGAAGAGACTTTCAGCTGAGGATGGTTTAAGTGCTTTGGGCGGGGTGTGGGGGGGAGACTGGCACCTCGACACGCTGCACCGATAAGCACCAGGCTAATTTCAGCGTGGAACAGGGGGAGTGATGGATGGAGGTAGTTACAAGCACCATGACAGCAATAAAGAAGATGATACATGCCAATGCTTGGAGAGCTCCACCTGCACGTCTTGTTCCTCCGCTGACACTCTCACTTCCAGATGTGGGAGACAGGAAAAGCACCGTGGGAAAGCCACACACACACACACACTTCAGCCCCTGGGCTTTGCTCTGCCTTAGGAAGCAGGGGAGGAAAGAGGCCTCAGTTCTGCCCCCACGAAACCCACGTGCTGGTGTTAATCTGCCACGAAGCATCAGCATCCCAGCAGAGTCAAATCTGGGTGAGCAGCTCCTTGGGTTATCTAGCAAACTGTCAGCACCAAGCTTATCCCCCCCTCAAGAAGCAGCTGGATGCCACAGGGTGCTGAGGGATTGGGGAGGGACACACAGAGCCAGCTAGAAAGGTAGCTGAGGTTTTGCTGGGGATGTTGTCCCCACTTTTGGGATAGGGGCAGCAGCAAAGCTCAGCAAAGAAAACAAGACCACAACTGCAGGCACAGGATTTGGCAGCGGGATGCAGGGAGAAGCATCGCTCAGCACCTTCCTTTGGGTCCAAATCTGCTGGTCCTACCCACCGTTTAATCTCCTTCCTCTCCCCAAGAAGTGCAATACTCTCAGACTCTGATCAGGACTAAGAATAAAAGCAGCTGAATGTCAAACCACTCCGGACAAAAAAAAAATACCCCAACAATAATAATACTTTGCAGCATCGCTTCCTTGGCACTGGTTCAGCACTGGTGGCTTTTGAAGAAGACTCAGTCATTTCATCTCTCCATCCAATCTGGCACTAAAAATAAACTGCTATTTTCCTACAGGTTTCTCAGGTACAAAGCAGCAAGAGTGCTTTGTAATTTATTTGAAAGAAAGGAGTTATTTTCTTTTTAATCCCCTAAACAGCGTTTTTCCCCTTCTGCAACGTGCCAAATCTCAGGGATTTTTTTTAATTTAACTTTTTTTTTTTAATTTTAGAAGAGAAATTAATGCAAAGAACAAAACCACCACAGAACAAAGCAGGTTTGTTTGTCCTCAGCGAAGGAACTGAGATGACAGACAGACATCCTTCCACTGCAGGTATGGACCAGATTTGCGCTTCATTTGCTTGTGTCTTTGATGCCTCAAATTAAAATGTGGAGGAAGACAGTAATTAAAAAAAATCCTGAGAACCACTTGGCTTTTTGCATTCATCCAATACTTCAGCTGTCGTGCCTCAATGTTTAACCCTTTGAGGGATATCTCCCCAGTAAAGCATCGCCTGAGAATACTGGTACGTGGACAGCCTGCAGTTCCCTGTGGGACAAGGGGCATTGTGCTGGGGACCAGAGTGAAAAGGGACCCTTGCCTGTGGGAAAACCCAAATCTTTGCAAAGACATCAGGAGGAGGTTGATCATATATCAATTCAAATCCTTGCAAAGTCATATCAAGAGGAGGTTGGAGCACAAGACCTAAGATTGGGTGTCTTCCTCTCCTCCTCCACCCCAAGCATCCCCCAAGCCTTCACTCCCTGTGACTTCTTGCTTCCTAAAACCCTACTTCTTGGTTTTCCACCCAGGGTTTAAACACAGCCCTTTCTCTTTGCTGGGGAGCGCACCTCGTGCAGAGTCAGAGAGGCTGAGGATTCCTCAGGCTCTATTTATGGCTCTGCAAATGATTCACTGAGTGACCTGGAGGAGAGTCCTTCCCCCCCTGTATGAGTCAAATCCTGTACAGGCTCATAAGTGCATCTGCCATCATCCTGAGTGCACTTATCCTGCGCCGTGCTGGTGTAAACAGGGAGAGCAGTTGGTTCTCCTCTTCAACGCTCTCCCCTCTACCCTGTTATAAAGTGTGACTCATACTGGCAATTCTCCCAGTGGAAGGTTGTAAGGTTAAATTAATGTGTGCAGAGAGCTTTGAGATGCTGAAAATTGTTTTATGAATGCAGGGTATTAATAATATTAGTGTAGTTACCATAGGAGAGGAAGGTGATGCCGTGCTATTTGTGCCCGAGAACGGCCACGTGCAAAAGTGATGCCACTACTGGAATGAAGGGTGGGGAGAAAACCCATTATCTGAGATTGATGGGTACTGAGAGGTGGCAAGGTGTCCTCACAAGCTACCTCTTCCTTGCCCCTACTCTGGAGCCATGTCAGGAGCCCCCCAGCATCCCAAAGGCCCACTGGGCCAAGTGCTGCACAGGCACTTGCAAAGGAGAAGCTGCTCTGAAGAGCTGATGAAAGGCAGATGCAGTGGAACAAGGAACATTGTGTCCTGTGTTTCAGCAGTGTCCTGCTCTTCAGGTCATCCCCAGACTACTGAGCCAAAGCAGGCATGATCGCTCCCAGCCCTGAGCACCGCCCCAGCTCCTGCTCACTGTCCTTGACACTTCTCCTAGGGATTTCAGAACCCATCTGGTGAAGCAATGTGGATACAGAGCGCTGCGTATTTTGGTCCATCCCAGGCATGATTTTCACCAAGAAGTCAAACCACACAGGGACTGCAGGTCTGATGGGTGCCTGCACCCTGGGGGGATGCACAGCACTGGCTGCATGAGGGATCTGGGTGCAGGGCTTAGCAGCTGCTGACAGGGTAAGTACACCAGTAAGGACCCCCAAACAGCCCAGCTCTCAAAGCACCTCCCTCTTGTGGGAAAGCAGCTATTAAAGGTTAACCCTAGAATGAAACTCCACCTGCATTGCACAAATGGGGAAGAGCTTTCTGACCACAGAGACCCGAGCAGCCTGCTGAAAGTTGGAACAAACCACCAGGATGAATCAGCTGGGGAAGTTTGCCCAGCAGTAACTCAGTGAAAGAAAATGAAGCCACAAGACCTGTCTCCTGTTAGCCAGATGCTCCAGCCTGGGGACTGCACAGCAATGTGAGGAACTGCGAGCACAGACCGCATCACAGGAGAGCGGTGAGCCCATTATTTATCAAAGCAGAGAGAACAAACACATTTGCATCCATTAATAGCCCCATGATCAATTACTGATAAGAACAAACTGCTCCATCCTTCTTGATTGCTGAAAAGCTCAGCACTAATTTGGTCTGGGGCATATTTCAACTAACGAAGCCCAGGCAAATATGAATCAATCCACCCAGGAAAATAATAATGCCTAAACTTACAGCAGAAAGAAACAAGGCTCCTCTTCTCAATAGGCTAAATTGATCATCTGTCAGATTCAAGAAGGTCCAGCAGAGTAAAGGGGATATGGCAACATCTCCTGATACCCAATGGTAACGGAGAAACAGCCTCTTTCTTAATTATCTCCCATGGGAAGGCAGAAGAAAACAGTGCTGTAGTAAATACTTAAAAACTACACACTTTTCATTTATGCTGGCTGCTGCCCTTGTGTTTTGGAACAAGTTGGGCTTTTGTCTTGGGTTTGGTGGTTCTTTACTTGCTTGATGCAACATCCCATCAGTCCCTGTCAACACCAACAGTGCCCCGAAATAACAGATGCCCACAGCCACCCAATCAGCAGGACTGCTAATTAGAGCCCACAGACAGATGCAAAGGTGCAAGAGGAGAGTGGTGGGCATGAAGTCACCTCCCCTCCTCCCAGCACTAGAGAGGAGCTGGGCTGGTGCCAAGCGGTGCCTGTCACCGCAGCGCCTGGTGCCGATCAGGCACTTGGCAGTGCTTCCCCCAGAGCCTCCCCAGCTTCCCCAAAAAGCCAGTTTGGGGGGTTTTATTTAGACCAACAGCTGGACTGGATGTTCTGCCAGCAAGACAGACGTAGGTGCAGTGCTCTCCCACCCCCTTCCACAGCTCGGTGGGGACCCAGAGTGGGGGACACTCCAAAAACACATCCCCCTCTGCCACTTCCCCAGCTGCAACGAGCTACATCACAGCTGGGAGCAGAGCTCTGCGGGATGGAAGCTGGCCCCATCCCAGGCACAAACCTCACTGCCCAGAGATGCTCATGATGACCAAAAAAAGGGGGGCAGGGGAGGCGGAAGGATGTAAAGAGAAGTAGAAAGTCTTAACAAAACCCAGCGAGGTTTCTGGGTATGGATCAGTTCTCTGCTGCTTCTGAGCACCTCCAGCTGAAAGAGGATGATTCATTAACTTGCTATCGGTGTGGTTGGCTTATTCTGTATTATTTCTGCTGTATCGCTGCAGCTAATTATTGGCAGCAAGAGCATACAGATTTATTGCTTTTTGAAAAAGGTAGAGCAAAGCATTCCCCCTTGGAAGCAGCCCTGATAATTGATTTGTCATTATTAGGGAGATAATTTACTTAAATGCAATAGCAGGCCCCTGCTGAATATAGGGCCTGCTAATTCCAGCCTCGGATTAATGCTGATAAACACGATTAGCATGGTCTCATGGAGCTCTGCAAGCCCCTGGAAGCACAGAGGCTGGATGGAGAGAGGTGCAAACCTCAGACCTAAAGGGTTCTGCGTATTAAGGGCTGATGGGAAAGTGTTGTCTTAAAAATAAGCCTGGGGGCAGTGAGACTGGCTCAGCACCTCCTCCCTCTTCATTCCCTGGGTCGCTGCTGGAAGGCATCTTCCATGCAACCGAGCGCCTGTGCCACTTCAGAAGGCTCCTTACAACGTGCTAAATGCCAAATAAGAGCAATCAAACCCTTGGGGGGTTGGCACAGTTCTGCTGCACTTCAGTTTTGTGGGCTCACACAGTGCAGGGGATCGTGCAGGGGAGCAGCACCCGGCGCTCACAAGGGCAGTTTGGCCATCACCGCCCTCATTTATCACAACCAGCCAAAGGCTGAGGGGCTCCAGCTCCATCTGCAGTGAACTTTCATCCGTCAACTCTCTTCCCAAAGCTCGCTGAGACCCACGAAACAAATCCTGAATGCAGAGCAGGCTGCGCAGGGAGGCGCTGGGGGTACGGCAAGTGGTGCTCATTAGGAACAGCATCCACGCTCCTTACCTGTGCATCCCGCTGTCACCGGGAGAGGAGCCCACAGACTCACACGCGCACCTAACAGAGATGTTGTTTAGCAGCTTGTCAGCAGCTGTAAATTGGCCGAGGAGCGGAGCCCTTTGCATTCTCCACGGGGCTTAAACCGAGAATTAAACAGTGGCAGCAACTGCTGCTGCTGCCTGATGGAGCAAATCAATTCTTCCCTTCCTTTTACCCAGCATCACACACACACACCCCCCACCCCTCCCAGCCCAGATTCATTGCAGCGTTGGCCACGTAGGGCAATATTAGCCAGACAGTCCTTCAGGGCTAGCAGGAAAAGGCAGCAAGAGATCAGGGCAATTAACCTGAAAGGTCCCTGGAGAATGGAGAAAGGAGGAGATTGAGGTAAAAACTCAGGATCTGAGCCCTCCATCTGTCCACATGCTGCTTTAATTGATCTGGGAGTCAATCAAACCAGCAGCAGCTTTTACTCAGCTAATCTGAACTCCAAGCAAGCAAATACAGTGAGAAAGGGCTGGATGGGATGCTCCAGCATCTCTGCCCATCACAGATGAAGGGTCTGACATGGGTAACGAATCAATCAGCAGAAAGGGGAGGCAGGGCAGGGCAGCAAGGCACCCCATACCCATTGCTGGCTGATTTCGTGCTACAGGGAGAGCAGGTCTGTAGTAAAGGGAAATTCAAAGACTCCTCTGCACCTGATGTGATGATGAGCATCCAACTAGGCAGCCAGTACCCAGTGCTACCCCTCAGTGATTAAACACCTCCATAAGTGACCCAGCAGGTGTGGAGCTGCTGTCCCTGGGATGGGGGGGACAGACTTGCTGAGCCAAGGGTTTTATCCATCTCCTGACAGCCTCTGCCACAGCCATACCCCTTCACCCTCTCTCCAGCCAGCTCTGACAGCTATTTCCTGGGCCAGAAAGTAATTAGGAGGAATGGTTTGTAAAGGTGGACCATCAATAACCCACCTTACAATGGGGACACATGGGAACCAGGCAGTCCATCACAAGGCAGTGACTGATCACCTGGCCAGCAGACCACAGAGAGAAGAGTCTTCTAGCACATTAATCATCCCCAATCCCAGGATAACCCTGGAGACCTTGCCAAACATTAGCAACACTTGCCTCCATCCCTGCCACTTGCTTTTTACTCTTCCCTTTGCTTTTTTCCCCACCTTTTCCTCATGTCCCTTGCACAGCACCCTCCCAGCATCCTCCCCAGCCCCTCTGATGAGTGACAGTAATAGATATGGGTGGGGATCCTGCCTGCAGCCCTGGTACCTCCACATCACTCAGGTGCCCTAGTGCTCAGCCTGGCAGTAGCTCAGCACATTACCCAGAGTGATGAGCATGATTTGCATCCTCACCCTGACAGCACCACGCTCAAACCACACCAATCCCCTGCCATCCCCCCTCTTCCCCATCCCACAGATGTGCCATTACAGTCCCAGGCTCTGCAAAGGCAGCAGGCTGTGCCCAGCAGCACCCACCCATGCTTCCCTGCAGAGGTAGCTGCCTCCCAGTGCCACCCATAGGAGATACTGCCCTCTCCCAGTGCCACCCCTTTGGAGGTGCCGCCCTCTCCCCGTGCCACCCACAGGAGGTGCCGCCCTCTCCCAGTGCCCTCCCTCCTGGAGCCAGCAGTCTCCCCACATACCGAAGTGTAATTAGTTCAGTGCAGTTGCCTTTTGCACTGCAACATCTGTTCTGCATGGGCAAGGGGAAAGGAGGGAAGGAGTAAACATCATCTTTATTTTAGAAGGAAGGGAAACATTAAAAGCCTCTGCACTGCCCTTTCCAAAGCCCTCTGGCTTTCTGATTTCTCTTCAGAAGACAATTCTGTTATTGCAACCAGCCCCGGGGAGCTGTTTTGTTCCTGTGAGTGGTGCACATGCAGAGAAATTACGCTTCTCCTGAAGAGCTCTTACGTGCATCGAGATGCTCTGTCAATGCCCAGCTTGGATGATTAACCCCAGGCTTTGGCTCTCCCCCATTCAGCCTGAGATGGGCTGCAGAGGCAGCTACTTTCCCCTCCCAGCTTCAGGAATGGCGAGCGCGAGACGGAGACGCTTTCCCCTCCCCTCTCCTTTTCTTCTCTCTATGGAAAGGTCAGCTCCAGCCCTGCTGAACCTGTGCAAGGCTGCCAGGAGACTGCTGAACCCAGCTGCTGAGGGGAGAAGGGCTGGGAGGAGCGAGGCTGCATCCGCCTCTCATGAAAGAAGCTGTTTGGCCACTTTGCTCTCACCGGGCAGGGATAAAAACGCAGCTGGATGATGACCTGCTGCTGATGTTTCCCAATTTAAGGGTCTTTCAATGCATCCCCAGGCACCAGCTGGAGTCAGAGAGGGAGGGGGGAAGCTTCAGAATATCTGTGTAGGCAAGTAGTGTTCATGCCTGCACATCTCTGCATCTGAGGGAAGGCTTTCTAGGGACAGATGTTCAGGCAGAAAGCAGCTGGCAGCACATACTCCCTCTGCCCAGATGTTTGCTAGTCATCCCAGCAATGGGACAGCCCAAAACCCAGGCTGCAGCTGTGCCCTGGTGCACCCCCACATCAGCACTGTATCCCCAACCCAGCAGGGAACAGCCTCACTCACCTCACACAGGCCTCTGCCTCATGCCTGGGAGTCTCTCACTGGGGAGGAACCCTTACAATAGCCCAGGGCTATGCAAAGGATGTAACACCCATGGCTGAGCCCCCATGTGCAACCACCTCTCCTGAACCACAGACCTTCCAACCTCACGGGGAAACATCAGGTGTAGAGCTTGTGCCAGGGCTAATCCCTTCCTGGAGGAAACATGTGCCTCACTGAAAATAAACCATCCCCAGCAGCAGCAGATATAAGCCTGTATTCTGCAATGTGATTCCTATCAGCTGTAATCTCATCCCTCAGGCTTACCACACTCTCCACGTGGGCCTCTCAAACAGGCACTGCAAACTCTGCTGTGGCTTCTCAGTGGGTGCATCAGCACCCAGAAAGCTTTTTTGGGGGGTGATGGGCTGGATTTGGGTACCAGGTGATGGCTCATGCCCTGGTACAAGCCTTTGGAAGGGTTTGGAGCCAGGTGAAGTTCACACCATCTGGGCTGGGGCTGCACTCCCAGCACAGGCACTGGGAACATCTTATTTCACCATTACCAGTTGACAAGGATTAGGTGGTATTAGAGGGGATAACTTGGCAGAGCAAGCCTTGTGAAGCCCGGATTAGTACCAACGGGTTATCTCCACTCAGTTCTTAGAGCTGGGATGAGAGGAACAATTAGATCATTAGCGAGCCTCTCTAATTGTGCCCTGATGAAAGGACTAATCAATGCCTGATGCCTCCTCTGCACCCGCCGCAGGGGACAGGCTGCTCTCTGCTCAGATCTTTAGCCTCCCTGGAGCACAGACCAGCTTTCTTGTGTTTACACTGCAGCAGCTCCTCTGCCCCCAGATTTGGGCATGCAGAGGCACAAGCTGGGGCTGTTCCTCTCCCTGGTTCCTTCAGCCTGGGAGAGGTACAGCCACTCTGCATCTCCACCCCGGGAGGAATTTTCCCAGGCAAAGAATTCGAGGAAGAAGCTGTTTCTTCTGTTGTCGCTACACCATTTGGTACCAATCTTCTCTCTTTCAGGTGCTCCAGAGATTGATTTTGCATCATCTGTCTCTCACTCAGGTTTCTGGCCCGATAATATCACAGCACAGACTACAGAAAGGTTACAGCAGCACCGAGGCGTGCTCGATAGGAAACACCATTAGGGAGTGGGATATGTGACAGCTGCTGCTTTCCTGCTGCTGCCTACAGCTGCTGCCAGCCACCAAGAGCATCTCTGAAAGCAAAGTCGCAGCAAGACACAAGTTCTAACAAGACTCGGAGCGATGCAGCGTGTTGCCATGTGCTTCTCACTTCAATGGCTGTTTGACTGTCCATGTCACACCAAGGGATGGGCACGGGCTGGGAATGCAGCAAGGTGCCTCAAAGTAGGTGCCCAGCTCCTCTGTCCTCCCTGCTGTGGAAATCAGGGGGTGAGTGGGCAGCATTGGAAGGTCTAAGTAAGAGCAAGTGTGATGGGCAGGTAAAGGTGACACCTAAATGGAGAATGGGGAGATGTGTGTGTAGAAGTCTGTTGTTATTGCAGCTCAAGTCTCAGGCTCACCAGGGTGATGCTCTTCAGTGAGACAGGAGCAGTGCTACCTGGCCCCAGCTTTCCATGAAAACATCCCCACAGGCATCCAAACCACACATCAATCCTCCACCCAACCAGCACTCCAAGCACATCCAAAAGCTGAGCCAAGATCCACTGGGGAAACCCAAGCCCAGTCTGCAAAGCCTCACCAAATCCCACCATCCTGGAGCTGGGCACTCCTGGATTGTGGGCAGGAAGGAGGAAGAGTCCCAAAGTCTGGCTGGAGAAGGGGTTTTCACTGCTTAAGCCCATCGTGGTCTGCGCTGCCCTGAGCCAGTTGGCAGATCACCTCACAGCTTCCAGTGTGTTTCAGGAGGGAGACAGCCCTCATCCTTTTGCATGACTGACTCCTGCCATCTAGTGCTGCTCAGCAGCCCCAGTTCCCCAGGAACCCTGGCTGCACAGCCCACAGCAAGGCCAAAGGCCAAGTGTGGAAACCCACCAGGGACCCAGGGAACCAGCTCTTCCCAACAGGTCATGACACAGGCCATGGCTTTGGGGCAAAACCCCCCCAGAAATATTTCTAAGGAGAGCCCAAGAAGGTCAGACAAGAGAGCAGAGGTCAGAGGGTCACGGTGATGCTGTAAGGGGGGAGGGAGAACAAGGGCTCTTCTCAAGCAGCTGCTCCTTGGTGCCCAGCACAGCTCAAAGGCAGAGGCCACACTGACCCACACACCAGCCTGGGTGATGTCCCAGTGAGCACTTTCCCTGCAGTGGCTGCTTGTGTGCCAAGGAAAGCTGGGACCAGCAGCCCTGGGCAGGCTGCCCTTGGAATTATGAGGGGTTGGGGCCAGGGGGTGACTAAGCCAGAGCAGGAAAAGCACCCCCCAGCTGCTCCACCAGCACCACTGGATATGCTTTCAGAAGCTCAGCTCACTCAGCATCACCCAGGCACAGCACTCATGTCAGGCACAGCCACAGCCCCTTGTCCAGTTCACATCTTTAACCTGTGCAGCTCCAGGCACCTCTCCCCACTCACCCCAAGCCCACACACAACCCCCTTTCCCCAAAATCCAGCAAACCCATCAGCTATTCAGCCACAAACACACCACCTGCACCAAGAGGGTTTGTGCTGGAAAGCTGTGCTTGCAGGGCTGGGGTTGGGGGGGAGTCTCACCCCCTGCACCCCACTAACTCCCCAGCAGCGATGCCCCCAGCCCTCAGGGCAGCTTCCCTCCATCCCAGCAACGCTCCCCACCACCCACACCCTGGCAGAGTCTCTCCAAGTGCTTTCACTATGATAAGCAGAACTATTAGGCAAATTTGTTATTGACTGTTCCATATTAAACTACTTTTTTTTTTTGTACTTTCCTGCAACACTACTAATAAAAATGCACTTTATCTTTCTGGATTTATGGGTTCGTAAAGCTGCTGTGGTGTACCTCAGGGAATCAGGGGATTAGAGCTGTATTAAACATCTCCAGTGAAAATGCCACTCAGGTGAAGAGGGGGAAGGGAAGGGGGGAAATTCAAGGGCAAGGAGCGAGCAGCAGCAAACTTGGCAAAAAAAAAAATATGGTTTTAATATATTATCTAAAGAATAAAAACCTAATAAAGAAGTTATCACCAGGCAGGAGGAATTCATAATCCTACTGCTTGTGAATTCTGCCTGGGAAGTGCCTCCATAGATGAGAGTCATTAAGTAAAAGTGAGATACCAACGTGCTGCCAACCTGGACAGAGAGGGAAGGGAAGGAAAAGGCAGGAGGGAACAGCAGCAATAACATGAACCTTCCCCTCCCTCCACAAGGAAATTCATATATAGCAAAAGCAGATCTCTCCAGCCATGGCAGGAAATATTCCCCAATGGGAATGGGAACCTGCACTTTGGGGATGCAGGTTTGCATTGCTCCCAGGGGCTGGAAGAAGGATGGAGTGAAGGGATGACCTTGCACAGCAGTGCTAAGTGGCTTCAGGTATGGCCAGGTACTACCCCAGCTGTGTTTTATCTGAGCTCTGCAGTCTTATCTCTAAAGTCTTGTCTTGCACAGGAGCGTTTTGCTGTTGGAAGTTATTGTTTCATTGCAAATATTTAAGGCTTTTGGCCAAGAATGTCAGAGTGGAACAAAGCCTTGGAGGAAGCCAGCAAAGCCAGCTCTCAATAAGCAATCGCCTTGACTGGAAAGTCATCAATACGAGTTCCCTTCACCAAGCCTGGGATTTCCCAAGCCACTTCCCCACTCTGGTGAAGCATTTTGAGCCCTGTTGCTGTAGCTGGTGATCTAATCATCAACCCAGAGGAGTCAGTCAGGATTTAGCTTGGTACAGGAGTAGAATGCACAGCGCTCACTACAAAGTGCTTTCAGATCTGTTACCTCCAGAGCTCAGCTATTAAGTTCCACTTTCCAATGAGTTTTAGCAAAAGCAGTACACTGATTTTTTTTTTTTCCCCCCCCATCCACTTACATCCATCACTTCCAGACCTGAATCTCTGGTGACACAGACCTGCTCTCCCCCACAATTTGTGTCCCCCTGGAGCAGAGATTACCCCTGCGTTGTGATGCTGTGCTTCTCCCTTCCCTTTCCTTTGGCAAAGAGCCTTTGGAAAAGATGCCCACAATAAACACACCCTTGATTTACAAACACCCTACTCTGGAGACATCTGAGGAGAGGGGTATATCTCTCTAATTAATCCTCTGAGGGCACTCACAGCAGCAGCAGCACTGCTGGCCTAAGTCAGTTGCTACTAAACAGCTTGTGTTATCTGAAGAACAAACACGTTTCACACCCAATAAACATCCCTGGTGATGAGTGCTGCCAAACAGGCTGTAAATCTGCCCTTGCCTCCCCACACACACAGACAGGCACATAGGGGTGTTCCCCCAAAGCTGCTCTCCCCTTGAGCCAGACTCAGCGTTTTCCTTCCCCTCTCCATCCAGGGAAGGGATAGTTGTGCTGCAAATTCCTCTGGATGGGACCCATCACCATGGGACAATCAGCTGCAGGCTGTGTATCCCCATCATACTGATAATTACCCATTAAAATCACAGCTTCACTGCCAGCAGAGTGGCCAAAGCAGTTTGGGTTTGTACAGCAACATATTCCTCTCCCAAAATTCATGGCTAACCAGCAGTAAGCATGGTTTTATTTAAGCCTCCCTGGATTCAGACTCCCTGAGGCTGTGACCACGGCTACTTTGGTGCTGGGATATTCTCCCAACCAGCAAGAGCATCAGCAGTGATTTGAGCTGAGCTCCAGTTGTTTGGCTGTTGCCCTCCTTTAAACATCTGCATGCACAGCTGGATGCTCACAGGGACTGCCAGCAGAGTCCAGCTAAGGCTCAGCAGCCCCTTTACAAGCCTCAGCCCGGTGCCTCACCTGAGGAGCATCATCCCACACTACAAAAGCCACCCCTCCCCTGGAGCTGCAGGACACCAGCCCCACTGTATGCGGTGATCCCCCCAGGAGCTGCCACTCCTGAGCCTGGAGAAAACTCCCTCCCCACCCCACCCTCCTTCTGAGACAGATGAAAAACAAAACACTGTGTTACACTTAAACCCCATGATATAATACCAACGAGCTCTGTGATGATGAAAAGGGAAAGCAATCATATGAAATACCAGGTGAGGAAACATCCCATCTCACCTCAGTTTATATTACTTATGTTTATGACAGCCCTATCGTCCCAGCCACAATAAGATGAATGATAGGAGAGATCAGTAAATATTATCTTCCTCCTGCAGAAAGAGAGAGGGAGTCCCAGAGGCGTTTAAGCACTTTGCCAAGCCCAAAAAGCGACAAAATCTCACACAGGCTTTGTGAGAGGAGGTTCCCTGATCCCCCCCCCACTGCCTCCAGCTCCCCCCCACCACACACAGTTATAGCTCTGTGCTTTAGAGAGCAGGAAATACAGGCTCAAGCAGCATGCTGCCACATCCTTTCCCATTGCTGCTATCAAGTATTAATATTAATATGTATTTTTTTCATTCATCCATTCCCTAAACACAGCCCTCACCAGTCCCACCAGTAAGAACCAGAGGGTGCAAAGCAAGGAGCCTTCCTCCACTGCTTCCAGGAAGGGACAGAGGTTAAAACACCTCTAGGAAAGCTAATCCTAAGGTCTTTAGGTCAGAAACTGTGTCATGTTGTGTTTATATAGAGTCTCACACTGTAAAGGAAAAATCAAAGCAGCATGATGCTCTGTGGTACCAGGTACCATCCGGGCTGGATCCTACCTCTCCCAGCTGTGGGGAACAGCCAGGCACATTTTGGAGACAACACACAGAACAGCCACAAAACACAGGGGATTAAAAAAGTCATCAGGGTATTAATTTTCATCTTCCAGGCCATAAAAACTACCTGGGATGGTTCCACATGCTGCTGAGAGAGGCAGACAAATGTCAAAGGCAATGAGAAAAACTGGAATATGCAAATGATTTTCATCAACTCCAGGCAATCAGCCATGGTGCTGCTCACACCCCAGTTCTGCTCAACTTCCAGAAGAGTTTCCACGAGTCTCATTTTCCTCCTGCAATTACCTGTTCTTTCTAACAATCAGATACTTGCAAACAATCATCTGGAGGACTGGGGGAAGAGTTATCCTCAACGCCAAGACTGTAATAAGAAAAATTCCCTGTTAAAATATTACATTACCTCTCAGATGCACACAGTGCCACTGAGAACATTTCCATTCCAGCAACACACACACTCCAGGATTACAGGAAAGAAATCAAATTTTGCTCTCCAGATTACCAGGGTATCACCAGAACCCCTCAGTGTGTGTGTACCACTGCACAGCCCAATTACCTGGGTGATACCTCCTCTGGACACACGTGTTTAACTGTTTCAGTAGCCCTGTGGTTATACACCTGATGTGCAGCAAGTAAAGACAGTTCTGCTCAGGGATTCTGGGCTCATTGATCATCTTATAGAATCACAAGGTTGGAAAAGACTTTCAGATCATCAAGTCCAACCATTCCCATCCTAAACTAAACCAGATCCCTGAGCACCTCATCTCCCCTTTTTTAAACACATCCAGGGTGGGTGACTCAGCCCCTCCCTGGGCAGCCTGTGCCAGGCCCTGACAACTCTTTCAGGGAAGAACTTTTCCCTCCCATCTGCTCTGCCCCTGCCCTGGCACAGCTTGAGCCCATTGCCCCTTGTCCCATCTCCTGTCCCCTGGCTGAAGAGACCATCCCCCACCTCTCTGCACCCTCCTGGCAGGGGAGGTGGGGAGAAGGTCTCCCCTCAGCCTCCTCTTCTCCAGGCTGAACACCCCCAGCTCCCTCAGCTGCTCCTCAGAGGATTTGCCCTCCAGCCCCTTCCCCAGCCTGGTTGCCCTTCTCTGGACTCGCTCCAGGACCTCAGTGTCCTTCTGATGGTGAGGAGCCCAGAACTGGACCCAGCACTCGAGGTGCAGCCTCCCCAGTGCCCAGTCCAGGGGCACAATCCCCTCCCCAGCCCTACTGGCCACACTGTGTCTGACACAAGCCAGGATGCCCTTGGCTTTCCTGGCCACACTGCTGGCTCATGTTCAGCCTGCAGCCACCCAGCACCCCCAGGTCCTTCTCTGCCTGACAGCACTACAATTTCCCAAAGTTCTCTCAGCAGAAGGACTTCCCCTGTGCTGCTGGGTAGGAAGGTTTTACTTTAACTCACATGAAGCCTGTTGAAACAGCAAGCTGCCTCCCTCCCTGTTGTAAAATACACTTCAGCTCATTCCCTCCCACCCTCCCTTGGCTCCTGTGGCACTGAACACTCTGACCTCCAGCCCCTGCTCAGCCCCGGCTTCCCTGAGATGCTCATCCTGCTGCCTTCCCTTTTCTTCCCTTGCCCGAGCAGGCCAGTGAGCACTTCCCACTACTGACTTTTAATCATGGGGCTTGAAAGCTTTATGTGAGTGTTAAACCTCTGTTGGTGCTAATAAAACCACGGAGCTGGCAGTATTTGCCATTGGGAGGATGGCTACAGAGAGAAGAACGAGCTGGGGAGACCCAAAGGATGATGCTCTGAAGGGAAGATAAAGACAAGGGAAACTTTGAGAGCTGCTTTTCTGTAACTGGCAGGGAACTCTCCTCCAATTTTCAGGAGAGACAGGAGGACTTCTGCCTCTGGGAGTTTCCTCTGCCAACTTCACAGGCAGCAGCAGAGGCTCTGCTGGTTTCTCCTGGATTAAAAGCACTGCTGTTGCCTCCTGGAGATGCTTGAACAATTCTGTTTAGAGAGATTCCCTCAGCGTCACATAACTTCCCCCTTTCTCCGCTTCAAAGAGAGAGGAGAGGGCAGGCTGCTGATTCTCACTGAGCCCATGCAAGTTCTGCCTTTCAGAGGCTGGCTGCCCACTGCTAACGCCCACTGGAGCCCTTTTCCCTACAGAAGCATCTCTGCCTGGGTTTCAATTACCCTTCCCAAACCCCACCAGGCACTGATGCTTGCTTTCTTCCACGCTCTTTGGAAGGATAAAGCTCTCAAACCTCAACAGCAACCTTCCCCAGCCCATTTAACCCATGCAAGGGGATGGCCACCACCAAGCAGAAAGCCATCCCAGGGTTTCAAACCCACAGCATCCTCCCACCGCTGAGCAGAGCTACCCCTCGCAGGGCTGGAGTAGCAGCTACCACCAGGCACAGCTCCCAAACTCAGCCCTAGCAGAAGAACCAGAGCTTCATTACAACATGCCACACGCTCTTCAACTAAGTACTCATCTGAATGTTGACAGGCATTGGAAAAGGGGAGGGGTAGTAGGAGCACCTGGGCTGCAACATGTAGATATTAATATGACAAACATCTTCCTGATAACTTTTTCCTCATTATTTCCCCATTATTGTCATTTCATGCAAACTTCTCCTCCCCAACACCGCTCCTGACTGCCACTACACTTGTTCTGAGCTGGATCTGCCCCCCAGCAATGCTAATAATGGCTTCTGGATCAGTTTTACTCATTTTGTGCTTCACTCACACTGCTACACGTGACTTGTGTATCCCCCAAAGCTCATATTTCTATTTGAATTGCAGGGCAAGTAGTGGGTTTTAACATTCTGACTGCGCACACGCTCTCCTTTCCCTCAAAATGAAAGATCATTTGAACTTTGAATTGCATTAGCATGACATTTTTCTACTAAATTACCCTGGCTGCTCTCCATCTGAAAAGAAACAAACCCCTTTTAACTGTGTATAAGGTTATGCAGATGTCTAAACACCAGAGGTAATGCACAGGGGAGAGAAGAGGAGGGGAGAGGGCTGCAGCACTGCTTGGCATCCTCACATCTGCAAGTCCTCCAGATCCAAGCCAGGGTCTGTCTAGCTGCTCCCTTTCCAGGACACACTTGGAGCGCTGAGGTCTGAACATCAGTCACTGACTCATCAGCCGCTGGCATTGCCAGCAGCATCAGCTCTGTGCAGCTGGGACAGCTTCTCACCTACAACACACCAACTTCTACAGCCCTTGCACACCCCACATCCCTCCTCCTGGCCACCCTGGGAGGATGGATGAAGGAAGCATCAATATTTAGAGGAGGTTTCAATGCCTACCCCATGGGCTGCATGGCTTTGGGTGGTAGAAGCATCCCTGCTTTGGGATGCTGTTGGGGTTGCAGGATGCCAGACCCTGCTCAGATCATAGAATCATGGAATGGTATGAGTTGGAAGGGACCCCAAGGGTCACAGAACTCCAACCCCCCTGCCACAGGCAGGGCAACCAACCTCAGGCCTGGAGCTACACAAGGTTGCCCAGGGCCCCATCCAACCTGGCCTTGAACCTGGCCAGGGATGGGGCACCCACCCCCTCTCTGGGCAGCCTGTTCCAGCCCCTCACCACTCTCTCTGTAAAAAACTTTCCCCTAATATCTAATCTAAACCTTCCTTCCTTTAGTTTTAATCCATTCCCCCTTGTCCTGTCATTGTCTATCCTTTTAAAAAGTTGAATCCCCTCCTGCTTATAAGCTCCCTTCAGGCACTGGGAGGCTGCAATGAGGTCCCCCCACAGCCTTCTCTTCTCCAGGCTGAACCAGCCCAGCTCCCTCAGCCTCTCTTCATAGGGCAGGTGCTCCAGCCCTCTAATCATCTTCATGGCTCCTCTGACCCCTCTCCAACAGTTCCACATCCTTCTTGTATTGGGGGCCCAGCTCTGCACACAGGACTCCAGATGGGGCCTCACGAGGGCAGAGCAGAGAGGGACAATCCCCTCCCTGTCCCTGCTGCCACCCCTCTGCTGATGGAGCCCAGGATCCCATTGGCCTTGCGAGCTGCAAGAGCACACTGCTGGCTCATCCCACATCCCAGGGTGCTTTTCTGTTGTTTGGGATGATTTTTTAGGGTAATGGTGTGGTATCAACAGGTGACAAATGTTTCTCCAGGTCTAAAGCCTTTTGGCTGCCTGTGCCATCACAGCTTGGCTTATCCCCCCCAGCTCACCCAGCCCCATCAGTGGTTTGATCCACTTGACCACCACGCTTTATATTATGCGACACTTCTCCACCCCCAAAACGGGCTCCTCTCAGGATGAATCTCCTGGGTCTGTAGCCCTCTGCCTCTCACATTTACAGGCAATGCATTTCCATCTGAAGAGGAATTTAAAAACTATTAGTCAGGGAACACAGCAGATAGTAACTATAGCAATGCATCAATCACAGCGTGGTAATTACACACCACCGGGTTGCCTGTAAAAGCTGATCTACCTGGCAGAAAATGGTAGTAATCAGCCTATTGGCAGCAGACAATACAGCATCATTTGTAATTCTTATGGCTGCGTGTTCTTCATTTCACAGGGGCTGGATGCTAATCAATGAGTTGCCATAGTTACCCGACATCCCTGGCCATCAATACACAATGAGATGCAAGGAAATTAGAGGGGCTTTTAGTCACCGCTGCTGGGGAGGAGTTGGGGGACCTGGCTGGCTTTAAGCTCCTCTCCTCACTGTTCCTACTGGTTGGAAGCTCTGAGCTTGGGCAGATGGTTTGAACTCTGCTCCTGGCTTCTCCTCAACGACTGAAGTGACACAGCCAGCAGAAACCAACTCATGTTCTGAGCACCCCAGCCACCCCCCAGCCCTGTGCACCAAGGACATCCCTGGAAGAGGTCGAGGGGTGGCAGGACCACAGTGGATCTCCTTGGAAAGATGAGAGGCATCTCCTAACAGGGAGCAAGGGACCATCTCCAGCCAACGAACTGAGAGCACAGACATGACAAACAAAGGCTGAGGCTGGAAACTGGAGGAAAAGCCCTTCAGAGGACATTGCCAAGGTCACACTAGGACCCTGCAGCAGAACACAGCACAGGCTGCCTGCAGCAACTGCCAGCCCGCAGGCTGGGCTGAGGTCAGGAGGGAAAACCTGCCCAAGTCAGAGATGTTTCATCCTAGCCAGGCTCGTGATCCCAGGAATAGCAAAGGGGTTTTGCTAATGACCTAATTCCTTTAATATGCACCAGTGTTAAAACAAGAAAATGACATTTGATGTTTGTGAAGTTTGAGCCTAGTTATGAATCAGTTTCCTAGATTGTTCTCATTAAAGTAATTAGATTACCTGTTACAGGATGTAATCTCCTGGGAAACCAGGAGAGCTTCTCCTCTTTTGGGGAGTCACTGCTCCAGGGACCCAGCATAAGCTGTGCCAAGGGCACTGCTGGCCATGCAGTGGCACAGTGAGGGGGCTGGGGGTCCCAGGCTTCAGAGCCAGCTCCAGGGAGTGACCTGCTCCCATGCAGCAGCTCAGCCCTTTCTAATTGAAGAGCCAACTAAGCTTTCCCAAGAAAGCCTCTCAATAGCAGCTAGCCTCCTCTAACCCCATCCAAGGATCACCATCTGCAGCATCGCCTTTGTGTTTCGTTTATAACCACATAACAAGGTAGGCTGAACCCTGGATGCTCATTCTGTTTGCTCCCTCTTTGCTTGAATGCACAGTGATTTCAAAGATAAACATCCACAGGGATTTCACGGACCAACCACGCCAAGTTTCATGGCAAAACAAGACAGAGCAGGATGGGAAAAGGCACTGAGAGGCAGCCTGACTCCTGGTTACAGGAGGACACAGGTTTTAGGACCAGCAGTTCCTGGCCCAGCACTGGGAGTGTACAGAGACCCATGCCCAGAGCAGATTGCAGGAGTAAAGACCTGAAGTATTTTTAATTACAACTGGTTTTAGGATTGATGCTCCTCCTTTCTGTACTGTCACTTCCCAGCTATTGCAGAGGAGGAGATCCAAGGAGCTGCTTGCTACCAATAGGCAGGAGAAAGCCAGACAAAGCTCAGCACAGGGGTGTTGCTGCTTTATAATCATCCCATCCAAACCATTCACATGCAAAATGCATGAGCTCCATCTATTAGTGGTGCCGTTCTCAGGTGGCTCTCAGCAGGCCCCTTGGCATGGAAGGAGGTTTGTTGATGTGAAATAACACACACTGTAAACACATCTTAGTATGCATGAGGAGTAGGACCAACACCACTCTCAGAGTCCAGGGTGAAGGAAGAGGCTTGGTCAGCCTTTCCCCCAGAGCCCTGGCCAGGAGATACTCCCCCACTCCTCTCCACCTCTCCCCAGGTACCTGCTCTCCCCTTGTCAGGCTGTGCACATCAAGGCTCTCCCTTTCCCCTGGCTTAAGCAGCATCACTCAACTGCCCAGAGGTTCAAAATTGGGTTTGTATTCCCTGCCTTACACTGCCACATTCCCATGGGAACACAGGTCCCGGATTGCCACTACACCACCAAAACCAGGGAGCAAACTGGAAAGGCACAGCCACACAGGGGCTCAGCCCACCCCACCCCCCATTCCTCACACAGGACCACTGCTGCCCTATTCCCCAGGGCCAAAAGGTGCTTCCCCTTCAGTTATCCCCAGCAAAGACCCCTCAGGGGGGTGTCTCCCCCCTCCAATAACAGAAAGCACCCAGTTCCTCACACATTCAGAAAGGAAACAACTTTCTCCTCGCTGGTCTGGTCTTGTTTTATTGCTGTTAATTCGTTTAGAGTGAGAATGAAGGGGAAAAAAGCAGCCCAGGGAAAGCTGGCGCTAGGGATGCTTGCGAACAGCACCAGCAGCCTCTTGTGGGCAAGGCGAGTGCTACAGCTGCGAGCACCCAAACCCGGGGCTGCTGCTGCTCGCTGCTCACCCAGGCAGCAAGCACTTGGAAGGGAAGGAAAGGCAGCACAAATCAAGCCTCAGCCTCAAGATCTCAAACTAAAGGGGCAGGATGCCAGCAGCCCGGGCTCAGCTCCTCAGTAAAGCCTTTAAGGCTGGACTCCACACCCCCATCTGCACGGGGATTCTGCTCAGTGCTGAGATCTGCTAACAGAACCAACCAGGGATTGGCATGTAAAAGTTTCTCCTGGTGAAATTAGCTCATGACTAAGTGATTAAATCGTCTCTGTTCGCTGCCTAGGCTGAGCTCTGACTTCAAGCCACACTCTGCATAGATAAGCCAGGCCTTATCTTGTCAGCAATCCTGCTTCCTCCTCCAGTGTCTCCCACTCAGGCAGCCACGATGTTATCTCCTGGCACACAGCACGAGGACCACTCCAACCAGATGCCACTCTGCTTGCTCCAGGCTACACTGGGCTTGACTTGGAAGGCTGTCTGGAACCTGCTGCTGCTTGAGAAGAGATAGAGGGGACGGCCCACAAAAGTGCAATAAGGGCTCAGGAGACACAAAGGGGGAGAATATTTCCCCCAAGACCACCCAAACCCAGGAGCTGTGTTCAAAGCCACCAGCAGAATCCTCTCAGCAAGTGCAGAACTGCTAAATCCCACTCCCTCCCCAGCGAAATCCCACCTCCACAACCCCACATAATCATCTTTACAGCGTCTTAGCGCAGCTTTTTAAAGTAAGATGGACCTTCTTGAGAGGATACAAATCTTTACCGAGGGATGAGCAATAATTAAAGCTTTTATGGAAGGGTTTGAGATGACTGGAGCCCATGGAGCATCCATCCCAAAGCAGCTCTGCCAGGCTGTGCTACGGGCCAGGTTGCAGCACCAGCTCCCCCACAAGCCCCCATCAGCCCCTCCAGGAACCATTTTGCTGGGTTTCTAGCAAAAAAAGAAGTCTCCCCCTCCCAGGGTGTTCTCTCCATTAACCAACTGGCTGCACACAGCCCCCGAGGGCAAACGACCAGGGGAAAAAAACCACCCCTCCTGCTCCAGAAGCATCACAGCCCCTGCTGCGTTTCAGAAACAAACAGTCCCCCCCAGGCCGGGAAAGCAACAAATCCTTTTCCCCAGGAGGGTTTTGTGTTGCAAATTCTCCCACACCTCCTCCAAAAGGTGGAGAACACCAGGTTGGAGATCACCTCCCGCACCACATCTCCCTTCCCCAGGCGTTGGGGAGGATGCAGAGAGCAGCCAGGGATAAAGCTGGCATCTCTAGTCCTGCTTAATTTATTTATTTGGGGTTTTTTTTCCTACCCCCTCCAGGCTGTTAAAGCCTAACCAGAGAACAACAGCCGCATGCTCAGGCGGGCCTGTGTGCGGGGACAGGCCTGCCCTGCCACAGGGCAAACACAAAGCTCAGAGTCCGACTCACAGCCGCCTCAACACTGTCAGGAGCATCCCGAGCACCGGCACCCCGCACCGCATCCCGCACCGCACACTTACCTCTGCCCCAGCTCCCGAACCTCCAGCACCTCCAGCCGCAGCCAAACCCACCCTGACCCCCAGGAGCCCTTTTATGGGCTTCATCCCACCTATTGGCCCCACCTGGGGCATTCGCGAATCGCCCTCTGCTCCCAGTTAACCCTTGCAGTGCCTGAGGGGTACCCTCTGCTTTGGTGAGCATCTCCTAATTAATGTTTATCATTATCTTAAGGATGGGATGCAGGGGGAGTTGGCCAGCCCCTTCTCAGTGTCTGTGGGGACAGGACAAGGGGCAATGGCTGCAAGTTGGAGCACAGGGAGTTCCACAGCAACATGTGGAAGAACTTCTTCCCAGTGAGGGTGAGTGAGCCCTGGGACAGGCTGCCCAGGGGGTGTGGAGTCTCCTTCTCTGGAGAGATTCCAGCTCCATCTGGACACCGACCTGTGTGCCCTGTCCCAGGGACCCTGCTTTGGCAGGGGGTTGGACCCCATGGGCTCTGGAGGTCTCTTCCCACCCCTGTGATTCTGTGAGTCTGTGATTCCTAAAGCGCAGCTCTTACACCCCTGCGCCTCCCACCCTGGGCTGGGAGTCCCATCGCGGCTGTTACCTCCAGAGGGGGCTATTTTTGGGAAGGGGAGGGGGAAGAACCCGGCATTCCCTTGGACAAGCTCCTGGGCCGGGCGATAGATGTGCAGATGCAGGGGGTGTGCAGGGGGGCTGAGCTGAGGTGCTGGTGGGCAATTGGCCTCTCTCAGTTCTCCTGCCTGCTGGAATGGGGATGGGGACCATGTCCCAGTCCTGTTTCCCAGACCAGGCTTAGCTTAAATCACCTTGAAACTGGTTTATGGAGAAAAAAGCCGAGGGGAAAAAACAACAGCTGCTTCGGGCTTTGCCCTGGTTTAGTGACCCCAGTTTGTACCCGTGTTTCTGCAGACCCCACATCAGTAAACCCCCGGGTTTCTGCTTGCCTTTACAAGCGATTGAAGTTTATTTAAGGGATTTGAATTCGAACAGGGTAACCGAATGGGTATTTCACACCAGGGCAAATCAAACAAACAAACGGTGGAGCTCCAGGACCCCACTAAGGCTGATTTCACACGCGCTGGCTCCAGCTCCTCCCTGGATGAAGCATGGGAAGCTCTCACGCATCTGCTACATCCCCCCAACTGTCCCCGTGGGGCCTTTTAACCCAGTTTAAACATCCTGTGTTTGAGTTGGGATAAAACTTCATTAGCAAAGCTCGGCGGTGGAGGCTCGATGCTCCTCAGGGCTGGTTTCTAACCTCCTTGCAGTGCACACACCACAAATATGTCATCCTGCACACAGAGCTGGGGTTAAGTGATGCCCAAAGACTGCTGAGAGCCCCCCAGGAGCCTTGGTAAAGGCAGGAGGCAGGGTCCAGCCATGGGTGCAGGCAGCAAAATGCTACCAGTCCTGGGTGCAGGCAGGGGTAAATGCAAGGGGGGGGTTGTGTGCATCAAATTAACAGATCACCTTGAATGATGACTGCTATTGCCCCATCTCTGCTCAGGTCTGAGGACTCCTCAACTGGGACTGTACTGGAGCAGAGACAAGGGCTGAGTCACAGTTCAGAAAAAAAACCAACCCTCACTTCCCTAAAAATACTTCCCAGCATCTTTTTGTGGTCTCCTGCCCTGCCCAAACACCACGAGTCCCTCCAGCCTGTGCCAAAACACCCCCACATCCTCCAGACCCAATCCAAAACTCAGCCCAGGTCGCACCAGAGCAGCATTGTGTGGAAGAGGTCCCTGCAGCAGCTCTGTCCAGCGCCAAGCTGGGTCCCCCTAGGGCAGACCCCCTGCTCCAGGAGGCTGGATGCCCCTAAATCTGCTCATCCTCCCAGCAAGAGCCTGATGTCTCCACAGGGGACAAGTCCACTGAGCCCAGACCGGTCGCTCCTGCTGCTCTAATTGCATATCAGTGAGGTGGAGAGCTGATGTAACCACAGCCCTGGCACGCTATAAAAGCCCATAAAGGAACGTATGTGATCATTATGCAAAGGACTGGCTCCTTTATGGGGCTGGGATTACAGTTGAGGACACACGGAGCTGAACTGCACAGCGCAGTTGGGTTTTATGGGTGCCATAAACACCAGCAGCAGCGTGCCTGGGAAACAGCATCCAGGCCAGGCAGCAGCACCAGGGGCATCACCACCCTGTTGGGATGTAGAACAAGTGAACTCAAAACCAGGGAGCTTGTCCAACTCCCTGTGACATCACCAGACATCATGCCACAGCCTGGGGCGAAGGGGTCCCTGGGGAACAGCATCCCCCTCCTGCAACCCCAGCTCATCCCCAATCCCCCCAGGGGGAATGTCTCACATGCAGGGCAAAGGAGTGAAGAAGGATATTCCCTTCTTGTGGGAATATCCCCCCAGTGTGTGGTTCACACACGGGCAGGAGGCTGGAGAACCCTCTGAGCTAGAGGGGAGGGTGATGGTGTCAGGCTCACCCCCTCTCAGCTGCACACCCCAGCTTTTATTGTGGTAATTGCCAGTGCTTCCACCGTGAAAATCAAATTACTCTGCAAAGAGATAAGGCCAAGGCCCAGCCCCACATGGGGGAGGAAGGGTATGGGGGAAAGGAGCCCCATGGCAGCTTTTTATCTCAGGGATGCAGAGGAGAAAGGGATGGGAAATAGAAGGAGATCAGTTAGGGATTTAAGTGAGCTTTTGCAGCCTGCAGAGTGGGGCATTACTGGTGAGGAAAATGAAGAGGCCCTGACCAGTGGAAGGGCATAATCAGGGTGGGGTTTTTTCCCTTGCCTTTGCTCAAGCTCTTTCACTCCATTTCCTCCAAGAGAAATGCTGTCACCTGCATCCCAAACCTCGGGCTGTGTTTGTCCTTCCTCCCTGAGCCAGGGCACATTTGGGGTCCAGGGTGCAGACCGAGGTGGGTCAGGGGCCCAGGACACAGGCTGTGTGCAGTGGCAGAGTAGGGAAAAGCATCTGTCAGCCCCTTGCTTCATCCTCCTGATTCTAAGTCACAAAGCCATCCAGCTCTCTGTCACCTGCACAGCATCACCCCCAAAAGCTCCCTGAGCCACCCCCTGCCTCGAGCTGGGTGCAGAGCCCTGCACACCTCTGGAGCTATCTGTGCTTCAGGCCTGGAAGGCTTTAATAAATATTTAAGCAAAATGCTGCCAGGATGATACATGGACAGTGTGTGCTACTCATACCGAGCACTGAGACACAGAGGGGTGACTGTGGGGGTACCACGTGCACAGCTGCCCTCTAGAGCCACTCCATCCCCAGAGGGGTTAATGATCATGGCTCTGCCTTGGCCAAAAATGGGGAATTTATCATTTCAACAGCCCCTGGAGAAGCAGGGACACATGTCAGCCCATGGAGACATCAGCCAGTCCTGACTCAGTGTGGGAGAGTGATGGGAAGGGGGTTGAAAACACAACACAGGGGTTTCACATGCAGCAGCTGCACAGCTCTGACCCCCCCTCCACCTCCCCCTTCCCCAGCCCTGCCCCTTCCCCTGCCCTCCCTGATGTCCCCCCCTTGCACAGCCCGAGGACCAGGCTGTCTCAGCCACCTCCCTCCCCACACAGCAAGATCCTGGACATCCAAAGGGGGAAGAGGCCCTTTTGTCCCAGCTCTGGGGGTGGGTGCAGCCCCCCATGGCTCAGCCCACTCCCCAACACCAGTAGGGGTGTCCCAGCCCTCTGTGCTGTGCTCCCCTCCCCTGGGAAGCCCTGGCTGAGGCCAGGCTTTGGGATCCAGCTCCTTTCAAAGCTCTTCGTGCAGCCGCCTCTCCCGACAACAGGAGCATCTTGGCCTGATCAGAGGGAAACTTTGCTCAGGGAGGGAGGGGAAGAGCCCCCAAAGCTTTGCTCTGAAGGGTGATGTAACCACGTTTCCCCTCCTCAAAGCTCCAGGAATGAATTATTTAGACCTGTAGTGCAGCAGCTCTGCTGAATTATTTAGGGGGATCTGGATTTGTTGGCCAATGAAGCAGAAGCAAACTGAGCTGAGCAGCACACTGAATAGTCCCAGGAGAAAGCAGGGCCTTTTTTTTTTTCTTTTTCCTCTTCTTTTCCCCTTGGTAAGTGGTAAAAAAGCAGCCTGTGCAATATTCAGGGGGAGCCCTGGGAGCAGGGCAGGCAGAGTCAGACAAACTGCTTTTTCCAGCAGAAGATTTTGGCTGCCTAACTGGTTGCTGGGGTGTGTGCAGGGCTGGGAGAGAAGCATTGCATAACCCAGTGAGTAATGCTGAGGAGGAGGAGGGGAGCAGCAGGAGGAAAAGGCTGCAAGAGGGAAGAAAAAAAAAACCCCTCTGCTCCTCTTTACCCATGAGAAACCCCACCTGAGCTTCAGGGTCCTGAATGCAACGGGGTTTGGGGTATTTTGGCTTTTGCAGGGGGTTTGTTCCTCACCCCAGGTGGCTCCAGCTCCTACCTGCAGTGTGGGGACTACCTGCTGGCTATCCCCACCTTCACCCACTGCCATACCACCCATCAGCTCCCTCTGCACAGGAGCAGCAGGGTTTGGGGCTCGTGATGCTCTACAAGATAATCTGGGGGGCTGTGTACACCTGCCTTTTGTCTCAAATGCCTGCAGGAGCCAAATTTTCCAGCTTCTCTTTCTGCCCCTGAGGACTAGAAACCACATTTACTACCAAGAGCTCAGGCAGTGAGACGCCAGGATGATGCTTTAGAAGAACTCCTGGTTGCACGAGGTCTGGACTAGATGAGCAAGGCTTTGTGGTGTGCCCAGGATGTCCAGCTACCAGATACCCAGATAAGCATCACAGATCGATATCAAGAACTGTTTTGCAACCCCACCAGGCAGAGGAAGCTGCTTTGTTGAGCTGCAAAAGCAACCTTTGCTCTCTGGGGCTGTGGGGGATGTAGCCTGGGCTTGTCTCTAGTGTAGCACCCAGCAAAGGAAGAGGCTGAAGAGCTACCAAGGAGCTGAGATGTGGCCTTATCGTTGACTTTAATGGGGATGGAGTGGATGAAGCCCAGGAATGGAGGAGGATGAAATTCAGGCTGCCTTTGTCAGCTGGGATGTGTTGCACTTTCTCACGACCTTTTTGGGGTTGTTTTTTGTGCTGCTAAACTTGCTGGGAGCGAAACCAGGGGCTGCTGGTCACTTCTCAGGAGCTGAAAGCAAAGCCTGGCCTAAGGAGGCTTAAACTCACCAAGTGGAAGTCTGCTGCTAGGCTGGGAAAGCCAGGAGGAGTTCACTTCTCATTCCAGCTTGGACTGGGCTTATTCCATTTGAATTACAGAGCGTGGAGCAGCGCTGACAAGGATCTGGTGGGTGCCACACAGCCCCCCAGGGAGGGCACGCTCAGAGGGGATTAGCTGGCTGGATTCTCCCCTTCCACCTCCACCAAAACAAGCAAGATCCCCAGCCCCAGCTGGGAATCCCTTTGTGCAGCACAGTGAGGACACTATCAGGGCATGGCTGAGATATCAAGCTGGTGGCTGGGGTGCAGCGGGGGGGCTCAGCTGATTAAAATGCATCACACCCCCCTCTCCCCAGCACAGCAGCCTTGTGCAGCTTCGAGCAAAGCCCCTGTGATACATAAGTAGCCACCACGAGCATCAGCCATGATCCCTTCTGGCTGCATACATCAGCTCCCTGGTCACTGCTGTAGTCTTTACCCACTGATGGGATGGCAAAGCCAGCTGCTCTCCTCCTCAAGATAATCACAATTACCTTGTAATTCCCTTACAGAGCAGTAAATTAGTGTGAACTAAGTTATATCCAAGTGATAGCCCCTGTGAGCACACACGTGTCCCAGCAGCTCCAGCATCATGCCGAGCTGCTACACAGGCTAATTGTCCTTTGGAATCCACCTGCCCAGCTGAAATGATCAAACACCCAACGCTCCTGCTGCTGCATTTGATCTCCAAAGCCCTGGGCAGGGCCAAGTGCTGCCCTTCCCCTTCCCCCCTCTCCTTCCCCCTTCCTCCAGGAGGGTGAGCCTACTGCCAGGATGCATTTTCAGCTTACAGCTGGTTTTTGGGAGGGATGATGCTCCCAAGGGATATCCCAGCCCTGAGCCTTAATTCCCTGCTCTGTCTCCTACAGAGAAGCTCAGGCTTTGGGCAGCCCCCAGCAGCACACTCATGCACGAACTGATCTGTGGTTGGCTTTACCTGCTGCCTCTTTTTCCCCATTTGGAAGGGAAACACCCAGCCATGGGTTTTGGGAAGGAAATGTGAGGGCAGAGCATCTCTCTCCCCTACATCTGGGTGGCTGTGACACCCCCCTGTGCTGCAGCACAGCCTGGCCCACCCTGCCCAGCCACCAGCTCAGCACCAGGGATGCTCCATCACCAGGATGCACCAGGAATGCCCCTTCCCTGCTCTGCCAGCACTTCCCAGCTTGGCTTCATGTCCAGTGCCTGTACAGCTATTTAAAATTCATGTGTAAAAATAAAGGTACTGATTATTATCCTGGCATCCTCACCCAGTTCCTCTGGGTACCATCTGAGCTCTCCAACTCTTCAGAGCATTTTGTGGGTTCATTTCCTTTTCCCAGGCTTGCCTCACTCCTCCAATATTGCTTCACAGCTCTGTAGGGGGGAAAAAAGTCATTAAATACACCTACTTCTTGCTTTTCTCACTGATGTTATTATCTTGTAATTCCCTTCCAGAGCAGTAAATTAGTATGAACTAAATTATAGCCAATTTCAATGGATTTGTAAATAATTTGTTAGCAAGAAAAGGGGGGGGGGGGGGGGGGGGAAATCCAGTCTTTGTCATTTCTGCTTATCTTTTACATTAAAATACAAGGGAGAAAGGGACTTTTATTCAATCTATCCATGCAAATCCACTTAGGGCTGTATCCACGATGACTACACTAAGTGATTAAGAGAGACTAGTATCAAGTGGAAGGGATCAGCCACTGACTCACTCTCCCACTACCTGTGCCGGCCCTGGCAGTGCCAGCAGCAGCTGGAGGTGCCAGACTCAATGTTGAGCATCTCATCCACTCCCTGCCCAAATTCCACCCCCCCACACACAGCCAAGGGAACAAGTCACTGGCATTTCATGGCTCGTTTGCAGGGAGGGTGAAAAAAAAGTGGATTATTTTAATTCTGTCTCTTTTTTTTCCCAGTCGGATATTTTTGGGGGAATTTTGAATCTCTCTGTTAACAAAGGTGGGAATCAGGGGGGTGTTCACAAGGAGGTTTTCCCCAGGGCTCAGCTCCCAGCATCTGGGATTAAATCCCAGCTCTGTGCCATGCTGGTGCTGGCAGGACGTGGGTGGGCACCTGCCCCGTGGATGGGCAGGGGTTTTGGGTGCTGGGTGCTCACCCCACACCCCTCAATAACCCAACACCTCGTGAGGGCCCTTTAGCACTACTCTCCAGGGCTGTCTTGGCCTGGGAAAGCTTCCAGGTGGCTGGGGGAGGTGAGGCAACACCACGTAGTCAGACTCGTTTGCGGGGGCGAGGACAGGGCAGACGGGGTGAGTGCTGACACGAACGGGATGGGTGAACCAGGGAGGATGAGTTTCAGCCCAGGAGGAGCTGAAAGCAGCAAGAGGCCAACAGGGTGGCCTTACAGGCTGGGGAGAGCAACCCCTCCACAGCCAGGAGGGGAGAACCAAGTGGCACAGCGGGTATGCAGAGCCCCCCATCACTCTGTACCCCCCATGAACTCCTGGGCTCTGGGGCTGCTAAACCTGTCCCAGGCAGGATGATTCCTGAAAAGCTGCTGCTACAACCACTGGCCCATCTGGTACAAATAACTTCTTGGCTTTGCTGCTGTGTTTTGTTACGGCTTACTATAGAAACATGAAGCTCTGCTCCACTGAAAATGAATCATAATCATTTTTTTTTGGTGCCTCTTTCCCCTTGGGTGAAACCCTGCTAAACCATTCCTCTGAGCTCACACGAATACGCTTTCTTCTTCTCCCTCTCTGCCTTCCACTTCTTCTTCTTCTTCCTCCTCCTCTTCTTCTACTTCCTCCTCTTCCTCCCTTCAATTTTTAGGTCCTAAAATAGCAAATTCCAGCTGACTGCTTTCAAGGCAACGAGGCACCCGCAGGATTGTGGGAGCGTTGCTCAAATCAGCAGAGAAACCAACTAAGCTGCCAGGAAACAATATTAAAAAAAGCAAAGGGGGGTGTGTGGGGAGGGGTTGGATCTCGTCTGCCAAGTGCCAGCTCCATAAATCAAAGCCCTGTGGTTTGTGCAGAGCTGAAGCCTCACTTCTCCCCTTGCTCCACCCCAGTGTAACTATTTTCTGCTCGGTGTCAAATGCCCTGATAGTGGGAGCTGAGGGCTGGGATTTGGGCACACGCTGGTGGAAAGGCAGGGCAGCTGCAGACCTCGCTGCTCCAATTCCTGCTGCCTGCTCACAGGGCACCAGCCAGGCTCCCACAGTGGGAAAACATCCATCGCCAGCACCCAGCCCCAGCCGCTCTCCTTGAGCCCTGCCAAAGGCTGGCAATAGTGGTGTGACCATCTGTGGGACACCAGCCTGGTTTTCCAGGGGGCTCACTGGTGCACAGGCCAGTTTGAGACTGGTTTAGTCCCTGTCCATGAGGACCCGTGGTCCTCTTGTACCTGGGGGTCCTGCTGGGCCCACCTGCCTCTCCCTGTGCTGCTGCTGGGGCTCTGCGGGTGTTCACAGGGGTGTCCCCAGGGAACGCTGCAGCTCTCCTGCCTGACAGCCAGACACCCACCACCATGTCCCAGCTCACACGGGGGCTCCCATCTTCCCCAACCCCCTCTTCCTTGCTCCACCTGAGAGGGACAGGAGCTGACGCAGCTCCCCAGCATGGTTCAGGTGTGTGCTGGAGCTGGAGGGAGGCGGGAGGGGAGCCTCCCTCCCTGCATACCTGACCGGGACGCAGCCACGCAGCACCCTGCACGGGGCAAGTCCAGATGTGCTGCCAGCCACCCAGCGAATTCCTGAGCGCTGCGTCAGGCTGTCGATGGCAAACAGGCCTGCTCAGCAGGGAACCTGCCTCCCTGGAGGAAGAGATTAACGACTAGGTGAGGAAGAAGGAGGCAAAGAGATTTCCCCAGGGGCAGATGCGCAGGGAGGGAAGGGATGTGGGAACATAACTGCACCTCTAACCCGGCTCCAGCCTACCAGGGAGCAGCGGGACACACTGAGCACTTGGGACATCACAGTGCCTGTGGGTAGGTCAGGAGGCTGGCACCCCCACATCTGCACCTTGGTGACTCCCAGCCCCCCCCGGAGGTCTTCGGGCTGCGGTGACCTCAGCCTGCTGCTTTGGGGATGTTTCCAGTACCTGAAGGTTGGGTTGTGCACAGAGCAAACCCTCTCACTGGGCTTGGAGCCAGGATGAAAGCAGCCACGCGTGCACATGCTGCTGTGGCTCAGCTCCCCCCTTGTCCTGCATTTATCTGCCTTTCTGCCCAGAAATGTACACACACTGGCACTGGCAGCGGAGCAGCCAAGGGGGTGGCTTGTTTGCAGTGCCATAGCCACTTATCCGAGCATTAGCTGAGCAAGGTGAGGCTCCTCTGCTGACACCTGACAGCGCAGTTGGCTCTGCGCCCACTGCAGCAGGCGTAGGTCTGCGGGTACCGTGCCTCAGTTTCCCCATCTGCACCCAACACGGCTCCGGCCACGGCCCCACCGCTTTGGGTCCCTGTGATCAGAGGCCTGGGGACCCTGTCCTTCCTTCTGCCGTGAGGACCAGCCGTGGCGTGAGCAAGGCACACCCCGGGGCTCACCCCAAACGGGGGATACTGAAGACTCCTTTCCAAGTCCCAGCTCCGACTCAAGCAAAACAGGAACTTCAGCCCAAACCTTTCCCGGCCGGGCGAGCTCCCTTGCTGCTGGCTGCTTTCCCCGGGCTCTCGGCTCTTTTCCCGGAGAGCTTCCCAGGGCGCCAGGCTGAACCCAGCGCCGGGCAGGAACGGACGCACCGACGGTCCAAACCCGGCCGCGTTTACCCAAAGCGCCGCTCACCTCTTCCTCTCCTTCAGCATCTGCCCGGGCCCCGGGGGCGAGTAAAGCAACACTCCCACCCTCCCCTTCCCTCTTCCCCCTTCCCCGGAGGACGAGCGGGGGGGCCGGACACCCCGCGGGCCGGGACACAAAGGCCGGGGGCTGCGCCGGGGCGGGCCGATGCGCGGGCGCGGGGCTCCAGGCTCCTCCTCCGCCGCCGCCGCGCCGGGGATGCTGCTGCCGGGCACGCACCGGGAGCCCCGCGGAGCGCCGCGCCGCCGCGCAGAGGAGGCAGCGGCCACCCGAGGTGGGCGAAACCCCGCGGCTGGGGACGGAGGGCACGCAGGGAAGGGATGGAAAAAGGAACGGGGCGGGGGTAGCGATGCCGGCCCTCGGGGTGCCGCTGCCCGGGGAGCTGCGTCCTCCGGGCTAAGGGGCAGGAATGGGGAAGGGGGGGGAGCTGCGCGGACGGGACTCCCCCGTGTTCTCCCCCATCCCCCGGTCTGGCGCGGCGAGGGGACTGCGATCGGAACGCGTTGCTTTGGGGTTAAGCGGCACGGTGGGCACCGTGCCTCCGCCGGGACAGAGCCCGCTCCGGGGGTGCCCGGTACCGCGGCTTCCCCGGCCCGGCCCCGCGGTGACAAGGCGCTGGGGTCGGGCACAAAGGATCGGAGCCGCTCCCCGAGCCGGCGGGGTCGGGGCTGCCGGGGAGAGAGCATCCGTGTGTGTGTCCCCCTTCGTGTTCCCCCCCCCCTCTTCCCGGCAGCACATCCCTCTGCGAGCTCTGCCGGGTCGGAGCCGGCGGCGGCTCCCACGGGGCTCAGCTCCGTCTTTCCACTTCCCTCTGAAGTCTGGAAAACTTCTTTTCAAGGCGGCGAGGAAATTCTGCCTGTTCAGCACCTTGGTTCAGGCTGCGGCTGGTTCCACAGTCCCCGAACTCTCCGGGAAGAGAAAGGAAGGAGCCAGATGCCTTTGGTTTGTTGTCATCAGGGCTGAGCCAACCTCGGGAAAGGAGCTGCCTGCCCGTGGTAGAAATGACTTGCTGGTGGTGCCCGTGTGCGTGTGGCAGGATGGGCAGCGAGCGGGTGGGCAGCGTGGGTGGAAGAGGATTAGCAAGCACCGGAGGCTACGGCTTGCGTGGGCATCGGGTACCTCTGTGTGCAAATAGGAGCTGTGTGGGGATGTGGGTGCCAGCAGGGGTGAGCGTGCTGCCAGATAGTGCTGGAAGTGTTGGAGCGATTCCTTGGGTGCACACAGCACGGCCAGGCAGGTCTGTTGATGCTCTGTGCCTGTTTTTGCAGGCAGGTAAATGTGTGTGTGGGGGGGAGGTCACTGCTCACCGGGGGATGTCCAGCCAGCCCAGATCCTGGAAAGCCAGGGATTAACCTCTGCCTTTAAAAGCAGTGCTGGAGCGTTGCCGTGGCTGTGGCAGAAGTCAGCTCTGGGCTGTCACTTCTCACCCTGCTGAGGCTCTGCAGCCAGTGCCAGATCTGCACAGCCCAGCAGCTGCTGAGCCCCGTGGGGAACAAGCACAGAGCCGGGTCCCAGCCTTGGTGCATGACCCTCCCCCTCTTTGCTGAGGAGTTTGCACTTTGCCTTCCCTGGAGGGGCTGGATGCCTGCTTGGACCTGGTGAGAGCACCTTGCTTTTGGCCCAGGAGCATTTGGCCACGGGTTGATGTTCCTGGTGCTGTGGCAGGAGGGTCCCACACACAGAAGTTGGCCCAGGGTTATGGGGGGAGCCCTGGCAGCTCCCATCCAGACCCCACTCCAGTCGTGATTTCCCCACATGGCTGTGCTCACACACCTCAGCTGCAGCGCTGGTATGACCACATCCTCACTGAAGGCTGCAGCAAGAGAAGGCACTGTCCCCTTCTGGTGACACCCCGCTGGCCCTGGTGCTGGCCCCTTCCTGCAGTGCTGTGCCCCTCATACCTCTTCAGCCAAGGCTGCCCCAAGCAGAGCAGTGCTCAAGGGGTTTCTCCCTTCCGTGTTTGCAAGGAGCTGAGGCCTGTGAACTCCTTACATGTGTGACTCAGTGTGCTCACCACAGAGGGACCCACACCTGACCCATTTTCCCGAGCAGGCTTGCATTTCTGCAGTCAGTGCTGTGGCTGTCCACGTTCCTCCTGAGAGCTTGTTTTCCTCACTGAAGGGCTGCAGCAAGAGAAGGCAAAAAAAACTCCTCAGGAGTCTCCGCTCTCTGTCCATCCTGATACCATCTCTCCAGACGCTGATTAACCTCCCTTTGAAATCCTTGCCAGGGCAGAGCCTGCCTGGCTGCTCCTCTCCTGGCCCCAGCCTCCCACACCACCCAGCCTGCAGCCGCGGCCATGCAGCATCACACACCGTCTGCCCCCAGCTCCTCCGTGTGTCAGCCACACCAACCTGCCCTGCTCACACCTCACATCTGCAGCCAGGCTTTTCTGAGGGTCTGCCGAGCTCCCCCCCCCAGCCATTCTGCTGGGTATATCGCCCAATTAATCACCAGGGCCATTAATCAGCGGGACAAAGAATTGTAAGTGCAAAATCACCAGTGCAATCAACGGTGGGGGCAATTAATGGCAGCTGCAAAAGTGCTCTCAGGAACACAATCGAGCGCTATGGGGGGACTGGGGGGGGCGGGGGGGATGCTCTCAGCTCCCTGCTGAGGCTCCAGCCCCACGGCACACACGTGCTGGAGGGGCCACGCTCACTGCCACAGCAAGCTCCTTCGCCCTCGGAGCCCCAGCTGTGCCCATGCCCCTCCTGCTCCCCGGGTGACCCCCCCACCCCCACCCCTCTCATCTTCCTCTTGGCACCGCAGGCTGCTAAATTGGTCTTGAGTCGTTCTTTTCCACCCACCCCTTAGTCACTCTTCCCTGGCAGGCAGCGCAGCGGAGCGGTGGGAGGCGAATGAATGTGAAACTCGGGCAGGGAAATGAGATTTCAAGCAAAGCCAGCTCCCCTGCGAGCCACTGAAGCGGGCAGGGAGACTTCCAAGGGCAGGCTGCCCATGCTGAGGGTGCACGGGGCAGACCCCCACCACCCCAGGCTGGATGGGACTCCATCCTGGGGAAGGGGAGGACTCCCAGCCCTTGCGGATGCTCTGCTGCGGAGAGGGGCCAGGCAGGGACAGGGCTGCCCCAGTGAGATGCTCCCGCTGTGCACCCTTGCTCTGGTGACACCCTTAGACCTAAATCACCATTTTCCCTCTTTTTGAAAGCCTGTTTCTCTGTGGGCAGGTAGAGTCATGCTCAGCACAGGCTCAAGGTGAGGCATGTGTGGCATGCAGAGAGGTGGGCAGCGGCAGCGCTGCTGCTCTCCCTGCATCAGGGAACAAAACCAAGGTGAGAGCTGGATTGCACATACCTGCTTCCCTTGAGACCAGTCAAAAACCCATCCCCCATCTCCAACAGCAAGAGCTGAGCTCCAGGCTCGCTCCCTGGGATGCTCTGTCACCCACAGACAACCCAGCAGAGCTCAGAGCCTGTGGTGCAAGGTGCTGCGTGGACAAGTGTGAAAAGATAGTATCACTGCATCCACTGCAGGAAACGAGTGCTGGAACTGCTCCTCAAAGCAGCACAGACTGGCAGGGATGGGACTGTGGCTCTGTTCTGCTCTGTAACAGAGCCACACGTGGTTTCCTCAGGCAGCACTGCCCATGCTCTGCATCCCAAGGCATCAGACCTTAATCCTCCAGCACTTCGAAAAGCTTAGCACTGATGGGAAGCTCAGAGGCCTTTTTTTTCCCCTAGCACCTCTAACCACTGACTTGCCTGTGTGGTTATAAATACTTCTTTGCCTTGGGAGGTCTTAAAAATTCCCCCTCTGCCTAACTTACTGGATGGTTTATGTTTTACCTGCTGCCCTTGGGTTTACCACCGTGGCTTTTTCCAGGAGACCTGGAGGTAACAAGGCTGGACAGAAAGCTGCTTTGTGGAAAGGAGGCAGGATGCAGGGAGGAGGCACAGAGCTCCTGGGTCAGGGAGAGCAGCAGTGGAGGAGCAGGGCTGGGAGTGGATGGTTGCCATTAGGGATTAGTTAAAAATAGCAGGGAATGTACAAAGATTTGGCACGTGGATCACAAAGTCTCCCCTGCACGGATTGTCTGCTGCTGGTGGGTTTCTGTGCTTGCTCACTTAAGGAAGAGAAGGCCCACCTTTGAGCAGGAAGGCTCCACAAGTTGTTTCTGGGAAGCGCAGCCTGTGCACACACACATGGCCATTACCTGGCTTTAGGGAGCAGAGCCTGGGGGAAGGGGAACCCCCTGTTGCACAAGCAGTGCTGGGATAACTCCAGAGCCACAGGAGCAAATGCCAACCATGTATTGCTTGCTAGCAGGTCCTTCCCACAGCAGCACTCTGGCTCAGACCTTCCTCTTCCTCCCATACAGAAGTTTTAGCCCCTGAGCTAAAAGCAGATCTCCATTTATCTCCTTAGAGCAAAGCCTCTGAAAGCCAGCTTCCAGCAGAGGGTAGCAGTGCCTGAGTGCTCTCCTCCTTAGAACAAGAAGATATTTTAATCATTATATTAAAGAGCTTTATCTCCCAGGCCTCTGACTTTTGGAGGACCGAGCATCTCTCTCCCCCAGAAGGCACTGGCAGTGCTCAGCTCTGGGAGCTGGAGGGGCTGTGGCTGGGCACTTGCTGGAAAAGAAAAAGCCTCCAAAAGCTCTGTGTTAACTTGCTGTCGTGTGATGACACGAGGCTGTTTGCCAGCAGCAGCAGCATCCAGGTTTCCTAGATGCAGAGGGGATGAGTTGGGCCACTTGCTGCCTTGCCCAAGCAAAGATGAGGATGTCAGGAGGTTCCAGTGCCCAAGTGAAGATGAGGATGTCAGGAGGTTCCAGTGCCCAAGTGAAGATGAGGATGTCAGAGGTTCCAGTGCCCAAGCCAAGATGAGGATGTCAGAGGTTCCAGTGCCCAAGCAAAGATGAGGATGTCAGGAGGTTCCAGTGCCCAAGTGAAGATGAGGATGTCAGAGGTTCCAGTGCCCAAGCCAAGATGAGGATGTCAGAGGTTCCAGTGCCCAAGCGAAGATGAGGATGTCAAGAGGTTCCAGTGCCCAAGTGAAGATGAGGATGTCAAGAGGTTCCAGTGCCCAAGCGAAGATGAGGATGTCAGAGGTTCCAGTGCCCAAGCAAAGACAAGGATGTCAGAGGTTCCAGTGCCCAAGCAAAGACAAGGATGTCAGAGGTTCCAGTGCCCAAGTGAAGATGAGGATGTCAGAGGTTCCAGTGCCCAAGTGAAGATGAGGATGTCAGAGGTTCCAGTGCCCAAGTGAAGATGAGGATGTCAGAGGTTCCAGTGCCCAAGCCAAGAGGAGGATGTCAGAGGTTCCAGCTCAGAATGCAAGCTGGAAGGAACACATAGGTATTTCATTGCCTTTTAGCAAGACACCAGCAGTAGCAGCAGGAAAAGCCAGCACTGGCTCTACAGAAGCTCTCCTCTGCAAGTGCCTGTGTTTATTTTTCTTTTAGACAATTCAATGACATCTCTGCAAGCCAGTTATGGATGATCTCCTTTCAAGGTTTAATTGAACATTACTTGCAACTCTGATGTTCATTTCCCCTTTGAGAGAATCGCTCCACTTGGCAGCCAGGCATTAAAGGGGTGGTTTGCACAACGGGCCAAGTTTAAGGAGGGGAAAAAAAAAAAGAGGAGGAAAATAGGAAGTGACAACTTGAATTTGCCTTTTTATAAATTCTTTTCTTTTCTTCTGCATCTGCTGCAATGAAACCTGGCCGAGCAGAGCAGGGATGGGGACACGTAACACTCTGGAGAGCAAGAGAGGGAGTTGGAGGATGAGAAGACAGCAGCAGCAGATGCTTTTCGCAGTGAGGACTCAGATTGGCTCTTCATCAACATGCAGAACTTGCCTTTTCTCAGCTCCCACTTGGCTGAGCATCGTGCAGGGTACAAAAATCCCTGGGGTTTAGGCAAACCACAGTGTAATGGGTATCAGAAACAAGGGAGGATGGCACAGAAACCAGGTACAGCCCAGCTGGGTGCTCAGGTGCTGTGAAGCCAAGCATAGACCTGAGGTGGAGAAGTCTGTTTTGCTGGAAGAGCTTTAGGTTCTCCCTCAGAGAAATTCCTCCTCTGATACTCACTGCTAAGGACAGAAAATGGGGGTTTCCAGCTGCTTCCAGGGTCAGTTATTTCCCCTCCTGTTTCTCAGGGAAGCAGCTGGAGCTTCCCACTGCAGCAGGCAGCTTCCAGCTGGTGACTTTAGGAGTACATCCCAAGGGAAGCAGCCCTATCTCATGCTCACATCCTTGACTTCCTGGCCATCACCAGTGAGAAAGGAGAGCAGACAGTGGGTCTGTGCACCCATGTTGCACATGAACCCCACAAGGCTGAGAAAGAAGCAGCACAGGTCTGCTTTACAGTCCCCAGATACACCAAGAAGGTGCCAGAAGGCTGGAGGTGGCCAGCAAGAGCATGGGGGGCAATGCTGGCCGTGCTCCTGGCTGCTTTTCAACCACTTGGAAGAGGAGGAGAGACAATAAAAGGCGAGAAGATTGCAAACAGAGCCCTGTCTCCATGGCAGCCTGCAGCTCCACTTCTAAATTTTCCCTGTACATGAAGAGGATGCTTCTCCCCTCTGTGCTCTTGGGGGAGTTTGGCAGCAGGAAGAGCCTTAGTCCAGGTATTTTGTGGAGGCTGGTGAGGGATTGGCTCGTGGAGGAAATCTGTGCCCTTATCTTGTCATAACCAGGCTGATGGTTCCTCGTTACTGATTTACCCCTAATTAGGGGGACAGAGGAAGACACGTGCAAAGCCTCTGGAAGCAGAAAGCCAGGAGGGGAAATATTTAGGGCTCATCTCAAGTTACAGGGAGTTCTTGCTATTTTTAACTGGACAAGCAAACCCTTGCCACCAGTTAGACCCCAGAGAAGGCACGTGGGAGACGTGTAGGACACCAAAACTCAGCAGTCAGGCTGCTGACTGGGGCCACGACTCTGCACCAGGCACAGACCATCAGTGCTGCTCAGGTGGGAATTGAAGGACAGCACCTCTGCGACTTCCCACCCACACTCAGAGGCACCTGCAAGATGTACAGAGACCCTGAGCTACCTAGTGCAAGCCAGTCCCTTGCAAGGAGATTTTTGGGTGCCCCCTTCTCCCTCTTCCCCCCCCCCAGTTCTCACACCCTGGCAGATTGTGTTTTACAGGGTCGGAAATAGATGCGTGAGAAGGGGCCTCGCAGATCCCAAGTGAAAGCCATGCTCAGCTGTCACCCACCCCAGCACCAGCTGCCAGCCCCAGACGGCTCCCAAAATAACCCATGGTGGGGATGGAAGGGCCCCCTCACCCTCCTCTGAGGGAAGGAGCGGTCACTTTGCACCTCATGGGGATGGGCTGCCATGGATGGTACCTCCTTGCAAGGGTCTTCCCTGGCAACGGGATCCTTTCCCCAACAGCATCCCTGGGGTTGCAAAACCCCCTCCCCAAAACTTGCCCTGTTAACCGAGGGGTCCTGCAGAGACCAAGTGGTTGCTGGTGACCTGGGTGCCATGGCACGGTGGGGTCTTGCTGCTGACCCAGCTGTTTCCCATGAAGCGATGGTGCCTGTCGCAGGAGGGGTGTGAATTCACCAGTCTGGAGGTGGCAGCCGGGGTTTCAGGGGTGCCCAACAGCCCCGATGAGTCCACAGACCTGTGAAAGACAAAAGCATTTCTGAGTTTCCAATTAGCAGAGCTTTAATTGCACTATTAGTTGCTCATTAGCGGGAAAAGCCAGATGCACTTAGGAATTAAGCAAGCTGAAAAGATCTTTCTCTCCACCCCAGGAATATTTAACTATGTCTCATGCAAGTATTTCCTTTGTACTGGGAGCATGACTGATATGACTTGTGTGGGTGCTGTGCTCAGCTTTTGAATCACTGATGAGCTCCGAAATCCGTGTGGCGTGAGGCTGCTGGCAGGAGGCCTGGGTGTGGGGGCTGGATGGATGGATGCTCCCAAGATTTGGGCTCTGTCCTGAGCAGAGAGCTGGGCATGGTACAGGTAGAGCTGAGAGTTACATGCCATTGATGTACAGACCAAGCTGAGGTGGTGATAAGAGGGAGGATTAGGTCAGGATATTCCCACAATGCACTGCTGTTGCCACGCTCGTATCCAGCGAGGTCAATGCATCATATGGGGCTGGCTCCTCCTGGGAACAAGCCCTCCCCAGGTCAGACAGGGGTACAGGGACAATAGGAGGGAGGCTGGGCCTGTCTCAAGCCCAGCTCCTGAGAACGCTGTTGGGATTTGCTTGCGTGTGAAGCTATTTAGTACAAACTGCAGCTGTGCTGGGGAGAGCAGAGGCGTTTCAGCACCAGGAACCCCTTGCTGCTCAGAAAACCTGGGCTGGCTCTGTATACGCAGCCCCAGCGGGCAGGAGTGATGCTGGGGGGCTGACCAGGGAGCGTGGGGTCCCCCATATAGCCTTCTCCTAATCAGCATCCTCGTAGCTGACCGGGTTGGCAGGCAGGCACAGGTTAAGTGGGTGATGTTTTGTCTCCCATCACCGCATCGTTAGGTCACCTTCCAAGCCTAAGGTGTCCCAGCCCTCTCTCTACAGGTCACTTTGCTCATCTCCTGACTTCCCTGTGGGCTGTAACCCCAGCTCTCCCCTGCTGCCGGGGAGAGCTTTTTATTCCCAGCTTTTCCTGGGAATAAATGCTGGCTGGCTGATGTTGCAGCCTTTCAGCCACCAGCAACAAGGTTGGTCTCACTTCTGCATCCTTCTCTCAGGCTAGGGAGACAGAAAGAATAACACATGGCTTTTTCTAGCCCCCGAATTTGCTGGTGCCATTAGTTTGTGCTCAGGCTAACTGTCCAGTAAGCATTTGCTGGAGAGAAAGCACAAGGCTTTGCAGAAACGCAGATGTTGAAAGTCATGGGACTCTTGCTGACTTACACCAATTTTCTGGGGGTTGAGCAATTGTCCCTGGGCAGGGACAGGAGCCTCTCCCTGCTCAGCCAAGCTCCCACACTGGGAAACACCACCATCTCCCTGGGGAGGGACCAGACACTGTGGAAGTAGGCACAGCACGGCGGGTGTCGAACTGATATCCTCTAAAGCTCCTTCTGCCAACGTGATTCACTGTTAATTTGAGAAATTCCTCTTATTCTAGTACTGGCTTCCCCAAACAAAGCTCCAGCCAGTCGCCTCAGTGCCGCCCACACCATCACATGGACAATTTCGCCCTGCTCTCCCATTAACTCCACTTGTTGACTCATCCCTAGTCAGGACCGTGTCTTGGTAGCGCAGTGGATGGAGCAGAGGTGTACACAGCTCTTTCCAAAGCTGATGCTGATCCCAACATTGATTCTTGGCTTTCCCAGAAGGGCTGTGTCAGTGACCTTGACCTGAGGCGCCGTCCCACAGGAGCTGGGTGCAAAGAGGCAGCGCTTGGTGCTGCTGCTGGGCTTCAAAACAGATGCTGATTCCTTTTCATTGCTTTTCCCCCTTTATTAAGCAGTTGCACCTTCATCTCCAGGGCTTGCAGCAGGGTCACAGGTCGTGGTGTACGAGCCCAGCTGCCAGGGGACACTGGCAGAGACGTGGCACGGTCTGTCGCTGCGCTGGCATGAAGCCCACCCAAATCCCTGCCAAAGGCTCCTCTAACAAGCACCAGGCAGTGGGTGTGAATTCTCTCAGTGTTCATTGAAATAACATTAAGTGTGATGGACTCCTGGGCTATTAGAGTGGATGTAACATGTAATTGAGGCTGGTTATTCTTCATCTGGAGTGTCCCCCTTCACTAATGGCAAATCAGGGCAGAACACATGGTGCGTGCTTTGTGCATCCCGGACTCAATTCACTCCCTGCCTCCCGATCAAAATGATCCCAATGAATGTCAATGAATGAGCAGGGGACAATGAATTGGAGTGAATGAAAGCCTTGTAATGGGGCCCTTCGCCGGCACCGAGCCACAATTGAACACCACAAGGCCGGCGTCTGCCTGGGCGGTGTTTGAATTCATCCCCATTAGCACGATTAGGGTGAAGATTACAGGCGTGGGGGGCAAGGTCGGCGCCGCTGATGGGGCTCTTCAAGCCCTCTTGCTGCCGTTTCTTTGCAGACCAAAGCGAGCAGGTTTTGGGAGATCCCGGCTCCAGCTGGGCACGGGGAGAGCTGAGCTCTGAGCAGAGACAGGCAGATGCTCCTGCAGCCCATGGTGGGTTCATCTCCCTGGCCTGGTGGTTCGTTAGCCTTTGGGGTCCCGAAATCAGAACCCAGTTTTGATTGCAGATCCCAAACCCAGCTCAGGAGGATTGCTGCCTTCCAAGTTTTGCATTAAGCCATTCTCCTCATTAAATCGTGCCAGATGCTCCAGGTGGCACGTGCATAGCTTTTCACTGTGGAAACGCCTGTATTTTTGCCCTGGGGCCACATTCCTGGTGTCTCCAAGACCTAAAACACAAGAGTAAAACAGGGGCAACATCACCTGGCAGCGATCGAGGGAAAGAGGAAGGAGGCTGGCTCCTGGATCCCGGCTCTTGGCAGCTGCCGCTTCTGTATTATCTCCTCATCTCCCAACAAACACCCAAATGTGTGGGTGCATCTGCACAGAAACGATGAATAATAATTCAGGAGGGGAAAAGGAGTGGGCGAGAGAGAGCAGGGGAGAAGGAAGCGTTCACACAGGGCGCAGAGAAGAGCAGGATCAGCAGGGAGGGAGTAACGCCGTGAAGCCTGGAAGGAAACGAAGGCTCTTAGGAAGGTGACCTGTCTGGGGAAGGCAGAGAAGCTTCTGCCTGGGAAAAGAAAAACTCACAAGGAAGAGGAAAAAGGTTTCAAAGAATCTGTGCTGCGAAGAGATAAGCTGAGATTCCTGCAGCCCATTCAGCACGGAGGCGATGGGGAGAGTCGCTCTCCCCCGTGTGATTGCAGGGGAGGCATGACTGCAACGGCTGGGATGCCATTCATTTCCCTCCCCCCCTTCTCTGTCTCTGTGAAAATACAAATGGGGAACATCCACGTGTTCATCCCATGATCCTAGGGGTCTGGTCTGCACGGGTGTTTAGTAGGGGTCCATCCCATGGGTGATCGCTGCAGACCCCTGCATCTCCCCACTGACCACTCAGTGGGTTTTGGTAACAGCCCCTTGAAGCCCTGTGAAGGGTTATGGAGCCAGATTTGGGTGCAGACACAGTCCCTTCAGCACAGCAGCACGCTGGGGGTCTGAGTGACAAGGGGCTCATGCCATCACCCCAGCCCCCTCCCCACCACAGCGACAAAGGAGCTCTGAGGGGCTCATTTGCTGTTGGGGCAGACAGCAGCCCTGCTAGCAGCCTGGCTCTCTTCTCCCAAGATTCAGGCCCTGACAATATTCTTCTGTTCCCATGAGGGAGGAAAAGTTCTTCATGCTGAGAGGATCCTAATAATCCCATTCTCAAAACACAGCAGCCTTGTTGATAAGGGTCCAGGCTGCCCTGAACCAAGCAGCAGTTATGGGAAGGTATTTGGGAGTAACAGAACATGTTAGGTGCCAACCATAACAAGAGGGTCAAAACAGCAGGTGCGCAGATACTTTTAGGCATTAAAGGTAAACTAAGGATATTTAGCTATAAGATAGGTCTATCAGAACTCCTTATAATCACTGACCAATCAATACAGTGTAAACAGTGTGTGTAACCAATTAGGAGGTTTTTAGCTTGCCACATTTGCAGTTATAAAGGCATATAATCTGTGTGATTGCACCCAGTAAAAGGGCTTCACCTAAAATCCATCTCGAGTTGCCTGTTGCTCTCTGCTGGCCGCCACAATTTGCTGGTGGTGGAGCAAGGGAGGAAGGCTTGTGTCTGCCCTGGCTTTCTGTCCCTGCTAATTGGTGAGTGACACCTTCAAAGCACTCACATTTATCCAGGCGAGGCTGGGAGCTGCAGCCTTTGGCTCCAGGGACAGAGACACCCCTGCTCATCCCCCGGCACGAGCCCATCTCCAGTAACCCCCAGTTGCACAGACTGGGGCAGCCCCCCACTTGCCACGCTCTCAGTATCACATCTCTTTCCCCAGCCCCTCGGTTACTCTTCACAACCGAACTGTGGCTGCTGCAAGCATGCAAGAAAGCCCTTAAAATATACATCTATGCATGCATCTAAATATATATGTATGTGCATAATGACTGGCTTTTGTTTGGCTGGGCAAACTGATCTGGCTCCCAATTGATCCAGCTCCCCACAGTCACTGGATTTGACTCAGGGGAAGATGCAAAGCTGTGCCACAGAGGGGACAAATCTGCTGTGTGCCCCCCACCCCTGGCTTTTCGGAGGTGCCCCAGGGCTGGAGCAGCATCCTGTGCCTCTGCTCACTCCCAAGTGTCTCCAGAGCCTTGCTCCTTCTGCTAACGCCGTGTGGGAATGCCAGCTCCTCCACGGCTTTCAAAGCATTCATTTTTAAATTGAAAGAGGGGAGAAGAAGAAGAAAGAAAGAAAGAAGAAAAAATAAGAGACATGCCCAACCCTCTCAGGCATGTGTAGGAGGGTTGGGATTGATTGAAACACCTCCTGCCAAGAGCCTGGAAAGTCCCAGCTCTCCCTCCCCACGTTTCTTCTGTCTTCTGCAGGCACCCAAAAAAAACCAACCCCAAACCAAGGGTGCACCTATCCAAGGGGCCACAGTGACAGCAAGACAGAGCATCCCCAGAGCAACAGGTCTCTGCTGCTCCACGGTTTAAGGCATCAAAGCTCCCTGACACCTCTGCCATAGGTAAACCCAGCGGCTGCTTCGCCTCCTGCCTGCTGATCGCTGCTCCCCGGGATGCTGTCGCCGGAGTTGGCAGCGTTGCTGCTGTGACACTGCCTTTTCTCTTCAGCAGGCACAAACACACACACACAAGCGTGGTGTCAGGAACACACGCTGGCAGGAGCAGCCTCCTGTGCCGATTATCCCGTTCCCTGCAGCGATTCCCTCCCCCTCCCAGCACATTCTGCCTCTCACCCTGTAAAAATGAATGAAGCCCAAGTCATCGATCACTTTTAGCATCTCAGTTCAGACCTTGGTTCTTTACTTACTCCTCTTAATCTCCCCAAAAATGGATTTAAGGATTAAAGTGGATATTCTGTCTTTCTGGGACTTTTCTTTGACACTTAATCAATCTGGGTCCTCAGGGCACAGAGGAAAAGAAAACAAAGCTGAGGGATGAGTGCGGGTTTGGGCTGCCCTGCTCAGGAGCTTGAGCTGGAGCAGGGATAAGGCAGGACATAAAGGATGGGAAAACCTGGAGCAACTCTGTACACCTCGAGGATGGGGCAGCGAGGATGCTCTGGCACACACCCCATGTCAGCACCCTCCATCACTTGACCCTCACCCAGCAGGCCCCAAGCACTGACCCACAGTCAGATGATGCTTTACCCCCAAGAAGCTTGCTCAGGTGATGGGAGCCCAGCGGGGGCAGCTCCAGAGGAGAGCTGGACCACGCAGCACCGATGCTGCCCAGAGTGGAAGCTTTGAGCTGTTTCTCACACACCAGGAGAGCAGAAACATTTCCAATCTCATCATCCTGTGCAACTGGGATTTAGCTCATTTTGATTATGCACCAGCATCTGCCTACCAGCAGCTCTCCCTCCTCCCCACCTCATCCTTTAATTATCTAAATGGAAGGTGCATCTCCATTATAGCCCCGGCACTGGGAGCCGACCGACACAGAGGCCACCAGCAGCCAGGATTTTTTCCCTTTCTTTCTTTTTTTGACCCCAAAGCACAGAGAATGAATGCACAGCCCCACATACCTCTGAACCGTAACCAGATACTCAGCACACACGCCGCCGCCTCTCGCCTTCTTAAGCGTAATTAAGCCTCACAGCATCCCTTTTCAGGTAGGTTAAGAGGAGCACGGATAATTGGAGAGAAATCAGGGAGCGAGAGGCTGATGCAGGAGAGGTTGTGACTGCAGCTTGCAGCACCGAGGGTGGCTGTCAGGAGATGGGAGCCATCCGGCATGGAACAAGCAAGAGGCATGGGTGCTTATTGAAGTTAGTGCCTCCTAGGCACCTAAAAATCTCTACAAATCTCTTTTCCTTATTTTTAGAGATTCCTGTGTGTGTTATAACCCTCCCAGCCCCATCTGGGCACATTGTACCCTGCAGCTCTCAATGAGCAGGGCAGGATGTGCCCATACAGCCCGGAGCTGTGCCACAGCAGCTGCCAGCCAGCCTGGGGGCTGCAGGCAACAGAGGGGGGGCTGCTGGAGCCATCCCCAGGCATGGAAAGCCGTGCTCTTCCCTGCTTTCCAGCCCACTCCACCTGGGGCTTTGGCAGAGGGATGGGGAAGAGCAGCACAGGGCTGGCAGTGGGGTACCAGCCTCGGCAAGAGCATCCCGCTCCTGAGGACCGACCGGCTTGCCTTCACACACCACCCCACCCTGACACCCACCGATCCATCCCCCAGACACTCACACGCTGAGGTGCAAACCCCCCCCAACACACCTTGCACAAACCCTTTCACATGCCAGCTTGTACCCAAACACACATGCAATGCGTGTGCTCCTGCACCCATATCCTCACCACTGCCCAGACCGCGGGCACAGAATGGCACCCACCTCCCAAACCGCTTTGTCTCACCCCTCTCTCTTTGCCTCCCCAGGCTCGCAGCTCCTGGGCTCAGTGACATCATTGCTATGAGCTCAGCAGCGCCCGTCTGCACTCACTGCCCGGACCCCTCGCCGCGTGGTTCAGCCGGGCTCCGCTCCCCCCGCCGCACGCCCCCTACCCGGGAGCAGCATGGGCAGCGTCAGCAGCCTCATCTCCGGGCACAGCTTCCACAGCAAGCACTGCCGAGCATCCCAGTACAAGCTCCGCAAGTCATCCCACCTGAAGAAGCTCAACAGGTACTCGGACGGGCTGCTCCGCTTCGGCTTCTCCCAGGATTCCAGCCACAAATCCGGCTCCAAAAGCAGCAAGAATGAGGACTTCTTTTACATCAAGGTCAGCCAGAAAGCCCACGGCTCCCACCGGGCGGACTATACCTCGCTTGCCAGCGGGGAGCTGGGCAGCCAGGCCGGGACGAGCGGCATGGATTTTGGGACACCCACGCCGCAGAAGCTGATGCCCTTTCCTGGTCAGCTGGAAGTGGTTAGTAGGGGGACGTGGTGGCTGCAGAAGTTGGGGGGGTGCCTCATGAACTGCATCCAGCCTCAAAGCGGGTCCTGCTGCAGGGTTTTCTGGGTCCAGGGGAAAGCTCAGGGGTGATAGCTTGTGCTGAGGAAGCAGGAGGAGAGGGGTGGTGGGGGAGGTGCTGGGGCCACCCTCTGCTTTCAGATCAGACGCAGGAGCCGTATCCTTTAATTTCCAAACACACCATTCGCCTCCCAACAGAGGGAGTTTTACCCATCAGCATCCTCCTGAGCTTTTGGCCCTTGCTGGGGACCCAAGCCATCCTTGTCCTTGGGGGCAGAGGGATGGGGGAGGACAGATGACACGGTGTCAGTCTGTGCTGACGTGCTCTGCTCTTATCCCCAGGGCGCAGAGAAGCCATCTGCACGGCCGACCGCCTTCAAGCCGGTGCTGCCCCGCTCCAGCACCATCCTGCACTCCTCCCCAGAGAACGGAGGCCACCTCTCCCAGCAGCTGCACCCCCCAGACAAAGGCAAGGAGCAGGAGCTGAAGCCCGTGCTGTGCTCAGGGGGTCTGTCCGACTCTGGCAGGAACTCCATGTCCAGCCTCCCCACCCACAGCACCAGCAGCAGCTACCAGCTCGACCCCCTCGTCACCCCCATGGGACCCATCAGCCGCTTCGGGGGCTCAGCCCACAACATCTTGCAGTGTGCCATCATCCAGGACAGCAACATGATGAGCCTCAAGGCTATGTCCTTCTCTGATGGAGGTAACAAGATCCTCAACCCCGGCAAAGGCCCCCACCATCACGCTGCTGCTAAGACCACTTGCATCCGTTCGCCCATCTCCACGGATGAGTCCACCATCCAGGAGCTGGAGCAGAAGCTGCTAGAGAGGGAGGGAGAGCTGCAGGAGCTTCAGTCGAGCTTCGAGGAGAAGGAAGTCAGCTCCTGCCAGGTTTATGAGGAGAAGCAGCGGCGCTGCAAGGAAGAGCTGGAGGGCCTCAAGCAGAAATGCAACAGCAAGCTCAAGCAGACCTCGCAAAAGACCCAGAGGACACAGCAGGTCCTTCACCTCCAGGTATTCCAGCTGCAGCAGGAGAAGAAGCAGCTCCGGGAGGAGTTGGAGAACCTCATGAAAGAGCAAAACCTCCTGGAGACCAAACTGAGGTCCTATGAGAAGGAGAAGACCAGCTTCGCCCCGGCACTGGAGGAGACCCAGTGGGAGGTAAGCAGCACTGGAGCATCGGGGCAGCCAGCACCGAAAGCAAAGCACATGCATGGAGGGTGATAGCTCTGGCCCCAGCAATAACCCCCACAGCTCTTGTCCATGCCCTGCCTGCATCCAGCAGCACCTCAAAGGTGCTGAGCACAGCAGACGGCGTGAGCATTAAGCCCAGGCTGTAGGAGAGACATTAAAGCCGAGGAGAGCCCTAGTCTGTCACGTGGAGGCATAATTGAGCTGCCCCTCTTAAACCCCCAGCACTTCTCATCATGTCAGGAAGCAACTGCTTCATTAAACCCCCCAGGCATTAAAATAACTTCACATTTCCAGCCTCCAGCATTGGGGCTTTCAGGCTGCCATCCCCAGAGGAGCACTCGAACTGCCTTCCCACATGGGGATAGGCACTACTGCTGCTTGCCACGGTCATTTACTGGAGAGCAGTAAAGCCTTCCACTCTCTGCTTAAGCTTCATCTTTCTCTTTGGTTGGGTATCACTGAGCAAACCCTGTTAAAACACTGGGAATCCAGCAGCATCTGCTCACCCACCCGGGTAACCCCAGCTGCAGGGTCCTGCCAAGAGCGGGATGCTCAACCCCTTCCCATGTTTCCCATCTGTGGGAGCAGCTTGAGGCTCAGCTCAGCAGGATGCTCCCATGGGAGCTAGGTGCTTCGCTCCCAGCGAGGTGCAGTTGGGTGCCCTCTTGCAGAACGAGCCCAACAAGTGGTTGAACTGACCATGGGAGCTGCCAGCTGTGGGTTGGGTGATCTCTGGAGACTTGAGCACTTCTCCTCTGGCACCTCAGCTGAGAGGTGTCAGCTGTTTAAATCCTTGTGGCTGGTCACAAGTGGCCCCTCCGCTCTCCCCATGGGGTGTCCCTCCTGCCCCCGTCCCAGGCATTGTTCCCTGTGCTGGGGCATCTCCCTGTGGGTGGGATTTCCTGGCCGGGGTCTCCACATGCTGAACCCCAGTGGCCTGGCTTTGCTGAGAGGGAGTTATTTTTCCCCCTCTCATAGTTGGTACGGTGCTGTGTTTTGGATTTAGTGTGCAGGGTGGAACTGTGACACCCAGCATGGCTTGCACGTGGGCACCGTGGGCTTTCTCCAAGGCACAGCCCTAACTCTGGTGCTGCATCCCTCACCACAGGTCTGCCAGAAGTCGGGCGAGATCTCCCTCCTGAAGCAGCAGCTGAAGGAGTCCCAGACAGAGCTCAACACCAAGACCACCGAGATCCTCAGCCTGAAGGCTCAGCTGAAGGAGGTGAGGCTGAAGATGGAAGGGCTGGAGATGAAGACCCAGGACCTGGAGGGCTCCCTGCGCACCAAAGCCATGGAGCTGGAGGTGTGTGAGAACGAGCTCCAGCGCAAGAAGAACGAGTCCGAGCTGCTGCGGGAGAAGGTGAACCTGCTGGAGCAGGAGATCGTGGACCTGAGGACGGAGCTCGCTGTCCTCAAGGAACAGCTGAGCGAAGCCCGGGAAGTGGCCAGGCCCTGTGCCATGGTGGACGATGCTCAAGCCCTCCAGGGAGAGGTGGAGAGGCTGAGGGCAGAGCTGAAGGCTGAACGGGACAACAACGAGCAGATGACCTCTGGCTTCCAGCACGAGCGGCAGACGTGGAAGGAAGAGAAGGAAAAGGTGATTCACTACCAGAAGCAGCTGCAGCAGAGCTACCTGCACATGTACAAGAGGAACCAGAACCTGGAGAAGATGCTCCAGCAGCTCGCTGCAGGGGAAGACGGCAAGGAGCCCATCGAGCTGGAGATCCCTGGCGCCGATGTCCCTTATGAGGACATCATCGCCACTGAGATCTGAGCCAGGTCTGCCTTCTCCTCCTCGCAGCTCAGGGGTGGGCGTCTCTTCCAGGCGAGAAGCTCTGCCCCGCAGCTCAGCCTGCACCATGTACAGTTCAGATGAGCCATGTATTTATTAGTGGAGCTGGTGGCCTGGCCAGCTCGCCAGCCCTTCTCCCCGCATCGCGCCACGACGGTGCTCTCCGCTGCCTGTCGTGTTACAGAGGTGAACAAGCAACTCGTGCCAATGGTGACGTGCCAGCAGCTCCCCCTTGCCCCCCTTCTGCCCCCTTGTAGGGCTGAGAAGCTGGTGATGGGAACAGGACTTCAGCAAGTAATCTCCCATCAGATGCGCCAAAACTCCCCAGGGATGCTCCACTCCAGGCTCGGAGGGGTCCTGTGGCAGCACGGATGGGAACGGGGACACCACAGTCCTTTGAGAGGAGTTGGCCACAGCACATTTCCAGCAGCTCCCTGTTCACAGCCCAGAGGAAGCTCCACGCTGCTCTCACACCTCCTTGACCTTCCTCCGGTCAGTGCCAATCTCCAGGGTGCCACAGGACCGAGGAGCCACGTCCTGGCACAGGCTGCACACCCACACACCCATCCTCTGGCTGCTGCAGTGCCTCAGGAAGGACCCTACCCACACACCCCACCTCGTAACAGCCAACACCCCCACCAAAATCGCCTTTCACCCACGAGCACAGCCCAGCCCACCCCATCCCTCAGCCATGGTAGCACATCCATCCCTCCTCCCTGGACCCGCACAGCCACGGCGAGCCCAGCGTTCCCCTCACTGATGGACAAGGGCTCAGTGTCCCTTTTCTCCAGCTGCCAGACCTGCGGCTGGATTTACCAATTAACAGAAATTCCCAAGCCACAGCCTGATCCAAGGAAGCCACAGCCTGATCCAAGGAAGCCACAGCCTGATCCAAGGAAGCCACAGCCTGATCCAAGGAAGCCACAGCCTGATCCAAGGAGTGGGAACTGGCTCTGTTTGCCCCACACTCTCTCACTTACTCCCTCCCAGGATCTCCAGCTGCCTTATCTCCTCCCGTGCCTTTCCATCCACGGGATCCCAGCAACAGGAGCTGGTCAAAACCCAACCACTAATATTTTGGTTTCTACTCCAGCCCTTAAAATTCCCTCCTGCCACTGGCAAGTGGGTAACAAGGCTCCACCGCACATCACCAGCGGTGGCTCCCGTCCCCCACAGCTCAGCATGGGCCGGGTGGGAATCAGCCAGCATCCAGCTTTCCAGGGTGGAGGTGTCCAGCCAGGACCCCTCTGTGCTGCTGCAGTGGTATTTTAACTGCACGCTGTCTGTTTACCCACTAACAAGCTGGGCATCATCACCCAGGAAGCCCAATACAGGGTTATGGGGAGGGGGTCTTGCACAATCCCATCCCCTACATTCGGCCAAGGGCTCCACGCTGCGCACAAGCAGCACGATTCAGCACCCCTCAACCCTGTTCCAGCCAGCCTGCAGAGGCAACACACAGAAACCAGTCTGTGCCTTTCGCACCCACCCCCGAGCACCCCCCACCACGTGCTGCCCCGCGGCATCCCGGCCGGTCCCGGTGCCAGCACACAGCACGAGCCCATCCTCAGCCATGGTCCAGTGGAGAAAAGCCAGCCCCAAATCCCAGTTCCAGCCCTGCAGCTCTAGGTTGGGGCCACATCAGGTCAGGCAGCCTTTGCCCAGACCTGCTGCGGGATGGTTCGGAGAGCCGAAAGGTCGGGAACAGAGGGTGGCACCCAGCTCTGCTCTGGCTCAGAGAGGCCAGAAGGGATTTTCTGCATCATCCAAGCCATAGCCCTGCACCGAAGGCTCTGCACCCCACACCGGAGCCAGAGCACGGGCAGCCAGGAGCTTTCCAGTGCCAAACACCCGCGGGGGATACCGAGGGGAGCAGAGCTCTCCCCACCTTGCCCAGCCCTGCTCCCGCTCCATCCAGCCTCAGTGACACCACCCCAGCTCCCCGTGACCCCAGCTCCCCGTGCCCTCCCCAGCCAGCGCTGTATGATGTGATCGCCCGGAGGCGTCGCCGTGCTGCCTTTGCGCATCGCTGTGTGTGACCGTCCGTGTCGCTGGTGTGTCGCTGCCGGTGCGAGCCGCAGCCCTGCCTGCCCCTCAGCCCTGCCCGCCCCTCAGCCTGTACAGAGAATTATTTTTCTGCAGGTTTTTTGTTTGTTTTGTTTGTTTTTTGGGGTTTTGTTTTGTTTTTTTTTTTTTTTCGGATGTTATTTCTGGTGACCGCTGTAAACTACTGGTAATTTTATGTTTTTAATTTATAAATAAATTTTTAAAAACTTCACCTCTTGGAGTGTCTGGCTTGGCAGGGTTCTGTGCCCCTTCTCACATCCTCCTCCTCCTCCTCCCCAAGCCACAGCCCATTTATCACACCCCACCGAGGTCCCTTTGGGGACATCCTTCCACCTGGCCCTGCTGGTTTCCAGCCCTGCGAGCGCTTTGCAGCCTTATCTCTGCTGTGCAGCTGGGATAACTCATGCATGGAAATAAACCCACAACTTGCCTCTGGCAAACAGAGGGGGAATCAGAGAGGAGGTGATAATCCACCTGGCCCTGCTCCCAGCCCACCCCACCACAGGCTTCACCCTCCCAGCTCCACAGGCCAGTTTCCATCCTGACCCCACGCAGCCCAAAGCCCCTGTGGTCCCTGACCCGAGTCCATCTTCCCAGCCAGCACAGCCACTGGAAACAGTTACAGAGGGAGGGTTGGGGGCTCACACCACACTCAAACTCATCCCTACTCCCTCCCCAAAAGGGCACCCAGCACTGGCACCCAGCTCCCACCGTCGCTTTCCAGGGAAACCTGGGCTGTGCTCTCGCTGCCTGAGGCACGAGGGAAGTTTATTTTTAGAGCCTTTGCTGAGGAGGAAAGAGATAGAAAACCACATGTGAGGGCTCTCTGCTGAGCATCACATTCTGTTACCCATCACCTCCGACCATCACCTGCCAGGCTGCAGGGTGCTGCTGGCTTGGCCAAACCCTTCCCAGGCTTCTCCATGCATCTGGGTCAAGGGACCAGCAAGGAACTGCCTCCTGAGCTGGCTGCTATCCCTAGGTACATACCTGTCCTGCAGAGGTCACAACCAAATTGCAGGTGCTGTGGTGTAGCAGAACAGAGACTTACCAGGGCTTTGCAGCAGGAGTCAGGGCAGTTCCAAGAGCTACATCCCTCAGGATGCATCCACTTCCTTGGCAGAAGCCAAACCCCCAGCCCAGGAGACCCTGACCTGCTTCTGCCTTTAAAGTGAAGGTCCCACCCATTTCCCACCAAACCCCTAATGACTACTGATGAGAAAGAGCTGTGTCCCACCCCAGGGAGAGCTCAGAGCATCCCTTGCCTCTGGCAGCAGCAGCAATCAGCCCTTGTAGGGCTGCTGGGTGCCAAGAGCAGGGCTGGAGCAGAGGTATGAGGATGCTGTGAGGTTGCAAGGAAAGTAGAAGAGTGGAAAACAGCTTCAGTCTGGTCCCTGCTGCCCTGGAAGGAAGGAGCTAAACACAGACAATATCAGGGTAAAGCCATTCCCTTGTGCCCAGTGATTCCTCTGTGGCTGGTTGGCCACAAATGGGATGGCATCGGTGTCTGTCATAGCTCCTGGGCTGAGGAAGCAGCTGAGCACAAGGGCACAGTTAGCTGAGGTGATGGGGGGGCAAAACAGGAGCAGCAGCACCAGCTTGTGCATCCATCCCCCCATCACGGGGCTCCCTGCATCGTCCATGCTTTGGGTGAGCTCCTCTCCAGCTGCCCGTGGGCCAACCATCCTCCAACAGAAGGAGCCTGAATGAGTTGTTGAACTAATCAGGGGATGCAAATAAGCTGCAAGACAGAGAAGAGCTGATTTGCATCTTCTTTTAACACCCCGGTGCCACTGCACTGGTTTCTGGCGATGTGTGTGGGGGGAAGGCAGAGTCAGACCTAAAATCTCAGCAGAGACAAGACCGGGGTTGCCTTTGAAAGAGCAATTAAATGGAGCCACCTCTCGCTCTCGCAGGGTCGGAGGCAAAGCTGCTTTTGATGTGCAAATACCCTGCAGCAGCTCTCCCCACCAGCCTGCTCCCCTGCCTTGCATCTGCCAGGCCCAACTGAAAACCCAAGGGGGCAGGGTTGGGGGGTGGGAGGGGGTGTCCGGTGTTTGCTCTCCTCCCTCCTAAACAAGCCGACAGCTGGCGTGTGCTTCTCACAGGGCCCGACGGGCTGACATCAGTTGGTGAAGGGGGATCAGACCCCCAGGCAGTCCTCATTAGTCATTCCCCCCCCCCCCCCCCAAAAAATATAAAAGGGAAAGAAAACAGCATGTAAATGCAGCCAGGCAGCAGCTGGGAGATCAGCACGTCCCATTTCACATGGTACCTGCTGTCTCCACGCCGTGAAATATCGGGCTGTTTGTTTAGCATCTGCCTAAGAGCCGTGCCAGGAGCTGCCCGATGGGGGCTCATGAGACAGCCCGGCCCGCTGCCACGTAGAGGGGCACCCCTTCCTCCCAGTCCCAACTGCCCCTTTGCTTTCTCAGCCCTTTTTTCCCCAGCAAAGGGCTCTGTTCTCAGCTCAGTGCTAAAATAGCTGTGCTGCAAGCCCCAGCCTGCTGGCAGAGCCTGTGGCTGATGGGAGCTGAAGCTATTTTTGCTGTTCCTCCCTCCCAGGGCCCACACCAAGCTCAGGCTCTTTGCTCCGGCAGCTTCTAGTCTGTGGGACTGGCTCTGTCACCACCTGAGGACCTGCCTGGGGGTGCAGGGTGACAGCGAGTAACCCAGAGCCCCAGCCCTGCCCCTGCTCCCCACAAGCACCCCTCAAAAACTCAGGGGTCAGTGGCATCAGACAAGCTGAGGAGCATCCACATGAGCCCTGCTGCTTCCAGGGGGGCTGATTATTTCTGAAGTGCTGCTGTCTAAACCTTTAATAACAAAGCAAAGTCTTTTCCAGGGGATAGAGGACCCTCAGCAGCCCCCTCCTGCAGCACACCAGAGCTGCTCCCCAGCCTGGCCAGAGCCACAGAAGACATCTCATTCTTTCCCATTAGCTCCCCTCAGCTGGGAATGAGCAGAGCTTAATTGCTGTGAATATTCTGTTAATTGCAGAAGTGCTTTTGCTTTGCACTGAACCATTTTGGGAGCAGTGTTACCCCTGGGCAGGCACTGCCTGGCTCAGCAGCCCTCACCCCTCTTTCGGGAGCATTCAACCTTCATCCCCAGAGCCTGGCACCTGCTGCAGGACTCCAGGAATGCACCAGACTTTAGAATTCCTCCTTTTACTCCTGTTTTCAAACCCCACATGGGCAGATGGCAGCCTATGAGCTTGGTTATGGAGTTGTGCCTGTGCCCTGACCCTGGGCTCTCCCCTCAGAGGTGAGGGTTAAGCTGGGGCTAAACAGCCAGGAAGATGTCCAAAGAGTTTGGAAGAAGACTTTTTAGCCATGGGACATGTTTTTGCATACTAGATGCTCCTTCCTCTGCATTAAATGAACAGTTTTTCCAGCTCTGGGGGACAATCAAACCTCTTATTTTACACTGAAGGCCTGGAGTGTCCATTCTGATGAGGAACAGCACAGGAGCACAGTATGTTTCTCATCAGGACACACCACAGCAGCCCAGGGTGAGGATTCTTATTCTGAAAAATGAGCTAATGTCTTTATCTACCTCAAGGACTCTACTTCTGCACAAGAAACAGCTCGAATTATAGCACAGTAGAACATTTATAGGAGAAAACCCAAGGCAGCCTCAGGCTTTTATCAGTCAGAACAAAGGCTGTTTACAGCGGGGGTCAGCGCAGCTCGGATCAGGGCACAACTCTTTCAAGCTGAACAGCAAAGTCAGCACAACAGAAAGGTCTCTCCCCCCTCCCAGAGCCACTGGGATTGATGTGCACGCTGCTCAAAGGAGACCTCTGCTCTCTGGAGTGCATCAGGAACAATCCCACCCCTCTCCCTGTCTCAGGTGGGTCTCAGCCTCTCACCTTCCATGCTACAGGACGCCCCAGCCGATGCTGAAAGCTGTTTTCAGCCACAGAATCACAAGCAGCTTCTGTTTTGTTCAACACCTTCCATATTTAATTTATTTAGATATTCTCTACATTAAAGTCTTCTCATGCCAACAACTCCCAACCTCCCATCCCCTCAAGAAAAATAGACTTGACACAGCTTTAGGGTGGAATGCACTGGAAGAAAGTTGCTGTTGCATCCAAGTTACAGAGAACACTGAACAAACTATAGAGAGAACAGCACACAGGAGACGTCAGGGAAAGCTGGAATTAGCACACTGTCGTTTGAGTCATGTTAGCACCTTCCTAGACAAGCGCTGAAGGCGTTCAGAGAGGTGCAACATGCTTTGGTTAGCTAGACCAGAGCTTAAGACTACAAGAAGCCTGGAAAAAAGCAAGCAAGCCTGCCAGCACTGGGCTTGGAGCCTCATCTGAACCAGTTTGGAAAGAAAAACCAACCCAAAGAACAACACAGAAGTGAATTGAGTAGCCAAGCTTGCAGTGTTTGGGAATGCTGAGCTCTCCTGGCTAGCCAAACCTGTGCCTGGAGTGCAAACCACAACAGTTTCAAACACGACTCTGGACCCAGCGCCACCTGGAAGAGGCTTCATAGCAGAATTCAAAATATCCATTCACACCCAGTCGCTTTCTCCTGTCCTGTGGTTTAGTACAAGACACACTGTAAAGCTCATCTCCCACCAGCACAACTGTGTCAGGCGTAGAGTGGGGTGTTTCACACCTCAGAATCCCCCTCAGTAGCAGCACAAAACCTCAGATTACCTACAGTTCCACCCATGGGGCACAGCTGGCTTCAGAATGCTTTAGCTGCTGTTTTGTGTCTCTGGCATTTCCAGAATTCCAAGAGGAAAAAAAGAAAAGGGCAAGTAGGAAGCTTGTAGAGTAAACTTCATATCTGAAACCTTTTATTCAGTCATTAAGCCTTGTCATGCTACCTTCATGTAGCAACACACCAGCCTGTGACCTCTGAAGAGACCCTTTGCTAGTGGAAAAGCACCTAGTGTCCTCTGTCCATGCCCACATTTAAGAATCTTAAGCTATAGGTGGAAAAAAACCCCCATCAACTCGCATTTTTCAGGAGTGTCTGCTGTCACACAGCACACTTACTGCTGATTAGCCTGGTCTTCAGGCACAACAGCAGGACAGCAGAGTGCCATCTGTCCTACCAGCAGCACAGCAACCATGCACGATCAGAGTGAGCAGATGCTTTGGACAAAAGGAAGTCACGTTTGCTCTCTCATGTTTTCCAAACCACGTGCTCCTGGTTGGAAAGGAAAAGATTTGCAATTTCTGGTAATCCTCAGACATTCCCCTTGAAATGTCTGAAAAAGGTCCAGTTCAAAACAAGAAAACCAACCCTGAAGCTTTGTGATAGCTATTGCACTTTTGTAAGAGCTGGCCTAAAATAGTTTCCTGAAGATCCAGGCTTTGGAAGAAAGGATATTTTAAAATCTGGTATCAGTGTACGTTGAAACACTGGCACAAAAAGTCACCTATTCTTGGTTTTAATTGTAAGGGCGACAAGTAAACACCAACACATGAAGAAAAGAAAACAAACAGCATTTCACAGAGCAAAGAGTTAAGAGATGAAGCTGTGGCTAGTGCTTGGCAGTTGAATCGCGAGGATAGAACTCAGCCAGTGTTGTCTGAGGGATTCTCTTCAGCATCTCCTTGGGGAAGATTCGCAGGAGCTGCCAGCCGATGTCCAAGGTCTCGTAAACAGTGCGGTTTTCGTAGGGACCTGCAGAGAGCAGCCAGAGACTGAAGCATCTCACCACCAGGCAGGGCTGAGAAGAAGCCCTTCTAGGCGTTATTACACACTGGGATGTTCATGGAAGAGGCAACTTACCCTGAGCAATGAAGTTCTTCTCAAACTTCTGCAGAAACTCCAGATACAGCAGATCATCCGAGGTAAGCGCTTCCTCACCGACCACAGCCTTCATAGCCTGCACATCCTTCCCGATAGCATAGCAGGCATACTGGAAGGGACAGAAACAGAAATGCTTTTACCTCAATCAGCCACGTAACAGTTTCTGTTCCAACTCAAAGGGTCTCAACGAAACACTCAGCAAGGCTTTGAAGCAGCCTCGGGAGCGTTCTGGATCGCAGCTGCTTGGCATGCCCTTTATGGGCCCTTCAGTGGAAGGTGTATTTGAACTACAAGGGGGTTTTTACACACCAGTTGGTTGGATACATCTGCATGATCCTTCCTAGTCATGCCCTCTCCGATAGCTGACTTCATCAGTCGAGACAAGGAGGGCAAGACGTTAATAGGTGGGTAAATCTGGAAGAGAGAGACATCCAATCATTTCAATACGAACACTGCAAAGAAGGACAGAGTAGCTTTAAATAGGTTCCAAGCTGTGTGGTACACACCTGCCTGTTATGCAGCTGCCTATCCACATAGATTTGTCCCTCAGTGATGTACCCGGTCAAGTCAGGAATAGGATGAGTAATATCTGTAAGAAGAACACAACAGTTTGACAGTTTCCAGACCTTTTATATCTAGCACTGATGCAGCAGCTTTCTGCATTTAAATGGTTTCTAAAGTACCACCAGTTAGAACCTCCATATATATCACTAAGTGCTCTTATGCAAGGATTAGAGCTGTAAGCACTCCTGACAGGAGGCTGGAGAACAGCCCTGAAGAGGGCAAAGCATTTCTGTTAGCAATACAGACCCCAAGGAGGCAGCCCAGAACTGCAATACCCACATGGAAACCTAAAGGCCACAGGACTTTATCTTGCTCTGTGTCCAAACAGCAGCAGTTTGCTCTAAAGCAAGTGCTAGGTAGTAAAACCACCTGAATAACTCACCATCGTTGGGCATGGTAAGAATGGGGATCTGAGTGATGGAACCATTTCTGCCTTCCACACGCCCAGCACGCTCGTATATAGTAGCCAGGTCAGTGTACATGTAGCCTGGGAAGCCACGGCGGCCAGGCACTTCCTCCCTGGCTGCTGAAACCTGAGGCAAGCAGAGAAATGTTTCCAAGAAGTCAGATCACTCACACAGACCCACCTTTTCCCCTAATTAAGCTGCCACACAGACCCCTTTTAAGAGAAAGCTGTCACCACAACCACGTATGACAAGAGACAGAGGGAAATCAGAAGCTGTGATATCAAGCTGCCCAACACCACCAGGCACAAGTCCAGGTATCACAGAAGCAATAGATTGTTTTTTTAACTGCTGAGCATAGTCCCAGACAATTAGTGATTAACTAAAAGCCTCACTGGCTATTTGAGAATGCTCTGACTTAATTGTAACTGCTTGAGCATACGTTTACATTCCCTCTTTACACTCTGAACCCTCCCTGCAGGAGTTAATGACTGCATACCTCTCGCAGAGCTTCAGCATAGGAGCTCATATCTGTCAGGATGACCAACACGTGCTTCTCACACTGATATGCCAAGAACTCTGCTGTTGTGAGAGCCAGGCGAGGCGTGATAATGCGCTCGATGCTGAAATAGAACAGTAGGGCATTACTTGTGACAAGTGCTTTCAGGCTGCAAGGTAACAGGTTGAACTGACAAATACTTTAAAACCCTCTGAAAATCTGCTAGGTGCACCAACAGGAGTGCCAGCATTTCACTCAGTGACATCTGGCAGGGCACCCAGCGAGGCCTCAGCTTCCAGTTGACTTGTTTTTCCCTGCTTTTTGCCCAGCCATCACAGTGTAACTACTCACGTTGGGTCATTGGCCAAATTCAGGAACAGACACACGTTGTCCATGGACCCATTTTCCTCAAAGTCTGATTTGAAGAACCGAGCAGTTTCCATGTTCACCTAAATCACAATATTAAGGCATCAGTTCCAGAACAGCTCTTAGCATACTCCATTTTGCATCATATTAAGGCCCAAACACCTCATTAATAATCCATAAACAACGTTATCTACCATGAAGACTCCTCTACATTCCCAGAATGAGTTATTATTGGAATTCCAGGCTACAAATTCTAAGTTTAAGATACTTTATCCGATCAGACAGGCTTTGGTACAGTACTTGTGGCCATCTGGGCTTTGCAGTCATTCAGCCAGCCAATTTAGCACTGCTTAGTTGTGTCAGACATACTTAGCGTACTTTTAAACCAGTAAAAGTTTGGAATTAGTCACTGCTACTCTCAGCACTGGCTTACTTATTACACAAGCATCATTTTCCTCCCACAACACTGACTTACACCCATAGCAGCAAACACAATGGCAAAGTTTTCTTCGCTGTAGTCCATCACATCTTTGGATTTCTTCACCAAGCCAGCCTGGCGACAGATCTGAGCTGCAATCTAAGGGGGGAAATAATAACATTTTGGTCCATCTGTATATTTGATGCCATCACACAGACCAGATTTTAATTTAGTTTACTTTTTAACCCCGGTGAAATGCAAGGCACTGTTTAGGGAGCAGCTTTGAGTACTCACTTCATTGTGGGGCAAGCCAGCAGCTGAGAATATGGGGATTTTCTGTCCCCTGGCAATACTGTTCATACCATCTATAGCAGAAATGCCAGTCTGAATCATTTCTTCTGGGTAGATACGACACTGGGGATTGATTGGCTGGCCTGTACATTTTTTGAGAGAACACATGTTATTCCATGCACAAGTTTGAAGCTTGTTCAAACTACCACTGACCTCCAGCACGATCTCTAAGGCTCACAGCAAAAGGCACAAACCTCACTGTCAGACCTATAAATCTTTAGATGTGCCTGATCAAACCAGAGCCTTTTGTACATCCCAAGCCTCTGGCATTCTATGGGCATGTAATAGTAAGGGTGCTTTCAAGAAAAGCCTGTCAGGTTATTAGCTTTTTATCTTTGGAGGCTGTATAATTAAGAAAGCTTACACACACTTCAAAGAAGCTCTTCCAAGCATTACTGAAAACAGTTATTTTCTGCTGCCTGATCGTCCTGCACTTGTCTAAATTTGAGTTTGATGCCACACATACTTAAAAAATAAGATTAAACTCCCTCTAACAGTTAGATCCTATGTTCAAAACCAAAATGATGGCAACATTCAAAAGTTAGAAACACCAGATTTGTCTTTAACTCCATGCCAGAAATGGACATGGAACATACCCATGATGTCAAGGAAATCTTCAGCCAAAACAATGGGGCCTCTGTCTATAGGTTTTCCTGATCCATTAAATACTCTGCCTGCAAAAAACAGCAATAAAAAAATCAAACTGTGAATTACTGAAAATATGTTAATACATGAGGAGTCTGCTCCTTCTTCAAAGCAAGATGCCATTGCTTACCAAGCATGTCCTCAGACACGGGGGTTCGAAGAATATCCCCAGTAAACTCACAAGAGGTTTTCTTAGCATCAATTCCTGAAGTTCCTTCAAATACCTGTACATGTAGCAGAAAAAAAAAAGCCACACAGAAGAAAGGAGTAAGTATTGTGCTTTACAAAACACACCAGAACTCTGCTTCACAGCTTGAGAACTTAAATCAGCCACAGGGCAGTAAAGCAAGGCAGTGCTCTCTCTGCTGAGGATTTGAGCAGCAGCTTGCTAGTACAAACCCTCATGGAAAAGCTAGTTGAAAGGGAATTCATGAGGTGTATCAGCAGCAGCCAAGCCCAGCGCCGTTCCTTTGATCTCAAGTATTCCCCTGTGCCAACAGGGTAAAGTTCTTCAGATAAGAATTAACATTAACAAGAAACAGCTGCTTAGAAGAAATACCTGCACCCACACAGCACAGGAGCTGATCTTGAATCTAATACTCTACAATTACAGCACAATTACTTTAATCTAGGGGGAGATGCAACTAAAAAGTCACCGTGCTCCAGTTCTCCATCCTGTAAAATTACTCTGAGTGCAAGTGGCACGAATAAGTAGGTGATTTTCTAATTCACAGTAGCAGAAGAATGTATCACAAGATAGATCTGACACAGCTCAGACACACACTGATCCCTGCTCGTACCTGAACTACTGCTTTGGAGCCACTGACTTCCAGAACCTGCCCACTTCTTCTGGTGCCATCAGGAAGAGTCAGATGGACAATCTCTGCATATCTAGGAAACTGAAGATGAGCAAGAAAAACGACGGCAAACATTAAAACCCAGAAGTGTCATCAACCCAAAGTTATCAGCTTCAAGCAAGCTCAAGCTTAGCACCTCCTTTTTTTATAAACTGATTTTAATCGTCAAAACAAAGCTCACTAAGACAACAAAAATGTATCAGGCCAAGGCCATTTTTACAGGGACTGACCAGCATTTGCTCAGAGCTGCAGGAAGACCTGACAGAACCTGGTCAAAAAAAAACCCAGCATCCCAGAGACACTAACACAAAGCTGTGACATGGCATCTGACAAGAAAAATAAGCTGGGTTTTGCCTGCATCTGTTGCTTACCTTCCACAGTAACTTGTCAGGGAGTTGAAAACAAGCCCAAGCTGTTTACAGTTCCCTTTCACAAAGCACTTAAGCTCTGGTAACAAAAAGGTCAAGAAGGAAGTGAATTGTGTATTTTGGTGTTCAAGTTCACATAACATTTTGGGGGTTTTGATAAAATTGAAACACCGTTTCTTTCCCCCAACACTTTCAACTCTGTCCCTTTCTTCCTTAGCTTTACAGCAACTTGTGTCTTCTCATTTATCTCAGCAGTGAGAAACATTAACTTGGATTAAAATTGCTCAGCAGACTCAAGAATTTCACAGGGTCTGGATTTAACCTGTCACAGCTTCTCATAAACTCTCCCTCAAAAACCTTTATCCATTTAACATCCCAGGACATATTTAAAAGACAGGTAGACAAGGGGCTTAGGGATATGGTTTAGTACTGGTCAGGTATAGTTGGACTCAGTGTTCTCAGAGGTCTTTTCCAACCTGTTGATTCTGTGATGAATAACCTGAATCTTTACCTTAACTTGATCCAAGATAACCAGTGGACCGTTCACACCAGATACAGTTTTGTAAGCTGAAAGAAAGCAAGCCACAGGTCAGGTACTTCCTCAGAACAACAGAAGTCTCATCCATAATGTTCTCCATGTTTAATTCCCAGGTTTGCACATTGTGGGCACAGCTCTGTACCACTTCTGTGTTTATCATGAACTCTACAAGAAGGATTAGGTACTGAACTGTGTGGCCAGGGTGCTTTTTGCTGCTACTTGCAAAGCACCTGAGGTAAGATTAAGATAGACAATACCACCCTTTTCTTGTAGGCTTGACATTTTAGGCTAAGCAAAACAGACAGTTACAAGACCTTTAAAGAGCAGACATAACATCCATAACTTGTGATAAAGGAGTAATCATGGGTGCCACCACAGTTTACACTCAGCAAGTGGTAAGATGACCTTATTATCAATACTCAACTTCAAGGTTGCTGCTTCTTTTTGTTTAACCACAGAAGTGTCCTGCTGCACAACACTGAAACACAAAAGCCTGGCCTTAGTGAAGCAAGCACACCTCAAGTGCTGATCAGAACTTCCCCAGTAAGCTGTGGGGTTTAGGGCACTGGGGAAAAGAAGCTTTATAAAACCTTCCCTGTCTCCTGAAAAAAGGCCAGTGCACTATAAAAGGTTGAATTTCATCTCAGCCAGACTCCTCCTACTGTTGGGTTATCCTGGCTTAACTTAAGGACTGACACCTGATAGATTGAAGGCCACGCTGAGCCAGCTCACCAGAAAGAAGGCTCATGTCTTAAACATCAGCAGCTCAAGTATTAGCACTGCACACAAACTCTGAGGCACTGAATGCCCAGAGTTCACCTCCACCAGCCCAGCATGACTTGAGCCACAGATAAAAGCAAGGTTGAGTCACAAAAGGCTTTATCAGGGTCACAAGGAACAGTGACCAAGAGCGACTGTTAATCACTTATCCCTGGGAGGGAAATATGAGCAAGTGGAGCCATTTGCAGAACAGGAGACATCCCACCACGCATTCCCAGTCATGCTACAAGGCAGAGGAATCAGGCACTCGTGGTATAAGGGAAGATCATCAATTCCACCAGCACCAGGCCCCAGGGAATCATCTGGCTTAGACACTTCAGTCTGGCACACCCACAGTGTGCTGTCTAGACCACCAACACCACAGTGTTTACACTTAAGCAAACAGTTTGAACTGTTGCAATGTAATCTCTTTAAGAGCAATAATCAAACCTGCATCAGATAAGGGTTGAGGGTCACTGGGACTGGGAGAGAGTCTAAGGCTGTGAAAATCCTCCTAAACACCGAGGCACAACATGCATCCCTAAATTAGTCTTAATCAAAAGCACAAGCTGGGCTGCTCCTTTCACCCGAGCAGGAACTGCACAGACATTATGCCACAGGGAGGATGTTGCTTAGACTGCAACAGCTTGCAGCCCACTGTCCTTGAGAAATGGAAAATGTTATCTTGAGCAAAGCATTTCATCTCATGACTGTCTCATGAGCGCTTCCTCCTCAGCCAGCGGGAAAGGGCTCACACTCCTTGCTTTGTCCACAAGAAGACATTTCCTTGACATCAATCAGCATCAATTCCCCTTGAAAGCAGCTCACCACAGACTCAAAACTCCCGTTTCCAGTAAGACCAACAAGCTCTGTAACAAGCCAAAAGCTTGTTGTTTTCTACATCCAGCTTGCAAGCATCTTCAGTTTGAGCTAAAGCCAAAACCTACATGGAAACACATGAGTTGAATATGAAGTCACCTTGGCTCCAACCTTGACAGAAGGCTCCACTCCAGATAAAGCACAGCAGTAATGGTAACAAATTGATCTGGCTTTCAAACCAGACTGACGTTTCCAAAGACACCACTGGAGAGAAGCTCCTTGGCTACACCTTGTAAGCACTCATGCTACTTAGGTAGGGAGGTAGACTTGCTCATGAAATGACTACCTACATCCAAAAAAAGGCCACAAAAATCACACCTTCGAGCAACTCTGCCTCTCCCCCAACTACACTGCAATAAAGCTTTTTCAAGACTATTGTATTTCCTCTTTTCCAGCACATTTCTCAACCTCGCTTTACAGGAACATTATCCACAGCATCCCCTGCGCCCCACGGCTGCTTTCAGTTCCTGCTAGAAGGCACGGCTTCTCCTGAAGGGCACCAGAGCGGCCTATGCTACCCAGCGGCCCACAGGCTCCCGGGGTCAGCGTGCGATGCGCTCCGGCGCTCAGACGGGACGAAGCCGGGAACGCAGCACGGTGGCATTAAAAGCCCAGCTCCGCTGGGACAGCGGCGCCCAGAAACCCCCGCACACCCCCGGGCCAGCCCAGCGCCCGGGCCTCTGGGGAGGCCGGCTCTGCCCCAAGGAGCGGCCCAAGCCGCCGGCCTCACCCACCGGACCTGCGGCCCGCCCGGCTGCGGGGCGGCCCAACCCGGCCTGCTTGCTGCCCGGCGAGCGCCCGCCCGCCCCCGGACCGGGCCCACCCTCTGAGGCGCCCCGGGAAACCCTCCCGCCCCGGGCCCCGCACTCACTGAGGCGCGGCTGCGAGATGTAGTCGCGGGTGAGAGCCGCCACCTGCTCCCGCGGCCCGCCGGGCCCGGCGCCGTTGACCAGCCCGCGTACAGCCCGCACCGCCGCCATCTTCCGCAGCGCCCGGCCCCGCCGCGCATGCGCTGATATAGCGGCGCCGCGCAGGGCCCCGCCCGGCCGGAGCGGCCGCAGCCGGGGCGGGGGAGAGGCGGGAGCTGTCCGGGGTGCTGGGGAACGGGGAGAGGCGGCAGGGACACGGGGGGAAGGGGAAGGGGGGAGAAGGGAAAAAGGGAAGGGGAAAAGGGGAGAGGGAAGTGAAAGAGAAGATAAAGGGAAGGAAAGAGGAAAAAAATATAAAGGGAAAAAAGGGAAAAAAGAGAAAAAAGAGAAAAAAGAGAAAAAAGAGAAAAAAGAGAAAAAAGAGAAAAAAGAGAAAAAAGAGAAGAGAAAAAAGAGAAAGAGAAAAAAGAGAAGAGAAAAAAGAGAAAGAGAAAAAAGAGAAGAGAAAAAAGAGAAGAGAAAAAAGAGAAAGAGAAAAAAGAGAAAGAGAAAAAAGAGAAGAGAAAAAAGAGAAAAAAGAGAAAAAAGAGAAAAAAGAGAAAAAAGAGAAAAAAGAGAAAAAAGAGAAAAAAGAGAAAAAAAGAGGAAAAAAGAGGAAAAAAGAGGAAAAATAGAAAAAAGAGAAAAGAGAGAAAAAAGGGAAAAGAGAGAAAAAAGGGAAAAAAGAGAAAAAAGGGAAAAAAGGGAAAAAAGAGAAAAAAGAGAAGAGAAAAAAGAGAAAGAGAAAAAAGAGAAAAAACAGAAAGAGAAAATAGAGAAGAGAAAAAATAGAAAAAAGAGGAAAAATAGAAAAAGGAGAAAAAAGGAGAAAAAAGGGAAAAAAGAGAAAAAAGAGGAAAAAAAGGGGGAAAAAGGGAAAAAAGAGAAAAAAGAGAGAAAAGAGAAAAAAAGGAAAAGATAACAAAGAGAAAAAAATAGAAAAAAGAGAAAAAAAGAGAAAAAAGCCCAGCTCCCTCAGCCTCTCTCCATAGGGGAGCTGCTCCAGCCCTCTGAGCATCTTTGTGGCTCCTCTGAGCCCTCTCCAACAGTTCTACATCTTTATTGGGGGCCCAGCTCTGGACACAGGACTCCAGCTGGGGCCTGTGGTTTAGCACAGGACAGGAGCAGTTGGACTTGATGATCTTAAAGGTCTTTTCCAACCTGGTGATTCTGTGGTTCAGAGAGCAATCTCCTTGTGCCAACCCTGCTGTCAATTGAATACACCAGAATCACAGTCAGCCCGCAGAGCCGGTGTGAGGTCCACTCTCAGCCATTTTTCAGGCCCATATCCTATGCTGGGTCTCCAGACAGCCCATAAATTCTCTTCTACTTTTCATTACATCAGAAATGTTCACTATACTTTACTACCTCAGTCTGGCCAGGAAGAAAATTGTAGTCATCTTTTATTTTTTTTTTCATAGGGTTATTGGAAAAAAAAAAAAACCCATCAAACTCATGGGAAGAATTTATATAGGGTTATATAAAAAAACCCAAACAACTAAACTCAGAGAGAACTGCCTGGAAAAATTGGATGGAGAAGTGGAAACGTTCCCAAAGCATGTCTGAGGAAGTTTCCCCATCATCACCACAAAAACAAGTGATGGGACAACTCAGTGTCCTTCGGCTGCCTAATGAGATGGTGTGCTGACCCTGGGGCACAGGAGAGAAAAACCAAACCACAACAAAAACCCCCAAACCACCATCTCCACATGCCTCTCCTCACCTGAAGGAGAAGCTGAATTCTTTTCTCTCCAGAGCCCAAGGCAGAGCTGAGCAATTCTGAGCTCCCTCAGCAGATGGTAGTGCTGTACTGCTCATCCCCTGCCTGCTCTGCACATACTTAGAAAGTCATTTCCAGGCTTAGCCATTCCATTCTCAGCTCGTGAAACATATTTAAAGGCTTCAACTTCTGCTCTAATGCACACACAGGGAATTCTTTGGGAGGATGTACTCATCTCACGTTATTTGCAATAGGTTTTGGCCATGTTGAAGCCAGATAAATGGCCTCAGTGGCAGATTTACACGCCAACAGAGGAAAGGTGAATATGTTTAGGATTTATTTTCCTTCTCTGCAGTAAATCTCTGTATCCTGAATGAATGATGGCATCAGTTTTGGTTTAAAAAAAAAAAAAAAGGAATCACAGAGAAAAGTGTCAAAAGTTTAAGAAAACAGGAATGATGGAAGAAAAGAGATCACACTGGCAATGGGATTTGCAGTAACTTACCCATGCATGGATATCATTTCACATCCAGCTCTGCTTATGAGACACTGGCCTTGTTAGTCCAAGAAATCTCTCCTTGATCCTGGAGAACAAACAGACCTTGTAACAGCGTTGGGAATGGCTGAGAACGGGCACCCCACTATCACCATCTTTCTGTGGGGAGGAGGCAGGGGCAGAACTCGGATGCAGAGGGACCACAACCTGCCGATACCCAGTGGAAAGATGAGATTGCCCTGCACCTCTCAGGAAACACAGGCTGAATGGGTGCATTCTGCCCTTAAAAATACTTCCGTCCACTATGAATGCTTACCAGCACGCTTACAAACTTGGAAATCCTGGAAAGCTGAGCTACATTGTGGATTAGGCAGAGACCTTGTCAGCATCCTACGGACCAGCCCACAGCCTGAAACCCAGTGATGTAAGTATTTCCCTTTTTCTATTGAAGAAGAGCTTGCTTTCGGTTTATTTTCCTTCTAATTCAGCACATAGCAGAAAAACCTGCCTGAGAAGGGATGTTTTGGAGGGAGCTCCTTGTACCACATCCCACAGGAGCAGCGGCAACTCTTGTACCACCTGCACTGGGGAGTGCTGGACGTGCAGCTCCTTCCCAGGCTGGAAAGCAATGCAGATCTCCACGAAAAGCCTCCATGCAGACCCTTCAGAAGCACCCCCAGCTGCTGCCTTTTCAGCTCTGCACCCTGCAGAAGCCTCTCCCACCCACGCAGAGAGTCCTTCCCCACTTGCTGGCTGATGCATCTCCTTCACCACGTGCCCAGTGCACACAGCAGCAGCGACACACAGGCGTCAGCCCACACACCGGTACCTGCTGCCAACACCCGTGGGCTCAACCCGGTAAACACGCACGTAGGGCCCACAGTGACACACAAACATGTGCAGAGGGAGCAGGGAAGAATGACTGATGTGATGTCCCTCTTTCATCAAACTGTGCTCCCCAAGTTTTGGAGTTATAACCGTAACTCCCTGGGGGTGCTGCAGGGCTCGGCGGTGAAATCTGCGTGGTTCTACCCTGGGATGTGTCACACGGAGTCAGGGGTGGAATGAGGGTGGCTGTACCAAGGACCTGCAGCTTCAGGAAGCAACAGAACAGCCAGCAGTCACTGGACAGCAGCCCAAGACCTAGATATTTTATAAATGCATTTCCCAGGGACAGTTAGTGGTGCCAGCCTTGCCTCCAGCGATGAATCTGCTTGCTGCCACTCATGCAGTGGGGTAGAGCAGGCTTCTCCCACAGAGCAGAGCACCGTGCAGTCCCAGGGCAGCGTGCTCAGTGTGCTCAGACCCAGGGAAGAGTTAAGGTGCTTGGAGGGACATAAGCTTGATGAAAGCTGGGAGAGCGGGTGCCTCAGCTGCAGAAAAACACTCCTGCCTCTCTCCTCCCTGTCCCGCTCAGCCCACCCCACCATCCTGCTCTGACGCAGAGGGAGCTGCAGGGCGGAATGGGACTTGTTTGAGGTTCCAATTAAATCTCCATGGAAGAGGGACACTCATATCCTCTTCTGATAAAAGGCAATCATAAATCCTCCAGGAGCAGCAGCTGCAGACCACACCACCTCCCACAGCAGAGCTGGCTCCTCACACCGAGATGGGCTCCAGGGTAAGAGTTCATTTTCCTCTGCTCCAAGCAACAGGTTTGCATCAAGAAGGGGACAGGGTTTGTGGTTTGAGATATAAGGGCTAGTCTCCATGTCTTTGCTGCCTGTGCTTCCTTACCCATTCTGTCTAATTTATGTATGCATTTATGTATATACGTTCTCTTGCATTAAGTCTATTATTTGGTCTTTGCTGCTACTTGGAGGTACAGCGAGAAACACCCGTTTCCCAGTGAAGTGGCTTGTGTGGCACTCATATTCCATGATAGAGGGCTTGGATGGTTTGTTTTTTTAATTAAAAATTGATAAATATAATTGGCTGGGATTTCAGGAAACCACAGGAGTATTGGAAAGAGACATAGTTCGGACTCAGCTCCATCCATTTTGCCACTTAGTCTCTGAAGTGCCTATGAGCTATAAGAATGTAAATAGCTAATTGTTTGGCTGGTTGAGTGCAAATTTCTGATTGATATTTTCAGTGTGGCCAAGCAAGCAATCTTCTCTCCATCCCTCTGAAGCTCTGATCCTAATCACCTATCTTCGGCTTTTAAGTCCTGTATCTTGCCATGACATTTCAATTAGGTCAAATGAAAAGACATGTAAGGTAAATGAATTTCCTTGGAGACCTAATTTAATCTCCAAAGAACAAACATGGAATAAAAGATGTAGAGATTACCACAGATAAGCTACTGGCTTGATCTGTGCTTTGAGTCTTTGGAAGAAGACTTAAATGATGCCTTGGAGCAGGTACAGGATGTGTCAGGAGAATGGAAATGGGTTAGAGCACACTCCATCTGCAACGTTAAAAGCAAGCTTGATAAAACCACGGTCTGTGATAGCAAAGCTGGTGGTCCCAGCTCGCAAGGAAGAGCATCCAGCTCTTGGAGGACACAGACACTAAGTGACCTCAGCAGCTGCCTTCCCAGGGGAGAAGGCATGTGAGCTGGGGGAGGTTGTAACCCAGATTGTTTTCTTTAAAGGCTGTAGGAGACCTTCAACCCTGAAGACCAGGAGCCAGCAGGAGCCAAGCTGTGAGCTCCAGGTTCTCAGCCATGCCAGCAGATGCCCAGCGTGTGCCCTGGCGCTGGCTGGCTGCAGGCAGGGCGTCACGGAGGCTGGTGTTGGTGGTGGTGTTCGTCGCGCTGTTGCTGGACAACATGCTGCTGACGGTTGTGGGTACGGTGTGCGGCTCTTGCTGTGCTCTTTGGGTGCCGCCTTGGGGTTTCGGCTCCTTGGTTGGTCTCTGGGTGATGCTGGCAAGGTCCCTGAGCTGTGGGGAGGGCTGAGTGCTGGGAGCTTGCCGATGTCTGGCCAGCACCATTCAGTTCAGCCACATGCCAAGTCAGCAAATGAAACACAATCACTAACTAATCCCTTCCCTGGCTTTTCTTTCAGTACCAATCGTCCCCACCTTCCTTTATGCAACAGAATACGAAGGTGCCAACAAGTCTCTTGCCCCAGCCTGGACTGAGCCAGCTCCTCCAGCCTTGAAGCCTCCTTTCTCTTCAGTGTTCTCCTATTTTGACAACACCACGGTGACTATCTCTGTCTCAGGCTCCCCCAGCACCTTGGAGCTGGTGAACAGGACAGAGCGCAGCCCCCTGCCGCAGCCCCCCACCAGCAGCCCCCCACCAGCGAGTGGCTGCCTGGAGGGTGAGGAGTTCCTTGCCAAGGAAAATGTCCGTGTAGGGCTGCTCTTTGCCTCCAAGGCTCTTGTACAGCTGGTGGTCAACCCCTCCGTAGGGCTCCTGACCAACAGGTAGGTCAGAGACCTAGGTGTAGCCCTGAAGGACAGGCAGCTCCTACCTGCTTGTGAAATCTCACATCCACATCTTCAGGAGAATAGAGACGTGTGTGTTAGGGCTGGGCTGCAAGACCAGACCTCATCCTGGAATGAGGAATCCTCCTTGAGATGGTGCCTCTTTTCTCCCCTTGCAGGATAGGATATCACATCCCCATGTTCATCGGATTCGTCATCATGTTCCTCTCCACAGTCAGTGAGTATTGTCCTTCAGTCTGCCCTCCAAACAGCAGCACAGGAGAAAATACTTTGGTCTGTGCCTGCACCACTGGCTCTGTGCAGGGCAAGAGGGTGAGAGCAGAGGAACTGGTCACCCAAATCAGTGACAAGAAAGGACAAGCAGCACCCAGCACCCTCCAGCACCCAAGCTGGTGCAAGCTGAAGCTGCCATTACCCTCTCAGGGTGTTAACGCTCAGTCAGCAGTTCTGCCTGATGTTGTCTGTCTCCTTCCTCTGCAGTGTTTGCTTTCTCAGGCACCTACACCCTGCTGTTCATTGCCCGAGCTCTCCAAGGCATTGGGTCATCGTTCTCATCAGTTGCAGGTAACTGTCTTAGCTATGCCATAGCCTTCTACATCAGTCTGGGTTCCACCAGCACTGCAGGAACAACCAGCAGCATGGACACGCTGGGTGCCTTCCTCAGCTTCGAGCGCCTCCTCCTTGCTGCACCTGCCTGGCTGGTGTAGACAAGGGACCAACACAGCCCAGCCAGCAAGCAGAAAAATCCCCCCAAAGCCCAGGCAGCTTGCAGAGAGGAGCCCCCCTCCCCATCATGGCAGCAGCCAGCCTCACATGCTTCTGCCTTCTCTCTGCTCCCAGGCTTGGGCATGCTGGCCAGCGTGTACACAGACGACTTTGAGAGGGGCAACGCGATGGGGATCGCTCTTGGAGGCTTGGCCTTGGGTGTGCTGAGTAAGGAAACCTTGTTCCCAACTGGGTCTAAATGAAGGGTATCTCCAGAGCCTCTCTGGCTTGCCCCTGCCTGGCTGTGCTCCTTCCCTGACGGGATTCCCTGGGCATAGCTGGCCTGTCCTCCTCTTTTCCTCTGCTCACTCTCCAAGGGCAGCACCCACAGGGCCCAACACCTTCCCCAAACCCCCATTGGGACACTCAGAGAACACCATGCCAGCACAAGCCCAGCACTGCTGCTATGTGACACTACCTTTCCCTTGCAGTCGGGGCTCCCTTTGGCAGCGTGATGTACGAATTCGTGGGGAAATCATCTCCCTTCCTGGTCCTGGCACTCCTTGCTCTCCTGGATGGAGGTGAGAAACCCAATAGCTTAATCCAACCCCTTAAAAAAAAGAAGAAAGAAAAACAAATAATCACAGGAAAAGCTTTAAATGGAGACATTTCTGGGAACATCTCATAGGGCTTGTGGGAAGGAAGAGGCAGATTAATACAACACATGTAATACCATCAGCACTGGTTAATCTGTTATTGCTAAATCATATGTTTTCTACCAGCAGATTGATTGACACAGCAATAGAGCAAGAATTAGTCCCTCATTACTTAATAAACCCCTTGATTGCTTTAATGGCTTGAGCAGCACATTCAGTAAAGCTCTTTGAACTGCAAATTCTTTGTGAAAGGCACACTTGTCTGGCGCCTCTTCACCATGGCACAGAGGAATTAGACTTTGCCAGCAGACAGGGTGCTCCTTGTTCCTTCTCCGATAGCTGTATCACAGATGCAGGCCTCAGGAGCATAGATGCAGCCATCGGTGTAACAGCAAAGCCAGAGATAGCAGAGACATGCATTTATAGTGGGAGGCATTAAGCTAATTAAATTATAGTCACAGTTACAGCCTTTGCCTAGATGGGATGCAAGACGTCTTTAATGAAGCGTGTAAGAGCTTTTGGAAAATGAAACGTAGGTTCCTTACAAACCAAACTTTCTTTGTAATCCTATTCTTTTCCACATCTAATTTCTGTCATGCTCTAGCTGGGGCTCCCCAGCAGGCAGCTGGCAGGCTGATGGAGAGCATTTGCATATCTGACTGCCTCACAGGGTGACAAAACACTCTGAGTATCACTTGTTCACTTCAAGGAGCAGGGTTGGGACCCACCTCTCCCTCCACCCACTTGAACCATGTCCTCAAACACAGTCGCTGCATCCCCAGGGGCTCAAAGTGGTCAGGCTGGAGGAAAAGCCAGAGGGAAGCGCGGGGTGATGCGATGCCATCTCTGGAATTAAGCTAACACAGGTGTTTTCTTCCCAGCTTTGCAGCTCTGCATACTGCAGCCCTCCAAGATCTCCCCCGAGGTGAGTACAGACACGAGGATGAGTGTGAACTCACACACGACTCTCTGCTGACAGAACCCCTCCTTGCATCCCACAGAGCACCAGGGGCACGTCGGTGTTCACCCTGCTGCGAGACCCCTACATCCTGGTGGCTGCAGGTAAAGGCAGCTCCTCTTTGTGCCCTTCCTGATTAAAGAGAATCACTGTGCCTGCAGCAGAAGGTGGCTAAACCAGACCATTTCTGCCTTTCCCCCCCACCATCAGGAGCCCTCTGCTTCTCCAACATGGGAGTGGCCATGCTCGAGCCTACCCTGCCCATCTGGATGATGCAAACCATGTGCTCCCCGAAATGGCAGCTAGGTAGGTGTCAGGCTTTGCAGCCTTCACTCCTGGACAGATGTTTGATAGAGTTCAGCTACTGGTCCTGCATTGGACTGCGAGATGGATTGTATCATTCTAAAAAAGAAGAAAACCCATAACCTCACCCTCACAGAGTGAGTGATCCCAGGCCGGGTGTTGCTCCAATTTCAGCTAGAAATGTCCTCAGCGGTAGCTGCACAATGTGCTTTTCTCTATTATTGCAAAAATTGTATGGAATCAGACTCCCCACAAGACCAATAACAGGGGAAGAAAGGCTGTTTCGTGCACAGGAAGCCTGTCGAATCCCATCTTCTGCAGGGCAGATAATGGTATCGTGCTGGGCTGAAATCCTGGCAGCCAGATGGGCTTTGCAGAGGCAGCTCTCAGTGAAACAAGGCCATTTCCAGAGTGCCAGGCAGGACAGGATGGTGTGTGCTAATTACCAGCTGCCTAGGAAAAGCAGTATGGAGATAACGCTGTCTGTGTTTGCTAGGAAGATAAAAGCTAATTGTTTAGAAAACCCAATTCGCTGAGGAATGACCTGAGGGGTGCCCCGGGCTGCACCCAGATCCCAAATTGAATTGCAGCTGGGGAGCAGAAGGGCTGAGAGAGCTCCTAATCCAGTTATCCTCTGGTCAGGCAGGAGCATACATCCTGATAAAAGCCTACCACGCTTCTGGAGAGCAAGTGATTGAGCACGTACAGGAGGGGAGAGCAGGGTCATCCCAAGGCTCCTGGCATTAGGGAGAAGGGACAGCATAGCTGCCCGGTAACCCCACAGGCTGAGAAACGTGCTCAGGGCTGCTTCCATCACCACCAAACTCAAGGGGAACCCCTGAGGTGACTTATCAGGAAGCAGAGGTCAGGAGATACCAGTGAAAATCCCAAATATATTAACTAGATTTTCAGGTACCTGAGACTTGAGAGCAGTCTGGAGTTGGACACAGTTCAACTGCAGGACGTACACCTCGCAAGCCATCATGAACTCGAGGGGCTTCTTTATTTGCATGCTTCAGCTAGCCCACTCCCATAAATCTGGGGGGAAAAAACACAGGAGAGCTTGGACTAAATCTGCAGGATTAACTGTGTTCTGCAGCTGCTAAAGAGAGGAGAGAAAATTAAACAGTGTGTATCAATAAGGAAGTTGTCTTAGTGAAATGGAGCTGATCACTTTTATTTCTAGTCAGCAGCAGAGTATATTAAAAATAAACAACTGGCACATCAGTGGACAGTGCAAATATTTGGTTTTGACTACATAATCATCCCTAAGCTTTTCATTTAAGCAGTTAGTTTATTCCTCTCTGTTTAGTAAGTGAAAAGCAGAAGGCAAAGGCAGTAAGACGGAAGAGGAAGAAACCATGACAGGAGAGGACAAATTCATTAAGGCAGAAGGGACAAAAACATTTGGCATTTAGCACAAGATCATTCACCCAGATCTTGGAGGTGAATCACCGTGCCTCAGTTTCCCCCCCATCAATATGCAAATGCACTTTCTGTGACTCCCTCTGTGGGATATTAGCTTGACTTGCCCAGCTCATGATACTCTCCAGATTAGAGACAGTCAGTGAAGTGTATTTGCAAACCCCCTGGATTTGCTTGGTGACACAGGGGTTTGTGTTCTCTCTCTCAGGGATGGCGTTCCTCCCTGCCAGCGTCTCCTACCTCATCGGCACCAATCTCTTTGGGATTCTGGCCAACAAAATGGGCCGGTAAGTGGAACATGAAGAGATTTCAGCTTGAGCCAGCCCAGCCTCGTGTTTTCAGCATAAGTTATGCTCTCCTGTGGCCTCATTGCAGGTGGCTGTGCTCCCTGATCGGCATGGCCGTGGTGGGAATTAGTCTCCTTTGTGTAAGTAGTGCAAGACACCCTCAAGCCCTTTCAGCAGGGGCATTGTGGGTGACAGCAGTGAAGCATCCCTACATCCCCAGCAGTCAGTAGGCGTCCAGTGGCCTCATGTGTGTGTCAGCTTCACAGGTCAGCGTGACACCTTTGTGCCTCTCACAGCTCTTCTGGCCTCACTCATATATTTTCTCTCTCTCCTCTCCAAGGTACCTCTGGCCAAAAATATTTATGGGCTGATTGGCCCCAACGGTGGCCTGGGCTTTGCCATAGGTAAGCTGTCAGCGGTTGGGCTGTGCAACGCAGCTCAAACACAACTCTGCTGCCCTTGGAGAAGGTGATGACCTATCAGGTCTCTCTTGCTTTGGGCAGGAATGGTGGACTCCTCAATGATGCCTATTATGGGTTACCTTGTGGACCTTCGCCACACCTCTGTCTACGGCAACGTCTATGCCATAGCCGACGTCGCCTTCTGCATGGGCTTTGCTGTCGGTATGGAGCCTGCAATTCAGCTGCTGTATATTCACAAGCTGGAAAGGCACCTTTTGCTCTTTGTCCTCTTAATCTTTTTAAAAACCTTTTAAATTTGCAGGTCCTTCCACAGGGGGAGCGATCGTACGAGCCATTGGGTTTCCCTGGCTGATGGTCATCATTGGAGTTATCAATATCGCTTATGCTCCTCTCTGTTGGTACCTGCGCAACCCCCCCGCTAGAGAGGAGAAGATTGTGAGTTAAAGCATGTGTTATTCCCTTAGAGCACAGAGGATTGATAATCCAGAGATTTTGGGGGGATTAGAAGGAATTTTCCAGGGATTGTGTCTTTTGGGCTCTACTCCACGCTCAAAAGAGGCACTGAAAACTCCAATGATACAACAGAAGAGTTCAGAGCTGTGGTCCTTTTCCTAACACAAAGCTTGTGTTTCCTGGCAAAAGTTGGTGGCTGCTCTGGCTTTCTCTAAACTGGTGATGCTCCTCTTCGAATTAATCACCATCTGTATTAAAAGCAGGATTTCTCCTCTCCTCTACCCAGGCAATCCTGAGCCAGGAATGCCCCATGCAAACCCAATGCTACACCACCCAGAAAGCCCTGCGAGATTTCCCTCTCGCTGATGACAGCGATGTGGAGGCAGAAAGCGTGGAGTAGGAAGAGTACAGATGCAACACACACCCTGGTTTGAAGCTCTACTACATTTATGGAACACAGATGGATTTGTATTCAATAACCCAGCCTCCCCCAAGACTCGTGGACATAGGATGGACAGGGACTGTCTCTCAACCACGCAGCCCACTGCAGGGGGTAGAGAAGCAGGACTCAGAGGTCCATGCAGCTAAGCCACTCATTTGCTGTGTGACTTCTAGGCAAGTTTCTACCCAAACTCACCACATCTCATCCATAAAAAGTTACTGAGCTGAGGAGAATCCTATCACCCTGTCCTGCAGAATAACATTGTCTCAGGTACAGCCTACCCATGCTGCAGGGCATGATGCCAACATCTCTCCCAGATGAGCCCAGCAACATTTGTTCATGTCTTTAAAGCACTTACTGTTCTTGAAAACAGCACTGTGGAGAACGAAAACGGAATCAGCAGCATCAGCTTTGGTAGATTTCTCTCTCCAGAGTTCTGCTTTAATCCCCATCGTGAAACCTTGCTTTCACAGCAGGGCACTCCCCATCTGTGGCACTGCCAGCCCGACAATAAAGGTGTCTCTGTGCTGCCAACGTGCTCCACGCTCCTGTGAAAAGTCAAAAAAAACCCAGTTCATTGCTGTCTCAGTATAGCTTTACGTGCTGTGCCATTTCTATGCTACTTATAGCTGCTTGTGTCCCACTTCTACCACCCATTAAACTAATTAATCTGAAGAACTCCTAAGAAATTTAGGTGGAAATAAGGCTGGGCAGAGTTTTAGAATCGTTAAGACACAGGTTCAGCAAGCAAAGCTGGTTTTAGATCCCTTGTGATTGTAAGCCTGAGCATTTCTAACAATCCCCACCCTGCAGACAGGAGGGGGCAAGGGGCTGTCTGTAACCCCAATGAGAAGTACAGCAGAGAGATTTAATTGCCCCTTTTGCAATTTCCTGGCCGCTAGTTTAGAAAGTGAACAGCTGCCCTGAAACAACAACTATTGTGTATAATGGCCTGTAAAGTACAGGAGAGTGAAGAAATAGAGGTACCAAATGATCTAAATATCAGCAAAAATTCCTCTAATCTCATTTTTTTTCCAGTGAAACCTCAAACTTGTAGCTTCTCTGGCTCCACTGCTGGCAGTTTTTGTCAAGCCCTTTCTGTTTGGAACGAGCAGTTGTGTAACACGCAGCCATTTCACTTGCCCAAAAGAACAGATGATTCACTGCTCTGGAGCCCGAGCAGCACAGCGCAGATGCGCTCGCCAGCCGGGAAACAGGAGGATAATAACAATTCATCAAGATTTGGTACCTTATGACTCATTACCAAAGGTCGTAAATGGCTATTGTCAGGCAAGCCCACATTCACGGTGGGCCCCTCGCCTTGCACATACAAGATGAAATTATATTTCTTAGGCTGACTGGAAGTGACTAATGCTAAGCCTGTTCTCAAAACCCAGTTATTTTTATCTTCCACCTGTTTCCCCAGCTTCGCCAAGAATAAAAGGAAAAAAAAAAAACCAACCCGTGTTTGCTTTCTGTGATGGAAGGAAAAAAAACCTGAACTGTTCTATTTGGGGATCCATTCACACCTCCACACGTCCCAGCTAAACATTAACTCTAATCCCACCTGCGTGCCAGCAGCCCGTTGCTCTGGTACCCTGCTGCAAGCACCACGCAGGCAGCAGAGACCCCTGACTCCTGCCAGGAATGCAGCCAGCCAGCCAGCCCTTGGCAGGCCCCTCAGCCCACAGCGCTTCGCCCTTCCTATCCACCAGGCTCCATCCTCTGGTGTTGGCAGCTTAGACTTTCTAATTCATAAATTACCCACAACGCCGATGACGTTAACGGAGCCTCTTGGCCCCAGTTTTTGCAGCAAACAGCCCCTGTTTTTTCACCCACCCCTGGAAGAGCCATTCCAAAGAGTCATCTCACCCCTTAGCCTGTATGGCTCGCCCTGCGGCCCAGGGAGCTTGGGAACGACGGGGTCTGGGCAGCTCTGGAGCTGCCCGCCTTGGGCCCAGGCTGAGGGCAAACGTTTCCCTCACAGCTGCCGCAGGGTAAAACTTAAAGCCGAGGGCTGGCTCGGGAGCTAATGGAGTGGGTCACTGAGGCGGCCACCGCCTCCCCTCAAGGCCAGAGCAAGGAGGAACCGCCTCCCCTCAACACCAGAGCGCGGAGGAACCGCCGCCGAGGCCTCGCCGGGAGCCAGGCCTCGAGCAAGGACTCAGGCGGGGCCGCCACAGCACCCAGCACCGGGCAGGGCTCCGTTATCGAGGGCGCAGCGGCCAGGCCCAGCCCCTCATCCTGACGCACCGCCGCACCTCTCCCCGCCCAGCGCGCCCGGGGCCGCCATCTCTCGCGAGATTTGGCGGCGCCCCGGCCCGGCCCTTCCCGCCCCTTCCGGCCGTGGCGGCACGCTAGGCCGCGGAGCCGGCGGTCCCACCATGCACTCGGACGACGTGAGTCCGCCGGTTGATTCGGTCCCGTCCGGCCCCCGCCAGCCAGCCCCGCCGCAGCCAATTGGCGCCCGCTCCGCCAGTGGGGCGGTGGCGTCCGGCTGGGGCGCCCCGCGTCCACATCCACCACGTGGCCGGGCGGGGGGTCCCGGTGCCCAGCCACCGGGAGGGGAGGGGAGGGGGTGAGAAGTCCCGGTGCCCAGCCCCCCGGGGAGGGGAGGGGTCCCGGTGCTCAGCCCCCCGGGGAGGGGAGGGGTCCCGGTGCCCAGCCCCCCGGGGAGGGGAGGGGTCCCGGTGCCCAGCCCCCCGGGGAAGGGAAGGGGGGAGAGGTCCCGGTGCTCAGCCCCCGGGGAAGGGGGGGGGGAGGTCCCGGTGCCCAGCCCCCGGGGAAGGGACGGGGGAGAGGTCCCGGTGCCCAGCCCCCGGGGAAGGGAGGGGGGGAGAGGTCCCGGTGCCCAGCCCCCGGGGAAGGGAGGGGGGGAGAGGTCCCGGTGCCCAGCCCCCGGGGAAGGGAGGGGGGGAGAGGTCCCGGTGCCCAGCCCCCGGGGAAGGGAGGGCGGGTCCGTAACGGGCATGGGGCGGCAGCAGGAGGCATGCTGTCCCCGCACCGCTTGTGAGTGGCACCGTACCCTCCCGGCCGGTGGGGTGTAGAGAAGGGACCCCAATCTTCGCGGCCCCCCCTTCCCGTTAGAGCCTCACCGGGGGCTGTAGGAGCCGGGGGTGTGAAGGGGGAATGTGCCACCTGCTGTTTGTCCCCGCAGGTTGTCTGGGACATGCTGGGCAACAGGCAGTTCTGCTCCTACAAGATAACGTGAGTTTTTTGGGGAGGGGTGGGCTGAGTTCTGTCAGGGGGTGGGGGGCACAGGGTGCTTCAGCAGGGAGAGGAGGGGGAGGGACAGACTCAAGCACCCCCTCATCCCTGGGCCACCACAGCCACACATAACACATGCAGAGGATGGCGTGGGTGGGTGCGAGGGGCAGGGTGGGTGCAAGTAGAAGGGGGTACTCCCATCCTTCCCCCCTTTTCTCCCCCCACCTCTTCTCTCCAGGACAAAGACCCAGAACTTCTGTCGCAATGAATACAACATCACCGGCCTGTGCAACCGCTCCTCCTGCCCGCTGGCCAACAGCCAGTATGCCACCATCCGGGAGGAGAAGGGTGAGTCCAGCACAGGAGCACTGTCCCTCTGAGGACAGCCCACCCCCAGAGCTGCCCCACCACGGGGGGACACGCTCAGTCCCTCTCCTGCAGTCACATTCCTCTCCTCCTCAGGCCGCTGTTACCTGTACATGAAGACAATAGAGCGGGCAGCTTTTCCCCGACGACTCTGGGAGAAGGTGAGTTAATGAGGCAGCCTGCTAACGAGCATGCTCTGCAGCTGCTCCTGGGAGAAGAAGTGTCCCCGTGTTGTTGCTGCTCCGAAGCTCAGCCCTTTCCCCTTGTTCCCCACCCCCAAAACCCAGGTCCTGCTAAACAGGAACTATGAGAAAGCGCTGGAAGAGATAGATGAGAACCTCATCTACTGGCCACGCTTCATCAGACACAAGTGCAAGCAGCGGTTCACCAAGATCACCCAGTACCTCATCCGCATCCGGAAGCTGACACTCAAGAGACAGTGAGTGACACGACTAAGAGCCACCAGCACGTTGGTTGGGCTGGGTGATTCCTTTCCCAGGGAGGTGGTTGAGTCACCTTCCCTGGATGTGTTTTAAAAAAAAGGGGCAGATGAGGTGCTCAGGGATATGGTTTAGCTTAGGATGGGAATTGATGATCTTAAAGGTCTTTTCCAACCTTGGGATCCTGTGAAAGCTGCTGCCTGCTCAGGGAGTATGTGGAGAGCCCTATACATGGAGCTGTTCTGCTCAGGGTTTGCCAGGCTTTTAAGGAGCTGGGCTGAAAGGGAGTTAACTGCAGCCACAGCCAAGTATAGATGCACTTAAAACTAATTGCAACCACCTTTCTAATAGCATAACTACTGGTTGCAGCCCTGAGCTTGGGGGTTGGCTCTTCTGCTAGGTGTGAGGCTGATGGATTCACTAAAAAGCTCTTGTTCCTTGTAGGAGGAAGCTCGTTCCCTTACGCAGGAAGATTGAAAGGCGAGAGAATAGGAGAGAGGTAATACAGCTCTTTTCGTGTCATCTCCTGTCTACTGCTTCTGTTCCACACGTCTTGCAGACAGCTGATGTAGTTCCTTTTTGCCCCATCAGGAGAAAGCCCTGATTGCTGCTCAGCTGGATAACGCCATCGAGAAGGAGTTGCTGGAAAGACTGAAGCAGGATACGGTAGGGATCACTGCTGAGCCAGCACAGCAGTGGAACAGCTCCCACTGCTTCTCCTGAGGGACACGGGGCTGTGGTATGGAAGAGAAGCATCACCCATGTAGGAGGGGTAGGGGATGACTGCTCACCACCCTTCCTGAGCAGCTTCACAACAGGCTGGAGCACTTGCTTCCCCAAAATGCAAAGCCCCTCATTCTCTGTACAAGAGAATACTCCATGATTAGGGAGGTCACCCTGGTTTGGTAATGAGTCCGTGCAGGCCATGCCATCAACAGGCTGTCTTCCACCAGTGGCTTACAGAAGATCCCTGCTTTCCTTTTCAGTATGGAGATATCTACAACTTCCCCATTCACGCCTTTGACAAAGCTCTGGAGCAGCAAGATGCCGAAAGCGAGAGCGAGTCCGATGCAGAGAAGGAAGATGAGGAGGAGGAGGTAATGTTTTCAGCCACAGCACCTTCCCTGACCCACTGCAGCACCTCCAGTTCCCCTACATGCAGGGACTGCAATGTGAATATCAGGCTGAGGAGAGGAGTTTAGGACAGATGAGCTCAGGGACAGCACAAATGTGGCCTTGATGCCTGTTCCATTCCAAGTCTGTATCGTGCTTGGTGTGCACATACCAGCTCCTGACTTCTGTTTCTTACAGGACACAGATAGAAGAGAGTTTGTGGAAGCAGATGACAGCGACCTCAGCGACTTTGAGGTAGGTGTTTGGAAGTAACCTCCACCCTCCTGGTGTCTCTGGTGGTGGGGCAAGAGCCAGCACAATGTGCTTTGTGGAACAGTATGATACAGTCGGGCTGTGCTGGGTGCACTACAGCCCCACACCTCTGGCCAGGCAGCTGGGGGCCAGGAATTGGAACAGAGAATGGGACATGAGAGAGAATATTATAGATGGAGAGGGTTTAGTTACACTTTAAGGAACTGAACACTGCTTTGACAACACTCTTCACTCTCTCAGGACATGGATAAGTTGGAGACAAGTGAAGAGGAGCTGGAAGAAGAGGAGGAAGTAGAGAAGAAAGCCTCTCACTCCAGATCTAAAGGGAAAACTCCCCTGAAAGGACCAGCCAGAAGCAAACGTCCCTATGTTAAAATAGAGTATGAAGAAGAGACAGAGCCCACCACCAAAACAAAAGCAACCTGACTCCTTCCTGACCCATGTTTTGTACTGAATGGCTCCACATCTGAGCCAAGAACTCCCTCCAGCTTTTGCCACTCTCTGCAGGACCCTCAAAAATGACTGCTTTTTCAGTATTCTAATTAACAGTTTTCTTTAAGAAAAGAAGGGTTTCTGTCCTGACCCTGCACAAAGGAGCTGTAGGTCGAAGGAGGAAGGCTCCCTGCCTTGTCTACAGGCACACAAGACTCAGCTCAGACTGTGCTCTGGGAAGGAAGGCAGATGAAGCAGCACTGCTGCTGTGCTGGAAAGCTGGAGAAGCCAGCAAACAGCCAGGCAAGCACACGTGTGTGTTGTCTTTGGGGCTGTGAGGGGGGGATAAGAAAGACAGTAACTTTAAATAAATAAAAACCTTTACTATACAAAAAACAGGGTGAGCATTGATCAGCTTCACGTGTTCTCTTGCACCTTCCTGATGCACTCCCGGACACGGTTCTCCTCACAGCTGTTGTACACTCCTTCCAGCAGCACCTGAAACAAAAACAGCATCAGGTTTCCAGTGCAGGTTCAGGTTTATGGTGTTACCAACCCCCTCCCCAGCTGTCTGTCAGAAGAGAGTCCTACAAAGCCTGTACAGGCACCTGTCCATTGGCACCAAGTCCCTTCTCAATCAGGTACTGCTGTCGAAGTGCATGGAAACTGATGCTTCCAAAATCCTGTTGGGCTGAGGAATCAAGTGGGCTCTGGCACACACCAGGCTGTCCCTTCCTTCTAAAGGGGATGGGATCTGAGATGACATGGTGCTGGTCCCCAGCTCACCTTTACTTGCCCTTCAGAGCAGCGATCCAGCAGGATGAGGCACTTGGTGGCCCCTTGGAGCAAGGCAGCTTTTACTGGCTCTGGCGTTGAACCTTGGTTGGTGTGTACGTCCCAGATCATCTTCAGAAGGGCTTTGAGGAGCGTGAGGAGTCTGCACGGCATCCTGCAACGGGAAACAGCAACAGGGCCTCACTCTAAATCCTCTCTGCAAGCCAGAGGAAAGCGCTGCCTCCCTTAGCAGTTCAGGCAGGAGCTGGGAGCTGCCCTTTACTTGTGGAGCAGGAATGTAGCTGGCCTGGGATGAGCGACTGCTTCAGCAATGAGGCTGAAGAAGTTCTAGAACAGGCAGAACACCAGATCAAAATGAGGAGCCAGCTTAATTTCAGGGCCAGGTTTTTCAGCAAAGCAGCAATGCCAGTGATTCCTCAAGATTTCAGGGCTTTCTCCTCAAACAATAGTAACTTTGGCTCTGAAAGAGCAACAGCATGCTGGATAAGCTTTCTATAGAGTCTTTCACCCCCACAGAGGTACCTGGGCCAAGCGTGCTCTATGACACACTGCAGTGTCTCCAGTATTCCCAGCCGGGATTCCTCCTCAGGCCCATCACAGACTTCCAGATAGCCCAGGATAACTCGCTCCAGCCTCTTCAGGTGCCTCACTATCAGGATGCCAAGTCTGCTGACACAAAGACAGACACGCTGAGGAGGGAGATCCACACCAAGGCCAACGCCAGCCCCCTGTGGGGCTGCAGTTGCTGGTCTCACCTCTGTACGAAGGCAGGCAGGGCCCTGGCGTACACCCGCCGCAGCGCTAGGCGGTGCTCTGCCTCCATGTGTGTCAGAACCAGCTGCAGCACCTCATCGCAGGGGGAGGTTGGTCTGGCCTGTTTCTGCTGCCGCAGGGCTCTCTCCAGGATGGGCAGCAAGTCCAGCAGGCACAGCAGCACTGCCTGGTTTGGTGTGAGATAGCAAACCCAGGAAGTCTTTTTTTGGATGTTCTCTCCAAACATCGGGAGCTTCCACAACCCCTTGAGCAGCCCCAGATGCTGCAGCCCCCTGGCAGACCTGACATTCCTGCTCCCTGTTCCCCCCGTGACTGGCCCTCTTCAGCGAGGCTGGAAGGGGACAGGAGGCAAGAGGTCTTCCCTCCACTTCCCTATTCTCCTGAGCTACAAGCATCAGCTAGGAACAGCCTGACAGTCTGTGAGGAAACAGGTTCTGCCTCCTCCTGCCTTAACCTGGGTGTCCTTCACAGGGCTGATACACAATACCACAAGACAGATTAAAACAAAAGTCTTCCTGTCCTACCTGGATGAGAGGGGCCTCACGTGAATAGAGATGGTTGTAAAGGGCATGGTACACAACCTGAGCCCTGTTGAACTGGCACAGATCAGCAGCTGGCTACAACAACAGAGAACCAAACGTTATTCACACTCAGCACCCACTTAACCTAATAAAGGAGAAGAACCTTCACAAAGCCTGGTGCATGCTGCACAAGAGGAATGCTGCTTACAAGAAAGTGGGAGCAGGTGGCATAATAAACACAGGTTAAGCCCCAGCATGCATGGGAGTACCCACTGCCAGCTGCTCTTTCACAGTTCCACTGGCATCACTTCAATACCCTGCCCTGCAAACTGTTGCCAGGCCCACGTGTGAACTGGCAGAGTTCAAAAGGTGGCAAAGCAATTCCCTGCTTAGTGTTAATGCAGGTAAGAATTAAACCTCTTTCTGCACATGGGAGATGGAGCAGAACAGCTGGGTTAAAAGCAGAACCAGAAGTTAGGAATCCTAACAGGTGTCCAACCCCCCCTTCCTTCAAACACCACCCAGAAAGGGATCCAATTTCTCAAATCCCTCACCACGTTGAGGATGATATGATGGAGGCAGCGCACCCCCAGGACCTTATTTTCCTCCTGGTAGTCGTCTGAGATGAGCAGCGACGGTGGGAGGACACGTTCCAGGTAACTGCTAAGCCAGGGCCGGGTGATGTGAGGCAGTGTCCAGGAGAACACAAACTTCGTGGCAGGGTTACGCTTCCAAGTGTCTCTGGGGAGACAAATGTGAGCTCAGTGAACAGAGGATCTAAGGAATGCTCTTTCCTATGCATCTAGGCCTCTCAGCTGACAGTAAGCTCCAACTGATTCCCCACCCTCTTCCATCACTAGGGCATTTGTGAAGCGCTTGTCCCTGGATTTATCACTGAGTTTTGTGATGCCTGTGCTCACCCATTCCCAAAGTTTCCAGTATGTCCCACACCAAGACCAGGCAAGCACAGCACCCCTACCACCACTGCCCTCCCCTTCCTACTCACTTGGTTAACTCCTGTTTCAGGAGGCCCATCACTGCTGCAAATCTTCCTTCCTCATCTTCATTCTTTCCCCGAAGGAATTCAGCCACAGACATGCAGCCTGAGGCCTGAACCAGCAACGCCAGCAGCTCCTGTGCCACTGACTGAGACCTCACATTTGTCCAGGGCCTTGCCACAACGTGTGTTGCAGCAAAGACATAGATGGGCCCCATCACACGGCACAGGAGTGGGCCCACCACAGGCACACCCAGGGACTCCTGGGTCTTGGCAGCTTCCAGCTTCCCAAGGAGGTGCAGGAACACGGAGCCAACATCCACTGCTCGCTCAGCTGCAGCAGCATAGGCACTGTCCTTACTGGGGAGACCAGGGGCATCTGGCTCCTGCGCTGGGGGTGCTGCATAGCTGCTCAATGCAGCCACCAACGCACCCAGCGTCGCAGGGCTCAGCCCCCCGAAAAGCCAGCAGCACTCTGCAGCCTCAACCAGCGCACCCAGGTCTCTGACCATGCCGGCCTTCGGGGCACCGCTTGCCCCCTCGGAGATGAGCAGCCCGATCTGGAGCAGGACCCGCTCGGCCGGCGGGACAGCGGGGGGCTGCCGCTCCGGCTGCGCCCCAGCCCCCGGCCTCTCCTGCCTCAGGGCCTGCACCAGGCCGCCGAGCTCCATGGCCCGACCCGCGGGCCGGGGCGGCTTCCTACCCCGCGGTGTGACTTCCCCGGCTCTAAAACCTCTTTCAGCGCCCCTTTAAATGCACGTCCCTGTCCTGGCCGCAGGAAGCAGCGACCGGGGAGAAGGAGAGTGGAGGGGAGACCCCCGGCCCCTCAGAGCTGAGGCTGCCGCGCCCCACAACGCACGCCGCAAACCGCGCCACTGCCGCAAAGTCCCGGCCTTGCCGTAAATGCGTCTGCGAGGAGGCGTGACTATACGTGAATAAATTAGCATAGGTAATGAGACACCGAAATGTGGAAAAAGGCGAACGTGTGGCCCGAGAAAAGGCGAAAGGAGGCTGAAAACGCGGGTGCGACTGGTGCGGAGGGTGCGCATCAGTAAGAGGGGGAGAACGGAGAAGGAGGTGTCGCCTCACCCTGACCGCAGGGTGAGGGGCGCAGCGCTACCCCCGGGCGCGGGGAAGTTACCCTGATCCTTCCGGTTCATTGCAAATGATGAATGGGAGTGGCACGCGCCTGCGTGACGTGTGCGCCCTGCGTTACGACGTGGCACAATCCCTTTCTGAGCGCCGGCGGGGTCCGCGGTGCCAGCGATGGCGTCACTTCTTGACGTGTGTCCAAGGAAAGGAGCCCGCGGGGCGTGGGCAGGTGCGGGCCGGTTACACCGGCTCCCTATCCCGGGTTCTAGCTCCGCCTGGCCAGGACCCGGGCCCCGGTTCCTTGTCCCGCCCCCGCAGCTCCGCCCGGCCGGGTCCCAGATCCCGGTTCCCCGTCCCGCCCCGGCAGCTCCGCCCGGCCGGGTCCCAGATCCCGGTTCCCCGTCCCGCCCCGGCAGCTCCGCCCGGCCGGGTCCCAGATCCCGGTTCCCCGTCCCGCCCCGGCAGCTCCGCCCGGCCGGGTCCCGGGTCCCGGTTCGCTGTCCCGGCCCAGCAGCTCCGCCTGGCCGGGCCCGGGCCCGTTTAACCCCCGCGTCCCTCAAAGCTGCGGCCAGTACAAATATACCTCTCCAGGGCACAGGGAGGAGGTAGCGGGGGGGATACAGCCCCCACACCTGCACCCTGCGGCTCAGCCTTCCACGGGTGACCCCCCTTAACGGTCCAGGTGACGTTAAAAAACCCCCCACCCCCCAAAACACTTCCCTACACCCCAAAACAAAGCAACGACGTGCGAGTCCAACCCCCCAGCTCGGCAACTCCGAATCCCTCCGGATGAGCGGCCGGAGCCTGGGACACACGGGGCTGGGCGATGCTGCACGCCGGCTGCTCCGGGGAGCTGCGGTCCTGCGTGGGCCCCAGCGGGATCCAGCCGGTGAGGAGCGGGAATGCTCACACCAGCTCATCCAGGAGGGTGCCGATGCCGGCACGGGGCTGTGCCGGCCCCGCCATGGGCTTGTTGCACATGGGGCACACGCAGCGCACCTCCAGCCACTTCACCAGGCACCTGTGGGACAGAGGGATGGGATGATGCTGATCCCACTGGGAAAATCTCCCCATCCCGCACCCCTCCGCCTGTACTCACTTTCTGTGGAAGGCGTGCTGGCACGGCAGCACCCCCAGCTCCTCCTTCACCTTAAAATCCTCCAGGCACACGGCACAGGTCTGCTGTGGGAGGTGGATGGAGGGTCAGGGAGGGTGCAAACATACGGCACCCAGTGCGATGCCCCACTCCCACCAGGAATGCCAGGGAAATCCCGCTGCTGCCATGCCTCTTCCCAGGTGTTTCCAGCTGGGATTTCAACCCAGCTCCCAAACCACCCGCCCGGAGGGGGTGTTTTCCTCCTGATTCCCAGCCATGGGGTGCCAGCATGTCCCCATCCCAGCCTGGCTCTGCATGTGAGCCTCCTTAACCCCACAGAGCAGGTGGGATGTGCCCCAGAGTGTTGTCTCAGTCCGAACCCAGAGGTGGTACCACTCACCCCGTGCACGTTCAGCCACCGTGCATCACCCTTCAGAACCACCTGAGGGAGAAGAGGAGGCAGAGGATTAACACCAGGAGGGATTTTGCCAAGGGGAGCCAAACTGAGCCTGGGCACAGCGAGCAACGTGTCCCATCATGCTGCTTCCAGATGTGCCAAGCTTGGGCGAGCAGCATTGGTGCCCACCCTCCTGTGCCCACCTCTTGCTCGGCCCCAAATCGCTGCAGATAGGTGCAAGGAACAACCATGGACTTTACCTCCTTGTACCCGAACCGCTGGCTCTGCGCCTGGTGCCGCAGTTTGCTGGAGAGGAGAAGAAGGCACGGTCAGTTCTACAGCATCCTCGGGGGTCACACCAAAAATACAGCCAAAAATACTCAGGGGAACGCACCCTCCCGACCTGGATTTAGGGAGAAGCAGCTCTAGGACCAGCCTGAGGCTGTGCCCCTGGCTGAGCAGTACCACAGCCAGCAGGACTCAGCAGCAGGGAGTGATAAGAGCTGGGCAGCCCTGATTGTTTGCCTTAGGAAGTTGTTCATGGTGCAGGAAGCGCTCTGCTTCCAGCACTTGCCCATCGGCAGCTCCCAGCCCTGCTGTGACCTTGGCTGGGGCCACCAAGGAAAACTGCCCAGCAGAGAGACCAGGCACAAGCCATGGGACAAGGGGGCTGCTGGCTTCTCCTCCAGACGTGCTTATGCAGTCCCAGAAATGGCCCAGAGATGCAACAGGACATCAGCAGAGCTGGGGCATCCTGCAGGGAGGGGCTGAGCCCCCCCAGGCTCTGCAGGAACACCAGCCTTGGCTTTGGGTTTAAAAATAACCCTCCCTGAACCGGGAGCGTAATGTAAAGGCACATCCTCTCCCGTGCAGCACTGCTCCTTCCCTGCTCGACACAATGCATCCCTCTGTGCTCTGCCCTGAAAAACAAGAGCCCCTTCCTGTGTTTCCTGCCCTGCTCCAGCCACAGGGGACCGTGGGGACCGTGGTCGTGCTGGGCTCGAGCATGGCAGGCAGCTGGCACTGCCTCCTGGGGTAGAACCTTGGGGTGAGCAGCTCCTGTGTTCTGGGATAAAACAACAGGGTGCTGGGAAAGGAAGGGCAAGGGGGGTGTCCCAGGGGTGTCAGCCCACCGCCACGGCCCCCTGGCTCACCTGATGAAGTAGCAGCAGAAGATGAGGCTGAGCACGAAGACAAAGATGCCAGTGCCAAAAATGACCATGTAGATGTTCAGTGGCAGGTCCTGGAACGTGATGGGAGGCATCGTGCAGGGTTTACTGGGGTAAGTCAGCCCCAGACCGCAGGAGCACCCTTGGCAGGGGAGGGAAAGTCAGATTTTAGGAGGAGAAAGAGGTGAAGAAGATGTGCTGTGAGAGCAGAGAGAGCCTGTGCTTACTCCTTCCCCTCTGGAGTTTGCAAAGTGGGCAGAAACCAACACCAAGACATCATCTCGTGGCCTGAATTGGAGATTCCCCCCTCCAGGAAGAGCTGCAGCCCCTCAGAACAGCTCAGTGCAGCAGACACGAAACCCTTCTCCAGCAGCACAAACCTACCCCAGGCAGAAGCCAGGCAGCTGGGAGAAAAGGAGGCCCCGTGCTTTCATCTCCAGAGAAACACATGGGAGGCAGGAAGGGGATTTAGGGAAGAACAGAGCTAAAAAGGAGCTTGAAAAACAACACCAGTTGGTATCTGTCATTGCTCTGTGGGAGAGCAAGTGACTGGTTCGTCCTTGGTGCTGGGAGAAGCGCTGGGGTTGTGCAGGATCACGCTGAGCCCCACAGTGACTGAATCCCCTCTCTGAGCAAAAACATGGGTGCCAGGACACGTGCTGCTGCCTGGGCCACCATGTCTTGCTGCAAAGTCCAACACCACGGGGAAAGGCAGAGGAGGGCATCACACAGAGCCCCAGGAGGGTCCCCACCGCCCCAGGGAGTGGGGTGGGGTGGGGGTGGCACAGAAATACCAGACCCACTGTAGCTGCCTCTGCTGGGAGCTGATGTGAAGTCAGAGTCTGGCACTAAACAAGCATCGGGGTTTTTTTAATGTCTTGAAATCCTGCTGACCCCTCAAGAGCCAGAGCTTTGATTTCTCATCAGATCTCACTCAGATGGGTCTTTAAAGGCGAGCAGCCCCCGAGCCCCATCTGTGCTCCACAGAGCATCTCCCCCCACCCCTTCCGCTCAGCACCCTCTGCTCCCACCCCGTGCAATCCCATCAAAAAGCTCCCACAGAAATGCTTCTGGGCTTAATTACAGCCCTCTGAAATCCTCTGTCTGTTTCCCATGAGAGGATGGAGTTCTCCCTCCACCACAGAGAGCTGAGGCAGGAAGAGAGCAGGTGGCAGCAGCCCCCACACAGGCAGCTGGGTCCCAGGTTTGGGCTCTCTGGTTTCCTCCCCGCTGGGATGGGAGAGAAGGCAGCAGCCAGTGCTTGAAAGGGGGCTGGGATATCTGCATAGTGAGGGGAGCCTGAGCACCTCTGGGGTGAGATCCTGCTTTGGGACACTCAATTCCCAGCTAATCCTGGCCTTGGCACAGCGATGGGGCTGTGAGCTGTGCCCATGGGCAGAGCTGGGGCATCCACGCTCGCCCAGCCCAGTGACACACAGCTCCCCAGGGCAAGCATGGACCAGCTTTGGTCTAATGAAGCATCATCTGCAATGCATGGGATGCAGGAGACCAAGCAAGTCCTGCAGTGCTATGGTGTCAGTGAGTTGAGAGCTCTGCTTGAGCTTCAAACCACGGCACGACCATGGTACAGCCAGCACAGGCACCCACGGGCTGGGAGAGGTTCATGGCATGTGCTGATCTCTCAGCATCCCACATGCTGGGGGTGCTCCTGGCAGCGCTGCTGGCTGGGTGCTGTGTCAGGGATCTGCCTCACAATGTGCTTTGAATTTAGGTGTTATGGCCAAAGCCAGGGTGGCCAAGGAGGCACCAGCTCCAGGCGCTGCAGTTTGCTGCTGTGCAGCTGGAGAAGGCACCAGACAAGAGTCTGGACTGTAGGAAATGGGGTTTTCCTGCTGTAGAGGTCAGGGCCACTTGCTGATCTTTGCCTCCTGTAATAGCCAGACACAATCCACCTCATCTAGAGCAGGAGAAAGGGAGGGTTTGTTTGTCGGGTCCTGCTCTGGAGACCACCAGGTGCAGGAAAAGACAATGGGAAAGGTTTTCTTCCTTCTTTTTTTTCTTTCTTTTCCCATTTCCCTACTGGAAATGATTGAGAAATGCTAAAATAAAAAGAGAAAGAAGTCTCTTAGCTCTTCTAAATGAGGTAATGTTGGTGAGCACAGGTGGGACACAGGCTGCAGAGCGGCTGCTGATGGATGAAGCCTCATCTGAAGCTGGGTTGTGGGAACAATAACAGGTCATGAGTGAAACACAAACGTTTCCCATGTGTATTTCAAACCAAGAGCTGTACCAAAAACTGAAAAGCTGAAAAGCACCAGCCATTCCCCAAAAAGAAACAGCTCAAAATGAGTTACAACCTCCATGAGCAGCTCGTGGCCACCGTGATGGGATGGAGAAGCCCTTGTTTGGGGATAACAGGAGACTCAGCTCCACAGAGAGCAGGGGAAGGCAGGGATGCACATCCCAGCTTTCCCAGGAGACAAATTCCCTGGCACATCCCTCTGCAATTATTTAAGGGGCTCAAAACCCACTGAACACCATACCCAGACATGTGCAAAATCCACGTGGGTGCTGGGAGTGGGGCAGTCAAACCAGCAGCAGCAGGAGGGGAAAAAGCTATAGTGGAAGAAGAGATGCTGTAACTTGCAGCTCTGTACCAAAGGAAACAGAGAGGAGCTGGTCTAACATCTCCCTGCCAGCTGCAACACTGCTGGCAAGGCTGATTTTAGACTCACCAGCTTAGCAAGGCTCTTTCCTGTCAAACAGGCTTTCCAGGATTCATGAGGTCCTGGCTGCGGTGCCCAAAAGTGAGCACAGCTCTGGGGAAGCGGCTTTTCCTGGCCAAGGAGCAGCCACCAGCTCAGCTGAGATGAGCAGATCCTGCTGGGACAAACCCTTGAGCAGCAGGTCTCAGCCAGGCAATGCAGCCACTGAGCCCAGCCTCCCCAAAAAGCAAGGTTCCCCCTGTTCCCCTCCTGTTCCCCCCCAGGAGAGCTCATCGTTATGCTGGGCGCCTTGGCTGAGCCATGGCTTTCATTAGCCTGACAAAGTATTCTTAGTTCAAGGAGAAAGGACTGAATCTGGTTTTAACCAACACGAAATGAAGACCTGATGGGCACCCAACCAGAACAACCCATGGTGTGGTGCCTCAGTTTACCAGTTTGGTGCCTGAAACCAGAATCCCTGAGGGCAGCGTGCCAGAAGAGTGAATGAGGTGAAAAGATGAGGAATGGGGAACCCCCAGACATCTCTCAAAGTGCCTCCAGGCTCCTGCTGGCTTTCTGGACCCTTCTCACCATGAGAAGGATGCTCAGAACCATTTCATTTTGGCAGCAAAGTGGGTTTTTTCACACAAACCACACCCCCAGTAAGCAGAAGGTTCAGCTCAACCCCTTGGGGCCTCTGGTTGTGCTGGCTAATGGGGTGAACCCATCCCTGTCCCCCACCCCAAACACTAAAGCATGTCTTCTACTGCCAGAACCCCACTAAATGGCCTGGCCAACACCTCTGCAAACACAGACCCTCGTGCTCCGGCGGGGTTTGGCCCTCTGGGCACAACAGTTTGCAGTATTTTGGGTCAGGACAGACACAAGTTTCTGCCCCTAAGCACAGGCAGAGGGGTTTTTGCTGAGCAGAGCTTCTCCATCATCCTGATTCTTGTTCAATAAAACAAATGGAAAACTCAGCAGGTCATTAAATAAAAACATTCTTTCTACTCCCACACAAAAGCTGTGGGCTTTGCATCAGAAAATTGAATGCAGCTTCCATATAATTTCTGCTGTGATGCTGGAATAGGCTTCCTGCAAAAGTTGCCCCTAAGCCAAGCAGCTCTCTGCAGGGGGATAACCAGGTCCCCTCCAAACAACGTTACCTGGCTCATGCTGGGTGACTGTGAAGTCCCCTGGACTACAGCTGAGCAGCAGGAACTAAAATCAGGATGCAAAAGAGGAGCTGAAGCACCTCAGTAGCATGGTATATGCTGCTTGGTAAGGTAAGATGCTTCAAATACACCTATTTAGGTTGGAAAGGTGGAATCTTTCCTGGGTCTCAGACCTGAGAGCACCAATTCTGCCAAGGTCCTGAGCAGCCAGGGATAAGCCCTTCTGCTGGGCTCTGGGGATGCCAGTATCTGTGAGCTTGGGGCTTGGAGCCAAAACGCACCAGTCAGATGCCCACAGCCAGCCTAAACCCACGTCTTGGCCTTTGAACAAGGGTGGGCTCTGTCTGCAGTGCTTCCCAAAGCCCCTGCCTTGGGAAGCTGGCAGGAGCTGTGGCTGCTCAGAGCCTCTAAACAGCAAAGCCTCTCTTATTTGGGATGTTTCTTTAACACAGTGAAGTTTGCCTGTTCTGCTGCGGAGCATCTACTCACACCCCCTTTAATGGAAACCCACCTACCCACCACGTGTCCAGGGCTCCCCACAGGACCAGCAGCTTCCTATCCCCCAAGAAGTTGCCCAAGAACACACAAGGTACCATGTTACATGAGAGGAAGCCACCAGTCACGTTATATTTAGCTTCGAAGGCCATAACCCCTTGGTAAATTAAAATAACCAAGCCTTTGTTGCTCAGGCAGGGCTTTGAGGGTGGAATTCCCAGCGCAGCTTCTCAGCCATAAAAATAAACCACTTCTCATGTAAACCAAACCCCCCTGACGCTGGCAAACTCTGCCCCACGTTCCTGGGGGGTTCTTACAGGGCACAGGAGGGCGAGGAGCTCCGGCCTTGGCCGGGGGGTCCTTTAAACGAGGAGTTTATTCCACTTCTGCGGGCAGAGGAACAGGGGCTGGGTGGGTTCCGTCTCGTTTGGGGGGGTTTTTCCTTCGTGCGCGGGGGGTTAAAGTGGTAAACTCGGGTCGGAACAGCGTGTCGGGTCCCGGGAGCTGAGCAGGAGCCGCTCGCTGCTCTGGAAGCAAATCTGCTTCCCCCGCTCATCCCCTCCCGGCGGGACCGGGGGGACTCCGGGCAGCCAAAGGCCCGCCCGGCCAGGGGACCCCGCACCGCCCCGGGGACCCCGCACCGCCCCGGGATGGCCGGAGAGGAGAGCGGGGACCGGCTGGAGGCGAAACCAGAGGGGAGGGAGCGGGGGATGCCCGCTCTCCCCCAGGCTCCCTCCCGCAGCCCCCCGCCCCGGGACGGAGGGAGGGGAGCGGCCCCCCGACCCCCCACCCCCGGGGCTATCCCAGAGCCCCCGCCCGCCGCCCCCATCCCCCGCGGGACCCCCCCCCACTTCTCACCGTTGCACCACTGGAACGGGGGCATCCGGCAGCCGCTCCGCCCGGCCGGGGCCGTGTACGCGGCGCCGGGCCATGGCCGGGAGCGGAGCGGGGCTGGGCTGGGCGTCCGGGAGCGGCCCAACCCGCAAACCCCGCCCCGGCCCCCTCCCGGAGCCGCCCCCGGAGCCACCCCCGCGGCGGGAGCAGCACCGAGCATCCGGAGGGTCCCGCTCCCCCCCCCGACCGCAGCCGGGACAGGGGTGCTCGGGGCACGGCGGCCCCGGGCCGGGGGAAGCCCCGGGCTGTGAGCGGGCTGCTCCCATCACGAGTGGTCCCACCACGCTCGTCGTTGTGGTCCTGGCTCCTGCCGCACATCCCCGGGGTACGTGTGGCACATGGTTCAGCCACGTGTGTCCCCAGGAAACACGCAGGGGTGAGGACCACTGCTCAAACGCTGCTCACAGCCTCCTGGGTGGCTCACCCATTCCCTCTGCCAGCAGCCAAGGTGTCTTTCGCAGGACCCCGTGGCCAGCCAGCCCTTCCTGGCTGGGTAGCTTGGTGCCTGCCCACCTTTGGGAGACCCTCACGGCCACCTCGTGATGGATGGTGACCCCGGTGACTGCCAGCCCAGCTCTGCTTTCCACAGGGAGCCCCTCTTTCTGGCCCCACTGATGGGGAAGAGCAGTGGGGAGAGCCCAGCACAGGCACTGACCCCCAGCAGGGTTGGACAGGTTTCACCCTGGACCAAGGATCTGGGAGGATTCAGGTCCATCTCAACAGAGTGCTCAGGATGATGCTCTCCCACCGATGCCTGTGACATATCCCAGCCTGGACACACAAAGTCCGTCCGTCCATCCATCCATCCATCCATCCCAAAGCACACAAGGGATGGCCAAGCTTTTTCCTTAGCACTGCCTTTATTTTTACAGGTTAACACTAGGCATGGAGGACACCCAAACACTACAACAAAAGGCCTGTTTGCCTGAGCCCACACGCCAGACCTAATTCACGTTGCTACACAGACCAGAACCAAATGGGAAACAAGACAAGGAACACACAGAGCTTCAGTCTCCTGGGAGGGAGGGACAGGAACGGCTTGGCAAATGCACCTGCCACGTGGGAGAAGGAACCCTGAAGGCTCCCTGGAGCCAACGGGGGGTAGAGTAACCTGAAATGTGGGGCTGAATCCCACTGGAGGCATCTTGGAGCGAGCAGGCTGGGAAGGAGGCTGTAAGTTAAGCCTACTTAGGTGGCAAGTTTGCAGGTTGAGGGCCTATGCTTTACCACTAAGAATAGCTCGCATGTCTGGGGATCCCCTTAGCTTGGGGGTGGCCCAGGGGCCAGTAGCACGTAACCCATTAGCTGCCAAGCATCTGCACCGTGAGGAAAGCCCTATCTCTGCCACGCAGCGGGCATCGGGGTCGGGTGAGCACCATGGAGGTGATGCTCCCACTGTACCACCCCTCTCATCCTCCTTCATGAACTCCTCTTCAGCCTCAGGGCATTGTCCAGGGCGACCAGCTGGCGCAAGAAACCCCGGTTGGGGATGATACCACGGTGGTCCTTGACCGTCTTTATGGCTTCTACAAGGGGCATGTGGTGGCGGATCATGAGGTAGGCGAGGACCAAGGTGGCCGACCTGCTCACCCCGACAGCACAGTGCACAAGGATCCTTCCTGGGGGGTGAAACACAGGGGCTGTGTCACGGCAGAGCAAACATCCCAGTTAAAACACCACTGATGGCACAATGCTGCTGTGGTACATCCTGGAGCTGTGGCTCAGGTGCACAGGCTCTGGGGTCACCCTACGGCCCCAGTTATGGGATGACTGCGATGCACTGAGGTTCCCCTCTTGGCAAAGGGTGTCAGTGCATCATGATTTCCCAAAATGGGCTGAACAGGACAAGCCCCAGCTCAGGACACAGGCTCGAGCTGTGACCAGGGGGAGCTGGTGCTCTCATCTAGCCCATTCCCTCTTGGGAGGAGGTGATCCAGTGCAGGAGACACCATCCCAGCCTAGATAAGTCTACCTTTGTTTTTCTAGGATGCTTAGCAACAGGCTGCCAATACAGCTTCCCACCTGCCCCAGGGCTTTTCCCAGCCATCTTTCCCACCGACCTTCATTGAGCGCTTGGTGGATGAAGTCAGCTGCAGGATAAAAGTAGGGGCTCATGTCAAAGGAAGGCGAGTCGTGGGCCTCGATGCCCAGGTAACGGATGCCTGTGCCCTCGTAGTACTCTGCTCCCCCCCTCCACTTGCTGTGCGAGGCGTTGAGGATGTGGGTGATGCGCAGGTGAGCCAGCTCGCGCCGGTTGGCCGCTATATCTCTGGTGGAGAGTGAGAAACAGCACGGGGATGCCCAAGTTTAGGCTAGCTAAAGGTTTTGGAGGACAGTGTAAGCGCTGTCCTCAACAAACAGAATCCCTGAATCACAGAATCACAGGGGTTGGAAGGGACCTCCAGAGCTCATCGGGTCCAACCCCCCTTGCCAAAGCAGCTCCCCAGCTCGTATTGCACAGATGGGCGTCCAGACGGGGCTGGAATCTCTCCAGAGAAGGAGACTCCACCACCTCATGTGTGTCTGAGAAAGCTGGGTGTGAAGGAAAAAAGCCAGACTCTTCAGATTCGGGAATTAAGTCAACCTCCCAGGTTTTGACTTCAGGGACCTTCCACCTTCCTCACCACAGCAGCACTCCAATTAGCACAGCCATGCTGATGTCCTTCCTCCACCCCCACGTACACACCCTTCACGCCCTCCTTTCTCTCTCATTTCCCACCCTCCCCCTCCCAGGTTTCCCCATGCCATGAAAGTAGCCTATAAATCCCCCCTCCCAGTTCTCCTCCCCTTCTGATACATACTGATCTCCCAGGTAGAGTCCTGGCCAGACCTCATCTGCATGATTACAGGCTGTCTTCCCCGTGTACAACAACCTTTCCAGCTCGAAGACGCTGAGGATGGGGTGGCTGTTGCGCTCTTCCCGTGAGCCCCGGCTCGGTGACCTGGTGCCGTTCCTGGAGAACCTGGACAGGAAAGCCATGGGAGCTGCCGAGACCCACACGGCATACCTGTGGGGTCGTGAAGGCCGGAGAGTGGCCCGGAGGTCGCTTCTGCTGCTGCTGCCACCCACGGTCCTGTCAGGGAAGCAGTGGAGATGCCATTAGAAGAAATTAGGTGGTGGGCACCCCATCCCTGGGGGTGTTCAAGGCCAGGTTGGATGGGGCCCTGAGCAACCTTCTGTAGCTCCAGGCCTGGAGGTTGGTGGCCCTGCCTGTGGCAGGGGGGTTGGAGCTCTGTGATCCTTGGGGTCCCTTCCAACCCAGACCATTCTATGGTAAATGGGGACCTCTCACTGCATTGCTTTTGTAGAAATCCTGGCCCAAAGCATCCTCCAGCTGTCACCTTCCCAGTGAGAGGGCTAAGTCAGCTACCCAGTGGTTCCCAGTGTGAGACAGAGCATCACCAACACTCCTTTCCAAGAAGCAATACTGCTGGGGAGAAGTTTAGACGCCAGGGCTGGTGAGGGATGCCAGAGAAGCAGCCAGATTGCTGAGTCTCTACAGGCTGAGGTTTTACTCCAGCCCTGCGACTTTGGGTTGAGGCCACATTGGCAGGAGATGTTCTACACAGGACCACCTTCCTTCTGCGCTGGCTCTGGGGCTTTGCTGCCAGCGGGACAATGCCAGCTCGAGAACTGATGCTGCCAACCTGCCATCAGAAGCAGTGAAAGGCGGCCAGGTCTGGGCAAGCCACCAGCACTGGGGAGGAAAAACCCCCCAAACAGGTGGAGGATTCCATATGGCACCACGCAGGGTCTGGCCAGGACCCAGGCTCCTGTGCACCAGGCACAAAAGCCTGCAGGGAGGGAGAGGCAGGATTAACCCCTCCACACACAGCAGTCCTGCCACTGCATTTCAATATCCAGGGCTGGTTTGGGGTGGGAAGAGTTAATTTCAGGGGATGAGCAAGTTCATTTTACAGAGCAGATCCTCTAGGACGCAGCTCTGCGTTGAAGCCTTCAGATCCTGCTGATACTTGTCCCACATCTGTGAGAACCCCCTTGGACAGCCTTACCCACACAAGCAGTGACCAGTCCCTGCAGCCAGTCCTTCCTCAGAGCTGCCTCCTTCCTCTCCCTCGTTGGGTGCTGCCCTGCTGCTGGAAAGCCCCAGGTGGGGGAACACAATTCTCCTTCCCATCATCACGCTGCTGCCCTGGAAGGTGTCCAAAGAGCATCCCATCCCACCACCCCCCTCCCCAGCAGCAGCTCAGCAAGTCTCTGGGACTTGGGGGGAGGAAACACAGCGACCTTGGGCTGGATCTGTCTGTCTGTCTGTCTGTCTGCTTTGACATTTTGCCTAAGGGGCCGGCCAGCAGCCAACGATGCAGAAGGAAGAAGCCTCCAGCCATTTCTTGGCAACGTAGAGAGGAGGAAAACATTGCAAGGGCATGGAGGAGGGGGGTATAGAGGGAGTCTGGAGAGGCTCATGGATGTTTCCCTCCCCACTCCCTGTTCCATGGGGGCAGCTCAGACCCTGCCTGGCATCTCGGGGTGCTGCAGAGCAGAGCTGGGTCCTGCCCACCCTGCTCAGCCTGGCACTGGGCACACCCCACACTCCCCCAGCACTGGGTATGGGCCAGATCTCCCCCTGCCACATCTCCCCCTGCTCTGATGAATTCTGGACTCCTTCACGCTGGGAATTCAGCCTTGGCAAAGCCCACCTGGAAAAGGCATCCAGCACAGCCCTGTGCTGGGGCCCTGAGACCTTGTGTGACCTTGGCTGCAGCACAGCCATGTGCCACCAGCCCCGGGCAGCATTAGGAGACAAACAGCAGAAGGGGCTGAAAAAAGCACCTCAGTGATCAGTGTGAGGCTGTAACTAGCTACATGGCAGCTCCTTGTATCACTACAGCAGGCTGGCAAAAGAGCAACCCACACCTATCCTGGGGTGTAGCTCCAGAAACCCCAGGCCCACAAGCTGGCTCCCAGCATCCCACCCCAACACACCACGGTGCCAACCCCCCCCCCAAACTGCTGCCAGGGAAGAGAAACTGCCCCACATCCAAGAGCTCAGAGAACAGACACCAGAGCACTCCTGGCATCAAACCCCTCACAGGCACTGGTTGTATATATCCCCCTCTCCTCCTCCCCCCCCACCCCACTTTTTGGCAGCCAAGCCCAGCGGCTCGCACCCCGCTCCCCCTCACAGGCTCATGGGTGTCTGCAGAGCCCCTCTGCCCCCCCCGTGCCAGGCTGGGAGGGAGGGAGGGAGGGCAGCAACAGCCAGAGCCTGCCTAGGTGTGCAGAGCGAGCTGAGGGGAGGCTCTGCTGAATGAGCACAGCCTGCTCAGCCCAGCACAGTCGGCAGAGACAGACAGACAGACACGCAGGAGGAAGGAGACGCCCACCCTGTTACTCTACCTGAGGTGAGAGCTGTGGTGGTTCGGCTCAGAGGGAGTGCTGGAGGCAGAGCCAGTCGGCCATGTCTTCCTGCTGCTGCCGCCGCTGCCGGAGAAAGGCTGATGTATGAACATCTATTTTAAGCCATGACATGTCCAGAGGCAGGTTTGTTTAGATCATGCCGTGCATGGATGGGGAAGGGAGGAACCAGGGAGACGGCCACAAGCTCTGAGAGGGCGTGCAAACATGCCCAGGCACACACACACACACACACACACAGAGGAGTGCCCATCCCTACGCAGGCAAAACCAACAGCAACAAGAACACAGTGAAATCCTCCTGCCAGCTCTTCTCTCCCTCCTCCCCCAGCAAAGCAAGAGCCACGGGTGTGCAGAGAAGGAGAGAAGGAAAAAGCTGATAAAGGGGTGCTGATGACATGGTTACCCATATCATCAACCCGTAGCTGTCTCTAGAGGATGCTTCCACATTTCTGGTTTAGGGTTGATCTTGTTCTCCCCCCCCCTTGCTGGGGTCTCTCTGGTGCCTGGAGAAAATAAGCTGGGATGGGGGCAGGGTGTATGTGGTGACACAACAAATTATTCACAAATTCATGTCAAAGGGAATACACTTTTGTGGGTTTTTTTTTTTCTGGGGGAGAAAAACAACAGAAAGAGGAAAAGATGAAGCTTGGAAGATGGAGGCTTTTTGTTTTGACATTCTCTAAATGGCACTGTTCATTTCAGAAGGGCTGCAATATTCCACTTCAGCGTTTTCCAGGCAGAATATTGTCCTCTTGCCTTTGAAGTGCTGGCTTGCAATTAAAAAGTTTGACTCAAAGCAGAAAGGAGGAGTGCGCTGGGAGAAACAACCTGAGAAAGAGTCAAAACGAGATGTCCCAGGCCAAAGGACACATCCTAAGAAGCCTCACAGCATTCCCTCCCCCATCCCTATTTGATTAAACCCCAGGAAAATTGCCTGGCTTGTTGTCAGCTGATCTTGTGCTTACACCAGGATGCATCCTCAGGAGCTTCAAGGATGAACCCAGCACCACCAGGTACCCATCCTGTCCCACCAGCACCACAATGGGCTTTAACTGGGTGTTTCCAACACCCATCACAGACAGCTCAGGACCCTGGAGCGCAGCCTCACAGCACCACACACCTTTCCAGCTATCAAGGGGCTGGTTTTTCCCTCCCCTTTCCCTGCACAGCTGACTGGCTGGGCTGTCAGGAGCTGTGCTGGGGGGTAACAGCATGCACAGGCTCAAAAAGACTTTGCACATGCTTGGGTTTCAGATCTCTCAGCTTCCCCGTGTGGTTGTGGGTACAGTTCCAGCCTCAGAAGTTGGAGGACATGCTCAGGAAGACATTTGGGATGTTCCCTGCTCTGAGCTGCTTTCCCCAAGCAGTGACTGCTGGCTGCTGCAGCAGCTGGGTACCAGGGATGCTGGGCTTTGTCTGTCCCAGTCCCTTTGCACTCACAGAAACACCTGCCCAGGGCTAACAAGTCTCAGGAGAGACCCACAGGCAAGACTAACAAAGCTGCAGATCTGGGGGGGGGGGGGGGGGTGTCCCCATAAGCCCTCCCACCAGCTGCACTCACCTGCTCCTCAGGGACCAGATGTTCCAGCTCCATCCATCCCAAACACTCCTTAACAAACAGTTCTGCTGTGCCAACACCCTGGGGGTGACTGTGCCCAGCCCAGACTCACTCCCTGTCCCTCAGACAGCAGATGGGACATGTCAGGTTGCCACCAGCTCCAGGCACAGAGAGGCAGAGCTGCTTGGTACAGCCCCTGGCACAGTCTCCCAAAGCTCCTGCCCTCAAGAAATGCTGCCCTGCCACCAGCTGCCTCTGCTCCCAGGGAGCCAGGAGCAGTTGCTGGTCCCACCGTTTGGCTCCTGTTCAACACATGAGAAGCAGCAGCCAGAGACCTGATTCATCCCCTTCCTCGATGGTTTGCTGCAGCTGCTCCATGCCCAGACTCCCAGGAGCAACAGAGGGACAAAGCCCAGGAGGTCGTGGGTGAGGGCTGGCTTCACTGTCACAGAACCACCAGGTTGGAAAAGACCTTTGAAGATCATCAAGTCCAACCATTCTCATCCTAAACTAAACCATATCTCCAAGTACCTCATCTACCCTCACTGAGTTAACAGTATTTCACTGCTGTGGGATGCTGGCAACCTGGGAGAAGCCTGTCCTGTACACCCTGAATAAGGGGTTTGGTTCCTCTGGCCTGTAGAAATGTTGAGTTTTTGAGTGCTCCTCCAAAAAAAAGGGGGGTCAAACAACCTCCAAGGCAATCTGTGCTTTGACAGCTCTGTGAGGCACCCTTAATGTGAACAAGGAGAGGCTGCCTCCCTCCCCTGGAGCAAGGAACTCTGTTCCCAGTAGTCTGTAAGACATAACCCAGATGTGCCTAGAACCCCCAGCACAAAAGGTTAAACCCAAATTTTTAAAAAAAACCTCCATGAAATAAAATTAGGTGGATAAATGCTTTGGCAGAGCATTGCCTGCAGGGAGCTTACTGGCCATTTAAACTGAGGATTAGTAGTTGTTATGTTTTTATTCCAATAATAATACTGGAATTGCTCTGTAAAGCAGCCAGAAGTCCCCAACAATGCCTGTGAGTGCTTCTTAGATAATGAAATCTCAGATGCTTTGCAATGCCTGGGCAGCTGCCTCAAGGAAAAGTGTCAGCAACCTTTTTATAAGGGAAGCTTCTTAGACACAAACCAGAGCTCTTTCCTCACCTCCTCTCCTTGTTTTCCATAAACATTGGTGCTGTAGAGGAGACCAAGATGCTTCTTGCTCCCTGGTAGGATTTATCAGCTCAGTATTTGGCTTCTGAAGCTCCTGTCCTTGAAGCCAAGAGGCCACTCAGAGCCCTGGAACTGGTCTGCAAGCTCAGTGGGGGCACAAACACCATCTGGGGGTTGCTGTGACTTTCATACCCATCTTGCTCAGTTTCCCCACCTCCTTCTGATCACCCCCAGGTCAGAGTCCCATCTCTCACACACATTTTGCTCTGAAGGGCCCCAAGAGGCAAAAATTACCAAAAATTACTCATAACCAATGGCCCAGACATGGGGAGAGCCTTTAACAGGCAACCCCAAAACCTCTCTCTCCTCCTGGCAGAGAGCTGGGAAGCATCCAGCTGCAGGACAGGGCACAACAGCATCCTGCAGCCTCAATCCCCTGGGAGCCTGGTCACTCCACGATGCCTGAGCCCACTAACAGAAGGATCACTCCTTGGCAGGTTAAGTGGGAGCATGGCTATGGAGACAGGGAGAGGCAGGGCCTGGCTTCCCCCAGCCATGAGCATCACCTCAGAGCACCTATAGGGACAGGTACCTTAATGTCCTTAATGTATAGTGCTGGCAGAGATCTCCTGCATCCCCTGACTGGCAGACTTGGCTGCTGCAGAGGGTAGGTGCTGTGGTTACACCAGGGGTGGGATGCTGGCACAAGCAGCTCTGCTGTCCCTGTGTCTCAGCTATTGTCAAAACCTGCTGTGCACAGCAGGCCCGTGGCAGCCAGGATGGAGCAGCTGTTTTCAGCCCAATTAGGGACAAAATCAGCTCCCAGCAGAATAATCAGGGCACACACGCTGCTCCCAGCTCTCTCCCCCCACCCTCTCCACCCACTTCTCCTGGGCTGAGCTTGGAGCAGGGAGGAATCAGGGCTGGGGTCTGTAAACATCACCCCCCACCTCCAAGTGATCCAAGGTAAAGAGCTGCCCAGAAAACTTCACAGCTATAACCACTGGAGGCTGCTCTGGTTATACATAAATCACTGTGTGCTGCCAGACAGGGAGAGCTCAGCACAGGGAAACGAAGGGCAGGGGTTAGAGACTTTCAGAGCTGCTGCTCCCTGGCTTCACACTCCCCACACATGCACATCCACCGTGCTCTTCACAGCTCTATCCTAAAGATCAGAGAGCAATCACATCACCACACTAAACACTGCATGTCCAAAAGCCACCTGGAAGGCACAGGAGCCAGGGTTTATTACACTCAATCACCAACAGAAGGAATATATGCATTTCATCCAGCCTGGGCTATGTGAGGGACCCGCTGCAGAGGAGGGTGGCAGACACAGGGAGCGCAGAGGGCACGGGCAGCCAGAGCATCAGGAGGGAAAATGAAGCCTCCCCTAAGTCAGCAGTCATGGTAAGGAGGTGGCAGTGTTGGAGAGGGGTGTGCAGGATGCAGAGCAGCATCACAGCACCATGCTGAAGAGTCGGGGGGGGCGGTTTGAACAAAGGGGATTTGCTTGGCACAGAAAGTGCTCAGGAGGAGCTGTGTCCTCAGTGCTGAGCCCACCACTCACAGAATCACAAGGTTGGAAAAGACCTTTAAGATCATCAAGTCCAACCATTCGCATCCTAAACTAAACCATATCCCTAAGTACCTCATCTACCCTTTGTTTGAACACATCCAGGGAAGGTGACTCAGCCCCTCCCTGGGCAGCCTGTTCCAGCCCTGACAACTCTTTCAGTAAAACATTTTTTCCTAACATCCAATCTGCCCCTGCCCTGGCACAGCTTCATGCCATTCCCCCTTGTCCTATCACCTGTCACCTGGCTGAAGAGACCATCACCTATCTCTCTATAACCTCCCTTCAGGTAATTGTAGGCAGTGATAAGGTCTCCCCTCAGCCTCCTCTTCTCCAGGCTGAACACCCCCAGCTCCCTCAGCTGCTCCTCAGAGGATTTGCCCTCCAGCCCCTTCCCCAGCCTGGTTGCCCTTCTCTGGACTCGCTCCAGGACCTCAATGTCCTTCTGATGCTGAGGAGCCCAGAACTGGACCCAGCACTCGAGGTGCAGCCTCCCCAGTGCCCAGTCCAGGGGCACAATCCCCTCCCCAGACCTACTGGCCACACTGTTTATGATACAAGCCAAGATGCCATTGGCCTTCTTGGCTGCCTGGGCACACTGCTGGCTCATGTTCAGCCTGCAGCCACCCAACACCCCCAGGTCCTTCTCTGCCTGACAGCTCTCCAGCCAGTCTCCCCCAGCCTGTAGCTGCAGGGGGTTGTTGTGTCCCATGTGCAGCACTCTGCCCTTGGCCTTGTTAAACTTCATCCCATTGGTCTCAGCCCATGGGTCCAGTCTGTTCAGCTCCCTCTGAAGGGCCTCCCCACCCTCAGGCAGATCAACCCTTCCTCCTAGTTTAGTGACATCTGCAAACTGACTGAGGGAGCATCCAATCCCTTCGTTGAGGTCACACTGTGGCACAGGCTCTGCTCTACCTGCACCACAGAGCATTGTAGCAGTGGGTGCTCTGTGGCCAGCCTCAGAATGTACCACAGAAAACATATCTGAAAAGGAGAAGGTCATGTGGCCAGACAATCTGGGGTAGGATCCACTCTCCATCAAAGTAATGAAGTAATAAAGAGTAATCTTCACTCTCTACTTGCCTACACTTAGGTCAGGGATAAAGATTTCTGATGGGGCTCCAGCCATACATGCTCCAGTAGTCTGGAAGGCAATGGCAAAGCTCCAGGTGATCCCTGTGCTGGGGGCTCACCCCAAGTCCAACCCACCCTCTCCAGCCTCCTCACCCTCAGCATTATCTGGGACAGAAGCTGTGTGCAGTAAATCCTCTCCCAACCCCCAAGTAGATATCTGCTTCCCTCTAAGAAATGTGATGGAAGGTAATAAACCCTTGGAAGAAGGATGTGCAAGTAACACAACCCCTCCGTGCCCATTCCAGGAGCATCAGCCAGAAAGTTAAAGCCTCATCACTTGGCTGTACTGATCCACTGCTGGAGGGGGCCACTTGAGCTCTGGCAATGCTCAGATATTTTCCATTAAAAGAAAGGAAAAAAAAAAAAACAAAAAGAAGGAAAAAAAATTAAAAAAAAGAAGAAGAGGAGGAAATAACAGGCACCAGACTCATTGTCCAACAGCTGTAAAACCTGCAGAGCCTCAATTTGTGAGGAAGCAGCCCTTGTCCAGAGGGAGAGAGACAGCTGCTTGCTTTGTTGCAAGCTTGCAGTGTTTATGATTACTTAGCAGGGAGACTCTGAATTGCTGGTGGACACATTTGGCCTGTCATGCACTGTCTTGTTAATGTCAGGAGCAGCCTGGGATGGATTGGGGTTGCTATAGTGCAAAAGGAGGGGGAAAAAATTAAAGGAAGAAAAAAAGCAACCCAGCTGAAAAGCCAGTGAGTTGCTGGCAAAATATGCTGTGAGACCCTGATGCTGCCTGTCGAGCTGTTCACTTCAGCCTGTCACATCTTGTTAGCAGAGCAGGCTGGGGCACAGTCCAAACCTTCCCAAAGCTGGTGGGGTTTGCTGTTGACCTGGTGCTCATTGGGTTTCAGTGCTTGGGAAGAGGGAAGAGATCTCCCCACGCTGCCCTGGGAGGGAGTGATGCTGAGACATTCATGATCCCCATTAGTGAGGAGCCTGAGCTGCTCATGCTTTTTAAAGGCTAAGATGAAGGTCACATCTATCTTACATAGCAAAGTGATCTTCAAAACAGAGCCCACCAACACTAGGAGCCAGTTCCTCAAAGGCAGAGGCTTGGGAGCACGGTGTAGGTCTGGCTGGATGGCTCTGCTCCATCCCAAACCACATCTGCCCAGTACAGCCCAAACCCACGTGTGCACAGCCAGAGCTGAGCCAAGCACTGCTCAGTCTGCCTGACATCTCTCACTCTAGAAGCTCAAACTCTGCTCTTGCAAATCCACAATCCTCAGGGAAATGTGTTTTTGAGAGGAAAAAGGAGTATCATCTGTGCCAGGGTGGAAACTGGGGCCAGGTCCTTACAAATCCACCCTGACTTCAGGGAGCCTGGGACCTGTCAGTGATTATTTCTCTTCTTGAGTGTTCTTGAACCAAGAACAAATCATCATGAACATGGACACAGAGCAGCAGTGTCTCTCTGAGGCCTGTGGCTGCTGTTAACACAATGCATTTCCATTCACCGTGTCTATGGCACTAAGCACCCCAGCAGCCCTGCTATAATTTCTAAAGCAGCAAGCACAGCTTAGGAGCTCAAATATAAAGTCAGTGAGAGTTGGGTGCCTAATTCCTTTCAATCTTCTTTCTAATTCCTAGCCTTAGGGCTTTGAGGAAGTGGCTGGTTTGATTTGATGAAGGAAAAAAAGCTGCTCCATTAGCAGGTCTGATGTTTGAGAGGTTTCTTTCAGGCTGTGATGAATCCCAGCACCCTCCATCAGGCCACACTTGCTGCTAGATCCTATTTTCCCTTCAGTGACATTATGTCTTAAACAGGCTTTCACTGTAATAACATTTGCAGTAATGAAATCACCCTGCTCTATGGTCTCCTTTTAACAGCAAAAATATCTGAGTTGGCTACAAAGGGAGATTTAAATGTCACAGAGAATGTGCTGGATGTGTCCCTCAGAAGATAAGGTTTCTTTGTTGATGAACAGAGATGCAACGGCGGCTGCTGGGCGTTGGGAGCACAAAGGCTCATCCTGGCTCCTTGAATAGGGAATGAGGAGACTTTGGAGGGAGCAGGGAACAGGACAAGGGAGAGATGGTGAATACAGAGAGCTTTTAAAATCCCCTACTGGCTGTAGGGCTCCTGAAGATGTAACGATGGCAAGGCATTAGATTTGCAAGTGAAATGACTCAAAAGCAGCTCCTCTCTTTCCTCCCAAGTTGAGGGTTTGCTCTCTAATGGCAGCTGGCTCTTCAGGACTGGGAGGTGAGGGAGGGAAGCACCTCTAAACTGGGCAGCAATGATCCCAGCACTGATGCTTTACTTGCAGAGGCTTCAGCACATCAAGAGTTAAGGGATATCAACTTTAATATCCAAAGATATCCCTTTAATATCCATGGCTGGGGCAGACACACAGCCTTTCCAGCATGCCCTAGGCCAGCTGCTGTTCACAGCTCTGCCAGGGGCGATGTGCCTCCAGAGCCCACCTGAAGCAAAGCAGGGACCCAGGCAGGGTCTCCAGCAGGACGCCTTAACCACCCTCCTGCCTCAGCTACAGGAGCACAGTGCAGCTACAATCCTCACATCACTTATGCAAGTTAACAAGCAGGATGTCCCCAAGGTCAACAAAACAAAACCAGCCCAACCAAGACCAGAATCCACACCTGAACATCATACCTGCCTAGGAACCTTTAGCTCAGGATGAAATAAATATCAGTGGGGCAGGGGGGGGAAATTACACCTGGCTGACCCCACATTAACAATAACAAACTGCAACAAAATGCTTTGCCATTTCTCTGCTGTTCACAGAACAAACACTGGGACACTGGCTCTCCCCAGCAGCCAGACAGTCTAGATTTTCATTGCAAGCTCTCCAGATTAAGTGGGCTTGATTTGCTTCTCCTGATCAGCCCCCAACCCAATATTTCAAATTAGATTGGGAGGAATAGTCCTCCTTTTGAAAACGTGGCTGCTTGATTTCACAGGATGGGAATTCTTCCTTCCTCATGCCCAGCAAAGCTCTGGCTTGATTGATTGATTGATCGATGGATTCCAACAAAAAAAGCAGCTAAAAATTCCCAGCTCCATCAAAGCCAGTTGTAAAACTCTCAACATCTTAAAGACAGGGTTTTACCAGTCCACTCAGCTGTGCCTCAGGGCTGGGTTTGTTTTTTTTCCTCCTTTTTTTGAGAAGCAGCTCTGTCAGCCCCTTGAAGGGTTCCATTAGAAACCATTACATTTCCCTGCTGGCTCGGAATGGGAACAGGACTTGTACCTCCAGCTTGGCTTTCCATCTGCTACCAGCAGAGACAGCAATGCTACAGTCAACATGGAAAGTACTCGTGTTCTGAGGAGAGGATAGTAATAGTGAAAGGAGGAAAACATATCAGAGCTGATGATTTAGCCTCAGAAAGGGCAGATCCTATCATCCCATATGCCCTATAGCACAGCTATGAAAAGAATAACCTTTCCTCTGCAGGAATGCTTGGGGTAATGGGAAGAATGACTGATTTTCCACCTCTGGTTGGGTGGTTTTTTGGAGAAAATGTTAATTTTAGCAAAAGAAGTAAAGGTCATGAAGGACAAAAGATTGGGAAGGGGCAAAAAACACAAACCTCCTCCTCCCTCCCCAAAGACCTGACAGTCTGAGCTGCTTTGCCTAATAGAAACAGGCAGCAAAGAACATTTTGGCTTTAATAATTCTAATTATTCCCCAGTATTGTGAAATAAATTAGAAATCCAAATGAAATCAGTGTCCCATGGCACTAGGAGACGTACAGTCACAGAATGCAGGTATCTAAATCTATCCTGAGGTCTGCCTTGCATAGACAAGGCAGAAAAATAATAGAGAATATGCTGAGAAACAGGAGAGAAAATTAAAGCACATACTTCTGAATGCTTCCTGCTGCAAAGGCAGGCAGGGAGCTGAAGCAAAACCAGCCCTGAACCGAAGCCTCCTGCACACCACTCCCCTGCTGTCGCTTTCCTTTTCCTAGCTTTTCTGTAACTGAGGAGGATGTTTTCCCCTTGCCCTTCTCCCAGGGGATATGCTGCTGTGATTCCTTGGCCTGGAAGCTGCAGCAGCTACCAGTCCCTCAGGAACAGAGTGCCTACGGAGCTGGGAAACACTGAGGGATGGGACACTTAACAGGCTGTGAAATCCAGGAAGGTTTGATGCAGCCCCAGGGATGCCTGTGGGGCATCCTTGGGGAGACTGCCCCATGGGAAGGATCTGACTGTGAGCACAGAGAAACTTGCTTTTATTTGCAGGGAGGGAGCAGAAAATCCCCAGCCCTCATCCTCAGACCCAGCTTTACCCCTGGACCCAGCAAGTCAAAGATCCAGAAGCTGATGAAGCAGGTGGGACAATCCATACAGCCACATCAGAGAGCTGAGGACCAAAGCCAGGCTTTCTCATAGAGGCAGCTATTTATCAGCCTCATCCATCATGCTGGAGGATGAAAGGCCAAATAAATGACCCTGCTACTGGCCACTATTATTCCAGCCCTGAGCAGAGGAAGGCAAATACCTTGAAAGAACTCAGCAGAGCCTGGGAGGCCAGAGCCCACCTTGTGTAAAGCTCTGGGACTAATGGGATATGACAGCAGGTAAACAAGCGTGTCCAGGTGAGGCCAAACTGGTGAGAGGAGCCCCTGCTGTGCAGCAGCTCTTGGATGATTTATATTGCCCAGAGGTGGAAGGTGGAATGAAGCTCCAACTCCTCAGTGGGTTTCTCACCAACAACAGTGCTACCCTGGCCTCAGTGAGCTGTTATCTCCCCATGCAGAGCTGAGCAAGCTGGTGCTTGAGCAAAACCCCCCATTATTCTCTATTTTTCTCAGTGGAATAACTGCAGAATTAGTGGCATCTGTTTCACCATGGTCATCCCTGTTCTGCCAAGGGGTACTTTTACCTACCGCTGTCCAGCCCTCCTTTCAGAGCCCATCCTGGAGCTGTGGCAGAAATCCAAGGAGCAGCCATGGATGCAGGACCTGCCTTTATCTTCTCCACACACCTGGCAGGCATTCATGGAAATGCTCTCATAGCTGAGGTTGATGGTGCTTTAGCAAGGGAGGATGAGCCACCTGCAGCAGGTGTTTAAATGCCCTTGGGAAGGAGGGATAACAGCAATTGCTGCCAACCCCATCATTAAAATACAGAGCGTGGCAAAGAGACACTAGAGTTAAAAATCCACAAAGATCATTTGCAAGGTCCTAAGTTTTGCCAGATGACTCACAGAGGGAAAGTACCTCAACTCCTGAGTCAGTGCCTGCAGGAGCCCTGCTCTGTTAAACTGCCTTTCACAGAATCACAGAATCACAAGGTTGGAAAAGACCTTTAAGATTATCGAGTCCAACCATTTGCATCCTAAGCTAAACCATATCCCTAAGTACCTCATCTCCCCTTTTTTTGAACACATCCAGGGAAGGTGACTCAGCCCCTCCCTGGGCAGCCTGTTCCAGCCCTGACAACTCTTTCAGTAAAACATTTTTTCCTAACATCCAATCTGCCCCTGCCCTGGCACAGCTTCATGCCATTCCCCCTTGTCCTATCACCTGTCACCTGGCTGAAGAGACCATCACCTATCTCTCTATAACCTCCCTTCAGGTAGTTGTAGGTGGGGAGAAGGTCTCCCCTCAGCCTCCTCTTCTCCAGGCTGAACACCCCCAGCTCCCTCAGCTGCTCCTCAGAGGATTTGCCCTCCAGCCCCTTCCCCAGCCTGGTTGCCCTTCTCTGGACTCGCTCCAGGACCCCCATGTCCTTCTGATGCTGAGGAGCCCAGAACTGGACCCAGCACTCGAGGTGCAGCCTCCCCAGTGCCCAGTCCAGGGGCACAATTACTTCCCTAGACTTACTGGCCACACTGGTTTTGACACAAGCCAAGATGCCATTGGCCTTCCTGGGCACACTGCTGACTCATGTTCAGCCTGCAGTCACCCAACACCCCCATTCCTGCACATGCACAGATCGCTGCCCGGAGCTGTGTTGCCTGCACTGGGTTAGACGGTCCCTGTGTGCTTTGGGCAGCACCAGTCAAGCATTGCACAGCCCATCTATCTGCACATTTCTTGCTTCCAGTGATTTACAATGTCACATGGGAGCTGGAGGCAGAGCAGGAAATGAAAGCCCATTTCCCAGGGCAAGCCCCATCTCTGAATCCCTCCTCACCCCCCCAGCGGGCTCCTGCAAACCCTTCGGGCTGCGTGGCACTGGGGGGATGGCACGGCATCCCCAAGGGGGAACCAGAGCTCTGTCAAAAGGCCTGGCCATGCTGGAATGACAACTGGCTCTTGTGTTTGAGGGGTCACCTTCCTGAGCTGTGTGCCACAGGCGAACAGGCAGCGCCAGCCTGAGGAGTCTGTGTGGAAGCAGCCCAGGGGAAATGGAAAGGAATCCAGGCAGGGAGATGAATTGATTTGCACCATTTGCATAAGAAATTCACCTCAACTCAGGAAGAAAGTGAAGCTCTTCTAAGCCAAAGCCCTTACCTACCACGGCACCCTTGCCAGTCACCAGGACACCCAAGTGCAAGCACCCACCAAGGCAGCACAGGCCAGCATCTCAGTGGCATCTTCCATGCTCTCTAACACCGGGTTTGAGATCTGCCCTGGTCAGGCCCCACCTGGAGTGTTGTGTCCAGTTCTGGGCTCCCTGGGATAAACAAGACAGGGATGTCCTGGAGAGAGTCCAGAGGAGGCTATGGAGATGCTGAAGGGCCTGGAGCATCTCCCCTGTGAGGAAAGGCTGAGTGAGCTGGGGCTGTTCAGCCTGGAGAAAAGAAGACTAAGGGGGGACCTAATTAATGTTTATAAATATCTTAAGTATGGGATGCAGGGGGAATTGGCCAACCCCTTTTCAGTGTCTGTGGGGACAGGACAAGGGGCAATGGCTGCAAGTTGGAGCACAGGGAGTGCTGCACCAACATGGGGAAGAACTTCTTCCCAGTGAGGGTGAGGGAGCCCTGGGACAGGCTGCCCAGGGGGTGTGGAGTCTCCATCTCTGGAGAGATTCCAGACTCGTCTGGATGCTGCCCTGTGCAATATGAGCTGGGGAGCTGCTTTGGCAGGGGGGTTGGACCTGATGGTCTCTGGAGGTGCCTTCCAACCCCTGTGATTCTGTAATTCTGTGATCTGCAGCTCAGTCCCTTCTTGGCTTTGCTGCTGTCATACACTGACAGGTATTTTATGAGCCTGGGGACCCAACTCCTTCTGTTCACTTCAAAATCACTTTGCTGAGCAAACGGAGGCAAGGGGTGAGCAGAGCAGGTGCATCTCCCAGGCAAGGCTGGGCTCTTTTGGGATGAATCTTTTGTTCTTTCCCCTCACTGCTTCTGCTGGCTTTGGCCATCTTTCTTCATAAGTTCCCCAAAAGTGACAAGGGCAATTTATTATGTGAGCACAAGGCCTTGGGAATCTCCTGGAGACGTATCATTCCTGCTATTATCCTCCTCACACGAGGAGCCGTTGCTCTTGTCAAGTTCCCTTGCTTCCCTCCCTTGCAAAGAGAAGAAAGGATGCTGGGGACTTTTCATTAATCATTTTTACGCCGAGAGCTGCAGCTCCCATCTGCATTCTGATCACTTCTGATCTCTGCCACCATTTTTCATGGCAGCACTTAGGAGGATTGTTTTATGCTGCTGGTTCGAGGTGCGTTAATGACCAACCATTCAGTGTCCAGAGCAAAGCCTTAAATTTAATGTACACTCCAGTGGGGGAAATCTATTACAGCTATACATCTTCTTTCTTGCTCTTCTTCTTCGAGGAAGGTGCTGGTTGCAGAGTGGGGGGAGAGCTGGGGGAAGGCTGGCAGGAGGAGTGTGGTTTATGGTGAAAAGGAGGGAGAAGCAAGAGGAGGTGTCTGCACTTGGTTTGGGGCTTGGAGCTGTCGTGGTTGGAAATTGGAAGATGCAGGCAAGGAATGGCCAAGGAGGAAGGGAGAATATTGCCAAAACATAATGATTGCAGCTGAGGGCGGCTCAGCTTAGCCTAATTTCTGGTCCATGAGGTAAAGCTGCTCCTGACAGCGTGCCAGGGTCTCTGAGGCTTCTCTCTGACAGACTGCTTTCCCTGTGCCTTGGGACAGTACCAAGCACAGAGCACTTCTACCACAGTCACAGCCCCTTCACGCAGCTCTCAATGTCACAGAGCCAGGCTGCAAGGTTAGGCAAGGCTGAGGCTGAAGGAGCTTGGTCCTGCTCGAGCTTTGCTTTCTTCACCTCCCTGGGCATCCCCAGCTACTTAAACCTTCACTTAGAAGTCCAAGAGGTGATTATTAAAGACATAACTGCCTAACTTCTGTCGCCTGAGCTCCAAGTCCTTTACAAAGACCGAGCAGCATTCTCCCATTTCCTCTCCAGAGGACGGTGAAAATGGGCTGTATCTAAAAATAACACAAAAACTGGACCTTGAATAAGTCCCTTCCTTGTGCTGTGCCTCTGGACTCCTCCCAGCTACTGTCTATCTTGTGTGCTAATTTTGTGCTGGCTCTCTCTGCAGCAGAGCATCAGAGCCTGAGCCTGGCATCTGGGATCAATGCCCCTTCCTTACCGTGCAGGAACTGCCACCTCTGCCCAGGCAGAATTAATCTCAAATGTAATCTTGTCTTTTTACACAGGGGTCAGGAACTGGCTCCTACTCTGTGTGTGCGTGGCTGAGTACACACTGCATTGTAATTCAGACCCTTTGACATCTCATTTTAATACAAAAAGCGTGAAACATAGGAGCAAGAGATTGGAAAAGACCTTCTGGACCATGAAGTTCAGCTCTTTGAGATAAAATCTCATTCATCCCCTACCAAATTTTCTCTTAAAACGGTTAGGCTTCCTCTCCCACTGCTCCTTAGGTCAGGATCAGTCTTTCCAATGCATAGAAATCTCTAATTTCCAGCCTAAAGTTTACTCACAGCAAGGTTGCTCTTTTACTACCAGTGTCCTTTAGCTTAAATAGCAGCTTCAATACCAACATTAACAATAATAATAGTTAATTACGAGCCCAGAGGGGCTGTTGTCAGGACCAGAAATAACCCTGGTAAGCTCAATGTATTCAAGCTGCAGGATAGTAATAAATAACCTCTCAGGTTCATCAGCAATAAAATGACTTGTCCCAGTGTCTGGGAAGGAGGAGAGATGCTGGGAGGAGTGGAAAGCGGTGAGGGAGGCTCCTAGGGCACTGGTGGGGCTGGACAAAGGGAAACACCAGGAGTAAAGAAAAGAAACCTTATTCCCCTGAGTGGAGCAATTCACAGACAGCTGGTTTGTCCCCTGGGACCAGGCAGGGAGGGGGAAGGAGAAAGATGTTCCTGCTGCCTTTCAGGCTGGACCTACATCAAACTCGTTAATGTCAATAGGAGGGAAATTGAACTGAGCTTTGTTGTAACCCTAATGAATTCTTTGCCAGTTACAGTAAATTTATTCTTTTGATTTCCCTTTCTCCCCCCAGCCTTGTTTCATGTGGGTTTGCTTTTTTAATTTTTTTTTTTCTTTCCCTTTTCTTTCTATTTAATGCTCCTTTCCTGGCAGCTTCTTCTTCTTCTTTCTCTCCAATTTAAAACCCAGTTAAAAAGCCGTGGTTGATTCCAATTAAATACCCCCTTTGGGATTACTAAAACACTCACACACACAGACCCCCTCTTTGATTGTTTCCACGGCAACGTATTTAAATATCTCATTCACAATGTCCAAGTGAAGAGCTGAAGGATTTGGAGAAGCTCTTTCTTTTCCTGCTCCCTCACCTCCCTCCTCCCCCAAATTACTGATGCTGTAGCAGCAACTGGGGCGCTGTACACGTACTGCACTCGCCAGGCTTTGGAGTGGGTGGACATACTCCAGGAATTCCAGAGGAGGAGGAGGAGAATTAAGCCAATAATATATGTCTTGCAATGATGCAGAGCTATTGCAATTACCTGGGGATGGTGGGAAGGAGAGGAAAGTGCTGTGTCAGCAACCAGACAGGTCAAGTTCGGCCGGTCACTGACACAGCGTAACTACAAAGTCAATCTGCTGGGAACTGATGGGCTGTGTGGGTATGGAGGGGGGTGAGAAAGAAGAGGAAAGGGGATGATTTTGGATGATGCAGCTCACAGGAAACAATGGCAAACTGTAGGGGAGGAAATTGTCTGTCCCCACGGCAGATGCAGGATGCTGTTTCCCACGTGCACCTCTTGTGTTGGGACACAGATCTGTACCTGGGAGCTTTCTCAGCTTCATTGCTGAGATATTTTGGTGGGACTGAGCCCACAGCAGCTTCCTCAGTGAAAATTAGGGCCCCACTTGGCAAGTGAAGTCAAGACACCTTTCTGAAAAGTGGGGTAAGGAACACAGCATGTTTCTTCTCTCATTGGAGGGCAAAGTGAGTTCCAAGTCCTGATTCTGGCCTCCCCTCCTCATGTTTGCCAGATTCCCACAAAAACCAGTGAGAATCTGGAGACAACTGGGCCCACAAACATAGATCTGGGGAGATAGAGGAAGTTTCTCCCTCCTTTTCAGCAGAGGGGGCTTAGAGTTGAACGCAGACCCTTGCTGAGAACAGTAACCCAGTTGTTGGAAAGGCTCCATCTGGGAAAGTCCTGTGCTGGGCTTTCCAGCACGCTCTCAGCACTTGCTGGAAGAGCCAGTACAGCTATGTCCATCAGCACCAGCAGCTCGCTCTTCCTCTGCCCACAAAGTTCTTACAGAACACAAAACTTCACTGACTTTTCTGCCTGAATTTCTCCCCAGCCTGTCCCTGTAGGAAGGGTTTGCATTGTCCTTTCCTCTGCTCTGTGATGTGCTCCATGTGTGCAGGCAGCTCGCTCTGACCTCCTCCTCTAGTACAAATATCCCACAGGCTGCAATTTGTCACAGGGCTGAGCCAGGACTGCTCATTCCCATGAAGTTCTCCTGTGAGTGGTCTCTGCCAGCTTCTTTCACAAGCTCTTGGAGAGGCAGGACGGGCTGCAGCTGCTTGTGGTTTGAGCCGTTCGCAGCTCCCAGCATCTTTGGGATGGATGGGAAGCCAAGCTCAGACCCCTCTGTGGCTGGGAGCAGGACCACACACTGCTGAGGTGGCTGCAGTCCAGGCTGCCCAGGGATGTGGTTGAGTCACCTTCCCTGGATGTGTTCAAAAAAAGGGTAGATGAGGTTCTTAGGGATATGGTTTAGCTTAGGATGGGAATGGTTGGACTTGATGATCTTTAAAGGTCTTTTCCAACCCTGTGATGCTGTGATTCCGTGACTGTCCTGTGTGAGCCTGTGTAGCAGGATATTGATGTGTGTAACAGGGTGTGTCCGTGTGTCTGGTGGCACTTACAGACACGGAGCTGTGGGGTCACATCTGCTCTGGCTCCAGCTGAAGACAAGAGGTAACACTGTGTCTTGGGGTGGCCGAGTGCATTGGCAGCTGTGACCCACACGTGTCTCAGACCCCCACACACGTGTGCAGTGCTGGATCAGCAGTTCACCCATGGACCTGGGCACGAGCAATCCATAAACCCACCTGACACACAGCCACGAGCAGGCTGGGAGGGAACTGCAGCACCTGCTGTGCCCTTGACATTTCCCCTTCCCTTCTTGGCTGACAAAGCCAGCTCCAGCATGAACTGCTTGCTTTGCAGCTGTTAAATATTAGTTCTGCTTTAACAAAGGTGGTATTTTATCATTAAGTGTTCCGTCTCCAAGGAGGGAGAAAGCCCAAAAGCGAAAGTGCAGGAGTCAAATCGTCACTGCAGTAATGAGTGGAGGACTCCTACAAGGCACTCATTTTACCTGCTGTTCTTTTCCCTTTCTGCTGCTTTGTGTTCACTCACTCCTTCGCTGCAAGGAGCAGGGCTCCTGGCTGAGCCTTCCCCACCCACACAATCGGCCAAATTTAAGGTATGAGGATTGATAACGGAGAGAGGCAGGTTTCCATGGGGCCAACGAGATTCCTGCTTGCTTCTGAGTGTCTCCCATAGAACAGGCTGCTTCTGTCTGTGGTTTGTAAACTGGTTTTCTTTTGGAAACAGATAGGGACTGTTCAGCCTGGAGAAAAGAAGACTAAGGGGGGATCTTGTTAATGTTTATCAATATCTGAAGTATGGGATACAGGGGGAAATGGCCAGCCCCTTCTCAGTGTCTGTGGGGACAGGACAAGGGGCCATGGCCTCAAGTTGGAGCACAGGGAGTTCTGCACCAACATGGGGAAGAACTTTTCCCCAGTGAGGGTGAGGGAGCCCTGGGACAGGCTGCCCAGGGGGTGTGGAGTCTCCTTCTCTGGAGAGATTCCAGCCCCGTCTGGATGCCGAGCTGTGTGACCTGTCCTAGGGACCCTGCTTTGGCAGGGGGTTGGATCTGATGATCTCTCAAGGTCCCTTCCAACCCCTGTGAATCTGTAAACATGGAGTTTTCTTTTCAGAAGGGAAATATCTGGCTCCTTTGGGGTCACACAGACCGGAATTCTTAGCAGCTCCAGGACTGTTTCTTAATTCACGTGGTTACAAACCAGCACAGGCTCTGGGATGTCTCCAAAGAGCAGGGAATCACAGAATCACAGAATCACAGAATTGTAGGGGTTGGAAGGGACCTCGAGAGATCATCGGGTCCAACCCCCCTGCCAAAGCAGGCTCCCTAGCTCATATTGCTCAGATAGGCGTCCAGGCGGGTCTTGAATATCTCCAGTGAAGGAGACTCCACCACCTCCCTGGGCAGCCTGTCCCAGGGCTCTGTCACCCTCACTGTGAAAAAGTTCTTCCGCATGTTGGTGCGGAACTTCCTATGCTCCAACTTGCAGCCATTGCCCCTTGTCCTGTCCCCACAGACCACTGAAAAGGGGCTGGCTGATTCCCCCTGCATCCCCTGCTTCAGATAATTATAAACTTTGATTAGGTCCCCCCTTAGTCTTCTCTTCTCAAGGCTGAACAGTCCCAGCTTACTCAGCCTTTCCTCATAGGGGAGATGCTCTAGGCCCTTAATCATCTTCGTGGAAGGGAGGAATGAGCCAGCAGACCTGTGGTCTGTTAAAAGCACTCAGTATCCCCTGTGAGCTCTTGAGTGACCTGGCTGCCTACCTTCATTCCTTAAAGTAAGCAAACCAGCTCCAGAGCTCCTTTACTCCTGGGCTCCTTCCAAATCTCACTGAGGTCCTGGAGCCTGGGATGCCTCCCAGCCACTGCTGATTTAACAGAGTCCATCTGGAGTTTTCATTTGCTCTTGTTCTTGTCCTGGAAGCTGTGAGGCAAGAACAACTTCCAAACAGATCTGGAATGACTCCTTAGAGATCAGGGCTTTGCAAACCTCCTGACTAATTTGGGGGATGGGGGTGTGTGTAGCAACATTGCCTGGCTTTGGTATTTTAATGTGGGTCTCAGCTCTATTTTATTCTTACCATTTTAGTGGCTGAATCATGCCAAGAACATCACAATTTCCATTTTTCTCTAAAAAAGGAGAGGGGGAATGACAAAAGCTTGAAAACCTGAAGCAAGAATGACTTGAGGCATCAGGAGTCAGAAGATGAAGGTGTCACATGTGTTATAACACTGTTAAACTTACGACTTTGCAAAAAGAGATCAAAATATGTCTGGATGCTACTCCTAATTTCTCAGTGCTTGGTAGCCACCATAGAGACTTGTGAAATAGTTCATATTTGTAAATATTTCATTCCTTTGACTAAACCCCATGTGATTCAAGCACACGTTGCTCCATGTTCCAGCACAAGGACTGAATAATGAATGACTGTGTTGGAAACTACCTGAAATCAGAACAAACCAACTTCAGCTGCATTATCTGACTGTGAGAAGTGAGATGCTGGTGAGACAGAGAAGGAAAACTGATGGCCTATCACAGATGTACTCGGGGAACTCTGCAAACACAGATGTTTCATGCAACTTTCCCCTCTGCCTGTTTCATTCCATCTCTGGGCTGCCATTTCAGCGACACCTTTAACAAACAAAAACCCTCTGTGGAGTCAATAGTCAGTACAGGAATTTATCACAATTGCCAATCAAGGTGTGTTGGAAAGACTCATCTTTCTTGTTTAAATTAGGTTTTGCTGCACACAGACCACAAGTTGTCTTTAGGAAATCAATTGCAGGGAAATGACAGCTTTCATGGTGTTACCTGACCTCACCAGCCATGTTGCAGCTCAATTCTTCTCCTCTGATACTTGGGTGGCCTCGTACAGCTGTTTGCTGGAGGAGAAGGGGACTGTAGCCTGAGAATGCAGGCTCACCTTGGCCAGTTTTGTAAAGGGATGTGAGAAGAGAAGCCCCTGCTCACTGTTACACCTTGGTCTGGTTTGCTGCTCCAAGCCATGCTGGAATGGATCCTGCCTTTGGCTGTGCTCCCATTTTTAAATGGAGACAAACCGACAGACCTCAGGGCAACACCCAGCTGTGTGTGGAGATGCAAACGCTTCCTTCTACATGATTAATGCCCATTTCTAAGGACTTTCTTCCCTCCTGATAATGCTGCCATGAAGAAGATCCTCGGCTGATACGTACCAGCTTGAGCTCTGACTCGGTAGGAGAGTGAAGGTAAGTGACTCAAGCCAATAAAGGGTTGATGATTTCATTCTGCTGATAAGAGTCTATATTCCTGTCTTGTCCAGAGTTATTCTGCCACCCACATATTCCTATTCCTAGGTTTTGGCCAAGTACATGTGTCAGGGACTATATGAACCGCAGACTGATACACTTGAGAAATTAAATTAGATCATAAAACTGCCCAGGGATTGCTGACTCCTTCCCTTGACCTAGCTGTGCATTTGGGAACAATTTATTGCTCAAGTCTCACGTCTGAACATGCCCCTTTGTCTGAGGAAGAGCCTTGTCTTGTGCAGCAAGACTGGGACCACTTGTGGGGTAACATCACAAGAACCCAACAGGGTCACCTCCAACCATGGCCCGGTTCTGGCTTATGTTTCCATCTCAGACTAGCTGCTGGTGCTCCCAACAGGCATCTTCCCTCACTGGCACTCAGCCAGACCTGCTGTATGCAAAGGATTTTAGGTGTCCAATGACTGTTGATGGCAGAAGTGCCCCAAAGCATTTTAAAATTCTAGGTTTCAGTGACCTCCCCATGGGCATAGGCTGCTATGGGCTGTTCCTGTCACACAGCGCGGTGGGCAAGGTAAGGAGAGATGTCACAGTTTACCTGTCAGGCCGTGGTCAGCTTAGCTGTGGTCTAAGACACCAGTGGGATGTGATGCTGTCATCCCTTGGCATTCTCCTTCTTCTCTTCACCCCATTGCCTGCTGCCACCAGCATTGCTCCCGTGTGAGACTCGTGCTCCCTCGTCTGCTGACTGGCTCTCAGCTGACTCTGACACCTCTCCTGGAAAGGCAGCGATTAATTAATAGGGCTCATCAGTTTACAGGAGCTACATAATGACTTCGAGTTGGAGCACAGGGAGTTATATACAGAACTTTTCCCCAGTGAGGGTGAGGGAGCCCTGGGACAGGCTGCCCAGGGGGTGTGGAGTCTCCTTCTCTGGAGAGATTCCAGCCCCATTTGGATGCTGACCTGTGTCACCTGTCCTAGGGACCCTGCTCTGGCAGGGGGTTGGACCCAATGAGCTCTGGAGGTCCCATCCCACCCCCATGGCTCTGTGGTTCTGTGATAAGCACATACCTTTCCCTCTACCTTTGACTTTTCAGAGCACAGCTTCTCCTTCCAAGGTACCTTAGTGACAGCTGCTTAAAAATCACAGGGATGCCTGGCAGCTCAAACAGGCGTCTGCGCTGCGTCCACTATTGTGTTAACAGAAGTAAATGCACTTAACAATTCCCCTTTCCCTGGCACAATACAGAACCCATCATTTGTAGGGGAGTGGTGGAGCTGTGAACACACTGGGGTGTTAGGGAAAAAATAACCTGGGCTCCAGCCCTGCTGCCAAGGCTTGCTCAAAGGGAAAAGAAAAATAATAATAATAAAAATAATAAAAAGGCAAGCAGAAAGCAGTTGGTATTGAATGGCTTAAGGATCAGGGAAGACACAGGGTGAAAAATAAAATGGAGTTCATGGAATAATCACTCCTGTGCCTGCTTGTCTGTTCCAGAGGATGAGCCACATCAGCTCTCATAAGCTGTCACAACTGATGGAGTGATTTCAAATTGCAGTGGAGCAGTACAGGAAGAATGTAAAGAGCTGTGAATAATGACTGTTGTGGGTGGCTGCGGGCTGTGCAAGCGGTGACGTGCAGATGAGACAAGTCCTGCACTTGCTGCTAGCACTGTAGCTACCAGCAAGGTTTCCTGTAGTCCCATCTGGAAGGGTGACTGCAAACAGTGACAGTCCTGAGGAATATCTCGACAGGGATTGCATGCAGGGAGCACTGAAATAACATCCCTTGTAGTTAGTCCCACACAAACCAGGAGTCACTCCACTGAGCCAGTGGGTTTGTGCTCACCTATGAATCTGGCATCGATTTAGCAGAGATGTGGTGATGTGATGGGTAGTCCTGCAATCCTGCTCCCTCAGCTTTTAAGCCCATAAACTCGTACCTCACACATTTTTCACTATGTATGGATGTATGAGCCCTCGTATTGTAGGGTTTATTCTCAGCTGGGGCTGGCAAACCCTGTTGTACTATAAATACTACTACAAATGTTGGTATTTTCTTCAAAGCCATTGAAGTTCAGAGCATCCACAGGTCATGTGCACAAAATTACGGGCTCTTTTGGGTGATTTCTTTCTCACTTAATGAGGTATAAAGCAAACAAGTACTTTAAGAGGGGTCTGATAGTTACAGGATCTTCATGGCAGCAAACATCTGGAGGAACACTGTGACCCTTACCTGCAGCGCTTCCTTGAGCTCACTTTGGTCCACAAACCAAGCCCTCAGACTCCACCTCCTCCCAAAGCCTGCAGCCTCTGCCTGCAACCTGTTTCTCCTCCTAATTAAAGTCAGCAGACCTGTAATGTCCATTCTGTGAACAATTTCCAGTTCAGCTGCGTGGAGGTGGGGACAGACACGTCATATATCACTGGAGATGAAGAGGACTCCACGTTTCACAGTGGGGAGGGGAGCATTCAGGGGATGTGAAATTAAAAAGCCAGAACAGAAGAGGCTATCATTTAAATTCACCGGTTTCAATTTTGCAAGGTGCTTCTTAGCTGCTGCTAAATATGCTGAAAGGGGCTGAGAGATAAATGGGTCAAGCTTAGCCTTTGTCAGCACTCTTGCATCTCTAAATCTCTCCAGGATCCTTCCATTGCTGTAATTGTTTACTGGGTTCTCAGACTCAGGGAGGCATTTCCTGCATAGAAAATAGCACTGCTCTTCTCCTTCCTCCACACAGTCGCTTTCTTTGGTCAATAGCCACTGAGGAAGAAAGTTTTCCCTGCAGATAGATTACATTTCCTCCCCAGAAAATACCCACAAATGAATGGAGAGAGGGAGGTTAAGAAGATGATGCTTTCTGGAGGCTCCTGGGCACTCCATGGTCTGGTCCTCTCCAGTCCTCAGCCCACGCTGAGGAAAAGGCACCACAGAGAAGAGACGTGGTGACAGATCTGGTCTTGTCCTCAGCAGCTGCAAGACCTGCTCCAAACTCAGCATCAGCACAGTGGAGCAGCAGGCACCAGGCACTGGAGTAGCCCGAGGCTGTTTGTACAGCAAGGAGCAGGCAGCATTTACAGTGAAATATTTGAGTGGTCTTGGTGCTTGGCAAAGCCACCTGTGAGCTGGTGAAGGATGGAGAAGGGACCATCACACTCACTGGGCTCTTCAGCTCTAGAAAATCCAACTCCAGGGCTGAGGCACTGGAGCCATTGCCCTCTGTAAAACAGGCTGTGGGGCTGTGAATGGGAGCTGCCAGGATGCAGCTGCCACGTTTGTAGCCACAGTCTGTGCACAGGGTTATTAGAGCTACTTTGAGAAAGTCATCAGCTGCCTATTGCTGCTTGTGGAGCACCAGCAGCTCCTGGTTCCCCACCACTGCCTGCTGTCTCTCTGAAGATTGCTGATTGCTCTGCTATGACACACATAGGCTATGGCTGTGTGGGTGCCATGACAACCCCAACACCCTCCCGGCTCCATCAGGAGGTGGAGGCATTGCTGCTATTTGGTCCAAAAAAGCCCTTCACCAGCATCTGAGAAACACAGAACCACAGCAGGAGAAGCAGTGGTAATATAAAGCAGGCAGGGCTCCAGTCCCACCAGGAATAAACTTTGATTGGAGCACAGTGGCTGTGGAAAAATAGCCAGAGTGAAGATTGCTGGGGTAGGGAGAAAGCTTGATGTTGCAGGAGATAAACAGGAGTGTGGGATTTGAGGTGGTGGGACCACAGAGATCAGTGTACCCTGCAGATTGGACCCTAGGGTTTACCCCTGCCAGTACCCAGACTCTCAGACTGGGGCAGTGCAGGAAACTTAAGCCTTGAATTTTTTAGTTAAGTACAGGGTTAAAATAGCAAACCAAAGCACAGCCCTCCTTATCCACTCAGAATCACAAGGTTGGAAAAGACCTTTAAGATCATCAAGTCCAACCATTCCCATCCTGTGCTAAACCAGATCCCTGAGCACCTCATCTCCCCTTTTTTAAACACATCCAGGGTGGGTGACTCAGCCCCTCCCTGGGCAGCCTGTGCCAGGCCCTGACAACTCTTTCAGGGAAGAACTTTTCCCTCCCATCTGCTCTGCCCCTGCCCAGGCACAGCTTGAGGCCATTTCCCCTTGTCCCATCTCCTGTCCCCTGGCTGAAGAGACCATCACCCACCTCTCTGCATCCTCCCTTCAAGCTCCTGTTACCCAACCACAATTCCTCCATCTTTCAAGTAGCAAAAAGGTCTCCAGGTCTAGAATAGCTCAAATAAAAGTTGTTCCACTCCCCCAAAGCATCTGCTTCATGTCCTGGCTTTCTGGGCTTGCTTTAAGTGACTGTCTCCCTCACTTTGTTAATTACGTGATTACAGCATCCATTGACAATGAGAAAATTAAAACTCCACGCTGCCTTTCAGACAACACTTTATTACCCTGCAAAAGAGGCTGAATGCAATTTAGCAAAGCACTGTGCTGAGCAACTGGAATTGTTCTCTTCCACAGGCTTCCTCCTCCACTCCCACTGTTTCCCCAGAGACAGCAGTGTTTGCAGAGGCTTAATAAAGCAGGAAAGAGAGCAGGTGTGAAAGGAAACATCAATTACCATTAGCCCTGACAATCCTGGACCATCCCACCCATGGAGAAGGAGCAATGGCAGTCAGTTCTGTATTTCTTCCTATGCAGATAATGAAGTGCTTTGTGTTGCTGGTGAGGGTGAAGCTGGTTGGGACACTGGGCTGGAGGGGAGGCAGGGATTAGTGTTGGTACCATCTGCGGTGCTACGCTTGTGCCTGGACTAAGTTGAGGCTTCCAGAGGCAACCCCTCTCCTGAAGGCTTTGCAACCTGTGGGAGCACAAGAGGTTCAGTCTGTACAACTCCCACTGGAGATGAGGAATCAATGGTCAGATGTTTGTAGGCAAAACAGAGCAGGAGTTTTACAAGACTGAACCCCAAGACCTTCCGAGGAGCTGAACCCCTAAACAGCTTCTGATTACAGACCAAGTTGTCCCAACTCCAGGATCCTTGGGCAGGGCAGGAATAGCACCCGAGTTCTCTGGGGATCTGGCCACAGTGCAGAGGCTGAGTGGTTTTCAAGGGCTGGCCCAAAAGGAGCTGCTGAAGCCTCAGCCGCTCTCTTCAGTACCATTTCCTCATCACCATCCTCTTCCTCTCACTTGGACATTTGCTAGCAGCAAATTTCACAGGTCCTCCAGTAGCTAATGGGAGGTATTTATTTCCATTCCTTTGGTGCTTCAATTTTAAGTATAGCAATAATTCAATGTATCTCATTTTGGGGGAATGAAAGATCACCCTTATTTTCAGCTCATTTTTTTTGTGTTTTATTTCTCTCTCTCCCTTTTTTATTAAGCTCTGAATATTAATAATCAGCCCTCATTAATTCAGTTAATTCTTCAAATCCTCATGTTCTTCATGCCTAGCACTGTAAAGCCAAAGAGGAGACTAATGAAAGCTGAAGAGATGGTTAGAGTTATTAAAAATCAATTTTTTTTTTTATTTGGTAAGCCTGGGGGTGGGAATATTCTCATCTCACATCTCCAGTGTCATCCCTCCCAGGGGAATTCAAAGCTTTGTGGGTCTGCAAGATGCAGGAGGGTCTCTTCCAAGTTTTGTGGAGCCTGTTAGTGTTAAGGTGTTAGGGTGGTGTGTAACCATGCTGTTACAGGACCTTCTGGTGGGGTGCAGGAAAGGGGATAAAGAGCCTTGCAGCCCAGAAGCCCAGTGTGCATGGCTGTCCATCCTCCCTGCGGGTGTTTTCCCTGTGGTCAGCACAGGAGATGGTCCGGAATAGACTGTGTGGGAGGGCATCCACCTCCCACAGTCCTGGCAGGCAGGAGGGCTGCGCTGAGCACTTGGGCTCTGGCACGGGAGGAGGAGCAGGCTGGGTCCCTGCCTGTCACTTGAGGAGATTAGTGATAATGGAAAATGCAGAACATTAAACAGTGCAGTGATTACACTGCAGAGGAGGACTGGCACACAGATTGGTCCCAGTGCAACGGTGTGACAAAGGGGTCACAAAGCTGAGTTTACCTCGAGCTTAAGAGGAGAGAGATGTTTTTCAGGTTTTTGCAACAATTCCTTCCTGTCTTGGTTCTGATCTGACATCCCCCCTCAGTGTGCTGTTCCTTTTGGCAGCCTTTCGAATTCATTAATCCATCTGCATGCCATTTGGTCACCTGTCCTAGTGACTTACCCTTCCCTATTTCCTTCACTTGGGGTGAGTCCAAGTGTCCCCTGCAAAATCCCACACGTTAAAACACGGTCCTAAGAGTGAGAAAGGGGAAGAAAACCAGCAAAGAATGGAGACTCCCAGTTCCATCTGCAGGGCACGACAGGGGAGAGGGCAGAGCTGGCTTAGGAGCAAGGGAGGGAAAAGAAGGATCTCAAGAGCTGGCCAAGAATAACCAATCTCTGGCTGGTGATGGGTGTGGGGGCTGCAGAGGGACGCTCTCTGTGTGCTCTCATACTCGTTACTATCATCATGACTGAGACAAGACACCATGGCAACCAGTGCAGCTTCATTCCCCTGTCTCAGGGTGATCCTCCTTTACTTCCCAACTCCCTTCTCTGCTGAATGGGTGCCAGCACCTCCCAGCTACCACCACATAGTGGAGTACAAACCTGGAAAAACACCCTCTTGGAGTGGGGGGATCCATCAGCTTTCCACCCCACTTCTACAGGACAGAAGACATTATGGGTATGGGATGGCTGTGATGCTCAGCCCTGTTCCTTCCAGTGCATTTTGATGCCTCCCATGTCAGGCGGCACCTACAGGAGTGACTCTCAAGGGGATTTCTATTGTGTATGCTGGCCAGGTTCCTGTGGGATTCACTTTTAAATCTCCTTTTCAAACAGATAATTAAAACATAATGGTGTTTACATTACAGATAGAGCTGAGAGAAAAATAATAATAGTAATAATAATCATAATAAACACCACTTTGCTACTCAGGGGAGTTTGTCAAATGGCTCTTGGAGAGGCTTGGCACACTTTAATGAGTTTGAAGAAGAGGATTTACACCGAGCAAACTTACTCAATTGTTCACACACGACTGGTGAGGTGAAGAAGCATTCAGAACTGTGCAACCAGAGCAGCCAGCACTGAGCCTGCAACAGGAGAAAAGAGGAAAAAAAAGGAAAAAAAGAAAGGACAGGGCATTAAAATCCCATAACTTTTATGGCAGTGGATGTGTAGAATGGTATTGCAGCTCTGCAGAGTCCAGAAGCTATTCTAAATTAATGGCTTGGCTTTTCCAGTCCATTCAAACAAGCTCATTTCATGCAAGATAAATTACAGGACCCTGCCACCCTCACTCCCTGAAGAGAGGTTTTTATAATTCACAATGTGTGTGTAAGGGAATGGACAGTTGGGTTTTCTGACAGATACCCTGTGGCACAGTGACCTGCTCTGGAGGCTGCAATATTTGATTCACCCAACAGCAGCTGCAGCTGTCTAAGGAAAAAAGAAGGAAAGGACCAAAAGCAAGGTCCCAGTACAGCCAGATGAAACAACCCCAGAAGAAATAAAAGAGAATTTCTATATAAACATCTTCTGAGAAGCAGGTGGCTGCCTCAAGTCTTACTTTGTGGACAAAACAAGGCGCTTCAGTTGGTAGTGGAGTCTAGTAGAGGAGAGGGGACTGGAGGACTGGGCAGATCTTAAGCCCACTGCAAAAGGAATAAAGACAGCCCTGCCCTAACCTAACAAAGATTAGAAATCCCATAGCTGAGGCTCCTCATTTGCTAATGGTAATAAAATTGGCTCAATCAACCCAAACAGCCTTTTGGAGAGCTAAGAGCTCGATTCCCTGCTTCTCTTTGTTTGGGAAGTCCTGAGGCAACAGCAAATACCCAGTGGACTTTGCCACTGAACACACTCCCGTTCCCCTTCTGCCAACACCATCTCTGTCGCTCCCATGCCTTGTTTTTGTCACCCATTTGGGCCACTTAATTACGTTCCCTTTTCTTTTGGAAACAGCTGACACGTCATGATTTTCATGATTAACACTCTTGTGCAGCTAATTGTAATTATACCTTATAATCACAGTTGTGATCCTCAATTACTCATCTTTGCTTCGTTTGGATGTTTTTCTTTATCTGAGTTTCTGGAAGTTGCCTTGGCTGACTGCACACACACACACAGAGCGAACCAGCCCAACTTCCCAAACTCCTCTGGTCTTCTCCAGAGGGATTAATTTGAGGCCATAATAATGAATAAAGGACAGATCATTGGTGGGTGTAAATCAGTGCAGCTTCACTTGTGTGTCAACACGGCGATGGTGATTTATAGCAGTTGAGATGTTGGATATTTTACTAAGAAACTGGTGTCATCTAAGAAAATCTATCTGCCTTAGAGCTGCTTTGTGATATAGTTTCCAGGTATTGAGCAATGCATATTTTTTTTTTCTTTTTATATTTCTATCTCCTTATATATTTTGGAGACCCAAGGAAAAAATCCAACCATCCCACAGACTCGCTGGGCTGTATATTATGCAGCATTTTGAAAGGCATTTCATTCTACACCTTGAAAATACACAGAGGACTGATTCTCCTCTTGCTCGTGCCAATTTTTATGTGGTGTAGCTGTCAATTTGAATCGAGCGGCTGCTGGTTTACACCCCAGTGAGTGCAAACAGCATCAGGCAGTGGATGAATATATCAGTTTTACAGGGAGGATACTGGAATAAATTCTAATCCAAGCCACATACAGGAAGCTCAACAGTCAAAGCCACATACTTACGACTCACAGAACAATATGATTTTCAGCTCAAAACGCAGCCAGGGTTTTGTTAGGCTTGCTCTAAACCACAGACAGGAGGGGATTCAACTTTTTAAAAGGGTAGACAATGACAGGACAAGGGGGAATGGATTAAAACTAAAGGAAGGAAGGTTTAGATTAGATATTAGGGGGAAGTTTTTTTACAGAAAGAGTGATGAGGTGCTGGAACAGGCTGCCCAGAGAGGTAGTGGATGCCCCGTCCCTGGAAGTGTTCAGGGCCAGGTTGGATGGGGCCCTGGGCAACCTTGTGTAGCTCCAGGCCTGGAAGTTGGTGGCCCTGCCTGTGGCAGGGGGTTGGAGCTCTGTGATCCTTGGGGTCCCTTCCAACTCATACCATTCTATGATTCTATAGATTTATTAATTGTAGTGGGTGCCCAGTAGCTTTGATGTGAGACTTAACAGACCTGAACTACTTTGGATGCTGTGGAAATACAAAGCAGTGGAATGAGAAAGCCTGATGGAAAACCATCAGCGTGGTTTTCCCTGTTCCATCCTTCTCAGCCCTCTTTGGGCAAGTGTTTAATTCCACAGGCTGGGCCTTCCCAGCCAGAGCACATGCTGCTTTAAAAACCATTCCCCCTTCCCAAAGAACTGGATGAATGAATAAAGAGGTGAACTCGCAACCTGGAGATTACTGCTGCATTAATAAAGCAACTGTGAACGAATTGTCTCAGCTGCCCGAGCCAACCAGGATTATTAAACCAGGTCCCTGATTTAATTAAGAGTGCTTAAAACTCAGGCTAAAAACAAAAATGCAGCTCTCAGCTAGAACATGAGCTTAGTGTGGGAAGGGTCACTGCGAAGGTCAGCTCTTCCCACAGTTTAGTCATGATTATTGAATCAAATGCTAAGGTGGAATCAGAGGGCTGCACTGGAGGGGGGGGGACAGGGAGGGATTGCTGCTGTCCCTGCCCTGCAGCTCTGAGCACTGCCCCAGGCAGCACAGCAACCTGCGTAGCACAGCCTGAAAGAACAGCCTCTACCTTGGATGAAAGAAAGCAGCAGGCCTGGTGAGATGCAAGCTGAGTGATCCAGGATGGAACGGTGTGATTTAAACCTTCTCCAAGCCTGGGAGCCCCCAGCAAGGCAGCCTGGGACACAGTGATGGGGAGATGTGGGAGCAGAATCAGAGAATCACAGAATCACAAGGTTGGAAAAGACCTTTAAGATCATCAAGTCCAACCATTCACATTCTAAACTAAACCATATCCCTAAGTACCTCATCTCCCCTTTTTTTAAACACATCCAGGGAAGGTGACTCAGCCCCTCCCTGGGCAGCCTGTTCCAGCCCTCACAACTCTTTCAGTAAAAAATTTTTTCCTAACATCCAATTTAAACCTGCCCTGGCACAGCTTCATGCCATTCCCCCATGTCCTATCACCTGTCACCTGGCTGAAGAGACCATCACCTACCTCTCTATAACCTCCCTTCAGGTAGTTATAGGTGGTGATAAGGTCTCCCCTCAGCCTCCTCTTCTCCAGGCTGAACACCCCCAGCTCCCTCAGCTGCTCCTCAGAGGATTTGCCCTCCAGCCCCTTCCCCAGCCTGGTTGCCCTTCTCTGGACAGAAGCTGTGTGCTGGCATAGAATGACTGCCCTGTGCCTCCTCACATCACCAGAAGTTTGTGACACCCTGAACTGGCAACACAGCTTCTCCCCAGTGCCAATTCAATCAGATGCCCCCAGCCTGACTAGCAGAGAACAGACCTCCAGTAATGCCTTGTGACTGACTAAGCATTACACACTATTTATTCTTTAACTCTGGGTTTGGATTTGAACTGTGGCTACAGGAAAAAGCCACCACTGCCCACGACTGTGAGCTGACAGGAAGCTTTTTTTCCTTTAGAAGAAAATCAATTTTCAGACTTCAAAGGCTCCATAATACCTTAAACTGCCTTTTCCTGGCCCAAGACGCTGCTGCATGTTTTTTCTCAACTGACTAAAACCATCAGCACGTCTGGGAGTTACTACAGCACCTAAAAACTGCCAAAAATGATACTTCTGCCCTTTCTGCCAGGCTAGCCAGTGCTGGCACCCCAGTTGCATCCTCCATCACATGGCAGGGCTGAGATCAGAGCACAAACTCCCTTTCATAGTGGCAAGCACTGAAAAGAAGGTGGAGGCACATTTAGCTCACAGAAGAAGTGGTAAATGATTCTGTTATCTGAGTTGTTTCCAAATGGACCCATCAGAGTCTGCAGAATTGTTTTAATTGATAGCTACAGATTAACAGAAGATAAATAGAGATTAGAGAACACTGGTTACACTCAGCTGAGGCTGTAGGAAATTCTCAGCCTCAGCTAATTGTTCCATTTTGCAGTTCTAATTATGTGAACTATTCCACATACCAGGAGCCTGTAGATATCAGACCACCCAAAGTTTTCTGGCTATGCTTTTAACTCTCTGGAACCAGCTTCTGGCTTTAGGGACTGGAGTTGGGCAGTAATTATACTGGGTGAGATTCATCCTTATGCAGAGAACGAGCATGCAAGTGTTGGATTTAAGGGAGAATCTACAGGGTCAGCTATGGGCAGATGTGAGCCAGTTCCAGTCTGAAAGAGGTGGACATGGAACTGTTGGAACGGGTCCAGAGGAGACCATGAAGTTGATCAGAGGGTTGGAGCACCTCTCCTATGAAGACAGGCTGAGAGAGTTGGGGGTGTTCAGCCTGGAGAAGAGAAGGCTCCAGGGAGATCCCATAGCACCTCCCAGTACCTGAAGGGGCTGACAAGAAAGGTAGGGAGGGACATTTTAGAAAGGCATGTAGTGATAGGACGAGTGGGAATGGTTTTAAATTGGAAGGGGGTAGATTTAGATTGGGTATTAGAAAGAAATTCTTCACTAAGAGGGTGGTGAGGCATTAGCACAGGGTGCCCAGGGAGGGTGGATGCTCCCTCCCTAGTGTTCAAGACTGGGTTGGATGGGGCCTTGAGCAGCCTGGACTAGTGAGAGGCGTCCCTGTCCACAGCAGGGGTGGAACTTGAAGATCTTTGAGGTCTGTTCCAGCACAAAGCACTCCATGATTCTATGATTTAGAGCAATGCTGAGCCCAGGGTAATACACCCAGCCTCTCAGGAGACTTTGCTAGCCTGGTGCTGGCACTGCACTAACGCCTCTACACAGCTTCCACTTCAGGCCTGGCTGGCATCCAGCTGGCCCCAAGCATGGGCAACACACACTTACAGCTGCAGGCATAACCTGATAGCTCTGCACCATGCAGAGATGTGCTGTTGTTTCCCCATGCAGGTGTAGGTGTCACCAACTGCATGCTTCTCCTGTGCTGGCAGTGCTCTAAAATCAGGTATCTCACACTAAGGTGTCACCAGGCTCCTGGTTCAGGAGTTTGATGCTGTATCCCACAGAGAAGAAAGTCAATTTAGGGCTGGGTGGGCTCACACAGCCTGCACAGTGGTGTGCCACATCCTGGTACACTCCTTTGCTGTGCTCCAACATGAGCATCTGGGGCTGGACTGGGATGCTGTGTTGCCTCCCAGGGGGCTGGAGGTCTTCCAGGCTGTGCTTCAATAGAGCAGGGAGGTTGCCCTGTGCCCTGCAGCCTTGCCTTCACCCTCTGCCACCCGAGCAGTGTCTGCCTCTGACAGCTGTATCACACTAACCCCAGCACAGCAAGCTCATTTCACAAACCAGCTCTAATAACCACACACAAAATGGCCTGTTCATTGAGGCCAAGGGTTCCATTTACTCCTGAAATGTTACTTGGAAGAGGAAACGGTGTATTTAATTAAGCATCATGTTATGCTAGGCATGAAGGATCAAGCAGCAGGGCAATTTCAGGAGACTCGATGCTGCAGTGCCAAGAACAGGACTGGTGGCTGTCTGAGTGAGATGTGATTCTGGCTCCCTGAAGAGAAGAGTTTCTAGTTTCCTGCAAGGTGTTTCCTTGGGTGTCTTGGGAGTTATAGGAGTTTTTCCCAGTTTGCCACTGTCAATATACACGACAACCTTGCTACAACAGTTGTGCCCCTCTATGTGTCCCTACCTTCATCTGTACAATGAGGAAAGGACTGTACACTCTGCAGGCTGTGTGAGCCCACCCAGCCCTAAATCTACTTTCTTCTCTGTGGGATATAGCATCAAACTCCTGAACCAGGAGCCTGGTGACACCTTAGTGTGAGATACCTGATTTTAGAGCACTGCCAGCACAGGAGAAGCATGCAGTTGGTAAATGCCCTGAATCCTAAGGATAAAACATCCTCCTCACTTTCTATCCTTTCAGCCACTGAAGCTAAGAGAAGAAAGTACAACTCTCTTGCTGGTTACAAGGCAGGAATACACAATTGTAAATACTTCTGAAATCCAGTGATGTGGATTTCAGATCCAGTGATGCACACTAATGCAGTGCAGGTCACAGGCTGGATGAGGCCACTGTCTGGGCTATGGTTCTGCCAGTCTCTAACTGCCTTCAGCCCCGAAATGCTGTGAAGAGAAGACACAGCCCAGCACATCCATAGGCTACAATAGCCAAATCTTGTGATCTTCCTGCTTGGCAGCAGTGAAAAATGGAAACAAGTGGGGGTGCTTGCCTTATCAGCTCTGCACTCAGGGCAGGAGTTCTCATTCGCAAAGGGATGATTATTAAACTGATATGCTCAGCTCCTCCTCACTCCAAGCTGCCTCTGCTCCTAAGCTAGGTCTGGCTCTGAATTGCTCACGAGAGGAATTTGTCTCACAACTCTAAGAGGAGTCTGAAGAGACGTGCTTTGCATCCAGACATCTGAGAGAGCAAGGGGATGGAAATATCCCCCTGTATAGCAGTATTTCCTTGTAGCCATTCAACTTCTAAGGTTGATGGTCAGGCAGAGGACAGAAGTGCAGTTAAGAAAGAATGAAATACAAGAACTTCACGGGCAAAGCTCTAGGGAGCAAGGAAGGAGGGGTGAGATATATAGTTATAGCTGACATAATGAAGAGAGAAATGCAACTTGGAGCTGACAGGGAGGGAACAAATAGGAAGAGCTTCCACAACAGAAGAGAATTGCAGATTTGGTTATTGCAGTCGCATTTGCCCATTTACTACCAGAGAAGGTACAAACCTCAGCCTTTCACTGCAAATGAAGATGGACACGGACTCGTGCTGGCAGGCAGTCTCACACAGAGGGCATTCCTGCACACTAATGTACTCTGAGGAGCCCTGAGCTTGCACTTAATTGGAGGAAAATACACCAATCCACACATCCTGTTGTTGCTCCAGGTCACCCTGACAAAGCCAGCAGCTGGTGCTCTGGGACTGGGTTGATGGGGTATTATACCTGCCACTCTTCATTTGTTAGGACAGCAAGAGTTGTGCATTAATGCAGTAATTCATGATGCTGTACTTAGGAGAAGACACAGGAGAGGCGATGTGTGGTTGTAATGCATCTTTTGGCACCCATTTAGGGGATTCATCTTATCATCACCGTGCAGCAAAGTTTTTAGCCATGCCTTAACTTTAAATGCCAAATAAAATAAAGCCATCAACAGGAGCCTTTTGGGTATTCATTCATACTGTCACAGATCTTTTGTTATGGAACATCATTTAAAGCACTACCATACCAATAAAACACCTAAAAATCTACCTTGAGACCAAGAGACAATGCATTTGCATTTCTTACCTGTTTTGGGGATTCTTTGAGACATTTTGCACAGCCTGGAGATTAGGTGTGCAGGTGAAGAACAGCACAGGTGGTCTCATGTACACAGAGTATGTGCACCTTGAGAACAGACGACTGTGTTCCCACACTCCTCCTCCCCAGGCTCTCTCTGCACTAATGTTGCTTCTTTGATTGCACTGAAATCAGAAGCATCTTCCAAAAATTCAGGTTGTATTAAGAATCTTATCCCTAATCCCTCAACTTGAGTGTATTGATAAGAAAATACCAATTAAGATTCATATTCCCATGCTGGACCTGTAGTCAGAGACTAAGGAGATTATGTGATCATTCTAATTTCACTCCCAGGAATGTTAAATAGCTATAACTTTATCTCATTCAAACAGCAATGGCCCATGAGCTCCAGGGTCCTTTTGGCCTATTTGTTGCTACCACTGCAGATGTCCCCTGACCTTCAACCCAAAGAACCTGGGTGGCCTCTCTGTACCTTCAAAAGAAAGATTTCTGCAAAAGAAACAGCAGCAGCATGCATTAGCAGTCTGACTACAGCAGTACCAAAGTGCTCCACCCGAGTCCTCAAGACAGATCCAAGCATGGATGACAATATTAATGAACAGCTGCCAGCACCAGAAACTAATGCTCTGCTGCCTGATTGCATGAGACAAGAATATAAGCTGATGCTAAGGTAGCAGGAGACAAAGAAGGGTTTTCAAACACCTCAATCTGCCAGGCACATCTAAAAGCAGGCAGGAGCAATAGGACATATTTGCAAGAGAGACTCCAAGCCCTGTGAAAGGCTTGCAGCTGTGGGATTGCCTCAAGTTTGCTCCCAATTTATGTAGAGAGAAATGACAAATGGGGCTTAAGGGAGGTTTTATCACCAGCCATCCTTAACAGGCTGGGAAAACAGGGACTGCATGAAGAAATCTTGCAAAACCTCATCATTTTCCCTTGTAAAATCAAGGTAAATCTGGTGGGGGATTTGGAAATCCAAACAGATTAGCTCAGAAACTCACCATCCTGCTGACACTGGCTGGGCAGAGGATAAGGTGATTGTTGCACTGCTGATTGGTTTAATGCATCTATATTAGGCACCTAAAAGCTGGATGTAAAGGTAACCAATGCAACAACACAGTCTTGTTCCTGTTAGCTCTGACATATTCCATCCCTCTTCGTTTTTTCATGTACCCGTTAGCCTCCAGGCCTGCGTAAGATCTGAAGGGAGACCCTTGTGCAGCATGGTGCTCCCACTGAAGCCATTAAGCCTCTGCACGAGCGCCCAGAAGCGCTGCAGAGAGCTCGTTTCTGGACAGAGGCCTCAGGCTGCAAGCTGCGCAGGCTGCAGCTGCCTCCCCGCCGCCTGTGTGAGCAGCACCCAGTAGAATCAGGCTCCCAGGCTCGCTTGGCACTAATGTAATATGAAAAACAGTCATAAAAAATAACAGCTCCAGGCTCTACAGATGCAGGGAAACTGACTCCAGCTTTAGCTATTGCAAGGCATTAGTTTTACAGGAACAAAAAAAAAGCAGAGGGTGTTTTGTGAACCAGGGAGCAGACAGCTTGCTGGCTGCAGAACCTTGCAGCCTGGAGAGTTTAAGCCCAAGCTTGCACTTGGCTTTAGAAGGGAATGAACTAACCTTTCCCACTTCATTTCTGAAAACTCCAAAACTAATTATCTTCTCATTCTTCTTCCATCCTTTCACTGCCAAGGGAAAGAAATCAGGACGGGGCTCCTGGGTTTCCTAGATCTTGCAATATTTATCACCTGAAGCCTTGTTCCCAACAGGAACAGGCAGCACAAAAATCTTTTGTGCTTAGATGAAACCAGCCAGGAAGGTGGGGACAGGCACTGGGAGCATCGTTCCACAGATGGCCCTGAAGGGAACAAGCCCATTCCATTCATGCAGAGCTGAATCACTTGCTGAATGTCCAGTTATTTTTTTTTCATATGGTTGTTTTTTGAGTAAGGACCCAGAAGAGGGAGACAGCAGCAGGAGAAAGTTGGTAGAAAACAAGAAAAAGCATGAAAAAAACCCCTAGAATAAGGGTTTCTTTGGTTTTTTTTTTTTTTAAAGAGGCAATATGGAGGATTAGGATTCAGGCCAGCATTGTCTGGAGCCTTCCAAACCAGATGATATATCTAAGGAAAAGGCAGATAGCACATCTGAGTGAAAATTACAGGTGGCTGAATTAATTAGCTCCAAATCCCAACACCCCCAAACATCAGGCGCTGGGATTAAGGACTCGAAGCCAGTTTGCTGCTGAGTCCCAAACCTCAGATATTATTTGGGTTCAGACTGGAAGTGTTGCAGATGGGTTCGTTCAAGGAAGGAGAGTGCTGCCTTCTCCTGTTCCCCCTTCACCTGAAGCAGAAAGGCACCTTTCACTTTCCTTCATAACGTGATCATAAAATCACTGCAGCCCTCCCTACCCCTGTCTGTGCTTGGTTCCCATTATCTTAGAAAGCTTCCAGTTCTCTGCAAATATCCTGGTGCTGCAAGCTGGGTAGGCAGAGACTCACTTCAAGGCAATAGGAGACTTGCCTGTCTCTATCCTCTGTACTTGTGGCACATTATGTGAAAGGAATTTGTTGTCCTTAAACGCTGAAGAAGTCTTATTGTGCAACTAAATAAAGGGACCCAATGACAAATAGCATCTGATTTTACCTTGAAACAATGAAAAATTACCAGTTCCTCTTGATTTTGAGGCAAAGCCCCTAAAAGCTCACCAATAATCATGTGCAGCCAGATTCAGAGAGCTTAATCAAAATAGTTGATAGACATCAGAACTACATTCATTTCCTGGTCCCACTGTCCACTCCCTGTGATAAGTCTTTTGATCCATCTGTGATGCAGTTCTTCCTATAAAATGGGAATAACCCTTGTTTAGCTAGTGGAAGCACGGGTAGAGCAAAGCATTCGTGCCAGTGAGATGTTCAGACATTATCCTCATGGAAGAGAATGAGCAGAAGTTGAAGAGTTCATAAATCTCAGAGAAAACCATAACCTGTATCTCCTGCTAAATCAGGTATCGCATCATTTGCCAGGACCACCTTGTGCAGGTCTAATTATCTGCTGGCAAAGGAGGTGCAGAGGCATAACTGGCAGTGCACTTGCTTCATCTGGATGGTGCCAAACAAGCTGGTAAGTTCATCACAGCCTGTGTACAGCATCCAGAAGTAGTACACAGGGAGACAATTAGTGTTCATGTGGCGTTCGTACTGGATGCAATCAGAGGGCTGGAAGATATTCGTGTTCATTACAGCGTTGGTACCCAGTCAGGGCTGCAAACGGAGGCACAGCAATGATGCTCACTCCAGAAAGGATTTGATGGACAGAGAAAGCTTTAGGAAGAGGAGGAAAAGAAAAGGCAGTTTTGGAACAGTGTAATCATGTCTCAGTAGAACACCGAGTCTGGCAATTAATTATTGATCATGGATCCCTCTCTCTGGCTGTCACTTGTTTCCCAGGGCCCTGCAGATCTGCCAAGCACCATGCCAGAGTCAATCAGGTATTTGCTTCTACCCAGGGAGTCAGCTACTCATCTCTAAAGGACACAGCACAACTTGAACGCAATAGCTTCTCATCAGGGGCTGGGTTTATAGATAATCAGCCACACTTTGCAATCTGCAGGTGGCTCAGCAGGTTGGAACAGATTTTTACAGCTTTTCTGTTACTCCTTGACCACATATCCATCCCATAGAGCAAGCTACTGGGGGCAACAGGCAGTGGTTGTTTGGAAGCAGAGTGCTGGCATTCTGCAGCTGAGCTGGATGTGCACCACAGTCATGCTGCCTGCCTCCTTACTGGATTGTTCCCTCAAATACCTGAGCATCCATGCTAGTTACTAAGTCCTCTTGGCAATAAGGACAAGAAGGTGACTGAGACAGTCCTGCATACAGCTGGTGTGATCTCTCATTAGGTTATGTGGGGAGGAATGCAAATCCTAGGTGAGGTTAGGACAGGAGTTTTTCATTCCAGGGTATTTCCAAGAAATGGGTATAGATCAGGAAGGTAAGAATGCATTCATTTGGTTTCTAACACCAAATCAGTTTGTATTAAAAGAGAAAAACAACAACAAAAAAGAAACCAACAGAATTTTCTTCTGCCTCCTTCAAAAACCCATTAGGCAAAGAGGCTTCGGAGACTGGAATGGATGCATCCCATCCTTTCCACCCCTTGGAAGGTGACAGGTGAGCTTATACACATAACTCTTTGCATCAACAGTGCTTATAACAGTGTAATGTTTTCTGTCAAGTTAAATGAAGGTGCAGATTCTCCAGTATGTCAATATGCATTAGCAATGATGAAGGCAGGAGTAGTCTTTAGCAGGGAACTCTCAGCATGAGCTGACCTGAAATAACTCCAGAGAAGAGAAAGCCAGACACCACAGGATGGAGACAAGGCAGCTTTCCTACCACAACTTGTGGAATCAGTGTTGATGTTTGGGAACTTCTACTCACAGCTTGTGGGGCTGCTTGCTGACACTGGCATCTGGGGCAGGAAGGTGGTAGCATCTCCTCCCCCTCCCCCAGGATAAGGCATTTCCATTTTCCCATCTCAAACCAAATGGCACTTTGATTGCAAGTCATTTCCTTTGGATGTCTCTGCTAATACCACTGTAGCAGGGGGCTCCAGATGGTGCCCTTACATGTCCCCTTACACAGTCTCTTGGCACAGGAGCAAATCTTTGGGCAAGAAGAAACTCTGTAGTGGTTTCTCTGGAAGAGATAAGGCTGTCAGGAAACGAGTGCTCTGTCACTGTTTCTCTGACAACAGTCAAATATAGGAGGAGAGCTCCTCCTTGTAGGCAGTGTAATCTAAGATCATAAACAAGAAGGCTGCCAGAGAGATAGTTTTCATTACCTCCCTTACATGACTGGAACGTAGAGAGTGACATATCAACACAGCATGAAAACATACTAGAGAGTACCTCCTTTTACAAACTGCTTTAAGATCTATTTGCCTTCAAAGTCCTGAGAACAATGAATGCTGTAGATGCTGTACTCTGAATTTAAGCTTGATCCACAGGACATCACAGTCTTGTGCAGGTATCAGTCCTGTTGTGTTAGGTTCCTTACAAATACAAGAGTGTGGCACAAAGCTAAAGAGTCCTCCTACATGCACAGAGACATCATCCTTTCTTTGTGCACCATGTTGTAAGCAGGTTAAACCACAAAGTACAGTAGTGCTCTGTGGAATGAGTTGTTCCCACCAATATCTTTTGGTTAAGGATTCCTGCTTTAAATACATCTGCGTGCAGATGCTGTTTCCAGATCAACTGTGTTATCTGCAAATGCCTAAGAGAAAGAAATATGGAAAAAAACCCAAATAGAACAGTTTCCATCAAGGGGAAATAGTTGAATTAGCTCCACGGGTCCCTCATTCCTCTGATGCTGAGGGTGCTAAAAGCCAGGAGCATAGCCCTCTGATAGTCTTTGTCTGTCTGTCTAGCTCTCATCTGTCTCTGTTCCTTTCATTAGGGGGACAGCAGGTGGCAGGGTGGATGATGGATGGGCAGACAATGAACAAGAACAGGATCTACTCATCATCCATTCATGCTCCAGAGCAAGATAGATGGTCATGAAGAGCTTTCCATTTATCCCCAGGCTGACTCAGGCAGCCCTATCACACACCCCGCACAGGCCCTTCCCGGGGCAGGGGGCACTAACCTGTAGCCACTGATGGGCAAAAAGGAGAGGGCAGGAACATGCAGAACGGGCTCAAAGGTGCAGTGTCATCTGAGCTACAGCTCAGGCTTGAAGATCTTGGAGGTACAAACAAGTCACAGGCTGGATCCTTACCTGTGAGCTTCACATGGGTAGCCACAGCATCCCTAGGGGGAAAAAAATCCTCCATGCCTTTCTCTAGAAGGGGAAAGGAAGTCTTGCAGAAGGGAATCCTCAGGGTAGGCTATTTCCTGGCAGTAAGAGCTGGATATTTCTGTTATTTACCACTGCAGTTATAGACTCTGGACCCAAACCTTGTACTAGGGTACCAGGCAGATGTATATTAAAAAAATAAACAGTCCTGAGGTATGGCCAGGCTAATGGAATGGGGCAAAAACATGTGGGTCAAGAAGGTGGGTGAATGTAAACCTGTGCTTCAGCCTTATAAAACACAGAGCTCCAATAACACAGCCTTGTCACTGGAGTGGCAGGAAAAAGGAACCTGGGTCTTCTGTGAAACACTGCTGACCACAGAAGAAAAGCAAGTAGTCAGAGGGCGTAATTAGAAAGGAATAAATCCTGAGCAAAGAGCACGCACCAAGCCATTTTTGAGAGTTATTAGTTATTCAAAATTTGTCCCTACCCTCTGCAGCTTCCTCCACTTCTTTGTATGATCAAAGACCTCATTCCATACCAACATGCACCTTTTCTTTCCCTCTAGTATACAGGGGAACAGATTCAATCTGTGAAGCTTTTGTCACCCTCTGACTTCCCTGCTCTTCTTTGTAAATGTTTGCAGTGCACCTACCACAATGATAAAACACCTCCTGTTTACAGGGAAAGAAAAGCCTACCTCAGCACTTTTTCCATAGGAGGAAAATGGGAAAAGGATTTAAAAAAAGGGTTGCTTTTTAAAGCATTTTAGATTGTGAGTTCTGCAAATGAGAAAACGCACATTTCTGCCCCAGACAGAATAGAGGCAATTACACTGTGAAAGCAAGTGCTATTTCCATCCCTTTGGCCTCACAGACTTACTAATGCTTTTAAGATACATAAAGATATGCTTGTTTGTGGGGAGGAAGATGGCCACCTTCAGCAGTTTGCATCTAGTCTATGAGATAAGGGGCTGAGGGGACAGCTTTGCTTCAGATTAATTTTCATCTTAGTTAAACAAAATTCTTTGAAAGCCTTGGAAACTGAATTTCTTGCCTGCAAACTTTCCTCCACAGCATCCTTCAGGTCTGAAGCTGCCATGGGTTTCCACTGCTGTCAATCATAATGTATGGATGCTGGGATAACACGGTACCCAAGCTGGGTGCAGTGCTCCTGTACCCACTGCCCATTCCTGAGGGGAAAAGCACCTCAGTGAGGGAGCCCTTTGTACCAACACCGAGCTGCTTTCAAGCCCTGAGGTTCCTTCTCTTCTCTCAGGATTGAGAGAAGGTGTATTTAAGAAAAGAGCATATAAATATAGGAATAAGAGGATGGTTAGACATATAGATACATAGACTATATAGACAGATCATGCCTACGTGCACCATCTCTCTGCATCTGCCCTTCATTCAAAGATGAGCACTTCAAACTGAAACCATGTGAAGCAATTACACTGATGCCTGGTGAGGGCAGAGGAGGAGGATCCTCACCCAGCTGACTGACCAGCTTTGGCAGTGCAGATACTTGGTCTCCACCAGACAAAGAGGTAAGAAATGCTCTCCCAAGCCCTCAGAACTTCCATAGGCTTGTTCTCCCTACATGCTTTGGCCCTTTCCTACACAAAGGGGTCTTTTAGCTGAATGCAAGCCTTCCCACTGTTTGACTCTGCTTTTTTCAGTTGCCCTTTCTTTGGCATTAGCAGAGTACAGCATTATATTTTGTTCTCCCTTAGCTAACCCTTTATCACTCCATATGTGATTGGAGGAGCTATCTACCAGCAGCATATGTGTTTAATCAACTTTAATACTTCCACAGACTATAAGTAAGAGAAATATTCTGGACGGGGAATAATTACCATTTTAATTACATTAGAGAAGCTAGTTAGACTGCCAGAGGGTAAAAGAAGATCTGTGGCTTAGTGCAGTGCTAGGCTGGGTAGCAGCAGCCAGGAGATGGGACCTGCTTCCGCTGTAAGGCAGTGGAAATACAAACTAAAGGAGGACATCTCAAAACAACTTCCTTACATGTGCTCTTCTGGCTCTGGCAGGAATAGAAACTGCTGGAACTGCTGTGCTGCATCCCTGTCCCATCGCACCTTAGAGGGTAAAAATGAGTCCCAGAGATTCAGAAGCATGTTCTCCTCCTACAGATTTATGAACATACATAAAGAAATAAGAATTTACATCTGAGTGACTTTTAATAAACAAACAAAACTTTGCCTCTGGAGTGGGCCCAGTACTCTGAAGACACCAATCTGCCTCAGGCATTGGGAAAGACAGGGAAACTGAGACACAGAGGCAGCGCACGGCTCAACTAAGGCTACTGTGTGTCAAAGGCATAGCTCAAAATGCAAAAGTCTGATTAAATTTATGGAATATCTTTAAAGTTCAAGCTTAGATTTCTTTGTTTGCCCCAGGGTAAGGCAAGGCACATCTATTTTCCTTCTAAATCTGCAAGGGTTGGAAACATTCCTTTTCATAAAGAAACAAGCACGTAAGGCTGAGCTTCACATGTAATCACATCTCTGCAACAAATGCAGCCTTAAGAACAAACAGTAAATATTGAGAGGCTTGTACTGATGGAATCACAAAAACTGGCAACATTATAAATCCCTTTGGAGACTTTGAATATCTCCTGCCTATCCTTAAAAGCTTGCAATCCAAGAAGTATTTGCTCAGTAAATTTTACATAGCTATCTGCTCTTGGTGTTGGGAGATTGGTTGCTCTAAGTACTATTTTAGCTTGTCCCACACATCTCTTGACTGACCTGCATTGTAATAACTCAGAATGGACTGATTCCTACACCTTTGTGCAAAAAAGACAAGGAATGACTTCTGGTTTCAGTTCCTTTCCTTCAAAAATCACCAAACCAACTGCACTGTAAACCCCCATCCCCAGATCAGCCCAAGCACTGCCCTGAGTTCAAAGCTCTTTCTTCGTGTACAGAAGGAGGGGAATCCAGGCACCATCCCATCCTGATTTAGTCAGCAAGCAGCAGCTAAACTCCTTTAGAGACTGCTTGCACACTTGTTTCTTTAAGTGTTACCAAAGCTAATTTACTGTAAAACTAATGTGGTCCTGTCAGCTGCTGTAATTTTCTAGGGAGGTAAAACTGCCTGCTCCAAGCAGACAGCATTTTAGCTGGGACAGACTCACCCTTGTTAGAGGGACAGCTCTGAGGATGCTCTCTGGATTGTCACAGCAGTGTGACCACACGTTGCCTGAGTTACCATCACAGAGAACACTCCACACATGCGTGGTGTAATGGGACTGGCAGCATCCCAGTGTCACATAGCTCAGGGCTGAGTGCTCAGCAGAGGTGACAGCTCAGGGAGAGTCATAAAGACAGTGGTGCTCAATGGTACAGCCTAGACAGCAAGCCTCTGAATCCAGAGGCGGACCACAAAGCCTGGGCTAAAGTAAGATCCAGCTAGTGTGTCTACACAGTACTCAGGTGGGACCTTGAACCACAGCTGTGTGTGGAAGAGCCCAAATATTCTACAGGGTTTTCTTCTGTAGTTTCTTGGTTTAGATTCTGTTCCTACCAGTTGGCTCAGAGAAGGACCCACAGCAAAATACCAAAATATACTGTGGGGAAACATTGAGCTGCAATGCCAGAAAAGACAGTGTTGGCTAATAGTGACCTGGTTACAGCACTGAGACACTAAGAAAGTTGGTCCTAATTAAGGATGTGAATTTAGAACAATTTAGTTAAAGCATATTTAGCCTATTGGGGACACACATCCATAACTGAAGCAACTTTAATTCTGTCTAGAGAGAAGGGGTATTATCCAGAGCAAGCAAGTTACCAGGACTTTGTAACTTCATCAGGCTGTGGGTGTGCTCTTCATCCCATCCTAACTGCAGCTTTACTGGGATTTTGCTTTAGAACTGGGCCAGGGTGAGGGTTTGTGCCATCAGTTACTGCACCACAGCTGACAGGCAATAAGAGGGAAAAGCCATCATGGAGCTCAGTCTCTTCCAACCCCACACCAACTGAACTACACTTCCTTTAGTTTTTGACCAAGGTCATCCCCACCACAATTTAAGGACATGTAATTAGTCTACTTTGAAAGCTGAATTGGATTAGTTCATCTATGTCAACCTGTACATGGAAGCTCTTCATGTCTTTGATTCTTCAGCAGTAGCACAGAAATCCCCATGAACACAAGGCACATCTCAGAGTTTGTAAGCCCTGGCTATGGATTTTAATAATGAGTATGAAAAATGCCTGCCTTTAATTTCAGTAGGTAACTACAGGTGCTTCCTTAATGCAAGCAATAATCAATAGGAATCACACAGATAGGCTGTTAGAAAAGCTGTGCTCTCCTTAAGTTTTTATATTAATTTTACATTCCAAAATTGATTCAGATAAACATCTGAGAGTTTAAGTGCTTATCTGAACCTTCAAGCCTCTGATACTGAAGTAACATTGTTAAAGGTATTTAGCACACACACAGAAACACAGCAGTAAAACTCAGGGAAGATTTGTACTCAAATACCAGCGTGTCCCAGGTGAGATTTACCTCATGGGGAGACAAATTGAAGGTCAACGACTCAGCTCCAAAGCCACAGTTCTTCAATTCTTAATAGGAATTCTCAAAATTGGACTGTTTTATTCCAGGATCTTAGGATTTAAATAATAAAAAGCAAGCTTGATTTTACATTTCTGCTCTCCAGCCTGCCATTTCCTCAGTGAAGTCAAAGGAGCTATATAGACACAGACCAGCTGGGTATCTAACTCTCAAACATTAAAATCATTGCTTCTTTTTAAAAAAATCAATGGCTACACTGGTGCATTAAAATGTCATTTCTATAGTTATGATTTACTTAACTCATCACTAACATGCTGCAGATAAATACTTAATATCCTGTGCTATGGATATCAGAGGGTAGACTGCTTTCTCTGGTCACAGATTGAATTTATCATTACCAGTCAAAAGCACCCTATGGATTCAGCAGAGGGCAGAGATCAGTTGTTCCATCCAAATGAAACATCCTTCTCCTTAACAGCCCTCGAGTTTGTCCCATCCTTCCTACTTTGTCCCTTTGCTACAAGATGATTTGCAAACACTTTTGGATTAGACCTTCAGATTTGCTTTTGGATGCACATAAAAATAATCAGTCCTGAAAACAATTTCCCCATGATTAAAGATCCGCTGCCTCTAAAAATATTTAAAGCAGGAATCATCCCGAATAATAGACTTGGCAACATGCACCAGAGCTGACAGAAATTGCTGGCACTGTACAGAAAACAAACATCAAAAGACAAAATAGCATCAGACACTGTGAAGCACTAGGGTTTTTTTTTTTTTCATTCTTTGTTGCTGTATGCCATTTTGCCAAGGTTGTGCATCTTTGTGTAATTCCAGCTAATTGCACAAATACTCCAATTCAAGATATTATTTGAAGTCTCCCTGGGATGGCACCTACACTGGCATGGCCCCTCATTCTGCTCCCATTATGAACCACCCTCTTCGTTCTAAATGAAAAAGCTCCATTCAGTAGCAAACTGTCAGGGCTGTTCCATTCTGCAGCTTTTATTCCACTTCATTTGCTTTTTCTTCCCCCCCTAAAGAAACGCTGTGGAAGCAGCAACATTTGCTTGCTCCTTCCTCCCTTCCCTTTCTGAGGGAGCTCTCATGAGACACATCTGCTTGTTACTTCACCCATTGCTGTCCCCCCACTGCCCTTTATCAGCAATTCAGCCCATAACTTGTTCTAAAGGGTGTGATCTAAGCCCTGCTAATGAAGTACCTCATCTAGAGAGGGTACCTGGATGCCTCTCCAAAGGCACGACGCCATCTCCAGCACCAAGGTCAGACAGGGTTGGCAGTATCCCCCTCTCCAGGGAAGTCGTGGCAGGATCAGGTCAATGCTGCTATCAATTATTTTTCACAGGGATTTAAAATCATCAGCACAGTGCTATAAATCTGCATGGTACTTTGCATGGCTTCCCCTGACCTCTGAGCATCTGTGGCCCCAGAGACCTTCCTAAGAACAAGGGATCTCAGGGGCTGATCTGAAATGCTGCTCTGCATTTGGAGCTTGTTCCAAGAAGAGCTGTGTGTGGTTTAAAGTACTCTGCCTGCCTCCAAAAGAGCCTCCAAGGGGTCTGACAGCACGTGGATGAGACCACAGTGTAGATCAGACAGGTTTTTGTGGAGTCAGTGCTGTGGCTCAGTCTTCTGGTGTCAGAACCCATGGGAAGTGTACAGAGCAGTGGTAACACAAGGTGAACCAACGTAAGTGGGGGCTTTGTCCTTTCCACCCAAGGGAGCTGATCTCCTGTGGTGCCTGTGGATGGGCACATCCTCAGAGTTTTACCATCACCTCAGAGACAAGGGAGGGAATAAAAAGCAGGAGATGAATAAGCCAAATCCCACTTCACTGATTCCCTCCCTTTGAGCATTATAAGCGAGTGAACTATGAGGAAAGAAACCCCAGGCTCTTCAAATGACACATGCATACAGTGCTACAGCTTAGGAAGATTTTCAATTAAAGGGTCTTAACCAGAAGGAGCCCAGCTAGAAACTGCTAAGGGGGGGGTGTGAGTGCAGCACGTTTGGCAGGATCTGAGAAAAGCCCTTTGGGGAGTTGAGAAACAGCAGTGAAATCAATTGCATCAAAGCAAGTATAGGAAGAGGTAATGACAGCAGACATAAGAAAGGTGAGGAAACGACCTTGCTGAAAAGCTAGGCAGGCTGAAGGATAGTAGTGCTGAAGGGCTGTACCCCCAAGAATATCAAGCCCAAATGAGAAGGGGCCAATTTGAAATGAACATGAAATACAGAAGCATTTTATGGGTTGCTAAACTCTGCAGGTCCTGGGAACATCAAGTGCAAAGGATCGAGTTTGGGGTCATATTTACACTCACATACAAATACCCACAAAAGCAAAGGATTTGGCCAGATCTGGCTTAAAGCCTGCTGGAGCCCAGGGGAGCTTTTTGACTGGCATCCAGAGTTTGGTATGAGGCTGATGACCATCTTGGGCAGACACAGCACAAGCTGTTCTCTTGTTCTGTAAAGGTGCAAAGTGGAGACATGAAAACTACGCAGAGAGTCCCCCAAGCAGTGTCAGGCACTCCTCAGCACACTGCATGTCCAATTAGGAGTGAGAACGGTGCAGCCAGTGCGTGTGGATATCTGGTAGGGTTGTTTCTGGGGTCAGAGGATAATGACCCCTAAAGTTTAAAGACCTTCAACATAGCAGTACAGCAGCCCTGCCAAACCCTGCTGTCAGTTTGAAGGCTTGTTAGCAACACTTCTCTGGTTTATCTCCCTGTGATTAGCCAGTTTCCAGTCGCTTAGACCATGTGAAAGAGCAAGGGCTAACAAGGGTCAGACTTCACCTTCCATGTATAAAAGCAACAGCATTTTTACTCCAGTTACTTGGTTCTCTGGGACTTTTTTTGGGTTTTTTAATGGGGGGGCAGAGGGGGAGTTGTTCTGGTCCTGAATCTCACTTTCTGAATGCACTAACAACAATAAATGCATCTTCTACTGATTTTTAACTTCACTGGTATGTGTGTCAATACCACAACATGCACAGTTAGCTAGGGACCAGAGAAATGCCTCTGCATGCACAGTAAGACATCAGCATGTCAATGGGAGCATACAACCATGTACACCACCACCAAAGCTGCATGAATACATGTTCACACCACCACTTGCTCATGCAGACCTCTCACTGCCCAGGGGAGCACATGCTCAGCCACCACATAGATCCCTGCTCCTGTATTTGCACAGCCAAACATGCCCATCTGATGCAGTTTCAGGCAGACAGGCACATTCTGTAAGCAGCAGTGAAAGGTTCAAAGCCTTCTTTCCCAAGTTAAAAAAACTCAACAGCCTGGCTTGCTGTTCACAGAGCCAATCTTTCTAATTAAAATGCTCCTGGTCAAATGCATAACATTAACATGAATTATTGCCAGATGCAGATAGAAGAATCAGAGGTGGGAAAACCCACCCTAGCCTGTCTCTGGGCCCTAGGAAAGCCTACAAAGTCTGAGTTTGTCCCTGCATTGTGTGCTTACCATCTGACTACCAGCATCAAGACATCATGTATACGATAGCTTATGGACCTGACATTGCTTCTACCCTGTGATAGGCTACTTCAGTACTGCAGCAGTTCCTCCCCCCTCCCCAGTTTTACTATTCATATTAAATCTTCATCAGTGCAGTAGATAAGTCAGCTGCCCAGACAAACAGGGAAAGTAGGTGCTACTCACGGTGCTTTTCCTTCCAGGACCCAAAGGTGGTGCTCTTGCATTTACTGTTCAGGGCAATACAACCCAGCAAACGCCCTTTTTTTTTGTTAAAGAAAACGTTAAATCAAGTTGCCTGGAGATTAAAACTGTGTATTGTTTAACTTCAAAAGCCATATTTAAGTCTGACACCTGCATGTATGCCTTTGCCATTAACACATCTGGAGCATCTGTATTCCTCCTGCTGCTGCGCTTGCCTTTAGCTGGAGGTATTGAGTGGTGCGTGGCACCCCTGGTTCAGCAGCCTTAGCAAGGCTTGAACAGAGATGGAAGCACTGGAAGGACAGGCCCTCCAGACCCACTCACACCCCCTAAGTAACCAGGAGTGGCAGGAGAATGCAAAGTGCACTGGTTCAACCCCCCCTTTCCATGCTTCTGCAGCAGCAGCTTCATGCACTGGAGACTGCAGCTTAACTGAGTCTGCAACGGCTGAGAGCTCAGCACCATCTGAGCTCATGAGCAGAATGAGAATGGCACAGAAGACTCTTACAGTGAGAAGCTGCAGTTACAACAGCAATATGGAGTGTGAGCAGCCAGCCAGCCAGCCTGGGCGTGATGCCACCATCACTGAGTGTGAGAAATCCAACCCAGCCACCAGCACAAGGAAAGCAAAGTGCCCAGTCTCCAAACTGGATGGTTCCTTAATGCTTCTCTGATGACCCCAGTCCCTGAGCCATCTAGGACTAAAGATAACCTCACTGTAATGCATCAGAGTTCTCAGAGATCAGCACACCAGAAAAACAGTCAGGCTGCAAATATCAGCAGAGGTCAGGGATGTCAATATTCTAATGGCAAGCAGCTTTAGGGAGTGCAGGTATCATTCAGCTAATGTTAATGGATGATTTTGGTTTGGTATTTAAAGGAAGGTGCAAAGGTTAAGCTCCCTGGCATCAGGGAAGATTGTTCTTGTTCCTACACTGGATGAAAAGAGGCATGATCAGAAATGATAGAGGTCAAAGCTATGAAAACTGGGTGAAGAGGGAGTAAATAAAACCTGAGGAACAGGGAAAGAGAAGAGAAAAACTCCACGCTGTCTCCTCCAACAGAAAATGCTATTACAATTTTTAAATCATCTACTTGTGCTGTGACACCCACAAGAAATTAGCTGACTAAGCCATCTCTACTCATCTATTTCATGCATTCATCTGATGAATGAATTGCTTGTCTTCATGAAGGAAGGAAACAAGGACAGTGAAGCTGAAGTATGGAAGCATGAGGAGATGTAAGGGGACTGTAAAATAGAAGATGGAGAAGAAGGAGGGATTTTGTGTGTTCAGTGTATTAAAGTTGAATAACATGTAACTAACAACACAAGGATGCTACACAGACTACTGTGTATGCCTTGCCCCTGAGGGAATCCACCAGGATTCTCAATCCTGGGACCAGCTCTTAGTTGGCCAAGATTTTCCAATTGCAGATTTTAGAGTAAACATTACACCAAATTTGAGGGAAATGCCTGCAACAAGACAGCTTTCCATGCAATGGGATTTATCTAGGTAGAGTTGAAGTTGAGTTTAAGTTTTGCTTTGTGAACTTTATGGATGTTTTTACTGGAATAGTCAAATGACCACAACAATAATCTGTCTTTAAACTGATTAACACATGCAAGAAAGTATGGGTGATAAAGGATGGAACCAGATAAATGGCATCTATTCTGGGTAGTTTGGGGTTGGTTTTGGTAGATGTAGAAAATAAATACAGAGTGACAGGCCAGTTCCTGCTGATCAACAGGCAACTCAACCTAACTATGGACAAGTCCTGCATTATAATTTTCCACATTTACTGCTAATCCCATGTAAACAGCTACCAAAATGGAAACGCAGCAGGTTCCAGCAGGAAAGCTATTCTTCTCTTTTAGTACCCATAATACTGCCAATATACACATTTGGAGAGGGAAAATGGCATACCCTTGTGTATTGGCCCCTTCCAACCCTCTGCCTATAAATATTTTACGATTCCTTTGGTTCCATCTTTACCTTCTCATCTTTTGATTGCAACAAAAGCTGATCACCAGTACAATATCCCTGAACAGCTTCATAAGGCAGAAGCGCCTGGAAACGCATCTCTATTCTCAGCATCCTCCTTAATGAATGTGGAAAGCTCTCTTCAGCACTGGAAGTGTATGAGATTGATAAAGATTCTATTTACTTTCTCCCCCCCCCCTTCCAAGAACTTAATGAGACAAAATTGGTAGCTCGTAATCAGGCTTTGGCCTTTTCATCTCCCTGGGTTTTATTTACCAAAGCTTATTAGAGCAAAGCACACTAAGTGATATGCAGCGATAACCAGAGTATTGCTTAACGATCCCTAGCAGGCAGCACAAAGCACAGAAAATTAAATGGAAAAGGTGATTAAAGAAATGTTACCTAATGTAAACAGAACCCCTTCCCTCCACTGCCATCAGAGACCCCGACGCTGCACATGAATCTGCAGATGAATCCACTGGGTAGATTGCGTTTTTCCAGGCTGTTGCATTGGTTGAGACAGGTTTTCTGGTGTAAAGCCCATGACACCTCTCATGACAGCTCCAGACCCAACTGAGGAAGCTCCCTGCAAGAAGCCAGGGCAGAGCCAGCTTTGCTGATATAGCATCCACTGTATCTGATTTTCCAGCTTCAACACATTTTTGGTATTAAAAAAATAGTGACTACCAACATTCACAGATAAAAGTTGCTCTTTATCTTAGTTTCACTCCCCTCTGTAAAGTGAGAAAAAGAATATTCAACTCCAAGTTGCCAAGAACTGGGGCAATCTTAAAATCTAATTAAGAACAGGAAGTGCAAGGAAGGGCCAAAAAGGTTGGAATTCTGCAGGGAGAAAATCCCTAACAGGCTTCCAACAAACTGCTGCTTTCACACACACGCTGCCAGTTTTGCTTACAAATAGAGCAATACAGTTTGCTCCTTCTCCCTCTAATTTGCTGCTTCGGTTTCATCCTGATAAATAGAAGCACCATGCTTGCACAGGGAAAGAGAAGTTACTGTATCATAGGAAGCAATCACACCATACACAAAACAAGCACTCTGAGTAATTAAACTACTTCCAGCCCCCTTTCTCTGCTCCCTTTCAGCATCGTGCTGACGGGCTGTTTATCTCTGGCACAGCAGAAGCAAAGGATGCTGCAGAATGTTCTCCCAGCAATCTGCACACAGGAGGAGCAGGAGAGACAGAAAGGCTGAAGGCAAACACAGGCAGTCTTCAGCAGCAGTGCTGTTTCTTAAAAATAAATACTTGAGCAAGGATCAGCTTTTACTGCCCGGGAAGCTGTTCTGATAGAGACCTGTCAGCTCACTTGGCTGTAATAGGAGGCGCTTTGTGCTGGATCAGAGTCACAAACATTAGGAGCTGGAAGGGACCTTGAAAGATCATCTAGTCCAACCCGATCCAGATGTTTCTCCAGCACTGTAGCTATGCTCCAGCTGTGCAGAAATTCACATCTTGCTCCTCTGTTCCCATCCAAAAGGGGAGTTCCTGCATTAGAGGAGACTCTTGTGCTGATTGACTAAGTGTGGCCTAAAAAGAGTAAACAGTTTGAATACAAAGAACAAGCAGCAAGAACGAACTAGCTAGCTCCTCTGCAGAGCAGATTAAAGTTTGCCTTGTAATTAATGCACTGGCAGAAGGACAGGGCATTGGAAGGCAATTTCCATCTCTACCAAACTCTCCACACAGGACCTCTGTGTGGGCTTAACTTCAGTGCCACCTGAGTGACAGGGGATGCTAACTCCTTGGTCTGAATCACAGAATTGTAGGGGTTGGAAGGGACCTCGAGAGATCATCGGGTCCAACCCCCCTGCCAAAGCAGGCTCCCTAGCTCATATTGCTCAGATAGGCGTCCAGGCGGGTCTTGAATATCTCCAGTGAAGGAGACTCCACCACCTCCCTGGGCAGCCTATTCCAGTGCTCAGTCACCCTCACTGTGAAAAAGTTCTTCCGCATGTTGGTGCGGAACTTCCTATGCTCCAACTTGCAGCCATTGCCCCTTGTCCTATCCCCACAGACCACTGAAAAGGGGCTGGCTGATTCCCCCTGCATCCCCTGCTTCAGATAATTATAAACTTTGATTAGGTCCCCCCTTAGTCTTCTCTTCTCAAGGCTGAACAGTCCCAGCTTACTCAGCCTTTCCTCATAGGGGAGATGCTCTAGGCCCTATTATATATCTATATATATCTATATATATATAGATATTATATATCTATTTATATCAAATTCTTCCAGCTAGGGACTGCCTTTTATACATTTGTACCAGTCTGACCTCAGCTGGGGTTCCTAGCTGCTGTCCTAGTACAAATCAACAGTCAGATGAGCCCAAGACTGGCTGCTTGGATCAGAGCTCTAAGCTTGCAAGAGTGGTATTTTGGCTTCAGCTTCAGACCAACCACTGCAAATAAATAATTAATTGCAGTGAATGGAGGTGCAAAACAGAAGGAAAGGTGGTGGCACACTTCCCTAGGGAGGTTAATTCCCAGTCTAACAGACCCTGCATTGCAGCTTGGTTCCTCCCTGACCCTTCCCTCAAAACATGCAGTCACAGAAAACACAGTTCTCTGGCTCTGTGCCCATTCCCCATCAACAGATATACTGTTGGAGTGCTCTCAATTTGCATCTGTCATTATCTTTTGTGTGTGCCGAGGTTTAATGTGCAATAAATGTAAACGGGTGATGTATATTCTGCACTTTATTAGCTCTCATTTCTCCTTGGCATCGTACACAGTTGTTATGCCTCACATGAGCTGCTTTCTGGTCTACAGGAGAGCTCCCCAAAAGGGGGTTTATTGCTATTGTTACTAGGCATTTTCTTCTGAAAAATTCAAGAGTAGTATTTTGCAATTATTAATGAAGTTATAAACTCACTCCACCCATTGCTTTTAGGTAACTTCCAGCAGCTTTGACTTGAGCTTTACCCAACAGATCAAAACCAGCTGAAAATTGGAGGACAACAGGCCTGCTGGTATGTCCTGCTCTCAGCCTGAATTGGTGAGAACACACATAGGTAAGCTGTATTCCCAGGCATCTCCCACAAACCATTACAAGTGACCGTTCCCCTGCAGTTGTGCTCATAGTTTCTACCTTGAGATATCTTGTGTCTACACAATAAGTACCAGAATGTTCTGTTCCTGCCTAAGTTCCCCATCAGTGCTGGAAAATCATTCCTTTCATCTTCTAAGTACTGAGGGATGAAGGTGTAATACACAAAACCATAGCTGGCTTTGAAGCCATTCAGACTGAACACCTATAATTCAGGTAATGGTGATGGCCACAGCCTAGCTCTTCAACAGATAATTTATGCTGCTCTGGAGGGAGGTTTGCACACCCCCCTTCCTCTCCTGATGTATTTTCCCATATGCAAAGAAGTCTGTGTTTATATCCATGCTGCTGGCATTGAGACCATCGAGGTGAGCACAATGCAAGGAGCTTTTCTAAGGAGGGGAGGTGTAAGCTGACTTGGCTCTGCAGCCTTCTGACCCTCTGTGGGCACACAGACACTAAGAGGGTCTCAGGTTAAACACCAAGGATACACAAACACCATTTTATTAGCCCTAGCTGCTGCATCAAGAAAGAAATCTTCATTAAATGTCCTGGAAGACTATAAGCTCCCAACATCACCTTTGTCTGGCCTGTTATTACATGGGCACATTGAACAGTCCCCTCAGCAGCACCACTGCCTTCATCCAGTTCTCTCCATCCAACAGCAAACAAGAAACTCTAAAACCAGAACATGACCCTGCAGTTGCAGCCACAAGCTGCTCTTACCTCCTATAACACAACTGGAAAACAGCTACACCTGCATTGAAGTCTGGTGGGTTTTATCAGGTCCTGCAAAGCTTGGGGAAAACAATCCCATCAGCTCCCTCATGCTTCAGATTCCCCACCTGTAAAATGGAAATAACAACCCTGCCTTCTCTCTCCATGTGCCACATGCTTTTAGTGTGTCATTGCATCAAGGAACAAACTAGCTCTCAGGCTATAGAAGAGATTCACTATCAAAACAGCTGCAATGGTTTAAGTGGTTGTTCTGCTGACAAAAGTTACTAGCCTTAAAGCTCTGCTGGTAAAACAGAGCACATGAACTCTCTTCATGCACTTTAGTGAAAAACCTGGCTTAGTTCTGGCAGCTGCAGTAGGTACTCTGAGCTCAGTCACCAGCCCTGTACTGCTTTGGAGCATTCCTACATCTCCTTGTACTGGAAGGCTAGCAGTAATAAAGGCAAGGCAATAACATTTTAAACTGCCTCTGCCATTCTGGCAGGGAACATCTCTTGGTGTTACTCTTGTTTCCAGAGCATTTGGTGCCATTTGTTGCCTTACACATGATGCTTCTTCTGAGTTACCAGGCATAAGCACATGCAGTTGCTAAAGGGGCCCAACAAAACCAGTAGCATAGTTACACCTTCAGCACTTGATCTCAAATCAAGTAAAAGTCTCTGGTTATAAGAACTGCACCTATTCACAATCATGAGCCCTTGGTGCCTTTACTCCACTGCCTGGCTAGCCAGAGTACAGCTACAGCTAAATAAGCTGTGGGCACAGCTTATTTAGGACACAGAGAGGTCCTTTCCATCAGCCCAGGGGTAGAGAATTATTGATCCCATGTTTCTGAAGAGCAGCAGACCCTCATGGGTGCACAGAGGGTGCCCATGTGTGCCTTTGTGTTCTGTGGGTAACTGGGGTCTCAGTTCATTCCCACTTTATCAAACCAAGTGAGGCCAGATGGATGCATCCTGCTGACACCTCTGTCAGGTCACATTACAGCATCCCAAAAATCTGGCATCAGGGGAAAGTGGCAGCTGCCTTTAGATTGAAATGATGTCTCAGCATGCAGGTGAGGAGAGAGTTCAGAAAGAACAGTGGAGAAATGGGTCACCAGAGACTGAGAAGGGGCCTCAAAATCCCATTAAGCTCTGGACTGCATTCACCTCACAGAAGGGGAGCCAGAAGTAGCTCAGGTTGGCAGGCAGCAGCTGTAGGGCTCACTGAAGAGCATCTCTTAAAGTTTCACACAGATGAGCTCTGATTCTGCTGCAAGAGCAGCCTGAGCTCAGCACACAGATGTTGGGGACTTTCCTAGGCTGAGGCACTGCAGAAGCTACACCATGTTGCAAAGCCCTTGGAAGTGACAAGGCAGCTGGTGTGCTGTGATTGCTGCTTATCATGCTAATCACAGCACTCTCACTGATTCTGCTCCCCACATCTGTCTCAGAATCCAGCTGTTGCTCCTTGTACTGCACTTTGAGCATTACCTCTGAGGGAGAGCACAAGAGTCCAGAAACAGACTTAGTTACTGCCTGCCCCAACCAGTGATGGCCATAAAGACCAAAAAGCTTATAGTTGTGGATGCCAGTTGAAGGATTTCATAGTAGATTAACAGTGCTGAGTGCAATTAGCAATTTTAGATTGAAGATTTTTCATGTCAGCTATCAGTATGACTATTCCCACTATTACTACTACAGCTAGTAGTAGCACAATACATTTTTACCATCTGTTTTGGTATTAAACAGTCTGGTTATTCCTGTTCAATCATTTCCAGACTCCTGGTAGTCTGTCCTTAGGAAAGCTACCACTGACCTACTGCCAGGAATTACTGTAAATTGATTTTTACTGATTATGCTTTTGAAACCCAAGAACATGGAGAAAATTAATCTGTAGAGAGCATTTTCAGTCCTATATACTAGCCAGGTTTGGAGCATCTCCAAGCTGAGATACCAGAAACAGAAGCTGACATACCAGAAACAGAAGCTGACTATGCAATAGAGAAATGGGTGTTAGACCAGGGGAGGAACACTGGAACCCTGGATGGATGTTCATTCAAAGATGGCAGGTAAAAATCTGAACTCAGCTGAGTAGCTCTTTCAATACTCATTTAAGTTAGGACCAAAATCTAAGAGTGGTTTAGTTCAGAGAAATGGAAAAGCACACAGATAGAACCCAGAGAGGTGGTAGATGCCTCATCCATGGAAACATTCAAGGTCAGATTGGATAGGACTCTGAGCATCCCAATTTGGATGCAGATGGCCTTGCCCATGGCAGGGGGTTGGGCTGGATGAGCTTTAAAGGTCCCTTCCAACCCAAACCAGTCTGTGGGTCTCTGATTACACGTATTATGGGGATGTATACACATTTGTGTGTGCAGGGCATACCAATGACACAAAGCACTTCAACTCCCTGGCTTTAAAGGCACCTTCAACAACCTGGGCTGAGCAGAACAGTCTACAGGTAAGTGATATCTTAGGTGGTCACACAAGCTTTTTGTACCTATGTTTCTGCAAGACCACCAGCAAGAGGACATTTGTCTTAATGACATCCTCATGAAAACAAAGACACTAAGCAACACAGACCTTCCTCTTTACCTTGGAGCTTTTGTGTGCCTAGGAACATGGAATAGACAAGTAGGAAAGTGACAGAGGGACACAGCATCACCTAACTTCATAAATCTTTGCCCTTCCAGTCTCTGTCCACAAACTCTAACCCACCTTTTCACTTAGGCTGAGCAATGCACACGAGTATCCTCCCTGTGTTCAGCACCTAACCCATCCCCATGGGGTGACTAGAATCTGGCTGCACAGATTTATTCACTGAGTTGCTGCCATCCTCCTAGCTATATCATTTAAATATTCCTCTGCTCCTCTGCAGGGACACAGCAGAAATCAACCCTTCCCTGATCTCCTGAGAGCAGTCTGCTTGCAATTACACTGTCAGGGAGCTACATTCATGTTCCTGTGCAGCAAAAGGACATGTGTGCTGGTCATTCCTTGAGGGCAACAGACCTCTGGCTTCAATTCTTTCTGGATCCCATCAAGTCAAACAGGCTTACTCCAGGCTTAGGAAGGTGTACATGGGAGCAAAGCTAAGATAAATGACAACATAAAGCCTATTACTCCTATCAGTCAACTATATAGCCAAGATGCCTGGCAGTTTAATTCTCTTTCCACTAATTACTGAAATTTCTTATTCTGTGTTTAGGACCTACATTCAAATGCAACTCTGGGAGGCAGGTACATCCTCTCCTTAGACTCCCAGTGAACTCTCCAGCATCCAAGAGCAGGATGCAGCAACTGTAGGCAGCTCTGTGGTTTCCATGGGTAGCATTGCCACGTTCACTTCCTATCACCATGGATTCAGCCAGCATTAATAAGCTCCTGTCTGCATAAGGAGCTGCCAAACACATGACTTGTAGACATGTGCTTGGCTGCACCCCCATGTGAGTGTGATTCACTGCTCTGGAAAAAGGCTGCAGGGCAGAAAGAAAAGGGTACAGGCTCCTATGCACTCCTGGCCAAACACACACGAAAGGAAGGAAATAAATATCAGCCTTGGCAAAGCCACAGACAACTCAGATCATCCTCCTGTAATAATGGGACACTGATGGTCTCCAACTGCCAGCATTTGCTTACAGAGAAAGATTCAATGTGTATGGTATTCAGATTAATTTATAATTTAAATCCTCAGGACAGCCCAGTGAAAGAAAACTCCTACTGAGGCAGTATAAAAACCAGATGGAGATGCTTTTGTCAGTGTCCTGCATCACACCATCCCAAGGAACAGCCAAACCAGATCCTGCCCCACTGCAGTGAGGGAACAGCCACTACAGTTGCTCCAAACCAAGCACCAGGGATGGACTTCCACGTCCCCCCAACAGCTGGGCTTTGCCCCAAACCCACCCTGCAGCAGGATGCATGCATTCACCACTAGTACTCTAGGTCATGCTCTGGAAAAAGTGTTTTCTTCTAGGTTTTGAAAGCTTAAGAAATAATTTGAATGTAAAAAATCTAAAGCATCATCTTCCCCAGTGTTTTCCAATGCCTGATCCATTGTCTCCTCTAGGCAAGAGGCCACAGGATTGTTTTCCACATGAAAACATCTATTTGCTTAGGATTCTTTACACTTACATAACAAAGTCAACAACAACACAATCAAAATAACTGGAAAACCTACTAGGAGTCCTGTTTCTGGGAAAAACAAAGACTATTTGAATAATATTCCCCCCATTTTAACTTGTTGCCCCCTATTTTTTCTGGTTTCTATAGAAAGCACAACTTCCTATTTTCCACCCTGGCAACTATCCCTTTTCCTTTTTCCAGCTATAAAAATGAGATAAAACAAATGAAAGGTAGAAAAGGAGAAATAGTATTTTTTCCTCCCAGTGAAAATTCCCATAGGAAAAATAGAAAACCAGTTATTCCCTTTAAGTTATTTGCCACATAACAGCTATAATTTTTCTGACCTTCTCCAGTGAACAGTATTTGCTAGGACATGGTGATTTCTCCCTGGGCACAATACAGAAAAGCAGCAGCAATATACTGAGCCAAGGATGCCAGATCTCCAAACTTTGGCCTTAACACTAAATCACAGCTTTCTCTTTCTGACACTAGTGAGTAGCTATTGCAGCTTTAAGGCCACACAGAGCAATCATTTACCCATCATAGCCTAGATGGTACCTCTTTCATTGGCTTATATTCAGGCACCTTCCAACTTTTATTTCCTCCTGCAAACTTTTTTGACACAAATTCTTCCCCTATGGCTGCAACAGGGACCTCCTGCTGTAATGAAGTGACCCTCAGTGTCACAAGGGCTGGTGTGTGCTGGCTACCAGCCCACTCCTAACAGCAGGGAGAAGCTCCTGTGGGTCAGCTCAGCACTGCACCAGTTAGCTTCCATTAGAGACAGACACCTGCTGCCTTCACTTTCTTTTTACTACTTCTGATCAGCACAGCCCACTCAGCAGTTATCAGCTGGTCCCTCCAGGAAGCAAGTGAATCTCATGCCCAATTACAGGCTGGAAATTTGGAATACAACAGTTGTATCTAAGACTGCAATACACACAGTTGATTTCTTTTTCCCAGTGCAGAAGACCCATACAAAGCCTACCTGCCAGTTGAAATTTCATCTTTCCTCTCTTCTTTGAGGAGCAAGACTGTACTTAAGAGCCTCTTCCTTCTTTCAGCCCTAATTCAGCAATACTTATTAACAGGTACTCGCTAGTAAATACTGCTTCAAACTCTGGATGTACACAGTACACCAGCTTAAAGCCAAACACTTGATTTTTGCCAGACAAGGGTCCAAGAATGAATAACAGACTGGTCTGGGTTGGAAGGGACCCCAAGGATCATAGAGCTCCAACCCCCCTGCCACAGGCAGGGCCACCAACCTCCAGGCCTGGAGCTACACAAGGCTGCCCAGGGCCCCATCCAACCTGGCCTTGAACACCCCCAGGGATGGGGCATCCACCCCCTCTCTGGGCAGCCTGTTCCAGCCCCTCACCACTCCCTAAAAAACTTCCCCCTAATACCTAATTACCCCCCCCCAAAACCTAATACTCCACAATATCTAATTTAAACCTAACTTAAAGCTATGCACTCATATCTTCTTCCACATGGAAGAGAGACCATTCTTAAGTAAAGCCTCACACAGGATTGTGTGGCTCCCTTGCCAAAATGAAATAATTTTTAATTATCAACTAGCAAAACTTCAGCCATTGCCAATGTGCTCAGGCCATTTAGCTAGTCAGAGTAAAGATGGGCTAAAGTGTCACAGGTATCCTTCAGAGAGGTCAGTTTTCTCACTTGCCTCCCAGCTACACCAGAACCATTACACTGGAAATAGTTATTATTGAAATAAAACTGATTTTAAGGTTCTCTGTAAATTACTTATTTTATGGATCTTGCAATAAAACTACCAAATAGTTTAATCATATACTAAAAAGGCTAGAACAAGCTAATAAAAAGGAAGCATATTGTGAAGGAGGGGAAAAAAAACAATGCAATCCACAGTTTAAGAGCTAGAGCAATAGAAATCCTTGGGCATCACACTCATGGGGCAGGTTCACCACAGGTACAAATTACATACTGCTATTGAAGATCCTGGGGCTAAGCTGAGATGAACCAGCTGCAAATTTACCTGGAGGGAGATTGTGTTGCTCCCTCAGATGTGAGTGAATGAAGCAGAGTTTAATAAAAGTGATTAAAAAAGTCAGACTAACATTCCTCATACTTCTTTACAGCTCAGGGTGATGAGGGAAACTGGCTTGGGATGCAGAGTCAATCAGCCTTACCATCTTTAAGGTTACATTTTGGTATGAAAGCTTCTCCTGCAGCACCTTTATGATTGTTTTTGTTTAGCATAGCAATCACTTCCCCACCATGATGCCTTGTACTATTGCACTGTGCTGTTTGGTGTAATTGTGCATGCTGGTGCAGAGAGCATGTAACCTTACCGCTGCGAGCTGTTCCCACTTTGCACCAGTGTAACCACTTCAGCTCCCCACATCTCATCAGGGGCATGTCTCTCAGTCTCCTTGTAGGTCCCTAAAATAAAATTAAAAATCATCATTTGTCTATTCTCACCAATGTTCAGGTTTGGAGTGTAAGAACCATACAAACAGCTCATACATATTAGGACCAAATAAATTCATTTAGCACTTTCTGCATTTCATCTTTGATCATGGTATTTCTGCTGTAAGGATATTCAAATTAAATCAAAGCAAAAGAGATAAAAGCCAGCTGACTGGAGTTGATCCTGCCATCCAGGGAAAAAGTACATATTTTATTACTACATCTGGGTTACTGATGAAGGGAAACAGAACACAAAGTAGGATGCTCCACAGCCCCACGTTCATCCCAGTGTGATTGTCCAATACAATACATCCCTCCAGTCCAGTAAGAATAGTGCCTTAGGAAACTACTGACTGCACAGAACTTGTTAAGTGCAAGCTGTCAAATGTAAAACACTTGACTTTTTTCAGTTGAACATTTCCTGGTTCTACCAGCCAGAAATGCAGAGGTGAAGTTATACAGAATCATGGAATATCCTGAGCTGGAAGGGACCCATAATGATCATCAAGCCCAACTCCATCACAGGATGTGTGGAATGATGAGTCTACTGTTATGTACACCTCTTCTCTGAAAGGAGCTGCAGTCACTGAAGAGATATTCCATAAGCACTGTACCCCTAAGGGTTGTTCTTCTCTCACTTTTTTCATAGGAAACCACAACAGCAAACAGCCAGTTCCCTCACACACAAGGGAATAGTTAGTGGAAACATGGGGCTTGGGATTCCAGCATCTCATCCTCTGCTGCAGAGACCTGTGGGACAGATCCACAGCCTTAATAGCTCTCCCTACTCCCACATCCTTTTATAACTCAATTATCTATTTTACAAAGTACTTGGGAAGATTTACCACCAAGAAGTGTGGGAACCACACAAGTAGAACAGAAACAATAAAACAACAACACAAAAGCTTTTTGCAAATATTGTGAATAGTTGCACTGGAAACCTGTCTCTCAATGACTCTGCCAACACTGGAGAAGATAAAAGCCAAGGCTCTACAATTGATATCCCATCTCAAAACTCAAATCAGAATGTATTAAAAAAATCAAATGCAGCTCTGAATAAGAACCCTTCAAACAAATAGTAGGTCAAAAGTTAGATGCTGTCATTACACAGTCAATAGTTGAAAGTGACAAATATATTTCAGAAAAAAGATAAATCACACTGTATTCAATGAGAGAATTCATGAATCAACAGGAATGACAGAAAAAACCCAGAGTGCCTTCTGGAAATCACTCACTTGTCCCCAAAGTCATAATGTTAAACTCCTTCCAGTGGTACCAGAATTCCTAGCAGCTCAAATTAACTGTGATTGTTCTTACAGTTAATTAAGCAAACTGATAGGAAAAATAAGATATCCAATATGGCACATTCCAATGACAAATTCTAACTATTTGCTTTAATTATTGACTTATCATTGACAAATTAAACAAGGAGCCCATTCCCATAGCCTTGCAAGAACTGGTCAATGGAATGACCACACTTACCAGCTCTTCCCCTCCCACTGCCTGGTAGGGAAGATGCTAGTACAAGGCCACTGCAGCTGCTGTTGAAAGGATGCAGAAGCAAGCAAGAAAAAAAAAATTATATAGTCAGTCTTGCTAAATTAGTTTACCTAAAATTGTATGTGTGAGTGATTTTAATCAAAATCTAATTTCCCCTCTTTTTAGAGTAACTGAAATGAGATTTTTCTAATTTACTTTTCGCGGTTCAAGTTTCTCATAATTCTTCTGTGGTGGTGACAGCCCCGTGCAAAGCGTCTGCTGCTACAAAGCATTCAAAAAAATTAGATTTCCAAATTGATGTGCTAAATTAAAAATGTTTAATGTTTCTCATCAAAGGCACAGGAGTATGCATAGGGCCTTCAGTACAGTTAGAAGCACAAGACATTTTTTTTCATCTGTTTCTTTAATTCACATCCCAAGGCAACTCTGCTGTGAAAATGAACAAGCTACAAGCAAGAAGTGTTGTAAAATTGTGTCTTCAGACAAACCACCTTTTAATGTCTTCCCCTCCCCATCGCTGGGCTGACCTTAAGGATGTCATAATAAAAAGAGATGCAGTGTTCTGTTTCTTACTAACTTCAGATGGAGTTTTACTGAATTCTTTCAGAGCATCTGAGCCTCTGGGCAATTTTAATTCTCTGGGCTTGACTTGCTAATTCCCATGTTTTAGGAAATCACATTATTTCTGTAAATTGACTAAAATTAGTATTACATTCAAATCTGAGCTTCTGACCTCAGCAGCTACTTGAAGTAGTTCAAAGTACTCGAATAGCTGCCGACTGATTTATGTTTAGTAGTTTCTGAAGAAAGGTTTATGTGTTATAAGGAAAGTCCTTACAGAGTCTGGATTGCTCAGAGTGGCTGTTGCTACCCAGCAGGACAAGAAGCCTGGAACCATGGAGCAAGTCTGCTATTGACTCTGAATTTATGCTTGGGTATCCTGTTGAGCACAGCTGATGTAAAGAGAAGATCCTCAATGAAATGACTCCACATATATGGCCATAACTTGACCATATTGCTTTAAAGCATGTTTTCCTTTCAAGGGGAGCACATCAAATGCCTACTGGCCCTTTATTCAACCATGGCTTTTTCTGCAGTCCTAGCACTCATTGCAAATGAAAGATGAAAAGCACATCCACTGTATTTGCATAAATATAATTGCTTTGATTTGAATGCATTTTTCCCTGCCTAGGCCAGGCATGAACAAAGCCTTTTGGTGAGACAAGCACCAAGGAGAACGCTATGTATTTCTCAAGTCCAAACTGGGTAAGAATGAATAAAACACTGTTCTGTTTCATGTCCTCCCCAAATACTTAGTAACTTGATAAGGAAGCACACAGAAGAGGAATAAGATACTGTGTATGATAGATATAAGACCACTGAGCCACGCTCTGTCCCTCCAGCAAGGAAGGCAGCTTCTTTACCACCTTTCCAGTAACTCAGAAATACGAGCTTAAGAAATTTTTCCAATAAATTCAGGAGGTAATCTACTCTCAAGAGCTGTTTGCTGAGTAGGTGGCATACCCTAAGTCCTGCCTGTCTCAGTGCAGAACAGTGGACAGCAGGACATGGCAGGAAGGCTGCCCTGGAGAGACGAGCAAGAGACCAAGCAGAGAAGCAATGCCCTTTGCCTCAGCAAAGGGAAGATTTAAAGAGGAGATGGAGGAAAGCAGAGCAAGGAAAGTAACTAGAAAAGAGAAGGTGGGGATCATACTAAGAAACAGGGTACAGTCTCTGCCAACTGCATCCTTCTGATCTTACCTAGCAAAGAATTCATACCAAGCAAACACTTAAACCTAAGCACACAGACAGCATAAGCTTGAGGTTGCTCCACTCCATTAAGATTCATCAGCTGCAACTAAAACCACAGAGCCTGGATGCACAACACCTCTTCCCAGCTGGATCGCTATGAAAACAGCCATTCTCCAGCCCTCCCTTCTGCTGACTGACCAGGAATGTGACACCTGGTTCAGCAAACACAGCAGAACAGAGAAAGCTATGACTAACATTTGCCATTTACTACTAGCCACAGCAACGAAGAAAATAGACCAGTAGGTCAATAGTTTATCCAGGTGCACAATTCTTATCGAAAAAGCAGCTCCTTAAACTTCCTCCTCAAACTTTTGATTCCCAATTCTGTGCAAACCCAAGGCAGCTCAGCACAGCTTATCTGATTCAGAGAGAGGGAGGGAAAGAATTACATGCACACACACACTCTTTATGCCATTCACAATCTGCATACTGCATATCCTCCTGCTGGTAATAATTCTAATCTACTCATGTAAAACCTCCTGAAATAGCATTATCCTGCAGCAGGTTGAGATAAAATAAAAGATGCCAGACACGTGCTTTGGAGAGCAGCAGAACAGATTCACACCCATTGATCTGGAAATCAAGAAGTTTTGATGACACAGAGAAAGGTTGGATCCCATTATGGGCCAAGACATCATCTGCCACCTTCTATCCCACGGATCACTGACATATTTTGTGGGTGGTTGGAAGAGGCTGGGTATGTGGGGGGCACCTTCAGTGCTAATAGTATTAGAATAAGCATCAATGATGACATTCAAAACAGCACCTGAAGATAATTTGAAAGGTGTAGTAGCAGAAAATTAAACCCTGTAAAATACTGTCTGGCAAATTAAAAGACATAATTGATTATATTAGCTCACTTTCAAAATTAAGTGTTGCTAATTGCCAGAGACAGTATTTATTTGGTACAGCCACTGTATCTAACTAGCTGATCTAAGTTTACATTATCAACAAGCAACTGAGCCAAAGCTGCTAAATGATTGTTCTTCCTTCTGTTTCACCTCGGATTTGTTTCCAGGATACACAGAACAGGCATCCAGCAGCCTCTGACCTTTCTGCTGGCTAATTCCCATATGCAAGGGAATTTCTGTGGGCAGAGATGTCAAAAGCTGAAACACGTTTTCAAAGTTCCACAGGATCACAAAGGGGGATTAACACAGCACTCGGGCCTGCCTGGCACAGTCACAAGCACACAGCCTGGTCCTGCCACTCAGAACCTCTGCATCTCTGCAAACAGCTGGGCTTCAGTTGCTGCTATCAGCAGACAACTTATAAATAGAGCAGGAGCAAGATCATTTCAATCCTCCCTTATTTTCTATCACACATTAGGCAGAAACTCAGTTTCAGTGCAAATTGCTTTGTATGAGCCTGATGCTTTGGGCAGATTTGTAATATCAAGCCCCAAAAAACGTAAGCCCAGCAGAACTAGTTTGAGCTTCACTCATCTCAAAGACATCAGGAATTCCTCCATCCATTGTGCATTTGTTCTAGTATAGATAATGTTTGTAACTGGTGAATTTGCTAATTAATACCTTGAACTAGGCTCGTTAAGCATTCAGCACAGATTAGGGTTGCTGTCAAAGATTAAGAAAGAGAAGAGAATCCTTAAAGGACAACACACAGCCAGTAGGACCTTATCTGTTCCTATATGCATCTCCCTAGTGAAGAGCTATCTGCTGCTTCCACATCCAAACCAGGAGCTTCCAAAACTAAAGAAATCAATTGTTGACATGTGAGAAGTATGGATTAAGTTTATAACTGTGTGTAGAGCACCAAGGGATGAATTAGCCTAATTGGTGTATTAGTCTCAGTTACACAGAGTAATCACCACAGGCTGCCTCTGTTTTCATTAGAAATTTAATTAAGTTTATCAATGTTTGGGTGTTTTGGCCTTCTTTCCCACCACCTTGCCCAGGTTTTTCTTGGTTCAAATCAGTCTCTTTAGTGGGGTCAGAGGGGACACTTTCCCCACTGTATCCTGCTTTTTAATTTTTCCTTTTTCTCCTCTTGACATAAATCTGGTCAAGATTTCAAAGTAGAGAAATTTAGGGATATGCTTGCTGCCTCTGGTGCTTCACTGAGACAGGACAGCAAGATTTGAAGGACAAGCTTGTAATACTAAAGGCATATCTACAGTGAGCTTGGCCATTCCTTAGAGCACAAAGGCAGCTGTCTTAGTTCAGACACAATTCCAGGCATCTGATCAACCCAGAACATAGATACAGCAAAGTCCAAACCTCATATGAAGACAGATCCTCTTGATGTTGGCCATATACTTTGAGGCAGCTTCATCTTCTCCACTTATCTCCTCAGTTTAGAGCACCTGGTCCTTCACATGCATTGTGTTTTCAGGCAGAGGATTCTGAACAAGTCAGGCAAGTTCAGACCATACAGAGCTCAAGCCAATGTAGCACTAGATTTAAACTGAAGGTAATGGAGCTACACTGATTTATAGAGCTGGCAGAGATAAGGTTGTACACTCCTGTTCAGAAAGGAAAGTCTCCAGCCTGAGGGGAGTTGTTCCTAGATAAGGAAGTGTCTGCTCTGGAAACACTGGCTCTGAATTCTGCTTATGATGCTGCTTCTCACACATTTCTTACCATAATATACTGCCAGCAACAACTCTCACCCTGCCTTCCCGCCCTAAACCTAAACATGAAGGACTATCAACACATGACTAATGGGCTGAAGGCAGAGTTTTAATCTGTTGAGGCTGGTGACTGAAAAAATATAGCCTACAGTCAATCCCTGTCATAAGGAATAAGCCACGACATCCTCCTGTATGAAGTGACAGAGGTCCTGCTGCATCTTCTTCCAACACAATCACTGGAAACAGTGGCACTGGGGGACTTAACTCATCACTTTGTGACCCTCTTCGTGCTCTCGCCACAACTTAAAATAGGAAAATACTCAATGTTGCTTAGTGTTTGTCATTAGTGCAGGAGGCTGCAATGGTGGCTGCATGCCTTCCTGCATTGTCTAAATTAATCCACTGAGGGATATTGAATAACTTCATCACAGTGGAAAGTTACTGCCTTGGAAAGGCACGCTTTCCCTTCATTACATTTAATATATTTCTCATTATACAAATCTGCCAGTGCAACAATAAGTCTTGTTCATAAATCAGTTTGCCCTTTTGCTTTGCAGTCTCAGAGAACTTTCATCAAACGAGACATAAATGGGCCCTGTAAGACAGGAGGTCAGAGCAGCCCTAACCAGATATTAATATATATTCATTAAGCTTATTTTAATAGCACATTTTAATAGCTTCTGTAAAACAATTACGGGTCCTCCCCTACTTCCTCCTCCCCCCCCAGCCCCTCCTCTTAATGTTGGTATTTTCCTCTCTCAAAAAGGAAAGGGAAGAAATGAATGATTAGATTACTGGCTTTTATTGTTTGTATTATAGTAGAATCTAAAAGGCCAAAAAGGTTTTGGGCCTCCTTGCATTTGGTGCTGTACATTAAAACTGATTGATTACTATTCTGAACTCATTTATAAGCACTTTGATAGCAGCTTTCCAGGAGAACTTTCTGGAAAAAATACTAAAAACGTGTATCTTAATGCAGCATTTTTGGGCAGTTCCCAGCAGCAATTGTGTCCAGGCAAACACACATTTGCTCATGCATTGTTCAGCAAGCTACACATCTGTGTATCTGTTTAGTGACAGCATATCAGTTACTCCACAACATCAGGACCAAGAGGTTATGAATCATACCATGACTGCACCTTGAAGCATTTAATTGGCTTATTCAATAAGCACCTTGAGTTAATTCCCCACTGGTAATACAGTGACAGGCAACTTCTTAAGTAAAACAAGAAAATTAAGAAGCTCAGAGTTTCATTCTTTGTAAACTCTAGTGCTTTCCTTTATAAGATACTGCATCCATCCTGCCCCCATGAAGACCAACCCACCTTTACTTTCATTTATGTTTCATTAAGAACTTGTCTCCCCCCCAAAAAAGCCAGACCCCGTTCTAGATGCTCTAAGTAAGAAACAAGCCCAATCCTGAAGGCAGGGTGACAGACATCCATGCAGAGGAACCACAGAATTCTTGTTCCTTCAGGAAATCAAAATAAGAAGAGGAAACTGTATGCAGGGAACTTGGGACACCCCAAGTTCTTCTGTGTTTCCCCAGCTGACCCAGATCTGCAGAAAAACCAGGAACTACACCCAGCTTTTGATCCATTTCAACAAACTACATATCCCATGATCAGAACCTTACCTCCAAACACAGACTCATTTGGCTGTCTATAGCTCAACACACCAGCAAATGCCACAACAGAGGATTAATTTCCACTTCCAGGCATTGTTAATGCTTAGTTGCACTAACTACCCTTTTGTCACAGCCTGCTGAGATGCCAGCCTACATCTCCCCCACTTGTTTCACTCCTTTTCATCTTCTTTTCCTAGAAAAAAAAAATCCCCTTATTTATCTCAACCTTTCTCTGTTATGCATGGACAAGAGATGGAATGCTTCCATCTTCATGAGTCATTTATCTCTAGATTTACTGCCCAACTCGATCTATTTGCTCTCTCCCACACTCAATACGAACACGTTTCCTCCCCAGGAGGACTACACACTAAACCTGCCCTGTGTTAGTAATAACTTTGACAAATAGCTCCATCCCTCTGACCTATTCTCTGGCATTGTATTGTGAGCTAATTAAGATGTAAGAGCTCAGGAAACCTCTACTCTGGTGCAGCTCATGGTCAAGTGTTCCCATTCTCCAGATCTTTGGAGGAGCTTTAGTGATGCTGAATACAAGCTCCCCTTACCTTTAGAGAGACAAGTGTGTAACAGAGCTTTCAACAGATCTTTTCAGCACACAAATGCTACAACTACTGGCAGATGCTCCATGGAGTTCCATTTGTATCACTTGGATGTGTAGTAGAATAAATCAGAGGGCCTTTGAGCTTCATAAGGATGTAAATAATGTGTGTCTAAGTAGGAGGGAAAAGACTTCCTTCAGGTACAGCAGCCGTAATTACTCATCCATTTTCCCCCCACTGTTTTTCTTTTTTATTTGGCTTCTCTTCATCACTTTTTAATGAAGAGAAACTCACTGCTCAAGGATTTAGGCAAGTACCTTACACATCCACATGCTCAAGAGACCTAATGCATTTCAATTTCTACCATTACACCAATTACACAGTACCACCCTTTACCTTTTACATATGCTTTCTATTTTCTTCCTCCTGCCTCTGGTTCTTGCTTCTCCATTTGGGAGCATCTGCCTCAATTTTCCATATGCCTTTCATAAGCAGCAGCAATTCCTCTTGCTCTCAAGTCCTTTATATGAAGCTGGTCCTTACAGACTGGAAAAAATACCTAGAACAATATATTTACATGCCTCCCTGAGAGTTCAAAGTTGGCTTGTTACTGTTCAGTAAAGGAAAAATATACATGGCAGCCTCCATTTTCTATGCCTTGCCCTTACTTTCAAGGCTGATAACTTTGTGTGCAAGATTAAAGATCTATTTAAAATACCCTAATGCCCCATTTCCTCAAGTCCTTTAAAAGGAGTCTGTGTTAATGGGCTTAAAAAAATATATATAATAAAAATAAATAAAAGCTCTGTAATCATCAGCTTTTAAAAGTACCAAGATGCACCTTCTGACATTTTTAGCTATCCAGAAGCTCTGCAGTCTTGCAGTACGTGTCACTGCTTCCATTACACACCAGCTACAGCTCCATCCCTTCACATTTTGGCTTGCAGGATACAGTTTTCAGTCTTCCACTCCCCCCAGGTTAAAACTGTTCCTTCCACTATTAACTAAGTGGTAGGATAACTAAGCAGTTCTTTGCTAGCCAGTGTCTTTTCAGGGGAGCATTAGATTTGACTTTCACAAGGCTGGGATAGCAGAACAAAGGAGGAGGAAGAGCATGACAAGGGGAGGAACTGCCTGAGCTATCTTGTGATCTTGATTACAAGTCAGAAGCTGTGTTCACCTGTCCAAGGGACCATAAGGGGAGTTCTCACAAAGGAATAGAAGGGTGGGAGTAGAAAAAGTCTCCCTTGCTCAGGAGTGTTTGTACGTTTCAAGTGACAGCTTGAAATGTTGCAGAGAAAATGCTTGACTGAACCTTGCATTATCTTTTTACTTCAGTTCTAATAAAAAAAGCTGGTGAGGAGAATGTCCTGACAATCCTAACATTACCGCGATTGGATCACAAATTTAAGGCTTGTAATTCCAATTAAGAGCAATTAGACAGAGCACAGTAAATATGTGGTACATGAACATCCATGGTCTCTTCTAGGACTCAACACAATTCCTCTCCAACAAGCAGAGGAAGCCTCTGCCTTGTTTGTCTCTCACATCTCTCTGTTCACAGTGATAAAACAAGTAGAAAAATATTATTTTGATCTTGATTAGAGACTTTATATGCTCCACTCACATTAATAACAGTAGAAAACTAACAAATACAATTTTCTTGGAACAGAAAAAGCAATTGCCCAGTTCTATTACAAGGCAGCAAGAGAAACAATATTAAAAAAACCAAGCAAATGGTTTCAAAAAAAAAGATGCCCTGCTGAGGTTTACCTTTACATCCACAGTAACACTCATGCATTAGGAACTTAACGAAGCATTGCTCAGCATGTGCTCTCCGTGCTGGAACTCCAAACAGCAATTTAGCTGCAGAGCAAGGACCCATCTCCCAGGAGGTGCTGGCTCAGCCACTAACTCCCTGGTGGGACTTTGCCTTCACACTGGGCCCACAACCATGAAACAGTTTACCAGGAGAGCAAAACTGAGGTGCAATTCCTCAGCCCCAGCTCACTACTTAGTGCTAATACTCGATTGCATACACTGACAGACCAGGGGCTGAACCTTCCTTGCTATTCAGTTCACAGCCTATGCAGATAGGTGGAGCACACAGATGGAGGAAGAGCAGCCCCAGCTGCTTGTTTAACAAGCCATGTTAAACTCTTAATGTTTCACACACACCTTAACACCAAAAAAATTAGTGCCTGTGTGCATTAGGACCCAGAGGTGCCCAACTACACTTTATAGACCAGTGTTTCCAAATTATCTGACCTGTTTTGAAAACATTGCCTCCAGACCAGGCAACAGAGGTAGCAACTACTTCCAGACACTGGCTATTCACACTACTTGATCACAGAATCATTTGGTTTAGAAACAATGACACAAATGAACAAGTCTTACTACAGTAACAGCCCCACCAGACATCCTAAACCATTCACCACCACTCTAGACTTACAAAAGTGTTTCACCAATGCTTTGAGCAACTTAAAGGCACATGAGGTCCCAAATGAAACATTAAACCATTACAAGACTCTGAAACTTACGTCATTATAATTCCATCACTGGCAATGATTCCTGGGGTGTTCAAGAGTCAAATTGTTTCTCTTAAGAGTGCTGGACAAGAGTGAGTAATGCATGTTTGTGGCTCATTTTTGATGCCCTGCTACAACAGTTGTTTTTGTCCTTTACAAATGTGGTTGCAATTTAGCAATCTATTGACTTGACTCCCCTCCTCCCTTCCCCAACATACTGCCTCCTGGATGCATAATTCAAATTCACATCTAAACTGTGAGCTGTTTGCTTTAGCAACAGCTATAATTTAAGCATAACCTCAGCAGAAAGCCATTCTGTGCCATCTCCCTGTAAAGTGTAATTTAGCCTGGATATGCAATCTTCCTCTCTGCCATTCTAATAGAGGAGCTTGTTCGCTAAATAATCATCATAGAGTTTCGCTCAAAGCACCAGTTTTATGTAGAGTTGGGGGTTCCCCCCCCTTCTCCCTGCCACACAGAAATGTTGCCAAGCTAAATGAACACTCTTTGGAAAGCTATTACTGCCATGTAGTTTTCATTTGAAAATGTCACAATAAAGCAATGTTCTTTGATGCTGAGAAGCATACCAGGTTACAGCATGATAAAAACAGCAAATAAGATAAAATCGTACATTAGAAGGGCCCAAAAGGGCAAGAAAATGACACTTTTGAAAGCCTGAGGGATTTCCTCCCCCCTTCTCTGTGCCCTCTTGGCTCTTAAGGGAAACCAGAGGGCCCAGCCCAAGATAAGCCCAAACCATTAAGCTTGGCTCCTTCTTTCGACTGCATGGGAGCAGCAGCTAAGGTCAAAAAAGGGCTAAAGCCCAGAGACAAAGCACAGCAGTTGAGGTTCAAGCACTGCTAAGGACAAAGGCACAGCACCCCCTCCCAGGCCCTCAGCTTTGCACTAGGCTGGGTGCAAGGCTCCTCAGGGAGCAGACCTGGGCACAGCCTCTGCCTGCATCAATTAACCGAGCCCTGGCTCAAAGCATGCCCCAGCTACAGACCTGCAATGAAAACAGCCACCACTTAAACCTCAACACTTAAGGCAAGAAGGAAACTAGAGGGACCAGCAGCCCTCCTACTCAGTCAAGAAAAGTTACAAGCACCTGTAACCAAGGAGGAGCAGGAAGCACCACTGCAACACCACGGGCAGGCGAGAAGGAAAAGGGTGTAGCTGCTCCAGGGAGCCCTTTTGTAGCCGGGCGGGGATGGGCGGTTCCGGACCCAGGTGGGCTGAGGCATCTGCGGCGATGGAGGCCGAGGGTGGGGCCGGTTCGGTCCGGTTTCTTCTGGTTTCATTAGCCCCACCTGTGGAGGGAGGAGGCAGAACAAAGAAAAGCAGGAAGGGGCGGAAAGTTGCGCTTTTGTGAGAGAGAATTAATCAGGTGGAGAGCTGCTTTGGTGCTGGTCATGGCTGCTGGGGGAAGATGCCCTAACCTCAGGTAAGTGCTGGCTCTGAGGGCGGCTTTTTCTGAGGAGACTTGTGCTTAACTAATGGAATCTTTTAAAATTGTTTTATTTAGTGTGTGGTCCTGTTGTAGTGGGAACAGTTTCTGGCCCAGAAGGAAGGCGCCCCCATGAGGAGTAAGTCTGAAGGCGCAGTGGGCTGCGCCTTTTCTAGGCCCTGGGAAAGGGAGAGTAATTTAAATGATGAAAAAGAAGGAGGCGCTGAAGCAGAAAAGCTGCTCCTGCTGGTGTAATTTACAAGGTGCCCGTTGTAGGAGGCTTGCCTGGTCAGTAGAGGGTTGTGAAGCGGGTTTTGGGTGCAGAGAGGGAAGGTTTTAGTTGTTCTGGGAGTGCTCTCGGCCGCTGGACTTTGTTCCTGCCTAAACTTCTAGATGGTTCAGTGAGTAGTGACAAAAATAACGGGTTTGGGAACTGAGGGCTCTCTGCTGGCTTAAAACCTGGTTCCGGCTTAAAAAGTACAGTATCTGGATGCTATTAAAATAAGCATAATGAATGTGCTGTGTTATGGCTGAGGTACTGTGTAGCATGGCTCCAGGGCATGTTTAATCCTGGAGTTCTCAGGGTGCTAAATGAGGCTGAGGGGGCTCTGCCTGTGCCTTGAGTCTTGCTCAAAGCTTTTGTTTTCTTCCTTCTGAGCAAAAGAATAATTCTTCCCTGCTCTTATATGAAAAGAAGCACTGGGCTTCGCTGTCTCAATTTCTAAACCTGAGTACCGTTGGCAACCTTTTAGCAATAAAGCAATGCGGGATGCTTGTGAGGAGGGGCAAAGGAATAAAACCCCTCAGAACAACCTTGAGAATCTACTGTCAATACAAAGGTTATGCAACTCAAAGGCTATGCAACGGGGATTTATAGTTCCTCAAATGTCTAAGCTGACTATTGAAAAGCTTGTTGTGCCAAAGACTGCAGAAAGATGCTTCCTTTTCCCTGTGTCTTGGGAATAGTAAAGATTGTAAGAGCTCATTTCTCTATCTGATATTTCCTGACCTTTGCGGTGTGCTCTATATGAAGAGCAAAGATGAAGCTAAAGATGTGGAAGAGCTCTCAGATGAGCAGGTTATTTAGTCTAAAAATCATGTCACATCTGAGCTTTATTTCGTGCTTTAATATGGTTCCAAGCTTGACTTTGTCACTTGGATCTTTACCTGGTTTTTTGGTTTGGTTTTTTGCTAGTCCTAATTGACCCAGAGTCTATAGCAGCTCTTGAAAGGGGGGGGGGAAAAAAAAGGGTTTGGTTATAGCTGGGTTTTGCCACTTCAGCCTATGGAGAGATGATTTAAAGCAGCAAAATCTGCAGCAGGGTTGGCTGGGGAAAGACTTTCATCACTGTGATGTGTGGAAATCCCCTAGTCTAAGGGGAGGAGAGCTCAGAAATGAGAACCCCAAAATACTTAATATGAAGGAAAACCAATCTGCAGCTGTTGCTTGTAGGGGTTTTTTTATCTGCATGGTTCTTAGTCTACTTGAAAGTTCACCTCAAAGTTCTCACCAGGAAAACTACATAAGTTGTATACGAAATTGGCTTGTATGTCAATATCAGTGTAATGCTACAAAAACTGTTCCCAGGTGTTTCAGAACTTAACAAAACCTTTACATTTTGATACTGAGGCAAAGCAAGCCTTTCCTTTTAGCATTTAGTTGTGCCCAAGCACCTCTTCAGTCAGGTGAAATGCTCAGGTGTGAAACACTTCCAGCTGTTTCTGGTTAATGCTTTTATCACAACAGTGCTGCCTGCCTAGAGGATGGAAAGAAGAGAGGCTCAGAGTAGCTTCTTAACTTGACATCAAAGCATAACTCTGGCAGAGTGTCTTGTTTTGTTTCTTCTTACTTGCACTGAATAGATGTGTGTCTTGTTTGAAGTAGATGGGTTTGTGGTGAGCTAGAGCAAGTTGGGCTGTAAGGGAGGGGGATGGATCAGCTGTGAATAATCCATCCAGTAATTGCCTTGTTTGCAGGGCTGGACCTGTGACCGAAGTGTAGAGCATCCAGGTGTTGGTGCTTATGTGTGGGGAGGGGGTGTGCTTGGTGTACAAGAACAAAGGGTCAGACTGTAGAGATTCAGGATTTCTTTGTGTCTAATTTGTTAATAAAAAAACTTGTAAATAATCTATTGCTGCGACTTCAGTGGTAACAGTAGATTAAAGCTGCTCTAGTGCTGCTACCCTTAGGATTGGATGGAATTGCACAGTATGATGTCTGTTAGAAACTCTTTGCTGTTTCCAGACAGGGTGTCTGTGTCCTGGACCCCTCTGTCCTGTGTCCCCTGCCAGCAGTGGGTGCCTCATGCTTGGACGGTCGTCTCCCTTCTGCTATAAGCTAAATGGCATCTCCTCTCATCCAGAGCTGTGACTGCCTGACCAAGCAAGAGGAACAAAGCTGTAGCACAGGGGGTTTCCTGTTGGCTTGTAAATAGAACCACAGTCTTCAACTGCTATCAAGTAACACACTCTGCTGAGCTGAGATTTTTTTTTCCTGTGTTTTCTTGTAGCCAATATATTCCTCTCCTTCTTTCCTTCTGTGATCAGCTCTTGACTTGTCCTGGCCTTACAACTGGCTTGTTCCTTTCAGTGTTGGCCAGGAAAAGGAGTCAGGAAGACAGGAACTCCGGCTGTGTAGCTGAAGCTATGTGAGGAATTTGTCATGGTTAGAGACAGTTTTATATTTCCTTAATGCAGTTAGCTGTTCAGATGCTGGTGGGGCCATTTGTCTTATTTAGTAAGGTTTTAGTTCTGTGCATGTAACATAGATTTACCTTGAGGGTGACGCTTATGGGTGTTTCATGCTTTTCACCATAGGTTTTGTAGCTGACTAGTTAGGATTTAATGCTACCAATGTCAATAATCGTAAAACCAAGCTGAGTAACGGTACTGATAACTTTTGGCTCCTTCAAGCAGCATGATGGCTAGGAACTGCGTCTCCTGCCCTTGTAGGCATTAGAATAATGTTAGCACATGAATATTTTACTTCATTGTTATTGGTAGAGAAAAACAGGAAACAGAAAAAGCTGTAATACTAGAGTCTAGGAAAAGAGGAATGTCTTTGTCTTAGATGTGCTAGTTATTACAATAAATAAATCTTAATTTTTACTCTTACGCTGCTGAAACTGTGTTGGTATCTGAGATTTATACTGTTAAAATCTCCCTGACCTATCTAAGTCATGCTGGTGTATGTGAACCCGCCCATCAAAGCTTAATTGTGATGAAAGAGCAAAAAGAGTGGAAGAATTTAGGATCTCGTTTTTGAGTCAGGTTTGCCACCTGAAGGAGGGTCTGTAGTACTATAATGTCTAACTTCTTCCAAGATGCTCAACTTAAACCAATGTTCTAACTATATGTTAGCTCGTACTTATATCTTAAAGGTAGAACCAGGGATGTAAAAAGCAGTCTTTCTCAAAGCCCAATGTTAATTACAAATCCCTGAGGTTGCTAGGAAACCTTATCTTAAATGAGTATACAAGCAATCAGGCTAGATGCTGTCCTCTTCTGTCTCTTATTCCTCCTCTCCTGGCTGTGATAGGAGATTGATTTATTTGAAGCCGTGTCAGTTTGGTAAGGAATCATTCCTCTTCTGAAATGCACTAGACTTGCAGTAAGGGGTGGGGAGAATGTTGTCTTTTGTCATGTCTATTTTGTAAAAAAGGGGTCATGCTGACAAATCCTCTATTAAAATGTATCCCTTATTTACTAATTCTGCCAGCCTCTTTGACTGAAAGCTTTGGGGTTTGGAAACCGACTTGTATCTGTAATGAAGAGCATTAAAGGAAGTGTGATTTTTAATTTTTGCCCCCTTCATGAAGTATGGCTTGCTTTGCTCTAAGTCAACAAGCTTTTATTACACTGTCTTAAATGAGCAGTCACAGAATATAAATCTATTTGCAGTGCTCATGTGCCAAGTCAGGGTTTGCCTGTTGCATGCTTTAAAGATACATGGTTAGAGGCTAGAAGGGCATCTGTACTAGGTTGGGTCAGTGTCCTGTTTGACAATGATTAAAAAAAGGAAACTAGAAAAGAAAAAAGTGGCTACCCTGAAAACCTGGTGAGTAAAATGCTGAAGAGGACAGAAAGGGACATTTGTTCCTCTCAATCTGTGAGTCTTCAGTTCCAAATCGTGTTGGCACGAGTGGCTCTTCTTACACTGGGAAACTCGATGCATTTAACTCTGCTATCAAAAATGTGGGTACCTGTGTAGGTAAGTGAGTCTTGTGCTTACTCCAAAATTTGGCAGGATTTAACACGGAATGTGATTTTAAAGTAACTATATCCTGGCTCCATCCAGCCTGCATTTAGTCCTGGGGTAGCCCTCACGACTAGAATATGTCTTGCCAACTGACTTGCAAAAATCCCAAGGTTTCCTGAGTTGTGTGTGACTCTGAGATGGTAGGACACTGCTACAGGAGTAGCTTGAGTGCTAAAGGTATCAAAGACAGTGCTCTCTGTTGTATGAGATCCTATCTCTAAAAAGACTCCTTCCACCTCCTTGATATTTATCCTGAGCTAAGACAGGAGGGAGAATGGTCTAGCAGTTTGCCACTGATATTTTTTTTGCCACAAGACAGACATAATCATGAGATTGAAGCAGGTTGGAAGTCTCAATGGCTGGGTATTGATTTGAAACTCCTTGGCAAAACAGGAACCGGCACACTGACAAAATAAACATACCTTGTGCAGCAAATAGCTTATTGATGATCTGCCTGTGATGAAGTCATGGAGGTGACCTTACTGCCCTGGCTTACAGGATTTTTCTGACTGCTGTGTTGAAAGGGCAGAAATAATACATTAATTTCATGTTGGGGCTGGGGGAATTACCTCTTTGGGTTTGTCTGTCGTGTCAGTTTTGTTAATTACCCAAAGAGCTTTCTTGATAGCTATTATTACAGGCAAATTTTAGCCTTTCAAGCACTGGAGACCAAAGCTCTGTAAACAAAAAAATTTATGTGTCTGTACTGCTCTCTAACCTGGGTTTCTAACAATGTATGTATGTGTCTGGGGAGTAAGTAGCCTTTTTAGGGAGGAGGTAAGATTAAGGACATTGCCAGCAGGTATCTAGAATAAATGCTTGATAAGAGGTGTTGGCTGGAAGCTTAATCTGAGGGCTGCTGTTGCCTTTTCTGCATGGTAAACTCTAACTCTGAAATAACTGTATCTAGGACTTTGGGTAACTGCTTTACACTTAAAAATAAATGGCTGTTATAATCCTGTTTGCCTCATCCCTCTGAAAAATCACAGTGGTTACTGACATCAGTAATCACAGGAACTTCTTGTTCTGTATCTCCTAGAGCATCACACAGGAGTCATGCACAGAAGCTCACCTGTAGATACTGTGGATAAGCTTGCCCTTAACAGGCACTGCCAAAAGAAAATACTGTTTTAAGATTTGCCAGAGAGAGGTGCTATTCCCTGGGGAGCCTGATGTTTCTGAAATATATCTAGCTGTTTGGTTCCCAGGGGTAATCCCTGCAGGGCTGTGCAGCATCTGGAAATATTAGAAGCAAATACAGTATGTTTCCACTCGCACAAACTCTTGAGAATCTACCCCTAGCTCTGTACAATCTGAGAATGATAAACACCATCACTGTAAAGCTGTTGCTTTCTCTGTTAGAGAAATAGCTGCAAGGGAGAAGAATCCAAGGACCTGGAGATTTTCAGGGAAGGGCTGTGTCTGGAAGCCATGATCCCATAGTCTGTGCTGTTACTAAGAATATACAAGTCAACGAGAGTGTGTATGTGGGAAGGGATATTTGTGCTTGTGGGGAAACTAAGCTGAACTTCAGCTGTGACTAAGACTGACTTGTGGTGTGCTATTTGGGGTTTGCATCCCTGTGTCTGTCTGAGAAAGCTGGACATTATGGTCTGCTGTGATCATGGATGTACAGTCGAGCAGGAGGTGTGAAAGATAATATGGGTAACCAAGATTTGAGACTCTTTCCCAAAGGAGGCAATTGTTCAAATTGGCCTTTGGACAATACTGTGCTGGGATATTGCTCTGCAACACACACCAATCCTCAGTAAAGCATTAAATACCCCCCACCCTGGCTGCCATGGCTGTCTTCTGCCAACAGATTGCTTTGCTAACCTTAATGTCAGTGTGGTACTGTGTCTGGATTCAACTTGTCTTAATTAGGGTCTAAGGCATTTTTCACACTGTTGGTTTTATGGATGTATTAAGTAATCACAAATGGAAAAGCGCTTTGAGCTTTTTTGTTATAATAAAGCCTCATGTGCCTATTATAAATTATATAAAGCTTTACTCAACGTTTTAGAGAGGCTGCAGCAGGGAAACAACTTGTTCATCTTCCCAGAAGAAGTCAGTAAGATATAAAAGTAGAATCTGGGAGCTCTCTGAAATAAATTGTTGGAGAAGGCTTTCTGGTGTTTCTCTGCTGTGCTGCTCCTCCAGCGTGCGTGATGCTGCCTTTCTGCTAAGAGCTGAACACCAGCAGAGGAACAGACACATGTGGAGCATGAATGTTTCTTTCCCTTCAGAATTTATGTGCAATACCGAAAGGCTTAAATGAACCAACAAACCTCACACAAATGCTTTTCCAAGAAGTGTCAGGGGTGCCCATTTTCTCACAAATGACTTGCTGAATGTTTGAGCTGCTTGGTGCAGGAGACATTTGCTACTATGGTAAAGCACTTGCAGGGGAGCTGGGCTTGCCTGAAGAGCTGACTGCTGGAAATAATGTCAAGAGTCTGGGTTATTCCCAGGCCAGTCTGTGACAATTAATAACATGCAGTAATACACTTGAGGCACAAGAGTACGCTTTGGACATATGAATATCTGTTCTACAGTGTTCCACAGAATGCTTGTAGCAGTTGTTGTGCTGATGTTGGACTAAAGGCTTGAGTCTGCCAGCGATTGGTTTTGTTACCCGTAAACTTTGGCTCCAGTGTGGCACTGAACTTTTGAAGCTGTGCAAAGTCCAAGTTGAATTCCAGTTGCTGATTCTCACTTTGATTAGTTACACTCCACTACATTAGTTTGAGGAAAAAACTGCTTACAGTCAATTTAAGGCTCTTACTGCATCTGGAGAGGTATAAAATAACTTTAGACTGAGTAGGGATCAATTCCTGTCTATCCAGAGATCAAAAATACTCCTGTCCTTTATATGCCTGGCATAGTTTTGTGTACTTAGTGTGTTAAACCTTCTGCCTTGTTGATCATAATTAGAGGAAATTTAAGATGCTCAGCTGGTAAAAAGTTAGAAGTCTAGCCTAATGCCATTTATCTTTAGGATTTTGGAAAAACAGGGCTACAACTGGCTGGGTAATTAAGGTGTGTGGCTCTGAGTGCAGAAGACTTCTGTTGGGTTCACTATCCCTGACCCCTGTTGGGTAAGAAGGGTGTATCTGTGTGCTCTAACTTCAACAGGCTACTTATCACTGCTCCATGATGCTTTGAGTGTGATGCCATTGCTCAGACCTGTATAAGGGATGTGTTTTGGACAGATGAAAGATCCATTCACTGAACCATACAACCTCTGGCCTAACCACACAAGCCAGTCATTCCTGAAACTGTGATGGCAAGCTTGGTTTACTTTGCAGAGTAGCCCTGGCTTGAAAAAGGCAAAACTGCATAGACCTAAAAGTCCTTCAGATTTTGATCAGTCCTGAAATCTTAGATGGATTTGAAATGCTTTGACTTCAGCTCTGAACTGAATTCCATAATGATAATTTATTTTTAAAGAAAAGCTTTTTGTGTGTTAAAGTGGAATAGTAACACTTAAAGTTAGTTTTTTAATTCTTTCTCAAAAACCTGTGTAAAACCATGTCACTGAACCTTTATGATCAAAGCAGCCCCTGGGGAAAAAGTATATAAATAATTAAATCAGTGTTTTGAATGGAGTATCCCAACGAGTCCACGTGGGAGATCTGGCATTCAGTCAGCCCTTTGATACGGCTAGTACCAATGAAGACTTTATTCTGCCTCTAAATAGCTCTTGAAAGACTGTCTTTTAGAATGCCACCAAATTATTTCCCTTCATTGTAGCCCTGTTTTATTCCCAGCTCTTGATCAGATCCAAATGATAAAAAGGCAAACTTTCTTGAAGCTGTCCTAATAGGCCAGGCCTGACTCTATTCTCTTGTGTGTCTAATTTGCATTTTGAGCTGTTCTTGGAAATCAAGTGAGTTCTTTTCTTGCTTGCTGTAGTTAGAGTCTTGGGTTCCTATCCAGTCTCCTCTAATCATTAGTATTACCATGTGAGCCTTGAAATCACTGCTTTATTTTTCTTAAATAGCCAATTACAATGCAGGATATGGCCTCTTCTATTTTTGGTATTTCATAATATCAGTGAAAAATCTCTTCAGCTACAGCTGACAGAGGAACTGATTTTCACTTATCACAAAAAATGAAGATTTTGCAAAGGTTTTTATTTTTATAGCTTTATGTTCACACAGCATAATGCATCAATTGCTAGCTGCTGGGCTATTGGGTAATGATGAATAACTTGCTCTAAGTTTTGGGTGGGGTTGAACTTCAGCTTTGTGCCAAGTGGTGTTTTGTTCTGGTTATGCTGCTGGGAAAAGGAAAGATATTTTGTTGAGAAGCATGTCTGATCCGTTAGTAATTGCAGGCTGCCTTTATTTTAGAGCAGGCTGAAACTTTGGATAGTCTAACGTCTTCTGGGGAGTTCCCATTAAGTATGTTTAAGGGCAGTGAAGGAAGATTGGCAGTGTTGGAGGTGGTCTGATTCTACTGCTGCTGCAATGAATACAACCCTACTATCCTGAACTGGTTCTAAATTTCTCTAGGGATACACCTATGATATGCTCAAGGTTCTGTCCATCAGGTAGTTGCTAGTCTTCTAAGTAGAACTGAAGGACCCAGATAGACATGGATGGAACAGATCTGGTCCTCTGCAATGCCAGGTGCCTCTGTGATGGGGGTTAAAATGGAAGGACCTGGTTTTAACTATGGCTCATGTGCATATACATCCGCTGCTAAATCTCTATAAGCTCTAAGGAAATGCTTCGTTGCTCCTCATTGCTGCGAGCTGATTGAAATGAGGAAGGACCTAGACTGGTTTGATATTTAGGGTCCCAGGAGGTGATCTGCCTTGATTAAAATAAGCTTATAGTTGTGACTCGTTTTGTTTTGCTACAGGAAAATATTGTTAATTTACATAGCTAGAAGCTTAACTGATGTACTGACTTGTGCTCTCTGGTCTTGAAAATGATTCTCTTGGAATCCAAGCATACTAATGATTGACACTAATTGTTTTCAGTCATTTAGTGAATTTTATGGGTAATGCTTATGTGGATAGATGGTAGGTGCAGATATTAGAGTGTAATCATACAGCAGTCATATTGCAGCAGCAGTGTCTTTTTCATGAAAGGTCAAAATAATTTGTGGTGACTCTTTTATTTTAAATGGTGTGTTTACCAGGGATAAAACTGGCCCAAAAAGGATTTAATAAAGATGACTTAATCCTCTGGAGATTACTGAGGTGGAAGGATGCTTGTTTCTTGCATCCTGCACCAGACTGATTCCACTGGGGGTGATCTGGATTGATTTCTCCATGTCTTTTTTTAAAAATATGTACTGTGTTCCTCAGCTGGATTCTGCTTCCAACTTGGTAAGCTGCTTGGCCTTGCCAGCCATCATGTCTGTTGCACTGAGCATTGTCCTGTTTTGGTGGAAGCATCTCCTTGCCACCACCGAAGAGATTGATTCTCCTCACTTCTAATGATGTACATTCCTTTTTGCTGTTTTTTATGGGAAAAGGTTCATGTGAGGAAGGAGGGGGGGGAAATTTCATTTGACCATATTAAGTCACAGGGTTTTTCATGTTGTCCTCTGTTACACAGGCTGTTTTTCACCCTGAAGTTAATAGTCTCATCTCTACCCGAAACAGGATTTCAATAACTGATCAATAACTTGAGGGGCAGCGCTGCCCTCTTCTAGCAGCACCAGGCCTGTATGTTTGTGAGCATGTGGAAAAAAGACTTGATACCTTGCTTCTTATCAGTCTAATTAGTGAAGTCAGTTAAGCTACCATGATTTACCCAACCTCTGTGTGTAGGCAGACAGATTTAGAGTCTGTTGAATGGAAGAAGAAACATGGTTTTGAGCTAAGTGAGGCTAGGGAATACAGGTAAAGTCAGTAGCAAGCTGACCAATAGCTTTATGCTGGTGTAGACTATAAAGAACAAAAACAGCAGTAATGAAAGCCACCATTATAAATCTGCTTCTTATTGCTTACAGCTTCAGGCTGACTTAAAATCAACTTTTATTAGCTCCATATTAGGGGATTGTTTCCTCTGGATTTGATTACTAGGATGGATATATTTGAAATCTGCATTTCCATATAGATAGAACTGCTTTCTTATAACCCTGCTGCATTCCTGAGGAGGCAGAGGAGTTCACTAAGGCTGTTTGTTTTTAAAGGACTAGCTGCAACACGGGCCAGGGAGAGTGTGGAGGTGAGGCATTTGGAGAGGATATGGTGTCTGGAATGAGTTTACCTGGCATCGGTCTGTAGCTGCACAGTGTTTTACTTGTATTAACTGTAGTTCCTTTATACTAGGTCCTACCTTTTGATGATTGGATGCATAAAAGAAAGGATGCTGCTATCCTGCTTCAAAGGGAAGGAAACTGAGGCAGAGATGTAGCTTTACAGCATTGTAAAGGGCTTAAGGATCCCTAATATGCATTGAGCAAGCCAAGAATATATATCCTTGCCTGAGACAAGCAGGTGCTGCCAAAAGAGAGATGGTTCTTCCCCTTAAAGTACTGTGTGAAAGATGCTGTCTTCCAAAACTGTTTAACACTGTATAGTCTGAAAAAAAATTCAAGGCAGTTCTAACCTGTGGCAGACAGCAATGTAACTTCTGGGCTTGTTGTGTGGCATATTAACATGTGGAATTGTAGTTTTGGAGCCTGTTGACCCTCATCATCTCTTCTTACAGTATATAGCAGCTTGGTGGGCTCAGTAGTGTGAGGCTTATGGTTGGCCTTAATGAGTTTAAGGGTCTTTTCAACCTAAATGATTCTATGGTTCATAGCAGCTTTGGGGATAAGGGGTCTTGCTGTTCCTTTCTCTGCTTCTAGGCATGAGGTTTCATTCGTTCTCTCTTGTAGCGGCTTGGGCAAAAACCTATCAGGCTGCTCATTCTTCTTCCTTTTCTTGCCTGGGCCAGTTTTCTGACACTAGTGATATGATGTGACTTACAGAGAAGCCACTTGAGTTTGGGGCTGGTGGGAATAAGCAGCAGGAACAGAAGGGAGGGGAGAAATACCCTTTTCTGGCTGTGAAAGTGGTAAAGTTCTGGTTTAGCCCACCCTACCCAATGAAGGTACTCCTCTAGTATCACTTGAAGTTACAGTTTCCATGATAATTGGGATTTCCCAAGTTTTGTTTCTATCTCTAGCATAGTGGGAGACCTGTAGGTGAATTGCTTTACCACAGGCTCTTTTGTCTGTAAAGCAAGGATGACAGCTCTTTTGTGAAATTTTGACATCTGTGATAAATACTATGTCCTGCAGCCTGTGCCAAATTCCCTTCCTTCATACGTAACCCTTGCTACAAACACCTCCTACCTTGAGATTTTTAGTGACAAGTGGAAAATTGCTCTATTAGCAGAACAAGGAGAAGTTAATCCCTTCCAGCACGAGTTTCTTTATGGCTGTGAAAACTTTGAATTGAATATGCAATAACGGGTAGAAAAAAGTTAAGTACAATCATGTAAAAGGAGAATTACTCCAAATTGATTTTCTCCCCTTCCTTCTTGTACTAATTTTGTACCTATTTGATGTTGCTGGAATGAGCTTGCTTTGATGGAAGTTATTATTAGTGAGATACCCCTGGAGTCTATGGGTGGAGTTTAGCTGAGAGTTTTTTAGGATACGTATCGGTGAGCACGGATGCTCCCATCTCTTATCTTGAGAAGCAAAACTTACCCTTCAGATGCAGTACAGTGGTAGTCTACCTTTGAAGTCTTACATAAGTCCCCTGAAGTAATTTTGAGGGTTTCTGTCTCATAGCCTTTTGTGTAGAGGTTAATAACACAGTGGACTTGCTGAGGTTCCATTCCCTTTCAAGTCTGTATGTCTAAATGTATAGAAAAGCAGAAGTTGCAGTCTCTGGGTTGCAACAGTGGCAGAGTACAAAGCTACCAGGCTTGTGTGTGTTAATTTGTTACTCTGCATTACAAGTGAGGTTGTCCCTTTCTGGTAGGTAACTGGGCAGAGCAGTTGTGATTTGAGACACTGCTTCAGATATCTCTCTGAACATGTCAAATCCAGCAGATGACTGTGAAAGGTTTGCTGACAATTAATTTCTGTTTCTTTGTGGCATGTGCCAGGTCCTCAGATTTCTTTGCAATGTGTTATTCTCACATGTTCAGTTCATTCCACTGTTGCACTGGACTTTCAAAGTTGTGTGATAAACCTGTAACAACACAGAGCAGGAGGGAAGGAGCTGGAGCTGAAACATGCTTTGCACAAAGATGCTTCCTTTGAAATAGGGAGCTTTGTGTTGCTGGTCCTTTGCTGCCTCATAGCATCAAATATTCATTCCGTGTCTGCATTTTGATTGTGATAGTGTGATACAAGAAGACATGATGTTGCTTCAAGCCAGCTAAACCACAGAGCTGTCAGAAAGGAGACCACAGCTACATGGAGCTCTTCCTTCAGAAGGAGTTAGCAGGCAGGTCTGATGTAAAGAATGAAAGTGTTGGAAAAAGCAGGGGACAGCCCAAGAGGAGATGAAGTTTTTCTGAAAGATGTGGTATTTGGATTGAAGATGTAAAATCCCTGTCCTTTTGTACATAGAAAGAAAAGGCAATTTAATCCATAGTGCAACAGACTGCATAATAAACAGATACTGGTCCATAACCTGTTAACCCTGAACTGTTCCTGGCTACTCAGACTGCATAATAAAAGGTCCTAGCTATATTACCTTGAATTATTGCTGGTGTAACAGACTGCAGGTAATAAACAGGCACAGGTATATTGCATTCGCCTCTTTCCAGAAAAGGCAGAAAATGTTATTTTCCCCTCCTGCTATTCTTGGCTCATGCTGGGATACTGCAAAATTGACTCCATTTAATGCTGTTGTCGGTTTAGCCCAGGTCAGTAAAGACTAAGTGTGGTTTCCATATGACTATTGTTTTGTGATTGATGGGAATAATTTTTGGTAGCTATCAAGACCTCCTTTGACTTGAAGGGTGTCTTAGTTCTGTTATACCAGTGGTTTTAACAAATGTAGTGGTCTACCAACGAACCAGCTGCATTATCTGTTTCCTTCCAGCTCTGGCTGGGACAGGCAGGCTGGGATTTGGCTGGAGGTGTACGTTTTCAGAAGGAGAGGTGGTAGAGGCAGAGGGATTTATTGCCAGAGCCGGTCCTGTCACAGTTCCAAGAACAAGCCATGGCCATCAGTCTCTGGGCTGTCAGTCTGGTGTCTTCCTGAGAACTGTATTCAAAAGCTCTTAGACTTTATTTCCATAATGCTGCTTTTACTGGAGCAGCAGAGGGGCCTCAGCACCTTACTTGTGCTCAGCTCACCACCTCTATGTATTACAGTTTCTAGAGTTAACTCTGCCTTTACATTTACTGGAGAAACCCTGAGCAGAACTGTTAAGCAGTGCTGTGGATAGAGGAAGGTCTGTCCAGTGGTCAGGGTCACTGTCAATAGTTATTCAAGCTAATTCCCCAGATAATTACTTGACTTGTTAGTTCAACTTGAAGTATGAAAATGTAGAAAGGCATTTGCCCTGACAGTTTTACAGGCCACATAAACTTGGTAGGACATCCTCATCAGAATCACATATTTGGCCTTTATCACCATAATTACTCTGGACAACTGAGGAATATTTATCATGGCACATTCAACTCCTGGCTTGGTCAGAAAACAGCTAACTCTCCCTGCTAGTGCCCTGGAAGAGAAGAATTGTCACTTCTGGCAGATGAATGCCCAGAGAGCAGCTCATGTTGGTTCTGCCTGGGGAAGGAGAGGGGGAAGCTGTTTTTTAACCGAAGCTATTCATGTCAAGCCACTGTTAACAATCTTCCTGGGCAGAGTCTTTGAGAGACTGTGTATGCATCTCTGTCACTGGAAAGCAGTTTCTTTTGTTCAAGACATTGGACTAGGCAATAGGGTTTAAGTCTAGAATATGACATCTCCTTATCAATGCAAAAAGGCCAAGAACCTTAATTTTTCCATCCTGCATATGGAAGGCAAGGATAATGTTCCTAAATCTGACTTCAGAGTTAATATTTATCTTGTTTGACCATGGCTTTCATTCTGAACTCCTTTGCTGCTATGTTTTTATACAGTGGTGTGACAGGGCCCTTGGAAAGGGTTTGGATCAGCCTTAGGAAATAAATACAAGCTTCACTGGGCAGGGCAAAGAAGTCACAAGGGGAGATATAGGTTCTTCTAAAACCTCAGAACAGAAGCATTAGGGCTAGTTTTACTGAAACAGAATTTGACTAACTCTGACAGCTCGCTGATCAGTAGGAAATCTACACAGGGATGAAAATGAACCAGTGGCACTCGATAGCTGTGGCCATCACCCATGCTGTTCTCATTCACAAGTAATAAAAGGAAAAGTGAACGGACAACAGATCAAACTGAGGAATGAGTGTCCCCCGCTGGAGATATAATCATTGTCTGATTGACTCCTCTGTCCTGAAGGAACTTGAAGTCGAGCCTCACTGGAAGGCATAATTGTGTGGAGCCACAACAAGGCTAGTCTTAGCGTTGGGAGGGTCTAATCTACTCCTCTTTGGGTTCTGGTAAAGCTCATCTTTTATCTACATTATGTATAAACCTATTGTCAGAGAGTGTGCTTGGAGACTGCTGTCAGTGGTCAAGACTCTGAGCCTCAACTGAGATGCTAAAACTGACTCTATGCTACTATATTGCAAGTGTGGAAGCAGGTCAGTGTCAGTAGCTGGTGACTGGAGAAGGCTTAATGCTCGCTCTCTGCTTCACAGTTCCTAGTTCAAAACTCACTGAAATACAGAGAAAAGTTAACTTGATTTGAGGGAACTCGGGTTTTGTACCAGTCTGACTGCTGAAAACAGGCCTGAGTTAGTGCTGAGACAACAGCAAGGAGGCAAAACTGTGTATTTCACTGGTTGTAAGGGTCCCCTGTGTTGAGCAGTTAACAAAGCTACTTTAAGCCATCTGACAGACATTTAATTAAAAGACAAAACTTTTTCTGCTGTCACTCGGGAAGCTGGTCTGATTCCATCCACTGCATGCTTGAAACAACTACTAGAGCGATGGGTCTCTGTTTATTTTTCCCCTCTGCAGCTCATCCTGCTCGTAGACACAGAAGAAATAGGTGTCCTCAGGAGTTTACATACTCGGTAAACTGTGCTGCAGCCGAGTAGTCTCTTCTGGCTCTCCTCTGACACAAGTGTCCTTTTCTGAATCTTTTTTGCTACACCATCTGTTCTCACAAACTGTTTTTCTCCTTGCTCTTGCATGACCTTTCACTGGAGGGTAGTTAAGACTGTAGTCTGGTACAGTGACAGAAAAATCTACAGTCGGCTCTTGCCTCAGTATAATACAAGGACCTGTGTGGTTAGGAGCTGGTTTTCATTTAACTATGGACTTAAATGAAACTGTTGCAACTCCCATGCTGCTTTGTCATTTGGAGCCAGAACTTCAGGAGTGTAATTGGAATATTTCCTCTGACTCCTGTGAGGCTCTGGCAGCCAAAGCTGACCGAAGGCTTATTTCTTTGTGCCTGGTAGAACAGCTTTAGTTCCACCGAGAGAGGGTTTCTTCCAGAAATTGGACAGGCATTTTAGAGAATGAAATAGATGTTGTTTATTTATTACAGCTACATCCCCAAAGGCATTGACTCCGTGGCAAGGCAGGCATCACAAATACAGTATATGGTGCTCGGCTGATGGCTCTGAGCACTTGCCCCTCCTCCTTGAACCTTCTCAAACTGTTGATCTTTATAAGTATAAAGCTCAGGAGAAAAGCCCACTGTGCACTTCCATGTGTGTCCATACCCAGTAACAGGTGATGGCATAAAAATTCATCAACTTCCCTGTTTTGAATTACACAAAACAAGGATGTGCTTTTTCTTTTTTACAATCCAGAGGCTGCATCTTGTTTATTTCCTGGAAGTTGTGTATTTTCCAGGAAGGTAACTGGCTATTTCCACTTTACTTTGTGGCAGTAGATACGAGCTGCGTGTTTAACTTTGAGGATGCTAGCATAGCTTTTGAAACCAAGAACCAAAAATAACCTGGGCTGGGGGAAAAAAGGTTATGAAAATAAGGTAAGATTAACTACTGTATGCAAGCATACGCTGATTGCTGGGTAGGGTGAGATGGGAGAGAATTCTTGGAAAGAACTCTATCAGTGGAAAGAAGGGGATTTTGGGAGAAGCTGGGCTTCTTACTGTTCTCATAGCTGCAGGATTATTGCTCTTAAGAGCATCTCTTTTGGCCTTAATGAAAAAGGGATGTTTGGAAGGAGCACCCTGAGGTAGTGTCAATGCAAAGGGCGTAGGAGCTAAGTAAGCAGCTGCTGGGGTCAGGGTCCTGCTTAGCTCATCAGGACAGTTTCCTTCAGAAGTAAGCACGTAGTTACTTGCCTGCACTAGAACTTGAAGTGCAGGTTTTGGTTCTGACACAAACTGTCAACTTTGGCTTTTAGTAAAGCTGCTTGAGCAATGGGAGGTTGGACGTGCTGAGTTGTGTTGTGGCATTGTACTAGTTTTACATCCAAATATTCCAGCTGGTTCAATAGAATTGCTGCTGATTTACACCAGGGTACTAAGGACAGTTTAGCTCACCCTTTCTACATTGCCTAGGAATGTTTTCCTTATCCTATTTTCACTGTAAGAAACACTAATTGAAATTCATGCTCATATGTCTTATGAACTATGAGTCAGAGGAATAAAAGCACTTAATCACTTAATGAAATTATTGCCTCTCTAAGCATGAAAAAAGGGGGGGTGTGTGTGTGTAAGCATAAAATGCTTTACGGCAATCACTTTAAAAACAAGTCTTCCTGATCTGTTGTGTCTGTAACTTGGTGTGTTTGCTCCTTGTGGACTGGCTCACAAAGAGAATAGTTGCTAATGCTGGTGCAATAGGTGAGCTGTTCTGTAGTTGTATGCCATGTCAGGCTTACCTTTGCTTGGTAATTAAGGTGGTCTTCAGAAGAGGTTCTGGCATTTCTAGAAGGATGGCTTAAGGAAGAAGTCTTGTATTAAGTTACACACTGAATATTGGTTCCAGCAGGTAGCTTAAGAGCTGCAAGTGCTTAGCTCCTACAAGAAACCTATAGGAGTAGTAGCTGTTTTCAGTGAGTGATGTGAGTCACCTTGTTTGACCTCCTGAGATGCATCTACTTGCTTTACCAGTTTACCTATGTCAGGTGAGCAGTAAGACAAACCTGATGGATTTAAAACTACTCAGTGGCACCCTTTACGACTGTGCAGGTGATAAACCCAGAGCTCCTGTCAAATTCCAGTTTGACCACAGCCTTCTGTATCCCTGAAGCCACCTATGCTGAGAAAGTCTTCACTTCCAGTCCAGGCTTTTTCTGCTGTGCTTAGCATGTTCTTTAGAAGTGTCTGTGTTTTGTTTAGATGGATGAATGTGAACACTGGGAGAATTGATTCTTGTCAATTATGAAGACTGCAAGGAGTCTGGAGACTCCTGGAAATGAAAAGCACTGAAAAAATGTGAAGCATTAATTATTTATCTCTTGGTGTCATTATTGTATAGGGTTTAAATTACTAGTTCAAAATCATTTCTCATTACACCGTACTGTCATCTCTGCAGATACAAAGAGCTTATATACAGCAGATACCAGAGAATGCAAGCCACTCTGGATTTATTAGGGAAGACTCTCTTCTCCCCTCCCTTCCGTTCCTCCCACTAGCCAACTGGATTAGTTTGGACTAAATTAAATAGGCTCAAAAAGCCAAAAGAAAGAGGCAAATCAATACAGAATAAGAAATTAAAAATCACTTCATTGAATTTATTTTAATCTGCAAAGTTGTAAAGTGCTTAAACTGCAGATCCCACAGTCTGGAGAAATCCGAGGGGATTCTCAATATGAATTTTGAATGCAGCACTCAGGGTTGTGGTTCTAGTGCATATGAAATCGAGTTTCTTTTGTTCCCAGTGGTCAACTAACTGGATTTGTACCTGGGGGTGGGAATGAAGAAAGGGGATGTACATCATGTGTTCTTGCATAGCTCCAATGTTTGGGCGACAAGGAAGCTCTTTAGGTAGTGGGAATATTTCACCCTAGAAATAAACAGCTTCCTCTCTTGCTGGACCCATTTCCCCCCCTTAGATGGTGCATTCTTTTTGCCTGAGTAATACATCATTGAAGCAACTCATTCTGGTGATGAATTACTTGTACATGTTATCAGATGGGCCTGTTCTGATACTCCTGCATCATCCAGAGTATTACACTAATATATCAACAGGCTGAACTGTTGCTCCGATTATGCGCCTCAGTCTGATATATCACTGTGTGCTCATACATGCACACAGAGCCTGCTGGAACAATGCTAGGCAAAAACAGGGCCCTGAGTGATGCCCCTCAGTGAGGTTCTTTAGCAGGTGGGCAAAGTGAGGTTTTGGCAGAATTTAGGGGCAGGCTTGCAAAAGAGACCCTAGCCAGCACCTCAAGTTCTTAAGGTTATGGAGTTCTTCAGAGTGTGGGTTGTAGAACTTGACTGTCTTTCAGAACCAATGATTGTGGGTATTTGAGCCTCTTGTGGCAGTCTTGGGAAATGTGCACATATACCCAACAGCTGTTTTTATAGTCCTGGGAGAGTCTAGTCTTCCCTCTTTTTCTTTTGAAAGCATTGGCACATTAATGCTTCGATGTCCCCCAAGTGCTAGGAGGGACAAGCCTAGTTTAAGGAGGCGGCTAGGCTTGAGTGGAGCATGGGGTGAGTATTTTTCAATTGCTGAGAATTTAGGTGCAGTTTGGGGGGGTGGGGTGAAGGGTTGTCTTGTTTCACTTCCTAGAACCTGAAGTCTTTGGTACCAAACTTCTCTGTAATTGTCTTCAGATCAAGATTTCATGCCAATCTATCTTTGGATAGTTTGAACTTGTTTTTAAACGGTTACAATTTCTAAGGCCCATGCTTTGCTTCTAATCCTGCTCGATGCTTTAGTTACTTTGCTCAGGTTTAGTTCAGATAATGTTCAATTCCTCTTCCAAAGCCAATCTAAACCAGCCACGCCTCATGAGCATGCAAAATCAACCTTCACATTTGCAAGAACACTGTTCATTCTCTTTAGGTCCCTGGGACCAAAGCCAGAACCTGCTGAAGGTGGTTCAAGAGGACACTGGGTCAAGTGTCTGGTACAGCAGGAAAAATGTGCAAAGTCTGCTTTGTAAATACTGCCCTATCGCAGGGTTCTGCCCCATGTTGTCCTTCTCCTGCCCTGGGGTGCTCAAAACTATACTTGTTGGAGGAAAAATGGCTGTGACCTCGACCTGACATTTCTCTCCACACAAGATGCAACCAGGCAGCATAAGTTATTTGCATCCCAGCTAAGATGTTTATGGATTTGTGGATAACTTTAGAGGCAGTTACTTTTTATTCAGGGCAATCTTTTGCAGCTGTTCAGAATGAATTGCAAAATTAAAAAAAGCAAGTAACTTGTAAGGGAAAAATAAGTCTGGATTTGAGGAGGAAACTAGAAAGTAAATAACGAGGATTATGCCACAGAACCTCAGGATAGCAACCTAATGTAATGCTGAACTGAGACACAAATAAATTGTCGGCATCAGTGTGATTAGAGCTTAGATTTGACCACTTAATATTTATGCAAGAACATTCAAACCAAAGCAGAAAAGATGGATTGTTTAGATGTTGCATCTTTTCAGTGTCTAGGAGGACTGATAATGGGAAACTATCTGCGGAGATGTCTGTCCTTATCAGATGATCTAAGCAGAAAAGGACTTTGAAAACTCTACAAAGAAACCATTCTTGCAAGACTATTTGGCATGTAGTCATGTGGTAATCGGGCAGAGATTTTTTTCAGCCTGCAGAGCTACAGGAATGGTGGAATCAAAGCCGATAACCTGGTTAAATTTAAGTTTGCACTTCAGGGATGCTTCTGGTCTCCTGTGGTCTGTTTAAGGCACAGCTTAAGGGAATGCTGCATGATACATTTTTACATAGATTTAACTGTTAGGTTTAGTAAAACTCACCTGGAAGTGAGGAAGTGTCCTTTCCTTGTCAGAATTAGTTATTCCTGTGCCCTTCATCTGTCACCTGCCAGGTTAAATGAGCCCAGACTGGTGTTGACTAATAAGCTGGACTCTCTGGCAAACATGGTACATGTCAGACATGATTTCTTTGTGGTTTAAAAATAACATGCCTACTCCAAAGTGTTAACCAGATGAACACGAGCACCTGACATGTATACAAGTTATTTAAGTCCTGCATTCAGTCTGTCTGGATTCAGCTGGCATGACAATTTGCTTTGTACCTCATAGTGAATGCTCTTTCCCCTCCCACAATTTCTGCCATCTGAAAGAGGACTGACATGTATCAGTTACACTCATTAGCTTTACAAAATGTGACTGTGATTCATAATCATCTGCTGCTTTGAGACAAACAAAACCCAAAAATGTGTTTCTTCATCTCCACTGGCAGTAGCTGTCTGGGGACTCAGGCTGGAGCCTGGAAAATAAAAACCTCCTGAAGATTTTAAGGCTGAAGAAATGGTTGGGGTTTTTTCCCCCTAGCTTATATGGGCCCTGATAAAGTATTGAACTGTGCTAGAACCACCGGGTTATTTAACCTCACTAGAAATTTCCTGATTTTAGATGATGATTAGATAGAGATCTGGACAAATTTGGACACTGGAAAAACTTGTTCTTCTCCCTTAAAACATTTGCACTGGTGTCATCTGTTCTTTTGTCCTTCACGAGGTTTATTTTCCCATGATGGAGAGCAGTAGATGAGGGAATGTGTTCTTATTTCCTCACAAAGCTGGGAAACAAAACTCTTACAGTACTGGTTGACACCAATATATAACCAAAATGTTACTGTAACTGGTTGACACAAAGGATGGGAAAAGTCCTCTCTGGAGGCCCTTGTGCATATAGCAGGATTTGCTTCTGCAGCACATCAGACAAAGGTGAATGTGTTCTCACAGTGCTCTCCACCTGTGCTGCTGGTGTCCAGCCTCACAGGAGAACTGAAAGGAAAATAGTTGCTGCTCCTTCTGTTAATCTGCAGTGACCCTCAGGGAGGGTTTGAGCACTAAATTAACTTTGTTGTCCCTGGAAACCCCCAATGAAGAGATGAGCAGAAGCCATGACTTTAGTCAAGTCCAGTCTTTACTTGCTGAGCCTTGGATGCACACTCTAAACTGTAGAAACAAAAATGCCCCTTCTAAGGTTTGCCCTTCAGCCTTCCTTCCATTTCACTTGGGCATTAAACTTGAAGATTTCTTATTTGTGCATTCTGTGGAAACTTCAGCTGCAGGGACTGTTGAGGTTTTGCTGCAAGCTGTGTAACTGAGGAGCTTGGGGCTTGTCTTGGATTTCACATGTCCTGTCCTAGGGAACCTGCTTTGACAGGGGGCTTGGACCCAATAATCTCTTGAGGTCCCTTCCAACCCCTACGATTCTGTGATTTGCTTATGTGAACTGTAAGCTGCTGGGAAGGGTTGGTTTCTCTCCAGTACTCTGGGTGCTGGTGCCTTATCAGTGGTGTGCTACCAGCTGATATTACTGCCTTTTCATCATAAGGGTGATGTTAGCAAGAGGGTGATTTCTGAAAGGAATTGCCAGATGAGCTGTGCTTACAATCAGGGAAGGAAGGAGTAGACCTGGTGGTAGCTGGTTAACTACTGCCTGCGAGCCAGCCAGCTGGGGGAGTGCAGAGCTGCTTTTGCCAGCTTTTCAGACTACCTTGAGGTTACCCTTTAATCTTCTCCAATAGTATATTCCTCCACTCTTTTTTTTTCAAAAGATGGAAGATTTTTTTTTTCCCCTTTAGTATTTTAAAAAAGTAAATTAGGACATGCTTTGGGGGCCTCAAAGCCTTGGTGGTGCTTTTTCCAATAACAGAATTTGCCACATGCAGCAAATAGCTGCTCAAAGACTTTTTTTTTCTTGCTAGCTACAGCACCTGAAAGCTAAACTTCCCTCATTAACAATTAATGACACTTAGGCTTCATGCTCCTAATAATGTCATCACTGATTACACTTTTAAATGGCAAGCCCTAGTTGTCAGGGATAGCATCCGGAGTCTGCACCAAGCAAATAGGTCAGCACTGGAGGGGAATTGTTGCATGAAATATTAGTTAAACACTATTTTGACAGAGGGTCTTACTGATCTTTCATTGGGAAGTACATGATTCATTACTGAGTTGTGAAGAATTGCAAATGGCATTTTCAATGCAGATTAAAAAGAATAGGGGATTGGGAAAGGCATGCTGCTGCTGGGTTTTGCTCTCCTTGCTGTGTGATGCAGAATGCCCACCAGAAAGAGCTGGGGAGACTACAACCAGTTTCTGAGCCTTTGATTTGTGGATTATCTCGGTCTCAGTGGAAAGCCCACCTGTGTATGGAAGGGCAGATGTGCTCCCCATAGGGCAGGTGGGAAGGGGGACAGCATGTCAAAGTGAAAAGTGTGTTGTGTAGAGAAGCTGAGATACAGCTCTCCTTTGCTGACAGCATCACTTAAATAAACCCCCTGGCCTACCAACATTGCTTGTCTGTCCTGCAGCTGCAAGGTTGTGGGTGGACTCTAATGCCTGGGGAGTGGCTGAAATCAAATAAGGAGAGGGGGAAAAAGTGACAACTAACTTGTCACATCAGTGACAAATTTTTAAGCTGACTTTGCAAGCTCAGGATGAAGGTGATTTTCAAAGACCAATTTACCCTTACATTTAAAGACAACAGTGTTTTCTCATAGTGCTTGAAAACTTGGGGCTATCTTTTTTGTTTGCATATAAGTGGAGTGATACCTTTGCATGTGGTATCTCTGCCTTAATCTGTTCTTTTTGAAGTGCTGGGTAGAAGTGAATAGGGTAGATGTGCTCTCTCCCATTCCCAAACACTCCTGTTTCTGGAGAACTCCAGTGTTTTCCCAAGCTCTGTGGTGTATGTTATAATAGAAGCAGCCTTAGGCCAGCACCTGGCCTTTGGGAAACTGCATTGCTGATCTCTTCAGCATACTTTTATGCTTTGAAAGTGTCAGCTAAGAAAAGGAGGGTGAGGCTTCTGATAGAAAGTAAGACACTCTCAATAGGGTTGTTGTGTAAGGGCCCTCAAGCTCTGTTAGGAGATGCCAGTGTACTTCCACTCACAAGTCCTTACCTTCCTGTTTCTCTGCTTACACTGCCTTCTTTGGAGCTGTGGCCGTTTTTCTTTATTTTTAAATAAAGTGCTGTCAGCACCATCTGAAATGTGACAACCAGTAAGAGTAGTAATTAGCCCTGTCACAGGTATCAAAGCTGGGAAAACTCCATTTAAAGTCCCTGTAGTGGCTGAAGATGTTAAGTGAGGTGGTTTTCAGGCTAATAGATATGGTATAGCTAATTAGAGAACTGAAAGCTGCCTTCTCTTGAAAGCAAAGCACTTAGGAATGTCAGGTGCCCTGTTAGGTATGGAACACAAGGTGAAGGAATTGGGGGGTGTAGTGCCAGGGACTATACTTTCTAGGCACACAGCAAATCCCAGAGAAATGTCTGGGCAATTTTTTTACTTGAAGAATTGAGCAAGTACCACCAGAGTCTTCATCACTGACTTAAAAGAATAATATCTACTCTGGAGCTTTCTTGGATGTGTGCTGATGTACTACAGCCCACTGCCTTTCGAGGGACTACTTCTCAGACCTTTCCCTGATTCTCCCCACTGTCAGACTGTTCCAATAGCACGTTGTCCTTTGATCAATCTGGTCTCCATAGTAAGCTTGTTGGTTCTGTTTTCTTTTAGGACAATGAATGTCATAAGCTAGATAATGTGAGGGGTTTGGCTTCAAAATACAAGCTTTTCAGGCAAGGAGTGCAAGCAATTCAATTCCTAGCCTAGTTATTTTTCCAGAAGAACTTGACATGTGTTCTTTAACAATAGGCTTTGAGCCATAAGGAGAATAAATGTTAGGCTAATCCCAATTACTGTGTACAAACACAAGTCTTAAAACACCATGTCTCTACTTAACATGCCCCTCTCTCCCTCCCTCTCTGCTGTAGTAAAACACACGTCCAGAATTGCAGTAATAGCATGTTGATCTGAGTATCTTGGAGTTTAACAGACTAAAAGCAGCAAAAACAAGAGTAGTCAGACATGTCCTTTCAAAAAAAGGAAAGCAGGGCTGTCAAATTAATAGCAGTGGTACTACAAATGTCTTGCCTGGCCAAAGATTTTTAAAATCCATCATCCTGAAACAGCTGTGATATTGCTGGAAGAAATACAGATTTTTGTAAATAATTTTTGAGGGGGTAGAAGGTTTTTATTGTTTCTTCCATGGGGTTGTCTAGTTTCAACCTGGTCTATAAGAGAGTGAAACCTTGATTTTTTTTTTTTTTTTTTTTGCTTTAGCTTTTTAACTGAAAGACCCAGCTTTCATGAATTTGTCCTCAAACAAAATTTTCTGTTACAAGTTGTGAGTTTGGACTATAAGTAGAACTCTGATTATCATAGATCCCACGTAGTAACTCTGACAGTGCTATATTAGGAATGGTTTTCCAGGGCAGTACTGGCTGTTGCTGGTGATTGGGTAAGTTCTGTCTCTCCAGCCTAGAATCTCATTTTGGTTCAAAATACCCTATTTATTTATCTATCAAAGCTATTTTCCCAAAACAGTATTGATTTTAAACTATCAGTTACAGAGCTGGAGCCTGTGCAGTGCCTGGTGGGAATCCTTGAACTGGAGTTGAGAAAAATGCCGTGATGTGGATTCCTCAATGTGCTGTCTGGTAGAGTATCAAACGGTAGAAGGAGCTTGGAAGGAGCTTTCTGTAGTAGTGGTAAGTGAATACAGGTCCAGAAATGGGTCATGAAGCTTGAGAGGACAAAGACAGCCTGAGAGGCTGCCAGGAAGGTGCATTTTTATGGAACTTGCACGTTCGAACAGCTGGGTGACAAAAATGCCTGGGGACTATTTTCCCCAGTCTCGCTGCATAGTCTGCTAAACATCAGCTACCTAAATATCACTAGTTATTTTACTGAATTTATCCCTAGAGGGGCTATAATGAGAGAGAATGGGGAGTATATTTTGGAAGCAATTAGCCTTAAAAGTCTATGCTTTCTTTTTTTGAGCACAGTCTTCAGGGAGCAAAGTACAATGTTGTCTAATGGGCTGGGTGTCTTCTATTGCCTGTACTCTATCTTCAGGGGTGGCAGCTAAACATGAATCCCTGGCATCTCAAATTAGATTTTAAAAGCCTGAGATTCAAGGACTAAGAAAGGGGAGAGAGGAAAGGGCTTTCTCAGCTTGTGGTTAAAGGCACTGCACTACTGCATAATTAGAGTAAGAAAGTTTTAAGGGAAAAGAGACACTCCTATAACATTAGGAACAATAATGATACTAGTTATTGAAAATAACCATGTGATGGTCTGGTCCTTCTTTGTACCTTAGCTCTTGGATTCTTTTGCTGTCCTCACTTCACGGCTGAACTAAGTATGTGTTTAACTTTAATGACTGGCTCTTGTGAAGAGGAATTTAGGCACTTCCTTAACTGCTTTTCTGACCTGGGATCCAGTGTGGCTGCTGGAGCACTGTGTTCCAGATTGATCGTGACATCTATGTTTGTGTAAAGAGCACGAGGGCTTCTTTATGGTCAGGGTATCCTTGGAAAGTAATTACTGAGTTCTCCCCTCAGTGTCAGCTCTGAGGAGCAGCTAGCCTTAAGGGTTGCCACTGGGGAGGTTGTGGAGGTAAGAAGACCTTGTGCTGACTTCAGTGGACACTTCAGTGTCTCTGTCTTCATGTCTTTAGTGTTAAAATAACTTGCATTCAAACTTATGCTAAACTGCTGAGGCTTTCTGCTCAGTCTGCTGGAGAGCATAGCGTCTCTACTGAAGTGCTTCATGTAATAGATTTTTACCCATGTTACTTAACACACAGATGTTCTCTTTGCTTAAAGAAAGCTTCATGTTGAATGTTCTGTGTAAGGATAAGAACTTCCTTTTCTTGATGTGCCAGCTTGCTAAAAGCAACAAGTGCAGCACAAATAAAATCCAGAGAAATGGGCAGAGATGACAAAATATGAATTTTAAGTTCTTTTGCCAGGCTACAAGTTGATTTTAAAGTGTTATGAGCCATCAAAGACTATTTTTTCTAGTTTTGAAACATCACAGAATGTATTAAATGTATATAAATATACATAATCAAATATTTTAACTAGTGAAATGAAAACAAGGTATTTGATGTCTCTTGACACTGTTCTATTTTTAATTTCTATGAAAAACCTAAATGTCATCTGCATTTTGAATGAAAAATGTTTAAACTTGTCACCTGTATCTGTCTTTGAATGAAATGTGCAATGGGAGTATCAAGGCTGAAATTCAGTGAGATTATCAAGGTCTTCCTCAAGTGAGTCTGCTGTGTGCTTGTAGCTCCTTAGAAATCCCCCAAGCCTGCTGCAAGGTACAGAATATTGCTGCTGTCCCACTGGCAGCACAAAGGGAAAGTGGCCCAAACTTGGTGGGCAAAGATGATGCCCCATCCCTGAGCAACTGCAGAGTGCTCGGGTAGGGAAGCAGCATCTTATTCTGCAAGACCAGAACGATCCCTCTTGCATTCTCCCCTTTGCTTTTGGGAGCCCTGCCAGCCTCTGCCACCTCTTTTGTCAGCTTGAAGAGCTTACAGACCAGATACCTGGCTGGGACTGTTGCTATGGATATGTGCAGCACTTCTTATCTACAGAACCAATTTACTGCTGCTCCTGTTTCACTTCAAGGCCCACGCTCTTCCTGTGGCTTTCCCTGGCCTCGGCTGGGGTCTTTAGTTGTTTTCATAATGCAGCTGTACAGCAGCCAGAACTGCTTCCCATGTTTCATGCATCCCTTTACAGCGTGCCTGCAAGAGGAGGGAGATGCTATGCTTGCATTACAAAATAAAAATTGGGGCACAATAAGGTTTCATCCTCAAAATGTCAACCCCAGGAATAGGACGCTCTTCCTCTTGAGATGTGTCCTGGCTCGATGCTGGCAGCAACAGGCTCAAGCAGGTTTCCAGTTTGCTTTTAAGAGCACATTTTATACCATTCTGAGAGCACAAAGTGGCTTTATGAGGCTTTTTGCTCTACGCCTCTCATCAGTACAACTGTGCTTAAAAGCATGGTGGGGAGCAGCAGCAAAAAGTCTCCTGCTAGCTGGGGGATCTGCAATGCGATTTGCTTCTGTCCACATGCTTCCCACAGACAGAAATCCTGTGGTGGATTGTGGGGGGGGATGAACACCCCCATGGACCATTGTTTGCTGTGTTGCAAACTTGTCCCTTTGCTGCATCTGAAGAGAAACTCGAACATCTAAATCCTGGTGCTGCCTCTCCCCTGTGTGCCTACCTGCTCGCTTTGCTCCCCCTCGCTGGGTGTACTGCTCTTGTCTCAGCAGATCTGGATAGCTGATGAGCTGCAGGAGCAAGGGAAGGAGAAATTCTAGCTTCCCCCTTTGGATTTCAGTAAATGCCCTGAGATTCAGCTGATGTTTAGATGCCATGAGTGTTTGTGTCAAAGGTTGAGGTGTGGAGACCAAACCAAACCTAAGCTTGAGCTGTGGCTCTTTTTCAGTTTACCATGTCCTTCTGCTGAAATCTGATTTGCCATCTTGGCAGCACAGGGTGTATTTTCTGCCTTATAAAAACAGGCTGAGAAGCCACTCTGACTTGACAAAGCCAAGCCTGGGTTTGTCTAACAGTTAAATTACTAATGAGGGGAATTTGCTGCAGCTCCTCAGTGTGCTCTGCTCTCATTCTGTAAGCAGAGTAGGGAAGCTAATAAACTAGGGAAAAGAGAAAATCTTAATTCTTTTCACTACTGAGTCCTGATTCAATATTCTCACTCTGTAACAATGAGAATTCTCATTATCATCATGGGCAAGGAAGGTAAACTGAAGTAAACACTGAATGGACTCCTTTCCTGAGTGGGCTCCTGTACCAACTGCAGCAGGTGGCACTCTCCAGGCCCACATGTAGCCAGGGGTAGCATGTTCCCTGGCAGCACGAGTGGGTTGCAGTACCTTTACAATGCCTCTGAGGTGTCTCTGCAGTAGGGACATTGCTGCTCTATGAATGGAGGGATGCCCTACTCATGGGCAATCTGCCTCCATCTATTTCTTCCTCTTATGTGTCTGTCTCGCTTCCTAGGATCAGGAGGTGTCTTCCTCTGCTCCTACACTTTCCCCATCTCTTCGTGCTGAGAATTAGGTACTTGGGAGAAATAACTGGTTTTAGTCTAAAAATAATAAAAAATGCTTTTTGGTGACAACTAAGGCAAAACAAACCCATCTGTTCCTGAAAGGCATGCGGGTTTGTCTTCAGCACATACTCATTAATCATGAAGGCCAAGCATTTGGAAAAATTTTCCCATCTTTCCCCTTAAAGTGACCTTCCAAATAACTCCAAAATATTGGTTTTGACCCTTCCTATTAAATAATGTAGAGGAAGTGATGGTTTCTTGCCTGCTGGTTGTCTAGTTATTCACTACTGTAAAGTAGAAACAAAAATAGTAGAAATGGACTGTTCTGTTTGGTTTTGTGTAAGTTTCTTATCCAAACAGTCTTTGGAGTCTGCCCCTTTCCTGCTGTGAAGTAATTTGGCTCTTGACATCAGTAGCACTACAGAACTGGAATAATTGGGGAGCTGGACTTGGATCATGATTACCTCTAGCACTGCAAGATAGTGTCCACACTTCATGAATTGAGTCCCTAAACTGTAGTGGAAATGAGAGGTGGACTGACTCTGTCAATGCTCATTCTGCATAAGAACACAGAATGGAGTCTCTGGGTGCTCATCCCAAAGTATTTTATAGTAAAAGAAGGGTTAATGACTGTTCTCACAGACATGATTAAAATCCAGTTATTGGAGACTTGTCTTTTGAAGCTGGTCCTTCCAAATTGAAAAGCAGAGTAGTTTGGGAATTTTAGAGCAACTTTTAAAATTCTTATCAGGACTTTTAGAGCAGGCAGCTCTGGAAACCTTTTTGGGAAATGAGTAATTTCACTAAAGGTGCAATTGTTCATTGTTAATATTTTGTAAGGTAACTTTTTCTGTGTCTGAAAACAACCTGGTCTCTGAGCTTTCTGGAACAACACACCAAGTCTGGGGGATTTGCTAAAGCAGACGAGGTTCTCAGTCTGAACTGGAGATGATTTAGACTTCTATTACTTATTATCTGTCCATTATTTTTAGCAGGCGAAATTGCCTTTACTTCTAAGAAAAATTTGAAAGTGTGAATCAGTTGTGATTTAGAACTAAATGAGAAGGAAGATTGACGAGATGCACTGATACAACTTTCCCCTGGTCTTTATAGAGCCCCATTTTATACTTGCTGGCCTGTCATGGTCTGGATTTTTCCATCTGTTAAATGGTGGCTATAATTAGCCTGTCTTTCGCAGCTTTTCATCTTTTGGCACTCCTGATACTTAGCTTTTCCTCTATTTTGATTCCTTGGGAATAAATGTGAGAACAAAACAAATTATAAGCCATCATAATTTTTGTATCAGTCTTCCTTTAGTTCTTCCCTTTTCCTCTTACTCTCCTGCATTTAACATGTCATAGAACCTCAAAGGGCCTTAGCACCCACTGCTGTTAAGTTGCTGTGATGTGACCTTGAATTGAAACAAATATTTAAGTTCAAAATCTCTTACAAGAACTGTTGTTTGCCATGGATACCTTGTGATTGGATGTATCATCTCAGCTGTAAAGTCTCTGGTATGGTATGATGAGCTATCAGCATGTGATGAACAAGGGGTGTGAGCATAGCATCCTGGTTAAGGACAAAAAGCAGGCTCTTAGTGGGACTTCAGTGTGCTGTGGTTCATGTGGATCATCAGCAGAAATAAACCCTACAAAATAAAAAGTAGTTCCTCTTCTAGCAACCAGAAACCAAGGAGTAAGTGGAGAGAAGGCCTGTGGTCTTATCTCCACGGTATCTGCTAAGGGTGACCAGCAGCTTGGGCATTGTATGGCCAGATGCGATAATCTCTCTTTCTGGAGGGGTTATTTTATTGCAAGGTGTGTAGCAGCAAAAGAAATTAGATTGTGCACAGAGCATCACTTCCCCCTACGCTCTGTGACAGTTATGTTTATTAAGTTCAGGTTTTCTTGCAAGGAGAGAAACATGACAAATAACCATCTCCCCCCTCGCTGGTTACTGAGGGGTCTTTGGACAGGTAATTGGGGATGTAACACTGACAAATCCAAGTCCTACTCTGCAGTCTGACTTTGCCTGTATGTGGTGAGGGTTTAAGCCATGGAAGACCATTTTTTCAGAATGCAAAAGTGCAGATGAGGTAGATGAAAGTCCAGACAGTATAAGTTCTCTTTATGCTTAGTTTCTACCTCACCTATATGAGGGCATTAGAGCCAGGACAATGGGAAAAGCTTTAAACTGAAGATCTAGGAGAAAAGCTGACCTGTGAGGGGATAAATGCTCACCTTGGGAGGACAAAGTGCACTTCACGTCATAGTTTGACGAATGATGGGGTTTGTTCCTAACTTTGGAAATCAGTTGCTGTGATTTTTGCAGCTCCTTGTTTTGCAAAGGTTAATGGTGATCCACGTATCGAAGCTTATCAGAGTGCTGGCCTGCAGCCATCTGGCAATGCTTCCCTGTGAGGGCAATGGTAAGACATGGCTGTACCTGCTAATCTGCTTATTTCCATAGTGCCTATGCAAGGAACTAATTATACTAATTAAGCATTTGTGATTTTGCTGGGGGAAATACCATTTGAAATAATTATGCTATCCTGAAACTTGTAAATGATAAGAAGCTCTGGACAAAAGATGGTAAAATCATCTTTACTCAGCTGTAAACCAGGCCAAGCATTTCAAAAGAAAGTTCTGGATATTCCACTGTCTTCAGTGGTCTCATCCCTGCCTCCACAAATTTGGTAAAATAGATGGAAAAGGTCTCAACCCTGCTGATCTAGAGGCACTTCAGGCTGGAATGTTGGTCCCTGGCCTCACAACCCTGAAGTACTTCATGGCAAGATACAGTCCTTCTGCAAATACCATTCCCTCTCCTTTTCTGTACTTCAGGCTGCAGTTTGAAATAACTTGATCAATTATAGGGAGTGAAAGAGAGTAGGGGTACTACTTTGGTGCTTTGCTAAGACTTTTAAAGCCCAAACATGATAAAGTTGTGGTGACACAACAGTGACACTCAATATTAACGTGCACATCAGTTGGCCTGCAATAATGGTGTCTGCTTTTAGCCTGTGACAGATCCCCCAGACAAGGTGTTAAGCTGCACCCCTTGCATTTGCTGTGGACCAGCAGTGTCTGGAGGCTGTTAGAATAGCTCAGTTGGTGTGAAGTGTATTGTGTAGTCAAAGCTAAGACTGTTTTTATCATTGCTAAATCACTTTTATATTCTTGCAGTATGACAACTGCTGGCTCACCCCTCTAAAGTCCGTTTACTCCTCCAAAACTGTTTCAAAAACCTTCTACATCCATTTACCCCTTTGCAAAGTGGGAATAAACTGCCACAATTTTGATATATATTTTTAAAGCTATGTATCCCTCCATTCCTAGTGTGATATTGCATGGTTGAGATAAATATTGTAACTTAGAACCATGTACAATAGGACCAGATAAAAGGAATTTTTTTCTATTTCCTTGTTCAGAGGGAGGGAACTGTGGAGATACAGAATTAATTCACTATGTATAGACCAGTATAAATACAGCATCACATCAGAAACATCCATTTAATTATCGAGCAGGATGGAAAGGAATATGCCTGGGATTGATTACTGGGACCACTCTGAATTTATAGGAAATTTTAAAGCTAAAAACTGTGGCAGGTCTTACCTTTTGTGTCAGCATAAATGCTATGACAGAAGAGCTCTAGCAAATGTTGTGTGAGTTGAAGTAATTGCCCCCCATCCATCTCCCCTTGCTGTTTGGTAAGGGCAGAGCTTGCAGCCAGGAGCCTGTGCTTTTCCTGCCTTTGTAGAGTGCTGTTGCATAGACCATTAGTGAAGAAGGTAATCTTTATTTTGTGGCTTACATTGCACTGTTCTTTCTCCTATCTCTTTTTTTTTTGCTATATATCTCAGGAGGTAAAGGGCTACACCACAAACAATTCTCACTAGATAACCTAATGTCCTATGATGCCTGCATCCCTAACCCTGCAAACCCAGCAACCACTGAAGAGGAGGAGGGAGGGTTTCAGTATCTTGCTAGCCTGGGGAAGACTATAGAAGTATCTCTTCCTGTTGCACCCATGCCCTCTAGACCTCATTTTTCAGTTACCCAGGGGGTTCTGAATGGTAAATCAGTGACACAGACACCGTGCAGAGACTCCTTTCTACCTAACCTGTACAAATGAGTCGAAGTGATTCATACCCTCAATGCTTTCCTTCCTGGACCTTTATACAACTGTAATCCAGTGAAGTGTCAGTCTGGCTGGAGCCAGAGCCCTATAAAAGAGCTGACCCTGTTGTCTGCATTGAAAATATATGACCGATTACAGAAAAGTATGGCTGCCTTGGAGGGCTGTAGCTGTAAAATACTGCTTAAGGGACTGAAATTGGAACAGAGATGATGAACGTGTAATTACAGAATTGAGATACTTTCCAGTCCCAAAGTAGCATTTCACAGCTATTACTGCAAATGAGAGAGAGCATTTACTTTACTATTCATGTTTCTATCCTTTAGAATGCTCTTTATTTTTATTTTGAAAGGAGACCAAGTTCTTAGATCTAAAAATGAAACAAGGTGGTTTCAGGGGGAATTGAGAGTAGGCTCCTATTCTTGCTTCACAGTGGGGATGAAAGGGTTCCTTCATCTTCTAAAGAAAGGCATAGCAGGAATTAGTGGAATAAGCTAAAGCAAGATGGATGCAAATTGAATGGAACGGTGTGGTTGGTTGCCAGTAGAGCAAACTACCAGGGGAAGTGATGTCTTCAGACTAAGACAGGCCTCCTTTTGGAAGCATGTTTTAGTCAAAATTGGGTTTGTTCCCAAAGTAAATGAATAAAATTTAATGGTCTGTGCTAAATGTGGGAGATCAAACTAAACTGTTTGTGTTTCTCTCTGGTATTACACTCTCTAAGGATACCTGTCTTGCTCTTCTGATTACAAGTTGTCAGTCCTTAGCTGGATAAGCTGGTGTACTAGGTCTGAAACTTTCTTAACTGAAGAACTCCTCACAGAGAGCGTTTTTCTAAATTGTTTTATATTTTATTGATATTCATTTAACAGAAATGCCTCAATGGCTTTTTACATGAACAAATTTTGAAGGAAACATTAAAAGGGTCTACAGAAAAACTTGGCCTTGTTAGCAACCAGGAGAAATGCTGGTTACACACACTGCTTATTTTTTCACATTCATAGGAACAAGGATTTTATAGACACAGGAAGAAATGAAAGAGGTGTTGAAACTCATCGTCGCTCTTAGTGGGGACCAGCAAATAGAGCAAGGGTGCTAGACATGGTTAGCTCATGCAGAACAGGAATTAAATTGTACAAGTACAGCAGCAGCAGCATCCCTGGTGCAGCCCCTCATCCATCCCAGGAGGAAGCATTTCTCTAGTCCTGTTTCTGACAGAGGTTAGCAGAAACGAAGACAAGAATCCGTATTGGTATTAATCCAGATGCAGGAGAAACCCTTTGACATCTGTTTTCTGAGAGGAGACTTAAGCAGCTGATTGGCACAGGAAGATGTGTCTGTTTGCACAGGACTTTGAAATGGCTTTCAGTGGGTTCCAAATGGGAACACCTCACCATCTGGGGACATCTCAACAGGCCTAGTGGGTTTTGAACAAGGCATGTCCACAATTCCCTAGCAAAGGAGTCTGGTAGAGAATTCCCTGTGGAAATGTGTTGCCCTGAGAGGTTGTGGAGTCTCCTTAATTGGGAGACATTAAAAAACACCCAAACCACCCCCAAAACAATGCCAAACAAAACTTAGACCCCTGGCCATTGTCTTGGGCAGCTGGCTCTAGGTGACCAAACTTGTTCCAGGAGGGTTGGACAAGGTGACCTCCTTCCAACCTCAACCACTCTGATTCTGAGCAAGCAGAGCTGACAGCCCAGTTCCCCCAGAGCACCACCAGTCCTGAGATTCAAGCACGAAGCTGGAACACAACAGCCACAGATCACCAGCTACCAGCACTCTACCTCATTGGTTACAAAGGCTTTAGTGTGGACAGGACAAATTATGTCACCTCTTTGTGACACTGAGAACAGGCAGCAAGATGGCCACAGTTGTGAAGCATGTGAAATGTCAGTCAGTTAGTTTAAAAAGAGTAAAAGAGTCCTTAGAGAGACTCTTTTTATAACAAACGTATATGATCTGACAGTCACACACTCCAAAATTGAATTAATAAATCATTCACAGCTCTGGTTGGAATAGTTAATACATGTTTTGTGCCCCAGCAGAGAGGAAAATGGCCTGCTTTCCTTGCTTTATGACATATTAGGCCTAAATAGAATTAATGATAAGGCTTTCTAACTTTATTTACTGTGGAGAAGAGCTGTTTCTAAGGGAATGGTAAGGGAGGAATGAGCTATGAATAGATTATTTCCCCAATATAGGGTTTTAATAATGTGCAGCTCTTCTACTTATTGCCCTGTATGCAGTGGGATGCATAGGGAGAGGGGGATGACTCTGCATGTGGTGAGCAGGTAATGAAATCCACTTTCTGCAAATGACATTTGCATCTGTTTGATGGGTGCACACCCACAGTGCACCCATGTCTTTTCCAAGGGCTCAATGAATAAAACTCTTCAGCTTGTTTACGTAGCTGCAGTCTGTATGTTGTGTAAAGTGCTTGGAATTAGCTCTGAGTCTGAAAATCTGCAAAGAAATAACACCTGGAGAGAATTCAGGATGGTAGGAAGAGCTGGACAGCATGTCTAGATTATCTGTTGATAGTCAACAAGCCAGGGTTTGTTTGTTTTTTCAGGAGGAGCAGCTTAGATATTTAGAACTCTGTTCACATCTTTCCTTGGCCGTTCATTCACAGATCATTCTGTCCCCAGCAGTCAGCAGTACAGGATGCTTCTCTCGAAAACAGGTAGAACCCTACCCTGAGGAAAACTACCTTGTCTCTGTCCCAACAGGGAGCTTTTTCTCCCCAGGCCTATAAACTCTTCAAAAAAGAATTTGGTCATGTAGTTGTCTCGGTATTTTTGTCTGTGCAAAGAGATTATAGAGCAGAGGACAGTATGGCTAATTAAGGAGCTAAAGAAGTGGTAAATAGATAAATCAGATTTTCCCCCTCTTGCTGTAGAAGTTAATTATTGAAATGTTAAAGTGTATTAGATGCAATGGATAATTAAACCAAATTGTAAATTAAATGTCCACTTGACATGTCGGAAAAGTTAGTTATGTTCTTCTCCTCTGACATCAAGTTATAGCCTGTGGCTTTCCAACCAGGGGCTTCCAAATCTGGGGGGAAAATGCCTGCCTTTGCAACTAGAGTTTTACCCCCGCAGCTTGCCTCTTCTTTTGATGGCTTTTTTACTCCTGAGCTTGGTAAACTCTTAGAAAAGGATCTTAGAAGTTATTTAGTAGATGTTTACCAGAGGCAATGTCAAGCCTCCTTTTTGTGGGGTGTATTAGGAGATGGTGTGTGCTCCTCTGGTCATGTTTCTTGCATCCTTCCTAAGCATCTGTCAGTGGCTGCTGGCAGGGAATGCAGAGCTAGCTGGGCTGACTTGGTACACTAGGAGTTTGTTCTGAGTACATCATCATCAGGAAAATCATGTAGCTCTTGAGGCAGGATTTGTCCCTGCCTGAAGGGGTTCCTTAAACTGTCATGATATGCACTGGTCCATAGCAGTGACATTAAAACCAAAGTAACTTTTATCATGGTGTTACTTCGTGCCTCCCTCCCTCTTCCCTTGTATCAGTTCTGTATGGTTATATCACTTGTTTCCCATTAGCCCTCCCAGATACAGTGCTTGGAGCTTACTCCAATAATGCCAGGGTTAACTTCAAGCATGTGCATAATCTGTTCAACCTCACAACATATTCTTAAATGCTTTCCTTAAAAACAGTTCTAAAGCTGGTTTGTAGAATTTAATGTACTTTGTGGACTGAACTGGTGGTGTAGACATGTTAGACTGGTCCATTCTGAATTCAGTCTCTAAATGCATTATTTTTCCAGCATGTTTCATGGAGTGATGTGGTAAAAGCACTGCTATCATGTGATAAGTGAAGAGGTGATGTATGATTTATATGAGGCGCAGGCTTGGATGGCTTCCTGAGGTACCTTCTCTTTCATGTGAAGTATTTCATAGCAGTACAATTCTTCTACAGATCCCAGCCCAGGCCGTTGGTGTTAACCTCAGGCAGAGGTGTTTTGCATTAATATTCTGGGCTATAAACCGTAGTGGCAAAGGGAGGAGATGGATGTTCCTCATGCTGTTCCTGTTGGATCCTCTGTAACCTGAAGCAGAGAGCACAGGAGCTGGAGTTGAGATTGTGAGTCTTTCAACTCAACTCTGCTCTGTGTCAAGTTGGAAAAATAAGGTGACAAAGAGGGAAGTGTGCTGTCAGATGTTAGTCACTGCTTTCTATAAGCTAGTTGCAGAAAACTCCAATTTTCTCCTAATTCTGCAATTCAGTCCTTAGTGTCTTTGAGAACATAGTGTGTGGTTACAAATTGGCCACAGACAGATGTGATAGATTTGGATCTTTTGTGGTGTTTGGATTCATTAGTTTCTCTAATTACTGGAAATGGAGCAGTTTTCATATATTCAGGATGCTGTTCTGTTTAAACTGCTGTGAGGAAGGCCAGAGCAGTCAAAGATAAGTTAATGTATAGATACTCACGACTTGTTCACCTAAGGAAAACAATAATTCTCATTTCAGTGAAAACGGTGACAGTTATTGACAAGGCTGCACTACACTGAAGAGTTAAACCTGCCTTCCAAAGGCTTCTTAATTTTCACAACAGCTTTGCAATGCATGAAATCCACATCTTCAAATGGCATAAATCAGCATGGGCACACTGAGTCAATCTAACCCGGGATCTGGCCCCTTCCATTTAGCATCTCTGTGGGAGTCTAAAGTAGCTACATGTGTTAAGTGGTCTGGCAGCACAATGCGATTGAATGGACCCTGGTGTGTCAGCCGGCTGAAATGGCCTTAAAATGGTCACAGTAATTCTCTCTGCAATTTGATTCTTAACGTGTTAAAGCCACAAAAGGGAAGAAAGGGCAGAAAGTTATTTTGCATAGATAAAAATAACAATTTTTTTTTTTGAAGTAAGCTGTCTTTTTCATTATGGGCCACACTTATTCCAGGTAAGATTAATGAAATATTCAACCAATGCCACCCTGGAGGTGAACTCATCCTTCAGTAATTCATCCAACCTTTAATTAGACTTAAAAGAAAGTCCTTGTCAAATTAATTCATCCCTTATGTTATTTTGGAGCAATTTCTGTTCCTGAGATGTTGAACCACTGAGAAACTGCAGAGTTCCTTGGGCTTCATCTCTTGACATTTGAGAGCAGTAGTGAGAGAGTAAAGTTTATTTTAGGCCAAAATATTTTGTTTAAAGAGGACAAACAAATACATTCAAAGTTAAACTGGTTTAATTGTTCACTGTATCAGTGGTGTAACTGAGGTTTCTCCCTCCCTCTGCAGAGACAACAGTGGTGTACTGGGTCAGGTAATTCCCTCCCTCCACAGACAGAACAGTGGTACACTGAGTCAGGTAATTCCTATCTCAACTCACAGCGCAGTTGAATTTGGAGGGATCTCTGGAAATCTTCTATCCCCTTGCTTGAAACATCCCCTGGATGTTTCAGGACCAGCTAGAGCGGCTTGTGGTGAGCTGTGTCCAACCAAGCTTGAACATCCCCAACAATGAGGACTCTAAAACCTGTCTGGTGCTTGAGCAACCTCACAGTAAAAAAAAAGGAAAAAAGGTTTTTGTCTTATGTTTTAAGTGGAATTCCTTGGAGTTGTGCCTGTTACCTCTTGTACTGTCACTGGCCACTGCTGAGAAGTCTGGCTCAGTCATCTTGTCATCTTTGTCCTATTGGGAAGTTGTGCACTGAAATGAGAAAGCTGAACCTGAGGCTGGGGAGGCAGAGACTAGGAAATGAGGCTTTTAATAGAGCCTGGCAGGCTGACTGGAGGATTAGAAGCTTCACTGGGAAGTTTCACTGCATAAAGCAGGGTTATTTGAACATGTGAGACTGCAGAATGTCCCCCCTCATGGACACCATAGGCAATAAGGAGCTCGATCCAAAGTCCTTAGCTGGTAAACAGAATCCCATTCATCTTCAAGAATGGGGACTCTTACTCTTAATCCCACCTCCTGCCTGAATCAGAGATGCAGCATGTGAGCTCATTTCCTTCGGGCTGACATGCACAGGGTGGAATTTAAAGCAGAAATTTAGAGGTTTTTTCCAAGTGAGTGTCTTGCCAACTAATCAAAGCTGTTTCCTTGAAGCCACTCTATAAATAAACCTTGAATAACATATGACTTGTAATGCTAAATATGTTTAAAATAAAGGTTTGTGGTGGAGCTGTAAAGGGTTTTCTTCCACAACTACAGAAGGAGCCTTTTTCAGCAAGGTTATAGTGTCTTTGGAGTTTGTGGTAAATAAGTGTACTGGCATTGCAAGAAAAATATGCAGAAATGTGCAAGGTTTTTTTCCATGGGTGATTTTATATATATATATAGGTTCTTGGTGGCTGACTGTAAGAAGGATGCTAGTATGTAAACAATGCAGTTGTAATTCAGGGTGATTTGATTGTTGTCAGTTTGTTGGGAGGGCTTAGTTAAAATACACAAAACCCCCAGTTCTTTTCAGAGTTGTTTCTTGTTAGGAATGAAACCAGTAATTGGCCCTTGGGTTTAGGGGCCTTTAAAAAATATCCCAAATGGGAATTATGTGGAATTCTATAAAACCCTCATTTCATGGGGGGAAAAACTGCTTTGCCCAAGTGTGTTATTGCTTCTGGAGCAAGCACCAGGTGTAATAATCTTCCAGTACAGTCCTGATCCAGACGCTGCCTAGCTGTGCTAGGGCAGGAGATCTGGGTTCCCTCCCTTGCCTTAGGACATGATCTGTAAATAAATGGAAAAATAGCAATGCATCTTTCCTCCCAAAATTATCCTGTAAGGAGTAAAGGGAACATAGTTCTGTGTGTGAAAAACACATCCTAGTGCCTGGCACGCTGGTTATGCTGTTGGTAACAGCGATAACCACAGTGAAGGTCAGCAAGGAGAACTCTCAGCTATGAATAGAAAAGAAGGATCACATCCCTTCTTTACCCTTGTGTATCGTGATCATTCTGCTGCTTCCCAGCTCTTGCACATTAAAGTGGTACACCACGAACAAATTTTGTGGCATTTTCTTGATAGCTTTTCTCTTTACCCTTCACTTTTAATGGCACAATGGCTTATTAAAGCTGTCTCAGTACATAGCTCTTTGAGCTGAACGTGCTGTTATTTAGTTCTGCTGTGAGCCATTGAAATATTAATTTACCCTAATTCCTGTGTTTAATCTCACGTTTATCATTCTCTCCTAAAATGAGCCGAACAGTTACGGTTTTAGATCAAAAGCCCTATTCACTGGAATCCCTCACTGCATGCAGGAGTAGGAGATGCAGGTTTCCTTTTACGTGCTTCTCCAGCTTCAGGTCTGAACCCTGCCAGGTTGGTCTCTAGCTTCCACTTAGCCCAGCATCTCCCCTGGCCTTGAGGAAGGCTCTTCCTTAGGAATGTTGTTGCAGGTATGTGGTACTCTTAGTCCTTCTGGGGTCAGCAAACCCAAGAACTAATGTAATAAATGCCTCATTTCTGTGCATCAGAGGCTGCTCTGTTATTGACAGAGGAAAACACCCAGGAATATTTCCAAGCATAAGTTGTTTTTGCTCGTTGATGAAGAATAACTGTTTTGTAATCAGTACAAAGCTGTAGTTTTCACCTCTTTGTGTCTCTCTGTGACAGCTTCCCAATGCTATCTGGAGACAATACATACAAGGTGATAAATCTTAATGATATCTTAAGTCTGAATTATTAATCTCTTCTCTTTGATGTTCCATAATTGGTAACGATCATATTGATGTTCCTTAGGGGACTTGAGAGGCAAGGGATTTAGTGGAGAGGAAGGATTACCACACACACTGAGCAACACAGAGCTGGCAAATCCTAGTGTAGTGGGCAGCGACCTTTCTAAGGGCTGTGATGACACCCTGTCCCCATGTTGTTATGGCAGGGAAGGCTTTGGTTTAGAGGCAGCTAAACCAAAGCAGTCATGTCAAAGCTGAAAAAAATCCTCTTGCAGATGAGCTGTATTTTTGCCAAGTAACAGATTTTGGCAGCATACTGTCTTCAGGTGTAAACCACACTGTTATGTGTCAGTGCGTTAATAGATGTTCTAGCCAAAGCACAAGCATCTTCCCCCACTTATGGTAGCGGAGTGTGGACTTTCAGCTGCTACAGAGATCTGTGAATTGAAGCTCTTAATCTGACAGGTAGCATAGGCTAAGAAGAGATTCCTTTTAATATGTGTTTGTTTTTCTCTTTGCTAATCTTTGCCTGACATTTCCTTGTAAAACTTGGGTCAATTGTATTTTTCTCTTCTTTCTCTAAAAATCCTTTCCCAAAAAAGCCCCTCTGTCTCTGTCATGCTAGAAAAGAAATGCTGATGAAATGTCATGGAGCTAGATCTTGATTTTGCCTACATTGGAGTAAATCCATTAATTAATACCCCACCCCCCCAAAGCAATAGAATCCTGTAGCAATTTTTGCTGTTACCTGCAGCAATCGTGCATGTTTGCTTTTATGAGATGGGATACTGTTTCAGATAGGGGATGCAGAGGGATTTTGAAGTTCTTTGGGCATAAGAAAATTGATGTCTGCAGTTGTATTAAGTCATCAGTCCCCCAGTGATTGTGCACAGCTCCACTGTAAATCTTTTCAGACTGCAATGAGGTCACTCTGTAAATCAACTTCAATTGAATAATCAACTTTTAAAATAAAACTGCTTCAAACTGGTGGCTGTTTAGAAATAGAGGGTGGTTTCTTTATGAACTATAACCCCCAGGTTTCTAATAGATAGGTAAAAGTCTTGTTTTCCTTAACTTACTGAACTGTGGTGGTTGTAGTGACACCCTCAGATAACAGCAGAAAGCCATCTCTTTCCTGACACAGCATTTTACTTGTACACATCACTGTTACTATTTACTGATGACAGAGCCTGCATTTTTGATCGACGAATGTTGTCCATGCCCTTTAAATTCTGAGCAATCTGCTGTTGGAATTATTTCAGTCACTATTTAAACTTGAGCTGATGAAAGCTGCATTGTCGTGGTGCCAGGTCCTTTCAGCAGTTCTGTTAGCAAAAGGACCACCTATTTGTCATGCCCACAGGGAAAAGGTACCCTGGGAAGGAAGAGATTTTACATGAATTCTGTTTCCAAAATCTGATGATCCTGGCTTTGGTAGGAAGGGGTTTTACTTGTCTAAATGCCATATGTATTAATTGGAAACCAACACGTTGCTTTGAAAATTTATCCGTTGATTAAATGGGCATACATTAAATTATAATGATTGGATTTCCTCAACAATGCTTTGGATTTCCAGCTCCTTTGCCCTGAGCAAGTAATAAAGGTCTGGGGAGGAGTATGGCCAGCAAATAGAACTTTATAATACTCTTGATGCCATTGCTAATGCAACAGTCCTTTCCAAGGTTCTGACATACTTGAATGTGGTAATGTCAAAACAACCTTGCTCTAAAGAGCAAAGCTTGACCTCATCTTCAAAGCACTTGGGCTTTTCTATAAATACACTTTGATTCATCATTACATTTTTCATATGAAACTCTGCAAGTCAGTATAAATGACTCGTAGTGATGTATATAGTTATGAGGATAAACCCAAGGCCACATCAATTGATGTAAAGAAGCAAGCCCCACTGATCTCATGAAAGCCTGCAGATTTGTAGGACCTGAGGGTCTAGCCCTGGGGTCTAACTTTACTCGGCTACAAGGGAGTCGCTTAAACTTTTCATTCTGATGTTAGTAGAAAGTGTAAACATATAAAACCAGATCTATGTGGCTTTTATCTTCTAGCTATAACATTTCAAACAAATATAGAAAGGATATAAGTTCTCTGCACTTTGCAAACAGCCTCTGGTTATCAGTGTGTGTTTCACTGACTACTCCAAAGCATTCAATGTAACATCCAACATGAATATCTTTGTGTGATCCTGGGAATTCAGAGCATCTCACTTTATTCATTGCAGATCTCCTCTATCAGCACCAGACCAGTTCAGAGGACGATAGGAAAAAGTAAATGACTCTTGCTAAACAAGCCTACTGATGAAAAACAGCTCTCATGTTTATGGAAAGGACAGTGCTGGGACAGAAGACAGCAGAAGACAACTAGAAAAGTAAGTCTGTGAGTTCCTAGGTACTGCATTTAGCTCATTGACAAGCAAGCTGCTTAATCTGTGAAATTTTGATGTATGTTGACATTGCTTTGCTTAGTGTGTGTAGGTGTCATACCAAAACTTAATAGCACGTTTACTGAAACAGCCCATTTTAGCATTATGATCCCTCTGTTGCTGTTTACATAGTCCATTTACCTTGAGAAAATAGATGTCTCCAGGGTATTCAGGCATCTAGATACTTCAACCCTGAAACAGTTAACGTGGAGGAGGAAGTAAGTTTGTTTATTAATAAACTGATTTTTTTTCCCCTAGCTTATTTACTTTAATAAGCTAATTAGTGAGGACAATAGGCTCTGAATTAACGTTTCTACCAACAGTTATTTTTTTAAGCATTTTACTTGAGGAAAAACAGTCAGCTTGTTTGTCTGTCTTTGATAGAAGACTCATGAAAAGAATAATCCATTTGGACAATGACACCCTGGGACTGTATGGAATGCAAAATGGCTTTGTGACATGCAGAAAAAATATTCTCAATTGATTTATCCTAGTCATCACAGATTTCTGCCCAGAAAGGTGTTACATCTCTTTAGAATTAAATCAATAACTCAAGTTATATAAACTTTGGACTCCAAATAAATTAAGCACCTATATAAAGAGGCCCTTGGTCCAGAAGCAATGAAGAAATAACATTTGGCCATGTATTTTGAATTCTGCTTGGTTTATCAGTAGCTTTAGTGAAGCTAATAAAAATGTAAACACTGAAATACTGGACCTATTTTCAAAAGCAAACAGTATTCTTTTCCAGTCTGTCATAATCATGTCTCCTTTAAAGTATGAGTGTCAGATTTCTGTTGACTTAAAAGGATGCTAGACACTGATATGCCATTGATCTCAGTCTGGGTTTGCTGCAAATGTTTTACAAGACACTTAAGCATCCTTTATCGGTGGCTGCATTGAGATGGATTTCTAGTCACCACTAATGTCCTGACCCCCTGGAAAGGTTGAAAGTCAGAACTGAGCATGTTGGGCAGGTGGACATCTTGGAAAATACTTGCTAAACGTTCTGGGGTTACCTAAAGTATTGCAGTTGCTGCAAGTCACTGCAGTTTTTGCTGGCTGTGTGAATGCCATCACCTTTACTTAGTGTCTGTATTCTAATACGCTGTAACAATGATTGTACAAGACTAATTGCATTTCTTAATTTACTTCTTAACATCCTCTGGTTTTGGGTTTTGTGGGAGGGTGCCTAGAAGTGCACTATCTGTTTTTTAGTGCTATTCACTATTGTGTGTGGCTTTTATATGCTTGTTGTTAATCTATTTCAAACAAACAGCCCTGGTGTGCTTGATCTTCCTAACACAAGCAGCTGTGGCTGAGTAATTCTACAGTCTTCTAATACCCTTGCAGCCAGGTGAATGCTATTATCTTTGTCAATTTGGTTGCATAATTAATAACCTTGTAGAGCAAATGCAGCATTCAGCAATGGAAGCATCAGTATGATTTTAATACAAATGGCTTGGCTAGCAGGCAGCCAGTGTGCTTAATGGGCTTAAACAAAATAATAACAAATGACTTTTGCTTTGTATAGGCCAAAATGTCACTACCATCCTGAGATAGTGATGCTTGACCTACTTACATCTTTATCTGCGATGTGCCATGTCCATGTCTCTTCTTGTACCACTTCATTTGTAGCCTTGCTTGCTCCATCAAGCCTCTAACATACGCTGCAGTCACTTGCTGTCAGAAGCATTCACCCTTTCTTCCATCACTGCTCAGGAAGCCCATATCAATAAGATATTGTTGTTACATAGCTGTCATTTCTGCCCTCCAACAAATCTTGTCGCTGCAGAGTGTCTGGAGGTTGTGGATGCCTAATAATGTTCTTCCCTGCCCTGTCAATTGATTTCAAGGCTGTGTACCCGTGTCAGACTGGATGCGAGGTGCAGGGAGCCTGTCTGCCTGTGATAGGGTCTGGTAGGGATCCTGGCACTTCCACATCTCACCCATTTCCAAACAGGATGTTGATCATCTTCCCCACTCCTTTGCCTAATATTAATTTCTTACAGCTCTGCTCTTAGGCAGGCTGAAAGGCAGTTGGAGTCCTCTGTCAATTCTCCACTGAAACCTTGCTGTGTTTGGAGAGTGAAGCTGATGTGAAGCTATTCCTGCTGAGCACCCTCCATGGGAAGGACTCTGTGCGGGGTGAGATTTCTACTGATATGCACCAGGTTCAGCATTCCCCTTCACCAAAACTAAGTTCATAGCCAAAAAGAGCTGTCGATAGTGACATGAAATATCTCCAGAAGTGGGGTGAGACTTTGGGTTGTTTGAATCTACCTCTGGGGCAGTATGTGTAAGGTAGGTTCTGTTGTGGCTGTATATCCCAGATGTGTTTCACCTTAAAATGGAGAAATGCCTTTCCTTGCAAAGGAAAAGTCCATCCTGCACTGCTCTAATAAAATTATACTTTCAAACTTCAAATTTGCATGGAATTTGGGGAATTAAACTCTGTATCTTGCTCTAGGGCCCTCTTGTCTTGCTCTGGTGTTAAAAGTTCTTATTTCTCTGCCCATGTCAGTGACCCGGTGGGAATTTTAAAGGAACATCTGCTTGCCACTGAGGAGTTACTTTAGTTCTTAGGCTGTGTCTATTCTGCAGTCTGATGTCAGGCTGCAGCTTAGTAGAAATACCCAAACAACTACCAAATTGCTTACAGAATTAAATTACTCCCCAGAAAATGCTGTATGGACTTCAGATACCTGAAAAAGGTAAACTGTCAGTCTTGTCAGCAAGAACTTTCAGGTTGCATTCTCTTTGGTAGTTTGTTGTAGTGTATTCTCAGAAAAACAATGGATAGCACAGAACATCTGCTAGTCTCAGAACATCAGAAAAGGCCAAAATCAAGAGAACTGATTAACTGGCTATATAACACTGTACTGGGAAGCACATGATGACAGAATCAAAATTGCAGCTTTTTGTCTGTATCCAACCCTTTACTGGGCTTGTCTGTCTAGAAGTTGAGGTGCAGCCTCTAAGGCTTAAATGTAATTACATTTCTACTGATGTCATGTTTCTACCTGGTATGCTCCCCTGGTTTTGTCTGAGTAATAAACTGCATGCTGCAGGAGGCAGAAAAACTCTAGTTAAGTACTAGTACTGAATCCCTGTGCAGGAGGTTAGGGGTTTGTTGTCTACAGAACTGGTTAATAAGTAACTTGAGTCCAATCCACCACCCAGGACTTGAGTCAACTTTTGCTGCGTACGTGTATGTATCTATTATACACATGCACAGATACTCTCTTTGATAGATCCCATTTGGGGTTATTAATGTTATCTCCTCTCCCAGGCTCTTCTGAACTTGTCCAATATGTTCTATCACAAGGCATATTAATCTGGAGTATGGAAATGAGGGGAAGAGCTGATAAATCAAGATATGATAAGTGTAAATGCATTTCTAATGAACACACATTGTGTAAAATAATGGTGGTATTACTCACACTGGGAGATATTTAATTAAAAAGACAAAAGAGGAAGAAAAAGGGAGGAAGATCTCTTTACTTGGTTGTTAATTATATGCAGTGTCTCACTGAAAGTAATACAACATTACTCTGGGAAAGTGCAAGAGCTGCCACCTTTCCCCACACACCTCCTTCCTCTTTTCTCAGTAGTTTTGTCTCTGCTCTTTCAAAGGGGCAATAGTTGAACACTTCAATGAATGTCTAAAGCTTCTGGGAGCTGTTTTCTGTTCTAAACTTGACCTGTTATTCTACCTTCTTTTTGATACTTGTTTTCCGAAGTGGCTGAAGATGTCCTTTGGAATATGCTTCATGTTGAAGAAAAGAATGGAAATAGTAATTTGTTATTTTATTCCGATTCATAATGCCAAGTATATGTTCCTCAATTGAGCAGAAAAATGAGGACAGAAGCATCAAGCTTCAGGATTTTTGAGCTCTCTTTAGTCATGGCAGCAGTTTGATGGAAACTGAGGCAAAGTATTTTGGCAACTCTGAGACAAAGATAGTAAGACTTGTGTGTCAGACAGGGATATAAAAAGGTTTGAGATCTTGATTAAAAAGTGTTGAAGACAAAGCACCTACATTTCCCAAAATTAAGGGAGACTTTGGGCAAGCCAACATGATTCCAAATTAAATATTTCATTTGTGCCCTAATGACATGAATATTCCAGTGACGATTTCAAGGTATTGGGTGACTCATTTGAGAGAATTTTCATTCATCATATTGACAGTGTTGTTAATCAGATTGACTATCCTTAACAAAAAGCCCTGCTTCATTTGAACTATATTGCTTTTCTGCCTGAGGGGAACATTTATGCAATTAACAAAACCAGATCGAATGCTAATAAAGAAAACAAATGAAGATTTATGCATAATCTACAAAAGGACTTGCAATCATTTAATTAATGTATATAGGAGTTTTTGGAAGAGAGTATTAGTGATAATGAATGAGAAGGCCTTTGTATTCAAATAGCAGTCGAGGAGGGTTTCTTACACAACGTCAGGCTTAGCACTGCCCAAGCCACCAGCACCACTGAGACTTTGCTGCTCTCTCTAGAGTTCAAACGTGATGCTCCTGCCCAGGGAGCATAGGGAATGGAGATTGTATGGGGGTCTTCTGTACAGATGGGAGTCTGAGCTGTCCAGTTCACCTTAATAGGGAACTGTCTGCAATTTTTGGCATAATCAGAGTTTTGTCAGTCCTCTCCTTAGGAATGGTAAGGGAAGGAGCATGTTTGGGAGCCTGACAGTCTTGAGTTCAACAGCTTGTGTAATCCACATCTGACTTCTATGAAGACTTTGAGCCTGTCAAGCTTCCTGAGACATCTGAGGAGTTTGTCTTTCAGGTTCAACACAAGCCTTTTGCTTGGTCTTTATCACAATATTTTCCAGGCAGGTGTTAATAAAGTAGCCCCTGTGAGGAACAAACCCATCCCCTCTTCCCAAGAGTAGTGTCTGGAGACTGGCCATGGCCACTTGAGCAGTTCTTACCTCTGTGTGTCTGTAGCATAGAGCTGCAGCTGCTCTTAGCTGTTCTCCTTTTTGCCCTGCTCTGACACTCCACTCAGCTGAAGAGGCAGGAGAGGCGGCTGCCTGTCGATGGGGAGACAGTCCTGTGTTTAAAGGGCCTGTCTGATAGGAACAGCCCCACTTCAGTGGGAGCTGGAGCCAGAAAATGCATAAAGCCTGTGTCAAGTTGGTGTTTGCATATGCCTGGGTACAGGTGTAAATGCACAGAGAAACCCTTTTGTAGCAGGGAAATGGGGAAACAAAACCACATACCTCAGGTTTCTCAAATGCACAAGCTTTGTTCCACCTCTGCTCTTTTGTGAGGCTAGAGGAAGCATTACTTTTAGAGTTCCAAACTTTATTTTAAGGATTGTATTCAGTGTTCTGTTACTTTGCCCTGTGTAATGCTAATTTGTGATATTCATTGTGGTGGGGAGGTTATAGGTTTAAGTTGTGTGTTAAAAGAAAGTGACACTGATATAAACTGTTGTGCAGAGGACGGGTTTGGAAGTTTTTTCCTGCCCCTACTAGTGTTAGGACCACTTAGTCTGCTTTACAGAATGGATCTGTATGGTGTGTGTTCATTGCAGTACTGCTGATTAAAGCTTGTACCCCCGGAGGCATCCTAGAGCCATTCAAATACAGTCCCAACAGGGCAATCAGTTGATCCCACTTGTCTTGCCCAGTGCATAGAACCCTTTGTTTACAATTCTGATCAGAATTAAGGACTGCAAGAATGGTTTGGTACCTGAAAAAGATCACAACAGAGCTGAATGTTCCATGCCCTACTTTATGCCAGTTAACTGGTGATACTCATGTGCATTAAGATACAGTGTCAGACCAACACATCGAGGAACAGCCTTCAAAATTCAGCCAGCCTATAAAGGAACCTATGGTAGTGGTGGGGATTGTTAGGATGTATTGGTAGAACATTCTTGGAGCTCAGTGTATTTCTGATGATGCTGTCACCTAACTTTTTACTACTTCATTATTAGTTGGATATATGTGTTTGAATAAGACCAAATTTGGGAAAAAACACTGCAACAGTTAACGTCAGGTAGTTCCCATTCATTAGGTAGGTAAGGTTATGTTTAAGTGCTTTGCTGAAACTTAGCTTTGGATTCGATGGTATTTCTGAGTGGCTTTGGAGATGGTCTCATTAAAATTTTCATCAGGAATTTTGTTTTAACTAAGCCCAGCAAGCCAGGTATGCTACCTCCATGCAAGATAGTGACAGATGAGTATCAGCTGGCAGAGCAAGGAGAGTTTATTCTAACATGCCCTAGATGTATAATTTAGTTGAGATGCCAGTCTTTAAATACCTTGTAAAATGGAAATGAACAGTCTAATAACAGTAGTAAACCTAAGAAATTTAAAATCTGTCTTACTGGGCTTTTGTAATTAGTTTGGGATTCTGTGGCTAGTAATGGGCAGAGCAGGTCAAATTCATCCCTGTTCCAAGCACGAGCAACCCTGCTGAAGTCAATAATTAAGTTTTCACTTAAACCATTATTGAATTTGGCCTGGAATCTGAAAGGGAAAGAGAACGATGCAGACAGGATGGATTTTGGTCATAGCAGCAGCTGATAGGGGAAGATGGTTGGCAAGTTGGCAAGCTGTAATGAGTTCAGCTGATAGGGCCTGATGCAAAGGCAATTCAAGTCAATAAAAATGAAACAGCTTTGGTTCAGGGGTTGAGGGGTCTGTTTTCATGCTTGATCTTGCTCACAGGTTTTGTTACTGATGTCAAATTTAAGGAGCATGCAAGTGTTGCGTGGAGCTGGTGGTGTATGCAGAGCCTTACAATTTTGACCAGTAATGAGATTTTTAAGGCAGTTCAGATCCTGTTACTGGCCAAACTTTGAAAAACCATTCTGAAGCTGTTCTGCAAAAGTGCTCCCATACAAAGAGAACTGTGTAGCTCTGTGTGAGTGTGATGTTTTCAAATGCCTATAGTAGTGGTGTTTCTGGAAGCTAAAATCTGATTCTGTTTTTATGAAACATTATGTGCCTTCAGCTTTTAGAGAAATTACTCTGCAGTGAGATGTTCCCCAGCTGTGAGGGGCTGGTTTGAGAGAACTTTCAGCAGTGCTGTTTGCCCTCTTACCAGCTTTGGTTGGCCTCAGCCTTTGGCTTCCTTGCAGTTCACTGTCACAGGATAGATGATGTAGAAGGTGGTGGCTGACGCTATTCAAGATGTGTCCCTCTGTCTAGATGAAAATGCAAGAGAATTAGTTAATAACACTTTGTGAAGTGAGATTTCCAAAAGCCTTGAGTTAGGTGACTGACACTTGTTTTCAGTGACTAGTACTGAACCAACTTAAATCCCTCTCCCTGCTCCCTTCCCCTAAGAGCATGAGGGAAGTTAGGCATTTCTCTAAATGATTAGTTGCACTGATGGGGTTTGACATCCCAGTTTCCAACTTTTCAGAGCCCCCACATGCCCAGGGTTACTGCGGCTTTCAGATTCCTGAAAATCCATGTCAGTGAGTTCAATATCTTTTAAAATCCTCAGAATGTCAGAGTGAGTTTACTTCCAGTCTGTTAATACTCTTCCTGTCGGGTATTGCAGAGACCACCTCTGGGTGGCTGGAAGAACTTCTTCCCTGTGGCATACTTTCTTTTCAGCCTGTTGTTGAACTGTTGATGGTTAAAAAGCAATAGGAGAATCTGAATTACTGTCTTCCAGGAGCAAAGCCTATTGTCAGTTTACTGGCCTATAGCTATTACATGACTGTAGGAACCTTGCTCAAGATTTCTATTTGATCCGTGCCAGTTGGACTGAGGTTTCTCAAAGTCTCACTCTAGCCCATATTTTAGGCTAAGTATATATTATAAAAACTCGCACCAAACTCCAAAACCCCGAGCCAAACCCAGTTTCTCCCCCAACCTCAAGATGCCATGCTCCTTGTATTGTAAAAACCCTTACCTTTTCCGAGCTTCATCTTTGGATGCATTTGATATCCCACTGTCCCTTATGGAAAACATACATACTCTTATTGTTCCATATTTCTTCAGATTGACTGATTTAACCCAGCCTTGGCTAAGTTGAGAGCAAGTAGGATGCTGTTTATGGAGGGGGGAGGAACTGTAAAGCTGTGTTTTGCACACTGGCCCCATAGTGATAGCAAATCATCTATCTATTTATCTAGATATGGATATATTAAAAATTGGAAGGAGGTTCTGCAACCTTTAAATCCTTTCATATCACTTTATGTTCCTGCTGTTAAGCTTTTGCTATGTTAATGTCATCCTGGGTTGGTAATACTTACAGCACCTAAATCAATGTTGAGGACATACAGAATATTGAAGGATCAATGCTACTTATTTCAAATGCACTTTAATATTTTGACTGCCTGACCAGAGTTGGGGAAATAACTGTGGTAGAATGATAATGAGAAGTTTAAGTTTTATGATGGTTGGAGTGGACTTTATGGAAGTTGATAAATTTCATCTTGTAGGTTTCAATTTCTCATTCCCTACAGAGAGATGGGGAGAATACATTGATACTGCATTTCAAATTGGCTAGATCAGAAGGAACAGCAGCTAAAATCCATTACAACCCAATTACATCCATCAGCTGAAGCTGTGTGCATTCATTCGTGAACATCAGCATTTAATCCATAAAGAGGAACTAATGAGAAATTTGAAAATGGAATCCATGCATCAGTAACTTTGGAGAGATTTTGCTGGGATTAATGAACTGCCAGAACATTGTCAACACGCTGAAAACCTATTCTCTCTAGGTTTGTTTACTGACCAAAGAAAGATTTTATTTTTTTCCCCATTCTCCCTATTCTTCAGCATGTTTTGTCTTGCAGGTGGTCGCTTTTTTCTTACATTCTTGGTGCAGGAAGTGACATTTTATCCACTTGAAGCGATCAAGCATTTGTTTTGTGTTCTTCTTTCTCTTAGGGACATCTGGCTGGATGTTTGGCTGGCTTCTAGAGTCAGATATACACTGCAGATGAACATCTGCAGTATCTCTGTACCTCTGCAGAAATCTCTTGTACAGAGCTCCAAAAGACAAGGGCATGCAGGCTAGACCAGTTTAGTAGCAGAGAGGGAAAGTCAAGATACCAACAATTATTTTAAAAATAGTACTATACTGTAGAAGACTTGCTGGAAAACTGCAAGAGTTCATTTCTAAGCTCATGATTGTTTCCTTGGTGAAATGCTGTACTAGCTAATGGTTTTTCTGGAGCTACCAGGAGGTATTTGTCCAAAGAGTGTGGATTAAAGGGAGCCCACAGGAAAGCTAATCTCTCTAATGGGAGTTAAAATGTATAGCGATTGCAGAGCTGTGGCTGGGCTGCCATATATAAACAAGGCAGTAAACCATCATTCATGGAGATGGTACATTTAAATGACAGCAAGTGCAGATGACTTTTTTCAGGATGCTCCAGGGTATAATATTGTGATATACTTGTCTATCACTTAGTGACCTAAAACTGTAATTATATTTGGGTTGTAGTTGAAAAGCATATTAATTTCTATTTGGTTTTTACCTGGAGGTGCCTTCAAAACACGTAGGTATTTCAGGATCAATTCCTGAAAGCTTCTCTGAGGTTTTTTTCACACACAGATGCTCTCTATCTGTTAAAAAAGAAATCTCCTTTATATTCTGAGCCTTATTCTCCCTTGCTACCCAAGTGGTCTAGTAAGGTTTGATGGCTTAATATTTATTTCTTATTTATTTTGATAGATCTCTGTCATATTCACCAGCTGGATAAAGTTACTATGCTTAACAGCAATATAGCAATATTTCCTCCCAGGAATCATTCCTTTCTGCATTTAAGCAGCAGAGCTGATCTCCAAGTAGACACATCTGACAGGTAGCTCCACTGAGATCCCCTTTCCAATTGCACTCCTGATGCAGATATGACAGGTTCAGGAAGAGGAGAAGGATGATGGGGTGTGGGCAGGAGAATGGAAAGCAGGAGAGGGAAACAGTGAAAGAAAGACCATACAATGTGCATTATGTGTCAGCATTAAGTGATGAAGGATGGAGAGACCTAAGAAATGAAGAGCAGAGAGCTTGGGTAAGATATCCAGCTAAAAGCTGGCAAATGCAGTATGTGAGGCAAAAATATGAAGGAGAATGGCATGAGGAGGGAAGCTTGAGTGGTTCCCTGTGTGAACTGGGGGAAATTACTGAAACACGATGTGCTTTTGGCATCTGGCTATCTGAACACCTTCCAAATGAGGCCAAAGTAACACCTCTGCAACTCAACCAACTGTACTGCAGAAGAACCCCACTCTCAGTGAGGGTGTTGGGCAGAGATCAGTAGGGTGCTGTACATGGGAACAGTTCAGTTAGGCACAGTGCTGTGCTGGTGTAAGTGGAGTGCTGCTTGTTGAGATGCTATTCTAAGTCCTCCTGCCCTGCTTTACCTAATGTAGATGCCCCAAAGGCTTGGGGTATTTTACTCCTTGTCAACATGCTAAGGATGAGGCAGTACACATCCCAGTTGCTGTTAGCCCTCTGTCCTCTTTGACCTGAGCAAGTGTTTCACACCCAGATACAGTCATTGCAGACCAACAGGCGGCAAATGATAACGTTTGCTTATCAAATGTTACTGACTGCTGCTTTAGAATGAACAGATACTCGTGGTGTTTACAATCCCGCTCTAAGAGCGATTTAAGACCAGTACATATGGCTCACTTGCTGGTACACAATAAAGCCCTGCAATATAATGCTTTGGGACAACAGCTACAAAGAACAAGACAACATAGATGTCAATAAGGGTAAATGTTTCCACAACTGTTTTAGTCAGTTGTGTCAGACTATTCCTAAAATCCCCTGGGGTTTTAGGGACAGAGGTTTCTTCCTTTCCTTCATACTTTTAATGTTTAACAAAATAAAAATGAGGAAAATTGCCCAAACAACTGTTGTCTTGTTCTGTTCAACATATGTGGCCCTCTGACTACCATGGAGTAGTTATGTCTCAGTTGGGGAGCAGCATTCACGAGCAACACAATCCCTTATATTATTGCTTTCTTTTTTACTCCTCCCATTAGGGTGTAAATGACACACCAGATATTCCAGAGCTTTTGGCACGTAGAAGTGGTGGCAGAAGTGTATAATAAAGCAGATAATGGTTAAGGATTAAAGCTAAATCCAGAAACATCTTGCAGGGTTTCCTTGTTGAACAGGGATGCCTTTAGCAGTTATTTGTCAATCAATAAAAACTACACCTTAGAAAGGACCAAGGCAGGTACCTGTTCCACTGGAGTCTCTAGGTGTTGCATGAAGGACACATGGTCACTGTGAATCAATTCTGGTGCAATGATGCTCCCTCAGTTAAGGAGTTATGCCCAGGAAGGCTGTACTCAGATGTGTAAGAGTCTGTATGATGTAAGCATTTAGCCTTTACAATGGAGTCAGGACTGACTTTCCTGCAATCTCTGGGATCACAGGGATTTAAGAGATTTCCTGAATGAATGAGGATGAAGCGAAACCCTTAGTTTGGCTGTGACCTGAGGTGACACTTCTAAAAAGGGAAAGTGTGGTTTGTGCAGTTGAAGGAAGTGGTGTTCATGGCTTAGCTCAATACAACACATGTTATGAGCTGATTCTGATCGCACTAATTTCACTTTTACACCTAAATATAACTACATTGATATTTTTTTTTTTTAGGGAGGTGGGGGGAGAAAAGAATCAACTTGTTTGCAACAACTGAGAAGGAAATTATTTCTACAGGTATGAGTCTTACCTGGGCTATAGATTTGTTGCAGAAGCTGGGCAAATCATTGATTTGCTGATCTCTTGGCGATTCTTTGTGTCCACTTAAGGAAAACTCTGGGTCTATACTATTATCAAATGCTGTTGTTCAGTAGCAGGTTGGTTGAAAAACAATGGATGGCAGGGAAGTTTTAAAGACTCTGAGTAATGCCCAAAGTCAAATACCTTAATCCCCTCTCAGATGTACAGCCTTCCCCCTCAATTTGGCTGTCGAACTGTAGTTCAGTTCGAGCCAAAAAAAGGCACTGCAGGGTGCTGCTGGTCTGAGCTCCCTTGTCTGATCCCTGCTACTTCCCTGCCACACTTCTGTATCTCTGCAAGCACACTGGTATAACCTAGGCATTGTCAAGGATCTTGGGGGGGCATGAAATGATCTTGAATCTAAGAAAGTAATAGTCATTTCAATAATATGTAGGAATGTCCTGTGAAGATGCTTCTACATCTATTTTTTTGCTTGATTTTTTTGCTTTAGAGCGACTGGTCTAATCCACCTGCTGTTTCTGTGACAGAAGGGGGGGGAATTGTTGAAATGTCATCTTCCCAATCAAATTATTGTAACAATTACTCGATTTGGTACCTGTAGCTACAATTATGGTGAGAGTTCATTGCCAGAAGGGCTAAAACAAAAAGATTCTTTGTCAGAGACTCTTATGTTTGCTTAACTTAAGCAGCACAAACAAGGAGGCAAGGTGTTAATATGAGCTGGTCTTTGGCTATGAGTAAGAGCCAAAGGAAAACCTTACAGAGCTGACACATAAAGGTATATCTGCTTCTGTCTTTCAAGCTTCTCTTAAAACAGAAGATGTGTAGAGATGTATTTATATTGCATGCCTGACAGGATCTGACTCCTCACTAGGACTCTCCCTGCAAACTGCATTCCTCTGCCTTCTGGACAGTAAATAACTCTTTTGACAAATACACTGACCATATCTTGGCTGGCTGCTCTCACTAATAAGCACACCAAAGATCTTCTAAATGTGTTTAACCTGCTACTTGTACATGAAATTGGAGATGTGGAATCCAGAATGCTCCAGGCTTGGGGGTGTGTATTGTCTTGCATGACTTGTAGCAGCCCAGAAATGGGATAAGAGAGGAGATTCAATGTCCTATCCAGAACAGATTCCCTAATTCCTTTTCAGCATCACCACCCTGATATACTTGATTACAGGTCATCACTTAATGCTACAAATCATGTATTGTGCTCTAGTAGAAGTAGGCTGAAATACTGGGGGGAATATGTGTGTATGTGGGGAGTGTCTCCCGTGATGTTCCTTGTGCTTGAGGACAGTATTCTTTATTGCTCCTTACTGACTTTAACCAAATAAAATGCAAAATAAAAGGGCAGAATCTTGTAATAAAATCCAGTCTGCTTGGCCAAACACTTGCTTGTTCAAATTTCTGAGTGTATGCTGGTTTTGTCTCAAAGTCATGGTTCTGTCGTAAAAATCCACCATAAATCATATTCTGAGAACAGGTCTTAAATACCTACTGTTTTCTTTTCAAATACCTATTGTTAATCATGGTGACAGCTCTGACACCCATAATATTGCTGAAGTCTTGAATGCTGTGTGTTGCAGAGAGCTGAAAGCTTCATGTAAAAGGGCAATATGTATCTGACATAAAACTGCCACACACTAAGTATGTGTACAGATTAATGTGTAGATTGAGGCTGTAATGTGTACGCTTTTTACACACAGATTGCTCACAGTATGGTATGTAGACATGCACATGAGTGACATGTAGATAAACAGTGGCATACAGAACGCTTTGCATGGAAACCCACACTTCCAGGGCTTAAAGAATTTTAAAGGTTAACAAAAGGAAGTATCACTATGATGCTTTCACCTTGAGGTGAATGGGATGTTGTAACGAGCTGGGTCTGAATCCTGCTCTTGGGTGTTGTGCATGGTGTCACTAAAACAATTCCAATGTAAGATCATGCAGTACTTTCTGATGCCACTTGAACTGTGTGCTGAAAGAGTGATGTGGAGTTAGTTTTACACCCAGACCTGAGATCAAACTGCTCCCTCTGAGATTTCCCTTCAGGCTCGGTGCTGGCTGGAGGTGCAGCCCAACTGGGAACTCTCTCCCCATGCAGAACATAGTCTGGCCCTTGCCAAACTGCAGAAAGCAGATAGCGTGGATGCTTTGGGCTTCTAACAAAGGATGAACCCCCAGTATGTATTTCACACTAATGGATGTCAGCAAACTTTTTAAGTTTGATGGTTGGTTTGTGACACCTGCTGGGCTCCCTCATCCCACCGCTTGCTTAGCTGGCTCTGGCTAAACACTTGGCCCTTTTCTTCCTCCCTTTGAAATCCAGTGGCAGAAAGCAGCTCCAAGCTCTCCTGAAGCTGAACACTTCCAAGTCAATATTTGCTTTCAAAGTTGAGGTAGAGGCAAAGAGAAAGATTCTGACAGTAGTTTGTAAGATAAATTCCCTCTTCAGCTATCCAAACACCAGGGGTTTATTTGTACCTCTGCAAATAAGTTACTAAAAATAAACTGAGTTATGCAGTGTGTAACTTGGGACCTAAGTGATACTTAGATTGTTTGTTTGAATGGATTTGATGACATAGCTCTAGCTCAGGACGTTTTTGGCAGCGGTTTCAGATTACTCCGAATTCTCTCACACGTTATTAAAGGACAACTTGCCAATAGTCTTTGCCTGCTTTGCTGTTCTGGAATTGTGTAGATCTCTCTTCTTGTTCTTTATTGCAGAATCCCCCATATAAGCTGCCACCAGCATCATGAATTCAACTGTACTTTCATTTTCCCACTATTATTTAACTATCTTTCAAATTCTATGGCCTGAAATAAATTGACTTAGCAGACGCACTTCTGTTTTCTGTGACAGGTTTGGCAGTAAACAGGCTATTAGCAATTCATAATGAGTAGCTCCTGTTTGTTTTTCCTCTGTGCTAATTTTGTTCTCTCCTCCTGACATCCTCAGTGTGTCTTGTCCCCTGTCTGCAGACTTGGGGAGCGTGTGATGCCAGGTGACTGTTGGGCTTGGTGCTTTCTACCAGGAACAGCATTCAGATTTGGCAGGATGTGTTTTGATTTTCTGGATGAACGATTCACTTGGAAACAGTGAGTGAGGAAAATATCTTCCTTCTGCTGCTGCTTAATACCACTATGGGAAGAGCATTTTATACTGTCATTGTTCCTGAGGTTGTGTTTTCTGTGGGTTTATTATGAGCCTGAAAGGTGTAGGGGAATGTTGATATCATCTTCTTTCTCTAGAACATAGTATTTTTCATGTACTTAATGCTTCTACTAAGTCCCAATAGCTTGTGTTTAACTTGATGTATCTCAGGGTATGTATCTGATCTAGACTTAAAGCATCAAGAGATGGACAATTCCCTGGTGTCCTTAGTAGTTTATTTCAATTTTTAATAGCGCCTGACATGGGAAAACTAATTTATTTCTGCTTCAATGTGTATGAATCAAGCTTTAATCTTCTCCTACTTGGAAAAGAAGCATGTGAAATTGAGAGTAACTCCATTTCACTCAAAGTTTATGCTTCTGTAAAGTGTGCACGGAAAAGAGCAAATGTTCTTCCTGTGCTCGTCTATACCTTGTGACTGATACTTGGCTGATATTCTCAGAAGTGCCACTGATACTGTCAGTGAGTTGGTAAAGGCAAACAAGTCCATTAGCTTCTTCACTTCTGTATCTGAATGATAATGCTGACCTGCCCCTTCTCCTGTGATGAAACTTCATCTACATAAAGCTCTCTGCTAGATTAAAATCTCACTGTAGTAAGTGTGTGGTTTTGGACATATTTATGTGTGCTTTTGCTAGAGTTAGGAGGCTTTTTAAAATTAAGATAGATAAAGTACATGCCTGCAGGCTACAGGGGTCTGTAGGAAGGCATTCCAAGTGCAAGAGTCATTACAAAAATGTCACGTATCCATTTGAGGACAATGTGGCCCGTTGCATACACACACATCTGGTCTTGTAGCCTTCCCTTGAGGGAGGCACGTGCTCACAGAGACTGCTGTCCTTACAGCTAAACATTTCCTCTGTAGCCAGGTCAAATAGAGTCCAGCTAGTCAAACTTCTACCAGCCCAGCTTAATGACTACCTGGTCCATATCTAGGTTTTGAGCCATCTTCTATCATAACACGCTGAAACGTAGCTCAGAATTGACAGTGGCTTCAAGCAACTGGGCTTCCCAGTTAGGGTGGGCTGGGCACACGCAAGCTGGCAGCTCCTGGGGCTCTGTTCTCATCTTAGAATGCAAGAGGGAACCTGGTATGACCCTGAAAAGCGGTTTTCCTGCTACTTTCCAATTAATACTAATGAGAGTTACAGGTAAGCACAGGCTTATGAACTGTGTAGAATTCAACCCTGAGCTTTTTAAGCACTGCTGTCCTTTGGAAGGAGAAGTGTAGCTGGTGAGCAGCATGTGGCAGCGCTAAAGCAGGTTAGGAATAGAAGCAAGATGCTATTATACTGAACTGGAGTTCCCAGAGCAGTTATGTTTGGCACCATGAATTGTGCTGGGTAGAAAGTTCTCAGATTCTGCAGAAAAAGGCTATTTGAGCATGTAAATAGACTAGATTGACACATCCCTGAATTCAGCCAGTGAAAGGCGAGTGGAGAAATGTTTTCATGGCAAAGGGGGTTCTTTTTGCAGCTTTACTCTGCTTTTTAAGTTCTCCAGCTGGAATTTTACACCACCAATGAGTTAGCAGCAGAAATGCTGCTGCTTGGATGTGTAGCCAGTAGATGGATCCTGTCAGTTAATTAAGTTTCTACATGGTATTAGTCAAGCTTCTGTTCAGAAGCTGTTTGCATGGGCTTGAAACTAAGACTTTCAAGTACAAACTAAGTAATTGCAGGCTCTGATTCCACTTTAGTCCTTGATTTGCTCTGTAGCCTTGGAAACATTAATTCATCTGTAGGGAGTGGGAGGCTGGTGCAGTGGAAGGGGTGGGAAAGTGGGCTCATGCTGAAGAAAACAGGCCAGAATGTGAGAAACCTGGATTTAATTTTTCTAGCTTCTCTCTTTTTGTGTGGCTGTAATCATGACAACCATGGCTGGGAAATAGAGAGATGGTTTGGTTTTTAAAGTCCTGATAACACCTGGAAAGGTGAATATAAGCTACTACTGCCAAAGGAGATGGGTTTCCAGGATCCATCAGATCTTTTTGGGAAGTCTTTGTGGTAGCTAAGAATGGGATGCAAGTGAACAGTGAAAGCAGCTGATGAGAAGGAGGTATTGCAGTATAACACCCCAGGAAATATGAGCTTCATGGAGATGAAAACTTTCAATGTTAAGGACGTACGTAATGAATGCAGTCAAGTGGAACAGCAACATGGCACTGCATAAAATGTCATGTAAATTGATCTGAAAATTACTGGTAGTTAGACTATTCTCTGACAGAATGATTCACACTAATTCACAAAAAAATTTCCTTTCACTGTTAACAGACTTAATGCCCAAGCACAGGGGAAGAGGAGGGAACTTAGCTGGGAAAAGGCAAGATGGTCCTGTAAATGCACCAGCTTTCCCTCTGCTCTAACTCCTGCCTTTGTGCTTGTGTAAAATAGATGATCAGAGGCTGGGTAAGATCCATCATGAGGAGAAATCTCCCAGTCCTGTGGGCAACCTGTGTGCTATACATGGTGGTAAAGCAGGATTTTGTTTTCAAGGAGCTTTCAGGAAACACAGAGTTGACCCATTGTATCTGATAATTAGTGGGTACTTTGATAAAGGATTTAATCTCTGCTACCAAGAAACAGAAATTATATCGTTCAGAGAAGAGCTGGCCAGGTTTAAGTCGAAATCTTTGGGGAGGGAGCCCCACGTCTGAAAAACTTTACTACATATCTCAGTAGAAGTGAAAGGAAAATTGAATTGGAAATGGGAGAGTGACTGTTTTGTTACTTTTGTGGGGGGAAAGATTGGTTATAATTTTACTGTGAAGGAAAATTTTACCATGCAGGTTGGCAATTTTCCTTCCCAGAATACTGTGAAGAAATGAATGTGTTCCAGAGAGAAGGCTTTTTTCCTCTAAGAAAAATCACTTTAATTGGAAAACATTGAGGGGAAGACAGGTTACGATTGTTGTGTTCCCTATGCCCACCCCTCTGCTCCTTTGCACTTCCCTGCTCCACTTAAAATTGAAATTTCTCATTGCTCAGCTTTTCTCTCACCCCAGTCCAAGAGGGTAGCAGAACATTCCTGTGTCTGACACAGCAGGTTAGCTTAGGAAATGAGCCACTCATAAGAGATGATGAAGAGGGGTGGCAGCAAGGACAAGGAGGGGATTGTCCCTCTCTGCTCTGCCCTTGGGAGGCCCCAGCTGCAGTCCTGTGTCCAGAGCTGGGGCCCCAGTACAGGAAAGATGTGGGGCTGTTGGAGAGGGGTCAGAGGAGCCATGAGGATGCTCAGAGGGCTGGAGCAGCTCCCCTATGGAGAGAGGCTGAGGGAGCTGGGCTGGTTCAGCCTGGAGAAGAGAAGGCTGTGGGGGGACCTCATTGCAGCCTTCCAGTGCCTGAAGGGAGCAGAGGAACAGGAGGGCAATCAGCTTGTTAAAGGGCAGAGACTGGCAGGACAAGGGGGATGGGGTGAAGCTGGAGGAGGGAAGGTTTAAATTGGATATTAGGGGGACAATTTTTACAGAGAGAGTGGTGAGGGGCTGGAACAGGTTGCCCAGAGAGGGGGTGGATACCCCATCCTGATCATATCTCCATCTTCTACTTGCAGTCCTGTACTTCACACAGAACAGGCCAAAGCAAATAAATAAATACTCTTTGTTTTTCTGGAAGCTTCAAGACAAATCCATTTCCTAACTTAGTTTGATCTTGAGTCTCTATGGCAAAGCACTCTAATGTGATCCTTTGGATCCCAAACGAGTATTTCATGTGCCTTCAAATTTTTCCTCTTGTGCTCAAATCCTGCAGAAGAACAGTGACAGCCCAGCTCAGCCAGGCTTCAGCTATGTCCTTAAACCTGTGTGCTCTGCGTGGGACTGAGAGAACTTGAAGGAGAGTAGGTTCTCTTCTAAAGTCTTTTGGGATGCAGAAGGAAAACCTTGAAAACTTACTTGAAAACCATTCATAGTTTTTCTACTCTTCTCCCCCCACTTTATTTTGAGAGATATTTTTATCAAGGAAACTAGTTAAAAATAGGATATTTTGCTGATGAAGAGCTTGGAAAGTTCCTGTTTGAGAGAGCAGGCCCCTCCCTAAAGGCATTTATGTTAATAGTTTCCCTGTTTACTGTTACAGACCTGATGCAAAGCATATAGGAACTGGTGGCAGCAGTCTTTCAGTTATAATTAGGTTTTGCATTTCTAATGTGGAGAGGCTGTGAGGAAAGCTTTCATGTTCATCTACGCTGTGAGAGAGGTCACCAGAATTTGTGGGAGTTCAGATGTTCTGCCAATCAGTCCTTGAAATAGCTCCCCAAAAGCAGGGCTGCCAGATCCTGAACTGGGTGCTGCTCTGGTCAGGTGTCACCAGGATGATTGTAGGGAGAACTCACCAGAGTGAGGTTCCTATAAGTGGAGATCAGGCTCAGTTTATGTTTTAATATCTTCCACAGATTTTGCATGACAGGTACATTTGCAGGCCTCCAGAAATAATAATTCTTTCTGCTGACATGCAGCCAGGAGGCTGATAAAGTCAGTAAGAGGAACGTACAATGGGTCCTCTTTGTCTCTGACCTCATTTAAGAGATGTTTCCCCTTTGTTTCCTTTTTTTTAGCATTTCAGCTCTGACAGGTGCAGGTTTGCCAAAAGGAATGTTAATTGCCTATTTACTGCATCCCAGCTTGTTCAATTTACTCACAGATCATTTCCTATTCAGAGCCCAGCAGCAGATTCATTTTCTCTCTCTCTCCTGTTAATCTCTCTACTGTCTGGGCAAATGCCATAGGAACAACACTCCCACCTCCTGAAAAGTCACCACTTTTGCACATTAAAAAGCCCCAACACCCAGTTCTGAATCCCAGAAAGGACAAGGTCATATCCCTGAGAAGATACAACTGTGTGAAGCCACCAAATGTGAGCCACAGGATGAATTGACATTAAAGACCATTAGGAAACTGGGCAGGTTTGAAGAAAAGACTTTCAGCGTTTCTCGAAGCCTAAGACAGCCTCTTACTTTGCTTTCTCCTTGGGAGATAGTTGCTGAATTCTCCTCTTCTATTTAAGCAATGTAGTGGCGCTTGTTAGCATCTGATTGATTTCACCATGTGATAACTTGTTCCAGTTCATTCTTGCTGATACAGAAAGAGGAAAAGACAACTTGAAAGCAGATGTGGGTGTGTGGCCAAGTTTAAATGCCCAGGCAGGACAGGGGGCTGTGTTATGCCTACGAGGGTTCCAGCCCAAGGTCATTTAGCTATTTGTTTCCAATAAATAACCCAGCTCCTTACGTATGTCTTCTGTTTCCACGTGGTGACTTTTAGAAGTATCTCAAAGGAGGGTTTTCTTTTACCTTAGCTCAACAAAGCAGCAGAGCAAAGAAGGTTAGATTGTAAGCTGCTAACCTGGGCAGAGGTGTGATAACTCTTCTAAATCACCAGCTCAAAGCATCTCCTCTGCTTTGAGGAAAGGATATAATTATACCAGTTCATCTGTACTGCTCCACCTTCCAGAACAGTGAAGCAACTGGAAGGAGCTCCTCCCTCAGGAAAAGGCTTATTTTAATCTCTCTATTGCTGTAGTCAAAAATAAAAGACCTGCTTTCTTACCTATGGCTGTTGCTTGAGGGAAGGACTTCATTTGCGCATTGATAAGGGAAAATGTCTAATGAAAGCCATGTGTCGCTTTCTGTTTCCTGGTCTGGGAGGTGACAGCATGCCAACGAGTCTTTGGAGGGTTAAGGTGCTGAATTTGGACTGTGTCAAATAGCTGGTGTGAACTGGCTAAACACCATTTTGCTACAACACTTACTGCCTCTGCTTTGACCTACTCTGTCATTGATGGGTTTCTGCTTCTCAGTAACAACCAGCTGGAAGAGTTCATAGGTGGGGAAAGTTCATGAAATCCATCAAAGGCACTAAAGACGTTTCCTTCTGTTAACCTAAAAATAACTAGGCTTTTCAAACACTAACCAAACAGGTGCAAATTACAACATCTGGCATGTTTGTGGAATAGGAGCCAGAAAGAATCAAACAAGAAACTCTGATGGAGAAAGTAAGAGCATTTGTGTAAGGAAGCTAACTTCCCCCAGTGCTTGGAAGCTATGAAGAAAAACAAACCATAAAAGATGCTGTTTCTAAAAAAGGACTGTACCGTGGTGGTTTGCTTATGCAATACACACGTGTGACTTACTCGTGGTACTTTCTTGAATAAGGAAATTTTTCTCAACTAGGGCCTTGATGTCCATTTTTAAAATCTTATTTGCATATACAAATTTATTGTAGATCTCTTTCCCTGTTCTGCAATAGCTTTGTAGAGACAGGACCCAAAGTACTGTAGGATCACAGCTTGCGTTTATTTGCACTGCCTGTATTTTTCACAGATGGGGCTGTTATGTTCAAGGAATGCTGCTGAGATAAAATATGACCACGAATTAACTCTAGAATTAAATTGATTCTTTGGGTTTGCTGCTTTTTTCCAGTAAGGCTAGGGAATGTTCAATGTGAACTAAAGGACTAGGAAGCAAAAGGGAAGAGGGATTGAAGGTGATACGTCTCAGTACGAATTGGGCAAGTCTGTTGGTAGCTTTCATCTGACTTTTCCAAAGTAATGATACTGTTTAGTTCTTCAAGTTATTAGACTGGTGAAAAACACTTTGTTCTACAGGTACTCTGAGAAAAGTATGTATTTACTTAACTGATTATCAGAGTATTTCCACTTAAATCCTTTCTCTATGGTTAGATTTGATTAGCTACAGTACTCCTTAGATGTACTCCTTTTGTTCAACCCTCCAACCACAACTGCTCTGGGAATTATGCAAGAAGAAATAAAAACACTTTTGCCATGCAGGAATTGCATGTCATCAATATCATGGGCAGAATCCCTTTGTGTTCACATGTATTCATCTCTTTCAACTTGCTCAAGAGCAGTTTCCCTGTATTCAAGATTCTGTGTGTTTGCTGAAGGATCTAGTGCTTACCAAGGGATTTTATCTGGACAGAGTTCTCGGAGCAGGTCAGGATTGGGTTTTTGCTATTCCATAAACCCAGAAACACCTGCATGTGACATGTCAGTGCAAAACAGATAGGAGTGGAATCAGCCCCACAAGCTTGATGCCTTGCAGCAAGAAGATTAATCTGATCAGGCCTTGGCATTGTGTGATTGCTTTGGGCCTGGCAGGCCTCTTTATAACCTTTCCACAAACACAGCGTTTCTGATCAACTTGTCAAAGCTTTGCAAAAGCGTTATTAGCTCTGGATCTTTGTTATCAGGGTCAGGAAGGGCTGCTCCCTCCTGCTCTTGCTTTTGTGCTAGGAATGTGCTTTCCATCCAGCGCTCGCAATACACGCTCCCCTCTGCTGTTTTTATGTGCTTGTTGGGAGTGGAAAAGCTCATATAAACCCTGACACATGCAAACTAGCAATGCCTGCTTTTATCTCCTATATATATGGAATAATTTATGGCTTCCATAACTTCCCTCCATGCTGTGGTTTGGGTTTAACCTTGTTTCTTCACACATGACCACCTTATGCTGGGCTGCAGCCAGGAAACCTGACAGGTAGTGTTGCAGAGCTAATGAAGTTAGTGTTTCAGCTGCACTGGGTGCTCAGGATATAATAGCATTAAGGCATGTTCGATATAAGATGAGTTGTCACTGTTGAGGGGGTTCTGAAGGGAACATGTTTAAATGGTGGCAAGCTCAGGATCGAATTTTCCACGCTGGAAACTTCATTTGGTTTGGACAAAAAGGACAAAAGTGGATCCATAATGAGCTGTATTAATTTAGTAGTAGTTTAACTTCCCCACACCATCACCTCTTGGCTCATCTGACTGATGCCCACTGATACCTGACTTCTGAGACCAGATGTTTCATATAAGGCATAAAAGCAACTAATTGACTCAACTCTAGCATTTTGGAAGCCATCAGATACCCCAAACATGAAGCTTTCTCCAGTTGAGATACTACTTTGAAAGAGTGCTGCAGGTATCATGCCACCTGAGGTAGCAACCCTGCAGTTAAATAAGCCTTTCTGATTTTATTTGTAGCTAAGGACGTGGCTCTAGTATCAACCATCAGATCCAGCATAACAGTGGTGTAAAATTGGCACTCCTTGATCAGATGAGGTGTAACGGTCCTGGAAACCCATATGATCAGGAATGCTGATTATGGGTGTCACGAATGATGTGCCTCAGTGATGGTGAATCACTCAAATCCTTGTGAAGCATTCCTAGAGGGAAGAGTTCCACCGGCCAAATTCTGCCACACTGCTTTGCTGTGTGAGGAACCTTACTGATGTGCCAGTGAGTGGAGTCAGATGGCTTTTTTTTTTCCCCCAAATGGGTCAGGGAATTGTAGATTCCATTAAATCCATTTCCTTTTCTTTTTTCCCCTCCAGAGGAGTGGATCAATTTTGACAGAACTTTTTCCCTATAGCATAAAACCTATACCACAGTTGAAATGCTTTATTTGTCCAACAAACTCTTAGTTTGACTTGATCTATGTGGGTTTGAGCTGCACAGAACTGCCCCCTTCTGCAGCCACTTAGTGCTTGCTTGCTGTAACAAGCTGGAGTTTAACTTATTTTCACTGGCTTTGTGAAAATATTTGGTTTGCTTTGCAATTATAAACAAAGAAGCAGGACAGACAAACATGCCTAGCATAGCTAGAAAGCTGGTGGAAGTCCCACATTGCCTGAATTTTGGTCTTAACTGCTCCTTGTCACTTGCTTCCATCTCCCTAGCTTTTGTTTTCACATTGTTTCCTGTTTCTTTTGGGGTTTTTTTGGTTTATTGGGCTTTTGGGAATCATGATCATGTTAGTGTTTTTCTTGACCAGTTTAATGCTGATCTATGGCAGGTGTTAGGACTTCGTGTTTGTTGAATCAAGAAAAAATAATGTTCTTTAAAACTTTGGAGAATTCCATTAATCTGTGAGTCTAATTGTCTAATTACAGTTAAAAAAAAAAATCCAACTCATGAAAGCCCAAGTTGTAACATAAGCACTCAAGAGCTTAAACATGGGAAATTTTAAAAGTGTTTATGGGATTTGATAGTTTAAACCATGCTAAAAATCAGCAGGATGTATATTAAATGCCCATTGGCTTTTGAAAATTGAACTTACTGCTCATAATGCAACCACTACTCTTCAAAAAAATTCTTGTTTACCCAATTTGGAGGTATAGCAGCCAGCTAATGTATGTGATTACAAAGGAAATCTGAAACACTTTGCTACTCATTATATTCCCATATGTTTCTAACAGTGTCTGGTAAAATCCCCCAACTCCTTTTCACTAGACCATTAGAACCAGTAATGCTGAATCATTTAAATGTTTTTCCCCAAAATGATTCATCTGTCCTGACTTTGAGACTATAAAAGCAATATAAATCCCTATTGTCTGAAAAAAAGAATGAAGTCTATACCTTTCAAATAACTTCATATCCTTCAGCACTGGTAATAAATATTCTTCTCTTTCTATGAAGTATTCTGCACGGTGCCTCTAGCCCTGAATTATTTCTCTCATATATGGAGTATCTCTGGATATGCAAATTAAAAGCAAATTTTTAAGTGTTTCCCTCTTTCTGGTGTGCTTGGTAAATTATATATTATAAGTTTTATGTAGACCAGCCTTACAATAATCAAAGTATTGTGGTTTTTGTAGTATTCTTGTTGATTTGAGCATTAAATCTTCACCTGTTTTCCAAGAATATTGTCTCAGGTCAACTATTCAACTGGTATAAATCAACGTCCACTTCCAAGGACCTGAGTAAAGAATTATCTATAACTTATGGCCTATTTTTAAATCTTATGGAAGGCTTCAATAGCACATAAAGATCCATGATATGCTGAGGGCTTTCTTGTTTTAATTCTAGCTGCCTGAAATCGTTATTCAAAACTTTGTCAGCAGAAAATGGCTTTTTCTTTTACATGGAAACTCAGGCAGGAAAGGGCCTGTTTAAAATTAAAAAATAAGTGACCACTCATGTTCATGTCTGTATTACACCATAAACCCAAATAACCAGTTTTCTAGGTTAAATATCCCTTTGTTGGGGGGGATTCAATAAGAGTTTTATAGTATTTTTGCAAGCTAATGGAGGAAAGCTACTTTTGGGGTGACACTGCAGTGTTTTAAACATCCTGTTTCCTACACAGCTGAATACAGGGCATGAAGAATAGCATGTCAGAAACTGCACAGGGGGAATCTTACCTTGAAAGACCTGAACTAAAATTGATCCAAGACAACAAGATGAATAGCCTGATGCAAACTAGTAGTGCTTTGGGATCTTTAATGACCTCATGTGATCAAGATCATACCCCAGATTTCTTGCCTGAAGCTTTATGGTCCATCAAACCATAAAATCATGCTTGGTAATTGATAGAGTGCTGACTCAAAAGTACAATTGCCACTGACAGGTTCACCCATACTGCTTCCTGCAGCATCAGGCTTTCTTGGGAGTGGTGCTGATCTGATACGATTTCTCTTGGATTGCAAGTTGTGAGTGTAAAAAAAAAAAAGGCAAGTTGTTATATTTTTGGGTCTCTAGTCCAGAAGGTACCCCAACGAATTTATTGGTTTGTTCCACAGGGAAAAGAAAGCTGCACTTCCAGGGTTGTCAGCCTCTGCCAGTGCTCTCAGGGACTCTGCATCAGTAACCAGATCACAGTAACTCAGCCTGACCACTGCTGACACGCGGTGTTGCAATGAGCTATTCTTTCATCCTGAAACAAAGGGGAATTGAATTCTCAACCCAGAAAAAATGGAAACCTTTAAAAATTGGATTTAAACATTCTTTTGTTTGCTTTCTAAATAGTCAGAAAACCTTCTAAAAAAACCAAACCCCAAACCAAACAAAAACTTCCCCAAACTTTATTATTTAACTTTAACCGAGATGCAGCGTGTATTTCCACACGCAGCAATTTTCACATCATCCAACCTCTGCAACGCTCTCTTAATTGAAGACAAAACAACAAAAGGAAACCACAGATCTTATTACCCATCTACCAGTGTTGATTATTGCACTCATACACCCGGACACTGCTTGCTACTGAAATGCTAGTGCTGCACAGCCTGAAGAAAAGGGGCTTGTTAATCCTCTAGCTAGTTATTCTCATTTTTCCCATGTTCTGGTCTTAAGTCTCAAGCAAAAGCCATTATCTTTGTTTACCCAATGCTTCCTCAGCTTGTGTTCTGTTGACTTTGTGGACAATAATGAAGTAGTACATTTAACAAATGAAATTTGGGATATACATCTGAAGGCCCTAAAGGAAAGAAGCTAAATGAGTGAGTGTTTATGCATAACTTCAGTACACTTGTGGCATGAATAGCTTATAGGCTCTGATAGTCCTTTAATAGTTGTTGATGTGGTTCCTGCAGAGTTGAGAAACCAAAAGTCGAAGTGTCAGGGTGTTTAATTTTGTTGGAGCATGCAGGATGTGGCTGCTGAACCACAGAGACTGTTCTTGTATGTCTTTGGTCTTTTCTTTCAGTCAGGATGACTCTTGCTGGATCCTACCTCTGTGATCTGCTTTCTAGAGAGAACTTCGCAATGGAGAAGTCCTGAAATAAATCCCTGCATGTCTTAGGTCTAACTCTGAGCTCTGCCACTGGTCTGCTGTACAGCTCGCTTTGCCTTTCCAAGCTGTTCTGGCTATAAAATGGTAAAATAAAAAGCATTTAACTCTGCTGCAAAACACCTTGAGCTTCATAGAACTATGAATTTTTAATTTTACTTGTATTGCTGTTATTTGGAAAGATTTTAAACTCTCAATCACAGTTCAAAGTCATGATCTCCTGTCATTTTTAGGGGGTGGCTGCAAGCACTGGATTAGTCATGTTTGCACTGTCCAGCACTGACCAGACCTGCACTGATGTTTGTCAAGCTAGAGTGAGAAGGAAGAGATGCTGAGCTTATCAGCATGCTGGCAACATTTCCTGGGAGTTCTGAAGGCTTTTCTATAAAACTGAAAATCTAATTATCACTTGTACCTTGGGGGGGGGAAGGTAAACTCCATTCAGCAGTCATTTGGAGCAGGCATTTGAAGCAGGGCGTACTGCTGGAAGCTGTCCTGTGAAAAGCACGTGATAGGAAGGGGTTCTGCTGCACCTTGCTCCTCGTTACCTTTTGCTGCTTATGATTTGATGAACCACCATCATTCTCCCTCTTGTTAGGGGAGAGCTTGCCAAATGCTTGAAGCCAGAGCCTTGAAAGAGATCTGCGCTGCTCGCTTATGTAACGTCAAATCTGCTTGCACAGTGAGAAAGCCTATTAAATATTTAAACCCTGTCCTTTCCTCAAAAGCAGAGCAGCAAAGATGATTTTCCATGGAATTTAACATTAAACTCTGGCAATTTGTACAGCTGTACATATAAATAGTTCGCACATCATCTCCAGAGGCAAAGGTCACCGTGCTTCATACATTTCAATACTGTGTAAGTTACATAGCAACAACCTTCCCATTTCTGTTTCCATGTTATTTATTGAAAGGGACTTCAGAATTGGGATGAAGTACCGTCACTTTTTGAACGATGAATGAATGGAAGTTGATTGTAATATTTGTCCTTAATCGCTTAATTTTTGTCTCTTCATGGAACAAGATAGATAATAACAGTCCATCAGCAATGGGGACTGGGTGGCACAAAGCTTTTTCAAGGAAAGAAATCAGAACAGACAACTGCCTGATTTCACTTAATGCAATTTGTTCCATGACTGATCTTCAGACCCCTGCTTCATTACCTTATACAAACTTAAACCTGTTTTCCGAGAAGGAAAAGATTCTTATTTGCAATTAGAATTACCCAATTACACACCACTCATGAAAACACCACGCATATTTAGCTCCAACAGATGAAAGCTGACTTCTTAAATGCCAGAGATATATTTCTTCAAATAATAAACCCTTAGGAGTTAATATTGTGCAAGCAGTCTGTACAAACAAAGCACAAGTATCTCCGGATTAGTTCTCACTCCCTGTACCTCAACAGCTCAGTAATGTTATTAATTTCAGTGCAAATTCCCTAGGGCAGAAATTGATTTGCTGAAGGGCTGCTGAAAAAGAAAGGCAAGGTGGTTTTTTCTTTCAGATGTATTGAGGAGATCTGATCCTTCACTGCTGGCCAGGGGTTGAGCTGGAGAAGGTCAGTTCCTCTCAGTCACTGCTGTGCTGTGCATCCTTTGTACACTCCTAACGCAATCAGGCTTCCAAGTATTTGGGGGGACCTCATTGCAGCCTTCCAGTCCCTGAAGGGAGCAGAGAAACAGGAGGGGAATCAACTTTTTTAAAGGGTAAACAATATCAGGACAAGGGGGGTGGATGAAAGCTAAAGGAGAGGAGGTTTAAATTAGATATTAGGGGGAAGTTCTTTGCAGAGAGAGTGGTGAGGGGCTGGAACAGGCTGCCCAGAGAGGGGGTGGGTGCCCCATCCCTGGAGGTGTTCAAGGCCAGGTTGGATGGGGCCCTGGGCAACCTTGTGTAGCTCCAGGCCTGGAGGTTGGTGGCCCTGGCTGTGGCAGTTGGAGCTCTGTGACCCTTGGGGTCCCTTCCAACCCAGACCAGTCTATGATTCTATTACAGAATAACACTTTGTGTCTTCTCCACTTGCATCTACGATCTACCTTGGCTGTATTTTAAATATAAAATTTATATCAAACAGCCTTTTTTCCATATCGTCAGACTTCTGCATTCACTTTAGGAGCTAATATTTCCCTATTTCACTCTTGTACATTTTATGTACTTAGTTATCATTGGGTAGAAGTACGCTAATTGACTCGCTGGTAATTCAAATGCCTCCTGCTGTGGATGCATCAGAGGGAATTGGTTGTTTTTGCTGGCTCTCCAACTTGTTAATTGAGTAGCTATTCAATTATAGGTAATATACTTTTATTGCTAATAAGATATTCTGGTATCAACAACATCCCCGATTCTGAAATTAAATTTGCAGGAATTATAAGAAACTTGAAGCTGCGTGGCAAAAGGCTTCAAAAATTTGCCTTACATATAAATGTTTCCATCAACCCCAGCTGCAGAGAAAAGAGCATCAATAAAATTCTTATCAGAGTGATTTTACTGTTTATTTACTCTCACCTGTGATTGTTTCAACAGGGATATTTGTAAGAAGGCAAACTTGTATCAGGCTAAAGAAGTCATTCTTAACGCAGATTATCAAACACAATACCTAAAACATAGTTAATACTGCTCTTAATGAGCTAATTTGCCAAGATTACATTCTTTTTTTATGCATCAGTTCACAAGCTCATCTTGAGCTCTGGTATTAGCTTGCTTAAGTTATTGAAGAATATTTCTGGTAAATAAATATCAGTTCTCTTGTTATTAATTTCCAAAGCAACAGTAGTACCCAGAAGCCTGAATGGAGTCATGGTGGTGTGTGTGATGCTGATAGATAGCCAGCTCTCAGGCTCTGGGGAGACCTTTTAGCACCTTCCAGTCCCTGAAGGGGCCAACAAGGAAGCTGGGAAGGGACTTTTTAGGAGGGCCTGGAGTGACAGGATGAGGGGTGGAATGGTTTTAAATTGGAAGGGGGTAGATTTAGATTGGATATTAGGAAGAAATTCTTTGCTCTGAGGGTGGAGAGGCCCTGGCACAGGGTGCCCAGGGAAGGTGGTGGATGCTCCCTCCCTGGAGGTGTTCAAGGTCAGGTTGGCTGGAGCCTTGAGCAGCCTGGAGGTGTTCCTGTCCATGGCAGGGGGTTAGGACTTGGTGATATTTGGGGTCTCTTCCAGCTTTAACCATTCTGTGATTCTATGATACTGTAGTTTACTTTATAAACTCCATTGTCTTGAGTGGTGTGACACACTTGCATGTGCTCTGCAGGCATGCATTCAAGTTTGTGTCATATCTCTGCATTTCCCTTAGAAGCATGTTCATATCTGCATGAGAAATAATTCCTGGCTCCTCCATCAGATGAAGCCACAGGCTACTGTTTTCTTTTCTCATTACAGGCTTTGGCACAGACACTGCATCTACATTTTAATGCCCAAACATATTCCCTGAAATATTCCAGAGTACTTTACTATTCTGACCTTTCATCATTTTGTATTTTGATTGGGATGGCCATTCCACCCTGCTCTGTCTCTCATTGGAGCTGTAAAACAGTGAAATGAGTAAAATGACTATAGCAAGTCACAATACCGAATACTGAAAAGGTCAGCTTGGCCCCATCTCTCCTGTGTATGGAGTATGTGGCACCCAAAGTATTCAGTACTGTGTTTCTTTGTGAAACTCTGTCGATGTGTGATGTGGTTTAGCTAAAGTCAAGGATGTGAAATGGTAAAGCCATTTTTAACATGTTTTATTTGGGGTTTGAAGCTTCCAAGAGGCTAAAAACTAGTAAGATCTTGCATGTTAATGTCCAGTGTTACTTCAGTGGTTGAAACAAGAACTGGACTCTTCTTCAGAATCTTAAATGGATAGCTGTCTTAACTCCAGCTCCAGGGATGTATTTAAAGAGCAACTCTAGGCTGTTCTCACTCCCTGGGATCTTATGAGTGAGTTTTTAATTTTCAGCAAACCTTTGCAGTTCACCTTTAAATTGAATTTTCTCTTGAGTGGAAAAGAACTTTGTTTCTTTTCTAATTTTTCTCTAGTGAAAGAACCTCAGCAGCTTCCCATGGGAAAGTATTCCATGAACTTAATGAACTCATCTTCTAGAGATCTTCCCGTCTTTATTGTTTACTACAAAGCTTTCCCTCTGTTGTGACTTTGTGCTACATCCACACAGATCTTACTAATTGTTCCTTGTTTACAAGTGTATTCAGTAGGATTTAAGGATGCAATATAAGTTAAGCATGGGTACAGTCAGATTTAGGCTTCTAATTACTTAAATCTTCTTTGTAGATGGGCTTTAGGAGATGTGGAAGTTGTGTGTATGTCTTCTAAGGGCTTTGTGTGTATCTTTTCAGAAGCATAGAAGTGTGATTTGCTTCACCTAAACCTGACTTATGGATCTTTCTGGAAAAAAATGAAGCAATTGTCAGTGTTCACCAGTAAATTCTGACTCTGAATCAGCCTCCTTGGAAATAATTCACATGGTGAGAGGGAAGAAATTAGAATTAATCCACAGTCTACAGTGCAGCACAACCTACCTACCTTCCTTCCTCTTAAAATAGGCTTCTCTCTGTCTTCTGGAGTCTCCAAAACTGCTTCATGAGTACAGGAGTCAGACCCGAGTGGCAAATCAATGCAGAGCTAAACTCACACTTGCCTATTTCCATTTCCACCTAAGCAAGTTCGTGCTTTGTTGCTTGATTTCAAATGCCAGTGTATTATCTATTTGCGCCTCTTCATTCTTTCCCCCAAAGGCAAAAGATGTTCAGAGCAACAACAAAAGGGAAGAGAAGTATGAAAAGATTAGTTTGATCAAAGGAACATCATGTCACACCAGAAGATTGATTTTCCTTTCCTCCTGGACTGCCATGCCCCTTCCCTCTGTGCTGGCCGCAAGGCTGCTGCAGAGTTCGCTTCCTTGTGTCTCTCCATGCCTCACATGGATGTCTTTTGATTATGACTCGTCTCCTTTTAATATCACACAAACAAGGCTCTGTCATGTCCCAGGTGCTGCCTGACCTATTTGTTCAGTGATGGAAAGGATAGAGAGTTGTTCAGTTATCTCACTTACCTTGCAGGTAAGAGTCTTGGGACAGGGCATTGCCTCTCTCTCTGCTGTCCTCTATTGCTAAGAAAGAGCTGCAGATGCTAAAAAGAACAATCTTAATGCTTAAAGACCAACCAGGGCAAGGCTTGGATGTCTTTTTTTATTTACACTACCCTATCTTAATGTCTGATTAGACACTGCAGAGCGCAGGCTGGGGTTTTGATGGACAGAGAGAAACATAAAGCAATAATATCGTAACATTTGGTATCAAATCACTTTTTGTTTAATGGGGATAAGGAAACAATCCAATTGTAATAATGCCAGATCACTCTGCCTAAATGAAATGGGAACAGGAGATGAGAGGCTGGTAAAAAGTGTTGCATGCCAGCAGGAAAACAGGTTTTAATCCTGTAAATCAGAAAAGGAAATTGCTAAGGCTATATCTCATACGATTAAGCCAATTTAAGCCTGACTATTAGGGGAAAAAGATTACTCATAAACTGTGGCATTTCAGCGTGGAGTTTTGTGATAGTGCTGGATTCACACACAAGCTCTGTCTGCAGAGAACTGTCTTTCGATAAGCGTGTATCCAGGGCTGCTGGAAGCAACTGTAGTTCCATGATATTTCAATGCTTACTGTACACAAGGGACACGTTGCTCCAATGTTCACATAGAGCCAACCTGCCTCATGTAATATCAGGATTTGAGCTATCAGAGTTCATCCCTCTTTCAATTACCACCTAGAAAGAATAAGTCTTTAGGATGCAAAAGTGAGGGAAGGTACCTCACAAGCCAGTCCAGAAGCACATTTTCCAATATATCATCTGACTTATTTCCTTTTCTTCATGAATAATGAAAGGTTAAATCTCCAGCTCACCAGCTGCTCCTAGGGCAGCTCCAGATGGTTGACGTGTTACATTTTGACTCTGGATTTCAGGCTGAGGTCCCGGTGCAGTCTTCACTTCTCCAGGCTGACCCAGCCCAGCTCCCTCAGCCTCTCTCCGTAGGGAAGCTGCTCCAGCCCTCTGATCATCTTCGTGGCTCCTCTGAACCCTCTCCAACAGTCCCACATCTTTCTTGTATTGGGGCCCCAGCTCTGGACACAGGACTCCAGCTGGGGCCTCACGAGAAGTTTGAGACAGAAGGCATGGTTAATTGAACAGCTAGAATGGATCGGGGGGAGCAGTAGAAAGCTGATGGGCTGGCTATTGACCAGTGGGTGCTTGAGGCCCTGTGGATCAGAGGTTATAAAATGTTGGGGAGGCTGGCAAAGAGTGGGCTTCCAAGAGCCTTTTGTGTCCTGCCGCACTCTGACAACGGAGCTGGAGAGCACGGGGAGATGGGTCGTGGGTCTTTCTAGAGTGGGTGGTTGTGATTGTTCAAGCAGTGCTGGCCAGTGTGTTACTAGAAGACCTTTCTTTCTCTTTTTTCATATTCATCTTGTTTTCTCCTGTGCCTGTCAGCTGCTGCAAGCTGCTGCCATAACCAGGAGCCGTATTTACATGATCCCTGAGTAGCCTTTCTCTGAGAAAGCTTTAGCTGAGAAGAAAAGGGGGGGGAGGAGGAGTTGCAGCTATTTGTGAGCTGCCTTTGCAATATGCTCCACAGCTTGAACACCTCAAGTATAACAGATGAATTTTCAATCTTTAAAAGCAAACATTCTATAGAGCAATATGGCTTCCATTATCAACCTGGCAATGTGGTACAGGTGGGGATTTCTTCTTTTTAGTTTGGGCTGCTGGATAATATAAACAGGCATTCTTATTAAAAAAAAAAAGAAGGAAAAAAAGAGGAAGAATAAATTGTATAGGTGATTTTAACAGATTGATTTTATCAGCCCTCCACTGGAGCTTTGATAGCTCTCTGAGTGGCTGCACTACAGGGAACACTGGGAAGAGATTGAGTAGCAACAGTTTGGTTTCCTAGAGCAATCAAATGAAAGCTCTGAATGACCTGATATAAAAAAAAACAAAACCCAATAGATGCAAACACAAAAACGTCTGTTAAATTGTTGTTGCAAAGATTAGAAAAGTTCAAAGTTTTTAAAAATTGCAGTTTTCTGTGTTGTTTTGTCATGATACACTATGGAGAGTAAAATGGAATAGCAGATGCAGACCCTTTTGTGATGCAGATGGTGTAATCCAGGACTAAATGTGAATAAACAGCACTTGTTAAAAGAGCCTTTTGCTGCTTTCCTGCAGTCTATTCTGAAAAAAATAATACAATATGTAGCAATATTTCATATACTCCTCTGAAACTTTTAAAGCATTTTACAGTGTAGGAGAAGTGTTATTATCTGCGTAGTGATGATGGGGAAGCTTAGAAACAGATCCTGAAACTGCCTGATACCATCTTTTTCATCTGTTTAAAGCAAGTGCAGCTGTTAGTATCTCTTGCTTGTGAAGCGGCATTAGACTGGCCCAAAGATGCCAACCTATGTGATAAACTGGGAAAGAATCCGATAAAAACCTTGGTCAATTCACCCTGCTAGTCAGTATAGGATTTGCTGTGTATTTCATTGCAATCCCAGTTATTCCTGCATGCCTTCTGTACTTATTTCTTGGTTCAATCCACAGAGATGATGAACCCAGTTACAGGGTGCCCTAAACTGAATCTGTTTATACATTCTTAAGCTTAGTGCCAAGTTTTTACTGTGTCATCTGATTCATTACTGAAGTTTTCTTTTAAGAGAGACTGTACTCCATCTGATCTTACTTAAGCTGTTCTAAGTTAAACTGATGTGATTTTTTTTTTTTTCATTGTAACTGCAAGGCTGAGATCCAAGGAATAGGAATTTAGAAGTAAAACTGTGTATCCAGGGCTATGTGAACACTGTTTGACACTGTCATTTTGTAAGCAAGCAGTAGGTTCCTCTATGAATGCTGGATTTTTTTAGAAAAATCCCAGTTACGGCTGTCTAGTGTTGTTCAGTGTTGTTAGGTTTCTAATTCACTTCAAAATAAATCCCATCTTTTGGTTTAGAAATTCAGAGGCGTGTGTACTCTGTCAGGGTCTTTCCTGATGGAGATTAGTGACCACGTTGAATTTCATGTTCTGATTCAGAGTCAGTTCAATTAAGGGTCATCCCAAGGGGTTCTGAGTGGAAGAACTTAAAAGGCTAATACTTGTTCCCATGCCACCTGGCCTGCAGCAAAATCATCTGTCCTTCTTTCCTTTTGGCTTTCTGCATCTCAAGGTGAGAATAAAGCTAAACAAAGTACAGGAAATTTCTAGCTGAAATGGTCAAGCTTGTGCAATATTTCAGCTTTAGAGAAATTTGTTTCACTGAAAATATGTTGGCTTCTAGAACATCTGGAGCTTAGAGCCCCCGGTGTGAGGATCTGTACACACACATAACTAAGGGATAGTCCATGTTTAAAGGGCTAAATAGTCTAAAGTACACCCCAGGGAAAAACAAATGCAGGTAGGAAACATAGTGCCTGATAAGATGTCCATCAGCTTAGACTGTAAATGAACTGGCAGAGTTGACATATTTCCTGATGAGGTTTCATGATTGCTGTGGTTCCCATCCCCCTGATTGGTACTGAGGTATGGATTGCAATATTAGTAACTTGGAAGCAGCTTTTCAGGTTACAAATTCCAAGTGAGGAACAAGTCAACAGTCCCCTGGAGGGTATTTGTTGTTGTGCTGGCTGAACAATTAGCTTCCCTTTAGAAGGCAGTCTACCAAAGCTTGTACTATTTGTTTATCACTATGAAGAACAGCAATTATCAGCATCATTGAGATTAATATTAGTCTTAAGAGTATCTTGTTTTTCTTTAAGTTAGCATAAAATTATTGAAAATTACATTTTAAAAATATTATTTTTTTGCATATAAAGCTCTGTTATATCCAATTATAAATAATAACCAATATTCCATGGAGCCCTTGATAACAGCTCCTGTTAGGCCTGAAGAGCAGTCAAGCAAAAAGTACATTGTAATAAGGTCACAAATGCTGTAAATTACTGGGTTCTCATCCTTGCATACATCTCACAGTGGGCCAAGAGGGTTTCACTTCATTAAATGTGAGAAGTCACAACTCATACTAAATCACACCACGGCATCTGAATCATTAAATAGAGAACGTAAGAATTGCACCACGTAGAGATGTGCTTCTCCTTTCTTGTTAACCTCTTATTTGCTGTTGGCACATCTTCCTCTGACTCGTGTGCCTTTCGAAGTAACAGCCCCAACAGGGGTGAACTTTGCTTGCCTGGCCATAGTAGACTGGGAGTGATACGCTGGAAGAAGATGAAGCCAAAGCATCTTTGCAGCAGGGTGGAGGGCTCAGCAGTCTGGAAAGGCTTGACCAGCCTGGGCTGGGTTTTTTTTAAATGTTTAACTGAAATGAATACCTCTACTGCTTAGTTGTTGCTGGTCTGGTTTTGTTCCTGTGTCTGCATTGCACAGCCTGTGTGTTAGGCTGGCTTAGAGCCTCACAAAAGTCTCTGGAGCACTGCTGTGTGGGCAGCAGTTGGGGAAGCAGCAGCTGGAGCTGGTGAGCACAGGAGTTCACTTGCTGTGGATGCCCCCAGATCTACTTCTGGCCACAGGCAAATGACCTCACTTTTCTGTGCCTTCATCTTTGCCTTTTATCCATTCTATATTTGCATTTTGCAGCTTTTGGGGTGGAGAAAAATTCTTATTATGTGCTCACACAGCCCCTACCCAGGGTAAAAACCTCAGCAAACTTCAGGATCCCAGTGCTGCCAGAATATCAATAGCAACTGCTTAAATCTCAAGGTGCCAAACCTCTTGAGTACCCATTATCTTGAATGAGTTTTGTGAGAGCCCAGCGGAGGGAAAGTGCAAGGCCAGTGCTCTTCTCATGCTGCTGTTTGAGAGAGGATTGTGCTTCGATGATACTCCCTACGCTGGGGTCTTAATGCTGGGATTTAGAAGCCAGAAGCAACGCTGCTCTTTGGCAGGAGAGCCTTTGCCTTCCATCATATTTGGAAAGCTCGGTCTGTTGCAGCCTTCAAAATTAAATTAAAGGCTCCTCTTGCCTGCTGCTGCATTCAACTTCTCTTGAATATTTATAGATGAATCTGTAAAACTTCCAGAGGCCTCCACTGAAGGGCAGCCACAGCGTAAATGCATCCGAGTACCAGTATGCAGCTGACAGTGCTGTGGCTCTGACCTTTGCGTCACACCTTGCTATCTTTTTCTTAGAGCCTGATTAAAATTATTTGGCTTTATATACGTGTTCCCTGAAGGTTTACAGCTCTCTGTAAATGATGGAAGTGAAAAACCTGATTTTATGTTTTTAAATTGACCATTACAGGAGCCATAAGCATAGAAAACCTCCCTGTTCTTTGTAATCATTGTTACTACAGTTGTTTCTGTTATTGTGGTACCTGCAGGAGAGAAACAGGACTGTAGCAGTGGGGGGAGTGTGTGTGCTTGGTGAGAGCATCCCAGTCACTGAAGCTCTGGAAAAGAGTTGAAGGGTTGCCTTTTCTAAGAAGGGGAAGCTGAGGCACAGTGTGTAACTGGCTGATGTTGTAGTTTGTTGGCTTTGGGACAACCCCTTGTTTCACACTGTCTGTGAGTCTGCATCATATCCTAGAAATGTATGTGGAGTCTAGACATTCAGGTTGAATATCTTCATAACAGAACAAGTCCGTGGATTTTTTTTTAAAGCCAGAAGTAACTTCTAACAAAGAATCTACTGTGCACAAAAAGCAGGAATTACTTTAGAGATGCAGTGTTTGTGCTCAAAATTTACAAGTAGCACTGGCATCATGTGCCAAAGATTAAATATCAGCATTTAATAAAAAAAAGGAGGGGGGAGGTGTATTTCTCACCTGAATTATTCTGCCTTCACCTTTCAGCTCTTACTACTCCTTATGTCTTTCCACTGCAATCGTATTTCTGTGCTCCACGCTGGTACTTCGAGTGTTCTCAAGTCATCCCTTAGCTGCTTTGTCAGAAGCTAAACCTTCTCTTTGAGCTCAAACTTTAAAGAAAGTATAAAAGCATAGTTTGGTGAATAGGCTCAGTGAGTTACTTGTTGTTTTAATAGTCATTTTGAATTTTGTTCCCATTGAGAAGAAAATACAAAGAAGAGGAGGGAAAAATTATTAACAATCCAAACTTTGATTTTTGACTCATAAATCCTGTGTGGTTGGAACAGAGAAAACAGAGAGAAAACTAGGTGATAGGATTCATCAAGTTTTGCTGACTTTGATAATAAAAGCTGCCACCCTAAAAAATAAAACCCATTCAGTATGCACAGGGAATAAAAATATGAACTCATCTTGGCTAATGGCTCTGAGAAGCGATATAAAGATCTGCATAGATTAGTTTGAATCTTAAAAAAAGAGAGATGCTTCCAATTTACATAAAATGTTAATAGTAATCTTAGGGGTAAGAGATTTACTTTGAAACATAGGGATCATTACAGGGAATTGTTCAAGTGGAGTCTCTGTCCTTGAATGTTTGCTTTGGAGTTCCATTAAACAGGCATGATGATACCTTTGCACTTCAGCTCTGCTGAGCTCAGCTGATGTGTGCATCACCAGGGCCCAGCAAAGCTGCCTCTCTGTGTGGAACTCTCCTGCGTTACGAAGCCAATGTGTGTGGGTAGAAGGAGGTGTGGAGAAGTATGGGGGGATGAACCCGTTCTCTAGAGATCTCTCAACTTCAATTTTTCAACTTCTCTTTGCCTACCCAGGGCAAAGCTGTTTCCCTTGCAGGCACCTTCCCTCCTGCAGCAGCCCACCAGCTGTCCTAACCACACTGAGAGGAATCTGTCTCTGGAGAAAGCAAAGCTGGGATTTAACCCTGTGCTTGCCTGAGATTGTGCCCAATTCCTGCCCGAGTCCCCTCGGACTTCACCAGCCAGAACTCATTCACATGTGACATTAGAGACGTGCTGGGAGGTATCAATATGCAATTCAGATTTGCTCTGTGAGGCAGGGTGTGTTTCCCCATCATCCTAAAGATTCAATCCTGACACCTTTCTAACGTTCCTCTTGTGCTGGCTTGCCATCGTTCTGCTTTCTCCCCCAAGCAGCTTTGGTGAACTGGATGCTTGTTTGTTAATTACCCTTTTTCTTGTCTTGCCGTGTAGGTCTTGTTATTATTATTAATGCTTTAACAATCGTTTACTGGAGAAGTTTCCTCCTTCCACCTCTTGCAAACACAAACACATTTTTATCAACACAGCTAACATGATTGCAGTTCTGCTGTTATGTTTTATTTATTTCCATATAGGTTTGATTCTATTGCAGTTTCTCATTTTTGCCTGATGTATTATTCATGATTTATACAATATTGGAGCTTATGTAGGACACCCTCATTTTATTAGCTGTGCTATAATTTTCTGGGGTGTATAAAAGTGAAGCACAGGAGGCTCTTTTTTCTCCTTCCACATCTCCTTGTGTGTGCTGTTTTCAGGAAAACAATAGCAATGGTATTTGGTTAAAACAATTACTGGTTTTACTTTTAACACCTCAGTGACTGAAATGGGATTGCAACGCAGGACACCTTTACTTACTGGGAGGTACTTAGGGAAGCCATAGTTATTACTATCAACATTAGTTTGGTTGTAGAAGTGTGCAGGCATCCTTGCCAAGACTGAAATAATATAGTGTCTGGTTTTGTATGTACATGGGGCCCTTCTAGCTCAAGCCAGCAAGTCCAACTAAAGCTCTCCAATTATATCAGTTGCGTAGGTATGGGAAAAAGCCATGGGATCTAAGGGCTTACATTTTCATGAGTGTTTAAGACACAATTCTGCAGTACAAATACAAAGTCGTGTAGCTTTAAGTTACTCCAAGCTTGTTTGGAAACTGTTTCTCATTTGATTTGTTTAGACACATGGGAATCTGAAGTTGAGAGGCAAACTGAGCCAGTAGGTTCATTTGTAACTGCAGACAGTTGTCTCTCCAATCCATAATTAAACCAAGCTGTCTTTGAGCTCTCACAAGTTAAAATTATAAATTACACAACAAACAGAAGGAAAAGATAGAGGGATAGATAGGCTATGGTAATACATTTGATTTGTTTTCTTAAGGAGTCATTCCAGTTCATCAACTGATAAGCTGCTGTCAGCAAGTGATTCTGGAGTCACTGCAGCACAGGTGAAATGCTGTCACCCTAAATCATAATACTGCATAATCCGGTGTGCTGACAACCCCAGGAACACTGCAGGATTAGATGGAAAGGGCTGGATGCTAATTTGCCAGAACAGATGAGGCAGGAGCCTGAAATCCTATCCCACGTATTACATTTATTTACTGTATTTAATACAGAACTGTATAATTTGTGACAGCTATTTTTAGTGATTGTCACAGAAGGTGTGAACATCCTTTTTTTGCTTCCCAAGTTTTACACCCGGACAAAACGCTGAGTTTGGTGTTAGGAACAGAAGATGAAATCCCAGGGCTCATCTGGATAAGGGGGGTGAGGAGAGTAAAGCAGGGGGAAGGAAGTTAATTGCAATGAGAAATCTACCAGGAAATCTCAGTGATTCATTCAGCCATAAACACAAAAGCAAGGAGCTTTCATTTAAATAACAAGGACATAAAACCGGTGGAAAGCTTTAAGTCAAGGTGGTTATATTTAAACATTACCACTGGAGAACTGATTAGTCTGCCTGAGCCCTCTTTTAAGAGTCAGGGATCTGGTCTCACATGCCATGAAGTGTGTGGAGCTCCTCAGAAGTGCTCCTGGCTGGCACTGCTTGGTAACTGTGAGTGCCCTGAACTCTACCAAGAGGTTGCAAGAGCTCCTGGGTTTCCTGCCAAGGCTTTGCAGTGCTACAGATGGAAAGCTCTGATGAAAAAGCACCGATTAATCTGCATCTGTTTAAAGCAGAACTGCCTTTATCTGTGCAGGAGCTCCAGGACACAGCTCCCCATCACCTGTTGGGAGGTAAGATGCTGTGTGGAGAGGCAAGGGCTTGGGTCTGCTTAAAGCAGAACTGCCTTTATCTGTGCAGGAGCTCCAGGACACAGCTCCCCATCACCTGTTGGGAGGTAAGATGCTGTGTGGAGAGGCAAGGGCTTGGGTCTGCTTAAAGCAGAACTGCCTTTATCTGTGCAGGAGCTCCAGGACACAGCTCCCCATCACCTGTTGGGAGGTAAGATGCTGTGTGGAGAGGCAAGGGCTTGGGTCTGCTCTGCTGCACCACAGTTTGGCTCTTTCTCTTCTGTATTCTGTCCTACCATGGTTCCCTGCATCAGTGAGGTTTGATTACACCTTTCCTCTTGTGATAATTTTTAATGTCTTTGGAATGCAGGATGGTAAAATGTGTTCTAAATTCTTGCTTCCTTTTATGATTGCTTAATATCTGCTTGTTTCCTCACCTTCCAAATCCTTGGGAAAGTCTAGGTGACCCTGCTGTGCTCCTGTGGCTGGACGGGCAGGGACAGTAAGTGAGCTGGCACAAATACTTGGGTGGTGAAAAGAAGCTGGTAATGGATAGCTGTGGACTGAGTTTTCTCATTTTCAATTAGTCTGACTTTTATTTTCCTAATAATTTTTGGCATTATTGATATTTACCTTTTTATGGCTCACTTGCAACTGTTCTCTCTCTGACCATATGTTAAAGAAGCCTTAATACCCTACTTTCTAAATTAATCTCTTTCACTATACATAGCACTTCTATAACTGACTGCAAGCTTCTGCAGTCTGGTGTAGACACATCACAGTCAGTTCGTTTTCTAGTCTTCCTAGTTCCAATTCTTTCTAGTCACTGTGAAAGACACTGGGGGGAAAGCCAAGACATCACTCTAAACTCCAGCACATTTAAACCATTCCTGTACTATGATACTTTTCCCTTCCCACAGACTATTACTGCTAGAGCAATGTTTGCTCACAGTGCTCTTCTATCAGATGTTAACTCCCACCCTGACAGCTCTCCCCTCAGTTCTAGATCACAGAACAAGGTATCCATCTCCTATTATTGGTAAACATATTGCATCTAAGTGGCTCTGTCTCCACGTGTGCCAAGGTGAGAACATTTTCCCACCCTACAACCAGTATAAAACTTTATGGTATTATTGACTTGAGCACATCTCAGCCAGACCTTGGTGTTACTGATTTAATATCTCTCTCTTCTTCTCCCTCTCCTCTTTATTCTGCCCTATTGTTAATTCTTATTTTATTAGAACTGCTGGTGCTCTGAGCTTTTTATTGCATTAGTACAAACATATTCCTATGAGCTTGGTACCATAAATTATCTGCTGACCATTCCCATGTTGAATGGCAAGATAATAAATACAAGGAAATTCAAGGAAGTTAAACTCTGTTCTATTTGCCCTCTGTCTCTTGAGTCAACTTCTCTCCTTGAAAAACTATCCTAGACCATGAAAAGAGAGATATAAATGTTACCCAGCATCTTAATACCTGTTAGTAGTTGGTGATGTCGTTCAGAAGGGAAGCCTTGTGTAGCTGGAGTGGTAGAAAGTGTGTTAAATGAAAGCAACATCTTGGGGAAGAGCTCTAGCAAGGTTTTATTAAGTTCCTCTGCAGACTGGAACCACTCTTTCAGGCTTAAGAGATTTGTTCCCATCCTCTCACGGGGAAAGAAGTTGCTGGCAGTGCAGGCTTGGTAAAATTCTCACCACTGAAAAAAGCAAGAGAAAAATACTCTATAAATCCAGCCAGGGAAAAAAAAAAGAGTAAGAGGTTCTTTTGAGATAAATTCAATCAGTTCTCTGCAATGATCACACGACTTGCGTGCTCTCTGGTGTCTGTGTTGTCCTGCACTGTCCTGGGGGATGAAGGTGTAGGAAGTAATGGATGCTCAGTTACTACTGGTTCATGCTCTGCTTGTACTGTCTTAGGGCTGGGAACTGTGAGATGATCTGATGGGATTATAATTGGCTGTAAAGACAATGCCTGGTCTCATGGAAGACATTTTTCTGCATGACACTGAGGGTCACAGTCATCAATTTAGTATACTTTCTGTCATATACACTGGCATTAAGATAAATCAGTTTGTGTGTATCTGAAGAGCTGGAGGTCAGGAATTCCACCACAGGATTTGTTTTCTTCGTTAGGTGTGTGTGGAGTTTATGCGAATTCCAACTCTGCATCCCTAACCCAGCCTGCACCAGCCATGACCAGCCCCAAGCTCTTTAACATCTCTTCCATTCAGAGGGAATTCAACTGCTAGGGAGCTGGACACAAAGATACGATATAAGATAGTTTGGGGAAGTTATGAGGAGAGCCCATTTAAATAAAAATGTCTGGATAGACTCTAGACTGGTCTTGTACCTGTTTAATTCCATAGACTTTTCCTGATTCAGAGCAGCTGGGCAGGAGATTCAGTCCCAACAATGTCTTCTGCTCCTCTCTTCATCTTTTCCTAACAGACACGATGAATGATTTTAAATTGCTCCTGATGAAATATCTGTAAAGAGAATGGGAGACAGTGAGGTCTTTCTGATTCAAAAATTAAGGTATAAATAGTTTAGGTGGAAGGCTTGTGCTTCAATATATCAGGAGAAAGCCCTCTCTGAGAGCATACACATTTCTCTACAATAGCATAAATGTATTCTTTTCATATATAGTGGAGTAGGATCTGAGCATGAAGGAGATTGGAGGACACAAAGGAATGAGAAAGGTGAAGGAAACGTTCTTGAACAATCTGAAATTACAGTAATACCAGCAGTGATTGATTAATTCAGTAAAGGAAGCAATAATTCACCTTAAAACTCTGAAAGCTTGACAGACGTTCGATTCAATATGGGAACTTGTTAAATCAAATCTCAGGCCAGTCCTAGAATAAATGTTAGTGTTAACACCTAGGGCCTTGCTGTCGTGGAACCCAAGACTCTGAAACTCTATTTCTTGGCTTGTCTTTAAGCAAAACACTTGACCAGTGGTGATGCTCGCAAGGCTCTGAGGAGGCAAGCTGGGGGAATCCAAGTTGTGAAATAAGTATGTTCTGGCTGGTGACCCATGAATATAGACTTATCACGTAATTCTCATGCCTTTGCAGGGAAGTTTGTGCTGAGAACTTCCAGTCTTGTGCAGTTTTCATGACCTGCTTACTCAGGCTGTTTGGAGTGGGGGATTGCTCACTAAAGTCACATCCTTTTGCATTTCCATGGTGTGCTTGGCTGGCTGGAAATTTAATGAATAACAGATTGCAAACAGCAAATAATGAATGCACAAAGATCCTATTGCTCCTATGTAAATACTTACATTATGGGGTCCCACATCCCAGCATTTCTCCAAATATCAGCCTGTTCATGAGAGGAAGTTGTCTCTGTGGCACAGAGTTTGCTAACTCTGGGTTTCTTCTGTCAAACTTTGCCATGAGGTTTCTTAACATAGGGAGATGCTTTCTGGGAAAAAGTAATGCAACAAGTCGTTTTCCATTTCTTAAGGTACATTGTGCCACGTGGATCTGCTCCTGTTGATGCTGGAGCTCTAAAGGGGAGCTGTGAGTGTCCTAACCAGTGAAACCCAGTGTGATGGGCTGCTGTTGTGAAAACAGGCATGGCTGTGCCTGGCTTTATAGGATGTTTCTTGGCTCTGGAAATGTGTCTTAAATCTTAAAATGGAATTTTATGGATTTTTTAGGTTGTCTCCTATCCCTGGCAGTCTCTTTGCTCTGTAATAATGGCCAGAAGAATAAACGTGCCAACTGTGCAGAGCTTTTCTTCCCAGAAAAACATCATCTGTCTCAGTGACTATAGCATGTAAATGCTTAATGAAGGAGTGTAACATGTGCATAAATTTCTCCACCCAGGCATGGATCTTTTTCAGGGGAGCTTAATTATTAAGTGTCCATCCATGGCAAAAAAAAAAAAATCCAATGTGTCAGGACTTCATGCTTAAGAAAAGAGAAGTGAGTTGTATTTTTAGTTCCTGTGTATGGAGCTAACACAGACTGAAGCGTAATGCAAGCTGATCTGAGTTATTGAACTGCCACCCCTGTGCTCTGCATGTTCATAGCCACTGTCTCCTTGGATAAGGCTATTACAGGAAAAAGAGTTGAAATTCCAAAGGTTGCTGGGAATAATAATTTAGAGACAGAGAAAGGAAATGAGTGAGCTTTAGGAAGTCCTCTGAATCATTAACTGAGGTCACTTTCTTCCTCCACTAACACCCTCTGTTCCCTGTTACAAGGTGGGTGCAGTGGGGGAGCTTTGCTCTGAGGCAATCAAGGGAAAACAACTTCCACACCAGTGAGTCTTTAAGCTCAGCTGGAATAAGATAAAGTCACAAATATCAGAGTAGAAAGAAAGAATTGTGGAGTAAAATGGGCTGTGTATTAAGTAGGCTTCAGCATGAGAGAGGACTGGGCCAGTAATTACCTACCAGTACTATTCTGATTAATTCTTTTCCTGGGACATGCTATGAAGTATGTAACTCTTTAACCCTTTTCTTAACTTTTAGTTCTGTGCAGGCAATGAGAGGTGCTAAAGCATTACAATTCGTTGTTGGAATGCCCTCCTGTAAATCAAATGTAAACATCAGTGAAGGAGGTCACCCCTTCCTCCCTAAGCTAGAACAGCAGCAACTATTAAACCAGCTTTGGAGTTAGCAGCTGCAGAGCTGTGAAGTGCAAGGACAGTCCCCACTGTAATGGTTCTGTCATCCAGCACTGTGAGATGTGAGCTGAGAGCAGTGATGTGCCTGCCTCTCTGATTCTCACCCTTTCCAGTCACAGGCTGTACCCATCCTTTGTTGGGGTGTGAAGCAACTGGGTAGGTTCTAAGCAAGATCAAAGTCAGGGTTATCATTGCTGGCACAGACCTTCAGCTCATGCTCCAGCCCAGCTCTGAACAGGAAGGGGCATTTATGGTCAGGCACTATGTGAACCTGATGAGAGGTGTGTTGACTGCATAGGGATCTATTTAAAGTGGGACTGAGAAGCACAGCTGGGGTTGAGCTCGGGCTCAGACCCACTGTTAATTGTCTATACCTAGTCTGCATCTGCCTTTTAACTGGCATGAAAAGCCATCAGAGAGGAGGTGGAAGGAACAGCACCAGACCATGCAATTTTTGGATAGTAAGCAGTCACCACAGCTTTGAACAAGTTCCCCTTTAACAACCTTCATGATTTTTTAGGTGTACATGTTTTTACACTCCACTTCTGACCTCAGCTCCTGGATTCACACCAGGACTTGTTTGCAGAAGCGTAGGGTAGCTCCTTTAAATCTGATCTGTGGTGAGTTTATAGATCAGTGGTGGTGGTGTTCTGTCTTTAGTGGGAAAGGCTTGGTCAGGTTTGTCTGTATCAGCAACATCAGCACTCTATACGAAAATGCAAATGCCTAAACAAAACAGATGAGTGTGATTTATGTGCAGATGACTGAGGGAATAGAACTCCCTCTGACTTCCTGCACCATCATTTGGAATCTCCCTTGGTTCAGGAACAGGCTGTTTGAAATATTAATGTCCTGAATAATGAATCACTGTACATATAAAGGAGCTATTGGTATAGCAGTTCTGAATAACTCGGTTTTAGGCACATTTCAATGATTATTTGGCCATTAACTTTAGTAAACATAAGAATGTGAAGAGAAAAGAAAAAAAGATATATAATTTCCCTATTATTTAGCTTTGTTTTAAATGAAACCCTTGGAAAGATGTATATCATTTTAATTCTAGTTCCAGAGGCTTTTATGTAAATTAATTGCATTGGAGAATTGGCAAGAACATTTATTCAATTTAGAACAGCCATGATTATAAGCTTTACATTAATATAACAACAATTTAACAGTGGCTGAGAGATGGGACACAACCATGTAATTATCAAAAGTGAGCCACTTTCTTGATCTCTAATTAGTTCTATAAGCAAATATAGTTTTGCTGGAACTAATTGCTGTATTATAGCCGGCAGTGAGGTGAGTGCTGAGCTTGGGTTCAGGTACTGAGCGGGGAGTGTGGCACAGCCAAAGAATTTTCTATTTTCTGATTTAATCGGATGTATAATTCAATTATGTGCACTGAGTAAAGCAGGCACTTGTGCACATAGGAATAACCTTCTCTTTGCTGCAGTGTCCTTTGACTTCTGTAACAGACAGCGAGGTCCCAACCTGGGTTGTCTCTGGCAGGGAAGGTGGGTATAAAGCACTGCCATCGGTGTGAGAAGAGCATTCTGAGCTGGGAGTGTTTTACACCTGCTCAGCAGAGGGACAACACCTAAAGGGAAAGGAAAGCGAGACCTGGAGTGAAGCAATGATTTTTTCTTTTAAAGTTTTTTTTCTTCTTGCCTTTGTGTTTTATGACAGAGATGAAATTTTGACTTGGCCAACTCTGTCCATCTTCAGTATGTACAGCAACGAGCTCTGCCTGGGGCTGCGGCGGCTCAGCCGTCACGCGACTGCCTTGGTAGTGCTTTAGCCACAGAGCTCAGGTTGCTCTTAAACATCCATTTTCATCCTGAGTCATTACTTACTGAAGCTAAAAATGCCAACTGGAAAGGACTTGTTTCGATTACCATTCATAGACAGGCAGGAAGATAACCCTGCCCTTAACACCGCTCCAGTGACACTGCTCCCTTTCTGTTGTGCATCACCTAAGTGTGGTTTTCTGTCAGGAGGCCTCTGAACTCAAGTAACTGGGAATTCTACTGTGTGCAATTCTGTGAGGTCTGCTTATTTTTGTTACTGCACCAGAAATTGTCATTTTCAACTTTTATTGCCTGTATCCTCTTCAGAAATTCTTTCTCTCGTTAAACCGATTACCAAGTGCCAATGCTCTGTTGCAGCTGAATCTGAGCAATTGTCCTAGTACTAATTGCTTAAGGGCAACTACCACGATCTATCAAGATCATAGCTGGGCAGCAGTAATGCATTTAGTGGGGAGACTATTGAATTTATTAAGCATTTGGCCCGATGTAGCTTCTAACAAATGCATTTTGTGAATATGACAGTCCTGGGGAGTGAATTACAGACTTGTTACTTGGGCTGCTAGAGCCTCTTGAATAGAACCCCTGATTCTTGTCAAAGCCATTAGCTCCTTTACAAAATGAGGGCTGTCATTTCATTTAGTAGTTCAGCACATATCACAGGCTCCAGCATAGAATCCAGTCGCTTCGTGTCTCTATCGTAATTCCTCATGGAGCTGGGATGGCTTTTTTTTGTCCAGGGACTTTCCTTCATGAGCAGTGGAGGCTGGTTCTGCAGAGAAGGTGCTTCAGATCTTGCCAGGTGCAGAATAAGTTATCAGATCAGCAAACAGAGCTGAATAAGCAGCATGATTTTTTTATTCCTTTTCAATGGAGGAAATAACAGTGAGAGGATGGTGGCTGTACTCGGGGTGTGGATAACTTGCCTCTGCTGCTGTGTATATATGGGAAGGGGCTGCTCTTGTTCGTGCACGGCTTGCACATCAAGAGGGCATGGATGTTCTCTAGAGGAATTGAAAGAGAAGGAAGTGGCCCTCGGATTTGTGTTGGAGTGCACAATGTCAGAGCAGAGAGGAACTCTTGTTGTTCTTCGTGCTGAGGAGAAGGAACTGAACAGACCTGGGATTTTTGTCTTTGATGCAGTTTGTGCAGTGAAAAGGATCTAAACAGTGTGGGTAGGAAAGCTTTGAATATGAAAATAAAAGCAGAATCCATAGATCTGATGCTCTGTTAGTCCCATCTTTGCTTTCACTCATGGTGCTCATTCAGAAAAGAAACACTGCATTTCAATGTTTGCTGCTTGTCTCTGCTACCCTTGGTACAAAGTGTTCATGTCACTCTCTCTAAATGATGCAGTGTGGCATCCACCCCACGTGATGAGTATTTAAAGCTGGGGGACAAGGAAAGGAGTTGATCTTCCCGTTGAAGACAGTGGCAAAACTTCAGCTGACTTCACCAGCATGTGGTCATGCCTTGAGAGACAAAATAGATTTCATTTCCAAGCTTCCAAAGAGCTGTCTTATAAACCGCAGGAAAAAAAACCCCACCAAACCCCATGCAAGGAATTATGAATAATGCCCCCCTCCCAGCATCTCTGTCACACATTTTAGAGGTCGGCAACACTGTCTTTGTTGTTGTCAGCAGGGTGTCAGTCTGCTGCTGCTGAGCTATCGCTTCTCAAAACCACCTCTTCCCCTTCCCCTTCCCTGTGTATTTTTATTTTCAAAGCGTGGGCTTACTAAGCAGAGCAGTGGATCGAAAGGCTTTTTTCAAAGCCCCCTGCAACTTTAGAGACACAGGGTTTGGCTGGTGTCCCTCTTCTTCCCCACCTTTCCTGCTTACACTACTGAGATCTTCAGAACGCCTGGTGTAGGTGCAGTGGGGAAGCCTAGGGCCATTTTCTGATCCATCTGCTGTGCCTGTTGAAGTAAGGGGTCTGTACACAGGCCTTGCTTTTCTCCTGTGAGCCAGCATCTAAAGTAGCAGATGGTCTGAAGCACTCATTGATCTCTCACTGTTAAATGTCACAGAAGATGTACGTAGCATCCCTCTTCCTACAGCCCCTAACAGGTGGCCTGGTCCAAGCTTTCAGCAATTGTCAGTGTGGGGAGATGAAGAGGAAGGGCTGCTCCCCAATCCCATCAAATGTGAATATTCCATACAGGAAAACAGTGCCTTTAAGCCATGATAATGACTTTATTTTCTCAGAGAGGGGGAAGAAACTTGTTCTCAGGGAAAAATCATGGGGTTTTGTTGCTTAAGCAGCTAGGTCATAGCAATTTTGGCTAGATTTCTCCTCTGGGAAAGGAGTTCTGGCTCCTCTCCATTGAGGTGGCCTTATGCTGTTCTTGTATAACTGGCTTGGAAATGTCTTTGGCAGGTCAGGCCATGGAAAACACATTAGAAAGAAACCTGTGTTTAGGGCTTGGTCAAAAAAGTCACTGTAAGTTTGGGTTAGGAGTGCTGGAGTGTGTTCTAGAAGTTGTGCAGGTAGAAACTTGGGGGCCTTGTTTAACCCTTCACAGGTGAATTGATTTGTGTCAGTAAGTGTATTTACAAGTTGCAGTACACATTCAGGCACTGCAAATATCAGGGTGTCCTGCACACAGGCGCACCCTGAGATGCTTTTATTTTCCTTTGAGAAAGTGAAGAATTCCATTCCCCACCTGTCCTGGGCTTGGAAAGGCCATGAATTTTGTTAGGAAAAGCCAAAAAAATGCTCTGTTCTGAGCATTAAGAGATTAATCTCTTCTGAATAGTTGCTGTGAGAGATACATATATGTGCACCTTTGGTATTTTTATACAGATAGTTGCCATAGCCACCTCTTAGCTGGGGTAGGTGTGGTGTTGGTACATTCACAGACTTCTCTGCTGAAGCCCAGGCGGTGCCATGTGAGTGCAGAGGGCAGAAGTGCCCGTGTTAAACTCTCCTACAGAGATTCAGGGTTGATGCTGGCTGTAGAGGTGTCTGGCATCTCTCCTGCAGCAGTAAAGGCTTCCTGGAAGCTCGGCAAAGCTCTCACCAGCTTTGATTTCTGCCACTAAGGGTCTTGCAGGTTCCCAAACTGATAAACAACAGGTAGCTCTAAGCTGCTTCTGCTTCTTTTGTCACTGTGCTGTGGCACTTGGAAACACAAGGCTCCATTCTCAACCATCCCTTATGTTACTTCACTTATTCCTCAATACATTTTTGTCTTTTACACTCCTGTGTATTAACATCTGTTTGAGAACTGTGGGTACCCATCTTCCCATTTACCTGGCATTCCCCTTTAGGGCATTTGATTAATAGTCTTGGAACTGACCAAACAATTCCCTGCCATTAATCATATTCTTTTGTCTCTGTATTACCTGAAATTATTAGGGCCAGAGATGTTTTGAAGCTCATTCAACTGCACTTTAATGCTCAATCCAAACAGAAAGAAAGGAAGTCATTCTCTTTCTCATCAGCAGTTGACAAAATAAATTGGAAATTTGTACTTTTGCTATCACATTGTGATGTTTTCCTGTTTTGTGAGGCTTTTAATACAGATTAGATTAATTTTTCCACTGCCTAAAGTAAGAAAGCAGATGAATAAATGGAGCTGTCTGGAGAGGTAGAGGTTAGTACATATCAAAGTTTGTGCCATGTTAGTGCATTTTTAAGTTCCTCTCACCAAGACAAAGAAGGAATTGAAAGGATAGGACATAAAGGGCTGTTGAGAGTCAAACCTGGGCTCCAGCTAGACCAGTATCCAGTCTCTACCACTGACTAGTACCAGTTACTTCAAGGGCAAGGACAAAATTCTGTGATAAAGAACAGTGTAGTGTGGTCCCAAGAGAAAGTTCTCCCCATCTCTCACTGTGGTTGCTTGTGCTGTGTTTGAGTGGTATGTAGCTGTGACACCTTTCTTACTTTTATTGTCACTCTTTCTGTTGTGACTCTTGGTTCTGGGTCATTAAAATACATGTTGCAATGACAGGTTTGTTTGGGGACTATAGAGGGACTGGGGGGGGGGGGGTGTGTCTGCTGTGCTGCCTTTCAGCAGTGAGCTCAGAAATGAGCTGTAAGGTTTGTGCAAAAGCTGTTCCCTTTTCCCCATCAAAAAACATCTTCCCTTTCAGTATCCCTGGACCTGCCAGCTCCTAAAGTCTGAGTAGCAGCCTTGTTTCTAGCTTAGCAGTAACCTTTCCTTCACCCTTTGGCACAGCTAATCCTCAAATGCCAGGAGCAAAGGAGGTGTATCTTGTGAAAGAGAAATTTTAGAGGGCTCAGTTCATTTGTTTTATGCTGGGGAGATAACCCTCTGTGAACAGGTGGTACAGGATTTTCTGTTGTCGTTGCAGCTGGACACTGCTTTCAAGAAGCCCTGGCTCAGAGTAACTTAGAACCTGCAGCCCCAGCATTTTGAAAGACATGCTGAGGGTTATTTAAACAGTCTGTGATTTTTCACTGGATATTTGTAGCTGACCAAAGCAGCTCAATTTGTAATTAATCAGGAATTCCCTTCTGTTATCTCTGTATCATCAGCTGTAGCATCTGCTCGTGGTTTGCAGGGGGTATTTATTTCATTCTGAAATCATGCACTGATTTATGCAAAAATAATTGCCACACATTAGGATTGTAGAAAAGCCAAAGATGAAATACTGGCTTTAGAAGAAAACAAAATGTAGCATTTTAAGAATTTTTATTATCTTACCTGCATGTTAGAGCATCACCTGGACTCAGAGGAAGCATATTTCTGTCTTACTTGTGTCTCTCACCTCTAGATAAACAAATGATATTCAGTAGTGTGGGCCAAGAAGTGAGCAATAAGAGAATAATAATTTGGTTAGAACTGCAAGGGAAGAAATACTCTAACTGGCAGAGTGAAATTATTCTGCTTGGAAGGTGGCCAGCCAGCATGGACCACTGCCAGAGGCCAGCCAGAGAACTTGATGGATTGGCCATCTGATTTAGTATGGCAAATCTCACCACATGCGTCCTACGTAGAAGAAATCCAGACCATCAGCAGTCACCTCCTTATTCCCCTTGTGCTTGACTCCCAGTTACTTAATGGGCCTTTTTGCAAAGCAGAGTGGGGGGAAAAACCCACCTGATTCTTTGTGTTCTGTGCAAATAGAAAAGGATGGCTGCTAAGGTGGTCAGGAATTCTTTGTGTTGCGATCCACTTCCATTGACATTAATGGGACATTTCCATGGCAAGTACTGTCAGATTCCTTTCATCCTGATTTTATCCACAGAAGAATAAGCCAGGACTCAGAATCAACTTGTTGGTATGTTGCAAGAGAGGTATCTCCAATTCATTATCCCTTGTTATTATAGTATAAGTGGTATAAACTTTGCATTATTACAAAAATTAGCCTTGCTTAAACTAACTTTGCTCTGCATTTTAAGGAGTTGCCTTTTTATTTTAAAGTGCTTGTCCTTTTTCCCAGGGGAATGCAATTTGTATTTCTCCTTGACCTTTATACCACAATGGATGCTGTTATTTTTTTGCTCTATTAGTCCTCTTATCTTTCTGCCTGTGAACTACTGTTCATCCTGTATTGGCTATGGGTACAGATTGTGCCCTGAAATCCAACTATAGACAAAAAAAGAGCAGATCCTCAGTGTCTGAGTTTATCCTAGCCAAAGTAACTCAACTGGTGGTCCACCCCATGAAATTATTAGAGCTAGAACTTCTCTGCTTGTGAAGGTCCTAGCAAGTAGCTCCAGTCCTGTTTTGTGGCATTTCTGTAAATAATAATTGGCACCTAACAGATTTCATCTGAGCATTTCAAAGTAGGTTCCACAAATTACTGAAGAAATGAGCTAAATAAGTTACATTATGAGTGTTTTGCCAGGTTCATTTTATGAACAGAGCCAGTGCCTCTCACGAGTAATGGTCCCCTCAAGGTTGTACTTCAAGTCACCAGGAGAAAGAAAAATAGAAGCACAAGCCTTATTTCATATTCTGTCTCTTCTCAATACACTTACAGTTTCTCTCTTTTAATTTTCCTTGGAAAGCTACTCAAGTGAGATTGCACAAGTAATTCTTCTGAACAGCCTATGCTTGATTACCCGTCTTACACATAGAGAATTCCCTCAGGTTGTATGTTCTCTTTGTTTTCCAATAAATATTTTTATTTATTGCTGTGTTAGTAGTAACCTTACTACAGGCTCTTGCCAATGTTTTTTCTGTGGCTTAAAGCCAAGAAATCTCCAGTGAGCCTTAACCACTGATACCTTCTGTAGTCAGGAGGAAAAACCTCATTGGTTGAGGTTTTCCTAGAAGACTTTGGGGTGGGAAATACAACTTTCATAGACCAGCCTTGTAGTTGGCTTTCATCTCTTAGAAGGGTCGAGTTAGGGTCTGCTGAGGTAAGATGTCTACAGGATCATTGGACTGTGTAGGGTGCCCCTCAGCTGGCCATTGTCACTGCAAAGATGCTTTACATCACACCTGTGGAAGGGTGTGGGGATCTGGGGAGGGTCCTCTGTGACCACAGGAGGGCAAACATTGCATCCAGATTTACAAAAGACTAAGTGGAGTGTCTGGGGAACTACAGGGCTGATAAGCCTAACCCCAGTGCTTGGGGAGAAAGCCTTCAAAAGTCCTTTCTAGGCACTGGAAGGTCGCAGATGCCAATTGTGCCTGGAATGGCATCGCTGCTTGCAGCAGGACAGGCAGGGCTGATGTGCTAGCTCAGTCTCTGGGGAAAGCATACCTGTAGGAAGTTAGACTCAGCTTGCTGTGATGCCCACAAAACAAGCAATCTGGAACATGTTGCACAAAACACAAACCAAAGCAGCACCTTCCTTTTCAGAAGGTGCCAGGCTCACGCTGCTGCTTGGTATTCATTATCCAAGCTAACACTGAAGTGAGTGCAAGCCCCTTTGTCCTGTTCTCTGTGCACAGCCATGAATGCAAACAAGATAGCAGGAATTCTCCTCTTTGGCTTATTTCTCACTGCAGATCATAAAGGATTAATTAGAATTGTATAAAGCTGAAAGTGTGCCCAAGGTAAACATCAAGCTATGTGGAGTTACATTGAGAAGTGTTTAGAGTGTTATTTTCTATGGCTCAGGGCTGGGAGCATCTTCATACTGCACTTGGAATTGAATATACAAATGAGAACTAAGGCATAAGAACATTATGTTTCTGTTATTTTTGAACAGGCCCACGATTTTATCTCCAGTCAGATTGACTCAGCAAAGCTCTTTCAGTCCTGGAGACAAGACCACGGGCACATGTGCACACAGAACACTTGCTCTTAAAATAATGCCTGTTTTTCCTTTTTCCTGGCTTGTTTGCACCACGTTTGGAGTGAATCTTCTCTTCCACACACCTACTCACAGAGCCTGTCTTGCAGCTTGAATAGAAAGGTGTCATTGGTGGTTTAAATTAGATATGGGAGTGACAGGGGTGATGTAACAGGTCTTTCGACTGTGGGAAGAATGGGATTCATTGCAGGTGCATGGAAAAGGAAGCTGCAGCATCCTTCCAAGCCTGCAGTTACTCCCAAGTATTAGAAAGGGAGCCAAGATACTCTGAGTCACGGGGCTTGTGCGTCTCACTGCAGAGCAATGTTTGTGCCCCATCCCTCTCCTCTGTTTCATCTACACCAAATCTCCCCAGGGGGAACACCTCCATCCTTACCTCAGGGAATCTATTCCATGGCTTGTATTGCTGTCTCTGAAACAGCTGAAATGCTTTATGACCCCCCATGAGCTCGATGTAAGTAGGTTGCAATAATTACTTCTGTTATTTGTGGCTGTGCCATTCCAACTTCATTCTGCTCAGGTACCTGCACCGAGCGAGTCCACCACGTGCTCGGAGGATCAATGCAAGAACTGTTTGTTTCTGAGCAAAACAACTTCTGGTCGTTCCCTCTTACTCTGTGCAGGATCTTTACATGGCACAAGCAGATCACATCTCTAAACCCATTTAGAACCCTTGGGATTATAATATTGTGGGGTTATATGTGTAACTTCACACTTGGACAAGTTGAGGTTTTATTTGAACCAGCCGTAGTGCAATCTGTTCTTCCAGTATGTGCAAAGTAGAACTAATTGGGGACTGTTGATACAGTCAAAAAGCCCTAGATGAGTAAGGGGCTGATTCTGGTACTGTTTTATCATGTACAACAGCAATGACCTCTGGATTTGTCTAGGCCTACACGTTTTATGCTAGAAGCAGACTCCAGCCACAAGAGCCCAGGATTTATAATCCTGATGAGTTGTTCTCTTACTCAGTGTACTGTGTGTGAGTGCTAGCAGCTTTTCTGCACAAAATAACTAGGTTTGCCCTTTGCTTTTTTAATTCCAAAACAGCCTCAGGCACCAGTTCACCTTCTGGAAGAATAGCTTACAGAAACCTTTAGAAGCATATAGATACATAGACAGATTTTTAAATTAGAGCACAATGAAAGAGAGTAAGTGATGCAGGGGCTCCTCCAGGGCAAGACACGGATATTCTGGCAAAGTTGTACGGGTACCCATACTGCAGGTAAGACAGATAGGTCTCTCTGTCTTGCCATGAGGAATTGTGACCTTTTTTCTATACAACACTGTCTAAGCTGGCCCCTTTTGTTTGCATCAAGTACCGGTGGTAGTAAAGGTTTGCTGCGTGGATTTGTTGGGTTTTCAGTGGTCAAAGTCAGAATATATTCATTGTTTTTAGTACACAAGGTGGTTATTTAGAAGCTTATTTGCCTAAGAGCCGCTTATCCTCTGAACTGCGGTGCAAACTTGGGCTCTGTGTGGCTGAGGTGTGTGGGCAGAGCAGGTTGCAGCAGCAGAGCTTTGCTGCGCTGTCAGAGCCCCGCGGGACTCAGGGATGGGAGAGCCAGGGACTGCTCAGGGGTAATTGAAAGACTTTTCTCCTTAAAGCTGGCACTGTGTACATTGCTGAACACAAATATGAGGCAGGTCAAATTAACCCTGGCATAGCTATCACATAAATAACCTAAACCCAGAGTAACAACCCCCCCCGCCAAACCCCCTTCTCCTTTCTGTGAATACCAAGTTGTCATTCAGGCCCATCCTCTTGGAAAGTAGCAGTGTGCTAATGATCCTGCCTGATTGGAAACTGAGAGCTGGTGTTATTTTCTGCAGGAGAAACATAATATGCTTGAAAGTAAAGATTTATGTTGTGATAATTGACTTGGCCATTACCACATGGATCGTGCAGGCACCTCCTATTGCATGTGCTAACAAATGTGTCTCTGCAGCTACGATATATTAATACGTCTGACACAAACAATGACTATTTATTCACAAAGTGCAGAACTCAGCTAGGAAGGCTGGCCTTAAATAAAGCTTTTATTGTTTGCAGACAGGACTATGGAATTGGATTTTGGAGAGCAGAGGTTATAAAAAAAAAAAAACAAAGCAAGGGGCCTGATTCTCCTGTTACATGCTCTGACTTCATCAGAGCCACCCCTGAGGCCCTCAGGGTTGTTTCTCCCAAAGAAAGCCAGATTTAAGTACCCCAAGTGAACATGTTATTATTTAGATTCCTCAAGCAGAGATGAGAAGTCCTAGCAACAACAAAGTTCTGGTAGGTGAATGTTTTGTGTCTCTAAGATCAGAAATTTCCCTTCACCTTTAATACCGTGGTGTGGCAAAACTGACAATAAAGCTTGCTTTATAACATTTAAATTCAAATTTCCAGATGGATGATTATTCAGACCTCCTGTTAGCTGTCTGTACACATTGTGTGCAGCTAGAAATATTTGTAACTTTCTGTATAATACCAAATTTTTGAAATGTGAAGGAAGGAGCAGTAGACTGTTTGGAAAGAACCCTTTGGAGTTTTAGATTATTGGGGTATTTTAAAGGAAGGGACAATGGTTTTTGCTTGCTTCTGTTTCCTGTATTTCTATTGTTATGGCCTTTTAATAATTTTTGCTCCCATGCAAAGGCTCATACACAGTCTTTTCCAGGTGAGATCCTCTTAGAGCATGACTTAGACTGGGAAGGAATAGGAATATTAACATTTACGAATAGCAGGAGTTATGCAAAACCCCAGGTGAAGAGTGAGTGAGGCAGATGGAGGAATTTAAAATTCTGTGCGGCACAAAGACCTTGAAAAACTCAAGAAAAATCAAAATGCAAGCTGACTTTTCAAATGCATCTTCAGTCAGGGAAAGTAGGATGCAATTAAGTTCTTCCAACAAGACTTCAGTACCTCTAATGATAAGCTTTAAAAGACCAGCTTAATGAAATGTCACAAGGACACCGGCTGTAACAATTCCCTATATCCTGTCTGCTAAGCAGAGCTTTACCTGATGGAGGAAAAATTACAGGGGGATATGATAAGTGAGTGTTAGCATCTTTATCCCTGCTGTAAGTCCATTGAAATCAATGGTGTTATACTACAGATAAATTTGGCTGTAGAATTTTAAACAGAAACAACCACAAAAGCAAAGCCTTTGAATGAAAAGTAGCCAGGCTTCTTAAATGAAGCGGGAATTTTCCATGATGTTATTATTTAATTCCCTTTAGCTGTTAGACACAGAACTTCAGGGGAAGACATGCAGCTTCTGTTCCTGGCTCTGCCGATCCACCTTGTGGGTTTAGACATGTTGCTACTCCCTACTGGGCCTCAAATTTGCACCTTTAATTCTCTCTGTGCTGTTTGGCAGGCTTTAGGGGTGCTGTGAGCGAACTGAAAAATACCTGTCCCAAGATTTCAGAGATAATGAGTACCCATCCAGCCAGTACATCCTTCTGGGGTGGCAAGTAGTAGTGTGTGCTTCCTTTCAAGGGGATGTTTTATGGAGCTTCCTGGTGTGAATACTCAATCATTCTCCCATGTTTGTGTGATATATCCTCTTTTTTTTTCAAAGAAAAAGTTAATTTAATTTTAAAGGCAGTCCTGTGACTCAGGAGATTCAGATTCACCTTGAAGCTGTGCTCCTGCAATACCATGGACCTAGAGCCGGTAACATCTTTTTCTCTCTCCACTCTGCTGGTGGTGGAAATAATAGGAAACTACTATTTAAGTAGTGTTAAAATACCATTAAAGCTGTAGTAAGAGTGTGTCATAGTTGGGCATAAAAAGCCCATTCTGTAGTTAAGACTGATGAAGCCTAGAGTAGACTGACAGCAGAGGTGGTGTAATTCCATCATGACACATCTCTAAGAGCAGGAGGATGCGCCTCTGAGCAGTTATAGAGGTGGTGTGGGTGCTGCCTTCGGGCACAGGGTTGGGCTAAATGGGTTTTTAAGTCCTTTCCATCCCTGTTTCTGTATGACTCTGGTCTAAAGATGCCGTTGTGATGAATGTGGATGTCTTGGAAGGGAGATTTTAAAAGGCCACTTAGTACACACTGTGTGCTTGAATTCCGTGGGAATTTTTCAAACTCTCTGGGTAGATTCAATAAACACCATCTCCTCCTCTTTCTCCCAAAAAGGCCCTGCCAATCCCAAGTGATAAAAAAACCCATGTTTTTCTGCTTCACCCTCCAGCTGCAAAACTTAACATACAGTAAATTGCCATTCTACACATAAGCTGCATCATGTTGTAGTCCTACCCTGAAATCAAATTCTTTAAGCACAACTCCCTCGGGGCAGGAAACGAGCTCAGAATACATTTCTTTTGATGACCACGTCAACCTGCTTTTTTACCAAAAAATAAATCTATATTTAGAATGTATAATGCAAGCATATCATCTTCTAAACAAGAAAGTAGGACACAGCCTCAGCTAAGGATGAAAAGAAAAGGAACAAAACAAAGTCTGAATGAGAAAGTCTGAGATTGCTAGTATGGTAAATGCAATGTCAAACTGGCAGGTATTTCTGTAATAAGAGTCATGTAAATACAAATATAAACACAGTTTGCTGCACAAATGGCATAAATGCAGATACACAGAACAAAAGGGAGTGACAAAAAAAAGATGGGGAGTGAATATTTCCTGCCTTCTGCCTCAGCTGCTGGTGCAGAGTGTTGGTACTATTCTGGGTTGATGTAGAAATTGTTCTTAAATCACCTTGATGCTGTGCAAAAGCTTTGAAACTTATGTTTATCAAACTTCTCTGAGCGATGAAATGCAAACCTGATTTTTAAATGCTCAGAGTTCTTGTTATCTTCAGTGGGAATTTTAACCATAGCAAATATCCTCTTTTCCAGTTAGGTGCTGGGATCTGCTATTAAGACCCAGTTTCATGCCATCAAGCTGGAACATTTTATCCCTGGGTTGGAACTTGTGAAAACCAGGTGCATGAGAAAAAAATAATAAAAATCCCATGGAAAAGTTACACTGAGAGTTCTGCCTGAAGCAGGTCTTGGTAAGGACACAGAGCACCTTGCTGTCCTGCTTGGGCATCAGCTGGATTTTGCCCAGGGCATTGGCACTGAAGTTGGACTGTGAGGTTGTTTGAAACGATTTGCTGGCTGCAATCTGTGTATCTTGGGACAGAACTGAATTTCCCTTCATAAAATTCTGTGTCACATGGATACAGACATTTGATATGCTAAAATGTGAGAAACCCCCTTGAAAAGAATGGCTAATGAAAATCACACAGTTATCCAAGAAATCAAAAATAAGACCATTTTACTGACGATGCTGTTTATCTGCATTGGTGTGGGCTGCTTTTCTTAAGTTATTTGTGTCTTCTATAGTTACCAGTTTTGACTTGTGGTAGCTTAAAGGGATGTTACAAATCTCCAGAATAAAAAAGCACAGGTTAAAACAAGGGAGAGATTGTGTGGGTAATGAGGCTCTCAAACTCCTTGTCCAAAAACATTATTTCCTGTAATTGGATTGGGTGATTTTTTGTGTTCATTAGGAGCCACTGAAATTAGCAGCGTTATTAATTTTGTAGAAGGGGTAGCGAGGCCACAACGTGTCAGATGTGATGTAGACAGAGGCAGAGATGGGTTGAGCAGCTTATCGACCTGGTTTCCTAGGAATAGTTCTGTGTGTGAGTGTGGAAGCCCCTTGTGTTTTACCCCTGAGCAGGAGGAGCAGTGTGCCCCTCTGCCAGCTGCCTATCTGCACTGCTCCCGCTGCGGTTACACTGCAGTGGTGGCACTGACACCAAACTGTAACGCTGCCAAGGATGGTGGAAGAGCTCTTCTCATCCATTGCACTGCAAAAATCCATCTCCAGAATTTGGTTTTGGGGGTAACTGTAACAAAGTAAGGCCAGGGTAGTATTTTAGTAGCAGCATTTGGGTAGCACCATGTCATGTCCTCCTGTGTTCACCATCTGAGGTTGATTCTCTGCAGCAGGCTGAGGGCGATGCTGCTGCAGGGTGCTTGGCTGCTGTGTGGACACGCAGGTGCTGCCGGACTTCCCAGCTTTGCTTCCTTGATTTGACTGGAGTTTTGTCAAAATGGGAGAGGCTTATCCAAGAACTGGTATAATTTAATCTCTCTTTTAAAGATACATCAGGTTTCTGGTGGAATAAAAGCAGTGTTGGCCAAGCAGGAGTTTAAAACAGACCTGTCCATAGACAGTATTGTTTTTCAGAGTGCTGGAAGGAGATTCTTCAGGTTGTGCAGCACTTATAGAAGTCAGGCTGCATCTGAACAGCATTGCAGAGAGGAAATCCAGCCTGCCAGCCAGTTCAAAGCAATGCTGGGTGAATTCTCTTGTGGGTTTGCCTTTTTCAGCCCCTTATATCTGCTGGGCTGTTCCCCCGGGTCGTAGCTGCAAACACTAAGCCACAAAAGTGGATGCAAGCAATACCTGCACCTCTTCAGTGCAGGTCAACTGCTCTTTGGGCTGCCAGTGGAGAAGCTCCAGCTGCTTTCTCCGATGCAAACATTTGGTGTTCAGCCCTGGGGACTCGGGGAGCTGTGGGCTTCCTGCAGCAGCTAGCCCCCAGCTCAGCTGCAGCTCAGCATTGCTCAGTGGCCATCCTCCCCATACTGACAACTCTGCCACCACGCTCGTTCCCCTGTCTCAGGACAATCCTGACTTTGAAATGCCCTTCCCATTCCCAGAAACCATCTCAGAAGATGTCCTTGGGCAGTTGGGGAAGCAGCTCTGTTTCAGCAGCACTTCCTGAAGTGTTTATGTCAGTTTGTTTCCTCTCTCCTGCCCTCTCCTCCTGCAGTGAGCTCCAAAAGGAGCTGGGAACTGTCCCTGCAAGCGTTTCAAGCGAGCAGCATATTCAAGTGTCAGCAGAAAGGGTTTACAGACCTTAAATACATTGTGGGCTTGTGGCTCTCTGCAAGTGCAGACACGTGTGCCTGTTCTCGGCCGAGGTGCCAGTCCCTTGGCTGTGCCAGGCAGCAGAGGAATATGAGGTGTAACAGCAGCTACTCTCCTCAACGCCCAGAGTTTAATATGACCGGACAGCAGAGTCCTGACAGCTCGGGAGCCTGTCCCACCCCCCAGCATTGTGCCTGTGACAGGGCCAGCAAGAGGAGGAAGGAAAAGTTGATCCTGCTGTGTTTTAACTACGCGTCAAGGGACTCTTGCTGCTCCTGCTTGCAGGGACTTGTCAGTGTTGTGAGGTTCCTACCCTAGCCTGACAAATGTCAAACCTGGGAAAGACATGTCATGAGAAGAGCCAGGTCTGGCGAGGTCAGCTTCCCTGCCAGCCTCTGCCCCTGTGCTGGTGGCAAGACAGGTCTTGGCCAGTTTTCAGGCAATTCTGATTTAAGCAGAATCTCCACTCAAAATACAGCCCTGAGGTTTTCTTCTGACTCTCAGTACTGTTCTTATTCCTGGCTTTAGTCCTGTTGACGAGCAGGCTGCTGTGTTTTCTGTCCTTGTCTCTCCTTTGTTGCCTGGGTGGCATCGGGCCAGTTGTTACCGGACTGGAAACGGCTGCGGGTAGATGTGATGTATTTTAGGAGCAGAATAAGTGGCTGGATACCCTGGGTGTTCTGTAAGCACCTTGTGCTAATAATCATCATGTTAAAAACCACGTGACAATCCCTGTTTCTTCATTAATTCCACCCAACATACAGGGCCAGCACAACCCAAATGCTGTTTGGATATTTGGAGCGATTTATTTGGCCTTGAGCCATGCAGATATTGGCTCTGGAACATGAGGAAATTTTGGCATGTCCTTACCACAGCTTATCTCCAGCTGGCCCTACCAACCAGCACTGCTTGAGCAATTTCTAAATCAGCATGTCCTTTAATTTCTGTGCCATGCTCTGTGCCTGCTAGCTTTTGCCATGAATAAGTCAAGATCTTAGATTTCAGATGCTGAAACACAGCACTGCAATGGATTCCTTGATGGCAAAAGGATTAAAAAAAACCTCATATTTTTTTGTACACATTCACTTCAGTGGCCAGATTTGTTGGAGTGTTACGCTCCCAGTCAATAGTACCCTTGTAGCTTGTTTGTTTAATTGATTGCAATGCTATGTCAACCTTCCCACGCAGAAGCCTCAAATATTTGCAAACTGAAACACGCATAATGTTTGGCAGGACTTGATCCTCATTGCAATACAGCTGCAGCTGCTGCAGTTTACACAACAGAGACTGGAGGACAGGAATCCAAACACACTAAATTAATTAGGGTTATGTCCATAAACTTTATTTGATTCTCTCAGGTTTGTGTAGAAACGCTCCCTGCTTGTGCTCAAACGTGTTGATTAAACAGTGCTGTAGTTTTTGGGTTCTCATTCATGATCTTAAAGATGACCAGATGATTATGGTGCCCAACTAAGCAAATATTTGTTCTGTGCTGGAAGATGCTGTTTCCTTCTCTCCACCTTTCCCCTCTACTGAGTTCCATCTCATGGGCGGTTACCCCTCAAATCAATAGACTAAGGTTTAGATTACTTACTGGGGAACCAAACAATGGGTTTGTGTTGTCTACATAAATGTATCTGGCTGCCACTTGGTGACAGTCCTTCGGTGCCTCAGCCCAGCCTGCCTGGGCTCTGCAGGCAAGGTCAGGCCTTTCCTGGGAAAAACAGACCACTGAGAGTTCCTGAGACACTGCTCTGGGCTCAGAGACACATGTTGCTCTCTGCAAGCCTATGTAGCATGCAATAGATGTCACTTTTACAGTGTCATAGAGGAACAACTTATTAATTGCTATTGCTTTGATTAACCACCTTCCCCCATTGTTTGTGCAAAAGGAGTGATAATTCATAAACACCCATGGTTGAAGCCTGCTGAAAAACCCTGCTTCCATTATTAGTTTGTTTTCCTTGGTACCTTCACAGGTATGTCCGTGCAGATGCTTATCCAATAGGCTTCAGTCCAATTAAACAGGTCATCAGCTGGGAAAATCAGCACTCAAATAATCCCACTGTCTTTAGTGGGACTAATGTGAGGCTTCAAGTTAATTCAGAAACACCCTTTGTCACTGCTTTTAAATCTCTTTTCACTGCTAGCCCTTTTAATTTACTGTCTGAAAGCAGCTTTGCTTCTTGGACTCGTAACAGAGATGACCCAAAGCTGCTGTTAGCCTGGCAGACATCAGCATCGGCTCCTGAAACTCTTCCCAGTTGGTACAAATAAGAACTTGGCCTTAAGAGTTACACTATTAATCACAGGGTGTTCTGCACAGTTTTAGGCACGTTTTGACATTGAGTAGGATTTATTGCAGTGGGCTTTGGACTGTGCAACTTTGATAGAAACAGTAACTTTTTGCTATTGTGATCATCTAAATTTTCCCTTTCCTGTTCCTTGCCAGCTGCTAGTGCTTTTTTTACATCAGGTTTTGAATTTTTTCTGCTTGTTTCACCACCTGGGATATCTTTGCTCATTAAATCCTTAAGAAAATCCACCCATTTAATATTCAAAACCAAGATTTTACCTAATAACTTTGTGGGCAACCTGAGTTGTCTTAAAGTTTCTTATCTTGATACCAAAATGTGACTCTATATGATCTATCTATAGATTAGATATCAATATAGACTATATATAGGTTCTAATATAAATCCAGAGAAGTAAAACATCCCTGATTTACATGAGTTAAATACCCTGTTAAATCCTTTACAAGGGAGATGAGCTGCAGGACAAATCTACCAAGCTGGCAGACAGAGAGAGAGTTTAAAAAAACCTGTGTTTACTTTTGAAAGTTTCCAAAGTTTGGTAGAACCAAGGGTTCTACGACTAGTCTGTCCACCTGAATTTTCTACAAAGCTTTAAATATCTCACAAGATAGCCACTTTCTTTATTCTTCCCTTTTTTTCTTCTCTTCCTTTTCTGGGTTGGTTTTTTCCCCAGGTTTTTTGATGGGAGCTAAAAAGCCATCCTAAAGTCTGAACCAATTTATCAGTTCGAAAAGAAAGGACAATGAACCTGTCATTTGTGGCCGAAGCATAGAGGCTGCTGCTGCTCTCTGATATTAAAGCTGATTAAAAGATGACCTGTCTTTTAGTAGTTTGTCTTTAAGACTCTGTGTTATTCGGGGTGGGGGGGAATGTTGTGACCCAAAGCATCCTTTGGACTGACAGGACTATTGAGCACTGACGTAAAGGAGAGTATTTCTTAAATGATACCTGTGAGGATGTATTGTCTTTGTGCAGTATTTTATATTTTATTTAATTTTTAATTCTACTCAGAAGGGGTAAGAGAACATCAGGATAAAAAGCTAGGAAGGGGTCTGTATTTTGTTTGTGTGTTTGTTTTGAGTAGCTCAAAATTTCTGAACCAGCTCTGGAAAGGATTTACTAAAAGCAGCCCAAGTCTTTTGTGATTCTCCAGAGAGATGCTTTGGGGTTGTTCAGTTCCAATTACTCCACGTAACCTAGAGCTATTTCTTCTTTCTGACCAAAAAACAAATCCCTTGAGTAGTGAAACTTTGCAGTCTTGGCTGGTTGGGATCTTGTGGTAAGTAGCTTTGTTAGATCCTGTCCCCATTAATTAGAAGTTGGCTCTTTGACTGATGTGAAAGATTTTTAAGACATGAGGCTGTTTTTGCAGCAGGTGGAAGGCTGTTCCTTAAGCTCTCAGGAACTTCATTTCTCATGGTGTGATTTCCATCTAAAACACCAGCTCCACGGCTGGGGTGAAGCATTGTAGCTATGTTGGCTTCTCTGGATTTATGCCATCGTTTCTCTGAGGGTGGCAGAGCGTACACAGGTAGACATCATCACTTCAGTCTGCGTTGCTGATTTATGTCAGGGCAGGAATTGAGTCTGAAATGCAGCTAGATCTATAAGCCACTATCCCAAAATTTGTTTATAAGGGCACAGCAAGTTAAAATACCAGATCGAGGGGATATTAACAGTGAAAGACTGGTTCTGTAAGCCAAGGAATGTATCACAAACAGAACCTTACACCCTGGCTTCCCCTTTCAGATTCCCCCAGGCACCTGTTCCTAAGCAAACCTTCCCCAGGTGGGAACCAGCATCCTTGAGACCATGACATGGGGTGGCAGGTGCTCAAAAGGGCATCATTTCTCTGGCACAGTGTACCACACACCTCTCTTCACACCACCACATCCAGGGGAGGGTTCTCGCCATCCCAGGGAAAGGCATGGGGCATCACTATGTTACCCCTGCTATAGCAGCAAGTCTCAGCTCTCCCATGAGCAGAAGGGATAATTACAGGCACATTCCTATCATCAGTATCACATTGCTTAGGGTTTTTTTCTATGCTTTTGTGTGCAGAACTGATCAGCAGAAGGAAAGCAAAGCTGCCTTAGACAATAGAATCCGGGGTTTAAAATACAGGCCTTGGCTCAGGCTCCTTAGTTCCAGGCTAAATGAAATGTAAGGAATTGGGCAAGCTGGCTTTAAAGCACCCTGGTGCAGCATCGCTTCCTGAGGCTGTGAGGGTAATGGAGAGATGATGGTATAATAGCAGAGTAGCTTCAGGCCTGGTGTAAATTATGTCTGGAGTATCAAAGCCCCAAACGTGGAGCGCTCTCCCAAGATCTGTCTGGGTCACAGAATGGAACCAACAAGCCAAAAGAGAAAGGATGTCATGGTCCCTGCTCTGCCATAATGATGTTAAAAATTAGCCAGAAAGAAATCCACACAAGCCCCTTAAGAAGTTTTTTCCAGTGCTGTGATTTACACAGCACATTTATGGTCAGGTTTTGTGCTGTTTTCCATGATGTAACTTTGCAACAATTCAACAGGCTGGATACACTTGACTGGGACAAAGCAGGAATTGCTGCGAAATGTAATTTTTCATTATTTCCCAGGTTTGTGCTTTCACACTGGGCAGAAAGATGCTCTCCAAACTCACCAGTTGCACTCTCTGTGCTGACATATTTGTGTGTTTTGCAGAGCATCCCCCCATCTCTCCCTAGCTTTTCAGCATCATGCCCTGCTTTTGGATATTAATGAGCTCTCAATGCTCCTACACACTCTCCTGCTGAGACACTTGCACCTCCCTTCATCAGAGAGGCCTGACTCTGCCCTGTATCTCCTTAAACAGATTTCACCCTGTGCTTTTAGGAACACCATTCCCCTCCAGGACAAGCAGGGGCTGGATTAATTAATTATAGTATTCAGCCTACCCAGGATGACACAGTTAAATTTAATTAGCTTTTTCCTTTATTTCAGAATCTCTTTGCCTACCCCAGGGAGATATTTTTTTTTAAAAGAATTTATTTTTGCACTGGATTTCTATGATAAGATGGGGAGGCCAACTTACTGTGCTCAACAAAAAAGAAGGAAAGCAAGCAGTGGTGCAGATGTAGGGCATGGAATGTTTTCAGAAGAAAATAGATCCTGAATTATAATAATTCTATAATCACAGGTATCCCTTGCCTTTTTCAATGACCCTTATTGCAATAATACTTTCATTATTGCAGTTGGTTTATTGCCACATCATTCTTTGAATTAGAGAAGTATTTCATCCTTACTTTAAGGATGAGGCAAGTATTGATTAGTCACTGTGCCACTGCCACCTTTGCTTCAAAGCCCCTTATACAGGGGCCACATTTTTTTGAAATTCAGATGCTTTGAGGAAAATGTGCCACGTGTGATTGGGATGTAGAGCACAAGCTTCAAATACATCTATTTCAGATAAGAGTTCGTTATAGTGCCTAATTTGCATCTGGAGAGGTATAGTTTATCTCAGCATTGCAATCAAAATGCAGTCCCATTGCTCAGGGTTTTGCTGAATGCACTTTTCAAGGGTGTGATTTTGTAGAGCCCCAAACAGCGATGCTGGGTGGGTTCCAGCAGGTATTCTGTGTTCCTCCCCTCATCCTAAAGTGTGACTTGTAGCGTTACTGTTAGACTGTGAGCCAGTTAAAGTGAAACTCTTCTGGATTCCTCACACTCCCAAAGGCATGGCACTCAATTAAATCCATCAGTCAGAGGGTATAACTGTCTCCAGTAACTACACCCTCAACTTTTTTTATGATTATATATGCCAGTTAACAGCAAATAGTGTAATTCTAAAGTGGATATTAATTGGGAGGATCCATGTTCTGACCTAAGATGGATTTGGGACCGTGGTGGGGGGTGGCAGCAGCTCCTTTTCACCTTCATGTGGAGGAGACCTTTTGAAGTAACCCCTGCAAACCTCTCAGACTTTCCTCTTAGCCAGCGAGGGCCACAGAGAAAGGAGAAGAGTTGCTTTTCAGTTCTGCTTTAAGGACTTGAAAGGGTTGTGGGAAGCCAGAGAAGAGTGATTCAGGGCAAGGGGAGGAGAGTGAATGGGCTGAGCTGAATGAGCCTGTTGCAGTGCATCACTGTGAATGGGGGCTCTGCTCTGGAGGTCATGTTTGAAAGCAGCAAGAGCATCGCCTGTCCTTCTGCAGCTCACAGGCTTTATTTGCTCCAAAGAAATGTTTCTTTAAAAGAGAAAATGCTAGAAATAACAGCAACATCACTTGTCAATCAGAAGTGGGAGGGGAAATACCGTCCCCCCCAACTCTGTCAGCCCCCTCAGCCACGATGGGATGGAGCTGTGATCATGCGATTCTTGGAGTCAGGGCCGGTCTCCCAAGGCACCCCTGTTCTAATTAGATTAACTGTTACTGTCAGGGCTATCTAATTGCTTGTACTGAAGAAAGCAAATTGCAGACAGTACATATCAGTGTAAAATCAAACACAAAACAGGTGTTTGCTAATTAAAACTGAGATTTTAATGAATGACCTGTGTGGTTTTGGTGAATAAATACCACTCTCAGCATCTGCTATGTAATTAGGTTCCAACTTCTTTTTCTTTTTTTTTTCTTTTTTTTTTCTTTCTTTTTTTTTTAACCTCCTCAGGTCCCAGTAAATAACTATAGAATGCCAAGTTTAACTAAAACCCTGGTCATCTTTGCTCTCTAGTAAGGAAAAAAACATGTTTCCTGCCCAGGTAACTCCAAGCAATAGCAATCAAAGGAAAAGAGGAAAAAAAACCCCCATCCAAATCCCTCATTCTATTTTAGGACTTCTTTTTTTCCTCTAAGGTTTGTATAATAAGGGCAATAACATATTGGAAAGGAAAAGATTGCATAAAATCCCTCTAATGCTGCAGGTTGATTACAACATTTGCAGGAGGAGTACTGCCTGCACCACTTCAGTATTTGAGATTTTATTCTTAGCTAATTGGACTTCCTGCTAGGACAGCCCTACTGGTACTTTCTTTTTCTGGACTTACTTTAAATGAAATCTGAATACAGACCTGTGGATATCTGTGGGGAGAAGGAGGTGAGGGTGGGGTGAGAGAGGTTCTTGAACAGATGTGCACAGGGTGCTTTCCTTTCAGTTTCCTTTCAACTTTTTCAAAGGGCAGAGACTGGCAGGACAAGGGAGCTGGAGTGAAGCTGGAGGAGGGAAGGGTTAGATGAGATACTAGGGGGAAGTTCTGTGCAGAGAGAGTGGTGAGGGGCTGGAACAGGCTGCCCAGAGAGGGGGTGGGTGCCCCATCCCTGGGGGTGTTCAAGGCCAGGTTGGCTGGGGCCCTGGGCAACCTTGTGTAGCTCCAGGCCTGGAGGTTGGTGGCCCTGCCTGTGGCAGGGGGTTGGAGCTCTGTGACCCTTGGGGTCCCTTCCAACCCAGACCAGTCTGTGATTCTGTGTTCACATCAAGGGACAGGTCACACAACTTTGCAGAGCTTGGCATTAACAAAGTGCTTAATTAAGGTTGCTGGTGCCTTTCTGTAGAGTTTACTTGAAGTCAAGATAGATGGTAAGTCAATCCTATTATTTTCTTAATTAGTTATTAGTTAGTTGTCACCTTTCTGTGATCTACAGCCTGACCAGTGAATCCAGCAGTTCTTTGGCCAGGCAGAGAAACGTGTTTGAGAGCTTTGGTTTTCAGTTTGTCTCTTCCTACTGTATAATGGTGATTGTCCTGCTTCTCCTTCTCTGTACCTGGAGATGTATGTACACATGCATGTGTTAATCCAAGCCTGGAATCTTCCCTGCTCTCTGCCAGCTCTCCAATGGCTGCGCTGCTTGTGTCTTGTACCCTGTTGAGGCACTTCCCATTACTGGAAACCAGTTACTTGGTTGTTAAGCTACAGGTGTTAATGAGGCTGTTTTGTGGTGTTTGCAATGAAACTGCTCCAGCTGCATTTGGGGCACTGAAAGTTTTTATTTGCAAAAACCTGCTAATATGGCTTAAGAGTGAGAATTCATAGTGCAGTTTGCATCTATGCACCTTTCCTGTTATATTTAGGGACATCATATGGTATGACTGAGACATTCTTGATATACCATGTACATTCACTGGGTTTCCAAGAGCTGGAGAATTTAGTTTATCTGCTTTTTTTTTAAATTTTAGAAGTGCTGCCAAGAATGCTGATGGCTCAGAAGTCATTCAGAAAATTCCACCCACAAATTCAATTGGGTCTGTACTTGGGGAGTTTGTCCTTCCAAGGTGAATTTTACCCCCGTGCAGCCAGCCAGGATACTGCTGCTTTACATCACTCACAGCTCTCTCAGGACTGCAAGACTTTGTGAAAGCAGCATGAACGTGGATGGATTTTACTCTTAAGTGTACCAAGCCATTGGAGAAATCTAGCTGCAGGGAACAATTACATGAGCTCTGAAGGGTTGCAAAAGGGATGAGTTACGTGCATCAATTCCACATCCATAAAACAGAGATAATACTTCTTTCCCCCACTGTTTGTTTTGTAAACCCTTTGTTGAACTACAGATGCACACACTTCCTACCAGTGCTATTTCAGGTCTGGAGTATTTGCTTAGTCTTAGGTGAAGCCTGTGTGTTAGTGTAATACAAATGATGCTGCTACCTACCTTACATCTGCCTTTAGTGTCATCTCAATGCAAGCAGTGCTAACTCAGGATGACTGGAAGATGCAGAAGAAATTCCTCTGCTGGGGATAAAGATGCCAGTCTTTACACTCCCTTGGAAATTGCACGCTGAGTGTATCTAAGGGAGAGTAAAGTGTGGGTGGACAAAAACCCGAGGCTCAGCTCATCTTCTCCAATGAGAGATCGCATTAGCAAATGGCAATATTTCCCTAGTGAGACTTGTCACCTGCTGTTTGAAGGCTGCGTGGTAAAATAACTCCCTCCCCCCAAAAGAGGGCACGAGAACATTACTGAATCTGCACTGAGATTATGGTCTGTTTACTCACTGTGCTGGAGAGCTGAGGGATTGTACAGTGCATTCATTCCCTCTCTACAGAAATACTGAAACCTTGGGCGTTGTTTCTCTCTCATGAATATCTGATCATGGCAAAATAAAAGGGAAAAAGAAAGATGTCAGTGATTAAAGTCTCTGGATAAAATAAAGAAATAAAGCTCTGTTCCCCCCTCTTCCCTTCCTCTGCAGGAGGCCTTTTGCCTGATTGTCTCTAGGCATAAAAGAAAGAGAAGTAATCTAAGTGTCAGGACTGAACGTTTTGTTCTTTGGTTTGCTCTATGTAACAAAGCATTTCCAGCTCAGATCAATCAGCAATTGGTTGGCTACCTCCCAGAACCTGTGTGCAATCCATCCTTGAACGCCTGGTGTTAAGCTGCTTTTTGGGCATATATATTCAAAATCAAAAGCAAACCTGAAACACTTAATAGGAATAAAACACAGGGTGTATCAGTATTACTCTGCCCTATCTGGGACTGCTACTACTTGATAAAAAGCATGTGCATTTAGAATTAGTGTTGTACTTCACCATAAGTATCAGAGGTGTCCAGAGATCCATTTAGAGGAATCAGAGATATACATTATTTCATGAAAAACACACACAAAAAAGGGCTGGGCTTGTGCCTAAAGCTTAAGATTTAAGTCTCCAGGTTCCTCTGGGTCTCTGCAGCTCCTAGGTTGCTCTTTGAGTATTTTTAGCATCTGTATACATACATTCTTATTTATTCAGTAACAGTGAATCTTCTTTCTTTTAACTGTAAAGTCTTTGAGCAGATTCTCTCTCCCTTGGTGTAGGTGCAGCACTGGCAGGGCAGGGGGCTCCATTGTTTGGCTGAGGTACAACTCTGATTTGGTAGTTATTGAAAAAAAATGCTGGTTATGAAGGAATAAAAAAAGGCATTTAAAATTCCAGCCTGTAGCATATACAAAAACATAATCAGTTGTGATCTTTACAGCAATAAAAAGCAGATTAGAAATCGAGATCCACAAAGTATTGCAATTACTTTAACTGTCAGAAGTATTGGCAGGGCTGGTGAGGTATTTGCTTCTGTAAAAGTGGCAAACCTTTAGAAAAATCCCTAATGCTGCCTTGACTAATCTGAACTCTTAAGAGAGTAAGTGGTTGCTGAGGTGTTTTTTTCCCCTTTGAACTCTGCTGATACAACAGCACAGCAACTGCAGTGCCTCCTGCAAGGGTGAGAGGCTGAAAGCAGTCGTAGAATTGGGATTTACTGGTTATGAGCATCTCATTAGCCATTCTGTATAATGCAAGGTAGAGAATTTCACCTAGTTAATTCTAGGTTCATCTTATGATTTAAGAAGATGTCTCCTCTGAGTTGTGAGAGATCTAGTGATGACAGATGCTCCAACTTTTTCAGTATTAAGTTGTCCTCAAAGAAGCAGCATCTTACTTCCCATTTGATTCTTTTCCAGCTCTGTTAACTAAGAGTAGCTATACCTCATAGAGAGAAGAGGTTCCCTAGAATTATTCTACATGTGTGCGCCTACCCCACGATTCAAAAACTCTACATAAAGTATTTCATTTTTAGTAAGGAAAATCAACCTTCAAGACTTTTCTGAACTTAGAGCTGCCTTCAGATGGTATCAAAGCTCTCTGCAGTTCTCGTGATTCAGTGACTTGGAAATTTTGGCAGATCTTTGCAGTTCTGGACACTAGCTTTTCTAGAGTAGGATAAGGATTTGTTCCAGAAGAGGAAGATTCGTTCCTGACACCACTAGCTGGGTCAGGAATGCTCTGAAAGGGAAGAGTCAGAGGTGGGATGGATGGCATGCTGAGCAAGATAGTAATTAGATGAAAGATAACATTTCCTGTGACTGGGATATCCAGATAAAACAGATCTTATCTTAAAAATCCAACTAGTCTCTAATGAGCCCAAGGAATGTGGCATTAATAACATCATCTTATTCACTTTTCCTTTAATTTCCTTCTCAGATTCTACATCCAGATCCTAATGAAGGAAAAACTGACTGTGATGGGAAAGAGACTGTATCAGCCTGACAGTCAGTTTGCTACTGCAGCCCCTGATCAAAAAAGATGACTATGTTTGATAGCAATTAGGTTGGTGATAGCCTGTATCCTGAAGGATTTCATGGCATTCCTTGCTCCAGAAATCTCTGCTTAGAGGGCTGTTTGTTTTTCTAAAAGCTGTGGAGTGAGGAGTTTGAATGCCTTTTGTATGCATTCTGCTATCGATCGCGTTTGGGGTGAATCCCTCAGAAGCTCCCAGGGAAGAATGACACAGATCAAGTAGAAAAACTTCAAACAATACCTCTCAAGAGTTTTGGCTCCTATATTTGAGACGCAAAAAGAGTCTTGTAAATTGGCCTCGACCAATCTAAAACCATAATTAATATGCTGAGCCACATGGCTGAACCAAATTACATCCCAATACAGGATAAGAGGCTGCAGGGTTATAAATAAGAATTTCCATGGCTTCATCTCTCCAGCTGTTAACGAAAACACTTGACATTTAACAGCACGCACTCCATTCTCAATAGCAAATGGAATTATTGTTTCTTCCTAGCAACTGCCCACAAGGCACCTTTTGCTCAGTGCTCTCTTGCCAGGTGTACTCTCTAGGCCAAAGTCAAATCCTCTCCTGGGGAAGTTCTCTGAGTTTTAAATGATTGTAAATACATGGTAAAAAAACCCCACAGTCTTAATTGTTATCTCTTCACCTGGGTCAGTTCCTTGGCTGGTTGCAGGTAAGCACAGGTTTTGTAGGGGAAATGGATGTGAACCAGTGAATGCCAGCATCTGACATCTTGTGAAATACTGTTCTATTCTTTACTACACCTTGGCAACCTTTTCTCTTTCTTTTCTTGGGGTTTTTTTTTGTCTTTATGTGAAATCTGTCTCAGCTGGTGTGAGCTCCACGTCTGATAAGACACTCAATGTATACAACACAAGCTCTCACCATTGTCTTATTTCATAATCTCATATCTGGTAGTTATTTGTTTTGTATTTACAAAATAAAAAGCTTGGGGAAAGAAAGCAATAAAATGAGGTGCTGGGGGCTTATTTAGCAATTGACCCTTTTTTCAAAATGCTAAGGCTCACATTCAGTGATATTGCTAGGCAACTGAACAGACAATTCCTTTCAGGCCCTAAGTGGATACCAGGATTAATACATGATCAGTCAAGATACACATTTATTCACCTTCCCTCATAACAGTAATAGGATTTTTCTGGGCCCAGTTTAATTCAGTAGATGAGGCTGACACTGAATTAAAGCTGCTTATCCAGGCTCATAATAAGGAGGTGAGATCCCAGGGGAGAGGAGGAGGGTGAGGGAAGCGCACACCCTATAGTGCATCAATTGACAAACCCCAGAGGATTAAAACTCCCTGTGGAGGAAAAACAAAATGCCCTTTAATGAGACTTGAAAAACCCAGTTCAAATTATTCAACTACATTTGCTGTCCTTCAGTATCCAAAGTTCCAGTACAAGAGCTTGAAGCCCTGAGAGATGCTCTGTCACTGACTTGGTTAGCTGCTCCTCACGCTGGAGGATGCTGGGAAAGCTGGGTAGGTAGCTTGCCATGGCTCTGCACCCCTCAAATTCTTTTCCTTCTTGTACTTTGCTTGCAGTTAACTCCAAGGCTAGCAGCTTTTCCTGTTGTACAATATCCTCCCCTCCTCTCTGCTTCTCTGAAGTTTCCAAATGGCCGCTGCTTTTACAAGCAAAAAACCCCAGCCTTTGTGATTCTTCTTCTGTCTCTGGGCTCCTTCTGATGTGATTTCCTCAAGGGCCTGGGAAGGACATCTCCAAAGAGATGATGTGGTTCTTTGAATGCAACCATTGTTTTGTAGCACTTCCCTGGCACAAACAGCTAACAAACAGATTAATTTTTTAAGTGGGGAAAGGTCTATTAATCTATTATTAATTAATATTCCATATGGCGCCTTGGAGGCAAGGTGGGTCTTTTGAAGCCATCTGGTTTCTCATTGCACTGGAGGAAAGCTATTGTCTGTTGTATGCTCTTGAATCTGGTCTGGAAAATGGAGATGTGATGTGTTTGTGATCCAGGTGTCTGGTTATTTCTCTGTTCCCACACATAAGCAAGCAGAGACAGCTGGATTGCAGCATCAGTCTCATTGGACAGTTGTAGGACAACTACATTTGCCCAAAGAGTTTATAGAAACTGAAATTCAAGTGCTGTCTTTGGTTCTGTTTCTTTGGAAGAGGTGATACTGTGTGTGTCTCAGCCACTTGTTTCCTTGCATGTGTCCTGTCTCCCCTTTTTGGGGCAGGACACTGCTAGATAGGAAGCAAAGGCCAACCCAAATTTCTCTTGATGTAAACTGGGAGCGTTACCTCACTGGTGTATGTCTGGGGTTTGTAACAAGAAAGGGTCATTAATTGAAGTGTAACACCAGAGTGTCACAGTAAGCATAGATGTATTAGCTATGAAAAAAACAGAATAAGGATTTGTTTGGTATTAACTTGGGGTGTAGGAGCCCATGACGTTAGTACTGAGCATCCCAAATCCAATCCTGCAAGCAGGGAATGGCTGTGGTACCCTCAGCCCCCCCTCTGCTTTGTACTCTTCAGCTGTCACATTTTCAAGCACTGGGGTTTGCCTTTTAGTAAGAGACAATCCTTATCTTTGATGTGATGGATGATCAGGATTTTGCTACTTGTACAGACAAATGGGGAAACCCAGCACATGCCCCAGAGAGCTTTCTGGAGAAATGAAGCGACAGAGGTGAGGAGCAGAGAGGCAGGCACAGGGGTGTGGGATGTCTGAAGTCACCCTGTGTGGCGGTGAGTGAAGGTTTCTTGTTTGCAAACAGACACATTCTACTTCACAATGTTAAATCTCCATAAATAAATCAAACCTTCCCAGAAATAATAATTAAGAAAAAGGTGTAGGAGGACATGGGCTTGTTCAGCCTGGGGAAGAGAAGGCTGTGGGGGGACCTCATTGCAGCCTCCCAGTCCCTGAAGGGAGCAGAGGAACAGGAAGGGAATCAGCTTGTTAAAGGGCAGAGACTGGCAGGACAAAGGGGATGGAGTGAAGCTGGAGGAGGGAAGGGTTAGATGAGATATTGGGGGGAAGATTTTTGCAGAGAGAGTGGTGAGGGGCTGGAACAGGCTGCCCAGAGAGGGGGTGGGTGCCCCATCCCTGGGGGTGTTCAAGGCCAGGTTGGCTGGGGCCCTGGGCAACCTTGTGTAGCTCCAGGCCTGGAGGTTGGTGTCCCTGCCTGTGGCAGGGGGTTGGAGCTCTGTGACCCTTGGGGTCCCTTCCAACCCAGACCAGGATGTCATTTTGATTCTATGACATTCCAGTGGATGACTGGTGTAGCTGGTGATACCATGCAGGTGTTCTCTCCGATGTTTTTCTGGACATGGAACCCAAAGTACGGTGTTACTCAGTTAACTTGGCTTCGCCTACCTCACTTGCCTTTGCCCATCCTCCAGATGTGTCTATTCCACAGTTTGAGCTTCAGAGCCTAGATACAAATCTTCCACCATAACCACACGAGGTACTAACACCCCAAACTGTATGTGGGGAGGAGCAGGCTGAAGAACCATATGTGTATTGAGAGAAAGAGCTTTGGGAAACAGGTGCTATGCCAAGGAGCCCAGAACTTCTGCATGGACCCAGCTCTTCCTCATTAACATCCTCTTGATGTACCTCCATCGAGGTGCTTGCAGGGACTTTTCCAGCAGCCTGTTACCCCAGGCACTGTCTTCCCCTCCATCAACAGGCCAGACTGCAGCAGGATTCCAGACTCAGCATCAGTGAAACCATATTGCTCAGAGTGGGATTTGCATAAACTGTGCACTAAAAACCCCCTAATATTTAAAGTGTTATAACCAAGTGGAGAAAACCCACTTTCAAGCTGTATGACAACCATATGAATATGCAAATTAGGATCCAAAGACAATCTTCTGGTTTACAGTAAATATTGAGGCATAACTGTGGAGCATTAAGTGGCAGATTTAGGTCCATACTCATTCCTTTTTATATATTTATTTTTAATACCACACTTAGAGACCAATTTCATTGTAACATACCAAATCTATTGAGTATTCCAGTCAGCTGATAGCATTTTTAAATCATACTTATTTTGGCATTTCTTATTGAAAGCAATAGAAGAGCAACCAGTGGTGATAAATTTGTTTGTGGAAAGCAGCCTTGCTTGTCATAGTTGTACACTGTTGTAACTAGGGCAAAATTACACTATAAATTTATGGATTTATTGTCCTTTTTTATTTGCTCTTTTTTTTCCTTCAGTAGTGACCAGCTTTTCATAGCCTGTATGCAGGGGCATCCTGTGTTCTGTCAAGGGAGAATTGTTCTAAAATCTCTGGTCACTGTACATCAGCAAAGGGATGGTGTGAGACCTTCTCAGGGAAAATGTGCTGTTGCTGAATTCACCTTGGCTCGTGCTCCGTAGCCTCCCGAAAATCAGGGCTGGGGTTGGATGGCTGTTTGTGTTAAGTGCCTCCAGGATGTATGTGCAGGAGAGATGTGGAGCTGGTGGAACAAGTCCAGAGGAGCCCACGAAGAATATTAGGGGGCTGGAGCACCTCTCCTATGAAGCAAGGATAAGAGAGCTGGGCTGGTTCAGCCTGGAGAAGAGAAGGCTCCAGAGAGACCTAATTGCAGCATTCCAACACTTACGGGGTCCTGCAGGGAAGTGGGAGAGGGGCTGGTCACCAGGGAGTGCAGGGACAGGACAAGGGGAATGGCTTCAAGCTGGAAGAGGGCAGGGGTAGGTGAGATGTGAGGAAGGAATTCTGTACTCTGAGGGCGGGGAGGCCCTGGCACAGGGTGCCCAGAGAGGCTGTGGGGAGCCCCTGGATCCCTGGAGGTGTTCAAGGCTGGGTTGGATGGGGCTTTGGGCGGCCTGGGCTAGTGAGGGTGTCCCTGCCCATGGCTGGGGTTTGGAGCTAGATGATCTGAGGTCCCTTCCAACCCGAAGCACTGTGTGAGTCAGATTCTACAGTTCAGTGCAGAACTCGGATGGGTCTCACACGCTGAGCTTGTGGCTCACAAATTCTCTACACTTGATATATTTAATAGCATGCAGTTGGGTTTATTTTGCATCTTAATAATCAGATAATATAATTATATACTTTGCTCTGAGTCATCATCTACATATTTCATCTGCTGATGCGGGTTTGATGTTTGGATTCCATCCAGTATTAATGGCACATCTCTGGCTGCAGGATTTGAGCAGTTCTTGCATAATTATAATTATTCTCACAAAATCCCTCCGGGGCCAAGGTAAGGAATTACACCTCTCTTCAGCCTGCCTAGCAGGGCTCCTTAGAAAGGAGGGCAGATTTGCAGAAATGCTTTATGTGCTTAATAGGTAGATAAGTGGATTTCTCAAACTCATCGTGGATATACAGACCTTAGTCTTCTCAGGTAACTTGGAAAAATCCACAAGATATCTAGCAACAGATTTAAGTACAGGAATGTTTTTAGATTGTGACCCACAGCCAGGTGAGAAGTTGATGTTAAAGCTGAAGTTGGAACCTAAATCCCCTGCCTATCCCTATGGAAGGTCTCTTTGCCCTCTGCATCAGAGTAGCCCATGTGGACTGAGGTTCCGAGTGCTTTCTAATGATGTTTTTATCAATAGGACAGGTGTATTCATGTCTGGTTTGGGTTTTTTTCCCCTCCCTCACCTCTGTTATACCACAGCCATTGCCTGGAAGAGTAGTTAAATTACTGTTATGCAAACAAAAAGCTGCATGCCACAGTTTAGCACGTAGAAAGCCCACGTTACCAGCAAGCTTGATTTGCCCTGGTACTTTAAGATCAAAAGCATTATCTTTCTTTCTATAAATTTTAAGCATGTGTAACTCCACTGAATTAATTAGGTTACTCCTTTCATTGCACTGAAACTAGTATTTGTAATGCATGTCTGGTGGGTGTAATTCATCTACGTGTGTGTAGTGGGTTATGGATCAGTTGCTGCAGCACCTTTATATTTTCCTTCCGAGTTAGAGCATGAAAGCAAAAATTCATATGTGCTTTAAGCTGTAATCTCTGAGGATTTGTTGCATATGAGGCAATAAACGACTGCTGCAATTGACTAAATGCCACAGCACAGCAGTTTATTTTAATTATGCTACAAAGGAGTGAATATTATTGTTCTTATAGTACAACATCACAGGAAAAGAAGAAAAGAAAATTGCATTCTTCTCTCTCTCTTTGAGAGAGTTTAGCAGCGGTATATTGCTTATCATTGAGGTTTTCAGGGCAGCAGAATCCAGAAAGAAAACATGATGAAGAACCAATTAAGAGAGGATATACAAAAAAACTCCTGGAAAATAAAAATCACATTACCCTTCTCTTTTTGAGCTGTGACTTGTTCTGGTTTCATTTCCCAATGTTCTGCAAGAGGGAGTAGTGGAAAACCTTGTTGTTTCCAGCAGTTTTTGGTAGGTTGGTTTGGATTATTTTGGGAGGTTTAGCCAGGAAGGGTTTGGATGGCAGGTCTGGTTGATGAAGGCTGATGGTTTGCTGGTGGATTGTGAGGGCAGCCCTTCCTTTTTGCTTTGAGCTGCTCTGCAATCTGTGCTGTAGCATTCAGGCTACTGATCTTGTTTGGCTAAACATCAGTAATTAAAAAATCCCAAGTCAGGTCTCAAAATTCTGTGTGAATAGAGAGGTATTTTAAAGGGTTTTTTTAACTTTTCCCTTTTGTGTGGACTTCCCCCTCTGAGCTTGGAGTGTTACACCTTGGCTGTGATTTCAGGAGCTTTGCCAGCGCAGGGACCACCTCTTTTCAATGGTCTGTGGGGACAGGACAAGGGGCGATGGCCTCAAGTTGGAGCACAGGGAGTTCCACACCAATCTGGGGAAGAACCTCTTCCCAGTGAGGGAGCCCTGGGACAGGCTGCCCAGGGGTTGTGGAGTCTCCTTCTCTGGAGAGATTCCAGCCCTGTCTGGACACAGACCTGTGCGACCTGTCCCAGGGACCCTGCTTTGGCAGGGGGTTGGATCCCATGGGCTCTGGAGGTCCCTTCCCACCCCTGTGATTCAGTGACATGAGATGCTGTTTCCTTGCAGAACACTTCACACCATTTCATGATGTCAAGACCAAATTTTTATGAAAACTGAGGTGGGGGGCAGACACAGGGACCCTTTGCAGGGAGTGTCTGGAGATTGAAAATACAACCTCTGGGACTGACAAGCTTAGATGAGGGTGCAGTTCTGGTTTGGGGTCACTGCTCTGAAGACTTTACCCTTTCTTACTGAGATGCAAACCTGAGGCTTTGAGGCTGTTACGGCAACTCAATATTCCATGCACTGTAGTCACTTCAGGCACATTCACCTGAGGACAAGGACTGGGAGAAGAGAGCAGCTTTTCCCTGCCTCAGGCAATGTGCCATCTTTCAGGTGGTTTGGGTTGGGGGGTGTGTGTGTGTGCAGTTTTTTGTTGTGTTTTTAACTCTGTGCACAGATGTGAGGTGTCTGTCTGAGTATCAGGTTGCCTCTTGCCCATCACAATGTAAAGGAGCTGGGTACTTTCTGGTCAAGGGCCAGTGAATGTCATTCTGGAGGTTAAATGTGCCATTTTATACAGGTAAGTAGAATAAAGTGAAGAGGGTTTTTTATAAAAAAGCAAAATTATTGCATGTCTTAAAAGCTAAGATACCTAATTTTCAGTCCAACAACAGTGGGCTGGGATGTTAGCAAAACTCACTTGGAAGATTATTAATGGAAAATCATTGACTGAAATAGGAAAAGCCTGAGGTTAAAAACCAAAATGATACCTTAGCCATTAAAACGTCAGCTAAAGCTGATGGAAATAAACTATTAAAACTATCCAGAAGCTGAAATAATGGAAGAAAGAAATAAGAATTTAGCCCAGTTCTGTCAGCTCTCTGTATTCTGTTTAGGGTACAACAAAGTTCAGGTGACAGCAGGGAGTAATTCTTACTGCCTCTCCAGGGATTTGAGGTTCCTATGTTTAGTGGGAATCATCCACAGGCCATAGCAGTTAATGTTGGGAAAGAAAAGAATACAGAGTGAAAAGTTCTTCAGATTTGCTCGTTAAAATGCTTCTAACTACAATTTTTTTTCAACGTCTTCGTTCTTCATTGGTCTCTGTGTCCTTGACCTCACTTGATTTCTGTAGGCTTACCCAGGCATCACTCAGGTTACCTAAGCCCAGCACATTCTGAGCTGTTTACTATATCATTCAGAATATTTTTCTATCTAAATGATCTTGCCAAGAAATAAAGTATGTTACAGCAAATCCCTCTGTGGGCTTATATAGAAATCCTCTGGTCAAAAGGGAAATACACGTGGTGCTCGGTTCCTCCTCAGCTCTGTTCTTTCAGACTTTCCTGCCTGTGTCTGGAAAAATGTGCAAGGCATCACCAGTAAGTCAGAAAGATTTCCAGTGTGAGAAACAAAGAATCTTATTAGAATGAAAGAGCAAGCTGTAGGATTTTGTGTGTCTTGCTTCAGCTGAGGTAGATTGTGTTTGGAAATGACACGGTGGGGTTGGATGAATATTGCCAAACATTGTATTTGGGTCTCATGCCTTCAGTATGCACAGGAATAAAGGGACAGAAAAACAAATACAGCATCTCCCAGAAGAGACAGACAGAGGTGATTTCCTCTGAATATTTTCATTAGGATTAATATAGCAACCTGCAGGTTCCCCAGTAATAACAACCGCAACCAACAGGCTTAAGTAACAAAACCCAAGGCACGCCATTCTCCAAACAGCCAGATGAAATCTCACCTGATAATAACATAGCTCCTATTTCAGATTCAGTCTTGTAAGAAGCTGGTGGGATAGAAACTGATGAGATTCTAAAGTTTTAGTAAACTCCCGGATTAGCTGGTTCCAGCCCTGAAGCTGTGTGTGCGCAGCGGGGCAGCAAATGGATGGTGCATCAAATAAGCCTCTCTGTTCTGAGGATGTGAGAGGAGACCAGATCATAGAATCACAGACTGGGCTGGGTTGGAAGGGACCCCAGGGATCACAGAGCTCCAACCCCCTGCCACAGGCAGGGCCACCAACCTCCAGGCCTGGAGCTACACAGGGTTTCCCAGGGCCCCATCCAACCTGGCCTTGAACACCCCCAGGGATGGGGCACCCACTCCCTCTCTGGGCAGCCTGTTCCAGCCCCTCACCACTCTCTCTGCAAAGAACTTCCCCCTAATATCTCCTCTCACCCTTCCCTCCTCCAGCTTCACTCCAGCCCCCTTGTCCTGCCAGTCTCTGCCCTTTAACAAGCTGATTCCCCTCCTGTTCCTCTGCTCCCTTCAGGGACTGGAAGGCTGCAATGAGGTCCCCCCACAGCCTTCTTTTCTCCAGGCTGACCCAGCCCAGCTCCCTCAGCCTCTCTTTGTAGGGGAGCTGCTCCAGCCCTCTGATCATCTTCGTGGCTCCTCTGACCCCTCTCCAACAGTCCTACATCTTTATTGGGGCCCCAGCTCTGGACACAGGACTCCAGCTGGGGCCTCATGAGGGCAGATCCTGCACTGACACTCAGGTTATGCTAAGCAAACCTTTCCAGTGACCCCAGGTGAAAGCCTACTGAGTTGGCACGGGCCTTTCCTTCTATTTCAGAGCTTTTAAAATCAGCATCCTCACGCAGATTTTAAATAACCCTGATGTTATATGTCATATGCTTCTGATGTATCCCTAACATCTGTCTCATTTCATGCTAAGGAATTTTGCCAGCAGAGCACAGGTGTTTCCTTATCCCCATGAGGGGAAGAAACCTTAAAATTAATTTTTGCCACATGTCCTGGAAGGCTTGGACACAGTCATGTTTTACAGTAGGCATTTATAAATTATAGACGAATAAAGGCATTTCTCACATAACTTCTTACAAGTCCTAAGTGTTATCTGAGAAAATTCTTATAGAGTAACTAAGATTTTGACCTTTTGGAGCCTAGCTTTTTCCTTTAGCATTTTATTTAGCTTGTGTCCCGTTCTGGGCTCCCTGGTATAAAAAAGACAGGGATCTTCTTGAGAGAGTCCAGAGAAGGGCTACGAAGATGATGAAGGGCCTGGAACAGCTCCTGTATGAGGAAAGGCTGAGTGAGCTGGGGCTGTTCAGCCTGGAGAAAAGAAGACTCAGGGGGGACCTAATTAATGTTTATAAATATCTTAAGGATGGGATGCAGGGGGAATTGGCCAACCCCTTTTCAGTGTCTGTGGAGACAGGACAAGGGGCAATGGCTGTAAACTGGAGCACAGGAAGTTCCGCACCAACGTGCGGAAGAGCTTTTACCCAGTGGGGGTGACAGAGCCCTGGGACAGGCTGTCCAGGGAGGTGCTGGAGTCTCCTTCTCTGGAGAGATTCAAGACTTGTCTGGACGCCTATCTGTGCAATATGAGCTGGGGAGGCTGCTTTGGCATGGGGGTTGGACCCGATGATCTCTCGAGGTCCCTTCCAACCCCTACAATTCTGTGATTCTGTGATTTTAATAGCATATGGCCTTCTTCTAATTTCTTGTGTGTTTATAAAATTCTTTTTACTTCATTTTCTGTATCATTGGTATGGCTGACCTTTGCCTGATTCTGTTTTGCTTCTGAGCTACTTGTCCCACGTGCCTGAAGTGTGCACGCTTACTCGCAGCACACAGCCATGGTTGTGTTTCTGTGCAAAAGCTTTATCTTATCTACCAGTAATCCAGCATCATGGATTCAATTTCAGATAAAGCATCTCCTTCTGAGGAGTGGAATGTAATGGTGGTGGCTTTGCTTTCTGAGCATGGCGGGTGCTTTTCTGTGATCCCAAAGTGTAAATGATGGGAGGGAAGTTTGCAGGGAGGGGGTTGAGGGGGTTGTGGGGGTGTGTGCATCACTTTTTGGCTTCATCCATGGGTAAAGACAAGGCAGTTTCCGTGTCAGTAATAAATGGAAAATCCAAAGCACTTATCTGAAACCTTGGCTATGCAAAAGGAAGTGAGAGAAGGGTCATGTCTAGAGCTCCAGGCTCACAAACACTTGGTGACTTTGGTTTTGCTGTGTAACGAAATGCCGTTCCTTGGGGATGAAATCACCACCTCGTGCTCACACATTCATACTGCTGCAAGTCTAGTCCAGTACGATCCTGAAATGACATTCAGGGTATCAGATATATAATAATGTTATTAATTATTAGCATTTAATAAGCTAGTTGGACAATGATTCAGTGACAGCAAACAGCAACTGAATGAATCCCAGGCTGCGTATTTCTACTGGATGTATTCCCCTGCCAGAGCAGCAGTTCAGGGACATTTTGTGCCATTCAGATACCTGCATTATGAGTATTTCAGGGCTGGGAACAGTGGTGAGAAAGCCACACATTTATTTTGGAGAAAGGCTTTTAAAGTTAAGTGGAAAAGGGAGCAGTGAGAGTTCACAGGGGTTGATATGAGCTGGATCACTGTTTTCTGCATGAGGATGCGTGACAGGTCGGGTCAGGAATGAGCAGCCGGATGGGAAAGAACCCCCATCTGCCCCCCTCTGTGGAGTATTTACCAAGGTCACAACAGTTCTCTCCTTGCCCTTTCCCTTTTCTTCTCAAAATCGAAGGAGTGGCCATTAGTAGACATTTCCATCTATTCTAAAAGCATCAGCAGAATGGAATGGACCCATAGCTGGATAACAAGTGGAAGATGAAGTTTGGCATTACAGAGCCCTGGGGAGTGGCAGACAAAGTATCCACGTTGGGTAGCATTTGTATGATAGCCTGTAAAAGAGAGATTCACAGGGTTGACTATTGTAACAGAATCAGAATATGTTAAAATGCTGCTTATAAGAAAATCTGAACTCACATCTCCCAGGGAAGGTAATTATTTAGGTAAATTATCTGAGCCTTTGAACTAAACCAGCTGAGTCTGTGGGCGACTCACAGTTCTCCAACAACAGCTGGTGACTCCACTCTCATCTGAACTAAAGTTAAAGAGCATTCTTCTGCCTCCTTCTGTTCAGTGCAGCCATCTCTTGCAAAAGAAAGAAAAAGCTGTGTGTTCAGGTTGGTTACAAAAGAGGAAAACCTTTCAGCTCATCTTTAGCTTCTGCTTTCTGACAAATGTTTGGACAAACAGACACGTGCCATGTGTACACAATTCAGACTCTCAAGAATTCTTTTGAGTCAATTTCTAAAGCATTTCTGGTAGCTCTGAAGTTTTAAATGCATGGCAAAATTATGATCCAGAAAATAGATTGTCAAGACTTGTACTGTGTGTCTAAAAGCAAATGCACACAATGCTTCTAATAGCCCAAACTTTGTTTATTCTGGGGTGCAGATGTTCAAATACATAGTGTGCTTAATGGAGGAGGGAGCATAAGAACCACAATATTTTCTCATTTCTATTTTATTCATCACCATGGTGTCCAGGCACACTTCTATGATGTTTGAGTAAATAATCCTCCTTTAGTAGCTGAAGTAGCTGTATTTACCTTGAACCGATCCAAATCAGGAGAGATGTGGAGACCATACAGAGATTTAAAGAACTGTGATCTTCTACCCCAAGTTCCCAGAATCACAGAATCAATGAGGCTTGGAAGGGATCTGGAAAGACCATCTAGTCCAACCCTCTCACCAGAGCAGGATTGCCTGGAGTAGGTCACACAAGAACACATCCAAGCGGGTTTGAATGCCTACAGAGAAGGAGACTACACAATTTCTCTGGGCAGCCTGGGCCAGTGCTCTTGCCACCCTCCCAGTGAAAAAGTACCAGGATACTCCTTGGGAGAGTAAAACCAGTCCAGCCGTGATTGACCGGCTGGATGAATTATCAGAGATCACTCTCAGTCCTAGCAAATCTCAGATATTGCACATTCATTAAGAGAAACAATCAGAAAACAAAAGAAATTTTCAATTAAGGTGAAAAGCTGATGATGATGCAGGAAGATCTAGCAAAGCAGGGGTCACATCAATATTGGTATGAGTGGAAACTGGAAATGAGACTGCAATCAAATGAAAGGGTATGATTTGTCTGGCCATTAGCAAATACATTTAAGGCATATTGTTGTGTCCAAACTCCTGTTGTAACATGGCTGTGATTACTTAGGAATGCTTTCTCTTCTTTTTTTCCCTCCCATAACATTGCTGGATGAAGAGAGCTCTCTCTAAAAGTCTGCAAAGCCAATCTACTTTCAGATCACATTCTCACCTTTGCATCCCATGTAAAAATTCCCTCTCTTGTAATACCTTCAAAATACTTTCCTTGCAATTTAGATTACCTGTATGTTAAGGCTGTTGCTCATAAACACAGCTCTCTGATTCTGATCTTTTGTTACCCTCAATTATGCGCTGCATCCAGCTAGGATCTTTTATCCTATATTTAGTCTGCCAGCTCTTCAGCTCAAGGATAATTTTTTCACCTCGTGTTTATACAGTGCCTAACACAGTATTCACTTGAGGCCACTGTTACCAGGTGAAAACCTTCATGGAGTGAGAAGGTGGCAGCCATGGTATGGAGATCTGAGCTCACACAGGAGAGATTGAGTGGCATAAACAGGCTAAAAGGGGAGAGGATGTAATTTTTATTAGAGTTTATTATAATATCATTCCTGTTTAAGAAGTTGGTGATTAGGAAAGCGATCCAAAAGCCATGAAATGGACATATGCTTCTGTAAGCAAAGCAAAACAATTTACTCCTCAGTTGATTTCCCTCACTGCAGCAGATAAAACACTCCCATAATCATGTTTTACTAAAGCCATGGCTCAAGGTGCACTAAAACAGTAATTTTCTCTGCCTTGATCTGAAGCACTCAATTCAATCTCTATCTTGTTAAGAACAAAATAATAATTAAAAGAAGGGGAGGGGGGTTTAGTTTACAAGGCCATATCCAGCATACAGATGAGTAATTAGAGTGCCCTAAATATCTTATTTTGCCTTTATTGCTGCAAGATGACTAATGTTCATCGGACATGTACACACAGAGCACTACAGAGCTCTAACATTAAAACTGTCGCTACCAACTTGAGGTGTTTCTGACAGTCACATCAAAGGAAAAAGCTCCCACCGTGAGATCAGGAGCTGCACAGTCCACAGCCTGGCTTTGTTATTACACTGTTGTGCAAAAAAAAAAACCTCATTAAAGTTGCATTACAAGCAGGTAACAATAAAAGATTTCATTATTCCTTCTCTAGGCTGAGCCCACCCCAGAAAAAAAAAAGAGTTCAGCTCAGAGAACAACAGATGCTCTTTGAAATGAGTCCATATTCAGAGATAATGTGGGAACAGTGGGATACAGTGGAATTAAAGTCAAGGTGTGAAAAGGATTATTGATAGAAGGACTCACACTAGGCGTCTGTGTGTGCATATACACACACTAGAATGGCCCTGTTACTATTGCTTGTGATAAATAATTCAGGTGAGGTAGAGTAGAAATAAGATCACTCCCATTTCATCACTCCGGAGCTGAGTCATAAGGAAATGATATTCCTGCCAGAGGTGTGAAGAGACAGATGTTTCCCAGTTCTGCTCTGTGCTCAGACACATACCTTTAGAGACGTTTGGGCTGGCTTCCCATGAGAATCTGATAAGTCACAGTGGAGCCTGCCTGCTGTTTGAACCAGTGGAAGCCAGGAAGAGGAAACAGAGCTGCCTCTGTGCTGGGTCATTGTGGAGTTACAGGAAAAGATGAAACCTGGCAGAAGAGTGAGGAGAAAGACCACCAAGAAATCAATGAGTAGGGGGAAGAGAGAGGACAGGAGCAGGTGCAGTGTGGTGATAAAGGACATGTATCAGAAACACTAAAAAGGAGTCTTGTTCTAAAGTTAACAGCGTTTGCACAGGCCTCACCAAATAATCCAAACACATGCCAGGGAAGTGCTGTCTGTCACCCCTTGAATATGAAGCTCTTGGTGAATGTGTGACCTTCTCAAAGTGGCTGGGGGGACCCAAACCCAGCCCCTCTTGGGGGGTTTTAATCCCCCTTTGTGCTGAAAGCAAGGGGAAAAACCCCCACAAATTTATATTGAGGAATCTTTTAAATTATTCTCCTATGAGTGAACCAAAGTCAATGATATTTTTGAACTTTAAACTGAGTCAACAGATTAAAAGATAAAACATTTCTATTTAAATCTTTACCTGAATTTTCCATCCTGAAATTTTTGGATATGTCTATCTCAGTTTTGTCATCCAGTACGTAATAGGAGAATCAAAGGTACTAAACCCATTGATCTACAGGAAGACAATATTAATATTACCATATAGCTTTTATAATTAATTTGCTGCCAGATGAAAGGGAAACACTAGGTCCTTTTAGTGCTGATGATTAAAGCAAAAAGTAAACCTTTGAAAGGCAGATTTGCATGTGCAACATGTGGCACTAATTCCAGCAGATCGCTTGGAAAATTTTAATGTATTTGGAATCACACAAAGTAAAGTTTTGGATAAAAGACTTCCTGGCTTGTGGGGGAAATCCGAAGTATCTATCAGATATTGATAATTCTAGTAGTGTAAGGTTTGCTGAGCTCATAATCTTGCTTAATTTGCATATAAGTTTTAACACAGATCAGGTTTTAAGGTGGTATCCCTGTTAATAGATATGTCTAGAACCTAGGAAAGGAGAATTTGTTTTTAGTGACCAATCCAACCTGGCTTGTTTTTACAGCTTGTCTATACATTCACTTAAATAACTGAATAGCTGAGACAGGGTTGATAATTTGAATTAACACGGTTTGTGCTCTCACTTGGCATTTGAATGCACTCACTGGTGCTTAAACTCAGCCCCAGTTATGAAACGAGACCCTTTATTCTCTGTGCATGTTGGTTATGAACCTTCTGCTTCATAAGAGAAGGCACTTCCCTCTGCTCCCAGAATACTTTATGGTGGATCAAGTACAGTCAGTCATCTTGCAAATGGCATAAAGCTGTCCTAAAAAGTATATAGCTGGCATAAACTGTGTGTTATGTTATCTGGCGTTCTGAAGATCAGTCACAACTGATCCAAATAAAAATAATGCCACTGGGTTTGTCTGGGAGAGGATACATTCAGTGGTGATGACCACAGAGGATGGTAGGAATTTAACCTATTTAACCACTCCATGAAAAGATTATAAAGGTTTTCCTGATTCCCATGTGCAGTTTGAGGCTTAATTAATTAATGCCTGCAAAGTGCTTTAAGATCTTAGAGGAAAGGTATCACAGAAGAGCAAATATCATTGTAAGTGAAATATTTTGAAGGAAAAACTTTGAGGAGAGATTGAAATTTGCCTGTAGCTGGAGTATTCGACGTATGCTAGGTGAGGACAGACACCCTACAGTTAGTCATAGTTATATTGATGTGATGGTGTTTGCATGTTTACAAGCTATCGTGTGTCTCTGCCCTTCTAGGAATAATTGAAAACCGTGATATTGGACTCAGAACATAATTTGACATCATACTGAATCATATTCTCAAAGGAATTCTCCTTCCAGCACTGAATTATAAATTAGTCAAGTTATTTACATCTTTCACTCTCACTTCACTTAATGATAGTCAAATAAACCCCCCCTGCAAACTGCTTTTCCTAATGTTTGATTTTCTTTGTATAATTATGCCCTAAAGGCTAGTTCTTTATACTCAATCTGCAGCCCTTGATGAATGCAGAAAGGACAGAAGGGAAGAAAATACCCAATACTTTATCATGGGCTTTGATTTCCAAGAAGTCAGCTCATGGATGGTATCTTCATGCAGCCGTATCCCTTACTCTGATGGCTCTTCTGTTTCTCCAGTTCATCATTTCTTTAGCCTTCATTCTGAGGCTGTAGGTGGGCAGATAACTTCTTAAACTTTGGATATCCTGTGGCCTATCAAGATTAAAAGTAAAAATTGGGTAGTGATTTCCTTATCCTTCCATATTACCCAGTTTCTTACGTGCAAAAATAATTCCTGCTGAATCAAGGTGACACATTCTTCCTCGCATAATTTTTCTAATCCATGTGTTTATGAAACCAGGGGCACTTAAATAACAGGATGGGAAACTGAGAAAAATGACAGGATGGGAAACTGAGAAAAATAACAATACACTTTGAAATTAATCTGCAAGTGCTAAATATTAAGTTTTGTTATTGTTTACACCCAGTGTGAATTCTGAGCCTTTATGAAAAAACGAGTTTCCCTTAAACCAACTGATGTTTCCCTGATGATGTTAATGGTACTGACAGTAAAAGTTGCTGCTTGTCAGAGGTCCTTTAATTTCCCCTTATTCCAAATCAGGATGTCATCCCACTCCCTTCCTCCAGAATAGTTTTATAATATCCTCTGGGAGGGAAGTGTACTGCTCTCCACCTGTATTACAGCTTGAATTAAGAGTCCATCCTTTATGCCTGAACTGATGATTCACTCTATTGTCTCCATGCAAAATAAGCACTCAGTGAAGACCAAAATAGAATTCTGTGTTTTCTAGTTTAGGAAAGCAATAAAGGAAGCAGGTTTTGCCCTTTTTTTTTCTTGTTCTTTTGTTTAAGGGCTCATATTTATCTGAAAGTTTCTCATTTGAGACATATTTGTAGTGTTTTCTTTAAAAGGACTAAGGAGTTTCATAATATTATCTGGGAAATAATTATAATGTCACCAATATTAAAAAAAAAAAAATCTCATTACACTTTTTATTTCCTTTGGATAAGTGATTTAGGGAGCAATAATTAAACGTCAGGTAATGAATCACGGATGAGATACTGACATTTGATGGTGTTTTGTAAACAGACTAAATGAGTCCAGGGAGAGGTGGAAACTATTGATGTTTCCATAAAAAAAAGTAAGTCTCCACAGAGCTTCTGGAAGGAGAGCACGTTACTGAATCTAAGAATAGGAGCCTGATCTGTAATCTATTAGGGAAAGGAAGTGATGGGATTCTCAGAAAGTTAAATGTGAAGCTCAGGAGACTGATTCCCACCACTTATCATTACTTGTAAAACTGGGGGGATCTGTGTCTTCTTTTTTTTTTTCCTCCCTGGTTTTGTTCCCCACACACTTGAGGAATGACAAGTCGAGAGGGTTGGATACTTCCACTTCCATCATCTTCATGGGGAAAAAAACCTGTTCTGCTCCAATGTCAACAGAAGGGCAGATGGGAGGGGAAGCTGCAAACCCTGAGGAATTACTGATTACTTTTTTAGAAGCAGATGAGCCACACGCAGTTTATAAGAATTAGAGAACGCACTTGTGATCTTAGCTTTCCTTATTTATATCACCAGTTAGAACTAGATGGCTTCCCAGGCTCTCTGGCTCTACTGCTGTTCTCATGCCTGTAAAAGTTATAAGTGAACTGAAAAGAATGGTAACAAATAGACCTGCTCTCCTAATAGTATATTTGTATTTAATATTATATTTATAGCTAGTGAAGCATTCCTTAGAATGTTAAGAAGTGATTCAAGTAAGTCCTTCTTCCAGAACTTTGTGCATGATAGTTTTGAAGGAGAATTCTGGCAAAACTTGCAGGCAGCTGTTCTTATTGGTACTTGCTTTACCTGAAAAGGATTATTCAAGTCTTGACTGATAATTATTTCTGTTGATTATTGTTATATTGTTATCTATTAAGCCACTGTGGGAGGTACACAAGAGAAGTACTGCCTGAGCTGAGTATAAATTGTGCATCCATCGTTACTGTGTTGACATATGTCAGCACGTGCTGTACAACAATGCAGTGGGAATGTAAGGACTGGATTAATTACACAGAGTAATCTCATTGCCTGAATTATTGTTTTACAGCAAACTAGTAGAGCGAATAGGTTTTATAATGAAGATGTGTTTTTCTCATTCCTACATCTATAGTATGGATTCTGCAATGAAATGCAGTGATTAATTGGTAAGCAAGCAGGTCCTGTTAAAAACATTCTCTGAGAAAAATAAAAGAGAGGGCACTGAGAGCCATGAATTAAGTCACCATTTTAGCAAATAGCTTCACAGGGATTAAGGTAAAACTGTGAGGAGTGTTTATCGAGTGTATTGGCACAATTCAAGAAAGATGAGGCTTAATTAAATGTGTAGAGTGAACTTCAATGCCTTTCCTGAATTAAGCCTCAGAAGGTAAGATGGAGCCTATGTCCCCAGAAACCTCTGTGTGCCCGGGTGAGGGCATGGCCAAGGCTAGGTAGGGATTGACAGCTCAACGCACAGGTTTGGGCACACAATCAGGGCAAAAGCATCACTTCCTGCACACTGAATCATCTCATTTTTCCTATTGGCTTTAACTAATGTGAGAAAGGGAGAAGGAGCTTTTCTTTCTTTTTCTTTCTTCTCTTCTGAGTAGTTGCGATGAGTTTCTACGGGATGCAGCAGAATACAGCCCTCACCTAGGATGGTGCTGTTCAATAACTATTTCATGTTACTTTTGATGCAAGGAATGCTGGGGTTTTGTTTACAAAGAGCTGAAATTAATAAGACTTATGGGCAGCTCTGACGGGAGTGACGTGGTCATACATCTTAAGCGCATTGAAATGGGAAGCAGCAGTCTCTGCATCCCGAATGTTTCAAACCCGCCGATGAATGGTGGCAGGTGCCTACATCCTCACACTTCTCCCAGCACAAACAACGCTGAATGTGGCACTAGGTCCCAACAGATGTACAAAAGCAAGTTATGTGGCTGATAGGGATTTCTTTGTTTCCTTACCATTATTTCCCCGGAATGAAATATGCAGTTGTGATAAAAAATTACATGGCAAAAGCTCCTTACATGAGGGATTAAAAGTTAAATCTGTCTTTGTTCTAATTTCCTTCTCTTCTATTTCAATACATTGAGCAAATGAAGCTGATTTTCATTCTGTCCAAAGTCACGGCAGCTTGACGGTTTTGCATTAAACAGTAGAAATGTGGATTTACTTCACGCAGTCCTTTAGCCAAGCAGAGACTTTCCAAAGATGCATTTTACTCATGCACAAGGTAAACATTCTTGCAGTTTCCTCTCTGCACCTTCCCAATTGACTCAGACTACAGAAAAGTTCATTTACTGTAATCAATATCACTTTGCTTCATGCCTCAATGAAAAAATCCCTTCTGCGGTCAATAGCAATTAAAGAGACAGACAGGGACAGAAATATTGATGGAGATGAAACTAGAGATTTACACCTGCTTCCTATATTTCCTGAGTATGTAACAGGACAGTGGCTAATTGTAAAATATTGCATTAGGAAATGTTCATTGAGAAACTGCTCAGAGAGGGAATGGCACATTCAGTGGTGGAGACGAGATCAGGTTTGGGGCTGGGCTTTGCGTCTTTAGATGTTTAGATGTTTGATCATTTAAATATAATGACACCAGCAGGACCACACTGGATGCATCCAGCTGGAAATGGCAACAAACTTTGCGGATAGGGCCCAGGTACAGGGGTGGTGGAACTGCCCTGACTTCCAGAAATAATCCATGGGATCGGTGGTGTCTCTGGTTTGTTTTTTTTCTTTTTTTTCTTCTTTTAACAGTGAGGGTAATGAGTGGCTTGAATAATTTATGTAGAGATGGTGTGTTTAATTAGTACCTGCATTCTTTAAATAGAAAGGACGTGTCTCTCTGAGGTAATTCATCAAAAAGTTATCTGGCTTACAGGGAAACCATCTAGTGACATTCTCTGGCCTCTCTTATAGAAGCCAGGCTGCCTGGATCATGATGGTTGCTGTAGCCTTTCTAAATCTGTAAACTCCATCTTATCTCTGGTCTTCTCAGATCCAAGAGGAAGGCTTTTGTAACCAGTCTGGTTTAGACACTCTGAGATCATTCCAGATGTCAACCAAAGCATAGAAAATAGGGATGATCAGGCAGTTTACTTCAGAAGCACATCCCTAAGCTGAACTAAACCACTAATCCAGAGTCCAGTAACATTCACTACCTGTGAAAGAGGGAAGGCAAAAACATAAATCGAGAGTAGAGAGTGATAAAATGCACACTGAGGGAAAATCCCCTTCTCTCAAAGGTCCTGTAAGCAGTCCAATGGCACCTGTGAGGTGAAAGACTCTGTGCTAACTATGCTGGCTAAAACCCTGACTTTCCTAATCAGTTTAAAAAACTAACCATGAAGTTTTTTAAAACTTTCTTTAGGAAATTATGCTACTGTAATGTATTCATATAACCCATAATATAATCTTTTTTGTAAAGATGTTCCTTGGGATTGTTATAGTGTACATTTGTATTACAATGGCATGTAGGATTTATCGTAGCAAATCATCTCCTCGTGTTGCTGTCACACGAGTAGAAGACGATGCTGCTGCTGCTGCGTGTTAAGGCTGCCTCTCATTCTGTCAGGTTTTGCAAGGGGCTGTGTGGTTTAACAAGGGGTGGCCTGACCTGCAAGAGAGAAAGTGGGGAAAAAAGCTTCCTTACAATTAGTTTGTGGGACTATCCTTACTTCCTATTAAGACAGACCTGCACTTAATTATCTGCCTCAGCCCCAGCGTTTATCAGAACTGGGAATCCGGCATCAGTCAACCCAGTTAAAAAATTTGTCAGGATCTGCTTGTTTAATGGTGCATAAACCCTTCCCCCAACTTGATTTAAACAATAAAATCTACATGAATAATGTATTTAAGTGCTTTAAAAAGCAGAGCTGAGTGTTATGTATTTATTATTCCCTCTCTAGCTGTTCTTTATTAGAATGGCAAGTCTTTCAGCTTGTGATCCAGTGACTCTAACGACAGGATCGTCAGGACATGCTCCCCACCAGCCTTTTTGGATTAGATCTGAAGTAAAAAAATAATAATGCAGGATTGAGTTGAGTGTTTTCTGCATATCATTTCAAACTGCCATTTAAAATGTACAAACATTCCCGAGCGAGGGAGATTCTTTTCTTCTTCCATCCTCTTATTCCTTTGTGATAACTTTCCCTAACAGTACCTTTGAAGCTGAACATGGTTTCTGACTTGTGATCAAAACTGCATGAGAGCTCAGTCAGTTCTTCCCCTCTTCCCTCCCCACATCTCCCTTTCCTTTGCCAGGCCTGCCCTGTAAAAATCAAATCTGATGCCTCCACTGAAAGACACCAGCTATCAAATAAGTAATTATTTCTGCTGTTGCTCTGTTAAACCTTTGTTACCCCAGCAACGTATTTAACTGGGGTGGGGAGAGGGGGAAAGGGACTGTAATTGAAATGTATAGGAAATCTATAACTCACAAATGGAAATGCAAAGAGGAAGGAGTGTAACTGGTGTGTGATGGAAGCACCACCTCGCGAGGTCCTGATGACCTTTATGAGGAAACAGCAGTGACAGTCACGTGCTGCGAGGCTGCAGAGATTCCCAACAGAACTCTGTGTGTGTATCTCAGAATGGTTTTATCATACTCTGCAGGCTGCTTCTAAATATCATTATTGTCCATTTTTGAAAAGTCAACCAAAAGGTGCCTTTATATTTAGTCACATAACATGTAATTCCTGTGTGATACGTCTTCCCGTTACAAAGCCACTGGTATGCTGCCTTACACATGCTTTGTACACCCACCCTTTCCCTGACCTCAGGAACGGAGCAGCTTAGGAGTTGGATTTTTGATGGACCCCTGTCTGCTGCAACTAGCATTGTTGATGTTATGCAATCAATTCTTTTTAAAACTCCATGCTTAATACTCTCCAATAAAATCCCTCTTCTGTTTGACCAGTATGAACTGAGACAGATAAAACAAATTAATTAAATCTTCTTTTATTGACTGTGAGATGAAATGATAATGCCGCTGTTGGAGAGCTGGTGCATCCTCTTACCTTTTAGGTTAGAATCTGATGGAGTGAAATGTCCCATTTTATTGATGGAAGGAAGGAGCAAGGTTGGTAGTTTGCAGGGTAACACCGAAATGAAATCCAGGTTGTGCCAGTTCCAGACCTTACTATTAGTCACTGCACTGTGTATATTCCATTCATGTGTTATTTTCATGGTGTCTTTTACACTTGTTGTGGCATGGTAGGAAGCAGCAGATGTAGAGATTTGTGTCTGCATGGAGATGCAAAAATATTATGGTGAAATAATAATGAAATAGTGCCAGCATCATAATGTTACTACAGTAAATTGTGAGTAGTAAACAATGTCAATAAAAGAGCCTTTTATCAGTATCACATCGCTGCTAGGGAGTATATTAATCATGCAGCAACTATTAAACAGAGCAGTGCAGAAACTTCATGCCAGGGGCTGTTACTGAAGGGATGAGCCTCCAACTGGGCTGTAACCTGGGGAAAGGATGTTCAGCTGAGTAGCTAGTGAAGTCCCCTGCCACACAACCCCTCCTACACAGCCCATGCAAACAAAGCAGAGGTCCAGCACTTTCCCCAACCTTATCTTTCATATTGCAAACATGCTGCTTTAAAATAATACCTGTATATTTTTTACGCTCTGCTTCAAAATGCTGTTAGCTGTCAGAGACTTTTCTCCAAATGTATTATTCATGTGTCACTTGACTGTTCATTTGCTAAGGGTTTACAAATGCTTCATCAATTATTAACAGCCCTGATACCTACTTGGGCTTTTGTCATTGTCATCATGTGCCCTTTTTTTTTAAGGAGATGTTGGAGAAGGAAGAGAAAACTACAAATTTAAGAAAGCAGTGATTAAAATAGGAAGTAAACAGCTTACATCTACTTCCTGCAGTATTCCAGCAAATTTAATTTTTAAAGGAAAACAGTTATACTAAAAACAATTAAGTGTTTCCTGTTGTTTCCAGTGTGTACCCAACACCTATGTTCTCTCCTGATGCACAAGTATGCTAGAGATCAGCTTGTATGCTCTCAAGAAAGAATTCACTCTTTAGAAATCAAATGTAAGAATGTATTTAACCCTGTCTAGCAACCTGAAGTGAAACTCAGTGCTTTGCAAAGATCTTGGTCCCAATAATGAAGTTCACGTAATGATGCAATGGGAAGTGTGTTCTGGCCTGTAAGTAAGTATGAATTTTAACACTTAAAGAAAGAAGGTATCTAATGCGAGGTTTGTCTTTCACATTCATGTCTATTAGTGAATCTTCTGTTGCTTTTCCATTGCCACAGCTGTATGAACAGATATACTAGCAAAATTAAGGCCTAAGTAAACGGTGAGGTATTTTCCAGTCTAATCCCATGTATTCCCCAGATAAACAAGCAAGAATAAGTAATTATTTCTGTCTATGTTTTCCAGAAGACACCAGAATAACAAATGCTTGCTGTTTTTATTTTAATTTAGTGGCTTATTAATACATTTATAAACTATTTAATACCTATTTCCAAAAAGAGGAGTGTTTCGTCTGTCTTCAAAAGAAGCAGCTCAAAAGGAAATTTTGCAAAACCAACTGGAAACTTGGCCTAGTGGAATAACAGCCTTTCCACAAATGGCTTCAAAGTTGGTCTGTTCTCTTGTCCCTTTGAAAATTCTTCAGGAAATCTGCAGCTCTCGATGCTGAAAGCCCTGTTTTGCTGAACAAATCAATACATGGGATTTCTTTCTACAAAGCTCTTTGAAGCTCAAGCAATTGTCTTGATGGGCTCTGACTCACTCCCAGGAAGAGCATAATCAATTTTCTAATCTCATGAAAACAAAGCACAGGAGGGAGTGTGCCAGCGGTGCCATCTCTGGTGCTTCTCTGGCACTGGGCAGCCTTGCATGGGCTGGAAAAGACCAGGGTTGTTATAAAAACATCATCCTCCTTTTAAAAGTTGATGGAGGGCTTTCAAAGGGAACAGTGCGTTAAATGTGAGGGTGGTTAAAGAGGCCGTAATGTGCATTAGGCACAGAGTTACTGCTGTGAAGGTGCCTGAGTTGAGGCCTGGAAATGGAAGATGGAGACTGCCATCTGCCTCAGGGAGATGTGCTTAAGCTTGAGCCCGCCTTCCTGCCTTGCCAACGGGCATTGCTCCCGCCTTGCCCCCGGCCAACGGGCATCGCTCCCGCCTTGCCCCTGGCCAATGGTGACACAGCCCTTCCCGCTCTGGGGGCAGGCGGGGCTGGACTCGCTACAGTTGTCGTCACACCTTTGTTTCCAGAGGCTTCTGCCACAGCCACCTCCACCTTCCAGCAGCCCAGGCAAGCACACTGTTCCCTTCCCCCAAGCAAAGGGAGTCCCTAGGGATCCCACCAGGGGAGAAACCCCTCTTTGGTTTGCATTTTCCCCTCAGCGTTAGTTGGGTACTCTCGACCTCAGTGGTCGGCGGTGCTGCTTCAGCTCTGCTGACTGGCAAAAATGGCGCCTCAGCACCAGTAGGTCTGAAGCTCGCCAGCCAAGCTGTGGGAGCACAACAGCTTTGTGTTTGGGGTTAAAAAAGGGAGAAATGTGATGATTTACTCTGAGTTTATGTCATTTTTGCTAACAAAATGTAGTAGCTTAAGACTGCCTTAGAAGCAATTCTCCAGGCTGCATCCATCCCTTGGGCTGTTGCATGGTTTTCCCCTCAGGCTGCTGCCTCCCTGCTGTGAACAGGAGAGAGTTGATCTCCACAGCAGTCTACTCCAAGTTAGGTTTAGTAGGTTCATAACTAAACCCATAGAGAGTCTGTCTTTACTCCGAATCATATTCACATTCCAAGGTATTGTCTCTGTGACATCAAATAGGAGGCTTCATTTCATTATCACTTTGTAAAATACAAAAATGCCAACACCCACCTCTTTTAATTTTAAGCTGGATTTGCAGCTAAGTAGAACTACATTCATTATTTCACTCCAAGAAATGGACTGATGTTTTTGTGTCAGGGTTGTAATCCCACAAATTGTATAGCAAATACTCTCAAGAAATAGTAAGTACTTTCTGTGGAAGCTGCACACAGGGTTGGTTAGCAGTGGTGCTCCAGCTGGCTTGCAAACTCTGGCTGCTCCATTCAAGAGGAGCCGCTGTAGGTGACCTGCTCAGGGAGCAGTTTAGCTGAGGAGACCAGGGAGCATCTGGGTACAGAGCAGCTATGAGCTGCAGGTCTGAATTCCCGATGGGGAGCTCAGGGTGTCCGGGGTTCTCTTGCCTGCTCTGCCCTTTAGTTACTACTCCCTCAAAATGCAGTGGAGCAATGAGTTATGACATTAATGGTCCTAATTATCAGGGCTTGCTGTAGGGAGAGTGTGGTTCTGTGCTGCTGGCCAACTGGCAGTCCTCTGAATTTCCTTCGGTGCTCGTCCCAGGGATTCAGCCCACCCACTGCTTTGGTGGCTTCCCTGATTGACTTTCACACTTTTCTGGGGCGGTTTGAGCCAAGGAGCAGCCTGGCAAAGAGCAGCATTCCTCAGAGCACGCAATGTATGGCTGTGCTAGAAGTTCAAGGGTGTTCTTTAGTCCGAGGCAGTAGCCGTGGTGATGTGTGTGACAGCCTGATCTTGATGTGCTGTCTGTCACCCCTTGAGTATGAAGATCTCTGTGAACGTGTGACCTTCTCAAAGTGGCTGGGGTACCCGAACCCAGCCCCTCTTGGGGGGATATCCAGACCACAGAAGCTGCCATCTAGTTAAGTTGACGTTAATTAGTTTTCTTGTTAGCAATTGCTGAAATGATGCCATCTCAAGGGTGAAATATAGAAGCTAATTAATAGAACTTAATTTACACAGTGTCATTGTGGTACCTCCACTAATACATAATCACAACAACAATATTAACAACAATATTCAGCTTCTCTGTCACCCAGAATGTCTTTCAGGTACTGCTATGGCTGATTGTGTTTGGCATTCTTTCTGACACAAAGAAAAACCAACCTTGTTGTTGTTGTTCTAAGATATGACTGACCTTATTGCTTTTTTTTTAGTACACTTGCCTTCAGCTTTTAAAATCTAAATTTTTCATTTTAACTTCAATTGTATTTTGATGAGATATATTTTTCAGCTAACTTTTATACTTACAGGCAACCAATTCTTATAGCAGAGGATCCCAGAGTTAATATTTTTGGGTTTGAAGCTTCACTTTATTTGAAGCCTTATAAATAAAGTTCTCATGAAGTATTTATACATTCTATCCCAGCTCAGGGAGAGAAACAGGAGAGTGTAGGTAATGAAGAATCAGATACTATTTGATTATGTATTTTAAAAACAGCTAACTTGTTTAAAAAACTATATGACTTTTTAAATTCTTACAGACAAAGAAAAACTTAATTGTTGCATGAAACAGTGTTGGTGAGAATCTGCATTTGTTAGTTCTTTTTCTCATGGCAGTCTGTTTTGATTTATACCTGTAACTAGCTCTATATACATCAGCAAAGCATCACATTCCCCTCTCCTGTATAGGTGCATATCTGATGCATGCATACGTGTCTGTATGTGTGTTGATGAGCACACATCTGTATGTGTAGCTGGTTTAACCACTTGCTAATTTCACTATTTCATGGAATATATAGTGTGCCTTCCGAATTCTTTGCCGTGCCTCTGTGATGATGTCACCTCTCTGCTGTTTGGGATGTGTATTCAGCTGCTGAGAGCTTTGTGAGATGGCTTTGGAGGGGTGTTATGTAGGCTGGGTATCAATGAGAACTCTGAATTGTATCTAACCTAGTATGTACATGAGTTACTGGCAAATACGCAGCATTTATCTCTGGAGGAACAGATATGAAGTGTTTTAATAGCTTCATTGTGTTCATTTGGGTTGAAATTTGTCTTCCTCGTCATGCAGTGGCATTCAGTCCCTAAGCTGCTATCTCAGTCTTAGGCTAGTAAATTCTTTGTATCAAGGAATACCATCAGATACTCCCTCTGGCTCGAATCTGCAAATCACCCAACACCTTCAGCTCTTTTCTGCAGCAGTGAGGGCTGAGCTTACAGCCCCTTTCTAGAATGGGACTTAAACCATATTCATCAATGTAAACAACTGCAGCTCTAAACCAGGTAATTAGGTTGTCTGGAGAAAATATCATTCCCATATACGTTTATAACCCTATGAGTGCTCTTCGAAACTTCAATTAAAAATTAGGATTTTTTTTCTGTGATTTTGTCTTTCTGCTACTCCCACTGCTTTTTATGTTTATTTTAGGGCTCCTTTCTCCACAGAGAGTTTTTCTTTATGACCGTTCAATGACTTCTAAAGACATTTATCCTACATGCATTGAACGTGATTTGATTTCACCCTCCCCCCACCTCTGTTTTATAAATGTTTCTGAAACACACGGGTGTAACAATAAGCTATGATTCAGCACATTTCCATCACATAAAAATCAAATTTCAGTGGCTCTGATTACTCCTTATTGTGCTGAGATCAATAGATGGGAGAACCCTTAACCTAGCGGCGTGCCAGAGTGACCGACATGTATTCATAAGAACAGTCTATAAATTCAATAGAAATATACTAGGTTGAGGGGGCATTCATGCTTTGAATAGCAAGGGGGTTTTAAAGCTTTTCTACCTTGCTTTACACAAATTGGTTTTCTAAAAAGGCTTTGAGTCCTTCAGAGTTTGTACTTTGTAACTCGGTAATAGAGAAATGTAGACAGTGACACAGTATCTACCAAAATAATGATTCCCTGGTGACTGAATCACACTTCGTTTCTGTTCCTCAATTATAACGTTAATTCCAAATTTCACTTGTTAAAGCTGCTTTCTCCTCCTGGTGTTCTGTGTTGTACAACATGTGCCATTGCAATGTATTTTGTTTCCTAGAAAATTAATTTCTAAATCACTGAGCTACACTCAAGTGAGAAGAGGCCACACAGACTTTTAAACTCACGGGTGTGAATCTGGAATATTCTTTGGAAAACCACTGGAACTGATGTAGATTTTAGTGGTACAAATAAGAGGCTGACTTGCCCCTCACCATAGGGACAGGCAGGAAAAATACTGTGCCGCTATTTTCAGTACTAGACACCACTCTAATAAATAAAGTGCCTCATATTAGGTTCATTTTTGTATGAAAGTTGTCAGAAAGGACTTGATTTTTGTCATAGAACTGAAAAAAGATGCTATTTTCAAAGGTGGCATTTCATTCAGGATGAACAGTTGGCTTTGTATAGGAAAATAGGAGCCAAATCTCAATGTAAGTCAGTATAGAGTCTTTAAAATTTTTGCCTTCCGCATCATGCCCTTTAAATGATGCTTATTAATATTTTTACAGAACTTTAAAACTGGTAATATTGGTGTCTCCTGTACACATCCACATCCTGTATCCTGGCTCTTAAGAACCTGCACTCCAAGTGGATGAAATCTATCTTCATTAAAGAGAGCAAACACCACTTTTATGTACCATCTTAATGGTCCTAGCTTTACTTCCTCTCTGCAACCAAAATGAATGTCATCTATACTGCCTGACAAATCAATACTCCACCCTCTTTCTCACAAGAAATCCAAGGCTGCAGGAATAGACACAGCATAAAAAACATTTAAGATTTTCTTGCTGGAACCCTTGGACACTTCTGCTTCTGTGCAAAGAAAATTCAAATAAACCTGTTTTTATGTATTCATACACAGCCCCTCAGAGCTGATGAAATTGTTTTACTAGGATGCATCCCTTGATGAATTTGTGCACATGCATGGAATTTGTGAGGAAGGAATGAGGATACTTTCTTTTGGCAGGTATTACATCTTTCACTTCCATGGAGTATAATGCTCTTTCAAACACATGAAGTCAAAAGCCTCCTGCCAAAGGCAGCTTTGTATGGTACTTGGTTTAATTTTTCTTGAAAATTTTGCCGTGGGCTTTTTTGTAAAGTACATTACTTTTGAGTTTGCAGAGCAACACATTTGTTTCACATGAACAGTAGCAAATTCCATGCCTGTCTTAGACCCTTTTCTACGGTTTTCTAGCACCAGTTTATGAGAGAGCTGGAGATAGTTCTGTGCACATTGAGACAACGTCTCTGACTCCAGCTATTAAAGATTTATGTGGCTTGAGAACATGTTTTTGGTTTTGCAGATGATTACAAATGGCAAGAAGGCTGAAGACTGGCACCAAGATTGTACAGTGTAATCCTGATGAGCTACCTGATAGACATGACAAAATAAGAACAACCTTGATCTCCACTTGTATCCTACTGCGGGCCTGAGCAGCTAGCAACTGAAAAGAAGACTGCATTTCACAGGTGATTCTTATCAGTGTGTTTACGGTAGATTAAGTCTTGCAATGTTCTCACTTTTTGAAATGAAAATCAACATGAAGTTTGTCTGATCACCTTACAGTCACTTTATAAACAGCTCTTTTCCATATTTATCGCTTCTCATTACGCATAATACATCTCTTTCACTGATGCTGCAAAATACTTCATGGAGAATATTTTCATCAGAACAAAATCCCTTTTCTGCTTACATGTGGTGTAGAGAAGACATGAAACACCTGAAACTAATAAACATATTTCAAGAAAATGACATTATATATGAAGAGCCAAAGAAAAGTATCACGTATCTTATGAATGCTAATGCAAAGTCCTCTTATTTTTAGACTACTTACACGCTGTGCTTGGATGCTTTTTGTTAATGTGTGGTCTTGAAAAAAAGAAACCAGAATTCTGAGTGGACCTTCCTTTGATAGTACTTTGCCAAGTCTGGAATTTTATCTAAAGCAGAATAACACAGAAGTTTAATAAAACTTTCACAAGGTCACAAGAGAAATTAGCTTTTCTGCATCGAGACTTATAGGTCTTGCAGGACTATACTTCTTCCTTGAAGTAGTTTCTTGTCAAATGGAAGAACCTTAGGAACAATTTCAGGTATCCGCCTTTAAATTAGAAGAGTTGTTGAATATGGGAAAAAACAAGGGACATTGAGAAAGCACAGTTGTTTCATCTAGTATAAATGTGCCTATGGGTTGGTATAGCCACCAATGTGCTTTTTTATTGATATTATTCTTTCTTGTTTGCCTCCTTGCTTTTTCTCCTTTGCTACAGCCTGTCTTCATTGGCAGAATCAATCTTTCCTGTCCTTCTGTTTTTTATTAAAACCATTGTTGCCTTTTGTTGTATGTCCAGAATTGATCCCTTGTGATAAGGAAAGGTTGGGTGGAAGGAGGGCCATAAATAGAGTAAATCACAGCCAAAAGAGCGTGATATTTAACAGCTTGGGTTTGCAGCAGTAAAGGGCAAATTCGCAGGTGTCGCACAGAGTGCTTTCATCGCCCAGAGGGGCAATTCCAACAAGGACTGCCTGCTGCAAAGTACAATGGTGTGAGGTGATTCCTGGGTCACCTGCACACAGTTCTCTTGATGGATTGCAGAAACTTTCTCTTGTACTGATCTTAGCGACATCCTTGCTGCCTGGGGTTTTCTGACAGGCCTTTTCTTCTGTCAGAAATGGACTCTGCCTCCTGTTCAGTATCTTTTTCAAGCTAGTTACAGAAAATCCCCTGTGATCTATCACACAGAGCTGGCAATCCAAAGAATTGTGCCCATGGTGTACTACTTTATTCTTTGCTCTCTCCGAAGCAGTTGACCCTTTTGCAATGTTGGCAGTTGGATTAATGTACACAATATGCACTTTGCAGATAATGCTATTGACTGTATCTTCACCTACGGAGGAAAAGGAATCCAAAAGGGTAAATGGGATTTCTGGTGTGACTGGGAGGAATGTGATTAACTGCCTGATGTAATGCCTGCTAAAGTAAGCAGAATGGTTCCAGCTCATTCCATTGGACATTAGGGCAAGCCTTTTTGGACTAGACCTCCAAATCTCTGGCAGTAAATTTCAGTAACAGCAGAGAGCTGAAGAGATGGAAGGGGTAAACTTTGTGTTGGTTATAACAGAGTACAGCTGTATGATTATACAAGATCTTTCTAGCCAGGATCATTAATAGTTTGACCACTGAATCCATACCAAGGCATCATGAACACCAAACCAAAAAATAAAATGGTTGTAACATTAGAAAGCTGTTGTCCTTCTGGGACTGTACACAAAGATACACCCACACCTGCACAATTTGGTAACTTTACAGCAGGATGTTGGCATTGGCATTGCTCCAAATTTAGATCATGTAAATCAGAATTTAACCCCTTGACTTAAATGCATTGATTAAAAAATGGAATTTGTTTTTCTACCAGCAATTTCAAGGCATTCCACTTTAAGTACTATTTTTTTTTCTTTCTGAAGTGAGAGAAATTATAGAGGTGTAAAGAGACACAGTTCAACTGCTCTTCAAATATTTCATTTCTGCAAAACTGGTGCAGCTCAGAACTCCATTCCAATTAAAAATAAGTGAATTACAAAGAAAAATCAGCTGTGAGAACATGGACTAATTGGACTGGAAGGGGAAAATAATAATGTGGATACATATTTTGAGAAGTGCACACAATAAATAAAAAGGAGAGACACTTTGCAGCCTCTCCATTTTTGCTTTATATAGAGTGATGCTCAAGGCAGGGTGATTCATGTGATGAAATAGAGGATCTGAGCAGATAATAGTTAGCCAATTCCCTGAGCTGCTTGCAGGACACAGAAGGTTGTCCAATTAATCCCTCTTGTTAGGATTAATCATGCCAGGCTGTTCTATAGAAGAAGCGGCAACCAAACAAGAACAGAAGAAATGCCTCTTAGGAGGGATTTTACTCAGAAAAGAACTTTGGACTAAATCAGTATCCTGAATTCATGCAATAATATTCACAGTTAAATAAAAAACACCTCTCCTCATTCAGTGTCTATCATATATTGATTAAAATAACTCATACAATAAGCTTGTAACCTCCAATGTCCTAGGTATCATACTCTCAAATTACCACCCCTATTGCAGCAGGGCTTTGTGCAGCACCCCTTCTGTGTTTGCTGCTTCCTTTGTACCTTTCCTTTGACTGTTTTTTCAACTTCTTTCATGCCTGTCTCTTTTCCAAAGACATAACAGAGAATGAAACAAAGAATGACTCGTCCATGGTAGATCCTAATAGCTGTCTTGCCTCATTTATTAATGCATTGTCTGAATACATGTAAAGTATTCAGATACGAGAAAAATAAGAAGAGAACAAGACAACACAAGAGAGGCATAGATGAGCATTTTCCTTCATGTATTAGAATCATAGAATCCAGCTTTGGGCTGGAAGGAACCTCAGAGATCATCAAGTCCCAACCCCCTGCCGTGGACAGGGACACCTCTCACCAGACCAGGCTGCTCAAGGCCCCATCCAACCCAGCCTTGAACACTAGGGAGGGAGCATCCACCACCTCCCTGGGCACCCTGCAGTGAAGAATCCAGAATCCTAATATCCAGCCTAAATCCTACCCCCTTCCAATTTAAAACCATTCCCACTCGTCCTATCACTACATGCCTTTCTAAAATGTCCCTCCCTACCTTTCTTGTCAGCCCCTTCAGGTACTGGGAGGTGCTATGGGATCTCCCTGGAGCCTTCTCTTCTCCAGGCTGAACACCCCCAACTCTCTCAGCCTGTCTTCATAGGACAGGTGCTCCAGCCCTCTGATCATCTTCATGGTCTCCTCTGGACCTGTTCCAACAGTTCCATGTCCTCCTTATGTTGGGGACACCCTCTCCCCATGCACATTTTGAAGATTCAGAAGAAATAGTTGCATAATTTCTTAAAAACATGCTTTTAGCTTAGTTCTTCACCACATCATTCCTCTTGTGTACTTGTATGCGTGCCTGCACACACACAAACAGATGCACGCTTAGATTAATATAACTACCTGAAGCTATACTGAGGTGCTGAATATTTTATGAGCCTTTGGAAGGTTAGTCATTATGCATGTGCCTCGGTGTGTCTCAGTCACAACTATTTACAGCTAATTGCAGCAGGACCCTAGAAGGTCCACAGCCCTAAGCTGGAATAGTTAGAAAAAACTTTCCTTGTAAACAAGGAGGGGTGAGAGGAAGATTGCCTTGGGTGTTATACTATCACAGAAACCATAATTACATCTCATTACAAAGGAGGGTAATTCCTAATTGCATCTAATTACAAAGGAGCATAAATGATCAGCGACTACTAAAAATATGCCTTAAATTTATTAAAAGAAAAGAAGAACTAGGAATGGAAGTTCAATCCCCAGAGGTAAAGTTTTATATAGGGCCAAGGTCAATTATCGATAATTTTTAGTTATTAAATTAACACTTTATCTTTTTAAGAAAAAGTTGAGCTCATGCTGCAGTTTTGAGATAGAAGCAAAAATGAATGAATGAAGCTTTTATGACCTTTGTTACTCCACACATCTGTCCAGGTGAGTATGCTGCTGCCGCCGTTCAACTTTAGAGCTTACAAGTCAATGAATCTTAACACTGTGAAAGTCTGTTTTCAGCAGCATAGGGAACTTTCCTTTCCACTTGTTCAAAGGCTGAACAATTTAATGGTGCCATTTCCATCTAAATTCTTAAAATTCTGAAAAAAATTTGGAAAATGTTCACAAAATGTCTCTTGGTTAAAAAGCTGTCTTTACATCAAAAATACCCCTGTGAAATACGCTAAGCAGGTAGGGGATTGTCTGCTGTGCTTTTATGTTTACTCTATTTTGATGGAGGTATTTGTACAGATCATTTCCAAAACCTTTGTCTTCCTTTCCAACTGTTGACGTAGAAGTTGAAAGAGGCATTTTTCTCCTTTTGAATTGCCTGGGTCATTTAATTTTTCACTTTAATATTAGGCAGCTTTTCCAAATATCCAGTACCCTTCCACTCCCTTTGTCCTGACTTTTCAATGCCCGTGCCCCTGTGTTTCTTCTGTCAGCACTGAGCATGGGACATTCACACCACATGTCGGCACACAGAACTGTAAAGCTGGCACAGGGTCAGATCTGGGCCTGCGCTTTATAAATCAGTAGGTAACATTAAGGTTATTGAGCCCCATGTGAAAATGAAGGTGCTACAGAAACCTAAGCTGGAGGGCATTGCCTCGTGAAATATGAAAGCAACGATTCTAGGGAAGTGCTCTAATTTATTTTAAGTGCCTTCACCCACATCCTTATCCCTCATTTCTGTCCTTCCTTCCTTATGGATGCTCAGAGATTTCTATCACTTTATTTGTATCATTCTTGCTGCATTTGGTCTGAAGGCTTGAGGGGAGAGCCAAGAGAAGAATAAAGTCCTAGCCAAGCAGGGGCTGAATTTTCCCTGAGGAAGACTTGTCTTTTTATTGGCAGAGCTCATATTGATAAGAGAGAGGTGTGATTCTCACGTTTAATGAAATTCCTGTAACCTGAGGCGTTCATTTAACATCTGCTATGTACTGAAGATGCATTGAAGGTTATTCTGAGCGCTGTATTTGGTTAAGAGGACCTGTTAGCATCCTCCCCATGTGGCAAAAAAAGGAGAATCTGAAAATGGTCCCAGTGCCTGTTTAGAAAGGCAAACCAAGCCACCTGACTGAAACATTTTCTAGCACGTGGAATCTTGTAAGCAGTCCCACTTCCAGCTGTCAGGGGGCTGGTGGCCTCTAGAAATAAATCAGGGCTGACAAACTGTAGTTTAGCAATAACAAGCACCCTGGGTTGGAACCACATGATTGGCAACCATGATAAATTTCTGTAATTACTATTGACTCTGGGCAGACTTTAAATGCTTTAACGTATTGCTAGAGCAGTGAAGTTTTGATTAGTTTAAAAAGATGTATTGCACATAACTTTCAAATGCTAGTAGAGTCTTTTGGTGCCTTAAGACAGGTAACAGTATCTTGCTGAAGATTACAGTGACAGAGCTAGTAACTCCTGTTATCCTTTTACCTGAAAAACTTCTCTCTATTGGTGACAGAAATGATTGCTCTTGCTGGGAACTTGCTAATCTGTCTGTAATTTTCCATCTACTGCAATTACTCCTTGTGCTTTTTCCCTGTACGTACATTGTTATTGCCACTTTTGTGCTTCAGCAGATGAGACAGTGCTGTGAAGAGATGCCTATCTGGGTTTTGCTTCTGGGGAGTAAAGCTTCTGGTGACGATGGGAGTTCAGTAAATACGCTCACAGACATGCTGAGGTTAAGGTTGTGAAGGACTGATTTGGAATTTTGCATATTGTAATTTCTCTTTTTCACACTGTTCTTGTTATAAATATTTGGTTTATTTTTCTATATGTCTGTGTTGTCTCTTTCTCTACCCATGATGCCTATTCATCTCTCTCTCGCTCGCTTTTGCTTCACAAATGATCACAAAGAACATTATCTCTTGTATAATGCATCCCTCATTCTCTTCCCTGGTCTATCAAACTAAGGTTAAATCTGGTAGAAAGTTTTCAGTCCATCTGTGACAGAAATAGGTGACACATTTTCAGTTTAATATGCAAAGAAGGGTGATGTATATTCAGTACTGCTCTGCTGCTAGTGGAATTTGATGTGGTTATTATAGTTACATAGTACCGTAGTACCTCTAAAGATACATCTTCACTGCAGAGTTGCCTTACCTTTAGTCCATCTCTGCATTATACCCTCCTTTCCTCTTCTCTTCCTCATCTTCCTTAGTCACCATCCATCATTCCACAGATATCTTTCATCAGTACATCTAGACCTGTCATAGAGCTTCATCAAAACTGTCGGGAAAGGGATTGTAACACTGCCATCCAAAAAAACCAGCATTAGGGAGCAGCTGCCTGCTTGAAAGCTGGTAGAAATTCAAGTTTGTGAGATTTAATGCTGTGAACTATTAACAATCTACTCAACAGCTGTCTAGAGGATGTCAAGTACCGCTTAGATTTTGTGCAGAGCTCCAAGATGAGGATAGATTTCTCAAAATGTCAGTGGAAAAAGGTGTTGTATGTGTATCTATGTAGAGAAAAATAAAAACAAGCTTATGTAACCACAATATTTTATTCAGGAAGAAAACATGAGGGGTAAAAAAAAACCAGGTATGTCAGAAGCAAAGTTCAATTTGGAAAAATGCTACTGAAAGGTAGATATATCCCTAGCCACTATTCTGAAATTTTGCTGAGCTTTTAGAATAATCTTAAGTCATAGTCCTTTTATGTCCCAGTTACTATGGTGTGCAGCAGTAAATTGAGTCCTGTTTCTACAAGCTCTGATTGAAGGGACATGCATTCTTTTAACTGCCCACCTCTAAACACCTGCATCAGGAATAATATTAAACTTACAATCTTGGCATAATTAAAGTATAGAGCCTGCATAAATATTACACTAGACTTATTGATCTGGAAATTATTATTTGACCACAGCTAAACCTTTATAGTGTATCTACAACCTTTTTTTTTTTTTTTTTTTGCTGGCATAAGAAGAATATCTGAATTGTCATGTCACTTTTTTATCTAGTCTCTAAGAATGATTCAAACCTGCACCACAATTTTATTAGTTGTATTCCTGTAAGCCTTGCAGCTCCATTCTTTTAATACAGTCAAGTATATATTAAGAAAAATTTCTCATGCTGAAGAGTTTTCAAGAGCAGTGATTCTCCAATGGGAGGTTAGAGAAGGAATTTAAGGAAGAGAAGAAAGAGTAGAAAGAAGAAACCTATAATTCCCTTTATACAGGTGGGCATAACTGAGATGCAGAGATTTCACATCAGGAAGATGTTATTTATAGAACTGTTATACTCTGCCTTGAGTACGTGAATACTTGCTTGCTTTTGAACATATTTGTAACTTCTATGTAAAGCTATAGCCACAGAAGCTATTTTCCCACATAAGTTGTGTACTGTTGTAACTGGGAGAGTAGTGACTTCAATTCCCTCTCAGCACCCACAGTTGGTCATTTGCTACAAGGCTTGTCATCTGGTGATGCCTGCCTGAAGTATCACTTTATCTCTCATGGCTAGAAAAGCAATTCATGGCCATTAAGTTATGGTGTACACTAATTATATCTATTGCTCTTCTTTCATTCACATATACATCTGTGTGTGTACGAGTGTATATATGTTTTTATGAATAGTACATTTTGGTGTAGTTGCATGATAAGGTAAGTGTTGCTGCAGAGTGATTGAACTGTGTATCTCCAAACTCATTCTGTCAGTTTATTATGGAAGGAATGTATATTGTGTGTCCCTGTGGTGGTACAGTTGTAGATGTATATGAGATATTTTCTGAAATTCTGTTAACACTACAGATGGTTTAAGCAACACTGGGACAGAGCTTTGGCTGGCTACTGCCTTCATAGGAGATATAAATTTTCATAGTACCAAGGATTTGTTGTTAACAGTGTATCTAGAACATGCTTTGACTGCAAAAGAAATGCATGTCCATTTTAGAATATAGAAAGTGAAGGAGTCTCTATGGAAATAAGAATCTGGGGCTTTGCTGTATAGCACCATGTTACTTTTAAAAGCACCAGCTTACTTTAAATAAAATGCACTTCAGATGGGGCTTTCCAAAAAGTTTGGTCTTGTTGATTGTGATCCTCTGTCTATGCCCTGAGATTCCTTAAGGTGGCTGAAAACTGACTACAGCTGCATTATGCGTGTTCTCAAAGGCTAAAGAATTTCTCTTTCTTCAGCCTTGGCAACAGGCCTTACTGGAACCAGCAAGATAGGCAGAGCTAATTGGCAAGAGAGCAAGTGAATGACATAATTGGCTGCAGCATATCATTATCTTGGTGTACCAGCTATAATGAATGCCATTCATGCAGGCCAGATGCAGCATCCCAACAATATGCTAGGGCAGAAAGAATGTTTTATCAGGGGTGCTCATTCCTGATGCTCAGTGTTGTCGTCACTGGGAGAAATGAGCTCTGTCAAAATGCATTAAAGCCAGAAAATGCACTTCCATGCAAAATGGAGCACAAGAAGGATTATCAAATTCAAGTGAGAACTTGGTGCAGCCCTGCTCAGTGGATGAAATTTAAGAGGGACACTGTGCCCTCTCGGTGAAAATCCCGTACTGAGGGTCACAAGTTCTATTTCTGTCCCTAGGTACTGTCCAATCTCAGATAGTATCTCCACACTAGCTTGCTTTCTCTGTAAGTGAGAATTCAGTAATCAAGAAGATGTGGGTTACATAAATGCTCTTGGGTTTTGAAACTTCAACAGCAGAGAGAGTGCAAACTCTGAGGTTGTTTTAAAATACTTGTTTTCTGTGGTTTCTTGTGAATCTTTGTTTGACAAGGGACAGTTTTCAAAATGCAAAGTTGTTTTAGATAGAATCCAAATACACTTTTGTGGCTATAGGTACATCCTAGATGAAACCATTCTCCTCCAAATCCAAAATAAAGATGCAATAAACTCAGGAGACAAGACTGTTTCACACACCTCCAATTATAATCAGCTCTGGAGAGAGACTTGTAGGTAAAAATTACCTGCACGATCTTTAACCCCAATTACCAACTACTTCTGCTCATTGATAATTTCCTTTCTTGAAAACTCTGATAATTTCCTTTCTTGAAAACTCTTTCTTCCTGAGAAAGGAAATGAAGAATTAAAGTTGTTGCTGGCTGTGGACACTTCCAAATTGATGTATTGTTTGAAGGATCCAGTTTCCTAAAATACAGGTACTGGCAATCTCTGTGCAGACACCACATACTCTTTCTGAGTTTCTCCCCCCTCATGAGTGTACCCCAGGAAGAATGGAGAAAACCTGTGATATGGAACTTACCAATGCAAATTCAGCTTAAAAGACGGGGGAGAGGGAGTGATTGTGTCATTTATCAGTTGTTATTTATTAAATTGGCCTATCTGTGCTAAATTGTGTTTGAGTAGTATCCTTACATTTGAATTTGAGGGCTGTGGTGTTAACCAAGCTCTGAGATTTTAAAGTCCCCCCATCAGACATTGCCAGACACAACCAAACAGCAGCAGTTGGTTGTGAACGGCTGTGTCTCAGGTTTAGACTGGGAAGGGATGCTGTGATAATGTACACTGCCACTGTTGGACCGCATGATGTGGTAGCAAGTGTATTCTGCCAGCTCATGCTAGTGGGGACAAAAAGGAAAGAGAGAGAAGGAAGTGGGGGTGTGAGGGAGCTTCACCCCACTGGGGCTCCTTAGTTTTGTCCTACCAGGTAAATCTGTGTGTAAGATAACCAGAGTAGACGTGCAGTCTGAGTAGAGATTTTATATATGTAATTTCATCTCATGAAATGATGATGGCTGTACTAAAGACATCCAGATGATCTATGGAACTATGGCTTCAAATATAATAAAACAGAAAATAGAGTGGAAGTGTATGGATTTTAGCACAGATACAAAAGCAAGTGTTTTTGTGATTGATAGCTCTCTTGCAGGCATTGAACTGAATTGCTGGTAGCTTGACAATGAATGAGCTCAGCCTACTTAAGAGGTAGCATTTAATATTGCTAATTTTCCTCTTCTGATCTGTTTGCAGCAATCCTGCAGTCTGAAAAACAACTCATATCTGTTTTCTAATCTGAATTGATTGTATAAGTAAGGAATCAAAAAAGACTGTCCGTTCTTTCAGATACGTTTGATATTCTCATTATGCCCTGCTTTATGGGCAGGGCGGCGTGGCTGGCAGTTTAGAGGAGAGAGGATCTCTGTATCTCCACCACCTCCATAGCTCTTCCCCTCTCTTCCTGGAAGCTGTTTTCCTTGTTATTATAGCATTCTTTATGATCCATTGAAAAGCCTCCTGGTGCTAGGATTGGCAGTGGTGTTCTCCAGACCCACTACTGCTGAATGTAGCGTGTAAAGTAACAGTGGGAGGTGATGGGGGGGAAGGAGGGGTACATCTTAACCCTGTATTAGATACTTTTATCTATGTGTTTCCATAAAAATGCAAACCAAGGAATGACCTTGCAGGTGATAAATGTTACTTATGCTGGTACATTGAAACTAGGACACTTGGAATGGTGCAGCAACCTGAAAAATGCAGGATGATGGTGTAAGAGCAGGCAAGTAGGAGACACAAAGCTTCTGGTTCATTTAATCCAAATGACATTAGTCTGCTTTGGAGAGCAGTGAAATCAGCAAAACCCTTCCCTTTATTCCTCACAACAATTTTGTGCTCAGCCGCAGAGTGGCTGAGAGCTTTTGTTTGAACTTTAGGAGAGAAAAATAACAAAATAGCACGCCAAATTCATTAAGACCTAAATAAATTTCACAAATTATAATCAGGAGAAACTACACCATTAACTGGGCAAATGCAAAAACTGCTAGCTGAATGCTTGTGAGAGATAGCCTCAGGTATTCTCCAGGAGTAAACAGATGTCATTGTAGTGAGTTTAGCTGAGTTACTCTGACTTGTATCAGCAGGAGATGTGGTCCACAAAACATACGCACAACTCATGGAAAAAAATCTCAAAGTAATTAATTTTCAATCTTTAATATGAAATTTTATTGTACTTTGTACTGAACTCAGTGTTAGGCCAGGGTTTTTGACTTGTTTGGAGCAGGCTTTTTACACTGGGCTTTTCAGGGGAGTTTAGGCATTTGAGTGCTTAGTGTTAGAGAGATGACCGTAGATGTTACAGAAATGCTGGCGTGCTCAGTCCAGCGAAGCCACTCTTCCATCCTCTGGTGTAGTTTATTTTTGTGGAGGAGGAAAAGAATCCTTTCATAAGAAACAGAACCTATCACAGTCGGGAACTGGTCTGAAACAAGTAAACATGCAGAAAGTTTTTCACTCTTTTTATAATTCCTTGTAATTAATTTGCTCTACTATGGCTGGAGGACCAAGAAGCATCCTGTGCTTGACAGACACAGCTTGTGCAGCTATGCCTTCCAGGGCTGGTACTTTCCAAGAGCTTATTGAAGCTTTTCTAGCTTAGACAGGGGAGAAGATATTGCTTAGATGGCTCACCTGTTTGGTTTTGGCCTTGTAAGGAATATTTTATTTCCTTTATAGTGTTTTTTTTAAAGAATCAAGTGTAGCTTTGAAAATTAAAATTCCTGTATTTGAGTACCTGCAAGCGTCAAAAACCGTAAACCAGAGAGATTTAACCCAAAGATGTTTCAGCTTATTCCCACCTCTTATTCTTCCTTTGTGACTCAAAATATATGTCTTTCAGCATACAGAATGTACTGTGGTTTTATATAAGTAGAAATAATGTTGAAAGTCAATTGAATTATTTCGAGTGCTGCAAGAATATAAAGACGTGGTAACCTAAGGGCCTGGCTTGCCAGTCTGGTTCAGGGAAGAAAAGAATGCTGGGTAGCTCAAAGTTCACAAAGTTCAGGAAATCTCCTTAAAACTCAAAAGCATCTGCTGCAACATTAGTGGTGTTTTATCAGTTAATATAGAAGGTGTTTGCAGCTCAGTGAAACCCAAACATTAAGATTATTGCACATTTTATTGGCCTTTCCTGAGCTCGGAAACTTGAAATTCATCTGCCTCTAACCTTTTTCACCCGTGTTGGTTTCATACATAAGTAAAGAGCGAGCTGAAATTACAGGGAGCTGTTAAGGAATGAATTGACTTGCTTTCTTCTTTCAAAGACAAGATTAAAATATAGGAGGCACAGCTGTCAAACTAAGAAGTTACAGGAAGATTCATGGGGAATGAATGGCCAGCCTGCTCATCTTTCTGCTCCCTTACGTTACTGATTTTTAATATTCTTTCTAAGGGAAGACATTTGCTTGCCATCTACAAGAAAACAGAGCTGAGGAGGGGGAAAGGGAAAGCACCATCTCTGCCCAGCTGCTGTGCGCATATTGCAGATAATGCCAATCACCAGAGCATGCTGGAGATGTTAGATGTTTTAGTAAACAGCTTGTAAATGAAAACACAGAGGAATTGCCTCTTCCCCCTTCATCATATTTTATCCTTCCCCTTTTCTAAAAGATACTTGTCAGGCATCTCTGTGTTTGTCAGTGTCGTAGCCCAGCATCCAGGAGCAAAATATAAACCAAAATTGATTTGTACATTCAAGGGTGAATTTTCACTCTGGTTTGCTGAGCTACAGCAGTGAAGCGTGTCTATTTAATTTGCAACATAAAAAAGGATAAGTGCCATGCCAGCTTTGTGAACGCTGTTGGTTCTACATGGGTAGCAAGGACTAGAGGTATCATATAAACCAGGGCCTTGATCCTGGGATTCTGCACAGATGAGTACACAGCTTCTAATGCAGCTGAGTGAAGATATTAAGCTCAAGTTCAATAAGTTCAATGTTAAAAGCATTTTCCAAATTGCATTAAAATAAATTAAGGCTGGGGATATGCGGCCTGGAAACAGGTTTGGTTGGTACCACTGCACTTCAGATAAGGTCTCCCAGTGCACTTTCAGTGACCAAAGTGGACTCAGTAATTCTAACTGTGCAGCCCCTTCTCCTGCACATGCAGATATGATAGAAGGTGGGCACAAAACGGGTGCTGTTCAAAACCTGTGTCAGGAGATAGTGTTCAGTGGCTGGATTATCTTCCTTCCCATGATGATGTTCCTTCCAAGGCTGAGGAGCTAGTTATGCTTTTGAGATTGTCTACAGCATTTTTTAGATAATGAAATAAAGATATAATCAAACTTTTCTTTCTCCAACTTTTTACTTATGGTAAATACATTCCATTTATTACATTTGACTTATTTTTAAAAAACAGTTGTCTGCTCTTTTTTTGTTTGTTTCCAGCTTCTGCATATCCTGGTGATAAACTGTGAGCAGTATTTGAAGTGATACTAGAATCTGTAGATTTTTAATGGCTGATCTGAATTTTTTGAATTAAGTATACATTCTGTGCTGCAATGGTGATTTCACTTTCCCACCTTTCTGTGGGTTTTTTTTTTCCTGCTCTTGCACCTGGAAAATTCCAAAAATATCAACAGTCCTTTTATTGCATTGTTTAATATTTCACAGCAGCTTTCTTTGCTGGCAGCTTTCTCGCCGTTTTATCCCTGTAATTACATCTTCTTTGTTTGCAACATGAGCTAGAGCAGGGCCTACCTAAAGGTTGTTACAATTACACAGGCAACTGAATGGAGTCTATATAACAAGCTTTCTGGTTTTCTGCCCATTTATGTATTCTTTCTATCGAAGTCTTTCCTGGCTTATATTTCCCAGCACCTTTGGCTCATTTCAGCTTACTAGTGAAGGTGGTGGTGTGCTCAGAGTGTTTATTCTTATCTCTCACTGCACCTCTTCAGCTTCTTCTGATAAAGTGCTGCCTCTTCCATTTTCTCATGCTACTTTCCCTGTTTTGAGGAGATTTGACCTGTTTTCTTTGTTGTATGAGTCCATGTCTCCTTAGTTATCTTAAACTTTTACTTCCTTACCTTGTACACCCATTACTGTGACACCTATTATAGTGTCAGATGTGAAAGACCGTATCGTATTGATGTTCATTACTATGGTGTGACTTAGAGTTGGAAGTGTTAAAGTGCCTGATATCTGTTCTTCAGACTCAGTTTGAAATGGTGACTGTAGGTCTCGTAATGCCATGTCTTGTGATGCTCTCAGTAGTTTTTTCTGGAACTTGATGCTAAGTGTCACCACACAGGTGACCTGGTCCAATATAAGTTATTTTCTATGTTCTGACATTTGGAAGGGTTGGACTAAATGTTGTTCTGAAATAAGTATGGTCACTCTGGCTTCATCTGGGGTATCCCAGATCCTTTAATCTGTGGCTTCTCTAGTAATCCTGTACCAGTATTTATAATATGTGATCCTAGAAACATTTCTAATATTGTTTTCATCATTTGGCTTTTGAGATGCATTCCTTTCTCTTCTGAGTGTTCTAAGCAGTAATACTGGCAATAGAACCCACCATTATACAACATAAAGCACATGGAGCACACAGCCAGGGTTTGTAGGCTTTTATAGAGCTGAACTCTCAACTGACTAAGTAGATCATCCATCCAGGTGATTGTGGTGTCACCTTGGGCATTTTTGAGTGTCAAATACCAAGCAGAATGAATCATGTAGGTGTGACCAGAATTTGTTTTTAAGGGTAGAAAAAACAACTTGCTGAAACAGAAGATCTGCTATGGGTGTCTGTCTTGTAGATCTTTTGTCAAACAAGGAGCAGGCAAGCAGAATTAAATCCGTCTTATGCAGATTAGTCCATCTCTTCTGTGTTACTGTGACTGTAACCATCAGTGCAAACTAATCTCAGCTCCCACCATTCTTCTGAAGCTTAACTCTGTTTATTAAAACACTGTATTTCTTTGTGTGACTGCATTTCTGTCCTAAGTATGTAGATCCTTCTGCAGAGATTCGCTTGCTGTATGCATCTTTGCAGAATCAGTTAGTGACGTTTCTTCGTGTCATTGCTTTTTTTCCTGTCACCTTTTGGCAATTTATTTACTGCTTTTCAAAACAAAAGGAGGTGGTAGTCAAGTACATATTTTTAAAATTGATTGTCTCCTTTCACTTTGGGGCTTTGCATGTTCTGTGAATGGACTCTCTAACAACAACACACAAAGAAGTAATTGAGAACAACCTGAAGATACTTTAAAAAAACCAAACAAAACCTGTCTGTGTAGTATGTTTAGCAGAGAAATATTTAGCATAACTAATCTCTGCAATCATTACATTTAATTTCTGATTTCCCTCAAGTAAAATGGCAGAAGTGCTTAGGTTGGACCTTCTCAATCCCACAAGTGGTGTGTGGTAGCATGGAAGTCTTGTAAAAGCTTTAAAAGCCTGGTTTGGGGATCAGGTAAGTCTTTGTGTGTGTGATCTCCTATCTATAGGCAGCAGATAATTAGATGTCTTGGAAATGTGTTTGAATAATCTTAGGGTGCTGTGCGTTCCTCTGAGGGACATTTCTTCCTGGGTGGGAATTCCCTATGAACAGTTACAGCTGACACTTCAGTGAAATTTTTGTTATTGAAAAGCCTTGCTGGTTTCACTTTGCAAATGTTAAAGATACCTGTATCAGGGCAGTATCATTGTTTTACTTGTAATTTAATAAGCTTGCTGAAAGCTTCTGTGAGTCCATTAGAAATAACTGTTAAGCTAGAAATACTGAATATTCATGTTGAGAAGTGTATTTTTTCCTGAAGTACTGGGACGGCTCTGAAATACAGTACTGAATTGTCATTCCCTATGCTTCAGAAATTGTCTTCTAGAACTACAATAATTTTTAATGGAGTTTAGGTACAGAAATAATTTCCAAACACCCTATAGAGACATAATGGTCTATTTTGCCCATCATTTTTTATTTTAAAAGCGAAACAAATTCATCCTATAGCTTCTGGTAGTACACAGGCTTCAGTCATTAAGGTGAAGTGGATGAAGATTCCATCCTCAATGGGGAAGGCTCATTTACAAAAAAACCAGGATTTCCCTGTTGTGGGACTCTCCAGGGTTTACTTTGGTCAGTTCTGATGGTGGATGTGAAGGGAATATTTGCCAGAACCCTGCGTTACTTTGACCACTTGCTGCAAGAGCTGTGGCACATTCCTATAGAAACAAATTCTCTGTTTAGACAACTTTCCACCCTCAGTGTAGCCTGCAAGCTTCTTCTTTCTTCTGAGTTATTCTGACATTCAGCCACACAATGAAGCCCAAGCATGGTTCTCATGTTGGCTGGAGCCCTGCTTCATAGTAGTTCATATCAGGAGGACTAGAACAACAAAATCGTGGATTTCAGCATGCAATTAAATTATTGCTGTTCATGAGCATCACTCACAGCTAAACTGTTTGCCTAGTGACAGAGAGGATGATTGTCTGACTCTCTGAATTATATTCAAATAACATCGCCCCATTTCTCAAGGGATCCATTGGTGCTCTGACAAGTCTTTAGGGCTTTGGCTGGGCTTAATGAAAGATGATGGATTTGAACTGGCACCTTACGCAGCGAGGATGATGTTGTAGATGCCAAATTAAAACTAAACCCTTCTCTTGTGCAAGAGTCATATAAAACTTAGCTGTGAACAAATAGAAAGGACTAGGTCCTAAGTGGGATCATCTTCTTTTGGGATCTATTTTGTCTCTTTAATTTAACATTACTACAACAGGCTATTTATGAAGTATGTGCTTTCTTCATGATGTACAACGGGCCAGGTTTGAAACTGCATTTCTAGGGAATGACTTTTTGGATGAACTGTGCATTAATATGGTATTGTCATGAACCTCTTAAGGAGGAGAATGAGGAGTAGGAGAAAAGGAGGAAATAGAAGCATTAGCTCTATGTGACAGGGTGTGCAAAACTGAGAAGAGAAATGCCCCAATTGTTTTATTAAGTATAGCCCAATCAAAGGTCATCAAAAGCGAAGCAAATGTGTTAAGACTTATCCTTCTGAAAGGGACTGCTGAAAAATGGCAATGCTTCAAGATGAAAATGACTTTTAAAAAAGATGAGTAGTCTCTTGAAATTGTTCTGTTGGTACTTTCCCAGGTGACTCAGGAGTATTATTGCAGGCATCTAAAGATCCAGAATATATTCGTACCTGAAATTAAATTTAGTGCTCATGAGCAAAAGATGTGTTGCATAGCTGGAACTGCTCTATAAAAGGGAAAAGCCAAAACCCCTTTGTATCTGTAGACAGCCAAAAGCAGATGGAGGTTCTGATAGGGACAGCCTAGAAAAGCTGTGGGGATGAGTTAGAGGAGTCAAGATGCCTTTATCAGGCATCATGTAACAGGCTGCCCAGGGAGAGGGTTGAGTCACTGACCCTGGATGTATTTAGCAGATGGGTAGGTGAGATGCTCAGGGGATATGGTTTAGTAGGGGACAGGTATGGTTGGACTCGATCTCAAAGGTCTTTTCCAACGTAGCGATTCTATGAGCTTGCTGAGTGAAGCCATTCAGCAAAAATCACAGGAAGCCAGGAAGAATGAGAGGGATATGGGAGCAGTCTAAACAAACCCATGGAAATCTCCTTAAGAAATAGCAGCAGAGTAACATGTCGGAGAGAGTGATTCATAGGTGTTACAGAGGTCTGTAAGATACGTTAGGGAAATTTGCGATGGAAGTTTGTCTGTATGGATGGGTGTGTGGTGGTGTACAGGTCTTGACTGAAACACACTGTTAGCTCTTTTCTGGAGGAATGGAAAAGGCCAAGTTTCTGGAAGGCTGGTTTCATTTTTTGTCATTTTAGCTCTGTGTTCTTATTTTTATTCATAAAGACAGATAATAAATTTAGTGACTTTGATAGTAGTAGTAGATCACCCCCAACAGCTTTTAAGTAGATTTTTGATAAATGAAGATACTTGTCAAAAATAGCAATAAACAAATTATTCAGCCAGAATTAAATGTGCAGTGAATCCCCACAGACATATCTGAAAGGCCTTGTTAGATATAATTGTGTTTATGTTCCACTTTTTATTCCCTCAGGTTTTGTTATTGTAGATAATACCAGTAAAATCATTTTTGCTTGTATGATTAATCTGCCATATGGCTTCTGCAGTCACCAAACCCTGTTAGTGGTATGTGCCCTGATCACAGTGGAGATCTATTACAAACCCTTGGACCTGCAGACATAGATGCACTGCTCAGTGCTGATAAAAGCAAATTACCTTTTCATTTTTGCACATCCTTAAACTTCAGGTGACATTGGCATGTGATCTGTTACTCTAAGTTCAGAAGGTACTAAAGGCTACTGAGCTCTGATACCTTGTTCTGCATTTGCTGAGCTAAGCCAGTGAATAGGAAGAAAGCCCAGTCTCTGAAATGTCTGAGTAATGTTCTTACTTCATTTGGGTGCTTTTAAATTTCTTCCCTTTTAACTATGTGGTTCTGGGCTATTTATTCTGTAGCAACACCAAGAGTAGAATCAAAGTCTGAATCCCTCTGCAGTGATTTATATACAATAAATTTCTCAATTATTTGTCTACTGTTTCTTAAGAGAACTTTGTGGTATCAGCAGGAGCTAAGTTTTAATTAAATATGCCAATATTTCTGCTCACTAAGTCACTCTCCTGCTAGAATTAACGTCCGCTTACTGATTGTAGCAGCCACCGATATCCAGGGTTTAAATCTCTAAATGCAACATTTCTGTACTACTAGAGAGTAGGAGGTGCCTAAGTAAAACAAAGTAATGAATTAAGCAGTACAAAAACCAACAACTGTTTCCAGCATTAATGTGCAATGTAGGAGACTCCCAAAGCATATCAAATGAAGCTCATCAGGGAAATTCTACCAAGCCTCAACTCCTTGAGTATAGGAGAGATTATTTTTGTGTAAGCCATCTGAAAGGTATTGTAACATAATTAGTTGTTCAGAGTTGTAGGAAGCTGCTTGCCAATTCTTCACGGATTTCATTTGTAATTTGCCTCAGGAGTGTGGAAGCAGCTTCAAAACCTGTTTAGAGAGAATTCTACAGAGGTAAGGCTATAAATATCCATGTAAGGTTAAGCAGCATTAGCATGGTTGAGCTGTTAGAGCCACTGCTGTTTGGCTAAAATGAAAAAAAATAAGATTCACTTCTGTTGTGATCATTTGAAGACTGCTAGCTGTCTATAGGCTGTACCTATGGTACTGTCATGGTGTGAATGGGCATTTAATTTGTCATTACCTCATGGCTGAGCTATTAATAGGTTTATCTAATTACATTCTTCATAAGGTGCATGGAGAAAAGTTACTTATTAAAATTCCATGTCCTTCCTTTTTAAATGCATGACTTAGTAAAAGTGTAATTGTTCAAGGGGAAATGAAGCATTGGGAATTATGTTTATTTATACAGAGAGAACTAAAGCTTTCTCAAGTCAGTGGAATTCTTTCTATTCATCTCAGTGACTTTTGCATCAGACCTGTAAGATACAGGTAGAGGCAACTTCAAAGCCTCTTAATTGCTTTAATATAGAAGATGATATTTAATAGTTAGGAATGCTTCCTTCTTTCCTGTTCAGCATAACACATGCTACACAACAGCTTTGGCAAAATAGTATGAGACAAATCTGCAGTTATTAAAAAGAGTCTAGAGTCAGTGTTTTTAAAGATGGAAAAGGAGTTATGGAATACAGATAATATTGTAAGTTAATGTATTTGCATTCATAACTCTTCTAGGTTTTAATATCTTCAGTTAAACACTGTCCCAAAGGCAGACTGTGCAGCAGGTAGGTTATTGGAGTAGGTTTTTACTTTGATGCTGTTTCTAATTCAAATTCTAGTTCTGCAAAAGTTTATTCTTATTGTTTTCTGAAGAAGTTGACAGGATTGTCTGGTCTCGTCATCCTCCATTCCTTTTCCTTCCACCACTGCTCTCCTTGAACCATTTTTCAGGCAAACACTGTGTACAATAGAACTGTGTCATGATCTTAGCTAGTAATGACAAAAAAATAACCTACTTGCTTGGCGGATGAAAACCTGAGACGTTCCTGCAGAGGTTTTTGATATGTGAAAACACGGTTCTGCTGGAGACAGCTGGACCTCTGCCTCAGGAGCATGTAGGGTTGTGAGGAAATAGCGAAAGCAGTAAAATTAATTGGCTTCAGATTCCAATTTCTCTTCAGATATGATTATGTGCTCAGTTCTTTTTCTTCTTCCCACCCTTGGATAATTTTGAAAATCTTGGCCATTGTGTTGATTTCTGAGGCATAAGATTTTATCCTGATTCTGTCACATTTATACCTTACTATTTGTTATCCATTTATCCAATTTTCATATGGAGTGATATTTTAACTGACATGCTGAGTTAGCAATAATATATGTAAAATCTCCTCGGTGATATTTTGCAAAGGGGGGGAAATAAAACTGTCAGGGAAGTGATCTTGAGAAATATAAGCTTTATCCTGGCTAGCTGGCTTCACTTTATGTCCCAGTGCAAATCTTTTGTTTCTTGAGAGTAAGAAAACTTCTCTCTCTTCACAAACCCAAAATTGTAACTGTTGCTTTCTCCCATGATGTAGAGCAGCACAAACATTAGAATTAGTGGGGTTGCCTTGCATCAGCCAGAAGGACTGTCAGATCTGCAAGTGTATAAGGATTTTTAGATGAATTTCACTTCTGGGAAATCTCCAGGTTTTCATTACATTTCTGGAATAATTGCCCTTCCCTTTTGCTCATTTCTAGAGGGAAAGATAACACCTCTCTTTCAATAATGAGCCCTCTTTTATCTAAATTATTTAAATACAGGGCAAGGTCCCTGCTCATTCTCCTGCAATATAGGCAGTCCTATACTGAGATACTAAGGACACTTCTAAATGAGATTTAATAATATAGTAGGACATTTAGCATATATTAATTAAATATCAGCAGATGGTAAGGAGAGCCCTCGCTGAGAGAGAATAAGTAGAGAGAAATATAACTGCCATGTAATTAAGCCAAACCTGCTGAAACAATGAAGGTGCAATTACTTTTTTATTAACATATTACACTTGCATGCAATGCTGAGGAATTTAATTACTACCTAACTTCAATTACACTCAGCTCTGGAGATGGTTCAAGTAACGAAATTCTGACTCTGAAGATCTGCAAGTGTAAAGGTTTTTGGATCCATACTTGCTTGCCATCTAAATTGCATGGATAGCTGTACTCTTACCAGTCCAGTAGTGTCAATTTCGAAAAGAGGGTTTATAAAGCCCTACTTTTCCATCCTTCCTTTTTCTTTCCCCTTAGCCATGCCCACTGAAAACCTGTTACTCTCCCCCTGCGTGGTCACAGTTCTATCTGACCGTAGATGTGCTGTGTTATACTGGGGCTCTGAGTTTCCTGCCTTCTTGTCTCTGTAGCTTGGTAACTGGTCATAAATCTGGCAAGGGAGATGATGTGAGATGAGTTCTGTGTGCCACTGCTGTTAGAAAGCTCTACAAGCATAGAGCTCTGCTGTGCATGTAGGCTGCGAGGTAGAACGTACGTTGTGTCTCTTAGGTGGTCTGAGGCAACTGTCACGAATCAGCCTGAACATTGGTGTAGAATTTACAAAATCTAAATCATTTGAGTGCCATCAACTCAGAGAGAAATGTTTGGTGTCACAGCAACAGCAGATTTTGTAGCTTTGGCATGCCAAATAAAGAGGGAGCTTTTTCCCATCCCCTCCAAGCAAGGTGCCCTCAGGCTTTTGTCTCTTCTGTGTCCCCAAAGAGCCCTTTCCTGGGCGTTCCCCATTATCATTAAAGCATAAACAGGTATGAGTGAAATATCCTATTAGGCTTCAGATTCAACTCTTACAAAGAATGCCATAAAATCCTTAGAGATCCATAAGGACTTTGGGTTTTCAGCCCGTTTTCAAGGCAGCATTGCACGACTGTGTGCACGTATGCCTGGAGACAGATAGGGGTGAATGCGGGCACACCCAGTACGAGGATGTGGGTGTTGAGTAGATGTTTGTATGTCTCTTTCTCATTGGGTCATTAGGTGGGAAAGACAGCAATTACACTAAGTAGATGAGATGCACATCTTGAGACATGGATGGTTTTGTAAAAATAAATAAAACCTTAATCCTTATCATTTCTCAGGAAAAATGTCTGCATTTGCACATTATTCGAGGGCAAAACAATATTTAGTTCCAGAAGCAGCTCCATTAATTTAGGTTGGTTGAGCCCCTGTTATATTCAACCTGACATAAAATGCTGAGAAATAGAGAAGAATGACATTTAAATACAAGGAATCGACAGCCGTACCTCTAGGTGTGGGTTTGTTGGATTTTTTTTCTAAATATTAATGTAAAGATACATTTGCCACCCAATTTTACTACCTTAAAGTACCCTGCTTGACATTTTTTTGTGATGAGTGAACCTTTAACAAGGTTATTAACTTTGAAGGGTTTTCTCCTGGAATTGCAGAAAGCAGTTTGTTCAAAATAGCCAGGAAAGAGAGAAGAAAATATAAATAAAATAATGCTGTAGGAACTGTGAAAGATTTAATTTGTAAGGAACATAAAGCGGAAGTCTCAAAAAAAATATAAGGGCCTTCAAGAATGCAGTAGTTATTCAAATCAATAAATGCAGCCACACCAAAATAACTTTAACAAAGCAAAACCACCACACTCCCCCTAAGAAAAAACTCAGATAAACCCACGGCCCCTTCAGGAGTTCATAATACAGGAGTCACTACATTCATGAAACCTGAACCACTGCGTTCCCTTCTGAATACCTCAGTGCTAGAACAACTGCAAAACATTCCCAAGAGAATTACCACTGAAGTTCAGAGGTCACAAGGGAGTAAATCCCAGGTTGGGCATTGAGAAGAATATAAGTGGTCAGACTCACTTAAAAGAGGGAATGTGCATGTGGAATCGGAGAGGGAAAAGCTGGAAGCAACCCAGATACCAGAGCTTGCTGAAACATGATTTGTGCATGATGGAACAAAATGGTTCAAAAGGCTCCCACAGGGTAAGAAATGGCATTATTTGCAGCAATGCAGACCTATCCCAGAAGACTTTTGGTCTTCAAATCAATTTGGGACAGCATTCGTTTATTCAGTGCTGCCACCAGTGTTGGAGACATGTTGAACATCTTGACAGCAATAATATTTCTCAGCATGTTAAGCTGTTCCAGCCACGTGGGTATTGCTCTGGGGTTTCTTTTTGCTTTTTTTCTTTTTCTGAAGTGAAAAAAAGGTTCAGGCCAGAGGCAGCATCTGCCTGTTCCCATTTGCTAGATCAGCATTTACCAGGAAACTGATGGACGATGTGTCATTCACTGGCATGGATTATTAGACTGTTAAAGGTCACGATGGATATCTGCAGGAGACTTAATGCAATAAGATAATATGGATAAAGCAGTTCCGTTTCACTAGAAATAGAGGTTATACCTGCTGAAATCCCTGTGTTTGGGAGCCAACAGGGTAATGAAAAAATTACCTCTAATATTTCTCTTTTCATAATTCCCTCTACTACTACTCACTTTTCTCTAATGCATGGCATGATTATGTTTAAAGAGAAAACCCTGAAGTTTCCTTCTTCAGTGACAGGATGAACTCTGAGCATCAGGTCACTCCTGTGAATGGCTTTGTGCCTTGTTCAGCTGCATCCATACTTGAAATACAGCTTTACTTTCTGTAAAAAAGCAGCAGTATGGAATGCTAGTAAAACTTTATCCTAGCAAAACCTTATGCTAGCATTGGTATCATGGCTAAATGGGACTAGAATTCAGAGAAATTCTGCTGTGATTTCATCATACCAGATAAGCTATGTTTTCCTTCAGAAATGCCTTTAAAAAATTTGTTTTCTAAGTTGTTGAAATTAATGTAAGGTTCAAAAATTCTAGCTATTGTAGATCCTAAGTGTACTGGGGCAGCCTATTAGCGTCCTCAAAGCCTTGATGCAGGCAAACCAGGTTAGTTTAGCATGGCTTGGCTTTGTAAATGCTAATAACCACAGACATGGTCCTGGAGTCCTGAGTGTCACCCGTATGTATTACAGGACACTGGGGAGACCTGCCGGGTGCTGTGATTTTTTTGTAGGGTGTTTTTTCTGCTGCTGTTTGGGGCACTTGCTTGAAAACTACCGATTAAGCTTCAGTTTTCTACACAAAACATCAGACAGGCCAATCCACGTTTTCCAGCTTTACTCTGGAGACTGAACTGGTTGTAAAGAGGTGTTTGAGTCTTACACTAGCCCTCTGCACACAGCTAAATGTTATCCATATTTAAAAGGTATTTTTTCTAGTTAGTCCTCTGAAAGTATTCAGTGAAAGCTTTGTCTCTCTTGCCCAAGATTCATGAGGTTTGCTAACTATTAATATCAGTATAAGTCCTTTTCTTTAGCTCTTCCTTTCTCTAAAAGTCCTTGGTGGAACCACTAATCACATTTTCCAAAGCAAGATAACAGTTTGTCTCTTGCTGCTCCTCTGTATCTGTATCATGAGTGGGAAATTGAACGTGAGTTCTGCTCCATAAGGATCAGAGTCCTTTTATCTAGCTGAGTGCACAAGGTTATGTGACAAACCTCTGAGCTGCAGACCAGCCAGGTTATACCTAGCAAGTGCCAGGGACAGAAATGGCACAACTCCAGCTAACTCTTTGAGAGCATTCAGCGTAACTGGATGGGGAAAACTTCTGGTGATCTTAAAAGTTACCACTGTGCTACCTATTTCCCCTGGTATTGGTGTATGACAGGAAACAGAGCTTAACTCTTCTTGTTCTTGTAACCCTTCTTTTTCTTTAAACACAGTTTTGAGAAGCTAAATCCTGGAAATACCCTTTACTCTGTGAACTCAGTGGTCCAAAATCATCAGTAGCTGGTGCTGATTGTTGATTTAGGGAGAGACTGGAGGTGTGTTTTGTGGATCTTCATTCAGCATGTGTACATTGCTGACTGTTACCTGCAGTGCTCCTCGAGGTCACATAAACCTCTGACCACCAACATGTGCAGAGACCCTTTCATCAGTGGGTTAAAATAAAACTGTCCACATAGCATTCAAAAGGAATGACACCTGAATTTGCACATCACCTTGCCCTGGCTGTACCCTAAGGTGGCACCTTCACTCTGTAGCTGTCCATCCCCTTCAACAATTTCCTGACATACTTCACTGCTTTGAAGGCTCTCATTTCAGACTCAAATGGAAGGGCCAGACTATTACTGAGAAACCAAGTGCTATAAAGGGAAATAGAATGAAACAGAACAATGATTTGTGTGCCCCTGTGCCTGGTCCCTGACAGCAGACAATGCTGGATGCTTCACAAAGAAGCTGTAATAATTTCCCTGTCCCCAGCCAATACAAAGCATGCCAGTAAGCCACTTCATGTCATATCATACAGTTGACTTCTCTTCCTGACTGCTGAGGACAGTGATAAAACAGGAATAGTCTAGCAGCATGTGGTAGTGACACTCTCTGCTTTCCAAACTTTCTTCCCTTTAAGTCTAATGGAATTTTTATTTTCTTTAAAAAAGAAGTAATAAACCGTGATGCTCCACTGTAATACATGAAATAAGAAGTAGATTTGGAAACAGAGCCCTGGAATCTAGTCCTCTCTAGCAGAGTAAAGACCTTGTTTGCCTTGGTAAGGGGAAACAGATTCTGCTGGAATCTTTTTTTGGCACACAGTGCCTCCATGGTCTCCAGCTACATTCCATTAGAATTAATTTGTCTTTTTTTAACTGATTTGTAAGAGGCTAGACAAAATCATGCAAAGACATAGTGCACTGGTATGAAAATAGATCTAAGGCAAGTATAATCCAGTAAACAGACAGGAGTGTGAATTCCCTTTATGACCAAGCGGATACTGCGACTGTGTCTCCACTCGTGTAGGCAAGACTCGAACCTGACAGATGCTGACAGCAAAGTATTACGGTGGGGAGATCAAGTAAATGCTATAGAGATAGTGCTTGAGACATCTTTGTCAACTTATCATCAATGTTAAGTGCAGACCAAAGCAAATAGCTGGTTTTGCCTAATTAGTTGGATATCACATTAATTGCACTATTTAGTAAGTTATTATCAGTGAACGCTGGAAGACGTTTTAATACCTTTATTTGGGGCATATAGCACAGGAAACAAATCTTCTATTTAATACACAAATATGTTGCCCCTTATCTCTTGTTTCACAAGGGATTTGTTTAACTAAGACTCTGGCTGATATGAGCAGTCTCCTAAATTGAAAAATTGCAATTCATTCCCCCACAACTTTGATACAAGTCTTATCAGCATGCGGAAGTGACAAAAGCATATCTCTTCTCCAAGACGGTGTAAGGATTAGCTGAACAGCAAAAGAGACTTCATTTTGTATCTCAGAAATGAAAATAATAGGTAAAAAGCTTTGTCCTTTACTGAAAGAATGAGTGTAGACAGAGGGGTTGATGTTATACTCAGATTTACCCCTACTTATTGGCAAGGCTACATCACCTTTTCATCGCTGCTCTGACTTCAACTAGTGCGTTAGTTCTCAAAGTGTGGAATGTGTGAAAGGAAAAGGAATGTAGAGGAACAGCTAACTAGAAGATAAGAATATTTGTTGTGTCAAGACAAGCCAATGTGCATTGTTAATAAAGAATTAATTTAGCTCAGGTCTGGAGCCAAGATACGTTGTCTTCAGATGCTCATTAAATCTTGGTGGTGGTGGTGTTAATTTGTGATACTGCCTGAGAGTTTCTTTACTTAACAATCTGATGGCAAACTCAGAACCAAACTGTGGTTTTAATCTCAGGAGAGCTTACAGTAAGTATAAGCCAGCTGACAACAGTTGGATACAGATGTGAGATAAGAAAACTGGATGATCCTCTAAAAATGCAACTGATTAACTGTTTTCAAGAGTCCTGGAGAGAAGGGATTCTTTTGAAATGAAATAGGAAGTTCCTGAACAAGGAGTGGAGACAAGTGAAATGCCCAAGTTCACACCATGAATCTGACAGCTTCAGGACATGAAGCCAGCTCTTAATGTCACAGTTCCATCAATAATAGGAGATGCCACTGCTTCTGAGGGGTGAACCCAGACACAAAGAACTGGAAGAAGCCCCTTGCTGTTGATAACCCACCAAGGAATTAATGTAACATGCCCTGTAAGATTACAGCACTGTGGCCTTTCCAGTATTTTGCCTCCAGTTAAAGGCTTATCTAGACCTCTGGACTTTATGCAAAGCTGTCTGTGACTTATGTGCTTTGCTGTTTCCATGTATATGCTTCATGCTGATGCCACCAAATCCATTAATATAAAGTGGATAAGAGTACCTCGAATGTGAAAGGGGCTGTGTAAGTCCAATTTATTCAACTTACATTCTCTCTAGCAGCAAACACTCTCGAATGGACGAGTATTTTATAAATATATAAATGAAACATAGTAAATATATTTAGGGATGAGAGACTAGAGAGACTAACCTTTACAGGAGTTGGAAAAAATGAACTCTCTGAAATGTCTCCCCTTAATCATTCATACCTGAGCTAGTCAACCAGCCAGAGTTTCATTTTTAAAGCTTTTCATTCCGCAAAACAGTTCTTGTAAAGGAAAAGGGATAGGGCTGGAAAATCTTAACTCTATGGATTAGGACAACATGCTTTCCTCTCCTGGTTTGCTTTCTGAAGATGACATGAAACAGCTGATGAGCAGGTAGGCTGCAGAGTTGGCTGGCTGCATTACATCATACTGTATGTGAGGCGGTGCGGTCCAGTGGTGTAGACAGCAAGCAAAGTTAAATAATCTGAGTCTTTTCTTCTTTCCAGCTTCACCACCAAGGTCAAGTGTTGGTGAACAGACTGAGAACACTTCAGTGTGGCTCTGCTTGACCTCTTCCTCTCTCATTTCTCCTTCCCAGCCCCACAAAGGGATTGGAACCTGGTGCTTTGAATGCATGGTTTCAACATCTTACTGTGCTGTAGTTTACCTCTTTTATCTGAAAGACATCATTTAATCTCTGGGTGAGGAGTTGGAGTGATACTAGCACTTCTTTCTCTCAGTATGCAAAGATAAATACATTAAAGACTCTAGGTATGCAGATTACTATGGTAATGTGACCATCTAAGTACCTTGGATAGAAAGTAGGTACAGTCATAAAACAAGTCAAAACCTTTTACAGAGTAAGAAATTATAATGAAGAGTTAAGCATAGTTATTTCACTGAACACAAGTCCATCGTTTATTCTGTCAGTCTTTTGTGCCCCATCTGTTATATATTCCTTTGAAATTCAAAGTTGTAGCTGCCCACCCACATGAATGTGTTTCAGAACAACCCTCTTTCCTAAAATCAGGTACAAGGTGTCCTCTAAATAAATGCAACTTGTTACCATAACCACTTACTCCAGGAAGCCCACACAGGGCCTAGGTTACCAGTATGTTTTATAGAAAGGAAATTATGAAGGGAAAAGCCCATCATGATACTTACTCCTTGCTCATACACTTTCATTGAGCCGCAGGCACCATCAGGCTGAATCAGGCCCCTTTGATGCTCTTCATCATCTTTGCTCTAGGCCTGTAAGTACACATCCTAGTGGTTTAATTTTTAAAGGGGATCAATGGGTGGGATTTATGATTTAGCTGGATGGAAATTTTGTTGAATGATAATATGTAGTACTGTTTAATAATCAATATGTAATGGGAAACTGCGTGAAAGTGCAAGACTCTCCAGGTCAGCTACAAACAGTTGAATTTAGCAGCTTTTAAAACGTGTGATAGCAAATCTTCAAAACAAGACTGTCTGAATACGTGAGCCAACATCAAGATCTGTCAGTCTGAAACATTTAGACATTAGATATACGTTTAAAAAATGTATAACGATGTCATCTCTGTCTTTTAAAAGAAAATAGTAAGGCCTGTGTCTTAATTATCTAAAATGGGCTCTAACTGTATTGAGGGAAATTTATGTGAGATCTCTGTTTCCCACATTTGCACTTACACTTGAGTGGAGTTATTCTCACGGAATGGAATTGCTTCAGTTCATCCAAATCTGGATCACTTTTGCTCTCTTTTAAAGGAAGAGATAAAATAACTCAAAGTGACATTGTATTAATGGTGGATCACATCAGCTAATAAATAGTCAATGCTTTACATGCCACATTTAGGCTTCTTCCTTCTGTTTAAATAGCAGCACAATTTGACACTCGTGTGTTAAATCTTCTCTAGTAGACATTGTGAGCAATGAATTAAGTGTGAAAATCAGAATAGTACTCTGGAAAGCAAAGGAACTTGTCAAATTCATTTCTGACAAGTGCCTGGATGAGGATGGTGGCAGTTTGCATCTAAGAGTTGTGCTGGATGGCAAACCTCATGGGCTGTCAAATTCAAGGACCAAAATGGAAATGAACTTGCAGGTTTTTCCAGAATATTCTTTCTTCCAGTTCAATAGCATTGTGTTTACCTTTAATTATTAGGATCTTTGTTATTTACTAACCTTTGTGAAGGAGGTTTTCTTTTAGCTCTGTTATTCTGCATGTATTTAGTATTTCATTCAATCATGCAAAATTCAGGCTTTACAACTATAAAATTCAAAAATGTTTTACAAGTGGCCCTGATCTGGCAAAGACCTACCCATCTGTTTACTTGAATAATAACAAGCATTTATATTCCAATAGTGCCCTTTATCTCACTTGGTCTTTACAGAGAACCATCTGCTTCAAATTTGACTGTCTTTCAGACTGAGCTCACCAAAAGCCCTGACCTTGTAATCTCATCTATGCCTTTGACCTTGCAGAGCTTCTCTGAATGAAGGATTAGGGTCTGCCACATGCAAGGCAGCTTGTGAACACTGGGTTTAACATTGCAGGTTTGTAATTGGAGTCAATGAAGTTTTTCCTGAATGTGACTTGAATTTGTGATTTATTTTGCAAAAAAATCCAAAGCAAGAGACAGAATGCAGGTTCTCCTGCTCCCTGTGTCCTGTCTGAAAGTAATTTCTTGATCAACTACAGCAGTAAGGGAAATCTCTCTGTTTATTCTACCCACTGATTTTTATCTCTTTTCCAAGAGAGTGAATGGCTTAGGAAAGCAGGTAAGGGTACCACCACAATAGGGAGTACTTCCAACAAGCTGAATTCCAAGCAAGCAAGAACATTGCCCACTGAGGCATGTGTTTAGTGGTAAATGAATAGTATTTCTGAATTGCCTCCTATTTACTGTAAGGCTTTCAACAGAGATCTTTCATAAGCTAAATTACGTTAGCACAATAAAGTTAAAAGGAACATGATTTCTTCAGCCAAACCTACGTAGTCATCAAGCACCCCGATTGCTTTGAAGTGTTCCTGCAGCCCTAACTAATAGAAGATCCTCTCAGACTTACCAACATGTGGCCTTGCCTTTCATAGAAACATTACTGATGAAGTGAGAAGCGTGCAGAGAGCACCTGTGGCACATGAATGCATTAAGTCTGCTTGGTCTTTCCAATTTGAGACTGACTCTTCTGTGTCTTAATGCCTCTTTGCTATAGCAGCATGAAGAACTAGCTTACTTTGGAGGATTTGAGATTATTTCCTTCTCCCCTGTATCCCTGTCTTCCATCTTGTTCTTAATCCTATGGTCTTGTCCATTTGCTGGAGAGAGTAATGGAGAATTTTTGCTGTTTCTTATATACTTTCAGTGACTGCAGTTCTCAGAAGAGCCATTCAAACCTTTTAAAAACAGACTTTAAGTTCTTTGATACTGGAAGCTGCAAGAATAAGAGACATAAAACTCCTCCAAACTACAGTTTCTTGAAGTCACACCATGCAATCAGCCTAATTTTCATGCAATCGCCACTTAGGATCCTAAACCTCATGTTTTGGGCCTGCTTTGAGCAGGGGATTTGACTTGAAAAGATTTGAGATTGAAACATGTATCAGGCCCTTTAACTCTGCAGCGGAGATGCAAAAACTAGGGACGAATATTTAACTGCAGTCTCTTGTATTGACCTGGTTGCAGCCACGCTTTAAATTAACAACAAATTCTCTTAATTGTGTTGTTGGCATATATTCTGTGATAAATTATTCTCATACTTTATAGCTCCTTAAATTATTTTTTGTAGCACTGTTTGCAAAGCCAAAAATGTGATGGCTGAAAAAACAGACAATGGAAGAGATATTATAAACTGCAATTGCATGTAATTGCTGCTTTGTAAGTATTCATGGGGGAAAGAAAAGGCTTCCTTATTCTTTCAAATCTGACATTCAGCGTGGAAATATTTGTAAATCTGTCTGTCTTTTCTAATATTTTGTTTGCTTGGTTGCCCTTAATCATGCACTGAGAATGTGTGCAGGCTGTTAAGCATATGATAACCAGAGCTGCTCAGGATCACTCCCATGATAACACTGTCTTTCTGACTTGTGGTGAAGCTTTTGGGAAAACTTGGAGTAATTCATCCTGCTGGGCTGTTGATTGCTCCCATGCTTTTCAAAACTCAGTCTTGGGGGTTTTTTTTTTTCAGTTTTCTGTTCTTCAGAACTTCACAGAACTTGCCTGTGGCTCAATTCTACCCTTAGAAACAACAGGCAACATGGCATGGTTATTTGTTCCTATCTAAAATTTGACAAGAGTTCTAAACGAAGAAGTCATAATTGCTTTCCTTTGATATTGGGGTTTGCAGCGTAGAAAGAATAATCAATTAGGTTCTCAGTTGTTCCCCAAAGGTAAAGAGAGAACGTCAGGAAGTGGAAGGGAGTATATCTGAAGTGTTCTTCATTTTCTGTTGTGACATGCTGTGTCATCCTTTACAATAATGAATGTGTTAAGCACTACCTCCTCAGGACAGTGATACAATTACGTTTCACCGTTGTGGAAGACGTGAAGAATGGTAAATCTATTCTAAATATTTCAGGCTGCTATTTCAAGTGTTCTGGTGTGGCAGAGGCCTGCCTAGCTATGGGCAAAAGAAATGACACAATATGAGATACAAGTATATAAGGAAGAATAGCTGCCATACTGCAGCAAATATCCTCCCTTTCTGATAATCTGAAGATGCTAGAAACCTTTCTAATGCCTCTGCCCTTCATGTGTTCCTAGCATGTTTCTCAGACTACTTCTGGAATGGATTATGCTCCTCATAATTAGTGCCTGTCTTCTGCTGGGAAAACAGAATGCTGAGAAAAGGAGCAGGGAGCCCTCGAGATGATGTTTAAGTCATAAATTCCCAGTTTTTATTTGGAATCCAGAATTTCTGTTAAGTAATTTCCCCAAGAAACTGGGATTTGCTCAGTGTTCCTAGTTATAATTAAATGATAAATCTCAGCATGGACATCATCCAATATCGAGTAAGTCAGTTCTACTGAAGTGGAGTAGGGCCCAAGGTACATTTAACTCTGAAAACAATCCAGCTTGGGAAGGTTGTGTTCTCCTCTCAGAGCCCAGACAACAAGCAGACACCACTGCTTAGTAACCCAAGAGCTGAGAGTATCAGCCATATTCTGCAATATGCAGTTTTCTAGAAAATATATTTATAAAAGGGCTAAATATTTCATCACCATTTTGAGTTCTTGTTACAGGGCTCTTTTTTATTGTTGCTACTTGTGAGAAGAATCTGTGCTGAAAGAGTATGTTGATTAGTGAGGATATTTTACAATGTAGTTAGTTCTTGCTTTACATATTTTCCTCAACCATTAAAAAACCTGTTTCAGATGTCAGTCAGTTGGCCTTTGTAAACTTCTTAATGAAAATGTTTTATAAAGCTGGGCCCAGGCACCCCAGCTCAGCAGCAAGTATTGTCCACTGAAACAAAGTCTCTTGCCAGTGCTCCAGCCGCTTTAGCCTGTGGATCTACGTTGGTCTAGACTAAAGCTGACCTCAATCTCTTCCTGACTCTACAGTGGAGTCTTCTGGCTAGGATGTCCTTATTATGGCCAGTGTCTCTTAAATCATCAGTGAGAGTACCCCAGGTCATTAAGCATTCAAAGCAATCAGGAGGTTAAATCATACAGAACAAACACCAGTAGCTAATGTGTATGCAATATAATACAGCAGAGGAAGTATCTCTTGTGGGCAGAGAGTGGCAGAACTAGTAATTTTGTGAATTGTATCATTAATAAAATATATTTTATTCTATTTGATGCTGACTTTGGAAGGTTCCTGTATGATTATTACATTTTTAAGCATCAGAATTTTTTTTTTCTAAAGGCTTTACCGGAGGCTAAATTGAGATCTAATACAAAATTCAAAGAGGTTCTGTGGAAATGCCATTAAAATTTTAACTTTATGTTCTTTCAGGGGTTTAAAAGTTATAGAGGCAAAGCTGTACAAGCCAAAAGGAATTTAACTATAAGATTCCTGTGTTCTGTAATAGATAGAATGTCCAACCTGACATGGAGTCTTTGCTGGGTTATGTGTTCTGAATATTTGTGGGTTTTTTCTTGGTAAATGGTTGTGTTCACTTAGGGGTTTCCAGCACTTGATCTTTTCAAGTGTGTTTCACTATGTAATTTCAAATCTTTCTGTCCTTTTAAATTAAAATTAGACAGAGATTTCTAAATCAGCAATATGATGATATTGCTCTTCAGAGCTTGACTGGGCAAAGTTATGGCTGTGAGAAGCTCCCATCTGAAAGGAGCCAGGAAGGTGATTAGCCTTGATTGCTTTTATCCAGGACCCATTGCTTTGTTGTTCACTGTCAACTTTCAGTAGCTGCTTATTGGCATCTGACCATAGTCAGTCTGGATTGTGTGACCCAGGAGTGCTGCTCAGAGCCTTGCCCTGACTCCTGCCCAGCAGGAACCTAGGTATAAACCAACCACCTACACACCTTGCTCCAACAGGAAGGGTTCTTGGTGATGGGACTGTAACAGGGCTAGAGCATCCTCTGACTAGGTCCCCATTGCAACAGTCTCTTTGTCAGTAAATGATTGTTTTGACAGAGGTAACAAGTTGAAGCATTCAGAATGTCCCAAAAAGACAAAATTTTCCCACTTGCTGTGAAGAATTTACCTCTTGGTAAATGTAACTGATCATGATACATGAGGCACAAGTCCTTGGCCCATCATTGACTCCATATGATAGATAAATACCTTCATGGGTTTAATCCATGTTGCCTCCTATGATGATTTTAGTTTACAATCCAGAATTATGAAAGTCTGGGAAAAAAGTCTGTTGCAGGCTGTCAAGCATTAGCATATTTATATAATATTTTTAATATGCCACAGATACTCATGGCAATTAAAATGCCTGCTGATGTCAGAAGCATCTCCTGTGGCACTTTTGCTTTATACTATCCAGGAAAAAATCCAAAGTTCTCATGCCTCTCTGAAATTATTCCACACTAGTTTTAATTTTGATGACAGCTACTGAAAAATTTATGAATAAGCTTGTCTGCTATCAAAAGCTGCCTCATGGAACTTTACTATATTGACACTCCATCATGATAGGGAAATATGTACCATCTCATTTAGTTTTGGAGAATGTGTCTGCAGGAAGGCAGGCATAGTTAATGCTTCTAAATAGGCAGCTCTAAAAAAGCACAGGCTGTATTTCTCTGCTGTGGACCCTGAGCAAGTAGCAGTACTGCAAATCTCCTGCCTTCCCCCTCCATCCAAAATTCCTTCTTAACCCTGGAACATACTGCACATTTGAGCAGCAGGGAACGTAGTTGATATTTATATTAACGTGGCATCGTCAGGGGATGATGTCCCTTCTGTGATGAGTATTGGATTGCTCTCTGGCAGAGCCTCCCTGGTTCATCTGGGCACAGCACTCTTAATGCTTGAGCTCGCTAGGAACAGCCCTGTGTGCTGGTCTGTGCCATGGGTGCACCTCAGATTAGGTGGGGAGGAATCTCTTTAGTACAAACTTCTTGAGAGACACCTGGAATAGCAGCCTGGCTGTGGCAGTGTGTTTTACTGTGCTTCCCAGGCTCTGGTCTTCAGAGAGGAACCAGACAAAAGATTTGTTTTCACCATATGATTTATAAATGGAAGCAAATGTGCTAAAATAAAAGGCAGTGGGAAGTAACACTGTACTTTTATACTCAACTGCCTCTGACAAACAAATTGGCCAGCAGCACTTCATTAAGCGGATCACCTTGCATAGCCCACATTGCTGTAAGGGCAAGTTTGGCCAGAAGTCAGCTGCAGTTTACTCATGGAAGATGTTCAGATAGGGTGTGTGAAGTCTGCCTGGTTTGGTTTTATTTTATTCAAGTTGAAGATGTCAAACTAAAGCACTTTCTAACTCCCTTGATCATGCTGTGTTGTTTTACATGGGGTATTTCCTCGTGCCTGCATTGTTGCTTAGGGTGGGAGTCAGCACCTACAAGAAATCATAATTAAATAAGTGGAGTGGAAAGCACAGTCATCAGTTGAACAATCAGCGAGGCTGGGCGTGGAGGGCAGGACTTGGACTTTATTTCTAGTTTTAGTTTTCTTCCGTGTATTTACAGCCTTAGGGACATTTTTGGGCAGAGGAATGGAGTGGGAAAGTGATTTGTTGCTTTGAGAACAGTAGTTAGGAAAAAACCACTTTATCTCTTAATGTTCCTGATCGATATTATCTTTAGTAATTGTCAGTGTGCTGGCTGTATGTGTACACCCCTGTGTGACTGTGAATTTAGGGACATAAGATTGGGTGTTTCCCTAGGTAGGAGTAATGCCTATCGCTGTGCTGGGCTGGCCCTTTGGAAAGGATCTTTGATCAGAGGCACAGAACAGAAACTTGCTCACTCATAAACACAGATTAAAGAGGTGGAAAGAGGCCAAAGGAAACAGGTAAAGCAGTAGGTATTGTAAAAAGAGGAAGGAAAAAAATGAATGTATAGCTGGGGTATGATCCAGCTTCTGAGGAGATCTGGGCTCAAGGAATTTGGATGGTGTAGTAAGGGTAACTTTTGCTGCTGACTTTCTACAACAGCATTACAGTAATCATAGTGAGAAATGTGACTTCAGTTCTGTGAGTGCACCCATACATCTATTATCATGAATAGGAAACAAGTACATTTGCATGTGTGTGCTTGTGTCTATATCCACATTAAAAATATTGCAATACCTATGACTTCTTCCTGACTCTGATAACACAAACTGAATTTTCTTATCACATGCTTACTTTTTATAAATTGTCCTACTTGCTCACAGAACTGTTTCTTAAAAATCTACATGCCTTTGTTTTGACAGGGTTTAACATCCCCCAAAGGTTTATATGCATTCATGTGTAAAGGGAAAAAACATTTCCTTGCTGTAGCAAGAATGACCCAAAATGCACATCCTCATTCCGAAGCATAGCTCTTGATCCTCTGAGTGACTGACCATGTCCACAAGCTGCTATTATCAAGGTTTAATTGAATTATGTCTACAAGGTAATGTGCTAGTGCATAGGGTTACTTCTAGTTCATTTTCATTTCAGTGGAATGGAATGGGTAAAAATCAAGTCGTTTTGGGAGAAAGGGAGTGAAAGGAGAGGGCATTAGGACATGTATAGAGTGAACTTGTCTTGCTCCTCTGGTTTTATGCTTCTCTTTCATTATCACTTCATGTAGCAGCACATCTGTGTTCAAGGGAAAATTAAAATCTTTCTTGCACAAAATGCTCTGTTTCGAGAGACAGGGTTAGATGAGCAAAGCACTGAGTGGTGATGCATCACAATTTAATATTTTGCTAGATATATGTTACATTATACACTTAATATATATGCAGATACTAACATCTGAAAATCCTGATAGCTGAATCTCCAGCCTAGTTATTTCCTGTCCTGCTCTGTAATGACACTCAACTCTTTCACTTCGCCATATCCTTCAACTCAAGCTAAAGGGATTCTTGGAATCCTGAACTTGTAGCTTATTAGGGAATTGTGATTTTCAGACCTTGGCAATTCTTGTGTTTCAGCAATTCCTCTCTTTCTCATGCAACAGAATACAAGGAATTAGCATCCGTTCTCACTCTTGTGATTGTGCTTTATTAAAATGAGATGCTGAGCAATTAAAGACAGCCTACTCAGTGTTACTGAATACAGAGAGGGGGAAATCTCAAGACTCAGTTTGCATTTCTGGAGCCTTGGAGTTAGAAGGGCTACCTGCTACATTTTTTCCTTTGAGAGTCAGTAGAAAAGTATGGCTCAGGAGGACACTAAGACATAATTCACCTGCTTTCCATGTACAATACTAGTAGCAGATGAAATTTCAGATGACTGCTGTCACTTATGCTGGAATGATCACTGGGGTTTAGGTGTTTGCATTTGTGCCTTAAAAAAATAAACTGTTGGTTCTTACTTCATATGCAGTGATATTTATCCAGGAAAAATGTGAACTGTAATGAACTCAAGATGTGAGCTGAATTAGTCTCAAAGTTTATACCACAATAACTGAGATCCCATTCGCCCCATCCCTTGCTTCTATGACAGTCAGTTGGGAGAAAATTGCTACTAATTCTACCCAAAATGCAGCACTTCAGAAGCTCAATGGATGAGTATCCTGGGAGTTACTCCTGACTTGCAGTAAGCTGGCTTTGATGACAGTCTTCCATTGCCTGAATTTGTTGTTATTTTTGTTTGTTAGCTTTGCACTGACATAAGAAATGAGTGTTTAGTCCATGGAAATCAGTGGAGCCTCCTCTGATTTATCCTGACATCAGTACTGTGCTCGCCACATGGCTGTGTTTAACCCTGCTTGGTGTTTGTGTGCTCTTAACTCACCAGAATAACTACATTTAGTGAGTGGCTTACTGTTTCGTTTAAGAGTCTTAAATGAAACACATGGTGCTTGCTGGGGGTGTGAATGAGCAGGGCATGCTTTATCTCCTGCGTTGTGAGAGTGCCAGGATGCTAGGCTATTTTGGGAATAGGTAACAGACAGAATTAATGTGGTCTCTGACAGAAATCAGTCCAGGGTTTTCCTATTATTTATTCTATGGATGAAGACAAGGGTTTCTGCCTTTAAAACTGTCACATCCTTTTCCACTATTTGTTTTAAGAGGTGCCTTAGCAGTCACAAGATGGATTTCATGGAAATTGGATGTCATCTCCTTCACTAAATAGCCAACTGGTGCAGAGAGCCTCAGTGAGATGGTGAATGTCCCTCCAGAGAGGGTTTCATTTAAATTAGTGGATAAAATTGATACTTTTTCAGAACATCTGTTCCTGCTTCTAGACTCTTGATGGTGGTGGTAATAATATCAAGTGAAACTACCTGTTTTTTCCTTACCCATGTTTTCTAAATCTTGGCTATTGATATTGTTTAGCATCATTAATCAGTTTCTCTGCTTTTCTTCAGCCCTTTGTGGGCTTGCCTTTTTAGACACAAGCAGACTTTGTTTATGCAGTTATTTTGTAAGCAGACTTTGTGTTGTGGTGGGCTTCTAATGTTCCTTAAAATCCTAAATCAGACAGACCAAAGGAAGAAAGCACAAAAGGCAATTAAAAGCCAGCCCACATCCATGTCTAGGTAAACAGCATGATAAGAAACTGCTTAGAAGCCTCCAGTGACTGATATGCAGCACTTCTTCTGAGTCACTGCCAAAAAGTTCATTTCTAAATATACTAAACAAAATATGTGCTTGATGGCGTCTAACTTCTAATCTTTGGTCATGATGAAAATTGACCTTTAATTTCTACTCTGCCTTCTGATTCATAGCCATCTTTAATCATGCCAGCGCCCTGCCTCTCACACGTTAAGTTCTTAGCTTCCTGAATAGCCTCTTCAGAAATAGTCGGATGATTTTTGTACTTAAAATAATTCTGAAGCTCCACTTAAAAGGTTGGGTTTTTTTGATGCTGAAGTTGGACCTGAGCTTTATAAAAAATGGTTGGGAGATTTTCCCTCTTGTTCTGCAATGTTTAAGTTGACACCTAAAGATGCCTAATACTAGATAAGCAGGGGACAGCTGGAGGAGTTGGAAAGCTGAAAGAGGGACTGTTTACAAGGGCAGAGAGGGACAGGACAAGGGGTAATGGGTTTAAACTAAAAGAGGGGAGATTAGGTACTAGGCAGAAATCCTTCCAGGGGAGGATGGGGAGGCCCTGGCGCAAGGTGCTCAGAGAAGCTGGGGCTGCCCCTGGATCCCTGGAGGGGTTTGAGGCCACGTTGGATGAGGCTTTGGACTACTTCCCTCGGCTAGGAAAGCCCTGAGCCCCAGTGAGGCTGCTTGTGGGCTATGTATTATCTGCACTTACAGTTATATTTTTACCAAATAGTTAAAATAACTAAGAAAATGATGGGTGTCACCTCATGATCCTTCGTTTTATAGGTAAAGTCACAGCAACAGAGAAAGAGCAAGGGGTCTTGAGTGTGTGATAGATCACAGGAACATCTTTTACCTCTTTCTAGTCCTCACCATCAAAACTATTAACGAAAGCGATGGTAATATTGTGTATCTGAGTACCTGTCCTGTGGCTTTTTCTGTCTCCTATTCTGTAGCAGTTGAGATCAGTTTGGACGCTTGAAGAGCGCTGTTGTGTGAGGATCTCCATTCCTGGTTTAAGAAATGAGGAATCAAAGGGGCTTCTCGAGTTTAGACACACTCCTCTTTATAGTAAACACATTACCTCAGCTGGTGATGCAATGAGGGTGGTTAATTGCTTTTCTTATCCTTAGGAGAGGTACTGTGCAGGTTCCTATAATTTCTTTTCCTACACCTGAAAGACCTGTGGATAGTTCCAAAGTGTCTTTGTGAGAAAAAGCAAATATAGCTTTAATATTGCATTCCAGTATGCTTTCTGTCAGCAACCAGTCTTGTAGTGACATGTTGGATATGCTTATTAAAATGATCTTGATATTCAATATTAAAGGGATTACATTTAAACAGGGGCACCGACTATCACATGAAACCATGTTAAAAGCCCCAGGGGCCTTCACATATGTTAGCATAAACAACTGTCAAGGCAACAGTAAGTTTTCCTCCTCTTCTAGTGATCCCATTGTAGCTCCCCAGGATGCTTTAAAACGTCTGGTACACACCTTTCCTGGAAAAAGGAAATGGGATGAATTGTATCATGAGCACAGTCCAAAGCAGCAGTTCCTCTGTGCAAAACCTGCTTGACATTAGGTGTTGCCAAAAAAGTTGCCAAGGCATTCCTCCTGAATTTGAGGACTGCTTGCTGCAATGGGAAGAATTTATTGGCCATTTAACAGCTGCATGTAGTGCACTCAGAGGATGAATAAACAGTAATGAATTGGAGCAGCTTATGCTTTATTTATTTATTTTTGATAGTGGAATTGGTAAGTAGTTTTGAATAATCTGGGCTGCTTCTGGTCCTTGCAGTGGGTAATTATCTCCTAGACTTCCTATGGTTTGTAGAGTACTCTGTCCCTCTGCATTTCACCTGGGGAAAGCCACTCTAGGAGATAAGAACAGCTTTGCTAGCTTCAGTAGGGGGGGAGGGATAAAGTCTTGATATTTTCAAAGCAGGGCTGGCAGTAGAGCTGGCAGATTGTCGTTGTTGCTGAGCTCCTTGTTTTACTGCTGTCTTATGCTAGTGACACAATGTTCCACGGTTAGGAAATGTCAGCTTCATGGATGAGCCATCCAGTGAGAATATCAGTTCTCTCAACAGGATAAGATCCTGGCTGGAAGGAGTAACTGCCTGCATGCAAATCTCAGTCCTGGAGTTGGTTAGTAAAAGAGTTAGAGGGAGGAAATAGCATCCTGCCTTTTTCTCTGTTAACTCTTTATTTCCCTCTTTTAGAAGACAATTCTCTATAGGTGTTATTACTGATATACATGTAAATCCTTATCTTACTTAGCTTTCAAAACCAGATGTGCACATGCCAACTGCAACAGCAAAAGCAGATGGTGTAAGCTGCTGAGGGTCCCCTGGTACTTTTTGGAAGAGGACATATTATTCTGAGTATCCTGGCTAATTATACCGTATGCAGTTGCATTTTATCTGCTTATGTTTCACTTCTTGTGTGTGTGAGGGAGCTGTGTATTTCTTTAAAACTTCCAAGTGAAAGGGGACTAGTGTTTTTAGAGCTGAGCACAAGCAGGATTCTCACCTTTCTATGGCAGTTAAAATTTAATATGCAGAAATGCTTGATGCATGGGTAGATATTAAGCTTTTGTTGAAGATTTTGTCAAAAAGTGTGTGTTTAAAGATTATTGAAACATAGAAGTGGAAATTCAGTTTCAATATTTGGATTAAATGAAAATATTATTTAGGGACAGCCCAAGAGAAAAGTATACATTCTTTGGCTTGTTTTAATACAAATATAGGAGCGAGGGCAAAAGAAACAATTGCTGTAAGAAATCCCTGGAAGCAACAATGAATGTGTAAAGTTGCAATACTCACACCTTTCTCCAATACAGTCACCCAGCATCCTACGAGAGATTCCTTACCAGGCACTTCCTAAGGTCCTGGCTGTCTCTGAACTCAGCTGTCCTTCCCTGCAACTCACTTTACATGTATTTTGAGATGATTTGGAAGTGAAAAGCATCTGCAAATTCCAAGTGTTGCAAGTTAATCTTAAGACTGACTTTCCATCCTCCTCACCTGATCATTCAAAGCAAAATGCTGGTATACTAGTGACAGGAGCCAGGATGCCAAGATGAATAAACTAAAGTTGTACATACAGGACTTGAAGCCAAATGTTATAGGAAGAATACACATGTGGAAGGATTACATTCATGACTGCAAGACAGATATTGGAATGCATGCGCTCTTTAGATCACATGGAAGTGAAGGTTAAATTGGTCAAATAGCATCCTACATCAGTGAGTGGAAAGATACCAGAGCAAAGGCTCTGTGAACAAAAAAATCTATTTAGATCAAAATCAGTTGTAGGAAGAATGGTGATCTATTTCAGTAAAATAGAGCTGCAGGGTTTCTGCAGCCCCTCACAAGCTGATTTTAGTAATGGTCTCATCTCTGCGGCCAGAGTTGGGTCGCTGTAACAGGCTTTTGCTTCTCACATACAGCATAGAGAATGAATGCTACCAACAACTACTGTGTACAAACAGTCCTGGATTAAATTCAAAAGCAGCCTTTCCCAATTTGTCCCTGAATGACCAGGAGACAACCCCTCTTCCTCACCCCACCCCATGTCTTTGCATCAAGCACTCGTGAAAACATGAGGGTGTTTGCAGGTGATGCGGCACACATCCAGTCGGCAAAGAAGCAAGGGTTCCCCTTTTCATTCATGCCCAGGTGATGTCAGAGCTGGGCTCTAGGCTTACAGTACCATCTCATTTAAAGAAAGCCCCAGGACCTGGGGATGTTGTTCCAGGCTCGGTTGGTGACTGGATCTATGCTCTGTACACTGACCACATCTCCATGAGTAGGTTTAGCTGCCACCAGGCAGATGGGCAGCAGCTGCTGTGGATGCCTCTCCTAGCTCAGGCCTTTTGCTACAACCAGAACGAAATGGGAAAACACATCAAACAGAACCAGCACTCCTTTTAAAATGTATTTCTGTTTGTTATCCCATTGGAATGCATATGGATGAGGGAGATAAAGCTAATTTTAAAGACCGGTTCATTAAGTTCTGATGAATTTATATAATATACCTGCTACTGTTCTTTAGTTTGTAGCAACTATCCTTTTTATCAGCTGCCAACCCCCTTCATTACTTTTCTTTCATGAACATTTTTGAGATCAAACAAGGCATTTCAGAGAAGCTATTGATGCCTTGAGTCTAACATTTGACCTGGAAACTGCATCCTCTCTTACATCTTCAGTTTAAAACTTGCTTGGAGTCTGAATTCCTCCCTCTCAGTAGCCTTGGATTACTAATTGAACTGTTATTACTGGTCTATAGAGTTCCCATAAGTTTAGTGGGAGGGGCTGCATCCCCAGGAAAGGGATCTTGACCTTAGGAGAGGCAGGGGGGCAACTCCACAAACAGGGAACTGCTCTTCTCCAGCTGGGCTGTGTTATGGGTCTACTGCAGCAGTTAGTAGAGGCTCTATGTGTTAAAATAACTCATTGTCTCAGTGGGGGCAGAGCCTGGAGTTAATGCAGTGCAGCTGACTGAGGGTGAGAGATGCTCTGGAGTGCTTCAGCTGTTAGTGGTCATCTGTGCAGGCCATAGGTAACACTGCTCCCAAAGTAGTCAGAGCTCTTTCATTAGGTTCCCTAGCAAAGGATAGTTTGTTAGCTGAAGAGAGTGGTGGGGCTGTTCCTCCTGCTTAGGTAGTAACAGACATATTAAAAATCAGGGAAATAGCCTGCACTTGGTTGTTTTACTGATTCAGAACCTGTCTGTTAGTAGCTGTGAAGTCTGAGGAGCTAAGCCTGGCTTTTTGGAGTGGGACAGGCACACCAGCTTGCTCTGTGCTTGCTTGGAAGGACAGAAATGCGACCTGTGCATTTGTGTACTTAGTTACCTGGAAAGCCACAGGTTGGTTTTGGTGCCTGTGACAGGACCAAATATGAGAGAACTGAGGGCTGTGACACAGCACTTGCCTCCTCCGGAGCTGCTGAACATTTCTTTTGGCTGCACGAAGCCCAGGATGCAGCTCAAGGGGACTGACGTGTAATTTGGCCGAGTCAGAGAAGGGAAAGAATGAAGCCAAGGTAAAGAAACCGCGGTGTAGCAATTCCCTCCCACTGCTTTTGATCCACAGGAGATCATTAAACCTTAAAGGCAGGCACGACAGTGTAACCCTTTCTTCCTTCTGTCCTAAAAAGTAATGGCTGTGTTTAGAAAAGCAAATACAGTCACTTTGTTTCTTAATGAGACTTTTGAAAATGAATTTAAGAACCTATAATCCCCCCAGAGTTAATTGATCTTAAAAGTTGGTATTTCTCCTGCTAACACATTGCAGGAAAGGAACAAAATGTTCCATGGTAGAGCAGGATCCAGCGACTCCTTTTCTTTCTGCTCTAGCTCTGAGCTCAGAGCAGTGCCTGCCTGCTGCAGGTGTGACCCTGGAGAGATAAGGGATTTCACTGGAGCGTGGTTTCCTTTCTATCCTCCTACAGCGATCTAAGAGAGTTTGTTTAATAACATTCCTTTTGTTCTGGCAGATAATCATGGGCTGGCCCAGATAGCATCACAAATTTGCTCCTTTCTGATAATAGGATCTTATCAGGGCTTCAGCAGCATATAGCATTTTACAGGATATGGCTTTAATTAAAATGACAATATGGCACAGCTGAGGTTAGATCCCCCAGTCTGGCATCTCTGTAACATCGGGCTGGGAAGGGACAGGGTAATAAATGTCTTTCATCTGCTATGAGAGAGAAGGTAGAGAGCTATCTTGCTGACATATTAATCATCTACTGGATGGAGTTGGTGCACTTGGAAGTTCTGAGGAAAGCTGTCTGTGAGGGTGTACAGTAACTATGGACACTCCTGCTGGTCCCCAAGTGGGGTTAAACTGCACTGGCAGGCTTTACACCTTCCTTTTCAGCCGTTAGCAATGGAAACCTCAGGTCTTGGGATGTGGAATATGAGGTTACTGAAGTTTCTTGTAAGTCCACTGCTGTCTCTTAGTAGGGGTACGGTATCTTCTGTGTTTGGGCTACAGAACAGGTGATTTGGTTCAAGCCTGTGCACACTATCGTAAAATAAATGTTGTAAGAAACACTTCTAAGGTAGCAGGCTGTAGCAGGATCCCTACTCACTGTTCATCAACTTTGAAATTCAGAAATGATGTGGAAGACTAAAACTGCCTGGTTCTGAAAAAAACAACTGGGAGGGAGGGGTGGAAGACACAGTCTGTGTGCTCCACAGGGCATGCCACACAAGGAAATTTATAACTTGAAGCTATCACATCAGATTTGTGCAGGTACTCTGTGCTTACGTAGATGAGAAGCTTTTGGCAGCTCTCTGAAAACACTCTTCTGTGCCCCATGCAGAGTCAAAGCTCCAACTTCTTTAAAGTTCATGTATCAGAACTCACAAATCAATAGTAGCCCCCAGCCAGGCAAAGGTTCCTTATCTTTGTGCTACTTAATGCTTGCTGCTACAGAAATTGGGCAAGGGATAGTGAGCCCTGCCTTATCTGTAGCAAAAGGCTGGCTATCAAACAATCTGCAATCTGCAGAGCCTCACCTCCTCTTCCCATCTGCCACCTCAAGAGCTCTGCAATCCTTGTTCCTACTCCCCAGTTCAGTTTCATATTGACAGCGGCCTGTCCTCCTGCACCCTCTCCATCAAAGATCAATAGGAAACCGTGTTGTACTGGTGGTTACAGAACTTCCTGAGATAGTGATAATGCTGATAGCTGATGAAAGAAAAGGAAATTTTCCAATAACAGTTCCCCTCCAGAAAAGGTTGCTTCGGCGTGACCTCAGCTTTCTCATAAGCAAGGGGCCCCAGGGGTTCTGGGAGGCCCCGTGCTTATGCAGGGCTTGAGGTCAAACTTCATTTTCAAAGTTGCTAACTGGGTGCAGTCATCTCAGCTTCTGGAAGGTTTCAGTCTTTGAAGGTGCAACTGTGACACAGCAACACATCAAAGCCGGCATCTACCTTCAAGCAAGTTGACATATGGTAGTTTTTTGAGTACCAAGCATCTTCTAAATTGGAATTTCATTCTCTTGACAGCATAAGGCAGTCAAGGCTAGTTATAGGATGTCCTAAATAACAAGAGATGGCAATGGATGAAAAGGCAACAGGAACCAGCTGACTTAAGAGAAACTAATTACTCTTACTCAGCAAGGCTGACCTTAGTATTTTGGAATCACTGAATGTCCTGATAGAAACCTCCTAAGAGAGTGAATTTTTCTTATTAATCTTACTGCTCTTCTTGCTTTGTTTTATTCCTTTGTATGTATTTTGTAGCTTTTAAAAGCAAAGTGAAAGTGCTTTATATCCCCTCGTTACTGGATTTGAAATCAGAGGTTAAAGAAAATCACTTGATGTGGTTTTTTTTGCTGAATTTGTAGGGTTTATTCCCTTGTTGAGAATCATGTTCTAAAAGCCTGATGTGATGTTCTGCTTTGGGGATAGAATGTAATACATGGTAATCTGATGGGTTTTAAAGTTCTTTCTTACCAAGTTCATGTCATTTGTTGTGCAGATTTCGCTTATGCAACACTGGAAGAATTGGTTTTATGCCTTACTCTGCAAAACTCCTGGGTTTATTAAAATACATGTGTATGTGTGTTTAACTGCATGTGGAAAACAAACATTCTATGAAAACCTCTCTGTTCTGATCCAGAGAGCACAAGCAGTGCTGGGAACTGAATGAAGCACTGTAGGCTTAGTGTTACTGTAGGAACTTTATTGCAAGTCAGAGCTTTGCTTCTAATCTAAGGGCTGTCTCCTGGTAATACTTGGCTTGAGTCATATCCCCAGGTAAAAATATAGTATCTGGCTTAGAAACATGACATGTCTTTTTATCTTAGTTCATTACAGCTACCCTTTAAATAATCAGTAATTACTATCCTTTAACCTTTAGTTCTAACTTGAGCCAGCAGTTTTTTAATATTATTTTATCTTAAGCGTCGAGGAAAGTAAGAATCTGTATTTCAAAGCAATTTACTTTCAAGTTTTTATCATCTGATGTATGCTTCTAATAACTTCATAATTATTGGTACCTGGTCTGTCGTCGTCTGCCTCCCTCCCTTGCAAATCTTCTTTATGGCTTGATCAAGGAATTGTCTACATCAGCTGCCTGTGCATGGAGGCATAAAGAAGGTATGAAGTACCCTGGCTGAAGGAAAAACTCCATGGTAAGCACTATGTTTTCCAAATTTACATACTTCAGTACGTGCTCTGGGGTTTTTTTTTGTTGTGTTACATCTTTTGCAAGAAGTTATATGTGAGTTGATATGACCCAACCATCCCACTTGCTGGACTTCTGTTAGAGCCTCTCTTAGATTCTCTGAGCAAAAGTTGGAGCCTCAATTTGTAGGAATTGTGCAAAGTGAGAGGTGATGCCAGACCCAAACACACAGTGCTTTATATACCTAACACAGCTGCAAAAATGACAGGGGAGTTGTAACTTGGAGTGGATCGACCGGTTCCGAAGTCTTCATCCAGCTTAGTGGTTAATTGCAGCCAGGACTAGTAAGTCCTAGTGTTCTTTCTTCCTTTAATTTATTATAAGAGTAAAAAAAATATACCAGTGATGACCATGGATAATTTATCTGTGAATATTGAGGGACTGTTTGATCTTGAAGAATTCTTCAAGAAATTGGGTCAGGAGCAGGAGAGTTAAATTTTCTTTAGTCTAGGTTGAAATACAATTTTCAGTGTTGTAATTGTCTTAGCTACCTGTTTGGGAGCTGTAATCCACTAGTAAGAAACAGTGGGAAGGTTCTTGGTTTGGTTATTTTGCAATCACAAATACCTAAACTATGGGAGAAACGGGTCCAAATAATTCCAAAGGTGAGTTTATGCAATGCTTAGTTCCTGCGCAGAGGTAAGTTGCACCCAAACAGAAATAGATGTGCATGCTTTAAATACTGTGAAGATATTGTAAGCAAAATATTTCCTCCTTTGTCTGTCTGCCAACATTTGGCTATGGGGATGTATTTTCATTTGCTAAAGCAGATATAATTGTAAATCCTTAAGATACCTTCAAGATTAGAGGAAATTTTTTCTATTTTTCCTAAGTTTTCCTGGTTAAACACCAACAGATGAACTTAGGTCTTGGTAAGTAAAGCAAAAAAACCCTGCATTCCACTTTTACTGAGCTTTGAAAAGAAACAAGTAGTTTTCCCAATAGCCAGAGAAAATTCTCCTTCATCTTTCATAGAAGGCCACTTCTGCTAAGCTACTGACTTCATGGTCTCTTGTGTGATTAGTTATGACAGAGTTCATTGTATTTTGTTTGAGAACATAATTAAGTCTTTAGTGCTTGACAGGCGAGTGGCTAGTCAATGTTACAGTGCTTGCTGCTTCCCTCTGCTGCATAGAGCTAGAATTGCTTGGCTTCCTTCCATAAATCTTGCAGGGATGATACCATTCAGTGGCACGTGATGGACTTTAGCCCGAGCTGCGTGCTGCACCATTCTTGAAACTCTTGGCTGTCCCTGAGCAGTGCTTGGGTACCTCTTGATTCCACCTCCACTGGAAACTTCCCAGGAAAGATCCTGTTGATACAAGCCACTTCAGCTGAGGGTCTGCCTTGGGTGACGCAGTGTTTCATGTCATTCAGTGCTAATTGGTGGCATTCTCATGCAGCCTAGTCTCTGAATTGTGAACCAGTATGTCTGCACACCGTGGAGGCAGATTCTTCACCATCACTTGTGAGGGTTCATACCTAGAGTGCCTGTAAGGACTGCTGTTGTGACACTGGGGCCCTGTCAGTGTTTCAATCTGCGAGATGTCACTGTGATATCACTGACTCGAGAGATTGTTTGGGAGCAGTGAAAGAACCACCTAGAGCTTGGTACCACTTGCAGGAGGGGCTGCTAAATTCTGTGCAACCAACTCCTTTTATCAATTGTCACTATAACGTGTATGTCAAACCTCAGAGAAGCATTTATACAGCCTGCTCTGAACAGGAGGAATAGGTTAATTCATCTGAAAAAGCGGCAGTGCTTTTCTTGATGGCAAAGGGGTTATTGAAATGCTGAGCAGACAGGCTCTTTTCTTCATCCCCACCTACAGGTTGGTTCTCTGCTGCTGCAAACCAGACACTAAACATTGTGCTAGTTATTATCCAACCCCAGTGCAGAACAGCGGTTCCCACTTGTCCCCACCTGCTGAAAACAATAGAAAGAGTTCATTCCCATAAGCAGCCTCCAAACGCCGCAAGCGGGTTGGGTGTACACTGGGATTCATCTTCACTTGAGCTAAATTGCACAAATCCAGTAAAGTGGACCCAAGACAAATTAGATGGTGAAGTCATGTGACAGGTTGGCGAGCTGTAGCGTCAGAGCACTGTTATTCTTAACAGTATTGATGGGACTGTACACAGGAGGTAAGGAACACCAGGTTAAGTGGAAAATGAAAACACAATCGCTGCAGCCTGCTCAACCAAGTGATGTCATTTTCTTTTTTTCTCTATATATGCAGATCTCTTTTTTCTGTGTGTGTGAACTGCTTGAATATGTTAGCTTAATTGCAGAGAGAGATCCTGGTCAAATGGTACAATGAAGATGCTCCATGGTGGGGAGAAAAAGATATTTATGCCTCGCTTAAGAGGGTCTAGTATCCAATTATTTTCTTTTTTGAGGCAGAGGGAGGCATCCCATCACATGAACAATATTAACCATGAGGTTTTTTCCACTTTGTTGGGCTTTTTTTTTTTCTTCTGTCTTGCCACAGTTCTGTCCCTGAGAAAGTAAACAGGGTGCAAATCTGGACAGAGTCACTCCCCCAGAATTACAGTGCTCAGAAAGATGCCGCAGAATTTACTATGACCGCTACCAGTGCGTGAATGTTATGTGCCTGGTAGGGCAGCGTGCTCTTGTTATTGGATGCTGGTAACAGGAATAAAACACTGTAAAACTTCATAGGAGCAAAAACCTGTGGGCCTATTTGAATCTATCCTTTTGGGAGTAATGCTGGAATACTTAAGGGGTTTAAATAAATGTGGTAAAGCTTCTATCCTGGATACAAAGCTCTTTCAAAACATCCAAATGTTCCTCTCATTTATGTTCTATGGGAACTCGAAGGGGAGCTGAACTCCAGCTTTAAAATGAGAGCTTGCGTGGCAAAATCTGCTTTGTCAGAGGACTTTTCAGTGACACCATCATGTGCTCTGCTTCTCCTAATCTAGGAATATCTTATAGTTGCAGTGCTGAAGGACCATGTTTGACCCTCCCTGAATGTGCAATTCCAGCCCCTCTGAGCCCCTGCACTGTTTCTTTGGAGGGTGATAGTGTCATTAAAAACAACCGTGAAGAATTAACTCATTGCTGAGTTTAAACTTGCTATTTTAGGGGTCTAAGGCCTCAAGGAAATGTTATTTAGGGTTTCATAGACTGAAAAAAGTTAGAAAACTGTAATTGCATCAATTTTGCTTTTTAACTGCATGTTGCCTTGCAGTAAATCAACTTGCTGTTCATTACAATAGATGGCATTAGTGCATTACTTGTCTGCAAGGCGCTGCAGGGAAGTGCTTCTCCCTTATCATTTCACTACTGGTGATGTGGAGATAACGCTTCCTCTCTGTGGAAGAGTTAGGGAGCAGGATCAGCCTGATGTCTTGTATAGGTGGGTTTGAAGAGGACTCTGCATGGAAGGTTTTATGGCATCATTAAGCAGGGTTTTATGGCTGAGACCTGTCGTTCCCACTCCCATGTCACTGCTGGCACTGTGTGTTTGATTGATGGGATGAACCACATCACGAAATTCATCCAACTTGAAGAAAACCCCTTTTAAGTGGTATATTTCATCTAGACCTGCTTTACCATCTGCTGCCTTGTGTGGCTGTTCCAGTACTCAAACTGGCATGGACCTTGGCTTGTAGCAAGACTGGGAATGAGAAGCTGGGGCAAAGGGGCCAAAAGGTGCTTATATTCCCAGTCAGCCCCTCGGTGCCAAACCTCACCTTTAGTCTAAAGGATCTGTTTTCTGTTGTTATAGAGTTTCTTGTTCTGCTGTGCCTTTAAAAACTGGATAGAAAAATACAAATACATGAGAATGCCCGGAGCCTGAATCATAGAAATAAGTGATTGACAGTGTGTGTCTGCTATCAGATGTGACACTTTCTTACAGAATGGGAAAAACTAATATCTGAACAGCTTTTCTCATAGGAATTTCTTCTTAATTCAGGAACTGGTTGCACTGGTTATGTAGCTGCCATCTCTGCACAATTGCATCATTGCTCAGCTGTACTAAGTTCCTTGAAGTCTCTTGTCAGTGTTGCAAACCTCATCCCTGCCACAGATGACTTGTTCATCTCATGGTGAAGTTATACAGATCCTTTGATGTGCTCTTTAAATTACAGTCTCCTGAGAGATACTTAGCTCCTTTTTTTTTGTTTAATTAATGCCTTTGAGATTCTTCAGTCTCTTTTTTTTTTTTCACTTTCAAAATCCTCAAGGCCAGTGGATCTCCCATCATTCTATATGTGTGCTACGTTACATTCCTCCAGCTTGCTTCTCCATCTCTATGTATGTGCCTGGTGAGTTGGAAGAGGGCAAAATCTTCCTGACAAAACCTATGCATTGCAGTAGATCCTGGATGGGTCCACGGCAGGATGTACTCCAGGGCAATCATTTTTGTGCTACAGTGACCTGGGAATGATGTGTCAGGTTTTGTATGCTCCTGCTGCAGTCCCCAGAGCGGTGCTGGGGGTGGCTCTGCCCTTCCATACAGCCTCAGGGATGTAGGATGCAGGAGCAGAAACACACACAGTTGTCTGAGAGCAGCATTCAGGGAGTGGCAAGAGGTTAGTCAGCACACTTCATGAGAGTGGTGAGAGCTGTCAATAATTGGGTTCCTTGCCTTCTAATCACATTAAATGTGGAGAGCAGCTAAGCTAGCTGTTTGGTCCTTGATTGATACATCTTAACTGATGCTTTTCAGAAAATGACATCACTTGCACTGAAGTGTGCTTCGATTGTTTGTCTGCCTTGTAGCTGAAATAACGTTTTAATAGGTAAGGAACTACTCGACTACTTGTTGTCTTTCACACCTGAGATCATCAAACAGTTTGCTTTTCATGATGTGTGACTAATTACGAATAATTCAGAATCGTAGTTACTAGGTGGATGCCCTCTGCTTTTGCACTGGAGATTGAAATGAAAAGAATAAAAGCAGAGAGTTCACCTCCTCCTTTTCCTCTTGTTATTGGAAAGTCATTATTATGTGGCCATTTCAAAGGTGCAATTAGGTAACTTAATAATGTGACACCTGTGTATTTCCAGTCCTGACAAAATTGTACTTAATTAGGGTAAAAATAATCTCCCATTTCTCATGACTCACCGTGAGGCTCCAGTGCGCTGGGGAGCAAGAGGGGAGACAGGAACTGTGTGCGATTAGGCCGATGCATTCAGCAAATCAAAGCAGGGTGAAGTGTCCCTAATCAAGCCAAACATGTTTGCAATTTAAATGACTGCTGCCTGCTTCAGCATCTTTTCCCAAGCACCTCAGGCTTCACAGGAAGTGTGTGGCAACATCCTGCTAAAATTCTGAGTGCCTCATTAACCTGAGTCTGGAGCGTTAACCTCTTACCTCACTAGTTAGCTGATGATCTCCTTTGCCAGGTTTCATATTAGGGTTTTCTGAGCTTTTCAGGTTGGGTTTTCTTGTTTGTTTGTTTGGGGTTTTTTTCTCTTGGGAGGGGAGGAGTGAGGGGAGGGTTCGGCTCTCTGATGAACAAGTTCCTTTATGTCTTTCTATTAACTTATGGCCTGTGATTCTGCCTACCTGCATTTTGTGGCCGGGCTGTCATCATGTGTAGTCACTGGCTGTCTCTCAGCCTTCACTGCTTAATTGCCAGAGGAAGGTCTGAGGGGATTCTGCTTTTCTGTGCTGTGTAAGTTCGGATGAAAAAAGGTGGCAATAACTTCCCACTTGATGAGAAGGTTCTGAACTTACTCAGTAATAGCCTTTTGAGAACAACACTACCTCTGACTGAGACTGAAATAGCTAGACATGTCACTCGCTTTTTTTCTGTGCTGGTGGAACAGAAACGGATTTGCTCAGTGTTTCTTGTCCCTTGCCCTCGAACCATTCTCTTGCTCACAGACAGTAGCATCCCTGCCAGCTCTGAACTGTACAGCCATGTCTGCGGTGTTTTGAAGAATCTCTCAGATAGTCTCTTACTGCTTGAATGTGTAACCTTTCTTCTTTTTTCTTAACCACAAATTGCAAATAGCTAAGCCGCTGAATTGCTTGTCTAATGTCCTGCTGCTTTTGATTTCCTTTGTTTGCTCTCAAAGCACACTTTCTAATCCGTGCACATCTCATCTGTGCACATCTCACCCTTGCATCATCTATTTCTTGTTGTGTACCTCCCATTGCAAGTAAAAGTTCAGACAGGAAGATCTGAGCCAGGATGCTAAATCTGGAATAGATACTTTGTGAGTGACTCTAAAGGATGGGGAGTACCAGCGATGTGTGCTTTCTGTTTGCAGCCTGAGCTCTTTGTACAGAGGTTGGAGCACATGGAATAGCTGCCCTCTGCCTGTAATCCAGCTCCAGCCACAGCAAAAATGCCTGGGTGTGCAACAAGTGAACATAGGTGGAATCAGAGTATTCATTTACAGAGAGAAATCTAAGGCAGTGTGGGAATTAAATAATAATCAGTGCTGAAGTAGGAATTCTTCTTTGCCCAATTGAAGGAGATGCTGCAGGTGAAATTTCAAGTGCATCTGATTTCTCCAAATTACAAATCTAGGAGGGAATTAGGTATTAAGATTATGACATTTTCTAAATGCCTGGGTCTTACGATTTTTAAAATCGATTAGTGAAGTTCAAATGTTCATCACTCCTCTGGCATGTTAATCCACAGTTTTCCTATTCTGATGCACAGCCAACCAGTTCAGCATTTTACTTTTTATCAGATTAACTTTGCTCTGTGTTGTTGGTCGATTTTTTGGAATGAGTAAACACAGGGAAATGCAAATAGTTGTATTGTATTTCATCTTAGATTAATCAATTTAAAAATAATATGGATTTTAACTCATCAGAATTGATGACTTATGACAGCACAAATAGTGACTTCACTTTAAAGCAAGTGGGATGAAATTGTTTAAAGAAACATCATGGGCTTTTTAGGGTGGGTTGGGGAGGGTGTTTTCCATTACCAAGGAGGCTGTTTTATCCTTTGGAAGGAACAGGTTTATATATATATTTTTGTTAGTAGAAAAAACTCAAGGGCAGCACTCTGAACTTCCTAAAATGTGGAAGGAAAACTCTCCCTGAACTGAAGCAGAGTTATATACATTGCAAAGAGTAATGCTGTGTTATGGATTAGGTAAACAGGCTACTGTGATTTCCTGATGAAAGATACAGAGAAATCAGCACAGGTACCTGTCCCTCTCGTTGTGCTCCACTTCCCTGTACTCTCTCCAGCGATGAGCTGGGGTTACACTGCAGAACAGGTCCCACTAAGCTTTAGAGAAGAGGATGGGAGCTTTCTGACAGGAAATCTAAATAATATATTCAGGTCTGTGTGTCTGTGCAGTAAATTAATCAGCCACTAGATGTCTAGTGCAGAGCTGCAAACCTGGTGTGTGCAGAAGTTACAGAGCTGGGACACCAAACACGTCGATGATCAGTTTTTAGCCTGTGTGCTCCCATTTCCTAGAATACTGCTGAAGAGGCTGTAAAACACAGCTGGAAATGAAACTCTTCACCTAAGGCTTATTTATTTGCAGGCTGATTAATTGCCATATATATATGTTGCGTTTTAATACTGATACAGCAGGTGCTATGGCAACTTAGTCTGTTAGGGTTTCTAAGTACCAGGTGATGGATTCAATGTGGTATGTTGCTGTACTTGGGGTTGTAGGTCCTATTATTTTGTAAGATTGTACAAAGTCTTATAAAGATCAGACCCAGTTCTAAAGGAAATGCAACCTCGAAACCCTGATGCTGTGCAGAGGAGTGAGGGATGCTGCACAAGAGGAGAAAGAAAATGGTAATTTTTTTTTTTCCCTCGATATAATTTACTTTTTAAATTCCTGTCTTAAGTTGTGGAAATGCCAGGCCTTCATCTTGAAAGGTGCTATCTCTGCCAACAAAGTATCCCAGCATCACAGAATATCCCAGCATCATGAGGCTCCCATTGCACAGAACGACCTGCACGATGTGTGCTGGGAAAATGGGTGTTGTGAAAGGGGTGTTTCATGCTTAGGAAGAACTTTTGGGGCAGACCTTGTTGCAGAGCTGCAGAAATGCTTGGGCAGGACTAATAACTGGCTGCTGGTTTTTATTGTTGGCCTGGCAGAGCGCATTCTTTGCGAGAGGGAGAGGAGGGACCTTGATGTATAAGTTCTTCCTGAACTGGAGGTTGCTTATACAATGTATTGGTTTTAATATTCACTGATGTGCTTATTGGTCAAGAGTTTAGCTGATTCCTTTTGAACCCTGTTTTTGTGTCCTCAGGGATTGCTTTGTTAAATACGCATATGTGGGATGTCCACAACGTGTTGGGCTGGAGTTAGTCTTCAGTAATCATCATGGGCACATCCGCACGGTACAGCACGTGCTCCTTGTACATTTGGGCAATCCAAATACAGGCTCCACTGCCAAAATGTGTTGAAAACTCAAAATCAAGCCAGAAGTGCCATGAGCAAGTAGTGTCTTGAATCATACTCTGGAAGATGGGGACCTGTAAGCACACTAATTGCATCTCATACTTCTCTGCAGCCTCAGGCTGGGAATGTGTGTTAAGGCAGCTCTCCTCTCCTCTCCTTCAGCAATTAATTTACACTAGCATTTACAGAGTGAACATATTGCTTGATGCAGCAGAGAGGAAAACACAAGGTGTTTCTGTCCCCTGACACACATGCACACCTGGGGCCTCAGCCCCAAAGAATGCCATCTTGGTAAGCATGAGTGTTGAGAGCTTCCACAGGGGCAATTTAATTGCTGCTTCTTTGCTATATGAAGAGAGTTGTAATTAATCATTTGAGCCTCTGTTACTCACATTGTAACAGGAGGGGCCATGTCTTTAGTTTGATGCCATGAAATGAAATGTCCAATTCAGTGGAATGCACTTTGAGGGCTGAGGCTTGTCCCTACGTTATTTCTGTACATAATCACATCGTGGGCTTAGTGGTGTTGCTGAATTAAGCCAGGTAGTGCCACAACTTCCTCCCAATTAAAAGTGGGTTGGATTGTTTTTCAGATCCCCTTTTGTTTAGGGTGCTCTGGTGAGGGAAGGGGAGAGACAGGGGAAGAATAAAAGTTGGAAATACGCTAAAAACAAGTTGGACTTTTTTCTTATTGGCTTCTGTGTCACTACACTTGAGCCCATTCAAAGTGCTTCACATACTTTCATTACTTATTTCTTGTTACAGTTGGATGATCTTGCTTGCCTCTGAATTATTTACCTGTGTGATTCACAGATGTGAATACTTGCATTAGAGCCAACTAGTACATGTCTAATGTTCTCAGAGATATGTGTCAATGGGTTATAGATGCATTTATTCTCCTTTTATCATTAGATATGTTCAGCTTTGCAATGGTACGTTCTGTCAGGTGCCAGTGCCATCTTGGATATGTTTTTATTTGCAAGAGCTGCACAATGAAGCAGATGTCTTTTCACCTGCTCCAGAGAGCCCAGCTGCACTGACCTGCCCCCAGCCTATCATCTGGCATCCAGGTGATGTGAATTGTGATTTATTGCAATTCACAGGTGGGTTACTCCAAGGTCATACATCAGAGAAACAAAACGTAATCACCTGGCTGCAAATTTTTATGTTGCACTTGAGAAGAGCTAGAGACTGCAAGCACCTTTGCAAACTCAGCTGGAACATTCTGCTGAGCTTCCAGGGTGGAGGAGGTGATTTATTTTTATTTCCCCCCCACTTCAGGCTGTGGCTGTATGGCTTATTGAAAATTATTAGGGTATTGACATATTCTGGCTAGAAAAAAATTACTTCTTAGTTGTAAAGTGCTGTGTATTTAATAAGTTAATGCATTGAATACTGTAGAAATCTCTTTAGCAACCAGCTCAGTGGCACCGTGCGAGAAGTAACCTGGGATGTGGAGATGTGGGGAAAAAACGTGCTCAGAGTATCTGTTGTGTGAAGTGGTGGCAGAGATGAAGACTCGAGTCAAGACTTGAGGTTACAGATGCTGTCTGTCCTCCCAGAGGTACTTTCCTACTGTCTGGGTATGTGGTTGCTATGATCAAGGTATTCAAGGAGGTTACTCCGGTGGTGTTTGTTTCTCCTTTTTGATTTCTGTTTAGTGTCTCTGTCAGCAGCTGCATCAGACTTTCAGTTTCTAGTAAATCCACAATCCCAGATGTGGATTTTGTCAGAAAACAAATATTGCTGCCTGTAAAGTTTAACCCTTGAAGCACTATTGCCTTAACTTGTCGTCACCTTCAGCTCCAGCATCTATTTTTCTCCATTTCCTCCAATAATGCCGTTAATCCTCTGGCTGGATTCCTGTCTTCTCTTTCATTCTTGCCCACATTCAGATATCGAAGGTACATTCTAAGTTTCCCTGTGATTTGTTAAATTGCTGTGTCGATAGCCTCTGTTCATGGATGTACAGTGGCTGCCACAGCCTGTGTAGAGCTTTGTTCCTGCATGTTATCGGTGTGCTTCAGTGCTTAAAGAACATGGATTTTCATCTGTAGCTGCATTTCACCAGCTCACAAACCGCTGCATCCTCCCCCCACCCTGAGATTGGGCATATTTATATTTCCAAGAGCACTGATTGAAGTTACCAGCTGTTGCCCTTTTTCTACTTTTGCTCTCTTCTTCCCCATCATAATTGCATTATAAACTGAGAACTTGATATTTTTATCTAAAGCACCAAACACTGACTCATTGGCATAGGCAAAAATAGATAATTAGTTGGGCTTGAAGCCAAAGTGGCTGTATGTATGTGCTGGAAAATAGGGCTATGTTGCTGCCATGCTAAGACTTGAAAAGGGAGTATGATAGGTGCTCTGACACATAAAAACTTCCCTGTGTAGCCTCCCAGTTCTGGTCCTCGATGGTTTGGGTTTTTTGTGGGGTTTGTTTTTTTCTTGGAACCCCTTGAATGTGCAGAATGACCTAAAAAGCTGTTGTATGAAAAATACATTTTTCATACATCCGTTCCCTGTGTTTGCAGCTCTGCTCTTCCTTGTGAGCTGAAGTCTAGTGAGCATACGATGGAAAGGGAATAAGAGATCTTCTGATCTGATGTTCTCAGATATTGATTTTTTTCCCCCTCTTAAAAATCTGTTTACAGATTCCTTTTGCTTTAATTATTTGTTTCCTCCTGAAAACAATACAAAGCTCTAGCCCGCAGGAGGACTGAGTGGCAAGCCTTGTTCTTAAGTATAGGTAACTAATCAGAGTGCATTGTCCCAGGAATTATCAGCTGAGGATTTTAAAACATGTTGGAAGTTGTAACTAAGTCCCCTTAAACTTGAGCTATGTGCAGCTTGAGGTTGGGTGGAGCTGGGGTAGAGTGACCTTAGCACAGCTGGCCGAGTGTAAAGTGTGGATGGGGATAAGGCACCTGGTGAAAATGGAGTTTGTTTCCAAAAGAAAGAGAAATGGAGAACAAAATACTACAGCATTTTGGGTGTTTTTGCATGCTGAGGCAGCATTGTAATGTCTTGGCTGGGTGTAAACAATATTTGACTTTACAGCCACAATGATGCTACAAGATGAGAACAAATGGATCATGCTGGTATCGTAGCACTCTCACCATGTGCTTCATTATCTCATTTTGTACCTTTTTCCTGCTCCCCTGCTGCAGTTTCTGTATCCCCCAAGAAGCCCTGACCACACTGGGTTTCACTGTGGCTGGTGGCTCTTTCCTCTGCCCACTGATCCCCACGGAGAAGAAACCCACCAACTCCTGAAATTCTGGGCATTGGCTGCGTTCGAGGAGAGACACTGTGGAAGAGCCAATGCTCTTTATGTCCCAAAGTTGCCCCTTTATAGCACCTTCTCTTTCCTGCAAAGCAGTACTTTTGTTTTCCAATCTCGTATTGATCAAATCTATTCAGAATGGAGCAGCAGCACTTTCACCGGTGATTGTTTGGCCTTATCATTTGCTTGGATGTCTGTCATGCTTCCTTATCAAATATATAATAAAAATATTTATATGCAATTAGAATGGGGGGAAGGGAGAGTGAAACAGTGACACTCCTGGCAAGAAAAAGAATTTTTGATCACAACCATGCAGTATTAATAAAGATGGCACAGAACGTGTGTGCTTTGGGGGTGGGGGATGGCTGGGGTAGTATTTTCCTCCTCTTCTTGTTAGCAGCAGCACTTATTTTTCAAGGGTTTGTGCTCAAACGTGTGAATTTAACGGAATAACCTCCCGAACCCGGAACACCGCAGCGATTGCGGTTGGGGAAAGGGAGGGGGGGGAAGAGTTGCGCTTCCCCCCCCCCCCCCCACTCCAGCCCCACCCGCGTCCCGCACCGTTTTGCACCCCAGAGGTGTTCGCTCGCCCCCCGGCGCAGGGCGGCTGCTGCTGCCCGGGCGGGGCGGGAGCTGCGCGCAGGTGCGGGGGTGGGATGGGGAGGGGCGTGGGGGAGCGCTGCCCGGTGCACCTGCACCCACCTCCCTCTCCATCCATCCCCCACCCTCCCCCGCCGGCGGCAGAGCCCGCCCAGCGCCCGCCTAATTGGCTGCGGGGGAGGGGCGGCTCATTAGGGATGCGGGCGCGCGCCGCGGCTCGTTAGTCGGCGGCGGCCGGTGCGCGGAGCGGGGCGGCTGTGCGGAGCCCCTGCCCGGCGTGGGGAGCTCCCCGCGGCTGGAGAGAAGCGGGCTGCCAGAGGGGAGGGGGACCCCCGCCGCACGCAGAAGCAGCAACAACAACAACAATAAAAAACCACCAAAGGCAAACTGTCCGGCTCGAGGTCGGCGCCGGAGGGACAGAGAACAGACCGGCATCCTTTCCCCTTCCCCCGGCCTGCGGGGTGAGGCGCAGGACTTGCGGGGACAGCATGGGCGGAGGGGCTGCGAGCAGCCGCTGCCTCCTGCGCCTGAACCGGCGGCTGCCGCTGCTGCTGCTCGCGCTCTGCGGCTGGACGGCCGCTCTGCGAGGTAAGAGGGCTCAACCTCCCCACCCCTCTCATCCTTCGTTCGGGCTCCCCGCAAATTTGCGGCGGCAGCGCGGCGCTCGGGGGGTCCCACCGGTTGCGCGTGGCGCGGGTGGTGCTGTCGGGGGGAGCCGTTATCCATCGGGACTGAGGGAGCCTCGAGGGGGTGGGAGAGCGGGCAGCGAGACCTCTTCATCCCCCACAGCCCAGCCCGGACCCCGGGGAAGACAGGTCGTGATCCGCTGCGGGACGGTGCGTCCGGAGTTGGGCGGGTGGCGGGAGCCTTGCGGTGGGAACGGCGGCCGGTACCGTCCGTTCGCGTCCGGGAGCGGAGATGGTTCCCCGTGAGGCTGCCGGGCGAGCAGGGAGAGTGCCCGGCTGCAAGCGCAGCAGCGTCCGTGGGGATCGGGCGGGTGCGTGAGTCCTTGGGACGGGGCTGTGCCGGTGCTCGGGATGCTCACGGCACCGCGAGCGACTGGCGAGTTGTCCCGAATCGGTGGGAGATGCCGGGGCCGCACCGAGAGTCTGATGAGCTGTGAAACAATGCAAGTGCCGGCGGCTGGGTGTGCGTGCATGCTTTCTGTCCCTGCGAGCTGGGCGCTTGGGGTGCTCGGCGTCCTCTCTTTATTATTTATTTGACTTTCTCCTGGTAAATCACTTGAGGGAAATCACCTCTTTAGGGCAGAGAGCCAGGAATGTCAACAGCTCCTCATCACCTGCATCCCTGGCACCGTGGCTTGTCTGTCTGCACCCCTTAGAGTACTGAGGGGCCTGGGAAGGGCGGGGGGGCTCGCTGTGTTATGTTATCCTTCTTGGAGGATAGTGCCTGCTGTTGATAAGATGCAGTTTCTGTATTTAGAGTCTGTATCAGTCCGTTCATTACAAATGGCTTATTTTTACAGAACAGCTCTCAATCAGGCTTTGTAGAAGCTAAAAGATGCTTCTCGCTGTTTCGAGGCTGGTCCCTCCGTGGATGTCTCTGCACAACCCTTGTGCGTCCATTTGCTTTTGTACATACTCTGTAGGCTTGGGGCTCTGGGTAGGAAATCATCCCCAGGTAGCTGGTGGATTACAGCATCCTGCTGGGCTCCTGGGAGCCTCACCGGCCACCTTGGCTGCTGGGGTCCCATTCCAGTCCAACCACTGGTCTGGCAGAAGGGAGGTCTGATGGGTTGTTGTGTAACGGGCAAAACACGGTCTTTGGATGGTTCTTTGAATAAACCCAAACAAACCACCGAACGGGGAAATAAACAGTGAGAGTGGAACAAAGTCTAACATCTCGTGATTTTAAAATGCTTTCAGCAAGAAACATCTGTGGCTGGAACAGGATTGTGGGTGTGTTTAAGTGGGCCATCCGAGGTACTTGTGGGCTTTTGTTTGCCACACCTGGTAGAACTCCGTGGCAGTTCTTGCAGTGTGAGGCAGGCTCAGGATCAGGACCTGACAGCGTATTTCACATGGCCGGTCATGTGTAGCGGGTGGACTCTATGTTGCTGTTAAGGAACAAGTTTCAACTATTTAATTAAAATGTGCCAGACAGGATGTTTCTAGGGTGGAGCAGAATCGGGTTTGGATGTTGTTCTGGGGGAGAAGTATTTTTTCATCAGTTTGGGGTCTGTAGTGTCTCGGTTGTGATGTCGCATAGTGTTTACTTGTAGCTGTGGCTGGAGCCGTTAACCTCCCATAACAGCCCATTGAGGTCCAAGATTTTAGTTGGTGAAGTTGGCCGAAAGGTGCCTCTGAAACACACTGTGTTCCAGGATTCTGACTGGGGATTAAAGAAAAATGAAATGATTGTGGATGCCCTTTGCATAGGCTTTTAAATCTGTTGGAATGAATATACATGTATAGCTTTGGGCTTTTATTTTACAGGAAAAATACACAAGCACTATGGTAATTTGAAAATGAGAAGAGAGTTCCTAATATTTATTCTCTCATTGATGCATCGAAAGCGATTTTGGGTTGCATGTATCTGAATAAAGATGTCTGTAAACCACAAACATTAATATTCTTCTGAGTCTCAATATTAAAGCCTAAAGCTACATGTTACACAGTGTTTATAGATCTGAGTACGTTGTGTTCTAAATAAGCATTGTTTAGGGATTTTCCTTTTCCCCTAGTATGGTACTTACTCTACAGCTTGGTAGCCACTGCGTATTGCTCCTGATTTTATTATGATAAAATACTCCACTCAGCCACCTAATGGAACACGGGTGGGTCTGTGGACAGTAAGCTGCTGAAAGAAATATCTCCTTTCAATCTGCAAATTTTGTGCATTTTTTTTAATTGGCTTTGAACATAAAAAGCACTGTGAACATGCAGTCCAGAGAGCTGCATATTAAAGAGTTACTCTGCATCTAGGAAACGATGACAGAACAGCCTCTGGACAGCAGAGCTCTTGGAGAAATAAAGCTTGATTTAGAAAGGCAAAAATAGCAAATGCTGTGATACCAAAATAAGTCTGGTATGCGAGTTATTCGTGTCCTGATTGTACCTTTTGTCTTGTGTTTAATAACATCCTTGTGCAAATGAGATCAGCCTCCATTTATTTCATTATAAATGGGCTGGTATCTGAGAATTCCCTCTGTATTTGCAAAGTGCTTCGTTGTCACCAGCGTAGAGCTGTGGAAGAGCTGTGGCTGGTGCTTTCATTTGGTGATCTGCTGTGGCCAGCTCTGCTTCAGCATCCACACTGCTCAAACAGAGCAGAGAGGTTGTCTGGGGCCCCTGACTTCTGCATCCAAAAGGAAGTACATGAGTTCTGTTGCTTCAGGAGCCTGTCAGGAGTTCTCCTCTGTTCCTGATACCCTGCTGTGTGTGAAGCTGTTTGATTATTTGTAAGTACATTCAACAGTTTGCTGTTTGGAATCTTTCTGACACGCCAGCCCCAACTGAACGCACACTGTGTCAGCATATTGATTTATTTGATCTTAAAGTATGTGTGTTACTAATGCCTCAGCTAGGTGCAGACTTGAAATTTCCCTAACGAGTGATCCAGGTGTAAACAGAGATTGATGCAAGATGTGGGTGCTGCAGAAATCACTCATGTGACTTTGCCCAAACCACACCAGTCAGATATTGTTGTATTTTTGCCTTGCTGGGACTGAGAATTCATTAAAATACCAAACCATGTGCTCTGCTTCAAGCTGTCCTTCTGCTCACGCCATAATGTCAGAGGGGTAGGTTTCTCCACCAATGTTTATTTTCTTTACCTTTGTAACTGCTCAGAAAATAAACTTCCTTCACTCCTGGGTTTGTTTACTAAATAATTTCTCCTTTCTCAGATCTCCCCAGTGATCTAGGCTGGGTTTGCATGCAGCATAGCATTCCTTTTCTTTTCATAGGTAGAGAAACAGTCATATCTCTAAAACCACAGGAAATCTGGGGGCTCTAAAGAGCGATATTTAAAAACTGGGTGAGTGATGAAGAAGTGGTCAGGTTGTGGAACTCGTAGAAGTTCCACAGACACATGTCTCTGTGTACCTTTAAGTCATTGTCTGGTTTTACTAAGGCCTCTACTTAGTCCTGACTTTTTTCTGTCTTTGTTACTATTATGATCTTGTGTGTAGCTGGCGAGGTAATTCGGGGAAAGGGGGACACCCTGGATGTTCCTATTGAGTCTGAGACTGACTTTGGACACGAGTATGCTCTGGTTTTGTCTGTTCTAGAACACTCTGAGGGTTGTTTTAGTTGCACTCTGATAATACTTGGGTATATCACTGCTTTGCACAGGGATCATACTGTGAATTTCTGGAACATACAGCGTGGCAGGAAGTTTAACTTGTATTTCTCAAAGAAAAACCTGAAGAGTTGTTTGTAATCCTGTCCTGGAAGTGGGGTGTGCACAGCCTCCATCACACCCTTTCTTCCTAATGCACACATCTCTCTGAAAACATCTCATTTTTGGAATGCTGGGATAATTCTGCCCTTTAAAGTGGTGTATTGCAGGGCTGGGTTTTCTTGGCTTATCCCATATACGTGTGCTTGTTCACGTGTGTGCTCCAGAGATGTGTAACTTCTGTCTGCTCAGATGTGCGGAACAAAGCTTGGCCTGTACAGGGGTGGAATGAGCTTCCCATGCTGTGAAAGAAGAATTTCCATCTTTGTACAGTAAGAGGACTTGGTATCAAGATGAATTTTCACCGGTGCAGAATAGAAGCTGATCTGTTGATGTTTTCCCAGTGCATTTCAGCAGGCAAACACAAATAGGACGAGCTATGCTGAGATGGAAGGTTACTTACGGTGCAAAGGATTCCTCAGGGCCACTTGATGTATCTTTTCGATGTTTTCAGTCTTGCTTTCTGGTGAAAGGTGGAGTCTCAGAGAAAAGGCAGAAAGCAGAATTTTAACACCAGAGGCTGCTGTTTCAGTTGTTTTTGGATGCTGCTGCTGTTGCAGCGAAGCAGATGGTCAGATTCATTTGTATAAAATAGAGAAATGTCTCATTTTCTATTTTTATTTTAAAAGAACTTTATTTTTCACGTAGTATCATGTGGCATTATCTTAGAGCATGAGTATTTGTGTGTTCCATTATCTCATTAGGAGTCAATAAGCCACGTTTTAGAGCATCTTGCGAGTGGGTATTAGAAGATGCTAATGCTGTGTGCAAGGCTAAGTAATCCAAACCCTGTCACTTACCTGCATAATTGTGATCAATGTTGTTTTCATTCGCTTCCCCTCCCCACCTACCCTTTGGAGCCCTTTTTTTAGCACCATTTAAAAATGTTGTTAATAAAGAGGGAGGTAGAGCCCAGTTATGTGCCTGATACTGTCAGTGCTCAGCGCTGCATAGGAACTTCCATACAGGGGATATCAGAGGGCAATTACACTTAAACATGGTGTTCCCTAATGAGTGTTCTGGTGACTGCTGCTGTAGGTATTTTTGTCTGGTTTTTGCCTGTTTCTTATTTTAATTTTACAAAGTTACAGATCTCAATGAAGCCCTGATGCATTAATTTAGTTCCATTTAAATTAAAAAATATTTCTTTTAGGAACCTTAGCATAGTTTGAATTTATTCAGCAATTAGCTTGCCTTTGGATTATTGATGAGGATGAATAGGCAGTATCTAATTAATTTACTTCCACAAGGTGGTCTTTGTGCAATAGTGTGTCTGTCTTGAGGTAGAACGATGATGAACTGATGTGGTTTCTCAGGCAAGAGCATGTATGTGATGCACATGGGTGCATCAGGAACGTTTCAGCATGCTGCTATCCTAGACTTTCTATATTGTACTAAAACCCCAGAAGTCATAAATAAACGTTTGAAATTCCTACTGTGAATATCTTATTGGAAACCCCTGCTCAATGTGACATGGAAAGAGAAAAATAAAAGCAGCTGATGACCTTAATTTCTAGATAATAATGTTCTCTAGAGTTTCTGAAAGCCACAAACCTATTGCAAGCAATTGAAAGGAGAAGCAGCCTGGGTGTGGACAGTTTGATGGAAAAGCAATGGAAATTGAGAAGTCCTAATGCTGATTATCTGCTTTGCATCCAGGTGATGCTGGCTGGGACCAGGTTGCCACCTGAGGGTACGCTGGCCTGTGCGGTGACTCAGTTTAGATGCCATCTATGTTCTCTGTGTGTCTGCTGTTCCACAATAAAAAAAAATAACAGAGGTTCTGCCTTTAACAGGCAGGCCAGGCAACTTTGTGAGAGAGAGATGACCTGAAGCTGTAGCATCCAGTCTCTGAAGGCCAAGAGACCAGTTCTTGTGCTATCTGGACTGCAGTCGTTCCTGGTTCGTTCCCGTCACGATCAGGGAACTTTGGTGGTGAAGGCTTGGTTGGGACTTGAATGTACCTGTGGTTTAGTCCCACCTCTTAGAACTGTAACCTTACAGAAAGGCAACATTTCTTGCTGATGTACAGTGCATGAGGGTTTAGGTGTGATTGTAAATGGCTTCTGTTCTTTGACAGTCCAATGGGTGCCTCAACACTTGAAACCCTGTAATAAGAGTGTCATTAATCTGTAGATAAAGCTTATTGAGTGTGTCTAGACATAGAAAGGGTAATCACAATGAATGGGAATAATGCAGCTGAGCTCCCTTTTGTTTCTTCATATCTGTGCCTGTTTTCAAGAAGCAACAGGAACAACAATAGGAAAACTTCTAAAAAATGCCTCCTGCCTTTTTCCAGGGCTGCTCTTTGCTTTTATGCTCTGATGGAGAGTTCAAATAATATTTAGCATGCTTTGATGTCTAAGTCGTGTTGAATGTCAACAAGCTATTTTTTACAAAAAAATCTGCTCCTGGTTGATGAGAGTGTGGTTTGTAGTAGGATAACCCAAAAGAGTTTGGGTTTTGTTGTGTGTGTGTGGTTTAGTGCTCTTTGGCTTGCAGCACAGAACACTGAAATACCTTGCAGGGTGCTCATCTGTAACTGGTTAAAAGACATGTTAAATGGCTCTCCTTCTGGATGGATGTACTTAATTATTTTCTGGTAGAATTGCATTTTTTGAATTGAAAACTTTTCTGCTGTGAGTGTTTCCACCTGTGAAATGGAATTGCTGGAATCCTGGCAGACAATGAGCATAACAAGAGCAAACACTGAGATTACTTAGGAATTGTGAACAGTTATTCACAAAATTGCTTCTATACTTACACCTTTCCTACGAATAAATTGCATTACAGAAAAACAAATCTGCGCCATTAATTGAATTCAACCTTTCATATAAAACCACATCTCTTTTGCAGTTCAACAGATGTGTCTGTGACTTCTATGGTGACAGATCTTTCAGGTTAGCTATGTTCTAGCCCAGATTTAAAACCACTAAAGATCTGTGGTAAGCCATTAACCCCTGAAATATTAATTTCAGCTCCTGGTTCCGGAGGTGTTTGCTGCTGCTGCTGATTTATTGGAAGGTATTTACTGCTGCTGAGACATAATGCTAATTTTCAGATGGGGCTTTTGGGTTTTTTTTACTTGGCTGTAAAGAACACAGGGTGGTGTAGAACAGTACCATTGGGTAGCAGTTAATGCATAGCCTGTCAAAGCTATGCACTGCAGATCCATAACAAACTCACTGGAAGACACTGGTGCATATGTTTAACGTGGATGATTCCTCTTCAGCACTACATCCTCACTGCAAGCTTCCAGATAAAGTCCTGAGTGTTGTTATTCACATCATGTAGGTCTCAGAGCCAAGTAATTTTGAAAAAATACAGATTCATTGAAATAGCTTGCTAATTCTGGAGTTTAGTATTTTTTTTTCCTGGATAATTAGGCATTTTAAGGCTTTGAGGCTCCTTTTATGGTTCATAGGCTAATGATCAGTAATTTCCCTTTTTGAAAAAGAGTGAAAGTAGCTGACGTGTATTCCAGTGATAAATACATCAGTGCAAAAACCTCTTATTTACCATGATGAACTATAGAATCAGTGGGTTAAATCTGAAGACCCCAAATGGAATAACTTGGTGTATCTTAAGCTAAGGCTGAGTAACAGGGGGTGAAATGCTGAAGATCTGGCTTATTTTTCTGCCTGCTGTATCCATTCTGGTTTTTGCTAGGTTGGGGGGTTTTAGGGCCCCATAATCAGCTAAAAATAATGAAGATATTAGGCCTGGCATATATTATTTATTTTTGAGTGAAAGCAAACATCTCAAAATTTATTGCAAAGGGCTATGCAATGAATAATTCTGTATACTGAAAAGTTTCCAGGGCTCAACATTTCATTTTGATCAGCACTATGAAACTCACCTTCCAAAAGGCTTTGTGACTACAATAACCAGGAACATCCCCTTGTATCCTTCTTGTTATCCATCCAGCTTTTTATGCTTTTCCCAGGTAGAAGGCAAATTCAGTAATGTTAGTTTAGATTCTGATAAACAGTGGTAGTATGTTAAGAGTGGAAGCAAGTTAGTCCTTTCCAGTTGTCATTTGGTGACATAGTTTATAGTTCTACTGAACACCCAGAGGCATTCCATTAATACTGAATTTGGCACAGTAACAGCAAAACTCCTTTTACTCCCACTATAATATTAAAAATGTAGGACTTATTTTTTGTCAAATGAGCTAACAAAATAAAAGATGAATTTAAAGTATTTAATCTGTCAGCATCAATGAATCTAAGAGGATTATCATTCCATTACAGCTAATAGATTTTTTCCAAAGATAACTTTGCTACTTGACTTGCCTATTTCTATGAAGATTGTTACAGATCTAATTTAGACTACAGTTTAAATATTCCTGCTCTATCCTGATTGAATTGGGGAGTTAGTAATGTGGTACCTGGCTTAATGCTGAGTTTGATAACATGCCTTCAATCACTTGAATGCAAGCTTTCATTCTCGCATCTTTAATTCTTCATTAAAGATTGTGTAGTGGTTTCTGGTTTGGATTGTGCTAAACATGACTTAACAGTTCAAACCCGAGAGCTGTAATTTAACAAATTATATGCCAACCTCTCCTTGCTTCCATTTTGAGGAATTAGTGAGGGGTTGGAAGAGCAAGAATGAAAATCAGGATTGCCTTTATGATGGGTATCCTCCTACTCTGTAACATGAGCAGCAAAATTCCCATCTCTGTACCCTAATACAAGGAAAAGGCCCTGAAGGTCAGGATTATTATCTTCTGAGTCATTATAACTTTATCTAGGTCTTGGAGTAGACAGTGATGTGTTCAGTTTCTTTGAGATAAACAGCTATTACTTTATTTGATGCCTTAAATAGAACAGGAACACTAGTCTCTTCCTTCTACCTCCCCAGACAAACTGTGGAGGAGGGAGAAGAGTACATAGTAGGTGGAGAAGCTTCCTGATTTTAGAAGAGCTATAGCTTTTGACTTAAAGAACTGTAATAATGCCCTCACAAGAGTATTGAGGTTTAACATTTAGAAGTACAGTACCAAAGGGAGAACATATGATTGATAGATATTAGTCCCAACAAATAAATTCCCACTCTCATGTTGCATGCTGAATCTTTCACTAAAGGGCAATCACAAGATTTTTCAGCACATGTGGATTTTCACTAAATTGTTGGTGAAAACAAAAGTTCCATAGTGATGCTGATCACCAGTGAGTGGTAGTAAGGCATTGTTAGTGTTTGATTAGTGAAATGATCTTAGCCATGGTCTGGAATTTAGAATTCAGCAGGTCCTTAGTCCTTTCAGAAGACAGACCAGAGATACATGTAAATGGAAACTGCCATCAACCTCTTACAGCAGTAATCATCTCCCAAATTAGCATTGCAGTGCTGTAGCTTATGATGTCAGACTGAATTACATGGCTATCAAAACACCACGGTGTACTTCAGAATCTCTTTGAATTCTGTGAATAACTTAAGGACTTTCAGTTTCCAATATTATTTAGCTCTTCTCTGTAGTCTGCTTTTTCTGGTCACCAGGGTGGGATGATTTTGGTTTGATGAATACATTACATGCCGAAAAAGATGGCAAACATAAGAGCAAGACCCCTTTGCAAGTCCAGCAGTGATGGAATGCCACTGTAGGAAGGGAGAAGACTAGAAAAACTTTGTAAGTGGTGACCACAGTATTCTTAGCTCTCATCACCCATTGCTTTGATGTAAGGTTGTGTCTCTAAGTGACATTTCTAGCTGGTTTTACTATTTCCAGCAGTCACGAACTGATTTGTGCGTTTGTGCTTGAAATACAGCCGTGCTCTTCAGCACTTTTACCCCTTGAAGATATGAAAGCACTCAAGAGATTTCATATTTTTTCAAAGGGCAGGAACAATGTTAGTGGAAGGGGAAAAGAGTACAGAAAACTGGCTGGTCTACCTCTGTATTTTCTGAAAGCTGTTACTGAAATGCTCTCTGTAAATGTTCTCCAGCATCTTCTGGTTGAATGAAGGGAGATGAAAGGTGAAGGGCTTGCTTTCTGCTGACCAAATGTTGTTGTTTGTCTGAATATGCATTGTTTAGACTATCAGCTGTTTCTCTTAGAGATTTACCTCATGTAAAAGATAAAACAAGCATAAATTTGCTGGAGATAAATTCAGTCCTGCTGCTACATTATGATGGTGGTGGTTGGCTAACCTACAGCACCCGTGAATGACATTGGAGCCATTAAAAACCTGGCAGAACTGTTCTCAGGAGATTCTTGTGCCTTTGGAACAATATCCTCAGATCTGTAGGGACAAAAGATTCTCCTCTTGGAATGGGAACCAGCACCCACCACCCTGGGGTCCTGTAACTGCACCGGCTGCACGATCACACAACCTGCAGCATTCCCTCTTCCTAGCTGGTCACACTGAACCTCTAAAGCAGCTTTGTGTGAGAGGGTAGAAAAAACTGCTGCTGGAAGAAAGGGCTTTGCCTGGTCTTGGTTCCCATTTTTAGCCCTTACTTTCTTTGCAAATGTGCACAATGAAAATCCACAAAACCCTCACAGCTCACACAAAGGAGGGGTTCTGTTTCTTTGTTGTTTTGTTTTTTAAAACCCCTTTGGGAGATCTGTATTTAAAATGCTTACATAGGTTTTATCAGCCATTGAGCTTTCTTTCATATTGGGTAGACAGGAAGGAACTTCATTAACCATCCAAGATATGTAATGGAGGTGTGGGAGTGACAGTTTCATTCTTTCAGTGTGCAGTACATCTGGAAGTAAACAACTGCATGTTCTTGCTGCTTCTTGTTGTTGTTCTTATGGATTTTTAAGCTGAGTAGCCACAGAATGAAGTGTTGTGTCCAGCCAAAACATTGTCTTATACCCACAGGACACAGTTGGCTGCCCTGTGTGTCTCTTTGCCATGTCATGCAGAAAGAAAGCAGAAAGGGAAGCAATGACTTTTGACTCAGCCCCCAGTGAGACTTTAGGAACAAGCTGAGATTAAAACCAATGAGGTCGCTGTGGTCTGAGTTGGCATCTGATGGTTTAGATGGGGTCTGATCTTTACGTGGGAACTTGTGTAAGAGGCATCCCACCTGAAAAGACACCTGGAAGTTTGGGAGTGCTAAAAGCTCCCCTGCTGCTGATGTAACATAGGGATACTTGTTCAGATCAGGACTCCAGTGTCCTGGAAGCAAGCTGTATTTCTTTGTGGAAAAGGCTTGCTATTAAGACCTAGCTGATGATGACGCATGGTAATGGTTTGTAGTGCTTCCTAAGAGCTAGCCTGACCCAGCAGACTGCTTAAAATTCATGTATGGTATCAGCTGTGAAGCAATGTGTGAAACCCATAAAGAGGGCTGCAATATTCTAATTTATTGCCAGTGCTGCTTTCATGCCCATTGAACTATCCGGATCTTTCCACACTTGATTCTGCTTTTCTGCTGTTCAGTTGGAGGGGGAAGGAGAGAAACATTTGCCATGCAAGCATCTTCCTCGGCTAGCAGGTTGCTACTTCAAACCAACCTCTTACCTCTTAAAATAGGTAAGATGTAAGATGATGCAAGAGAAAAGGAGCACTTAAAACGGGAAGTTGAGTGTATGTGGAATAAATAACTATTATAAATGATAAACAATCATTTGTTCTAACGAGATCTGCTGCAGCTGAAGCACATTCTTGAAAAAACTTTAAATTGGCCTAGTGAGCATGATTTTTTTTTTGCTATGAATGAATTGAAAACATTATGCTATCTTTCAAAACACTTCAACATACATTATCAAGATTTTTTTTTTTCTTATTTAGCCAAGCTCTGTGAAATACTTTATTAGCTCTTTCAGCATGAGTCGTGTTCACACACCATGTTTGCTTCGTGGAGCTCTGAGTAGCATCTACGACTTTGGCATTTCCACTATTTTCACCAAAATGCAGTTGACATCTAAAAACCTCCAGGTGGAAACGTTGTTTCACGATTTGTTAGCTGGGGTTTTTTTTTTGTTTGTCTTCTAGTGATTTTTCTCTGTGTTTAGGCTGAAGATTTTCTTTTCCCTTGCATCCGTGGGATTAAGTTGGCTCTGAGTTTGAAAAGAGACAGCAGTTGGGTAGGGAACGAGAATGAGGAAATAAAATGTATTTAAATAAAATAACTTCCCTTCCTGGGAACAAGCACAGAACTTGTTTTAAGCCCAAGCTGTTCTTCTCTCCTAGCACTGTGGACAGCAATAGGAGAAACTTTCTTCATGGCTATTTAAAATGCTTTCTTGGGGATTTAATAAAACAATTCATGAAATCCTCCTCAAGTTCATCTGATACTGCATATACTGGCCTTGAATTACAGAGACAGAACACTGGCAGCATTAGGTGTGAGCTGGTTTTGTGTAGGAAGTACAAGATACTGGTGAGCCAGTTTGATTTTGATCAGATGGGCTAAGCACGCTGATGCTGCCATTTCTAATGAATCTTGGATTTCAGTAGTAGCACCGTGACTTTATCTGGCAATTACAGTCCCCCCTGCAACACTTTTTGTGCAGATTACTCTGCAATATTTATTGCCTTGTAGCTGTCCACAGGTAATGCATCTTGAGAGTTTTTAATACATTTAAACACAAGGGTATTTGTTTTGCTTTAGTGCATTGTCTGGAAGAGTGTGCTCAAAAGTGGGGGAGCAAATAGGGTTGATCAAAGGATTGTAGCCTTAATTTATTGGGGGTGAAATTATTATATTGACTAGTGAGTGGCTTTTCAGTAAAACAGATTTGTCACTGGCAAGTGTTAATGAAGATTTAGACTGTTCTATGAATAGACTCTTATACAGGGTACTGAGGTGATGTCCTGTATTTATGAAAACAGATTTTGACCTCTAGGTTGTCATTAAGCCGTTTCTGCTGGAGATCAGCAAATCTCTTGTGGCCATTCCTGTTGTTGTAACCTATCCTCTGATTTGGTGCTACAAATTTCTCAGTAACAGCACAAAGTAAATTGTTTTAATAAAGAGATGACTATGACAAGGTGACTGTTGAGACTGTCTTTTTATCGTGTCAAGAACCTTAAAGACTAATTCAGAAAGATAGGTAGCCCTGTTAGTGCTCCTTCAGACACACAACCTTGCATGTTTACTCAGGGGTTTTGTGGGACTGATGAGCTCTTGAGATCTACCAGATTCCCAGTTAGAAGACGATGCAGTAGGGTAGCTGTTGGGGTTGCTTCAGGTTTCCCACCTTCAGCTTCGCAGTCAGAGGAGGATATGTGGATATCTCAGTACTTCATTTGCTGTATGTGACTTCCAAGATGCATCCAAAAAGGTTTGGTTTTCAGTGGTGACACTTGGGACAAGTGAGAATTGAAAGTAATTTAATTTGCTGTATGGTTACTTCATTTTCAGTTTGCTTTCAAATGATATCAAGCTTCTTGGTGGATGGAAATGACTTCATTACTTAAATATGGTCAGTACCTCTCAGGTAAATTCAGGATTTACCAAATACTCATTTCATGACTTGGAGAACACAAGTAGTAATAGAGAAGGGATTTCCTCTAGTTTTACAGTAGATTAAAATTAAGAAAACTTGCAGTATTGTGGACTATAACACCCATCTGTGTACCTACCAGCACTCAGCAAGGTAATATGCACATTTGAAAAGCTGCAGTGCAGTAGGAATCACCAACATGTGTTTTTATTTCATTATTCTGTGTAGTGTCTATAGAAATTGTCAAATTGCACTTAACACCCAGCCCCTTTGTGTAAGGGGAGTCAATAAATCTGTAATTGTAATTGTCCTGCTTGTGGAATTCCTTCTCATAGGCTGGTCACTGGGAGCATGTAAGTTAAATTCAGTGTGTTTGAGTTTACAGTCAGTATTTGCTGTCCCTAATTCTGTGTCTACTTTCCATGCCTGAAGTGATAACTGAGACGCTAATGTGAGAATACACAATCTGCTTCGTCGCATAATGAAATCGGCATTTAAACTGAAATCCCATTTCTCTTGCTCTTTAGCAGATTACCCTCTTGTAGCCTTAAACTCAGCACATGTAGATCTGGTCTGACATGGCTTGTCTGGTTGATAGGCTCAGCCAACGAGTAAGACTTTAGTCTACCTTCAATGGGTTGTCTCGAGCTCTTGGTCACCCTTTGTGGTTTGCCTTCCTCTTCATAAGTGAAATTAGTTATTTGTGCTTTGGGTCCTCCTGTGAGCACTGCTCATCTGTTCTAAAAGGGGGAAACAGGAAGAAGCACCACTCTGTTCCTGTAGACCTGTGCTTGTAATACACAAGAGAATAAAAAAAGAATCCATTTCTTATAGCCTGTAAATTGCTCCTAGCCTGCATCACACGTTGCCAAGAACCTTTGCCAGTATTATGTTTTAGTTGTGTGTCTCAGCAATGACTAACGAGCAAAGGTGTGGGTTTTGAATAGTACCACCTCCTTTCTCTCATCTTATGCTAGTTAATAATGTGGACTGTCTCATCACTCCTCGGACTGTCCTCCTCTTTCCCCTCTCCATTTATTTGCATCTTTTAAAAATGACCTTGTTATACTTCCAAAAGACAAATTCCAGTGGAGGCAGGCTGCAATAGCTGCTGGCTCTCCCATGGGCAGAGTTCTCTGGCTTCCTATTCGCTGCAGAAGAAATCTGGCTGACAAGGAAATAAAAGATGGAATTAATATACTTGGCTGCATGTAATCAAGACATAAACCGGCCCATAACATGCATCAACAGGGCCTGCAACAATGGTTTTAAATATTTTATATTCTATTCTGCAGTGGGTGCTACTCATGGCTTTGGATGTGACCTGGATGATACGTCACAGATCTGCATGGCTGGTTCTGTAAGGCTATGGTGAAAGATGTAAACCTGCCACAAGCTCTGTCCTTCCTGCCTCTCAGCCATGTGCAGTCTCTTTTTTTTCTGGTATCCTGTATGAGTCTGTCTAGAGCTATACTCACCTCAGTGCTCTCTGAAGCATGTGGAAAATTCTCTGAGCTTTAAAAGGTGTTTTTCAGCTTGCAGAGCAACCAGAGCCACAATTTCAGGGTCCTTGCATCCCTAACTTTGGTTTGGAGAGACGCTTCGTGGTTGCTAAGTGTCAAGGTAAACATATCCAATACATCTTTAGTCCTCTTTTGACTTATCTTAGCCCCAGAGGGTCTAATATAAATAATATTTTACCAGAAATAAGTCTGCACTTGGAAGCAAACAAACTAGATGACCTAAATAAATGCCTTTCACCTATGAATACCCATATCAGACAGTTCTTTGTATCTGTCTGGCTGTGAGAGATAAAAAATACAGAACCCTGCTGGCTTTTACAAAGTTTGAGAAATTCTTAGTAATGCTGTGAACTCAAATTATTGCTTATCAGAAATATGAATGTCATGTCTCAATGTCTGTTTTCTTGAAAGAAACTTCAAAAGAATATTGTAGTCTTATGGATTCCCTAGTTTTTCATAAAAGGCTGAAAAACACTTTTTAGAACCTTAAACCGCCGTCTCCTTTCAGATCTGTCTTGACAAGTGTTTAATGTTATTACCATCACAAATGGACTTCACCAGCGTCGGAGACGTCTGAGCAATTTTAAATGACACTGGAGTTCATGTAGGCATGCTGCCTAGAAAGTAGCTAGATTAAAGGCTAAACTCATCTTGTCTGCTGTGAGCTGTGATATATCCAGTGTTGCAAATAGGAGTGTTATAGGCCAGGACTTAAAGAGAGTTAGATGGAAAGAAAACAGCACTAAGGACTAGCAAGTCGGGGTGTGGATGCTTTGGTTAAGGCATTAACATACTATCCAGAAACATGGGCTCAATTTCTAAGCAGTGTTTTTCTGATCAGTGTTATTCCTGCAGCTGTGCAATGAGCCTCTGGTTTCCTCATTTCAAGCTCTTGGTTTTTCCAGCTTAAGCTTTCAGAGAAGGATTTCAGTGCTTGTGAGATGGGAAAAGAAGAAAGCTTGTAACACAGCAAACTGGTTTTCAAATGATTCCATCTCTTGGACAACCCCTTTAGGTTGGACTTGGAGTAGGTTGTGAATAAAACATAGGATGATCAGTTGGCTGCAGTGTGGCATTCAGGAATATATCGTGTATGATTAGAGGATGCTGGCAAGGGAGCTTTCCATATGCTTTCCAGTGCTGTGATGGGCATTGATTGATTTCTGGGGTAGGTTTTTCATTTCCAAGTGACTGTACAAGCTCAGGCCTGACGTGTTCCACAAAGGGCGATATGTGAAAAGTTCCTGGCTGTTTATTAGCTGTCCAGATCATGTATGTTTACAATGGGTTTATTTTACTAAATAGCCTGAAATCACCAAACAGTTCTGCATCTGTAAGTGCTTATCACTTGCTAAAAACCGAAGCAAAATCATTAAAGAGGAGAACCTGTAAATGTTACAATTTTCCTTAAATGTGTTACTGTCCTGGCACTGCATGTGTGATAGGCATTCTCCCTGGAAGCTATCCCTGTGGTCCTCCCACTGCCCCTAGATGTTAACATTCCCAGATGCCAAAACATTGTACAAACCCATCCATGTAAGTCTTGTTTTCCTCTGTTCAATGAATGGGCAGGACATTTTCTGTTCTTGTGGGTCAGATGTTGGGGACCTCCCTTACAACGTCACCACTGAGACATCATGTTTTTGACTGTTGTCTTAGTTGCCACTGTTGCTAGCATTTCTGAGAGTTAAAGCTGGGTGCTTCCAATTGCTAAAACACAGAAGAAAGCCAACCAGTCAGCTAGATGACTTCTCTTTTTATAATAAACAACACCCTCCCCTACTTTATTAATGGTCTGAGATGTCTGTCCTTGTCATAGTTCTCTTTTCCTTTCCTGCACTAAAACCAAAGGATATTAGTTTGCTTTTCTCAAGGGAGGAGCACTGATCTACTCATGAGGAGGTCTGGCTTGCAAAGCTTGTGGAATCCAGAGGAAATCCTTTGATTGGCAGGGAAAATTGCCACAGACTTGACTTTGCATGCTGCAGCCTCACCAGAGATTTGCTTTGATGCTGCCTTGTTTCCTGCTAATGTAAAAGCAAAAGTTGCTGCATTCCCAATTACTACTTTATCTGTTGTAAACACGGTCCCTTGGGAAGGTGCTTGCTTGGAAATGATTTGCATGTTTGACAGCAGGTTCTTTTCCCTGTGTTAAAAATGTAGGGCAGTATCTGTCAGCAATAGAGACCCTCTGTTCATTTTTCCTTCTCTTCTGTGGGTGGATAATTATATTTGCAGGCCCAAAGAAAAAAATCTGCTGTCATGCAGACAATTTTCATTAATTTCATAATAACTTAATCTGTGTCAAGGAACATAAAATGGATCAAAACCTAAATGAGAATGACTTTTAAAATAATAAAATATTGGCACACAGCTAAGCTTCAGTGCATTATCATTCAGACTTGAGAAGCTGTTAAAGTTGGAATGTTGTAGTTCATCTCAAAGGAACCATTTTTAGTTTAATATGTTAAATTGCATTAAAATTGAAGTATAAAAATAGCCTCTCCTAAATTACATCTGCAGCATGTGACTTCTCAGGCCTATTTATTTTATTTTTTTTTCAGCCTGATGAAGTTATGACTGAGAATGTTATAAGCTTTTCTATTATATATGTAGCAAAACCCAATTAGTCTTGCGGTGCTGGGCCTTAGATGTGGGCTGATGTCATGTACTCAGCCTGGAACAAAAGAAAGTTACTAGAATCACTTGCAGGAGGCTCCTCTGGAAGCCAAGGAAATGCATGAAACTCACTGAAGGCAGAGTTTTGGAGAAGCTCCTGTCCTCCTCATGAAACTGGGGAGCAGAAAGACTTTAACACCCCTGTTAAATGGCTGAATGAGGCAGAGTCCCCAAAGGTGCTGCTAAGAGAATGGGCTCTGATCTGGAGCGATGGAACATCAGCACAGGGTGCCACCAAGAGCTTGGGTGGGTGAGCCAGCAGGCATGAGGGCTGAATGAAGGTTGTCATGTTCAGAGGTCACAGATTATAGTCTGAAGGTGGTACAGAAAGCTGTGAATGACATACAGAGTGTATATATTGAATAAAAAATCCGTGCCTTGCCGGGGAATGTCTATTTACGGAAACAGCCGCTCGCAACAAGGCATTGGTTGGCTCTAGCCTCTCACCACACCTCTTCCTTGCTTGGATATTGCCTTGTTTGTTTGGTTTGTTGGTTGAGTTTTGGAGTTTATGAGGTGGTTTGGTTGCTTTCATAACATCTCCCTCACTGGGGATAGATGGGCTTTTACAGCATCAGAGCAAAGATTTTTAATAATTTTCTTTTTTATCTTCAAGTTCTGCATTCACAGAACCAGCACTTAGCACTATAATCAGGACTTGAAGTAATCCCTTTGTTTCGATTTTTTTTGTAAAGTAGAAAAAGTGGTATTCAGAATATAGCTATATACTTCAGTAGTCCACTTTCCTGTGTGCCTTGCCATCTTCAGCACGTTTTAATTTGCACTGTTGCTGCAAACTAATGGAACAGCTCATTCATGGGAGATTTATTTTTATTTTCTGTAATTGCTCAAAATAAAGATTTCTGGAGCTTTTAAAACTGTAGTAAGAAGTATAAAAATATCACGTTCCTATGAAAACTTGGTATTTTAATACATTTTAAGATATACAGGAAAAAAATGTTTGGCCAGACTTTGCTTTATGAGAACAAGGATGTCACATTGCCCAACTGACACGTGCATAATGCCCTACCTGTGTTTTGCTGGTGGTTTTTTTTTTAAAGGCCCGTTATTGTTACTCTGTAAGTGTGTATTTTAATGCTTTAGCAAAACATTATCTAAAACCAGATGCTTGAGGATTAGTGGATTAACACAGCAAATAGTGGACTCTGGCATACGTGTGATGCTGTCTACCAGGGATCAGATAATGGAAACGTACTCGCCAAGAGGTGTGTGATAAAAGTGGAGTTTAACCACAGGAGGTTTGACAGATGAAAAGCAAAACTTTATTTATGAAACGCTGCAAATACAGCCATCCTCTGTGGTTAATTATACTTGATATAATTGGCACAATAGTGCTACACTACCTGAAGGTGATTGATCTTGCAGGTTTTTTGCATATACTCAGAATAAAATCTATCTTGTATTACTTGCTTAAGTAGTTGATGGTAAAACAGCTTTGGATTGCAGAGTCTCCATGTTGACAGTAACATACTGATGGCTAGAATACAGTGTAAAGGGACCACAAAAGAGTCATGTTACACTTAATTAGTCCCACAAATCTAATTTCATGCTTTTTGTAAAAAATAAAACAGCTTTTGGGTTAACACTGCCCTTCATTTCCTATGTAAACATGTAAGGACACATAAATGCTATGCCTTGAATTGACAGCCACTATTGATCTACTGTCGAGATCAAAACATCGGTGACATGGGGGGAGAGCTCCAGGAATTTTTATTCAGAACATTTCAATCCATGTTCCTGATTAATCTGCTTGTTCCCAGAGTTCTTGTGAATCCATAAAATTAGATTCCTCTGTCTTAACTGCAGAAGAGAGTGTGTCTGTGGTATCCAGCACATGCTTAAATGGGATTATAGAAGTTAGGGGAATTTGGTAACTCTTCTTCCATTGCTGGGTCAGCTGAACAAGCACAGCGTGGGTTTGTAGTCGTCAGAAGCATTGCTCATGGGAATCACCAGCTCTAGTTCAGTGCCTTGGGAGCAGCTGACCTTGTTGGAAGCCACCACACCAGCTGTATTGATGTAGACCTTTGTCAATTTTAGGAAAATCGTTTTAGAATGAGTCACTGGGTATGTCTGTACCATTCTGAGCAGGATGTATAGCCTGCTGAGCAGCTGAATGTGGAGTCTGTGTTCTGTTCCTTCTCCATTTGTCCAACTGTCTCCAACAGCCTGTGTGAGCAATATGAATGGACCAGCTGTACTCCAGGGGGTTCATTCACTCTGTGCCCAAGGCCATGGTTGCCAGACTGCAGGACAGAACACGGATGAGTTTTGTCATGAGGGAACATCTGAGGCCATGTATGTGCCCACTAAGATGCAAACTCCTGTCTTCATTCTGATAGCTGTTCAAATTTTAGGCAGTTTGGGAGAAGTATTCCTGGCTACAACCCTGTTAATGAAGGAAACTGGGGCAGAATAATTCTGGTCTGTGGCTTCACCACCTGAGAACTCGGTTGTGCTTCTGTAGGCTTCTGTACTGCCTTAGGATGGTATCTTGCCAGGTATCTGCCTGTGATTGGCAATGTATCATCCAGTAGATGTGGAATGGGACACTATTATGTCCAGTCAGGTGCAGTAGTGTGGCAACTGCCTCCTCACTGCCAAATAGAAAGGTCCAGATCTGGACCTTCAAGGTACAAGCCCAGGATTCTGCCACTGGAGAATGGTTACAGGTCATGCATGCATCAGCCAGGAAAAGCAGAAAGATGAGTGCTCTTGGCCCCAGCAGAAGCATTGTTCTGCTTTTTTCCATCCAAAGAGTGATTTAATTGCATGTGAATTAAGGGTAGGGGTTTTTTTTAGATGGATTACTCCTGTCAATGAATTTCATAAACTATGACCCTGCTCTGCCACCTCCTCTCAAAGGCTTGCAAATCTATCCAAGCAGCTTAACCATGATGACATAATTGTCAAATACGTAATTGTGCTTTGACTGCCTGTAGCACTTGCTGTCACTTGAAAATGTCAGGAACTACTACTATAGGCTGTGCAGGCAGTTAGATATCTGTCCATAGTATACTCTCTGCTTGATGAAAAACCTTCAGTGCCTTGGGTACTCATACAAGCTCTCTGATGCCTGGGGACCATTTTAGATTTCATAAAGCATCCACAAAACCTCTGAATAAGCTTCCAGAGCTCTGAATCATTGGGTAGAATTAGATTTAGAATCCTTTCAAAAGAATTCAGGGTAGGACCTGCCATAACTTGCAACTAGAAACAAAAAATCTGCCAAATGCTCTGAAGTTGGAAATAATGGATGAGTTTCTCCATATCTGTGTGAGTAATGATGGCACATTAACAACTGACATCATGACAGGCCGGTACCCATTTGCCCCAGGGATGCACCTACCTTATGTCACGAAGCAGGTTGTTTACTGGGGTCAAGCAGTCACTGTTCCTGGAAAAAAAAGGACTGTCAAAACCTTTCTTGGAAACAGATGTTACCATTGCTAATGCATTGTCATTTCTTACAGACATTTAAACAGTTCAGAGTGTCCTAAGCATGTCCTGTTTATTGTCAGGGAGCTCAAACCTCCACCATAACTTCCTTCTGCTTTGCAACAGCCAAGAGGATTTTGTTTCTGGGTTATGGAGCCAGAAAATGCGTGCTAGAGGTAATGTGCACTGACAAAGTTACATTGTCCTTCAGAGGAGAGAAAACTACTTGGAATATTCTCTTTCCCTCGTGTTTTTCCCTGTTTTCAGAGAGCCCTTTGTATTAAGCTTGGTACTTTGCTACTTTTTGCTTGACAGCTTCACTTCTAAGAGTCCATCTGCTTGAAGGAGATTGCAGTGTTTCGTGACAATGACAGTATTGTGAATGTAGTGGTAGTAAATCTCTGTAAGCTAATGATGAGGTGACTTTCCTAAGGTTTGTATTTTGGCAAGTACCCGAAACTCGGGATCGCTGGCACCTCTCTGCTGCCCTCTACCTACCCGTGCGTGCAGGGCAGTAAATGTTTCCTTTTTCCCTTGGCCTGAAAATTTTCCTTTCGGTTTTTTAAGTGTTGTCTCACCTGTTCAGCTGTGATGGAAGTGTCCTTGCAGCCCATGCACCCTTAATGAAGTCTTGAAAAATCTGTAGAAGCAAGCGATGCAACCCCTGTGCTGTGTTTTCCTCTTCCCTTGGTTTAGGCTATTGAATTTGGGCAGTTTCATCACCTCAGTTCAGGCAGAGGCGTGAAGCAAAGTATGGCAGGAGGGGAGGGACAGACTGAGTACAAGAGGTTTGTGTGTGCTGCTGGGAGCACTGAACCCAGAAGGCAGCTCTGGCAACACTGAGCCTACGTCTTGTCTTTGCGCGTTTGTCCTTCCCAAGCTAGTAGCATCCCCAGGTGCTAAAGCACACAGTACAGCTCTCTGGAGTGCTGTCTGAAAGTCTGCATGCTGGTTCCAAATGTATGAAATCCTGCCTCTGTTGACAGCTCTGCCATTCAGTGCTGTCTCAAAAATACATTTTCTGAGTATTGCTCTCTTTGAAAGCAGGAACGTTGATGGGAGACAAAAGGGTTCTAAATGGCAGGTTAAGAAATACCCGAGTCCCTGTCCGGGCTCCGACAGTTCTTTCCATAATCTAGTCAAGTGAAAAGGAGCAGCTAAACTCAGCACAGGGGGTTTTCCTGCTCTTTTTCTTGCCTTTTTTTTCCCCTACTACTTCTTCCTGGAGTCAAGCTGTAGTGTTTGTTTTAAGCAGTGTGGGAAATACTCTCTTTCCAAATAGATTTTCCTTGCTTTGGTGTTTGTATCTGGCCAAAACAGAGTGCTTTTCATGCTGGCTAGGGAGGAGACATTCCTGACTGCTGCCTTTACTATCTGTATTGACTTAGAGGGTTTTAGAAATGAGACGGTGCTACTCAGCTGGTGTGTGGTGATGCTACTCAGCAGTTTAAGGAGCTCCACACCTTTGCCATGCATTGAGTGTGCGGTATGGACACCTGTTCTCTGAGAGGAACTGAAAGATGATGTGGCAGAAGTGCTGTTGTACCTCAGTGAGGAAGGGTCTGGGATCAGCAGTTTGTGACTGTTCTATGACTTGATTAATCTTAAATAGGTAAATCTTCCTGGCATGTGCCATTACTCAATTCAGTGATAAATCTGGCTTTAAAAGCAGGATTTTGGAGAGTTGTGTGTAAAGCTGCTGGTTGCCAAGGGTTTTATTTAAATTAGTGTTCAGTTAATCTGTTTTCTGGATGCTGATGACTGCATTGTTGCAAGCTCTAGGGATGCATGTGACGATGTTTTTTGCGCTTCTTTACTTAGCTCAAGCTCTTGGAAGCTGTTCTGTAGAAGCCATACTGTCAGCTCCTCAGAGACCTAGGGCAGCAACACGTTTAGAAAGCAGGAAATTTGGCAATTGATGTAAATTTTCTTCTTTATCGGGTATTTGACTGTTTTACATCACAGTAGCTAAGGGCAGGCTGTGTATTTGAGAGTTACGAGTAGAACCTTTGCTAGTATCTTGATTTATGTACAGATGTGCTGTAAATGCTTCCACTATTGATAGCAGGATGTCTGCATATAGCATCTGCGAACAGGACTCTCCCTGAGCAGTGAGGATATCCAGGTGATTGTCAGGATGGCAGGTTAAAACTTCTGTGTTAGCAATTGTTTATGAACAGAGGAAACAAAATCCTTCCTTCCCTATTCTATATTGTTATATCTGTTCTGTGTAGAAAGGTGTTTAGGTTCTGATTGCAGGTCACACACAAATGACTACTGTGAATCCTGCTTCAGGAACTGCTGTGCTTTCCCCAGTAAGAGCTCTGGAGGTATTTTTAAGCACAGATGCAATGAATGTTAGCTCAGGTAAAAACCCCTCATACCAAAAGCTGAACTTTTTTCAGAGTGAGAGAATACATCATGTTATCACTGACTTCACAGAATCACAAGGTTGGAAAAGACCTTTAAGATCATTGAGTCCAACTGTACCTGTCCTATGCTAAACCATATCTCTAAGTAGCTACCAAGATTTAGGAGTTATCAGGAGGGAAGAGGAGGCAATTGCAATCCATGGGGGAGGTACAGTAATTGAAACCATCTGAATGTAGCTCAGAACTTTGAGAACTCTACCTGAATTGTTCAGAAGGAGCCTTAAGGCTTTTAAAGCAGGCTGTATGCAAATGACAGCCCAGCCATTTGCACAGCAACTACTGAGTGAAGGGATGCTGCCCAGGATTACTGCATGCATTGCTTCAACAGTAACTAAAATGGTGTAATCTTATTAAGATTGAATCTGAAATTGTTTTCAAATTCTGCGTGTTGTGAGAGAAAGGTACAAATAAATTATGTCTGGATTATAAGGTGTGTTTTGAAGATTTGAAATATATGTAGGAGAGAGGATCACTTTAGCTTTCTGATTAGCATATAGTGATAATGCTGGGGGCTCTAATATAAAAGCCTATGAAATTGAACTTGATATGAACCATGACAGGGCTGTTTAATGTGCTGATGCTTGAGCTTTCCAGGGTTTTTTTCACTGGGATAAAGTGATACGTGTGTTTAAAAATGACTGTGTAAGTGCAGCACACTGTCATACAGTGAGCATTTATCCCCGAGGGAAACAGAATGTAGCTTGGTGTTTGATGTTCCCCCCTCCAAAGTACCTGTCCTCTGCAGCTGCTGCTGCCTTGGGGTCTCTTTGTTGTTGTTTCTCTCCCTCTCAGTCTTTCTATTCAAACTAGTGTTATGTTGTGAGCTGGGAAGAGGAGGATAAACACAGCTCTGCATATAAAAGTAATGATTGTTCTTAAAAAAGAGTAAAAGGAGGGATGAGTATTTAGGATGAGTGCTTCTACGTGTCTTTCATTTTATCTGTAGTATGAAGCAATTAACCAATTTAAGATGAAAGGATGAAATTGAATCTGGGCACTATCAGAACAGTGAAAACCTGATCTGGTAACATCTATTCTTGAAAATTTACCTCTGTATCTGCCCCTGTTTTCTTTCATATTTGGCATGTACAAATTAAAAACAATTAGAATGCTTGTGGATCTCTTAAATTGTTCCTTATTTATAACAATTTAAATTACCATTAAAGGCTTGTAATTTAACTCTAAATACTGTTCGTAAGAAGTGGTGTGAGACAGTGGTTTCATCAATACCATTTCAAAAGTCAATCAATGCTTATCCAAGTTAAGATTTTAGAGCTCTATTAATTGATGATGATACTAAAAAAAATAACAGCCCCCTTGAAACATTGAGATTTCATTCTGCTATGAAACACACTATGATACAGCACTCTGGCAGTAAAGGTTTGTTAGAAGCCTAGAAACAAAGTCCTTGACTTAACATCTTTGAAGCACAAAGCATCTTTAATATTAAAGGATCAAACAGGAAGAAAAATATTACAGAGTCTGTGTGAAAGACTTTGCTGATAAAAATGTATCTCGTTGATGCTTTGCATTTCTGATGCAGTGGGGATTTAGATGAAGCAGCCTCTCTGTGTATCCCACAGTCACAGTACCAGCTCTGACGATACAGCAGAGGTGGGATGAATAAATAAAGACCCATGGAAAATGTACAGGGATGATTCTAACTGGGTGTTTTCATAGAAACACCGTCTTTGCAGTATGCTCTGTTGGAAGAGAATAGAGTCACATGAAGGATACTTCTTACTATGATTTTAGGGAATTCATTCTGTTCTGTTCTTTAAACCGTGTTTTTTAGTTCTCACATGTTTACGATACGGTGAACGACAGCCCCCTGTTTGCTTATTGCATGACCTTCAATAAGGTGTGCAAGATCAGATAATTAATGAATTAGACTCTCAGCCTCTGTAAGGTCTCTTTGGGTCCTAAAACTGATGAAATCATGTGGGTTTATACCATCCAAGGGTGTGGCCTACACTGGCTAATACACTAACAATTAAAAAGCAGGGTGTAGGACGTTTAGGTCCTCCCCTGCCACCATCTGTATGCTTATTCTTTTACTTTATTTAAGTCTTCTGATACTTCGCAAGCTGGATTTTTTTTTTTTTCCCTATTCCACCTGGATTTTGTGAACAGCGAGGGTGAGAAGCAATAGGATCAATGACTGCATTACTGGAAGTGTGTCTGAGTGAGAGAAGTGCTATCAATCACATTGGTTTCAAGACCTATTTAGCATCCAGCAGCTCCTGTTAAAAATAGATGAGGTGACGTGAAGACACATCACCTGCCCATCTTAGTTAAGATAGCTACTTGGAAGCCAGGATTTTCTGAGAATTATGGAACATTGATTTGCTGGTCAGCTGGGAGAATCTAATGCCTGCATAATTTTAAGTTTTTAAAATTATTTTTATTTTAATTTCCATTTCTTTGACAGAACATAAATGCCTGGGTCTGTCCAGTGATACACAGGTGTTACCTTCTTTCCTTTTACTTTTTGGAGGGTTACACAGGGTTACTGTACTGCTGAGCTCACCTCGCCTGCTAGTGAGTGGAACTGAAGTTGTCTGTGTACAGCAGGCTGGGTTGCTGGTTGTTTGGGAGTTTGGGTTGTTGGTTTGGGGTTTTTTTTAATGTATATAGAACAGCAAAATAGCATTCTTGGATAGATTCATAACTTCTTGCCACTGAAGGCAAATCTAATGAACCATTGCATGTATTTGGAATTGGCCATATACATTATTCATTTATGGCTACAGATGTATCCAAGTTAAGATTCTTAAAACAATGCTTTATTATAATTATGTCAGCTCTTCTGAGACTTTATGTGTTTTACTTAATCTGCCTCTATATTAAGAAACTGCCATGTTTTTCCCTGTGCTTATACAACTGTTGTGTTCCTAATGTGTTGCTTTTCAAGAGAAATTGAGCACAAACAGATTGTGTATGAGGTTGTCCTAAGAGGCCTGAGTAAAGTTTATTATGCTTTTGAAAGGTCAATGCCGATGCTGATTGCTTTTCAGTACAGCCTCTGTAAAGTGATAGAACGTTTTCAGAGTTTGATTAGAATCTGTAGATGTTGACCTTCTGAAGTACTCTTAAAGGACTTGATTTTCAGGCAGTGGTAAGTTGTCAACTGGGAAGCTGAGACACTCCAGCTGCTCCTTGGTGGAAGCCTGGTAACGAGTTCCTTGCTCCAATCACAGAATCACCAAATGATGGGGGTTGGAAGGGACCTCAAATGATTATCTAGTCCAACCCACCCTGCCAGAGCAGGATCACTTAGAATAGGTGACCCAGGAACTCGTCCCAGTGGGTTTTGTATCTCTCCAGAGAAGGAGACTCCCCAACCTCTGTGGGCAACATGCAATGGTGCTTGTGTACGAGCTGGTTTTCATCAGGATAATTTGACCCCCTTTGAAATGGGGAACCTGAAGCACAGTGAAAAGGCATAACTTGTTGAAGATGATGGTGCCGTTGTGAGAACATGGTGAGTTCCCTGGAATCCAAGCTCTGCTCTTTCCATCTAGACTGTGTTACTGGTGTAAAAAGAAACACTGGGATGCTAAAAGCATCGGGTGGTCTGTGAATGCTTAAAAGTAAATCACTCTGCTGCCGTGGAGTGGAGATTAGGGTTTCTCTGCTCTTAATGGGTAAATGTAAGAATCCTAATTGATTTTTATAAAGCCACTGTACTATTTTTACCTTCGTAGCACTGGGTCCAAAACAAGCTGTTCCTAAGCTGTTGCTATTCAGTGGAATAGGAGAAGAATTCCTGTGTAAACCCCGTGGGGCTGAGGGTGGCAGGTGTGATAAGGTGGAAAAACAGGCTAGGCAGATGGGCAGGAACAGGGAGAATTGTGTAGGAGGCTCATCCCCCCCAAAAAACCTAAGTGGTGCACAGCAATTTGCATCAGTGCTGCAGTGAAACAAACCTCTGTATTGTAACAATTTAATTGTAAATTGAAACTGCCTTGGGATGTCATAGCAATTGAGTTTCTCTGCAGAATCATAGGGTTTGAATTGCTGCAGCTCTGCCAAATGACAAAAGCTGCACATCTGTGCAGAAAGATGGGTTTCTCCCCTCAAACATATAAAATTGCTGGATTTCTTTTGGATGTCTTCTTGCAAAGAAATAAAATGGGATAAATATCTTTGTTTTTCTGTAGCTACTCACCAGGTTGATTTTGCTCCTGGTAAAATCCCATGGAATGGTAGCAAAGAAATGGAAAGGAAGGAGCTGGACACGCACGGGGTTAGCCATGGGACTTTTCATCTCTGTGGGGAACATTCCTGAATGCTGGAAAAGAAAGTGATATCTCTGCCTGTATCCAGTCTTCTCTCACTTCCACACAGACGTGGATTTGTGTGTTAATGACTTGGGTGTTGCTGTGGGTTTAGCTGGTTTCGATGCTGTGCCATGGAGCAGCATGTACACGGATCGATGCTTGGAGAAGTGAAGAGGGAGAGACTCTGCCTTTGGAGGGTGATGAGGGGGAAGGAACCCACTAAAGGGTTCCTGATAAGTTCCTTAAAGACGGCAAATCTGTTGTGGTTGGTTTTTAGATTTCTTCATGAATTTGAGGGATTTTAAAGTAATTTCTAAATCATTGAAATTATTGGCCTCTTTCCTGTATTCTAATGATAAAACAGGGACGAAAAGCTAAAAATAGGGCAGGAGGGAAGATGATAAATTGTTTCTAAATGATGTCACCTAAAATTCATAGCCTAAATGAACTTGTTTCCTTTTGCTGTGTTAAACTGTCCTGTGATTTTGTAGGTTAGCTCATCATTTTTTGCAAAACCCAGTTAAATTCCTTGGTTTTTTTCCTTAGATCCATGCTGCTTTTCCATTGTTAAAGCAGAACAGCCGTCTGTTGCCTTTAGCCAACTTTATACGTACACATGCTGGAAATCAATGGCATTTATGTTAAAAATGATACAAAATTATCCAGGTAGATGTACTTAATAGTTGTAGTTTGGCCTACAGCAATAGAAACCACTCCAGCCTAACCTGTGGTGCACCTTTGACCTGTGTTTTCTCTATTTTGCCGTACACACCAACCTTTTCAGAGCAGTTTAGATACAGTGAGCTCTGCAAATAGGAGTGTAGGAGCAACTGGGTATGGAGTAGTCATCTGGAATGACGTCAAATAAGAGAAAGACATAAAATCTTCACTGCACAGTGGATAAACTGATGAGTTTTATTTATATTCTCAACTATCTAGGGCTGCTCTTGCTCGGGAAGCATCTCTTAGGCCATAGCTGCAGTAAAATATTGACCTGGGGAGGCAATAGTTTCATATGATGTTTCACAAATCCCACTGGGCTCAGGAGAAGCTAACGGTACAGCCTTTCCCTAAAGCCTCATACATGTCAGCCTGCAGCTGACTGGGGCTTTTCAGTCCTGTTAAAGCAAGCACAACGGAACAGATTTAATAAGCAATGCAAAATTGTCATTTCCAAGCAAGACAAGCCTCGTTTGTCTCACCTTGCAGTACAAATGCTATGTCGTTACCTTGTCTTCGAGGAGCACCAGAGTGCGGCAAGTTGAGCTATGAATTCTGCTCCTTTCACACCATCAGTTTCTTTACCATTTTGGTGCATAAGGAAGAGGCTGTTTTTGTGCTTTCACCGTGAGAAGATCTCCTCTAGCTGGGTTTTTCTGGAAGCTTTCTGGAAAGTATCTTCTGTATTTGTATTTCTGTCATTATGCAGCCCTGCATTCTCTTTCATTCCCATCTTCCCTGTTCCATGCTCTCTGCAATGCTGCTTTTCCTTTCCCTTTGTCACCATTTGAAAGTGAATTATCAGGTCAGCAATGTAGCTCATGAGAAATGGCCTGTAAAGCAACCTAGATAGCAGATCATCTATCCTGATATGATGCATTTAGATTTCTTAATACATTCTGGAGGGATTTGTCTTACCTTTGTCAAGATTTTCTCAGCAAGCAGCCATTTCCCTAGCAATAACAGTTTACTTAAACCATCTGGTTTGCTTCTTGTGGTATTCATTTGCTTGTGCTGAGATGAGTGTCTACTTGAAGGTGCCTCTCGATTTACAGCTCATGGATAGCCCTTTTGTGTCTGTCCCTCTCCCTGCCTCTGCTTCTGTGCCAGTTGTCCAGGCTAGAGGCAGAGAACAAAGCCAAACTGGTTGTTCCATGCACACAAGGACCAGCAAAATCTGGTTCATGGACATAACCCGTGTGCTCTGAATAAATCTTTTTTTCTCTAACTGGAATATCACTGAAATTTTCCTTCTTCTCTCTGCTGGGTCATCACGTCACTGGTGTAAAGTGACCTACTACAGAGGGACAGGAACAGGGATTGCAGCTTCCTCCTCGTCAGCAGCTGATGTGTGCAGATGCAGCTGGCTGTTCCCCCCTCCTATCCCAACTCTCAGGAGTTTAACCTTGTAATGACTGTGTATCCTCTGCTGTAACCTGCCCCTGTGATGATCTGTCACTACAGCTATTGATTCCCCAGTGCTGTCATCTGGATGTCACCTGTCCAAAGAGTAAAATATAGAAGTGGAAGATGGGAAAGTGGGGAGAATAAATCCAGGTAAATCCAAATCTACAATTCCAAGATGTGCATACAACCAGGCAAATGAAGTTGATTTTGATGCACACAAACCAAAAGCATCTGTTGATGATAGGTTGGCTAGCAAAGAGTGCTCAGCTCTCACAAAGTTAAGTAAAGGAAGCCTCAGTCCAGTCTTCATGCAGCAAATCTTAACCAAAATTCCAGAAAGGTAGCAAATACACAACACACAGTATTACCCATCCCTTGAGGTGTGTGTGATACTCATACGTACACAACTACATCTTGAGTTGTAAATACAGTGATCAGAGGACTCAAACATTGTTTTCATTGTCCATTCAGATATTTTTCTGTGCTTATAAAACATCAGTAAAAAACTGCTGTACATCCTGAACACTCTCTTAGTTGTTAAACCTTTTAAACAGCCCTGACCTTGTGTTTTCTTATTATTTGTGTCAAGTAAGAGTATATCTGTTCAGGTAATCACGCTACGAAACTACAGAGGAATGTAAATGATATTTCTTGATATGCTGAATAGCAGCCTTGGAATATAAATGATATTTATGAGGAAGTTGGGAGTGCTTTAAATATTGTGAAACCGCTTACTTTGACACATTGGGGATAATGATGCTGAAACACTAGGCTCTTTGTAAACTGTTTAATGGCAACAATTTTCTAAATCAAAGCAATCTGCACTTCCCCATTTACAATTTCATTTCTAAGTACTAAAGTCTCATAAAGGGGTTTGCAACGTTGTATCTTTAGCTTCTGTGAAGTTATCTAGCACTGATGCTTCAACTGAATATTTTATCCTTAAAGTGATAAGGATTTTTTTCTGCAAACTTCTATGCAGAGATAGAACATTAACATGCAGAATGTATTTTTAAACCGTGTTGGGGCTGAAAAAGCACCTTTTGTGGAGGTGTCATTTGGTGCTTTGAATATATTTTAGACTTTAATAGTCAAATGTTTAAAAAAAATCCCAGGACTGATCTATTTTGTACGAGGAACTGATAGGAGAGTGGACACACAGCTTTTTGTGTCGCATCTCTGATGCAGCAGCGGTGTCACCGGTCACCTGTGTATTCACTTTCATTGCTGGCCTTTCCTACCTGGATGCTTGGATTATTCATTTTTGTTATATTAGTGAATGCAAATGGTGTGGATTTCATACACTTTATGTTGCTCCCAGTCTACTGTAGATGTTTCCTCCTTGAGACATGCACATTTTTTGGCAGGAAAGCAGTAGTTCCAGGCCCCACCTGCAATTCACCTTAATTCATGCTGTCTGTCAGTGCCAACTGCTCCCTGCAGAGCACTTTCTAACATATCCAGGCTACTTACACGTCTCCGGTGATGTTCCCGCTGCTTTCCCCTAGAGACGCTTCCATGTTCTCAGATCTCACCATCAAGAAAGATTTCAGTTGAATGTGAGAAAAAACTTCCTTTTTAAGAAAACTTACTGCTGTTCATTGGGAACAGACTACGTTGTTCGCTCATGTCTTCAGTTGTCTGCTCTGTTGGCATGAAGAGTGTAGCAAATCGATTGTTAAGACTTGCTTGGAAACCTTGTGAGACAGTCGGTTGTTTTCCTGCTGTCGGTTCTGCCCTGTGAAGTCTTATTTCCATGTTCTCATGAGTAGAAACATAAAAACTTGGGTGATACACAATATACGTTGTATTTATCAAAGACAAGCTGCATGTAAGTGGGGGTGTTGGACCTGATGATCTCTTGAGGTCCCTTCCAACCCCTGTGATTCTGTGTTGCATTAACAGTTAGAGGTCAAGATTTAAGTCTTGAACTCATCTTTGGCCCTGCCTGCTTGCTTTCTTCCCGGAGCTGGCAAGTTGTTTATAAATTGTGTCTTTAGTGTTTGTGGAGACTTCTGATGAGCATAAGCACAACGTAATTGCACCCTGTGTGTTTAATATCTCCTTTAAGAGGGATTAATATATGACCATTTAAACGTTATTCCTCCAAATAATCCTCCTCCTTTCCTCTGAAGGGCAGTTGAGGACTTACTGTAAGTGTGACTTCCCTGGAAGAAGAGTTTTTCCCTAGGACCTGACCTTGCTGAGGAGGCAGGCTCACAGAGCACACCAACAGAGGTGTTTCCCAGTTTCAGTGGTTCTCAGAGTATGTAATATAGTTGTTATTCCAGCTAAGTGGTGACCATTTGAGATCATCCAGCCTTACTGTAATGTGACAAGGTAACTCTTCAGGGAGACGTTCCTTTCCGTCCTTACCTGTTCCTATCTGTCCTTCATTGTCAGGGTTTAACCACTGCTAGGATTCAGATGCACTCCTAAGGAGAAGAATGGGGGATCACTTTGTATTTAGCTCATCAAACTCATCTTTTTGTTAAGAGCTTTGGGAGTTGTTGAATTAGAAAATCAGCAAAACAGGGAGTTTGTCAAAGCCCTGGGGTTTGGTTCCTTTTTTTTTTTTTTTTAAAGGGTTTTCAATATAATTTCTTAAATCCATCCTGTGAAAGACATGGTGTGTGGGCTAGAAGTACTGCCTAGATGGATGTGTCGCTGTGTGTGTGCTTTTGGGATGCTGACTGTGCCCATATTCTCCAGTTTATCTTGCTTAGTACAGCGTCTGCTCGTTTCTATCACTGTGAGGGGAGAAGCTTGTCCTGTCAGTGTGTCTGTGTTCCTAACAGCAGCAGCTGGTTAAGTCAAGTACCTGCTATTGCACATTCAGCCAAAGGGAATTTGTATCTATTAAATTTTAGTTTCTTGGGCAAACACTGTGTGGGGATATGGGAACTTTTACAGCACCAATAAACCAAAGCGAACTGAGTCCAGGTTTATGAAAGGATGCCAGTGAAACTCCAGTGTGGTACTGTATGGTGTGCGACAGACAGAAGCAAAATGAACTTTAATCACTTTGGATTAATGGAAATTATTTTCTCAACTCATGTCATAACAGTGAACATCAGCAGTCGTGCGTTCTCTGTATCACGTACCAGGGAGGTTAACTACATGAAACTAATGTGAGACATTAGGATGATCCACTCAGCGCTGCAGTGACAGTGCCTTTACCGCTATTGTGATGGAATAGTAGAAGAATGAGTCCTTGTGAATTAAAATAATACTTTTTTTATTTTCTGATGACATTTTTGAAACAGTGATAAGCATAATGATAATGTGGTAGCAGAACTTAAAGCCTAAATCAGAAATCAAAACTGCAATGATTCTAAAACAATGTACCCAGATGGTCCTCCTTTGCACATGGTTTGTATCTCCAATGTCCCTTACCTCTTGAAAACTAACAGGGAGGGCCTGTCCCATCCTCTGGAGGTATAAAAATCCTAGCCACATACTAAAATGACGATGTAATTCTATTACAAGGCAGTGTGGTTATATTAATTGCAAGTGGTTAGAACAAGTGGCAGTGGTTCAGTCTCAACCACGTATGCTTTGAGTAAACAGAGATTGGAAGAGAATGCTTGCATGTCACTTACTATCCCACGGCATATGGTTACATCAAGATACAGGGGGGGAAAAAAGGTAATTTATAGCAGCAGATGGGTTTGAACTCTTAGAGCTGTTGAATACTTTTTAATTTTTAATTTACAATGAATCTTTCATGCAACATTTAACTACCTGTTCTGTCATATTCTTTTAAAATATATGATGCATTTTCAATACAGTTGTCTAGAAATTGCATATGAATACTGAGTGGTTAAAATTAGACAGTCATTAGAATATGAAGAAAAGTAATTTCACTGAAATTTTGATGCATATTTGTTGCTGTTCAGTGTTGAATATAAGGAAAAAACCACTATTTTTTTCCTGCCAGTAGTAAATAACATGCAAATAGATATAACCCAGGTGAAAACAAAACCAAACCAGAAACAACAAAAAACCAAATCACCAGAGCAGGTGAAGTAGCTTGAGATACTTTTGGTTCTCAGCTGTGAATCAAGTTCAAGATTCCATTGGTTGTTACATCAAATTATGCTTCTACCAGTCTGTAGTGAGGCTCTTGAAGAAAATGTCCAGTGCTGAGAGTCAGAAATATTTTCAGACACGGTTTATTAGAGTTAGAAATTTTTCCTTGCAAGTAAATTGACCTGCCAACATTTCCTCCAGGAATAATTTTAACTTGGATGTTAAAGAATTTAGAAAACTTCTCAAATGTTAAATCTCTCTTATGCTGGTAAAAAGCTCAAATACTACTCAATTTCTTGCAACAATAATAACATGAAAATAAAACCTAATATGTTCTGTGAAAGATGCAATTAAATCTCTACTGTGAATGCATTAAAATAGCCAAGTGGCTCTGGGTGGGAACAGGCACAATATAACTTTCATTCTCTACTATTGACTTTCCAAGGGATACTAACTCTTAGTGCAGGACACTCAGGTTTGGCAAACCTCCTGCTAAGATGACTTTTCTAGGAAGTTTGTTTGCAAAAAGGGAAAACAAGTTTATGTATTTTGCTTGTTTCTTTCAATTTGAAAACCTAAACCAGTTCAGAAATTCTCTGAAAATTTCCTCTGGAACCTGGAATGGTGTTTGATCCTTCACAAGCTTCAAAACTGACTTGCTCATCAGCTTGCCAGAGTCTGGAAGAGGAAAGAAGCAGAAGCGAGAGGAGGCAGAGTTAGGAAAGTCTTTGCCTGTGACAGTAAAGAAGCTAGAAATAGAATTAGAAATGAAAATGAAACATGATAATGCCAGTCCTTGGCCAGCAGTCCCAACCAGCCGTGGTAACCAAGTGGCGTTGGGTACAATGCCAGCTGTACTCTCTGGGTTCCATGTATCCATAAGGGCTTTAGCAGAGCTGCCTGTTTGGGTTGTGCATCTTATCCAAGTCATAATGCCTGAGAATGATGGCACTGCCCTCTTGGGAGTACACTCAGACCAAAGAGCAGTGACAAATCTCTCTCTGTGGGAGGGGTTTGAAGTGGTGGGACCTTCATGCGTGTACCCCGTCGGTGAATGCGATGGGGAAAGTCTGGGGATGCATTCCTGGAGCTGTAAAATACCAGACCTAAGAGTGGAAGTGCAAATTTTCTTCCAAAACCCCTTTATGTGACAATATTCTTGTAGTACTGATGTTGGGGAAGTTACTTAAGGTCTGCCCATATTTTTAATTCAAAAAATAATAGAGCAGTTGCTTTTTCTTTAACTGTTGGGTGTGCAGGTTGCATCACAGTGAAATCCTAAAATCTTAAGCAGCTGATACTGTGTCCAAAAGCCAGACACTGAAAACTGGATTTGAATGATTCCTTTAATCTCCCGTCTGGTGGCTGGACCTGTGAGCTCTGAATGTCAGCAGACATTGTGTGCAGTCCTGGTGTGTGCACAGCAACTACTCCAAGTAAAACAGTATGTGAGAAGTTGCATCTACTTCTCTCAAACGTGGCAGCAACACTCCTCTTGTAACAGTGCAAGTAGGCATAGATTTTTCTAAGGAGCTCTATGATATTTGAAGTAGCACTTCTTTTTGGCTTTTTTTTTTAATTACAAAAGACTGATAAGGGATGGAAAAAGCAGTGCATAAATCTGGGCTTGGAAAGGGACAGGACAAGGATGACAGGGAAGCAATGCAGATGTAAGATGCCAGAGGCTAAGTTCTGTTTGGTCTCTGAGTGATCCAAGCCCCATGCTGTAGTTGCAGAAAGGAAATGAGTGTAAACCATAGGTAGCTTGTGCTTGGATTAGTTTGTTTGTTCCTTTTTCCCCCCTTTTTAAGGAAGTGCCATTCATTCAAGAGGTTTTTTTCAAGTAGTCTCTCAGCGTGCTGATGATTGTTCATCTCAGTATGTTGCCTCCCATGCCACAGTCAGTGCTTGAGAAATATGAAGATGTTAAACTTGTAGTAGGAACGCACCGTGCGTGTGTGTCTGTAAGTAACAGCCTGTTAATTACATTTACTGTAATTGTGGTATATTGGGAAAAATGCACAGTTCTAATGACTGTCCCACATCCTTACCTATATACCTATATATATCCTTACCTGTATATATATGTAGTATACACTACAGGAGGAGCTAGCAAACAGCTCTTAAAATCAGGAACCAAGAGCAGATCCAACCCATGGTCCCCCCAGACTCGGTGTTTCTTTGCATTGTCATGAATAATTTGAGTACTTAGGTAAACTCATAGAAGGTCATAATAAGTCTGAACTGAAGGAAACTTGAGTTAAAGAGGTTTTGTGGTGTCCTGTAGAGGAATGCTGTGGTTATTCGTAGGTAAAGTCCTGCTTTACGTATAGCTCCGAGTAGTAGTTTTTCAGTCACATGTTGTCTTGGTACTCATGCTTCTGAAGGTGTTTTTACAGGGCATTTAAAAGGATTATGGTATGTACTTACAAATAAATAATCTTAATTAGATGTTATAGTAAATGATTTCATGAAGACATAAGTTGAAACATAAGTAGTATTATGAAAACACTTAATTACCAATTAGCCTCCTAAAACTGTATCCCTGTACACTGTCTTTACTTAGCACGAGACTTGCAGCTCCTGAATATTTTACCATGGCTAGTAGTGAAGCTCACTAACAGTGCAACTTTACAAGCAGGATACCCTGCCCATCATTTCCCAATACTTCACACTGTGCCCTCCCTCTCTGCCCATAAGTAGATGCAGATAAACTCTCACTCAGGCTGGATTGTTCTGCTTGAAATGAAAATAAATTCAGTTAATGTTGGGAAAAGAACATCTGCCACTAATCTTTATTCTTAGAAATGATACAGGTTTCTCTCAAGGCCTGCCCCCCCCTCAAATTTTGAAATGAATACGTGCAAAAATCATAAATTGCCTTAAATTTTAAAAAAAACCCTAATTGTTTAAAAGTAACTGCTTCTTTTTAACCTATTAAAAGGCTGTATGGAAACTTTTCTATAGGTTTCTGGACAGCACTAGAAAATACACTGGAGAATGTCTTACTGAAAAGTGCCCCTACCCAGCCCAGCCTTGTCCTGTGTGCCTTTGCATGTTGCAAATCTCCTCAGGATTAAGGAGGCTGCATATCGAGTCTTCCTAGGACCAGCAGCAGCATGGTTGCATCTATTCCTCCAATCTGTGCTGGACCAATAAAATGGAAGAATTTCTGTCCCAGCAATTTTCATAGACAGAAAAGCCCAATGGCATCAGCGAAAACTTAAATGAAATTCAGGTTGTGTCTATTTTGGCTCACAGATATCTGAATCCGCACTAGTCACCAGACACCATCTGTGCTTCCTCAGTATGCTCAGCCACCTACCCAAGAAACACTCCGATAAGCTGCATGTTTGTAGGCTTTTTAGATGCAAAAAAAAAAACCCTTTTAACTTTTAACCCTCTGTAAGCTTCTTATTTTAAAAACTAAGAGGGGTAATTCAAGGCCGTTCTCCAGGCTGAAGTCTAAATCTGAACTTGTCCGAAGTTCTCTATGAAGTAGTGTGACATGTGACCTAACTATAAAAAACATCAATTTGTCAGTGCATCATCCTGCAGACATGGATTTTTAAATTAAAATAATAATGTCAGCATTGGAAATGATATTTACTACTGCAGAGAGTGTTGTATGTTTAAAGGTATGCCTGCTAGCATTTCTTACATGCCAGAGCTGCGTGCTGGCTGTGGTGGTTTGGGTGGGGAAGGCAGAGCACCCTGGATTCTACAGAAAAGCATCAATTTGCGAGCAAACATCGTCATAAGGCTTCAATCTGGCGTTGTCAAAGGGTCTGTCAATACAAATCTGTAAGTCTGTCTGCTGGCGTGTGCGTGGCAACTGCTGAAACAAAGATGCTGGTCAGATGGCATTGCATGGCACACGGCTTTGGAAAGCTATGGGTGAGATACAGGCAGTGCCAGCGTTCTGCATACATGTACACACGCTTTGCCAGCGGGAGGTTTGATGCTTTGAAGTGGATTTGGCTTTGGTGCGTTCTGTTTAAATGACAAATAAAAATATTGAGACATTATGTTAAAGAAGGTTCGTGTTTAAATTGCAGAGGGAAATCGTTCGGTTTGGGGGTTGCCTCATTAATTTCTTAGCAACATCTGGAGCAAAAAGGTTGATTATCTATATTTTATATAGATAGAATATAATATATTTCAATATATTAACTTTGTATACAATATATATCAATATATACAATATGTGCATTATATAAAATTGTATATTAATATAAACATATACTTAACATATACATTTATAATATAGAATATACAACTATATATTATATATTATTTATATTTTTTATTTATATATGTTTATATTTAAAAAGTTATTCAGTTGCTCAATAGAGTGAAACATTAAGTAAAAGTTACCCCTAAACTTCCTTTTGAGGCCATAGGTGTAACCAGACAGGTTTGGAAAAGAGATCTAGTGTCATTGGTGTTTGAAACTTTCCAGAGGTGGATCGGGTTTGAGGGTTTTGATCCTAACAAAGTCCTGCTTCTTTGGAAAATCAAATGACATTCATGCCTAAATGCTTTTCGTGTTGGAATGGTAGTTTGCACATGATGAATTGAAGACTTATTTCCTTTTAAGTGGATTTAAAGTGGACTTAAAATCCCGTATTTAAACAGCCATGGGAGGATAATAAAGCTGTATTTTTCACCCTTACGTGGTTATTTCTTTTTCTGCAGTTGCAGTCTGGCCATGAGAGCCATGAGGTGAACTCTGTGATATTTTTCATTGGTGTTGTGATGAAGTTCAGTGTGTTGTGAAGTGATTGATTTGCTGGGGAAAAACTATGCACCAGGGAAGGATGATCTCAGTGCTGGACAGACAGACAGACTGCCCTATCCAACAGGAAGGAATACGTATCTGAGAACACATGTTTTTAGTGAAGGATGATTAGAATTGCACAGAAGATTTGATTCTCTAAATCCTTCTGAAAGCATTTCAGAGCTGACCCTGCTGTCGTTTAATAGAGGGCTTAGACCCCTCCCCGCCCCAGTTATATATTGACCAATGTATCCTATATTTAAGGAGAAAATCGGAGGTGCAGGGACCAGTAACTTCAGCTGAACTTGCTTATTAAAGCACTGGAAGTATGGAGCTGCTTATGTGCCTGCGATAGGGTTGGTGTGTATCTGGGGTAGTCAGAAATGGAAGGAACTCTGAAAGATAAAACACCATCAGCTCTACCAGCCCTCCTTTTCTAGCAGACATTGGAAAAAGAGTTGTATAAACAGTATGCTGCAACTGAGGACACAACAGGAGATGGACTCATTAAAACAGAAGAGTTCTGAGTACACAAACTCCCCGGGAACACAAACCCTTCAGGCTGTGGAAGCCAAAATAAGTGTAAGGAGAATTAGGGAAGAGTCGAGGGACAGGGAGCCCCATATTCTTTTTGGCTGTTAAACAGAACTGGAGAGAATAGCTTTCTGTGTGTTCACCAAGTTCTGACAGGTCATTAATTCTGGAGAAATTGTTCCAGAGCTGCTGATGTGTGGATGCCACTGCCAGCTATCTCGTTAACTGCTGTCTAGGTTAAATGCCGCCGTTCACTAGTGTAAATCCAGCTATGCAGCTGATGAATGCAGTTGGTTTCTAACCTGCTCTAACTGGTATGTTAGTCTGGGGAAAAGGAAAAGGAGAAAAAAAAAAGGATTATTTTTCAGTGGGACAATAGTAATTTTGAGTATCCCATTCTGAAGTAGAAAATAAATAGCTCCTACTTGAAGAGGAGGACGATGAAGTATCCGCTGGTAGAGGCATACTGTTCACTAACCACTTCAGCAAAAGTCTCTGGGTTGTGTGTCATAGCACAGAAGTAGCTGTGAATTTCATGGATGGCTGTGTATAACTGAACACTAGTTAGGTTTGTAGTGTTGCTACCCATCTTCCATCACTTGAACGCAGCAAGATGTGGGGCGCCCTTTCCCCATGACAGAGAGTAGGTGGTAAATCCTGCAGTCCCAGAATTGAAGCAAGCAAGAAAGAAACAGTTCAATCATGCTGGTTACCAAAACAACCTTGCACAACTTCCATCTCCTTAACTAGGAACCAGCTTAATCCATGTCTTTTGCTAGTTGCAAGCAAGAGCTGAATATTGGAGCATGCTTGTTTCTGGGATAAGAACTACATCTCTCTTGGCAAGACCAGAAAAATACCCAAGAAAAGTATTGTGTTGATAGTGTGAAAAATAATAGAAAGTTTCCAAACTGTTGTTCAGTTCATTGTACACTACTTGGGCCCCGGAGAATATCCACTATCTTCTTCAGTTGATTATGCAAATAGGAATAAATATGTGAATACCTATTCCTACTTTTTATCCTCTGTAATCTAATGTCTCCCCTGACGCAGTGCTCTCAAATTATCTTCAGTGAGTAATGACTTGCATTTAGCATTTTATACCAAACTGTCATATAGATTATTTTCTGTGATACTTTACATAAATTAGGAATCCTTCCCCCATGGAATGTGTGTGGCTGCCAGAGAGTTTTTACAAGATTAAAAGTGCAAACAACACAATTTTGGTGTAATTTGGAAACACGCTAATGGTAAACTTAGAGGTTGCAGTAAATGACAGCATCATTAATCAAAACCATTTGGGGAGTTATTTTGGCTTTCCCAAAATATGGGGATTTTTTGGTTGGGGTTGGGGTTTTTTTGGAGGTGTAAACGGGTAGCGTACAGTCTGTATCCCAGTAGCCTTTATAGCTCTGTCCTATGCCATTGCTTCTAAACCAGATGGCAGGGGCATCAAACAGCCCGTGAAATCAAAGTAAGGTGTGTAGAAAATTATTTCCAACCGATACTGAGAAAAGGAATGTAATAAGGAAAAAATAATGTAATAAGGAAAAAAACCAAACAGGACAAATTTTTGTGTGCTGCCAGCAGAATAACTATTCTTGTCTTGGGAAGGAAACAAGTATAAAATGGTGAGAAATTCTCTTGATAGATAAGCAGCAGCCATCAGCAGCCACTGCAAAACCTCTAACAGTTTTAGGTGCAAAAGAAGAAAGGATAATTTCAGACTAGTTGTTTCCTTTTAAGGAACTCCTATTCAGGAGAGAGAATTTGGTTCTTCATCTAGTGTTTAATGTCAAGTTTCAAAATTTTAATCAAGCATGTGGACTCTAGGAATAATACTGCTCTAGGGGATGGATTCAGGTGTAGGTACGAAGGGCCGGCATCGTGTTAGCCATTTCTCCTAATCCTGGTATAATAAAGCTCTGACTCGTTGCACTCAGGGGCTCTTGATAGGGAGAAAAGTCAGAGTAGGAGATTTCTGATGGCTGGTTTGATACATCCTTAAAAAAGCAGCTTTGCACAGGGACTGGGTAGATCCTGTGGTACCTGTCACTCCAGAGAGGGGTGTGTGAGATGGGAGCTCTGGCAAGCCATCCTGCTGTCACTCCTCCTCTTCACTACACTGCATTTATTTTCCTGTCCAGTATTCCTGTTGCTCAGGCTCTGTGGCTGTTTCTGTCCATCCCAAAGCAGGCTCAGGGTTTGGGGTTCCACTACCCTGCGTGTTCAGTCTGCAGCTCGCTGCCCGAAGGGGCGAAGTTGCTACCACAGACCCTACCTGGCAGCAGCTTCACTGAACTGAGTATTTATTTCATTCCAGATGCATCAGAGGTTGTCAGAAGTATTTATGAAGTTTGAAAATGCCTTTGTGTGCCTCCATTTTGTACTAATGAATATTAAAAGGCAGCGATTCTTGCGTGCTTTTTCTCTCTTGTACTCCCATCTTTCCTCTGTCCCCTGTTCCTTAATAGCTCCCAACTGTTCTCCTGGCAGTAGGAGGGGGTTTTATTACCTGCTGTGTCATCACAGCCAGGTGATATTTCACAGCGTTAATGTGGCTCCCATAAAATGGGACTTTTAGGAAGCAAACTGGGCGAGGCCACCTGAATTCTCCTAAGAGCATCCATCTTTAGCTTTTCCTGTTTATATCACTGCAGAGGAATAGATAAAAATTTACATTGCTTTTAAAAAGAAATAAAAAGTACTGTGTGTCCAGAGGACAAGGAGGAGAAGGAATATCCAGAGTGTTAGGTGATGAAGAACAAACTGAAGGCAAAGGGGAAGGTTCGATGGAACAGCGGGAGAGGAGGGGATGGTTCAAGGGAGCATCAGGAGAGGAGGTGTGGAGGGAGGGGAAGAGCTTCTAGTGTGTATGGGGAGAGAATCTGTTACCCTGCTGCACGTGCAGATGCTGAGCCTGGATCGCTGAATCAAGTCTGTGTGTATTTGCCTTGTAGAATAGGAAGCAGCTGCTCCTGTTTTAAGCAGAAGAAATACTCAGTGACTGTCTGCTCTCGCTTGGCCTGAGCTGCCTGGTGTTGGACAGGATCACAGCCGTGTCTGGACACCTCTGTCTGTGGTTGTATTACAGACCAACAGCACAAAAAGCCACGAGGTCACCACAACACAGTGAGAAGTTCAGGGGTTGGGATATTGCCTTGTAGCCTGGAGAAGTTGAATTTCTCTTCTTTGCCTCACCTGAAATAGCCTCCTCTTCCTTTTCTTCAGTTCATATTTCATTAACCCTATCCTATGGAACAGGTTCAACAGGAACAGGTCCAACAGGCCAGGGGAAAGAAGAGCAAATTCCTGACCCAACAGTTGCAGCTTCAACAAATTAGCATTTGCAGACAGAAATTCCCCAGCAAACTAATGTGCACTTTATAGTCACTGACCCCAGCAACTCAAGAGGCCGTCATGCAGCTTACATTTTTTGACCTGATCTTCTACATCAGATTTCAGAGCCTCAGCCATTCTCTCAGCTTCTCCTCTGAAAAACAGGATATGTACCTGCTCAGTAGTTTTCTGGGCGAAGTTATCAAGATACAGAAGTTTACTCAGCCAGGATGCTGGGGTCCTATCCTCCTTTTTATTTTTTTGTCTTCAAAATACACCTTTCTCCACAGAAGATGCTGCTGCTAGTTAGGAAGTCGTACTCAGGTGACAATCTCTGTTCTTGAGACAGGACAAAAGAGCAAATGAGCCTGGCTGTCTCTATTCCAAACATAAGGCTAATTAAAAATTCAGAACTTCAAATTGAATTGTACTAAAAACGAGAAGGATGGTGTTTGTTGATTAGTTTGCTCTTTGACATCCAAATTGCTTTAGAAAGGAAACAAGGAATTGTTGTTGCCATGAAAAATTGAGGTTTGATCAAGTTTATATTTGAGGATTTTTGATTTTAAAATAAGAAATTATTTACAGTTTCCCTACCTTGCTGTTAGAAGCTTCAGCCAGAGACCAGAAGCACTCCTCATTAAAGACTGCTGAACATGTATTTTATTTTTTTTTTCATTTTGCTTCTTCCCTACTGATACTTTTATTACTTTTCCCTGTGGTGCTTGACAATGCCTGTGTTTTGTGTAGTGCGTTACTAAGCGTAATAGGAAAGCATGTGGGGAATAAACAGAATTTATTCTTGAAGCATCCATAACATCAACTAATTTATGTATGAAATCTGCCAGCAATATAAGAAACTGAGCAGTTGTGTGTTTTCAAAGACACTTCTGCATTTTGGTTCTACAATTCCAGAAAGAAATCTCTCCTCTCGTTGCTTGGCAGGGTCAGAAGCAGCTGCAGTGAGGTAGGATGGAGGATGGGAAGAACACTTAGACTATGGTGGGTGATGCTAATCAGCTGGAGAAGTCCCTTGATGGTGTTGCTGGAGAAGGCTGCCTTGATGGTGTTGCTGTTTCCTCCTTTGGCATTCTGGCTCTGGCTGTGCTGATTGCCCTTTGCTGATGTATAAAGCTTGTATGTTCTCCTAGATGTATAGTCCCTTTGGCTAATACTAAACCCCACAAGGAATCACCATCTCCACTCTGCGACAATTAGAATGCAATTTTACAAGTAAAATCATTTCTACCCTAGGAATGGGTTGTGGTTTAATTAATTAATGAATGCTCTTTTATACCATGAAAAAATCAGGGCCCTACCTACTCTTATGCCCAGGCTTTGGGTTACGAAGATGCTCAGAGGGCTGGAGCAGCTCCTCTATGGAGAGAGGCTGAGGGAGCTGGGCTGGGTCAGCCTGGAGAAGAGAAGGCTGCAGGGGGACCTCATTGCAGCCTTCCAGTGCCTTGAAGGGAGCAGAGGAACAGGAGGGGAATCAGCTTTTTGAAAGGGTAGATAATGGCAAGACAAGGGGGATGGATTAAAGCTGAAGGAAGGAAGGTTTAGATTGGATATTAGGGGGAAGTTTTTTACAGAGAGAGTGGTGAGGGGCTGGAAGGGGCTGCCCAGAGAGGGGGTGGATGCCCCATCCCTGGGGGTGTTCAAGGTCAGGTTGGCTGGGGCCCTGGGCAGCCTTGTGTAGCTCCAGGCCTGGAGGTTGGTGTCCCTGCCTGTGGCAGGGGGTTGGAGCTCTGTGATCCTCGGGGTCCCTTCCAACCCAGACCAGCCTGATTCTTTGCAACTAAATCCAAAAGTTACCCTTCATCTCTGTAAAACTCTTCACTGAAGAAATGGTACAGAAAATGGGCTTCCCTCATGGCCAGAGACCAGGGAAGAGGGTGTTCCATCTTCTGCAGTACCAACTGCTGTACTGTGCTTGCAGGAGTAGGACCTGTACTGGGGCCTTTGAGGGATCTAAACTCCTCTTGGCTTCCTCATGAGCACGTGTGGTGCATTCTGGCATTCAAACAGCCTTTGCACAGACTCCAGGCATTGTAATTAATAATTCAGTGTTGTGCCAGACATGGATGAGAGGCAAACATTAGTTAAAAAAATAGTAAAGGTCATTTAAACGGCAGGAAATGAGATTGTACAAATAGCATATGTCTGGCAGCTTTGCTAAGGCCCATCTCAGAATAAATTGGTGTTAAAAGCCCACCGGATGTCCATCAAAATCTGTGAATTCACTGTGAAAATCCCTTGTTGTCTAGGTATGTGTGGTCACTGTGTGATCACTTCTTTACATGATGGCCTGCATCTGTCACTTGTCAGCATCCCCCTTTCACTTATACTTACTGAATTTGGGGTTAAACAGAAAGAAATTCTTCCTTTACCAGCCTGTCTCCACCATCCTTTCTTTATTCAAAGAAATAATTTTGAGTTGCTGTTTTATTTTAGTAGATGGAGGTTAAAGTGAATTTTCTTTCTATCATTTTCCATTTAAATATCTGGGCTTCTCTGCTGCTTCTTCCTCCCTGCTCACTGGTGGCTTCTCAGGTGATCTAAAGGGAGCTTACCACTGCTGCTTGTGGCCTGGAGATGGAAGGAGCCAGGCCTGTTCTGGTGATGGCCACTCAGAGATGGCCAATAGTAGCAGTTCTTTATCTTGTAAAAATCCTGTATTTGCCTAACTGGAAAATACACTCTGTAAAAGCCCAGAAGAGCCACATGTGCAAGCGTTCTTCCAACTCAGCCAGCCAAAGCATTGACAGGTTTCATGATGACAGCAACTACTATTTCATTGTCTGGCCTAAATACTTAGAGTCTGGTTCACTACCAAGCCTTTGGTTGATTTCTTCCAAGTATTGGATGTACCTGACACAACAGATTGTTCCTTGATTGCTGTGGGGTTTTTTGTTTCTCCAAGTTGATATGGAGTTCTGAAACTAAGCTACATCCCTAAATGCTGAGGAGAACCAAGTCTTTGTGCATCCTTTTTCCTCTTTTTACTTAGTTTTCTGGACAGAGTACTAGATTTTTAGATCAACATAATGGAAACTTACTGAATATTCACCGTCCTGTATGCATTACTTGAAAACCAGATCAATAAAGAGATGACCAGAATGAGAAATCCTCACAGTCATGTATGAACTCTTGCAACAAAAAGCCCCTCTCTTGCCCATGCTGCTTAATTCATGCTTGGTGATTTCATGGTGATTTTTTTCCCCTTGATATTATTCTTAATTAAGCCTCAAAAAAAGAGACAGAATGTGCCTTTTGGGGCTAAACACAATTTAATTAACAATATATTCTACCAGATTTCTTGGATATTATCACACTTTTGCTTCTTGCCTGTAAGACAATGCATTTCTTGTTTGTGTAGTTACCAGATTAAATAAAACCATAAAAAGGGTTATATTTTTAACTCCAGAGTTTTCTTACCCCCACATGCACCTTTTAATGTTTGAAATTAAGCAGCAGGGAGATTTAGGCTGAACGTTTCAAGGCCATTATAGTTAGCTATACCTCGGAGATCCATTCGGCAATGCAATGCTAACAGAGCACTTAATCTACGTCACGGCAAAGACTCTAGGGTGTGTGCCCAACAGAAGGCATTTATTTACCAAATTAAAAGCACAGCAAGTAAAGGCCTGGGTGGTATTTAAGCATATTTTATTGACTCCTATTCTGCTTCTATTTACTAAAGTTCTCGCTGATGGAAGATGATGGATGAGCTGATTGCTTGGCTTTCGAAAAGGTGAAATACATCTTCTCTGATTTATTCTTCCTGCATTGACAAAACAGCTTTTGGTGTAATTGGAGAGTGTCCAAGTCCAGCTAGATACGTACAGTCCTGGCAGCTTCTCTCACTGCTGTGTTACTCACAAGCTTGTGAATGTCTCATAATGGAGATTCTGACAGATTTCAGATTTAATGTCGAGTCCAGTGTTAAAGCCAATTACAGACGTATGTAAATCTATGGGCCTGTCTGTGGAGAATAAAAAGATTTGGGTGTTCAGGTCTTGACTTAAACAAAGACATGGAGAGGGATCTGGCTCTTAATTTCTGTGCTTACGTGATATATAGTTACATATGGAAGTACATTGCCAAACCTCTAAATAATTCTTTGCTGAGAGTACATGGTATGTAACACTTCTTTGGATGTATGCATTGACTTTTGTGTGTTGTGAATCTTCTGAAGTTGTTTTATTTGCCTTTGACTGGAGCCTGGTTTAGTTAACCTTGGGCTTGGCTGTGCACATAGGTTACATTTCTCACAGTATAAAATAGAGGTTTCTGATGAAGAAAATTACTTAAAATATGTCATAATACAGCGCTGTGACAATGTGATAAGGTTAATCATGTCAAGGGCTTATTTTCCAAACTGTTTTATTTTAATTCAGCCTAAGGGGACACCACTAAATTAACTACACTGGCAGGAGCAGAGACTGTATCGTATCTTGTCCATCTATATCTCGTTTGTACCTGTTGATTTTTCAAGATCTAAAATGAAAGATGTCTAGATGGACTTTAGAGATGTATATCTTCTATAAAAATCTATAAAGTATGTGTTAAACACTTGTGAGAGCTGGCATTTCTGTGTTCCATAATGCTTTTATAGCTCTTCAGTGAGTTTTTTATGGAAATGCAGATTATATCCAGTTTGTCTCCTCCTCATTTCAAATATCGCACTTTGCCATGATTTTGGCTATTTCCTACAGCTCATGATTTTGTAAATTACTTTTCAGACACCGATATTCACTGCAAGGCTACATCAGAGCTGTCAGACTTGACAAATAAATCTTCGAGTCTTGGAACAAAAGGGTTTTCAATCACAGAGCTGGTGATAAACAAACCAGGTTAATAATACTGCTTCTTTTAGGGAGAGGATGACTCAAACAGCAATGAAGTAGCAAGTGATTTTTATCATCTGCCAGATATGAAAAGGATATTGTTCCTAGAGCATTTGAACAGACTTCTTGAATAATTCTGCATTCTTCCCAGTGCTTTTTGTGAAAGATAAGGAAGGACGTTCACATGAAGCTGATGGGGCTAGAGACAGTCTAAACCCACTTTGTGATCATTTGCTAGATAGAAGGGGTCAGGTCTGATGTGTGTGGAGGTGTGTCTGTCTGTACTTAAATATGTGCAGGTAATTGTAGGCTGGCAGATCATGCAGGATGCTATTTCCTTCCTCCTACTCTTGGAGTAGGCTAAAAATAATATTTTAGCTTGGAGCAGTACATGTTCCCATCCAGGTGGTCAAGCATAGCCGAAAGTGATGCTTTTTCTTTCTTTATTTTATTCATTTCTCTGCACAAATTCTCAGTTTTGTGACTTTTTGCAAAAGAAACTGTAGCACTGTGCTGGGGTTAGTGTGACATCCCCTCCCACCCACCTCCCTTCAGGTCCCCTCTCTGCTGGCGACTCCCATCGTGTGTACAGTGAAGTGCAACTCCGTGCTGCAGCCCCTGTGCTGGATGGGTGGTACCTTCAGGAGCTTCCATAGGAAATACCCTTCTGGAATTGTACTGTATGCGTGGGTTGTAGTTGTGTAGGAGAAGGGCTCAAGTCTCATTGAAATGCAAGTTCTTTTGGTTACTTAGTGACTTGGTGAAGGGAACCAAAATACTTGTGTGATGGAGTTCTCCTGATTTATGTCTGAGATGTTGGCTGCTTGTAGGAGCAGTTGGAGGAAGCAATAAGAGGATTTTAGCAGCGGTGTGATCTGACCGTTTTATCAACATTCATAGCTCACAAGCAGCTCCTGTGGAAGTGTTAATTACAAAGCTGGCTGCAGATTCACAACTTAAACCCACGAAACAACCCACAATAAAATTGCCCACTCAGTTCCTTATTTTTCAAAATAGGTGCTTTTTGTGCTTCTACCTATTCTTTGTTCTGTTCTGCCTTTCTTATTCCTATAATGGCTTTCTTATTCAGTGTGCTGCAGTTTCCAAACATAATTAAATTACAGAGAGCTGTGGTAAGCAATACCAGCCATTGTTCTGACTGGAGAGCTGTACTGTGAAGACAGTGCAACATCAAAAGCCCAGAGGATGAAGGAAGAGCCGTTTTACACCTCAGAAACACAGTACTTGCTCCAACCCCCATTCACTTTCTCTCTGCCAAGAGCCAGGAACTGAAACCCAATCTGTTCTTCTTCTGAAATAGTTAAAAAGGAGCCTGCAGATTTTAGGAAGTTAAACACCTTGTTTTCTTCACTGTCTTGGAAAACTTGGCCAAAAAATTATTTGATGAGGATGCCAGTGGGATTATTACTGTTGGTTGGTTGGGTTTTTGCTTGCTTTATGTATAGCATTCAGGTAATTTCCTTTTCCTGGAGTTGTGTGGCTGTGAGAACTTGCCACTAGCTGAGTAGGGGGATTTATGGTTCTTTTCTCTCCTTCTTAAATAAATAAACAAATAAATAAATAGATCAGGCTTGCCTCCTGCTGATGAAGGAGTAAGAGGGAAATTTCAGTGCACTCATTCTTCTGGAAGGTGGTCAGGTACCACGGTCTTGGAGACTGCATAAATGACTAGATGGATGTCAGTGTTGTTGGGTGTAAATGACTAGATGGATGTCAGCAGTTGTTGGGTGTTATCAGTGACGTCCCTTTAAGCCTTAGTTCAGTGACTCGTGTTTCTGTGGCAGTGTTTGTTTATCCAGCAGCCTTTGTGGATTAAGGTAAGGAAACCGTAGCATTTGCAAGGCTTCTTAGGGTCGGTTGGCGTTTAGAAGGGAAGATAAAAACCTCTACACTTTATTCTGCTTTAAAAAAGACTTTCCAGGACCTTTGACAAGCTAGCTAAGATTTTGAGGAAGGGCTTTGTACATTATTAATGAAAAGATTGTTATCAATATAATTTTTTTCTGTTTTCCATTCCCAAGGTGCAATATGGAAGTACTCATGGATTTAACAGAACTAATTTAATGTGTATGACAAACTTTCTGAGGTTTTTAAACATCCAAATAGAATTGGGGAGCTTTTCTAATAGGTATTTTTGAGTGTATTGTGTATTATTATATTTGTCTGTATATTATATTGTGTTTCCCTTTGGTTCCTGTGACATAACTCAATGGGATCAAGCTGAGCAGCAATTAGAACCTGGAGTGTTACAGCAGAGACAAGTTGCAGGGAGTGAGTCTGATCAGTGCTGTGGCTGGTCCTAAGTGCTTTAAGGGGAGGGATGATATTGGCTCCAACGCTCGTTCATGTATCTAAATAAAATCCTATTTAAGAGTTAAATATTCTGTTGTAAATAGATCCCAGCTTTGGGGAGGTCAGATGCATCAATCACTGATAGAATGCAATTCTTCAGATTAACTAGACTTGGCAAATGAGTTAAGCACAAGTTGTAAGTCAAGCATGTGCTCAAATCTCATTGACTTTTTAAAAGCAATATGAGTGCTGTTCTGTGCTAAATTGGAAACTTAATGCTGTTTCACTGTCATCAGTTGGGATTTATTTTTAGCTGTTCACACAGTATCAGGAAAAGAAGGTTCTAGATATTTAGTGTCTCATAATGATGAAAAAACTAACCCAGCCTCAGTTGGTGTGCTGATATTTCTCTTGGAAACATGGCATCTTTTCTCCTTTTGCAACTGATAATTAGAGGTCATCAGATAAATAGTACTTGAATGGAAATACAGTGTTTGCAGGGTATAAATATGTTACTGCTTTAAATGGTAAATTAAGGAATTAAGGGACTATTATTGGATCAACTTCCTGATTTTCATTGTGTCCCTCACCGGGATGTCACTTTACCTGTCAGTGAAAGGCTTGGCAGGGGGCATGACTAAACCCCAACGGCACCGGACTTCAGTAATTGGCATCTTAACCATCACATTGTGAGCTGAGAGCTGGCATTTATTCTAGCTAATAAAGCACCGTGTCTCTTAACATCGAGGAATTGAATTTAAATATCACATTTGTGGGAGGGGGAAGGAGATGGATTTTAATGTCGTACTCCATAATTTTGGGGATGCTGGTTATAAATGGAAGTGTGCTGAGATGTCACTGCTGCTTTTTTTGGTTTGAGAGCAGGTCTTGAGTTATGAGCACACAAAGGTGGCCATCTACCCTGCTTCAACTCCTGTTAGGAGAAAAAAGAAAACGGTTTTCTATCAGGTATGGTTTCTAAGCTACAGGCATTGTAAAAATATACAGCATTTGGTACCAGAGCCTGTATTTCTGACCTATTCTTGATTTAGTCTAGTATTTCAGGTTGCATTACATGGAACGACACTACCTGTCAAGCCATAAAGTCTCCTCCACTTGGAAATTGAAATAGTCCTGCTCATAATAGCATGAAAACCCCCTTCAATGCGTGCTTTGTTGATCTACTCATTTAGCTTGCTCAACATAAAAATTACCAGCAATTTTAGGATAAGTTATGAAGAAGAATATAATGTCTGGTATTGTTGGACAAGAAGTATAGTTTAGAAAAATTGAACTGTGAATTGGAATCTGAAGGGAATGCATTGTCCTCTGCAAGAAATACAGTCCTTAGCAAGACTTAAAGAAAAACACTGCTCTGTGGCTTTTTTTTTCCCTACAGCCTTTTTTATCTGTCAGAAAAACTGTTTGGGTCATGGTGTTTCTATTCCCATGCAGAAAAGAAACCTGGGTTGCTAATTGAGCAACAGCAGACAAAGTTCTAATTTCATGGAATACAAAAGAATAAAAAAAGCATAAATATTCCTTTAAAAATTGACCAAAAAAATCCTACACCAAAGTTTCTCCCAGTCTTGTTGAGGCATTCTGTCATGTTGCTGAAATGCTGAAACAAAGGGGGCTTGTGCCTCCTTACCCAGAACACAGGAGTTTTTAGCCTCAGTAAATGGTCCAGAGCTCGTATTAAAGAGCAGTCAGCTGTAGGCTCTGTCCTAAAGCATGGAGAAGTTGAGAAAGTATTTACTAAAATTGCTGGAAACCACGTGAGAAGTTTTGCAAGTGGAAGCTGTGATGCTGGTTAATGCTTTAAATAACTTGAAGGGAGGAAAGGGAGAAAGGGGGATGAGTTTGGGTGCTTTAGGGTGTATACACAGGCCTTGCCAGTGTCAGGATGTGAGTGCACGAGATTGGAGCTGAGCCACACAAGTGGATCCTCTTCAAATCTGGATTGCCAGGCTCACCCAAAAGTGCCTGTTTACACCGAACAACTTGCTGCAGAGCCAACAGCTGTAAATCTTTGCAGGTCTTTAACATGACAAAAGCAGGCAAAGCCTAAAATGCCCTTCTCTTTGCAAAGCAGCCTGGAGCAGGATATAGAAACGCTTTTTCCCCACAAAGTAGCATGCGATTCAGATGGAAAATGTCAGGTTTTGAAAATTATTAATCTTTGTGCTGCACAAAACTGTCAGCTGTATGGGCGTTTAGTGTGGGAGGTTCTTGAGAGAGAGGATTTTCAAATGGGGTTTTTTTGTTGTTTTGGTTTTGTTTTTCCCTTTTTTGCTTTGTTTTGGGGTTCTTTTGTTTCTTCCCCCACCTGTAGCTGAATAAACAGGCGGTAGAAGTTCATGATTAGGATGGTAGCTGCCAGGTAGCAAAAGTTACAGGAAACTGAGGTGTTACTTACAGCTCAGAATCACACTTCAATAATACCACCCCTGGATTCTGAGTCACCCCAAAGGGAAATATAACAGGGGGTGGGGAGGCTGGGGAGGAGGATTATTTAAGATATTGTGAAGCAGCTGAATGAGAAAATACTCTGTGCCAAGTTATTACAGACATTTGATTTGGGTAGGAGATGCTAAACTAGCTATCTGCCAAAGTTGTGATCTGGAATGTCTTCGCTTAGATGGTTCTTTCCTGCTGGTAGTGGATGGTTTATCATATTTTGATTTTTGCTTTGGCCAGTCGACAGAAACTGGGGCCGTGTTACTTTTTAAAGGCGCAGAGAGGAGGAAACGTTTGCTGTCCTGTTGGCTCTTTGCAGGGGAGTTTGCACCATCACAGCCAGGTCCATGGCTCAGTGATGGTGCCTTTGAGCCGAGCAGCCACCCAGCCCCTGGTGTGGTCTGTGTGAGTTGGAGGGAGGTGTTGGCATTGCCAGTCCTCCAGTTACTCAACTTCCTTGGGCTGGGGATCGCTCAGGTCCCTGTAGCCGCTGCTGCGTGGCCGTGATGGCTGTTGAGGAGTGACTTCCTAGGTTTAAAGAGTCTTTGAGACTGGCACACTCAAGAAAATGGAAAAGCTGTTACTCTGTTCCAGGTAGTATATCTTTGCTTAAATTCTTCCAGCGTCTAGGAGAAGCTATCTGATTGCAAGAAGAATAATGAAAGAAGAATTGCAAACTATTTATTTGTTCAAACAATTAACTGGAGGGCAACTACAGAAATCTTACCTTGTTCTAGTGCAGAAAACAGCTTAGGAGAACTGGAGTAACATAAATAAATCGAAATGCCTCACAGGTCTGTGTATATAACATTACAGTGTGCCAGCATATTTTACTATTTCAATTTCAGTTGCATGGAGGTTAGCATAGCAATTAATTTTGTAAGGGAGGGCAATGCTAATGCATTATAGTCTCATAAATGCATCTTTTTCATCTTTTTCTGTTTGTAATGTCCTTTTCTGTGTGTGGGTTGGGAGCTTTTGTTTAATGTCCTTGGTTGTTATATGTAAAACTTGCTGTTCTTGAGTCCTGTATGAACGTGAGGTTTCATAAGCTTTTCCTTATTTAATTATATGTGTGTAGACATAGTACACATTCCATGGAGATTAGATCTTTTACTAATATCTATTGCAAATTCTAAGCTGTACTGAGTAGGAAAATAGCCCCAGTCATGTCCTGAAAATCACTGAGGTATTGAAGTTGAAAATACTCTTTGCAGTGAGTATTTTTTTCAGATTTACTCATTTACTCTGATTCCTGAGTATATCATGACTCTGCAGAGCACATCTGCTTGCTGTGATGTGATGGCTTAATCAAACCAGCTACAGGATATTTTCAGCAGAGTAACAGGAAACCCCAGATTGATTTAAGATTATCCCTTGAAAATAGATGTATTTAGGTGAGTTTAACCGCAGCTATTCTCCTGGCATTTAATGCCTCTAGTTTTCAACCTCTTTACTGGTTATCCCTCGTTAGGAAACTTGAATTTAAAGGCAGTCTTTCTTGAGAGAAGAGGTTCCATGATGCTTAGCAAGAGGAAGGTGTGTAGTGGATCCAGGCTCTCACCTCCAGATTACGTTGGCATAGTCAGTAGGAAGGTATAAGAATAAAGACCAGGGGTTAATTGGGTTCCTTTTGCTTTGGGGCTTATGAAGAAACTGCCAGATGTTGTTGAAAATGTCTCACTTCAGCAGATGTGGGTACAGCAAGCCAATCTGGTTTTCAGGCTATATTGTGTGTTTTTCACTTGCAGTATGTGTCATGAGTACAACTGGATGTAGATTAGTTGTGCTAATTTGAGACATTACTGATAACTGTGTCCAATGTTCCTTCTAGAGCAATTTCCCTGTTACTTATTTTACCTGTTGCCTAATCTTCCCCTGCCTGTTACATTGGACTTGGTGAATTCCTGCCTTTAATTAGAGAGGGAGCGCAGCAGCTTGTGGGTGTGTGCTTGTTTTGGGGTTGTCCTTTGGGGTTTTTATCTCAACTCCTGTTTCAGGATTGGAATCACAGTAGTTATGCAGCTGGATGGGGTTGTGTGTGTGGCAGCCAAGGGCTACAGTGCTGTGGATGAGGAATGACTAGGACGTGGCCCGTGGGTTAATGATGAACTGACCACTCTGCAGTGCCAGTATACCAACCAGCTCTAAAAGATTTATATTTTAAAATAATTTTCAAGTATTTTAGTACGTCTCTTTGTGGCTGCTACATTTCCTGGTGCAGCTGGTCGTGTGGATATTTCATATAATATTTGAAGCAGGGGAATACCTTGAAAAAGTATAGAGATATAAAGTGAATACCCAGCTCAGACTTACCCTTTAACATGGAAGCACAAAGATCCCTATTGTGCCTGTCGTGCTGGCTGGGTGGTTTTCCCCTTTGTTATATTATGCTCAGTTGCTGCAAACACACATGTTAAAATATTTGAAAATGTAAATGTCACTTGTTACTGTGATTGGTATTTACAGAAAGATCTCAAAACCTCTGTGACTCACAGCTCTGCACATAAGCAGAATATATCAGCTAATTGGATCTTTCCCATTATGAGGGTCACTGAATGCTTCAGAAACTGGATAGTGTTGTATTTGAAATATTTTATATTTTTTTTGTAAGAAAAAGCATTTATTAATGTTTGCTTCCAAAACTGTATTATTTAGCTGCAGAGAAAGATGTGTTCCTCCTCCCTCAAAGCACAATAAAATAACATTTCAGGGTACCAAGAGCCATCATTAAGTTTAAGTTATCTAATTTGTGTAAATTTTAACAAGGAAATGGAAATGATTGCGAATGCACTTAATATATAATTTGCTATCCTGTAGTTCATAGGTATTTGGAACTTCAGTATTCTTCTCATCTAAACTCATACCTAAAGTGTGCACTGTGTATTTTAGTTGGAATGATGCATATTAATACCTAATGTTACCTATTTTCTTATAAAGTTTGACTTACCTGAAGAAGCAAAAATAGCTACAGCATTCTTTAGTCCAATTTTAATTAGATCATTAGGGATTTTAGACTCGGTTGATGAGAATTACGCTGTGATGTCTTACCCTTGGCTACTGAGCAGACCTAAATTGCCTTTCCATATATGCCTCATTGCAGCGGTCTCAAAACCTATCAGCATTAAAATAAAGGACATATCTTTATAGAGCTTGCTTTCTCAGTGGAGGATAGAAAAAACCCAAAACTGTATTTCTCTCCTAGCTGATGGTTTTCTCAAATGAGCATTTCCATATCAATGCCTCAGTAATTAAGATTAACTGAACCCTGATCTCATCACAGGCACAATACTGTCTTCTGTGAAGATAGCAGGGATGAGCGTTACTTTATGAGGTGAAACTTGAGATTTTTAGTGGCAGATGAGTTAATTTAGGGAGTCCTCCTCCTTCTCTTCTGAATCCATTTCTTCTGGAAGTTGTATTTGCCACTACTAGGAAGATACTTGGTATTTAATAGCAGTGTAACTAGAAAAATGAATTGTGAATGTTTGACGGTGAACTCTTATGCACTGAAGACTCCGTGTTTATTAGGGAACTCCATGTTTTAGGGAATTTTGTATGACTTCTGAAGAGAAATGCTCCTTTACTTTCTTGGGATGAATTATTAAGGGTAACAGGTTGGCTTGTGTAGTGAGTACCACAGGAATTTTAACAAAAGATGGAACAGCTGCATGTAAGTATAATTACAGCTTTGGACACAGTGGACTGTAAGAGGTTATGTTAGCTAAGGAGGAGCTGGAGAGAGCTGTTTCCACATGCTAGCAAAGAAATACGACCTCCGCTTATTTCTATTCCTCACTATATGTTTTACTTGGCAGAAAAGTCACCGTATCTGTTTCATCTCAGGTCAGGTCCTGGTTTCAATTTACTTTTATACCTTTGTAAAACAATGCCTTTAAATAACCCCACAGAACTCCTCTGATTCATGTGTTGTTCCACGTTACTCCTGTGTTTGGTAACTGTTTATGGCTAAAAAAGGGAACGTGTGGGTGGCGCAGTTCCTTTTGTATTTGGAATTGTGCTATTGTCTATTCAGATATTAATGATTTAAATACCATTCTCACTTTTTTCCTCATCCTTTAATTTCCTTATGATAGCGACTGATACTTGAGTTTGATTCACAGCAGGGTTACAGTACAAGGCAAAAGAAGAAAATAAATGAAAAATGCCAACTTTTCAAACAGGAACAATGTTTAAGCTGATGTTAGTGCTGCATGTAGGCATCAGAGGTATTTCTGCAGAGAATGAGGTTGCTGTGCTTACATCACACTCCAAGTACCACTCTGGATCTTTGGTGTCTTATCCCTAGTTACCACGACTCCTATATTTATATCAAGATCCACGTGAGGTTTGGATGGCTGCTTTGGGTTACTTGGGATCAAACCAAGATCTTGGGAGGTTTTAATGCCTCCACAGTGGTGCATCTTAACTAATCCCAAGGGAAACAAGTTCTAGAGTGAGCCTTTGGACTATGTAGGTTTGAGCTGGCTTCGTAACAACTTCCATTGAACCAATTCACCTTCTTTCAAGGCTTTTCTCCTTGTATTAGTAGGGGTGTTCTCTAAATGTTAAGCACAGGGGAAGAAACTGACTAAAAGTTTGTTTCAGCACAAATACTGGGGTTTCTATTCCCTTTGTTGAAGGAATAGGAGGTAAACAATAATATTTATTAATTTGAAACTTCTAATGTGAGAACATCCATTTCTGGAATACTTTGAAAATCCCAAGTAAGACTTCCATACATTTTTGTAAATAACATTCTTTTGGCCTGAACTTAGAAGTAAGGCAGCTTGCTGTTCGTGTTTGCATATTGTATCTGAAGACAAATCCTACTTTATTCATACAAATACCAATGTGGATGAGTGGGGGATTCCCTGACCTGTTTCAGAGGTGGTGTATTCTACTTTCCGTTGGTAGCTCTGATGTGATCATCCTGTCGTCAGTATTTGAGCACATCAGTTGGTTGACACCTCTCTTACTGGAACGCAGAGATTTGAGGAGTCTGAATGGACAGGCTGGGGAGAGCTTCTGCTGAGATGATACGCACAGCATTAAACCAGTACTGCCTGTCTTTCCTGTGCTAGAAGCCAAGAAAAACCTTGACGTGCTTTGTTATGCAACAGCTGTTGTCAAGAATTGTGTGCATCATCATGTGGTGGTGGAGGAAAAACGGTGTGGGGGGGGTTCCCCACCAACATTTACAATAGAAATTAAACTGACATTTAACTGCAGAACAGCTTTGATGCTGCAGTAGTTTTAAGAGAAGAGCAGTTTGGCAAATGTGTGGGTTATTTTTGCCCCCTCTTTTTTTTTTAATACATTATCAGCAGTTGTACAGCAGTCTTATTACTTGCTTGCAAACAAACCAGAAACTTGTCTGTAGTCCAGTTTGGAGCTGAATGTGAATAGCTCTGCAGTAAGCATCTCCTCCAGCAGTTGAATTGGTACTTCGGCACATCAAAGCTTTTAGCCTTAATAATGACAATTGATTTGTGAATTAAGTTGGAGGAAAGAGCTCATTCAGTAAATAAAATGCTGCTGTAGCTAAGAATAAGCATTGTACCACAGGTGCAACTATGAACTGGGTCTGAATTCATTATATTTATTATTGCTTTGTTGCTGAGCTAGAAGTACTTGCATCAGCAGGTACTGTATTTTGGCCTGGGGTTTGACAAGCAGATCTGTTAAGCTGGCAGTTGTACTTGGGAGACATGCTAGTTTGTGCTCATCATTTGTGGACAAATTGGAGTTTTTAGTTTACTTCAGGTTAGTTTTTCCTGGGGAAGTTACTCTGTGGTGTATCACAGTGCAGCTGATGCAAATAATAATTGCAGTCTTGCCAATCAAGGGAGAGCAATCAAGGTGGAGTATCTTTGGAGGACCACTAGCAGCTGAAGAGCCCCATCCTCATCATTTCAAAGCTGATTTCAGTCTTTTGGGGGGGTGGGAATGTGGAAGGAAGGCAACAGTTTAAAGCTGTTGGTGTATATCAGAATATATTCAGCAAATTGCTGGGTCCTAATACAAATCATAGAATGTGGTTTGGGGTGGAAAGGACCTCAAAGCCCCACCAGTCCCCCTCTGCCATGGGCAGGGACACCTCCCCCCAGCCCAAGGTGCCCAAAGCCCCATCCAACCTGGCCTTGAACCCTGTCAGGGATCCAGGGGCAACCCCAACTTCTCTGGGCACCCTGTGCCAGGGCCTCCCCCCCCTCCAGAAAGATTTCCCCCCCTCAACCTGCTGGTCTTGCTCCTGGTGATGCAGCCCAGCACACGGTGGCTTTCTGGGCTGCGAGCACACGTTGCCTGATCATGTTGAGCTGGTGATATTTATATGATCAATGAGTTGGTGATATTTAAAAACAAGTTACATTATGATCATTTCCCCTTGACTTTTACATTAATAAGCACATTAACTTTACCCTACCATAATTCACTTCCTGTTGGTGAGTGAGTTGTTACCCTTGAAAAGAATCCAAGCAGTTACAGATTTTATTTGCAGCACTCCTAGGATCATTAGTTGAGATAATAATTGGGGTTTTTTTCCTAATATTCTCACAGATGGAAAAAATTCAACTATTTTTCTTTCATTCTTGAGGATCAAAATGAATGGTTTAGCCTTGTTCTAGTTTTGGTCTAATTCATTCCCTTTCTGGGTCATAGGCACTTGAAGTTCAAAGTTACTTTTTATATGCAAACTTAAAATTTAATTTAAAAGTCCTGAAGTTTTGGGGTTTTTTGCTTTAAAAAAATCAGTTTATTTGCCTTTGTATGCCAAAGACTGGTCTTCTGAAGAATTATGTGTAAAACTTTCCATGTGAATGCGAGATACCATCTAAAAATATAGACAATCCAAGTAGAGCACTCCTGGGAAGCTTCCCGTCTCCTATCCTGCTTTATCTTGTGCTTCCGTTCTAAACTGTAGTAGTGACTTTCTCCAGCTGCCTGCAAGACCTGTTCCATAGTGTAGAAACTGTAAGTAAATATTTGACTTTTTAATGGCAACCATTCTAGCTGGCAGCCCTTCGAGGCACGTGGAGCCTCAGTTGGCAAAGTGATGCTTGGAAATTTATTCAGAGTTCATTTCCTGTCACCTGAAACAGGCCAAGTATCCCAGGCAACAACAAGGCTCCAATCTTCAAGGCAATTTGTTGATTCTAAAGGTGGTCAGCCCCAGAGGTGACACATCCTTTGGTCTTGCTGCACAGCGAGGTGGTAAAACTTCCCCTCGCCCCACAACTACCTAGTACATAGGACATATTTCCAGGTACATTGGCATGCCTGGTGCTAGTGCCATTTAAGACCAAGTAGTGGGCATGTGGTTTAGGTATTTGATCTGTACTGTGAATTTTAGGGTTGTTGGGGCAGCACTCAAGAATCTGTTGAGGCTTTTGGTCTTTCCAGACTGGTTTGTTGGCTAACTATGTGATCATTGTCCTCACCCATTTGATTCTCTTTACATGTACATGTCTGGTTTTGCCATGTATCTTCTCACAGCATTTTAAAGTCTTTTTTTTCTTGGTTTGGGGCTTGTTCTTTTTTTTTTACTCTCAGCATATTGTGTGCTGGAAGTCTTTTTGTTACAGATTCATCTATTTAGAATGCTGGAGAATCTTTTGGCCTTTGAAGATTTATATTCCTTGCATACTGCTTAAAAAGATCTAGATGTTAAATAAATGTATGAATGTATGAACAATTCTTCAAGTTTGTAATCCACTTAATATTTAATAAATGCAATATATCACTTTTATAAATATGTATAACTCAGATATAGATAGATTTAGAATACATAAGGGATTACAATAGGATGACACATTCATCTCTGTTGGCATAGAAAAGACCACTAATGTTTTATGAACATATTAATCCTCATTGGTGAAAATGAATGCCCTACCCTCCTGCAAGCCATTACCAGTGTGGTTTATGGAAAGTTGCTTTTGTGAATTGCACTGAACCCCCAAGTTTCTCATGAAATGGCTGGAGAGAAGGCACAACAATGTCAGCCAAATATTAGAGTCTAGAGGGAAAGTTGTGCTACTGAAAAGGGCTTCTTTTCTTTCCTGGTTTGTCCAGATGCCATTTGAGCTGTATGAACAGGAGCTGGTCTCCACGTACCATCCATCCCTTGGTTGCTCTGCTGAGACTGCTCACTGTCCCGCTGGGGTCATGGTTAAGAATAGATGAAGATGGTGAAAGGTGACCACTTAGATTCTTCATCAGTGTAGGAGATGTGCTCTGTTGTAAAACTGGTATCAGTTCTACAGTCACCTAAACCCCTGAAGGAGTAATCCTGTGTAGAGCTGCAGCAGTACTTCTGCTTGGGTTGTTTGATAAAGAGCCAGAGACGAATGAAGGCTAGATTTTGTGGATAAAGGTGTGACGCTTTTAAACTTCATTTCATTTTACAGGACTAAATATATGCTTTCTGCTGTGTGTGCAGAGATTAAATGAGGCCTATGAGTTTTAAGGAAAGTATACAGCCCTTAGCTAAAGCTCATAAGATATTAAAAGGGAAGGAAGGTGGAATAAATGAGGATTGAGAAAATGGCCTCGCTCATATTGGCATAAAACTCCTTTCCATGGAAGAAGTCCTGCTTGCTAAGTGAGTAGTACTTGGTAGTCTTAAAGAATGCTGTCACAGCCAAATTCTGCTGCCGTTGTAGGATGTTTCTCAAACAGGTTCTGTGTGAGAAGACACTTTAATGATAAGGTTTTTGCTGCTGTTTGGTGTAAAGTGTGTGTTTGGGGGAAGAGTTTGTTTGGAGTGGTACAATGGAAATCAGAATGTTTTTGGGAGCTTTTCAGTTAAGGGACCCTGTGTGTGCTCCTGGTCAGTGAGAGGGACAGCTGGCTCAGACTAACACCTTGACTTAGCTTTTAGTGGACACAGTGTGTGCCTGTGGTTACCTATCATGGGGTTTGGCCGAGGAGCAGTGAATTAAAGCAGGCTCACTCGGTTGCTTACGAATGTGGCAGGTCATTCTGTCATACTGCAGACAGTCCCCCTCCCCACCTGTGAGTCTGTGGGTAGTGTTCTGTACGCTGTGCCTTCCTCTTGCACATCTGATTGCTGTTGAAAAAGGATTTGATATTTCACAGCTTTGTAGACATAAAGTCAGTCAGGTAGGAAAAGGCTGCTAAAGCAAATAGCTGAACTTAGAAGTATGTGTATTATACTTCACAGTTGTCTTGATTTGTAATCCTATTAAGACAACTTATTTCCATGATTATATATAGACTTTCCCTCTCCTTTCCTGCTAACAAGCCGGAGACAACATCATCCATAAGGTATGCAGCTTAGTGTGGCTTTACTAAGGATGGGAACTGGGCTCTTGTGGCACTTGATGCCTGGTTTCATGGCTTGCTCTCACTCACATAGTCCATTTTCAGACTGCTTGCCCTTCTGTAGAATGAAACTGGTAACACGTGCTTCCCAGAATTCTTGATGCATGGGGAAAGGGAAAGGAGAGGAAAAGGAAAGGGAAAGGAGAGGAAAAACAACTCCACACAATGATCAAAGAAGCCACAGTGCATTTCAAAGCGAAGCAAAATGGAAAAACCAGGTGTGTAACTAAGAGCTTCAAGTAGAAGTATCCAGCTTAATATCTAGTTCTACACACACAGAAGAAATGGGATTCTTTAAAATTCAGATAAGCGGGGTTAGTTTGCAGCTAAAGATTCTGAGCACACTGCTTTTGTGTGATAATATTTCAGATTTATTCCCACAACTTATTGCACATTCATTTTTTGGAGTTTTCATTGCAGAAAATTGCCAGGAGGAATGGATTTTGTCTTCCTCAGCTGGCAGAACAATTTTCCACCTGTCGCCCAAATATTTGATGAGAAGGATTATGGTACAGCTGCTGGAAGTTTATACTTTATATCCATAGGAAGCAAGAGGGTCTGATGAAGCTAATACACTGATACCCAGAGTTGGCTTGCTGAGGTGTATATACAGCACTTGTGACTTTCAATGTGTGCTCAGAACATAGGAGACCTTGTCTGCCAAGATGTGAAGTAAGAAATGATCGTGGCTGTTTGGGAGGTTTTTAAGCAACTCTTGATTGATCCACACATCCCTTTAAGTGCCTGACTTGGTTATTGAGATGTGTGGGTTTCCGTGGTCTCATCTGAGTTTATCAAGTCCCGACCCAGACCCTGAGAGTGCAGCAGGAGTAAGGAGGGTTCTGTTCATTGCAGCTTTTGCCTCAACCTCCACTTGCCACAAGATGGCATGCGGTGAGATGTCAGCCCTTAAGAGAGGATCTAGAAATCTAAGTGGAAACTACATCAGACGTGTAACTTAAAAGCCGATGCCTTAAATGTTTTTTCCTTGCAGGGTAGATGAATATCCTGGGGGTGGGGAAAAAAAGCAAGCAGCTGTATTATTGGGTTGCAAAGGCATCTCAGATTCTCTCTGCTTTGCAGGATGCTGTGAAAGTGAGAACTTTAGTGTTACTAGACTTATAAAATCGTCACCAAAAAGAGACTTTTTCCTCACAAGCCTTTTTGGTGTAGGTACTTAACACTGCAGTCATGAGCTTTGCTATGAGGTTCAGTCCATTTTGGAAATTGAGTAGAAATAATTTCGTTGAAATGTGATTTTACCAGCTTGGAATCTTCACTGTGACAGTTGTTTGCTTTTGGGTTGTTTTGGGGTTTTTTTGATAAAGCAGTGTTGATTGTAGAAGATGATCCCAGGTTTGAACTTCTTAGATTTTTAGGTTATCTTATTTCTGTTTCCCAATCCTAAAAACTACAGTTAGAATACACAAAACCAGCGAGAATAAGTGCAAATATACATTATTTTGATGTCTGCTACTTTGAAAGGTATTTTTTATTCAACAGCAAGTTCATGTGCTTGACAATTCTCTGTTTATCTCTGTGAGACCCAAATACTCTTCGTTCCTGTGTATCTCAGGTATAACTGGGGAGCAGCTGGGTGACAGGTGCTTTTACAGGAATCATATTGATTTCCACTGGTATTGTGCTGTTTTCTATGGAGGAAATTGCAAATGTAGACTTGTATTGGCACTGACATTTTTGCATTACTGCTGTAGCATTGTCTCTACAGACACTGTTTTGTTTTTGTATCAGAAAGTCATTTCGGTTCAACCATCAGTGACATCTTTATGTCTTTCCACTTTGATGTTTTATTATTATCTTATACTCATGGGATATTGTCTTGGCAACCTAATTACGATTTCAGGCCCTACTGAAATGAGAAGTGAACAAATATCTCAGGGGAGGAAGAAAAATGACCCTAAATATTTACGATATGTGTATGTGCTTCAGTTCCAATTACCTGTCCTATGTGCTGGAAGGTGTTTCAACTGGCTCATAACCTTTGGTTAGGCACCTAAATACATTCCTTAGGGAATATACCTGAGTAGGAAAAGCAGGAAACACCAACTCCAAGTTTGTGGAGCCTGAAATGGAAGATCAGTTAGTGCCACTTTGCTGGTCCACAACTCTGTGTCCTCTATTGATGTGGATTTGGTGAGCAAATGGAAAGGGCTGCCCAGGAGATGCTGGATGGCAGGCTTAGCCATGAAGCAGTTCTGTGTCTTTTACCAGAAGTGCTGAATAGGTAATGACTGGATTTCCCTTCAATGTATAGGAGTCTAAAGAAAAAATTATGCAGTGAAGCTCATCAGCATGCATGTTTTATTATTGACCATCCTCACTGCTCCTGTATTGTCAATCTGTGCTAAATACCATGTCCCTGTAGGCTTCAGTAAATCCGTGTACTAGAGGAAATAACAAAGGCATTAAAGGATTTCATGTAGACAACAAAATCTCCTATTTCCATCAATATCTGAGTAACTTCCAAAAACTTCACATTGCTCTGTATGGGACAGGGTCATCTGATGAGAAGAATGCAGGCAAGTCTCATTAAATTCCCTTTCTGATAGAATAATGACTCAAATTTCATGATGAAAACCACTCCAGGTATGAGGAAGTTCTGTATTCTGTCATATTTTTTTTTCAACTTATTTTTTTTTTAAACATGGAAAGTAATGCAAATCGCTTGTTTTAAAAAATTCATAATTTAAAAATAAAAAAAAGCTTAGAACAGATGATTCTTCATTGTTTTAAAATCTCACTTTAACATCTAATTTATATCCTAACCAGTTTTGGAATACAGATTCGTGTCTGCTGCAAGATTTTCTCATCTGATCTGACAACTAACAGCAGTATATTTATTTCTTAGAAGAATTTAGTGTTTGTTCCTAACTTCTCCCTCCCCCCTTCCTTTTTTGTTTCTATTATTGTCATAAAAAGATTTAAAGTCCCCATTGGACTAGTGTACAGAACATAAACCACAAAGCATTTCCTGAAAGGTAATTTTCCAGGAATGAAAAATACAAGAATTGTGTTTGATAGTCTGGTCTTCTGTCATTCACTGTTGCATTAAACCAGCCATTTTTCTATAGCTATGAATGGCCTGAGTCTTGAAAACCGACAGTTATAAATGAAAAACCTTAATAATTTGAAATCAAAACCCTTACAGAGTTCCAGTAGGCTTTCAGATGAATTTGAATACAGGCTAGGGTACAAAAAAGATGATGCACAACAGGAAGATGTGTTAAATTAAAAAAAATCCTGAGTATTAAGTGCTCTTTAGGAGAGGTTTTGCTTTGGCCAGCAGCTGCTGTAGTTCTCTGAGCTGAAATATTTATCCTGAAATGCATGTGTATTTATCCAACATCCATAATAACCTTCTAAATACTAGTTTTCAGGACTTGACCCTGGGATTTGTTCTACCTGGTTAAGTATGAGCAGTGTCTCAGTGTCTGGTTCTTAGAATGTCAGAACATCAGTCTAGGCATTATCTTCCTATAGTTTATCTAATTAGCACTGATGCGATTAAGGTCTGTGACAGCTCCTGTCATTTACATATTTAATCATGTCTCTGTGTGTGTGTGCATACACTCAGAGAGACATAAACACAGTGTCTTTATTTTATATTCTGTGGTGTTCCTCCCAGAAGCTCACTTCTGAAGCAGGGAATTGCCTTCAGCTCAAGTGATGAGTGAGGGAGCTGAGCTGTGTGATGCAGGTTTGGCTGGCTCAATACATCTTCCTGGTTCAGCTAAGCACTTCTAGATTGCTTTTAGAGAGACTCGAAATGCCTCATAACATTTTGGTCTAATCTTGCTTTGCTCTTGACTGCAGTAGCCAAATTGCTTAGGTCTTGAACATGAAATAATATTTTGGATCAAATACTTCTTTCTTTAGTCTCTTTGATCACATAACACCTGCACAAGTCTGTTGTGTGACCTCTGATTCATACAGCATCAAGACTAGCGGTGAGCTAGACACTGCAGCTTGAAATCAAGAGAGCAGTTCCTGCGGTGGTCTTGGGGAAATGACCCATCAACTGGAAAAAATGACAGTCAGCACAGAGCAAAACCTGTGTGTTAGAAATCACCATCTAACAGTTACAAAAACACAGGGAGGAGATAGGGAATGGAAATTTTATTGATCCTACAGTATGGCTGGAAGAACTTTGGTGTGCTGGGAGGAGATCTTTCAGGTTTGCTGGAACATGCCAACTACTAGGGTCAGGGTAGTGTCTCCTAGAACAGGGAAATGGAGGTTTTTCTGCTTTGTCACACCTGCAGGCACATACTGAGTGAGTTGATCTGGTAGGTAGTACCAGAAGAGAGAGGACATCTCAGGACTTGTTACTGAAGACCTTCAAGGTGCTGAACAGCACTGATTGAAGTGACTGTCAAAGAACATGTGAGGGTCTTGTGGTGGTCAGCTTGTACAGGTGCAAAGGTTGTGTCTGATTGTTGTACTACAGTCTTTAAACAGGAAAGCTTCAGAGATCAGCCTTAACATTGGGTGTGAAACACGCTTGTCCTCTGCATCGATGTTTGAGAAGGTGGTGTGGGGAATCTATTTTTGCTAGAGCAAAGTCTTTTAGTTTATTCAGCAGTTTTCAGACTTGTAAAGCTTTCACTGAGAGCTCTGTGTGTCTGTCCTTTCTTTAGCATGACAGACAACTTGTGTGGATTGGTAAGGGCATAGAGCTTTGACATAAAAGCTGGAAAGGCTCCAAGGCTGGAAAGGAGCCCTTGCTGGTAGAAGATGCAGGATGTATTAAAAAAAAAAATAAAAGGATGGGGTTTTTTTAAATGAAGTTAAAAACATACCTCATTTGTTAATCAGACCTCACTGTTGGCATCAGTGGGCTGTCACCAGCAGACACGAGTGTGTGCTCGCCATGCACCGATACCTTTCCTGTTGTAGCTGTGGGTAAGGGAACAGTAGCACTTGCTCACAGTGGATCCATCATACCTGTTCCAGACCCCAGGAGCTGTGCACCCTGCAACCTGTGTAATCATCAAACAGTGTTTTAGTGTGTGTGGCAGGAAATTAAGGGGAAAACCCTTTCAGTGTGCCATTTCAGTGTGGAAGAGCATTTAATTCAGTGTATCTGAAATACTGCTGTGCGACTCTACTGGTAAAGTAAGTCCTCTGTATCATAAATCACTCTAAATATTGATGATGCAAAACTTGCAGAGATCACAACACATTAAATGGTGCCCTTGTGGTCCCTGTCTGATTAGGTAGCCCTGTGGAGAAAAGCAATACCTCCATAAGGAGAAAGCAAGGAATGCCAATCCTTTGTGAGTTTTCTGGGCAGCACAGAGTTGCCTTCCAGCCTAACCTCACACAGGATGGGGACTGAGTTGCTCTCCTTACCTCTGCTAGCAGTTGTCTGAAGTAAATTCTTGCCAGATGCTGATTTCATCTGGATTATAAAGTGTCAGCAGCGAATCCAAGCAATTACATCTGTACAGCATGCAAAAATATTGTAATACCTCCCTGTGAGTCTGTTGGGGATAGGATATAGAAAGTCATTCCTCCTTTTATGTACTGTGGTCTCTGGTAGTTTGATTCTCAGGGGCACATAGTGTAGTGCCAGTTATGTGTAAGTGAAAAGCTGTACCCTGATGTACATCCTTATGTTCAGAGTTTTCTTCAGGAGCAAGCTGCTTCCACAGCCCCAAACCACTCTGCTGCTGGCAGCATAAAATGGTTTGTGCTTCATTCAATTTCTCTATTGGTGAGGTGAGCTGGACAAAAGCACAGCAATCCCACGAGAGGTGTAGAACCAGTTTGTTTTCAGGTGCTCATCAGTTACCCTTAACAAGAACCTAAAGCCACATCATTAAATCTGGATGCCACTTGTGAGGAGAATTGTGCCCTTCATTCCGGTGGGGATGGGATTTCATCCTTTGTGTCTTGCCCTCAATAGCAGCAATGGGTCATTCCAGATTCTCTGGCTGAATGATCCTTATAAAAATTGTCTGCTGGTCTTCAGCACAAGCATGTTTGCTGCCTTCTGAAGCACTCAGAGCATTGATGGAAGCATGGGATTTCCAAGCCTCTCCAGAATCTGATAATGACTTTTTGTTATTTCCTATAAGGCATGGGTTTAATAAAGCCTGCAGGGACGCTGTATTACTGAAGATTGACAAGATGGAAATTGGCATAAATGTTGGGTAGTAAAACGCTAAAAATTATGATAATGTTTTATAAAGTACACTGTGAATGTAGTTTAAAGCATGGAGCTCATTTGAAAACCCTGATGATCTCCCTGCACAGACAGTGTGTACTTGCACACACAGATTTACTGAGTGCTAAGTGAGAGATACCTATTTTTAATAGAAAGGAAGACAAAGCATATTCTCATTATTCCATAATCTAGACCTGTGAAGGTTTTTAGACTTACTTTATATCATCATAACTTACCTTTTCTCTCACTTATCTTCACTGGTTTGGGTTAAATCACATCCTAACCCTAACTATACTTGGGTTAAATCACATCCTAACCCTAACTATACTTGGGTTAAATCACATCCTAACCCTAACCCACAGCTATTTCTCTGATACTGCCTCCCCTTCCTCTGCATATACAGACCATGTCCTCCTCCTTTGTTATCATTTGGCTACGCTGTACATATTCAGTACTTTCTAATCTTCCTCCATAAATTGATCCCTTCTGTCTTATATTTGTTGCCTTGCTCTGAATTTTCTTACAAAACCTGACAAACTAGTGAAATAAGCCCTGGTATTGCTTAAAATCAATGGGAATTTCCCAGTTTTGACAGCAGCGACTGGGATTTGACTCAATGAGGAGAGTTGTGCTAAAGGAAAAGCTTCTATTCCAGCACTTCTGTGTCCATATCCAAGCACAGGAATTCAGAAAATCACACAGCGAGGCTTATACGCTGCTGAACAGATGCCCTTGGATCTTACTGCCTGTGCTATAAGCTGAGAAAGCTCACTGTCTTGCAGTTTCTGGCCCTACAGAAGCCACTTTTCCACTCTGATGTTGCCTTAAAGGGGCTGTAGTAAATGGGAACAGTGTAAAAGCATATCGAAAATGTCCTCTAAGTGGGGATGAAATCACAGTTTGCTTATTCCACTGTTGGAGTGCTACAGTAATGCTGTTCATATCAATATATTTCTCTGTGGTTAACACTCTGATCCCTGTTAAATCTGCAGCAACTGTCTAAAGGAAATTAAATTCAGTGAGAGAAAGGAAGATTTGGTAGTTAAGGCACTGGGCTGTCACTCAAGAGAATAAGGTTTAGTTTCTACTTCTTCCACGGACTTTCTGTGTGACCTAAGGTGGCTCATTTAATCTTTGTGTGCCTCAGTTCCCCATCTATAAAATTGGCAACAGAGATGATGTAGTTTTCTGCTGAGTTTGATGCTTCTTTTCCATCAATTTTCATGACAGTTCTTACACTTAAATTATTTGCCTCTGTGTGTGTGTGTGTGAAATTCCTTGCAAAGCACAATCCTGACAGCTATCGAGTTCTACTGGTGTTCCTCTAATGAAATTAGCTTTTAATAAAATCCAAAATGGTATTTAATCAATTAAATGAAATGATTCAACGGGTGCACCAACATGAAAAAATGTGTATTTTCCTTCCTTTCCCTTTCAGGAAATGATAACAGTGAAGCCCTTCCAGAGTCTATCCCATCTGCTCCTGGAACGCTGCCTCATTTTATGGAGGAACCAGATGACGCCTACATTATAAAAAGCAACCCCATTGTCTTACGCTGTAAAGCCATGCCAGCTATGCAGATTTTCTTCAAGTGCAACGGTGAATGGGTTCATCAAAATGAGCACGTGTCTGAGGAAAGCATGGATGAGGCTACAGGTAAGGATTAATGTGTCCTTTGTGTAGAAGTGTGTATCCAAGAGAAGAGAAGGAGAAAGTTGAAAATGATCAACAGATTTTATCGTGCTCCCAGCACAGCCTATATCTTTTTTCATTTAGAAGCATCTTGATAAGTATTGCAAACCAATTTAGTGCTGCATCGTCTTGTAATTTCACAATTCTGTTTTGTTATTGCTTTTCTCTTCTTTTTAAATTCCAGGATTGCTAGGCAACTCCATGTCTTGGAAATAGCAGTGTATTTGTAGCATCCTCTCTATCAATACCAGAAATTCCTTTTTACAGGAAAAAAAAAGCCGTTTAAAAAGTTCCATCTCCTAAAGTGGTGTTTGGCATTCATTTTAAGTGATGCATTCTGAAGAAATCTCGTACTGAAGGCTTTTTGTAAATGCTAATCTGGCTGAATTTTAATTTTTACAGTTACCTTTTCAAAAATAATTTAATAGGCGTAACCTTTACTTCTGAAGGCATTGCTGAATCAATAGAGAAGAAATGTCGTCCCTAAATGTTTTTCTTCCATATGGTTAATGAAAATCTGTCTTGTGAGTACTGCAATTGTGTTTTCTCAGCCTTGGATTAATAACAGAATAAAAAAAAGATGAAGTAACATTAGGTGGTTTTTAAAATAACAGCTGTAACACTGAGGTTTGGGACATTGAGGGCACAGGGTCAGCAAATGGGCTCAAGTATAGAAATGTTGCAGGGATGGAGCTAACCAAGAGTACTCTTCCCTAGACAGAGGTACAGTGAGTTTTGGTATAAAAAGGACAGGGATCTCCTTGAGAGAGTCCAGAGAAGGGCTATGAAGATGATTAAGGGCCTGGAACATCTCCCGTATGAGGAAAGGCTGAGTGAGCTGGGGCTGTTCAGCCTGGAGAAAAGAAGACTAAGGGGAGACCTAATTAATGTTTATAAATATCTTAAGTATGGGATGCAGGGGGAATTGGCCAACCCCTTTTCAGTGTCTGTGGGGACAGGACAAGGGGCAATGGCTGTAAACTGGAGCACAGGAAGTTCCGCACAAACATGTGGAAGAACTTTTCCCCAGTGAGGGTGAGGGAGCCCTGGGACAGGCTGCCCAGGGGGGTGTGCAGTCTCCTTCTCTGGAGAGAGTCTGGACACCTATCTGTGCAATATGTGCTAGGGAGCCTGCTTTGGCAGGGGGGTTGGACCCGATGATCTCTCGAGGTCCCTTCTAACCCCTACAATTCTGTGATTCTGTGCCTCTGTGCTCCAAAACCTCCTGTGAGGGTCCCTCAGGCACAAAAATGCCAGTTAAGGCTATATAGATGGTGTAATGGTGAAGGACAGGCGTGGATATTCTCTCACCATGATGCATCCATAGCCATATATTATTTTGGAACCCTTCCTTAGCCTTCAGTAAACAGCAGACTGTTGGGCTTTTTTAGAATTAATGTGCATACTGCCAGTGCTCTCATTTCTGGAGTCAAATCTGGGGCATCAACATGACTGTTACTGAGTGTGCACAGTGATCTGCGGGCTGCGTGGGCTCCATCTGTGACAAACTGCTCTGGAATTCATGCCAAGAAGGGTGCCTCTGGTTACAGGGTGTGATTCTGGTGTGCTCGCTAACTAAAGGGAGGGGACACCACGGTACAACAGGTCAGTGCTTTTCCATCCTTCTGCTGTTTGTTCTGTGATTAAAATTCAGAGATGCATAGGAAAGGGGTGAGAAACAGCCACAGGAAACAAACAAGAGGAAAATTAATGCTGAATACAAGAAATGAATCCTACCATCCCTATAAATTCCTGCCAGAGAGCTCACAGCCAGGCACACACAAGAAGTACTTGGCAATGGCACTTGAAGGCACATTGCTGCTGGGTACCCACAGCACTGAGTTGGGTACCTATGATGGGACAGACAGGAAAGCTGTGGTAGGCAATGGGTATATTTTGTCATTGTGATGAACGTGGAATCCAATTTCAGGTGATATTGTTTTCATAGATCAGCAATAAAAATCTTAGAGTAACAGAGGAGTAACAATATGAAGAGGAGGAGCAGCAGGAGAGGAAGGGTTTTGTTGTTTTGGGAGCTTTGTAATTGGCTGCCTGAGGATGTAAAAGGGTCTGGTGGCCTTGAAGTGTCTCCTGCTGTGGATTTGCTGCAGAACATCAGCACATGGAAGCCAAAACATGCCAAAACATGGGTACAGGTTCCCATCCCTTCACTGCCTGGTCAGTATGCTGGTTAGAGACCAAGTTACTTCATCTTCTCCTGCCTCAACTCCTCAGTTGCAGAAGAGCCTGTAATCCAGTCTGCTGTTTCAATTTATCCCATTAACGTGTCAGAACGGGAACTTTACTCTGTGTACTCTGCCTCATAAAGTGAGAACATGAGTGAGTAGATGCTACTGTGATTAAAACATAACAATTACAGCTTGATTAATTTCCTTCTGCTTTATTTTTCTTGCCTGAACGTTGCATCATGCACTGCAGAACTAGTTCACAAATATTTCAACTTTTGGTTTCACCAGAGGATCAGCCCTGCTAAGAGTAACTAGAGTTTTCTTGTCTGATAAATAAAAAGATTACAGCAATAACTGCTGTCAGTGTTTTTCTCATTTAAACAAATAAAGCTGACAAATGCTGAAGTTCTCTGCAGCTCTGTTATGTTTAGTACATGGAGAGCAATTATTCATCTGCTGCCAGCATTAGTCTATCTGCAGCTAAACCATCCAACAGTGCAGAAAGCTTATTAGCATATCAGTACCATAGTCATAATTTTATATTCTGTAAGGCTGTACTGTATGACAAAAGATGATGGTTATAATTTGCACAATAATTTAAAGGGTCGGACTTGCAGTGCTTATTAGAGTTCTCCAAGTCACAGGTAAAAGGTTGCTCGTGTTTATTATGTGCTTGTTTTTATTTGCATGGATTTTTCTTTCTGTGTCATTTCCTATGAATTTTGTGAGATGCAGAGGGGAAGTGAGTATATTTGCTGAAATATAGTGATGATAAATGAGAATATCTGCCTCTGTTCCCACTAGGTTTGCTTTCTGTAGTTGTTTCTAAAACAAATGAAAATAGTTGTACTTTCTCCATAAACAAAATATAACTTTCCCCAAAGACCAGATGTTATCCAGAGGTCCCTTCCGACCTCAACCGTTCCAGGATTCTGCTGTTTCAGATGCATTTATTTTGTCTATTGGCAAACTGGGAGACCTGGCAGAGGCTCTGAATTCCTACCCGTCTCATTGCAAATCGCTGAGCCACCAGCTTCCCCAAATCTGTTTGTTTGCCTGAGCCGAACCACGTTCAGCATCGCTGCAGAAGATACAGGCTGGCATATAGATTAATTAATGGGGTGATGAAAGGAAGAGCTGGGCTGGAGAATATTCTGCCTTCATAAATCTGGAGCTGTAAATGCCTGTACTCCCTGTGGACTTTACAGTACCGATGAGCCTAGAAATGGATCAGCTTCTCAGAAGAAAAAAGCATCACTATGGGATTATATTTTTGTTTGGTATCGGTTGAAGGCTCAGTGGTGTTAGTGTGGATGCACCAGTGAGCTGTATTGTGTGTGGTTCTCAGCCCCTTGTTGCTGTTTGCTGCTTCCAGCATTTCCTGGAGCAGCTCAGGGTTCAGAAGGCAGCGTACCGGCTGTACCGGGTGAACGGCAGCGCTGTCAGCAAGGTTGTAGTTAATGGCTGGTGACAGGGAGGATTCTCTTCCCCAGGAAGATGCTGCTGAGAGGTCATGGTAGGAGTGTGCTGGTGTGGGAGGGGGGAGCAAGATAGCGAGGCAGAGCAGGAGGGCTGTGCCTTCACTGCAGCAGAGCGCAGGGCTTGTGGGTACCACGGGCAGCTATGATGTACGTACAGAAGCACCCATCAGCTGACTGAATGCTGGGTGTGTGGTTCCTGCCTGGACACCAGGTGTTAATCATTTTACACCCTCGGTGAAGAAGTCTTAAAGTGGATGGGTTGCAACTGCATTGGATGTGGCTGCAAATCAGCTTGGATTTGGGGGCTTTGGGGCTTTGGTGCTTTGTAGCTTTGATTGAGATCAGGCAGGGACCACACACAGCTTGATGTGCCATAGTAAGTGACAAGAAAGCGTCTGTCAGTGTCACACAGCATGGTGGGACACTTGGGGTGCCAGAAGCCAACTCTGGGAGCTTCTGTGGCTGCTCTTACCCTTCATGTACAGAGATGCCTCTGTGACAGGGGGTCCAAGGATTCTTCACTGTCAGGGGATCCAAGGACTCATCCCTGTCAGGGAATCCAAGGATTCTTCACTGTCAGGGGATCCAAGGATTCATCCCTGCCAGAGCATCTTGCGTGTTCAAACAGAGACACTGCATTTCCATCACACGTTGTGCCGTCAGCATGTCAGTGAGGAGAAGTGTTGCCGACAGAACCGAGTTCCCTCTGCCATGTCTGTTTCAAGGGGACTTGTTTTCACCCTGGCAGGAAGCAGAGGGATGTTTTGTAAACATATTTATAAAAACAAAAAGCAAATCAAAGCAACCAGGAAACCTCTGTTTGTTTGTTTGTTGCAAAGTGAATAAATATTTGAGTGACTAAAATGGTGAGAAGACTTAGGGAGCTCGTGCAGGTTTCTCCATGACGTGAGGTATCCCTGGGAAGTACAGCAAGCCAGGCAGGCCGAGCGGAAAGAAGCAAAAATCCCCTTTGTTGCTGGAAAGGCAGCAAAAATTTGGTATTGCTTTTTACTACTTAAAGCTTGTCTGACCTTCTCTGTGCATTTCACCAAGCATCCCCAGTGGGCTCCAACTCTCCTGTTTGCCCAAGGAATGTGTTGTCTTCCCAGTGCCTTTCAGAGGGAAATACCCAGCTGTTAATGATGCCTGAGATTAAGTGGAAGCCAATTTTTATGGACTTCAGGTTTAGAAATTTCTTGCTGCTTTATAAACTTCATGGACATGAAATATATTTTAAGATTGAGTTTTCATTCATTTCCAGTGAAGGGGAAATAAGTATCTTGGGACTGCACAGGAGGAGAGAGAAGAAAGTAGTAGGCATGAGTGTTTTCTGTTTTCAAATTAATATTTTTCTGACTGGCTCTTTCAAGTGACTCTTAATGTGTTTTAACCCAGACTTGGACTGTATTTCCTCTCCCCAAGTTTGTCATGCAAATGTAGCATAGGGAAAACATCCCCAGTGTGTGTAACAAGGTTCACGAGGCTTCTCAACATCTCGTGTTTACAGTCAGGCTTCATCTGAAGGAAATGCTTCTGGTCTGAAGGGCAGCACTGCTGAATTTCACCTGTGCTCAGGAGGGTATGAAAATGGGAGCAGGTGAAGGAAAAGCACAGGGCTTTTCCCATCGTTCCTCCTGGAGAGCCTTATTATTCCTGTAGCTCCTTTTCTCTGCCTTTGAGGTGTAACCAATTCCTACCTCAGGAAAGAGATTTGTGGTCAGCGTGATAAACACTGAGCAACTTTGCAGTAGCCAAGAGCGTTGCACCACAGGTCAATTTAGTTCATGTTGGGAAATGGTGCAAAGTAAGCAAGGCTTCTGTCTGATGGTGTGAATACTTCTGCCTGGGAAAGTTAAGAAAGGCAAGACCTCAGTTTTGTAGCTGGTTCGCTGGCTTCCCAGAAGGGTGGCGAAGAGGACCACCCCTATTTGTGAGCTGTGCAACCTGTTGCCTTCTCTTTCCTTTCTCCTCCTTCCAGGCTGTAGTGGCTGGAGCTCAGCTTCCTCTGCTGCAGCGTGAGGCTTTTCTATATGAGGAAACAGCTGCTGGGTGCGACTGCTGTGGTGGTGGCTGGCATGGGAGGGGATTCGGTGGGATCTGGTTAGCTCCTGCCATCCAGGCACAGTTCTGGGACTGGTCTGGGATCCTACCAGGGTCCTTCAGAAAGTTTTGCAAGGGCACAGGGATGTTAGATGGGAAAAATTGTGTATTATAACATTCCAGATAAACATTCTGGGTGAGAAAGGCATGGGAGAGGTTCAGAGCAATGTGTTATATTCTTGCAGAGACCACAGTGGGTGGGTAATTCTCGTAATGCAATGCATTATGACCTACTCAGATTTTAGAATTTAATTAGTGGCAATATATTATTATCAAAGCAATTAAAGCTTTGCCTTGATTAAAAATTGAATTGTTTAATTAAAAGCAAAGGTTTGGTTAACCTTAGCTTTATGCCCAAGTAAGACAGCTCCCATCAGCTAATTTTCTGTATCTTTCCCCATCAGGACTGAAAGTTCGAGAGGTGTTCATCAATGTGACGAGACAGCAGGTGGAAGATTTTCATGGGCCAGAAGATTACTGGTGCCAGTGTGTTGCGTGGAGTCATCTAGGGACCTCCAAGAGTAGGAAGGCATCTGTCCGCATAGCCTGTGAGTAAATGTGCTGCTGTCCCAGGTTTTGGAAGGGAGGGATGCATGTTCCCAGCTGCTCACATCTGCTATATGCTTTCTGCAAGTCCTTGTGCTGTGGAGCCAGTTGCATGACCTGTAGAGTGACCCAGGGCAACATCCAGTGGTCAGACGCTGGACCCTACGTAGTTACGCTGTTTGGCTGCTTGTAACTGATTCTGTGCCTGCTCCTGGCCCATAACACAGTTTGAAAGGGATTCACTGTGCAGAGCTGTGAATTCCTCAGTTCAAGGGTGTGTCTTCTGAAGCCATCACAGCCAGGGACAGAGTCATTACTGGTGGTGACTGGGAAGGTGGCCATGTGGTGATGGAAGCTGCTGTTGGGTGTTGGGGGCATCGTTGCTGTAAACAAAGGAAATAACTCTGGTCTTGCAGGCTGAGAAATGTTAAGCTTTAAATACTAATGCTGTAGATTAACTATGAGTTATGGGGGAAGGGTATTTGTTTTGGTTCCTCTTAGCATAGAGGACTCACTAGAATTTTCAGTACAAGGGGAGCAGAGGACACTCTTGTCCCCAGGTAGGAAGTGGTGAGTTTTCCTCTGCTCCTCCTGCCTGAAGCAGTCTGCTGCAGTGTTACACTCACAGCCAACACATCGCTATTTGAAAGATGCAAAACCCAGCCAATGCAATAAATGCCATCATTGCGAGGGAGGGACATAAAAAAGCCAGAACCCAAATTGTCACTGTAAGACTGTAAGCCTCATCCAGTTTTTACCTTGCGGTTAGATCTGCTCTGTTGCTCGAACAGAATGAGAGCCTGAAACCATCCCTCAGCAGCAGTGCTGCTGGCAGAGCTCAGGGGATTATTTCCCCCCCGTCTGTTGTGAATGCTTTTCCTTTAAACCACCAGTTCACATCTCTAAAGATCCAGTCCCAGAAATGATGACACCATGCTGCAAAGAGCTGGGAGAAACGCTTCGGGGAGAGAGATGAGAGGTGGGAGGAACGGGTTGGGGAGTCTCAAGCAAGAGGCTCTGAAAGGTAACTTTACCAGGTGGTGCTCTAGTAATTCTTGGGAAATCTTTTAACTTGATAACTTAAAACAAACATTTGAGGTAAGTAATAGGAAAATGTAGCAAGTCTTTGGTTTTATAAATGACAGATTTTTTTTTTGTTGGCTGATTTAGTTTGAATGTGTAAATATGTGTAAATTCAATTTTTTATTTTACTGCATTAGCTGTCATAACATTGAATGAGCTAATAATTCCCCTGTATAGCTAAGCTGCAGAGGACTATTATTCTGAATTGAATTTTTATTGACTTTTCTCTGCACTGTGATTTCCCAACCCCATAATATGGCAATAAGAGTGAAAATCAGAATGAGCAGAAGCAGGTGGAGTTGTGTGTTGGGACTTTTAAAACCCAGCGCTGTGGTACCCACATCGTCGTGTGGGGAGCAACCCTGCTATGTGATTTGGGGCACGGATCCCTGACCTGGGCAGTACCCTTAGAGAGATGATGCTGTGGAGGTCACACAGCACCCCTAACATTTTCACAGCACCTTAAGGCACTATGGCAGCATCAACTTTCTTTCCTCTGCACTTAAAGCCCAGAGATTCTGAATTGTGAGTCAAGCCTAAAGCATTGCAGCACTTTATATCTCTGAAAAAGCAGGTAAGTATTTCTTTATGATAGTGTGGAGCGCTGAGAAAATGAGAAGATGGATCTTACTCCATCTTTCATCATAATAAAGGCATTTGTAGGCACAACTGCAGCTTAACTGTTAATGAATGACTTTTTAAATGGAGTACTGGAAAAGATATTGGTTATCTGTAGGGAAAAAAATCAGCATTAACAAAGAATCATAAAAAGGGAAATACATGCACTGCATGCATCTTGCTCTAGTGACCAGCCTGCTAAAATATGTCTTAATGTATTTTATGAAATATATTAAAGTGTAACTGATTCAGAGCCTCTGTTCAAGGGGGTGTATTTCATGAAGTGTAAGCAATGGAGAAAATTAAATCAGTAAATCCAGGCTGTGGAATCTGAGACACTGCTTGAAGAAAAGGAGTACATCTGATGGCAACATCCTGACTCTCAAAGCACGTGTGGGAAGTAACATTCCTTCTGTTCTGTTTCCCTTTCCCAGCCAGGACAAATGGGCACATCTGGGTTGGGTCCCAGTCACTGGATACAGGTTTCCCTTGTGTCTGTTCTGGGTTCCACAAACACTTGGACCTAGAAGTGCTGCAGCCACATGGGTGTGACTCTGAGACACTGTGATGCCCTGTTTCTCATCCTGGCTCCTGGTATCTAAAGGGAAGCACAGCTAAAGATGGCAGGATTCTTCCCTCTCCTCTGGGGAAGAATCAGCAGCTCAGCTGTCCCTCGCTTTGTACAGGCACTTAAGAGGGGGAGGAAAGTAGTATTGTGGCTCACCTCTGCAGCCTTGTTTGGGGGGGAACAGCTTCTGGAGGTGTAATGAATTACTGCTTCAAACTCCACAGATTTACGGAAGAACTTTGAGCAAGACCCCCAGGGGAAGGAGGTTCCTATCGAAGGGATGATCGTTCTCCACTGCCGCCCGCCCGAGGGAGTGCCCGCAGCCGAGGTGAGGCTTTGCGCAGCGGGACCCTTAAACCCCCCCCTTAGCCCCCCCGAAACCCCCTTCCCAATAACACACTGGCCTCACTCCAACTATCCTTCAGCCACTGCTGTATGGTAAGAGGGAGCTGTGTTACAAAAAGACATGAGAAATGGCAAGAGAAGCCAACTGGGTTTGTCTACCATGTGGTTTTGGGGGTCCCATGATGGTTACCCTGGGCTTCTCTCATGGACTGCTCTAGGTCTGTATTTTTGCATTATGTGACTTTTAGAAAAGTGTGGGGTTTGGTCAGAATTCCAGGATGTTTGCTGAAAAAAATCCTACTTTGGATAGAATTTTCAACTTCTGTGCTTACAAATGAAAACAGGCTGTTACTTATTCTCCCATAAATGACTTTTCTCCTTGAGAAATAAAGAGAAAACCCCAAAACTAAAACTACTATGATATATTGTCATGAGAGAGAGATAAATCTGCTGCAAATAATAATTTGAGATTTTTTTGGTTAGCTTTAAGCATGTTTTAAGAGAGCTAAATCTTAAGAGAAATCTGATGGGGATGCCTTAAAATGATAATAGCCAGACTATTCCTGGAGGAAGATGTTCTGAGTGGGTTGTGTTTAAAAACCTGCTAGAGAGGCATTAAAAAAAAAGGGAAATATGGTGGTGGTGGCTGGCTTGGCATCACACAGTGCTTACCTACTGAAAGCAGGTTGGCAAGCTGGAGCTCCACAGTTTAACTCTGAGTCCTGGTCCCAGGGTGAGCTTCAGTTACCCTATTCAGGTTGGATTGTAGGCTCCTGTGATGCTGCTCTGTACTTCTGATTGCGCTCTGCAAGTGTTCTCTCGAGCATATTTTGATGAGAAGGAGAAATAGTAGCACTCAGGAGCTATTTTTGCCCCATCTCTCCATCATTGCTGCGCTGAGATCTAATGGAAGGAACAAAAGAAGCAACAGAAAATAAACCCCAAAGAAACATGTGTCCTGTTAAGCTAAGAAGCATGTTGAGCAGAGGAGAAATGCAGCAACCTAGGGTACAAAAGAAACTGGAAATGAGGTAGAGGTGCTAAAGACCGAAAGGAAAAGGAGGTAGAAATAGGAAAGGCACCTCGTGTGCATTTCTCTGTCATTCAGATTTCAGCTACTACATTTTCCTCTGCTGTGTGCTATTTTTACTCATGTTTGGTGTTAAAATGGGTACTGTATTACAGAGAATTGCCAAAATTATGAACGTGTGTTCTGGTAAACATGTCTACTTTGTAGACAAAACAAACTGCCAAAGGTGTAATCACCTAAACATCCATTCAGTGCCCGTTGAAGGGATGGTAATCACTGTCTGCAGAGTCCCCAGAGCCACAGCTGCCAACCTCAGCCACCTTTTCTCAGGCAAAATGTCACTGCTAAACCAGGTTTCCTGACTGCACACCCCTCAAAACTGCAGGTTTATTCCCATCTCTGATGTATTTGCGATCTCTGAGGTAAAAATTTCTGTTTTCCTTACTCCTTTCCCCTTGGTTCCCCTCATTCACAAAACTGGACAGGCTTTATGGTGACACAAGTGAAAGCTAATTAATAAAATGCCCCAAATCAAGTGCAGGGTTAGAGGAGAAGGGCTGGAAACAAGCAGTTACAAAGTTAAATGGAGCGTGGTGTGGCTGCTATTTGACAGCTAAAGACTGTTGTCAGCTGTGGGAAAGGATCTGGCTCCAGTCCTGGTGCCTTGGGAGCTGCCAGCCCAGGTTTCATGGAAGGGCTTTGCCTTGGCCAGTGCCTTCAAATTCTGGGGGTTCCTCTTCCCACCACCCCCATCCAGCTGTGCTGCTTTGGGTCTCTCTGTAAGAACTTCCCAAGTCCAGTCATAGCTGTTTCTTGGATTCAGCCCTTTTTCACCTCTCACCAGTTGCCCGCTATAGTTTCTCCCAACTCTGTAGCCTTCAGACACCTGATGTCTTGCATTAACTATGTTCTTTAATGCCTTTAATTGGAGATTATCAGGTGTTTGTCTACACTGACTAACTACTAGGTCTGTTGGTTTGGTTTTGTCACCAGTTCTAAAAACACAGCATTTAAAGGTGAGCAGAAAGTTTTCAAGTGAAAAAAAAATATAGAAAGCCTGTGTTTTCTTTGAGACCAAAAAAACCCAAGTTCCAATAGGTACAACAAGCAGGGTTTGCTGCATTTGAGCCTTTCCCAATTTCTGTATAGGCAAAAACACTCCCTGGGTTGGAATTTGGGAAAAGCCCTGATTCTCAGTTAACACCCTTTGAATTTTCCTGAGAATTTCAGAAATATTTGAATTACACTCAACAATGAACCAGGATATCTGTTATTTTATGTAAGTTAGGAATTCTATCCAATGAAAACCTGACATTTTAATTGCTTTTTACAGCTTAAAAATTGTCGAGATCTCAATAAACCCTGATTTACCAATGCTGATTGTAAAATTGTTATGGCTGGTAATAAAGCCTGTAAATCTTAACAGGTCATATTTGCTTTGGAAAATAAAATGTCACATAAAGGCTCAGGACACAAAGCTAATTCTGTGGTGCTCAAGGTGAACAGTCTAGCAGAAATAATTCAGTATCTTTTAGAAACTGGGTACAAGATTCAAATAAGTAATGGCTCTGGTCTGTGGCAGTCAGCTTGAGGTTATAAACTCTTGTGGCATTTTCAAGTTAAACATGACCTGTCCTGTTAAAAATCTGGATGAGAAATAACTGAGATAGCAGAAAGTCTTTCTCAATAATTGTTACGTGGCTACTGAGAAGTGAAGGAAGTTTCCAAACCCAGTGCTGGCAGCAAATCTGTGGTTCTGATCCAAGAATTTATTTCATTAGAGACTGGATGAAGCCCTAGATGAAAACATAAGGCTTGAAATAACTATGGACAAAGAAGCTCGTCTTGTGTTTCATTAGATGCAAATAGATGCTAATTGTGCTGTTGGTTTTTGTTTGTTTAATCCATACTCTGCGTGGACCTGGAAATGCAAACTGAAAACAAAATGGATAGGAGACTCCAGCCCCTTTCATGTTACCATGCCAATATCTGCCTGCATCCCTTGGGAGGATTTTGATTATTCTATCAAGTGCTGAAGTTCAGGAACATTCTTTTCCCAAAGAGCACACATTTCCTGTGCCTGCCATAGTCACAAGTTAATTTAGAGATTTATTTCTGACAATGGTTATGAAGGACTGATACAGTCAAACCCCTAATCACGCCATGCAGCTCAATAAGAGGCAGACACTCTACAACTGAAATGAAATTTAAATTCAGCTCAATTATTTATGTGAGCCTGCCCCCATTATCAAGAATATAAATCTTCATCTCTGGAATTGTTTTTCTGCTGCTTAGAGGTGCTGAAGATTTTTTAAATCTAAGGATGGGAGGATTAATAGTAAATGTTCCTGATTCACACCACAGCTTCATCTGAAAATTAGTCCTGGAGGATGTGGAAAGCAGGGACATTTTTAGTGATGGCTGATGTAATTTCCTTGAGCTCACCAGGAGGGAGGTCTGTCCTGTCCCACTCTTCCTCTCCACATTTCTAGTCACTCCTTGGATATTCACCAAAGTGACTGGAGCTGGTGCTTCCTTGTTTAAAACTCCCTGAGTGGACCTCAGCAGTTCTTGGTAGGCAGAGGCACCTGGTATCAGATACATCAGCATTTCCCAGGCGTGTTTCTGCCATCACGTGCCACCTGTGGCAGCCACTTACTCTCATTTGGGCAGGAAAAAGTGTTTAATGGAGTAGCAGCATCAGGGACCCACATCTGAGAGCTCCAGAGCTGTCACCACACTCAGCTGACATCGTCACCAGTGGTGCCTCTAGGTGCTGATCCTTTATTTTTAGTTTATTTTTGGGGTTGGACAGCAGGGATGACCCAGGGGTCATGCAGAGATCAAGTCCAAACCTGACAGAGACATTCTCTAGAGAGAATTCCTCTAGATCAAGTTGAGTTTAGTTGGGAGAAATCCCTGTTTGTACCATCTGCTTGGGAATGAGTAAGGCTTCTGTATCTCACCAATAGCAACGAAAAGAGCCAGCTTAAGTTTGCTTCTGTGAGTTAATTTCTGCACACAATATGTATAAAAAGAGATAGGAGAATATGGATTAAAGGTTTGGATCCATAGTTTAAATGTATCTAAACTGCATATGGCTTAAAACTTGGCTTGTATAAATTAATTTACAACTGAAGGAAGCTCGTGTGACATTGTCAGTGCTCTGCATGCTGATACAGTTCAGTTCTAGCAAATAGTCTTTAAGCTGAATAGCACATTAGTGAAAGCAAACAATCAGGGAGGATTACAAATAAAGAAGGGCTGTATTCCAACTCAGCTTTAATGTTATGTGGGCATGAATCGAGAGCACCAAATCCTGCTGAGGCAAGCACTGATTTTAATGCTGCTTTGAAATGCACAGGACTGTCTTGACTCATTTAGCAGCAAATTTCAGTTGCTTGTGTCAGCTAGGTCTTAAGTAAAAGACATATAAAGGAGCATCTCTCTAAATCTGCATTCTCTTTCCAAGAATTTGATTACACTTTTCATGGAGCCAAAGTCCATCTCTTGTGCATGAAATGCTATTGAACGTGCCTGACTTTCCTAATAATAAAACCCCATGTGGCAACAGCAGACTGAGTAACTGAGGTATTACCTAGTGGTTTTCAAATAGTTTTGGACAGCTGTGGCAGATGATGTTGTTGTTTTGACTTCTGCATGGGCAGGATAGGCCCTGACTTTTACATGTGGCAATAACAACGTACCATCTCTTGCAGTACCATGGCTCTGCTCCTGAATATGCTTGGACCTTGTATTTCTGGGTATATCAGGTCCAGGTCAGCTGTCCTCGCTCTTTCTCTGTAGCCCACCCTGGATTTCTGTCTCCACAGCCTTTGTGAGCAGGTTTTCAACCTCCAGAGTTTGCCTCTGTGAAGAAAGGAACATGAAATAACTCTGTACTTCTCTGCTTTGGGAGGTGGCTGAGGTTTTGGGGCATTCTGGGTGCATTGCTGCAGCAGGAACAGAGTGAGAAAACTCAAATCCTGACAGTAGGCAGACTGGGAAAAGGTTTTAAATCGTCTTCTCAGGCATTCACATGGCAAGCGAAACAGAGCTGGTGAGCAGCTGTGCTTGCAGGCAGCAGCACCCAACCCAAATAAATTCAGTTTTTTATGAGTTAAACATCAAAACAAAAAGAAAATCCAGCATTTAAGTAGAGCATCTGATAATCCCCTGCTGTGGCAAATGTTGATTTAACTATAACAGAGTCTCTGCTGGCACAGGCTTGGTGGGACCAGAGCCATTTCTTTCACTATTGATGCAGAGTTGGCCTAGGGAAGAGACAGTTCTGGCTTTCAATCCCCACAACAGATTCTCCCCATAGATATGTTCATTAATTGCATGCAAGGCCTCATTTAGCATGAAGTGTATGGAGCAAGGCAGTCGTGGTGTGGGATAGGAATCAGCTAAACCCAGTGATGGATCCTTGTCTGCTGGTTGCCTCTGCTGCAGGGCCTGATTCTTGCATTGCTGAGCCTGTTCCACCCCACAGGTGTCACTGGAAGTATTTTGGGTTTGCATTGCCATGATGAAAATGGGGGGGAAGGGAGGGCTGAGTTCTCCTCTTGGGAAATGTGGGGTTGAATATTCAGTCTGCCAGAGGAGCATCTTTAGCCTTCCTATGGATGAGACTCTAACCTCACCTGTTACCTACCAGCAGTGTTTTGCTGAAACTTGTGAAGCATTTTTGAAGCTTAGCTTCTCTTTATTAAAAAGGAGCTCTTAAAAGTGGCATATTCAGCAGTGCCATAGTACCTGACCCGTTTCTTAGAGCTGCATCACCTGCTGATTTGCCTTACCAGCAGCCTTCCTTCACAGACAGACCTGTTCCTGGAAAGAAACCTTTATCACAGCTTAAACAAATAGGGTGTCTGGTGTGGAGCAGCATAGCTCAGCAGAGGTACTCAGTGCCTGTTCAGTCACTGTGGCACCTTGGGCTAGTGCGCAGCTCCATGAGCTCGGACAGCCCATTGGGTCATCCCTAAACACACACCAGATCCAGCCACAGATTCCTGTCCCTGTGGGCAGCCAGACCCCATGAGGAGCCTCAGCTGCTGTGGAAAGTGCATCATGTTACTGAGGTAAAATGCTTCAAATACTGGGGTTGTATTGTTTTTTACCAGTGCACAGTGCTGCATTTTCTGTGTGTTTGGGGCTCGTTTGTTGTTGTGTAAGTTTATTACTTCACATTAGTCCTAGGAAGACACAGCAGTTTTTCATGGTGCAGTCCTTTGTCTTGCACCAAGGAAGTATTGCACTGGGTTTAGATGACTGTTAGAGGGTATCCTTAACCTATAGCCTTGCATAAAATATACCCTGCGTTCAGCTTTAGCCAGGCTCTTAAGTCTTGTGTGTGGCTTATAAATGGCTACAGTTCTGTCTGGCTGCAGCACGAGGCAAGCTGAGCTGGTTTCCAAAAAGAGAGAACGTGTCGCATCGTGTTCAGTGGCTCCTCTGCTTCCCCCCACCCTGCTTCTCAAGTTCTCAGGCATCTTCTCTTCCTTCATTCTCTTCCCAATCCTGGGAAAAGGTTTTCCAAGGGACAGCTGTGCGGCTGTCTTGGGTCACACAGTCATATGCCAAAGTCAGAGCTTCAGCACGGGGTTCAATTACCAGGAGCTATAGATTGACTTTGCTTTCTGTCTGTGTAATTCTGATGGGTTTTAGGCACAGCTCTGTGTTACAGAGGACAGTGTATCATAAGACCTTTTGTTTCTTCTCCTATACATCTTCTCCAGTGAATTTCCTGCCATATTCTTTCCTTATCCTCTCAGCTGACCTTTCATTCTTTCTTTAAATATTTTTTCTCTAGTCTGTGCTCTCTCTAGTTTCTTGAATTTTTTTTTTGGGGGGAGGAGACATCAAAAATAGATCCTCCTTTTTGCTGTGTTTGACAAGATTGCTGCTCCTTGTATATTCAGAGCATTAGCATTTTTAGTCTCTCCTTCATCCTGTCTAATACTTTCTCCTCCTTCTGCCTTTAAATAAATATTCTCTAAATCAGATACTCCTTGAGGTCCTTTTTCTTTTGTTCTCCTTCAGCATTAAGCTGGCTTCCTCTGGGGTGCCCATGGGTATAAACCAGCATTGGTGTGGTTGGGATTGCAGGGGCTGGGAAGCTGCAGTGGGATTTTGTACTTGATGCCCTGTGTAGTTTGAGTTTTAGATGCTACCACCTTAGGTAAGACCCTGTAACCTTTTGCATGGAGGGCCACAAAGATGTTTAAAGGAGGTAAACACATCTGGGTCCCTCAGCCAACCAGCCAGCCTATGTCACCCAGCTGCTTTTCACAAATCTCAGCTTTAAATCCATACACAAGGTGCAAGCTGTGATTTCCAAGCAGGAATTAGCCCTCATGCTTGAGGAATACATGTTGTGCTGCTATTTTCTATGTATTACAGTCCTGCCATTAACGTGATACAGTGCTGTTCATACCTATTACTGTGACTATATAAAGAGACTTTGGTGAGGTTTCATAGCTGTAATGCTGGCAGGTTGGTAACTTTAATCATAGCTTAGTGTTTTCCTGTACTTGTGCCAAGGGATATTTTTCTTTCTATTAATTTTAAGAACATACAGAGCTCTGGAGTCACTGACTCAGTGACGTAACCATTTACTTTCAAAGTGAAACAAGGATGAATGCAGAGAACTTGATTTTGAGACTCTGTGCAGCCCTGTACCAGCTTAGCTGTAGCATCTGGAATCAATATGACCGATAGATCCTGGGGTGTTTGCCACAAGAGTCAGCAAACAGAAGAAATTGTAACACCCTCTCTAGTTCTGTGATGGTAATTCCTGCTTACTGTCTGGTTCTTGATAGTCCTGATGCTGCAATCCATGAGTGTTGACAAACCAGTCTTGAAAGGTAACCTGGAAAACATCTCTGGTCTGTATGTTCTACACTACTAGTGCTTCAGAGAGTAAAATATTAATTGTTGTTGGTCGAGGAGCACAATGCATGCTTGCTTTTGTAGCTAGTAATCTGTTCAGACAATGTGTTTTAAGTTCCTTCCACTGCTTTGAATGGGTGTTGTGGTATGTTGAGGCATATTACTGCGGAACCTTCCACTTGTGACAAAAGGGCTTCACATTTCCCAAGCTGTCATTCTTGCTTAATTTGGTGGACTTGATAATCAGTTTTTTAAATGCTGCTTTAATTAGATAGCGAGCGTCCGTATTCTGTACTGACATTAACCATCAGAAGGAGCTTCTGTCACCTACATGAGCTCTGGCTTTAATGTGATCTTAAACTTGAAGGAGGGTGTGAAACTGGTAGCCCTGTCAATGGGGCATCTCCTAAAACTGCTGCTGAAGTGTGGACCTGGCCTGTGGTGAGGTTAACAACCCCTGTCACCCCTGGTAGCTGCTGCAGATCTCTACTGTTCCTTAGAAACATCAGTCCCTTTAGAGATGAATGTTTATAAACCTCTGGCTTTCAAATAAATATAAACAACCCCTCAAAATCTTCAGCTTGCTAGACTCTGCTCATCTGCACTAGAACAATGCTGCAGAGCTTAACAGGGCACCTGAGGTTCTGTCCTGAATATGGTATCAGCCCAGGGGAGCCAGTTCCCAACTAGAAATGCCTGATGGGTAACAGCATTGAAATCCATCCTGGTGCACAAGGGGCATATCTGAGCAGAAGCTCACCTTAAAAGGTATTCTAAATCCTTTTTATTATAAATAAATACTCTCTGAGACTAAATCTCTGGGTAGCTCACATCTGAGCAGCAGTAGCAGCTCGCAGCTCTTCTGAAACCAGACAGTAGATGTAGATTTTTCTTTTTCTTTCCTTTTTTTTCCTGTAATAAAAGGGCAGCTGTTGTGCTAAACTCTTACTGATGAATGCAAACTTGTGTTGAGTGCTCTGCAGAGGTTTGTGGAATACTCTGAAATATCTTCATCATTTAATATATGCATATATTTAAGTTTTAAATGTGCTGTATCCACTGCTACTTTTTCAAATGTTTAACACAGATTCTGACATTTTAATGGACTGCTGTAGATGTTCCAGTGAATATCTGCATGAGTTCTGATGGTTTATTTACTGCTATAGCTTTTAATGGAAATGTAAAATCATTTCTCTTCTGGGCAGTACATACTCCATTGCAAACACATCAACAAAATGTGAAACCCACATAAAATTCAATAGCTGCAAGTATTCCAAAAGTAGTGAGAGTCATTGCTGCCTGTTTTACATAGGCTTGGGTATTTATGGGGCTTGTATACATACAGTAAAATGTAATATGGCAGGATAATGGTATTGTAGTAAAACACCACGGCAAAAAAGGCTGGTGAATTATAGTCTTCGATGAATCTTGTTTCTAGTTATAGAAAACAGAGTATGATTACTAAATGCAAACAGCGTGCATTTTATGCAGTTAGTTATAGATCTTGGGTCTTGTGTCTCGAATCTCAATATTTGCTTAACTTTTAAGGTGCATTAGTTACAAATACAATAAATGGGGTTCATTTTTCACCAAAGACGTTTCGCTTTCAAGACTGAGCTCGAGCACCTGCAATATGTCTCAATTATTATTTATTTACATGTAAACTCTTCCTGTGCTGGTTTCAGCATCTCAGGAGCCCTCCCTGTTTCTGTGCAGTTGGGAGGCAGCACACGGGCTGTTAATGCTCTAAGGGCCCATAAGGTGCCTCCACCTCTGTGGGAAAGGGGTGAGGAGGAATGTTGTCCTGCTACTACTGAAGCAGGGGAAGAAGGCCTCTATTCTACCCAGCAACGTTTTAATGACAGTTTATATATCTATATTTGGGTATCTCTCTATATAATACATGTATCCTACATCATCTTCTGGAGATGTTAATAATTGCCCAAATATCTGACTTAGGAGTGTTTTCCATGTAGAATTGTGCACAAGATCAGTTTTGGCATAAAGTAGCAAACAATTATGAAGAACAGGTATCCCTTTAAGGCTGGCACTACCCACATAGGAATGCAAGAAACATTTCTAGAGCTAAGCCACACCACATGAATCCTCAGGCAGATCATGGCTTCTCATAGCCTACATGGTCCAGGTTTGTCCTTGGGGAGTGAATGTTCTCTTAACTTCAGCACCACTTGCAGACTGAGGACCAGTTCTCCACTTAGCTGATGAAACAGGTGTTTCTGTTACCCCTCCACAAATCTAAAGAAATCAGGATTTTGTCATGAGACACTACCCAACACTGTACCTGGGGTGAAGAGGGGCACAGATGAGAGTAGCAGTGTCCAGGCTGATGGAACCGAGCAGTCATGTGTGCGGACAGAGCAGTTTTGACCTCACTTCGGACACAAAACTTGACCAAAGAGTACTTGCAGGTATAAAAGTAGCCAATTACCTTGCCTTAATCTCTGTTTATCAGACCTCAGTGTACTCTACTGAATGAAACAGAGCAAACTCTAACTGCTGATTCAATTCTAGTGAAGCCACGTGGCAGCTTCCTTGTAATCTCTCATTTAATTATTCTAGCATTTTCTTCTCAAAATGTATTTGCTCTGCATTTTCAGACTCTGCCATTTCTCTCCGTAGCACAGACACAAATGTGCCCTGCTCAGTTTAGATTTTTAGCTGCTTTTAAGAACCACTTCATCATTTTCATTTTTCATCCTCTGAGCCGTTGTTATGGATAATACATGACATGCTGGTTGTGTTTGGGACATGACAGTCTTACTTAAGAATATGTAGAGCCTCTTTATTCTATAAAACATCTGCTCAATTAAAGCCTTTTTGTTTCAGCCTGTGACTGCTGCTTTGAGGCATGGAAAACACAAAAACAGAATCAAGATTGAGTTTATTCTTTTATGCTGTTTCATCTTCGGTCAAATCTAGTATTCCATCCTTGATTCTTGGAGAGAAGTGTCTGCTTCAGTGTTACCTCTCTGTCTTTTTTCCTAAAGTACTTCATCTTCAATGCCCTGAACTTATTTCTTTTTATTCAACCTAGATCATGGATTAGGTATTACAACAGGAGTTGTACTACACAGAGGATAGAGCCTGGAGTAATACTCTGTAGAGGTTCAAACAAAGAACAGGTTTCAAAGGCGAAAAAGGGGTTGTGATTATCAGCGCTTGTAAAAACCACTTCAATGCTATTGCTTAATATGCTAAAATAAAAAGCCTTAGATTTCACAGCTACTCTGTGTAAGTGGGGAATGAAAAGGACATGGTTTGCATAGAACTGTTGGCTCTTAAAGCTTTGACAGATGTTTTTAGTGGGATTTGTTAGCTGTGTGTATGTCAGGGCAATACAACCAGTTACACAGACTGGGATGTCTGGTTGATGATGAGTTTGGGTGACGTTTATTTGTATTACGATCACCAAAGAGAATCAAGTCCCAGGTTAGCATGATCTGTGATTTATCTTGGAAATCAAGCTTAGATGTATTTATCATGGTTTAAACTTGTCTGTGATGAGTATTCAGAACTCTCCCGAGTTGTGGAGAGCTGTTCCTTCTGCTACAGCCTTTCCATTCAGACTGGCCACTGGAGAGAGGAGGAACACTTACACAATCCTTGTTACCTTGTGCCATCCCAAGAAGCTGTTTGAGATTATACTGCTCTCTTCATTATTCTGCCACTGTGCTGTTTGAGTGCCTTAAATCTGTCACTTCATTTTTTTATCTGTACCAATTATTTGAAACAATGGCATTTGTCAGCTCTTTTGTCTCCTTAGTGATATCTCCAGGTGCCGCTTTTGCTGATTTTATACATTTTGCAGCTATTGGAAGCATCACAGTCCCTGCATATATACCCTGCATTTGAAAAAAAATCCTTGGATGTTCACTCCAAAATGAATATATGTGCTGGGTTTCATGCAAGCAAGTGAACTGTGTGCTGTGTTTTCCTCCAGTAGGAAAAAAATGTTTGTTTTCCTTCTGGGATTCGTCTTGTTCTAAGTAAATCAGTACACCCAGGAGCTACTGAGGTCGTGAAATAGAAATGCTGGAGCAAAACATTTCTGAATTAGACTGCTAAAATGATAAAAAGGAAAAAAAAAAAGAAGATAACTTTGTAGTTCCCTTGAATAGATAATTCCTTTTTATCAAGACATGTGCTTTGGGGCTTTTCTCTCTTTTTTTGATGTACTGTTTTGCAGTGGCATATATTTTTCTGGTAGTATTTTCAGAAATGTTCATAATTTTGAATGCTTGAACATGAAAGGATAAGTTATAAGACTTTATCATTATGTTTATAATTATAAATAATAAAGGTAATTGTGTGAAAGAGCCCTACAAGGATTAGGAAACTTTACTGTGATGTATATACGTTTTGACTGAAGAAGATGGTTGGAGGCTTTATCAATACTGGCCTGTTGTTCTGGTCCACAGGAGGAAGGACTGTTGGGGTTATTTACCAAGGCTGTGTTAGTGCCTAGAGGTCTGGGTTGGTTTTCTGCTCCCTGATGCCTGAAGGTCAGGTCTTCAGCACGTTTGGCAATCTTCTCCTGATATTTATAACTCTGTAACAGAATGAAGCCCTTGTATTTCTGAGTCTGGGAAGAGCACATAGCGCTTTTGGGCAGTACTTTCACGTGCAGCTGCTTTACCCCCTTTTCAGTGGGATTCAAACTGGTGAATTTGAATGCTGAAAGCAAAGGTTTGTGAGCAGAAGGATCAAACCTATTTGGCAGAAGGCTGTATTGTCCTCTGATTGTTGGTGTGTTTCTGTACTGTTACAAAGACCTAATGATGTCCAGTGGGCAACTATAGCTCAGAACTGTGGTAGCTGTTGCTCAGGGAGTGGGATGCTGTGGAAAGGTCGTTAGGAGAGAGAGAAGCAGAGCTGAGCATTTCTCAAACCTTGAGAAACAGGTGGGAAGGATACGCAGCATCCTCAAAGCTATAGAGAAAGCTTCTATTAGAGTTCTTCTTGTTTCTCCTAGCCAGAGTCACTCAAGATGTCAGGAACATATGGTACAGTTTGTGTTGGAGCAAAAGAGGGAAGGTACGTGAGGAAGGATGGGGTGAGAGAAGGAGCAATCTGCTTGGAGTCGGTTCTAGACTGAGCACGGGTTCTGGGAGAGCAGCGCCGCTAACCAGGACACAACCGTCTCTTGGGCACAGCTTGTGTGGAGTAAAACAGACTGCAGGAGCCATTTTTGATCCTCTCACATTAGCTAGCACCCGTTTTGCCAAATTGCACCTCACAGTATAGCAAGAGCAGCTGGTTTGCTGTCAATTGTGACTAGTGCTCTAGGGGAGAGGCGGGAGGGAGAAACGCAAGATGTCCTTGGAGTGAAGTGTTTCCGAGTGCAGATTCCAATGTCATCTGCTGGAAAGGGAGTATCTTGTGATGAACCCATGTGCACATAGTGTTTTGGGTTTCTTTCTTAGTCTGTTAATCGCCCTTGAAGCTGTTCTTGCTCTTCCTTTTTATTTTAGTGATTTTTCCTTTTACGTCTAAGGAAACTCCTCTACCAACTGTCTCCCTCCCAGATTTAGGAGTCCCCAGCTATGCTGATCCTTTCTGATCAACCACCGCTTGTCTTCTCCCACAAGCAAGGGAGATGTCTTTGTGCCCTTATGTGCAGGTTTTGCCAAGATTCTTATGATTTCCCTGTTCCTCTCCAAATCTTGGTCTCATTACGTATTTCCAGGCATGTCCATCTCCCGAATCCTATCTCCAACACACCCACTGAAGGAAGTCTTAATGTGAACACGTCTTTTTCTTTCTCTGTGTATACAGACATGTTTTTGTGTGTGTATGTATGTAGTTACAATTCAGTTGGACTAATCTTGACATGCATCACAATGGGAACAAAGGAAAGCAGTACCATCAGATAATTTAGGGTGTTCTGCCCTTCTGTACTTACTCGGAGCTCCACTCAGAGATACAAACATAAGCTTCTAAGAAGAGAACTTATCATAACTCTTAGAGACAGATTTCGTAGCTTCATGGGAAGGGGAACACTTTTGTCTTTTAAAAAATAATAATTAGAAAAAGAAAATAGCACATTGTGCTGTTCCAGAGGGGAAAAGATTGTTGGTAGGTTGAAATGTTCCCCCTACCTGACCGGCCCTGTATGAGGGATCACCCACTGGTAGGTACCAATTCGGGACCTGAATTAGTGCAGTGTACTTGTGCTGGTCCTTTTATCAGCTGGGATTAATATCATTAGAGCACTGTGAAACTGAAATTCTGTAACATTAAATGTTTATGGGATGTTTTACCTCTCTGGATGTAGATCAACACCTTTTTAATTGTAAACAGTGTTGCAAGAGAAAGCAGAAAGGTCTGAATCTGGTACTCGTTGCATCCAGTGTGCATCTGGTGACACAGAGTAAGTACTACACCTGTGTTAACGAACAATTGGATTTCTTCAAATGTAGAGTTTGAGTTAAAATACTTTCCTGTCTGTATAGAAAGAGATGATTCATTAGTGGATCTAAAGGATGTTTCTGTTAGCAGTATCTCCCAGTTCCATTGTGGTAATTATCCGATCTGGAGGCTACTAACGAGAAGGAACAGCGCTGTGTATTAATGACTCACTGTAACCGGTGAGAGCTGTACAACTACAACCTCGTTTGCTGTAGTGTATGGAGCAGGAGTGTGGAGGGTGCTGTGCTGATCCAGGTGGCCACACAACCAAGGGAATGCCTGACAACAAGCTCGTCCCAGGTATGGCTGCTGACAGCAAATTGCGGAGAGGATGGTTCTAGGCAGGATGGGGGCGGGCTGAGCAGAACTCCTGATGTTCAGTTTTCAAAGACTGGGACCTTTCTTGGAAGTTTTCTTGAGGGCAATGGCCTGAAGCACTGGTAGGGACACTGCTGGGCTTGTGTGATGTGTGCAGTGGTGTTTAATCAAGAAGCAGTTAGGAATGCAAGAGGAGGTCTCTTTATTTGTACTCTTTGTTTTCAATTACAGTAAGCTTTCTGTGATGATTTTCTTATCTCTAAGAATTCGGTATAAATGTGATACTGCCTATCAGGATTCCATTTTAGCAAAGCATTGTAAACATAATTTCCAGTAATCTTATCTAAAAATGTTTTTTCAGTGTCAGCTGCACATATAATTACTTTCCAAATGTCTGTGTGTTGAAAAACAAATCAGACCTCACTGGTGTGGCACCAGGAGCACCCTCCCTGGAGCCTTTAGCTGTTTGTTTCTGTCTAACCATCCTAATTCCTAATTCTGAGAAACTCCGTGTGTGCTTCGTGTACTTTTAAAAGACGATCTATGGATTGCTGTGTGTCACTAGATTCTCAGTTATCTGGAAAAAGAAAAGCTCTTGATGAGTCTCATCTCCTCACCTACGTTGCTGAGCTTGATAGCCAAGGGACTAGGATTTGAGTTTCAACTAGATCATTTATTTCTGTTTACCATATAATAACTGTAGTCATTTGTGTGCACTGCCCCACTGGAAAGCTACCATACAAGCCCGCATAATAACCATCAGGTTTATTAATGCTGATTCATTCATGATTATTGCATGGATGTGAAAACCAGTATTCCAATTAATGTTAAATACTTATTCCCCGAAAAACAGGAATAAAAATAAACTTATTTGGGGATCTGATTATGTCTTCAACAATCAGACAATGTGCCATTAGCAATGGCATATTTAGCAATGTATCTTTATATCAGTGTGTTAAAATAGCATGTCTGAGTCAACTCCTTGCCCACCTTTAGCATCATAAATTGAGATATATACGTACAGGCTGTCACTTTTCCCATTATACTTATTCAAAAGCATGTTTTAATTTTGGGTTGATTCACACCCTCCCGTGTTAGCTTTTATTTCCCTCCTCTGGATTTTTCAGTATGACCAGATTGGGATTTTAAAGCACACAAACAAAAATCCTCACCCAGACATAGCTCAGAGGACGAACCACGAGTGAATCCCATTCTCTCTTGGCTTCCCTGGCTATCGGAGGGGTGTGTAGCAAACAGACTACCCACATATCCCATCAAGTGAAATAATAAGAAAGAAAATGTCCATTAGCAGCATGCAGCACTCGAGGTTTGAGCTGATCCCCCTTGAGTGCATCTCTTCAAAGCGAAGATCCCTGCGCCACTTTCCGCAGCGCAGCCAACAAGAGCCCAGCCTGATTTAGGAGTTAGGCAGTGTGTCAGATTTATGTAATGAGATTATATATTCAATCTAATGAAGGAAAAATATGCTTACCAGAAGAGTATGACAGCGCTGTGATTAAACGATTCGGTAACACTATTCCCTTAGTGGATTAATTTAAAGAAATGCAGCAGGTACAGTTGACCTGCTTCTTGCGTGTTGCTCACGATAGGCTCCTAGCAAGGAAGATTAATGTCTTTTGATTGTGTTGATAAAATAACTATGTGATCATAAAGGTAGATAGGGCTGTTTTGCATCCAGCAAACCGGCTTTTGTTTTTTATTAATCTCCCTCGATGATTTATGCTGATGGAGGCTTCTCCTACTTATTTGTTTGAGTCTGAGGGTAGAAAGCAAAATAAAACTATAACAAAGATATGCTGCTATCTCCATGCATCACTGTAATTGGAGCCCCTGCCCTGCCTACATTCATCCATTCTCACTGTAAGATCCAGGCACATCTCTCCAGCTTAGACACACTTGAATTTTTAGAAAGGAGTTTCATGCTAGGTCTGAAAGGAATTTGAAAGGAATGCGTCTTGCTCCCTTCCACTAAACGTTACAGGTCACTGGAAAAGCCATGGTTAAAAAGGCTTTTAAAGATTAGGGAAAATGACACTTAAATCAATCATTAGGTAGAAAATCTTTCTCTAACCAGAGGACCGAGCCACTTCATGGGGGGTGGAAGGGACACTCCTCAGCTTGCTCCAGAGTCACTGAAGAGTCTCTGAAGCCTGACAGACCTGCTGTTAATTGTGATGTAAAGGAGAATCTATTGCACACTTTTTCATCAAAATCATCCCCAAACACATTTTCTTCTCCAGTTAAAAAAAAAAAGGTTTCAGCTAAAAATTAGGAATTTTGAGTTTTTGAATTTCTCAGCCTTTTTCTTCCATCTTTTTAAATGCAAAGTTAGGTTCTAGAGGAGAAAATACGGTACTGCCTATTCTTTTGTGTATAGAATAGTGTTATTTTTGTTCTTAGGGAGCCAAGAGCTCAAGTAGAGATGCCTTCTGTATTATTTATACGGAATTAATTAAGTACCTTTATGGGCAACAGCAAAAATGGTATTGGAATCCACTTTGAGATAATGTTCACTCTTCTGCAGTTGTCATTACAGCAGTGTAAGAGGAATTAAGATCCAAAGAGGTGTCTCTAAGCGACCTATTTTAAGGACTTTTTGCTCTGAGAAGACCAGGCAGATGTCTGGAGGAGACAGAGAAATCAGAACAAAGAAGTCACTTAGGAAATATATGACCCCTGACAAAACATAGGGGTGCAAAGCACTTCACAGAATCACCAGGTTGGAAAAGAACTTTAGGATCATCAAGTCCAACCATTCCCTTCCTAAGCTAAACCATATCCCTGAGCACCTCATCTACCCTTTTTTAAACACATCCAGGGTGGGTGACTCAGCCCCTCCCTGGGCAGCCTGTGCCAGGCCCGGACAACTCTTTCAGGGAAGAACTTTTCCCTCACATCTGCTCTGCCCCTGCCCAGGCACAGCTTGATGCCATTTCCCCTTGTCCCATCTCCTGTCCCCTGGCTGAAGAGACCATCACCCACCTCTCTGCACCCTCCCTTCAGGTAGCTCTAGGTGGGGATAAGGTCTCCCCTCAGCCTCCTCTTCTGCAGGACCTTCATCTCAGGTTGCTGGGTTTAAATGAACATTTAGTCAGGTGTGGTCAAATATCCAAGAAATATTTACTGTCACCATTGCTTGTGAACTTGCTGTGTGGTCACACTACTTGTTGGTGTGCTGCTTCTTGTTGTGTCTGATTCACAAATCGTCTCTGGCTTGCTAGGAGGGAAGTGTAAGAGTGGAGAAGAGTTGTATTTGGAGTAGTTCTCTCCAGTCTCATGAGCAGCAATCTCCCTATTTATTCATCCTCTCTAAACACTCATCTGCTGAGCTTACCTTTAAAATATTAAGTGAATCTGGGACTGACAAAACAGTTTGGTCCAAATGGTAAAAGACTTTTATCCAGAAGATCTAAGAACATCATAAACGTGATGTTGGCTTAAAGGAAGGTTAAGGATGTGTTTGCTGCTTTCTCCATCTGAGAGAGGGAATATTTAAAATCTGTAAATTGACTATGCTATTAGAAACATTTGTGCTGCTCTAAGTCAGGTGTTGACCTTTCCCATCTTAAAATCATGAAGCTTTTATCGTGCACCGAGAAAGCAATTGATTCTCTCTTCAAGAGAAGCTGACATTCTAACTGTGTCATCTTTGATATATATGTACCCTGGTTATCGACCACATGAGAAAGTCAGGTGCTGTATTTAAAGGGCAGGGCAGTGTAACCTAAAAGCAGGAGCTCTGAGGTCTTCTGACCTTCTGTCTGGATTTACCACATGGCAAGTGGAAGATGTGTGCCTGTGATAGCTGTATGGATACATATGCAAATAAGGCTGATGTGCATACGTTATTTATCTTGCCCACAGTGAGTGTCCATCACCTGCAGCACCTCCAGCAGTTGTGTTCCCCTGGGCTGAAGCTGACAGGCTGGTTTAATGCACTTGAACTAGGGATGCATTGGGATAAGCTTTATTTTAAAGAAGAAGTTGGTTAACTTCTGTTGTAACGTAGGTAGGATCTGGTGTATTTAACTGATTGTACTTTGATAATGCTGTAAGCTGGTCTTTGATAATTGCTTTCTGTAATTGGAACAAATTTCTGATTATGCTAATTCACCTGCTCCCACCCACTATGTAGTAGCTGAGTTAATCCAGAGTTGCCCCTGCATTTCTTTTGTAGATCATTATGTGATTAGCCTTTGTTATAAACTGATGGGGGTATTTGAATTCTGAGCAGATTTAATTTCAGGGGAAAAAAAAATCAGATATCTTTATATAAACTTATGGCATATTATAGCAGGTTTTAAGTCTAGCTTAAGATAGTAACATTTAAGACCTTCAGACAGACTAATTCTTAAAGAGAAATCTATTTCATTGTGTTAGAAGCAGCTGTACAACCTCCACAGATGATAAAGGGAGGGAAGTTAAAGCCTAATGAGTCTTGAGTCGACTCTTCAGGCGTTGCAGGTCAGCAATTCAGAACAAGGTGTCTCATTCCACTCTGGAGACACTGGAGGGTTCTTGGTGCCTTTATTCTCCTTGGCTGTTTTGTGCATGCACTGATTTTTTCCAAAGGCTGTGTCACCACAAGTAATAACAGCCTTTTGCCATCGTGGCTCCTTTACATTTATCAGTTTATCCTATAAATTCATCCCTTAGTTCTCCATCTTTGAAAGCATTTGTCTGCTGAGGCAAAGCAATGAATGAGTTTGTTTCTTCTTTGGAGGGAGGGGGAGGCTGGAATTAGAGACAAGCGTTCGCAGTGTCATCAAGCCTCCAGATAAGAAGCAAAAGGCAATGCATGGCCTTGCTTACAAATCATCTTCTGATTGCTCATCTCTAACACTTCCATGTTTATGTCCCGTCTGGTTAATGTTCTCCCTTCACCATGATCATCATTCTTTTAAAGGCTTTGCATTAATGTAAATGTTTCTCATTCCCTGAGCCTTGCAGCCCTGGACTCTGCAAACAGTGGATCCCTGTGCACTCTCTACAGGAAAAGTGCAGGGAAAATAAGCCCAAAGTGCTGGTGTAATGAGGACCCTAAACCCTCCTCTGTCCCCTCCGCACCCTGCAAAAGCCCCCCTGACCCAATGAGAGTCAAAATGCAAAATTTATGAAGATACTTGTGAACTAATGAGCTCCAGTAACACCAGCTAGGTTTGTCATTTCTTTGAACATTACTCTGTGTGTCATTACGCTGCACATAAAGTGAGTTTAATTCTGACTGCGACCATTGAATTTCTGTCACTTGATTTATGCTGGTGCTGCTGTTCCATAATTTAAATTGCATTCCTTGTTTCTTTGCTGAAACCCCCCTCTGATAATTAGTATTAAAGTTAACTGCAGAAGGGAAACTGCCCAGTAAAAGGATCACTTGATTGTTCCTCGTCAGACACTGGAGGGAAATGGGATATTACTAAGGGAAGAGTTTGGCATTGCTGGACTTAGTTCAGGCTCTGTGTTGCTGCTCCGGTGCTGTGCCTCTGCCCCTCCAGAGCTGCAGGGCATAGAATCACAGGCTGGTCTGGGTTGGAAGGGACCCCAAGAATCACAGAGCTCCAACCCTCTGCCACAGGCAGGGCCACCAACCTCCAGGCCTGGAGCTACACAAGGTTGCCCAGGGCCCCATCCAACCTGGCCTTGAACACCCCCAGGGATGGGGCACCCACCCCCTCTGGCATGAGGTCACGTGCACTGTAGCACACAAAGTTGTGTGGTCCAGAAACTCTTCAAACTTTTGTGATTGTATAAAAAAAGTAAAAAAAAAAAAGTTAAGATTTGAGAGGAAAACCAAACCAAAAGAGGGGTGTGACAGAGCTTTGGGGGGATGCACAAATAAGATGTGGGCAGTGCGTTCTGTAAGCTTTGGTGGGGCCAGTCTGCTGTCCGCCTCGGTCACCTGCATGTTGAGGAAGAGAGTACAGAGAGCTAAAACCTTCTAAGTACTTTTGGTGTGAAATGTATAGTGCATTTCATGCTTCAGGTAACAACTCTCTTAAATAAATCACTTTCTTTAATGCCATTATGTCCAGGCAGGATGAGAGTGCCACAGCTCTAGGTGTTTCCCAGGTAAGTTCCCAGCGCACTGCTGTGGATGTGTCAGTCCCACACCTTCTGTCTGTCCCAGCTAACCGAAATGAGTGATGCTACTGGAAGGGGAACCTGCTGTCTGGCATGAAATCTAATTGGCTTTGATGGTCAGCTTTTGCAGATTTGTTTATAAACTGGAAAATCTACAAATTGCAGACCATCTGCGCAGAACAGTGTGCTAATGAATGCCTGTAGCTAGCAAATCCATAAGCTCATTACCACAAACTTCCAAGTCCTTCCACAAGTTCCTAAACGAGGTTATTCATCTGAACTGAGATGAGAAGGGTATTTGACTGCAGGGTAGAGCCATACCTCCTTCAGGTCTAGAAAAGCTATTAAAAAACCTCACATTTATTCAGTCTTTTAATAGAATCTGTTGATTCTGCTTCTATTTTTAATTTTTCAGTTCTGTACAGCAGCTTACTATGCCTTAAATATATTTTTTGGATGTTTCAAGTAGAGAAATGCCTTGCAGATAATCCCTGTATCTACTCGGAGTTACACTGGCTGGTGAACAGGAGAGAATGTATTGCAGTATATTCTACACAGTATTTCACAGGATTTATGTACCTTGACAAGAAATACGAATGTCCTCTGGTTTAAGAAGGTTTTATGTAAATTGGGAATCTGTTATGATGCCATAGCTGCTCCGCTGTGTGTGATGTCAAGTGATTTCAACCTTCTGTCTGTTTTTCTCTCCAAAAAAGTGCAATTGATAATACTTACTATAATAAGTAAGGCGGGGGGGGGAAGTGGAGATCACAAGCTGCCTTTCACTTTTAACTACTAATCTCCATTGTTATGTCTTTCCTCCTGCTCCTGAAGTTAAAGGAAGCCCTTCCCTATCAGGGCAATGATGTCATTAGCCCAGGGCACCCAGTGCCTTCCGTTGGCTTTACAGGTTTATAGAATTTTCCCCATTTTTTCGTTCTCTCATAGAAGCCAAAAGAGCTCTTGTAAATAGGATGATAATTGAATGAATGGTTACAACAAAATGCATAGTATAGATTCAAGAACAAAATACAGAGAAAATAATAAGAGGCAATTATTTAGGATAATTACTTCAGGATCAAGATATAATACTTATGGTGAAGAGAACTAGGAGGTAAATTAAATATATTCATCTAAAATAACCTAGGATTTTTTATCATCATTTCTTGATTCCTTGGATTAAATATTAAAGCCTTCTAACTACAGAATACCACAAGGAAAAGTGTGATTAATTTTTCTCCTTTTTTACCTTGTCCTTCAATTCCTTATCTTTCCTTCCTTTTCTCCTAATAGAACAAAAATCACATTTCCTTTATTACCCACACCCATGCAACTTTGAAGAAACTCTTTGCCATTTTCTTTTAGTTCTTTTATTATTTGTTATTTTGCTGTGTCCTAGCATGTAATTTGGTTTGCCTTTGTTAATAAGTTCTTAGGGCCTTCAGAGTCATAGAATGGTTTGGGTTGGAAGGGACCTTGAAGATTATGGGAGCAGCTTCTTTTCTGAATCCTTATTAAAAAAACAACACAATTACATTTATTAATGAAATAATTAAAATATAATTTAGCAAATTTGCTGCCTTCATCTCTTCTTTTCCTACTTCATGTTCTTCCCTTCATCCCTCTCCAGGTGGAATGGCTAAAGAATGAGGAGCCCATCGATTCCAACCTGGATGAGAACATCGACACCAGAGCAGACCACAACCTCATCATTCGGCAGGCACGTCTGTCTGACTCTGGGAACTACACCTGTATGGCTGCCAACATCGTTGCCAAGAGAAGGAGCATGTCTGCGACAGTGGTGGTCTACGGTCAGTGCTGGCGTGATAATTAGAGAAAATCTTAGCTGGGTGTGCTTTTTATTGTGGGAGTACTTTACAACTGGTTCTAAATCAGATAGCTGACCTCCTTCCTGTTAGGATGCATTTCACAGAATCACCAGGTTGGAAAAGACCTTTAAGATCATCAAGTCCAACCATTCCCATCCTAAGCTAAACCATATCCCTGAGCACCTCATCTACACTTTTTTAAACACACCCAGGGTAGGTGACTCAGCCACCAAGTCGATCTCAGCAGATGTGTTGCTTGATGTCTCTCAGCACACCTACAGCAAGCTCAGGTGTGTTTATGTTTTGCAGTGAATGGAGGCTGGTCGTCGTGGACTGAGTGGTCCAGCTGCAACGCCCGGTGTGGCCGGGGCTGGCAGAAGCGATCTCGGACCTGTACCAACCCCGCTCCGCTCAACGGAGGCGCCTTCTGTGAAGGAATGTCAGTGCAGAAAATTACCTGCACTTCTCTTTGCCCCGGTGAGATATGCAGAGGCTGCTAAGGAGCAGGTTTAAATGTCACGCTTACGGGAGAGCTCTTTAAGTCTGAAATGCCAGGTAGACGACTGTGCTTTGAGGAGCCCACTGAGGTCAAAAAGGAAGTTGGAAACACGTGCATCCTTGTTCAGTCTGCAGCTCAGAGCCTCGCGTAGGGTCTGAGCCGCAGCCACAAGCGCCCGTGGCCTTGATCTGCCAGGTTTGTCAGTGCTTTAACTTACACTGAAGCTAACTAAATACTCAATAACCAACAGCAAATGGTTCAATATGGAAAATCATGTAATTGGGTGGGGGTGCAGGGAAAGGGGAGATGATGTCAGTAACGCTAGAAAGACAAACACAGAAACCTGAGCTGAGAATTTGACTTTAAAGTACTGTTTAGCTCACAAAAGTTTGCTTTTGGCTGTATTAACCTTTCAAAACTGAGCTTATGCTAAACATGGAGCATGGTGTCACTTCCCTGGGCACTGTACACTTCCTCATTTGTTCACCTGAAGCCTGCCTTACCCGATTTTGGAATTGGTGTTTCACATATACAGGTAAAGAAAGTCAGTCTGATTGTACACATGGATGCTCTGAGTTTGCCCAGGGTCACAGCGTAACTTGTCTAGACTCTGGCAAATCTCTCTTCTAGCTTTTATAAGTGTTTTAGATAGAACATGTCCTGAACTGGGATTTAAAGAATTTAATATTATTTATAAACCTCACTGTGCGTATCTAACTGTTCTTCTATCTGATTTATGCATGAAAAAGAAAGGGAACTGTGGAATCCCTTCTCATTTGGGACAGGCTCAGAGACCGGTATGAATCAGTCAGTAAAGCAACATATTGATCCGTTGCCTTGCTCAGGGCATTAGCCAGAAGTGTACAAGGCCAATGCTGGTCTTTTTGTCAGCATCGTTCCTCTGGTAGGAAATTGTGCAGCCTCTCTGCAGCAGCCTGTTTGAGGGAGAGTTTGTATTGAAAGCACAGAAGCGAATAGCTAGGTGGCAAAGGAAACATTTCCTCCTGCAGTTTTAATTGACTCTATTTGCTGAATGTTATATACTGGTGCTGTTTTAAAAGGTTCCATATTGCACACTTGAGGTGCCACTCAAATGCTGGATTTTAACTTCACATCTGATAAAACTGTATTTGTTTCTTCTGAGAATTACACATTGTTTACTTGCTGTGACCCACAGAGAGAGATGGAACGAGTCTTGGTAGGATCTCTTAACGACACCAGTTTGATACACAGTGATGATGGTGGTTTTTTTTCTTCCTCCCCATTCAGTGGATGGAAACTGGGAGGTGTGGAGCGAGTGGTCTGTGTGCAGTCCAGAATGTGAGCACCTGAGGGTGCGGGAATGCATCGCGCCGCCCCCGAGGAACGGCGGGAAGTACTGCGAGGGCTTGAGTCAGGAGTCGGAGAACTGCACGGAAGGGCTCTGCATTCAAGGTGAGTGATGGTGCTGAAGTGGATTTAAGAGGTATGGCCTAAACCTTGTACTGGGATCCAGGGAGTGCTGCAGCCTGCCTGCTGTGTGCCCGTGTTGGTAGAACTCTTCTGGCTGAAATATTACTGTGAATAAGTGATTGTTCTCAGGGGTTTGAAATCCATGGTGGTTCCTGAGTCACAGGATTTGTGTAGCACAAACTTTACCTGTTAATTAGCAGATGATTGTCAACATCCATATAACAGTGGTTTGCAATATGTGATTATGGCCACACATGGCAGGATGTGCTAACTGAGCCTTCTCCCTTTGTGGCCAGCTAACTGGCAAAGCACCAACGTGAATACTCCTGGTGCAAGAGAGCTGTGTAGGGTCAAAGTTTACTCCATTTGTAGCCTTCAATGCAGGAGTCAAAGGCAAATCCACTGTGTGGTGAGTTCCCTGATTTGGCCTTCATAAATGGCTGGAAAGCATCTGGCATTTGGTGGTTGCCACTCTCACCAAACATGTTGGAGCCAAGAACGTCAGCCCTGTAGCTGCAGAGGTGCAGAGCACCCACAGGCAGCTCCATAGTCTCAAAGGAGAAATCCTGAAGTTTCTTCCTACCCTGAACATTGAACATTGCTCCCTCCCCAGGGAGCAGTACTGTCACCTCATCGCTTTCTAGCAACGATGTGGCAGCTGCAGGACTGATCTCATCACTGGTTAGAGCTGCACATGTAGTGCAGCCAGTGTATTTTTTTTGTTATTAAATTTAACACCTATAAAATGTCCTACTGACAACCCCGGAGATAGAAGTGCTCTGTTTCTCCATGAAACAGATTACAGTAAAGGATAGCTTTCCATGCTACTGCTTTACTTATGCCCCTTTGTTAATGTGCCCTGTGAAGAAGCACTGAAAGAAAGCCCTTGACACCAAATTACTTGATGGATGGGCTACTGGCAGAGTTGCACCATGGCAACTAACTTAATTTTAATAATCACCTGAATTTTTTATGATTATTGTTTTTGTTGCCTGTCATATGCTTTGCATAAAATCACATCCTTTGGATGGGGTGCTGTCCCTCTGCTTTATGTTTGTACAGCCACTGGTGCAAAGACTATTATTATTAATGACTTACCTGACTAATGGCACTGCAGTAAAAAAGAAAAATGGCCCAGCAAGTTGAAATCAATTGGACTAGCAGCACAGGGTTTCTTCATCCCCTTTTCAGAAGAATTTTGATTTTTCTTTGCTGTGACATTTAGTAGAATCGCTTTATAGATGCAGTTCTAAGAAAACCTAACTATTTTGCACAATGATGTGCAAACACAAGTGAAGTAAACAGTGCACCTCTGAGAACAAATGTCTGGGCTGGCACAAGTTTCCCCTTTCAGAAGCAAATCACTTTTTGACATATGGGACTTAAAATGCTCCTAATAGACTTAAAATGTCCTTAATACACTATGTGTAAAGAACCTGCCTTCTTTAAAACAGATGAATGGATCATTATGTGTAAAAGAGACACAAAAAGCATGTTTTAAAATAGTAGTAAATTTTGTGGATTTAATCAACTTAGTGTCAGCTGTGAAGCACAAAGTCTGCAGAATAGAACTTGGATGTTGAAAGTGAACTATCAAAATCACTGTACAAAGGGTAAGTGGCATAAGTAATAAGAACCAAAATTTATGATTGAAATGAAAAGCTGTTTAAAGTCTGAGCCTGCTGGGGATGGGTATGTTGCCATCAAAGTGACACTATTTCAAATTAACAGCATGAAACTCTCAGTTTGTGCTGAATATCTGGGGTGGGGGGAATCTGTGGCTGCTGGATTTTCTGTGCAGGCACCTCAGAGGGTGAAGTGATTCCGTTCCCTTTGTAAGGTGAGATGGGAGTTAAGGAAACTGTGAGCTCATGACTGCATTATACAACTAGTTCAGACACATGGAACAGAAGATCTCTCTCTGCTGCACACACCAGCAATTTTTCACCTAATATTGGGATCAGAAACTGATCTCCAGGTATTTTGTGGGGGGAAAAAAATCCACTCGGGTAATTTGGAGTTGAGTGTGCTGTCAGCTTTATCCTTCCCAAGGAACAGGACTTGACTGACCTCAGCAAGCTGAGGAGTGAGAGAGGAAGCTAAAGCCTAGGGATGGAGACGCTCTGCTCTGCCCTGTGTGTTCTTCATGTTTTCCATGGGCTCATCTCCTCCTTTTCCTGGGCTGGGGAGCTCAGGGAGCACACTGTGGTTCTGCCCTGGCTTTCCATGCACATTCACATGGCGAGAGGAATTGTCTCTGGTTTCTTTCATCTCGTTGAGCGATGCTGTTGCTCCTTTGTGGGTCGCGTGGTATGTATCTACTTGCACCAAATTATTTTTAGGCTGTAATTGCTTTCTCAGCTAATAGGACTTGATGCAATTACCCTATTTTTTAAAAACCTTTTTTTTCCCTGTTCATCTCCCAACATGTGCCTTTTCTGCTCTGCTTTTCATCCCATGGGCAATTGTGAAGGAAATGCAGGACTGTGCTACAGAAAACTAATCTCTGGGAGGTGATTTATCAGGCACAACTTGTTAACTCTGTTCCTTTGGTGAGGCAAAAATAGAAATGAATCATTTCTTTGGTTAACAAATAAGAGCTTAAATGAAAGTAAGGGTGAGAGCATAGGACTTTTCTCATTTTCTGGATGGATCCAGATAGTCCAGTCCTTAACTGAGGAGCAACTCAAAATGCTTTCCTTACAGAGACTTTCTTCTAGGGCTTGTAACGATTGAATAGATACAAACTTCCATGCAGAAGAAAGGTGGAATTATTTTGGGGTTTGATATATATGAAAGATTGCCAGGCCTGCCAAACTGGGAGAAAACCAGAGACTGACTCAGTCTGAATGCAAAGGTCACTCTTGCTCAAGATAGTCCTAAAAACCTTCTCATTTCTTGCATATTTGTTCTTTGTTTGCTCCCTTCTGCTATTCTCAGCAGTCTACTTTTCCATAGTGGATTTCTCTCTGTCTTGCAGAGGTGAAAGCTTTTGCTTTGCTTAATAAAAGAGAGGCGTTTGTAGACTTTTTGTTTTACTTTTATCTATTTGCTTTAAAGTTATTTTTTTATAACTTCAAAAACTATTGATTTCTTTTCCCAGTGCCCAAAAAAAAGAAACAAACAAGTAAGCTATAAGCAGATGAACAACAAACATGTTTTTACTAATGCATTATAAGTCACAAATAATTTTGTTTTCTGTTTTTCAACCAGCAGTGATACTGAATATTGCCAAGAGGCTCCTGCATCTAGCAAGCTCCCCAGTTTATATGGCAAATATGTTTCAATTCTATTGCAGTTTTCTGTAAATAGCACTTTGTCAGCAGCAAGAAAATGTTTGTTTCCATTGCAGGGCTCAAGTCTGACACTACTCATTTGGTGTTTACCTACATCATTTCCTAGCAAAACCAAAAACAACCTCAAGAAATAAAAAAAAAAACCACACAGGCAGCTTTTTGGCAAAGCCAAAATGTGAGAATCTTTTGGGTTAATTATTATTAAACTAAGCATTGTCACAAATAGTGAAAATAGGAAAAGATGCCTCATAATCCATGTGCTTACATCATCACATAGCAAGAGCATCTTGCACCTTGAGGCGATTCCATTAAGAAGACCACTTCCGAGTATCGATCACAGGATCCCAGTAATGGTGACTGGGAATAACTGACCTTTAGAGGTACCAGATCTTTTATAGAAAAACAAATCCAAAAGAGAAATCAGGGAACAGCTCAAAGGGAATTTCTGTACAACACAAAGCACCTACACAATGGATAGAGCCTTATCTGCTTAACGATTTATATCCCACCTTCTCTTCTGGCTATTCATTAGTCTAATCCTGCTGAACTGCCAGTCTCTGTTGAATTTTATAGCAGTAAGTAGGTTCTATACCATGCTTTGTTGTTTCCTTCAGACAACCTTTCAACAGAGGGCACTGCAGTAGTTGTTTAAGTTGGGCAGACTGCTCAAGAAACTGAGGGGGGGCAGAATTGATCCTGAGACTCTCCCAAGAAGGGGGAGTGCAGCTTTGAGACTGCACCCCCAGCCCCAAGGTGAATTCCTAGGCAGGGTCTTGGAAATGGCTGTTGTACTGGGACCAGCATGCCTGGTGTGATGCTTGGGTCTGCGTGCTCCATCGAGCCTGCACCCCTGTGCCATGGGTGCTGCACGAGCCAGGTCTCCTGTTCTCTAAAGATCACTTCTTCAGGTGTTAGGTTATAAGGATTAGCTCAAATGGGATACAGAGCAGCCTCCTTTTCCAGATACATGACTGTGAAACCTGTTTTATAACGTATTTGCATACATATGGGCCACAAAGATGCTCAGAGGGCTCGAGCACCTCCCCTATGAAGAGAGGCTGAGGGAGCTGGGCTGGTTCAGCCTGGAGAAAAGAAGGCTGTGGGGGGACCTCATTGCAGCCTTCCAGTGCCTGAAGGGAGCAGAGGAACAGGAGGGGAATCAGCTTGTTAAAGGGCAGAGACTGGCAGGACAAGGGGGATGGAGTGAAGCTGGAGGAGGGAAGGGTGAGATGAGATATTAGGGGGAAGTTCTTTGCAGAGAGAGTGGTGAGGGGCTGGAACAGGCTGCCCAGAGAGGGGGTGGGTGCCCCATCCCTGGGGGTGTTCCAGGCCAGGTTGGCTGGGGCCCTGGGCAACCTTGTGTAGCTCCAGGCCTGGAGGTTGGTGGCCCTGCCTGTGGCAGGGGGTTGGAGCTGCGTGATCCTTGGGGTCCCTTCCAACCCAAACTAGTCTGGGATTCTCTGATTCTATGTTGATTCTGTATGTTCTTGATGGACACATACAGATGTCATTATGAGTATATAGATATATAAATTGAATACATTTTGCATTTAATATTTTATAAATGACTTTCTGTAATGTCCATCACTTACCTTTCCATATATCAAATATACAAAGAAATAATTCTTTGCTGACTTTCTTTGCCAACTGATCTGCTTCAAAATATTGAACTTCCTTATTGCTGAGACCTATAATAGTCTAAATAACAGCATCCAATAAAGCTAACAAATGCTTGAATTAACCAAGTGAGAAATTACTGCAAAGAAACATCCTTAAAAAGATTTAGAGGGGGGAAAAAGCATGGAAAAATATGGACAACATAAAATATTCATACTGTCAGCAAACCAGGAGAAAATGTTTCATTTATAGAGCCAGACAGAATTGATACAGGAAATAGATATGCTCCATGTAAATTTATTAAGTGCAACTTTCTCTTTCTCTCTTTCTCTCTCTCTCTCAGATAAAAAACCTCTTCATGAAATAAAATCCCAAAGTAAGTTATTTTTTTTTTCCTCCTGTAAATATGATTTTTCTCATCTTCTCTGCCATTCGGTTTTATTTGTGTAGGAGCTAAATAAAACTGAAGGTTATATGAAAGGCTTTCACATCTACTTGAAAGCATCTTCTTAGCATCTTTGTGATCAGAGGTTTGAGGCTCAAAGTAGAGAAGTGACCAATCTTTATAATTTGTGTCTGGCTGGGAGCCCTTTCTACAGGAATGCTTATCTTGAAATAGATCTCTTGAGGGCTTGCAATTAGGAGAAAAGGAAGGAATACAGGAGTTTGGCTTTCTTGATTCAAATCGGGTTCCGCTACTGGCTCTGCCTGATCTTGTTCAGCTCACTTTGGCCTTGATTTCTCAACTGGAAAAGGGTGTGTAGGGGCTTTACCTTGTAAGAGTGTGGAGATACCATTTACATACTGCTTGGGGAGGCTTCTGTCTTGCACTTTCTTTCTCAGCCTTCCATTTATTCCAGTGGAGTTTCAGTTTACAGCAGCACATTTGGAGTAAATTGATAAACTGAAAGATTTCATTAAGAAAAATTAAAAAAGAAGGCACCATTTCATCAGGACTGTCCCTTTTAAAGCCAAGACATTGGGTTTTGCTTTCATAAACTGAGGGGTTTTGACAATTATTCTATTACATAAAACGTGTGGGGTGTGAGTCTGAGTATTCCTCCAGGATGTAGGGACACAGGGTGATGAGATGATGGGAAATTGTATGGATCTTGGGCCCTTAACAATGCAGAAACCTTTGGAAATCCTCACCCAAACGGTGTTTCTTTGGACCTCACGTGCTGTAGGCTGCAACGTCCAAACTTTCTGCAGCAGGATTTCTTGCTGGCTCAAGTGAAGGCTGCTTGGTTATGGGATCCCAGACCGTTCCAGTCTGATCAAGCAAGAGCTTTAAAGGAACCAGTCAGGTTCAGATCCGTGTTACCCACAGATAACTTGGTAACTATTTATAAAGGAAAATAACTGCACTGCAGGAAAAAAAGGTGATACAATAAAAATAATTAGAGCAGGACATGGTTATTGTCCAAGGCTGCTGCTGCTCTTGGTGAGGGAAAGGTGTTTGGCTTTTTAAAAGCTCTTTGGTTTTAATCCAGTTGAGTTATGTAGATGCATGACAGGCACCCAGCTTCACCCACAGCCAGCTTCGAGTGCGTGAAAAGCTTGTGTGAGGACATGTCTCCTTTGTATTCCTAGGTCTTAAGTGTTTCTACAGATACCAAAATCAAACTTAGGTAGCTCCAAAATGGGCTGTGGTTGCCTTGGCTGCTTCAGCCTTTTTCATTTTGTCTTGTCTTGTCTCACTGGACCCATCTAATTGGTCACGTACAGTCGGTCTGTGTCATAGCTCAGGCGATTGATAGGTTTGTGTTTGTTTAGCTGCACAGTTCCTGATTAATTAGAGAATCTTTGAAGACTATCAGTCAAATACATGCTAAAATCAATTCCATTAAAGTTACTTTTTTAAGAAATCAGAAAATAAAGCTATCTAGGAGAATTAAAAGGGTTTCTTTAGAGCTCTAGGGTTAGAAACACAGAGCTTGTTGCTCTTTGGTGAAGCAGGAACTTACATTTAGGACTGCATGAATCATCACTGATGCAAAATCAAAGTCAATTATGAAGTTAATTGAGAAACAACCTGTCCTAGTAAATAACCTCTTACATGATACTCTGATTTCTGATCCTTGTTCTCCAAGACTGGTTATACGAGGAAATGGACTTAAAGTTGCTAAGAGGGATGGAAAACTGGGGGAGCGTGGCAAGCTGGGAAAATCTTTCACATCTCTTAGCAAGCTCTGACGGTAGACAGGGGGGAAATGTATGCCCTGCATAGCTCCTGGAAAGCACTTATTGTAAATGAGATAATTTAATCAATTACGTTTCCTAATGTACTAAACCAAATGTTTCATTTTCTGCTCCTGCACATCTTAAATTATCTTCAGGTGCTTTATGAAACTTAATCATAGTTAATAGAAACTTCATTACCATCAAATGTGCTTTCAATAAATGTTGTGTAACAGTGTCAGGAGGTGGAGTGAAATATAGGCTACAATTACCACAGACATGTATCCTGAACTGCAAAGTATAAAAATTGTGGTGCTTTACAAGAGTCCCTACCTCTGCTGGGCTGGGAAGACACATTTCATTAAATAGTAATTGGTTAAATATAAATATTTTCTTTTTCAGTTTATTTGTTTTTCACACTGTTCCCTTCTGGGAAAAAAAATAAAAGCTGAAAATTGCCCTGTTCCCCAAATTTCCCATGCTTTCCTTCATTCCTTTAATTTCTAGTCTCTCATAAAAGGAATTATCCATAATAAAAGATAGAAAGGGGAATAGATTAAAATTACTTAAAGAAACCCAGTATTTGTTTCTAAAGAAATACCAACATCCTATGGATAAATGAAAGTCTGAAGCAGTTGTGTTCCAGAGGAACAATCCAAAGGCATAGCAGCTCACTCTTGTTTTGTGCTATTAAGATAAAGCTGTTTAAACATCTCCTGAGCTCTGAACAGGGTATCCTTTCCCTCTGAACCCCATGTGTTAGTTACTTTGGGCTTGTGGGTGATTTGCTTCTCTTGCAGTGGAATGGTTCTGGGAACACTTGATTAACTCTTCCAGGTCTTCTGGGAAACAGAGCAATGACCGGTTCATTAGAGATAAGGATGTTCTGAAAGAACACCTGTAAGTGCTTTTAATCACATAGCTTATAGAAAAGTGTCAAATTGAAGTTCCAGGGATACTGAAAACAGAATTCTTCTCTCCTGAAAACTTTTGCTTGAGACAAACTGTTTTTTACTCTTATTTTTTAAAAATTCTGTATTCTTGCTCCCATCTCTGACCTGTTGTATTTGGGCTGACACTGTGAGAGTGGGGCTGGGAAAGCTTGTGCTGTCATTAAGGCCTGTTTGAACCAAACAGTTTATTTTCCTGTTGATTCAACCCCCCGGACTACAAAATCCGTGGCACTGCCTCATTCACAGCACATCTCCATGTGCTCCAGCCCACGGAAAGCCCTGTTTACACACTCCCTTTTCCTTACTGCTGCAATTCATACAGCATCTCAGGGATGTTCGGGAACAGTTGGTGCTGGGTGATGGTGCTTGGCAGCTGCTGTGTCTTCCCAGGAAGTTCAGCTGCTCGTGGTGTTCGTTGTCAGACTTTTAGTTTACACATGGAAATGGTGAGCCAGGAAAAGCAGCTTTTCCCATGCTGCCCACAGGTAACTCATTTCTTTCATCTCAACAGTCTGAAGTATCATGTTAATTTTTAAAATTCAGCTAAAATAAAGTTATCTGACTTTCTGCAGGAAAACACATGCACAGCAGAAGGCTCCTCCCAAGTACTAATGAAGCAATTTCAGTAATTGGCTATTTATTAAATGCTGAGTTTAACTTCCCAGCCTATTTCTGTACGTTGTGGTTTGTTTACTGACACTGAGCAGCCTGGATTTCCTAGTTGGGTTTTGTCCCTGTCATTTGTTATAAATAAATGCATTTTCTGTACCAAGTGCTTCTGGCTGGATAGCAGAAGCACCACGCAGTGGGATAACAGATGATGTATAGGGTGAATACATGATTATCTCTTGCTCTAAACTGGAGTTTGGCATTAAGGAACTATCTAAGGACCCACTAAGTGAACTTGCCAAGTAATTTAATTTCACGGTACGTGATCCCAAATCCCAGAAGATCTAGAATAGCGGGAATGGATAATTCAATTAGATAATATTGCAGGTTTCATTTGGATTCGCTCTTTCAAAGCAATGAATTCTTCTTCTCTGCTGTAAAAGTTTGAAGTCTTAGAAAACTTGGTTGTAAGCTTATTTACATGGGTGTCACAGGGAAGGTTTGGCTTCCAACCTGTTCTTAAAGACTGAAGATGCTTGCAGGAATCTGAGAAGGTATGTGGCATCTCCTCAGCCCCTCTCAGAGCTGAGAGGATGGGCTGTTCCTTCTTACACTAAAGCTCCCACAGAACAGCTCTCACCTCCCTGGCCATGTGGCTGTGGCGTTACACAGTCGATCCCGTGGATACACAGCCAGCCAGCCCCAGTCAGAACGTCTTTGTGAGTGTTGCTGACCTGGTACCTGCTCTTTCTCCTTTCAGATATTGAGACTGCCAGTGACATTGCCCTGTACTCTGGCCTGGGAGCGGCAGTCATTGCTGTGGCTGTGCTGGTGGTTGGCGTTACCCTTTACAGACGGAGTCAGAGTGAGTACGGCGTGGATGTGATTGATTCATCTGCACTGACAGGAGGCTTCCAGACATTTAATTTTAAAACAGTCAGACAAGGTTAGTGTTTTGATTTCATTTTCTTCTCTCCAGAGCTCCTACTGCAAAGAGATACTAAGCTCATATCCGATGACTGGCTGTGGGAGGGCATTCTGGCTTAATGCTGAGTGTGGCAAGGGTAGGACAAGGAGCAGGAGCTGGTGGTTAGAAGCGTCTCGTACCGGCCCTGCTCCTCATCTGCCATGGCAACTTGGACAAGCATATAATCTTCCTTGACTATGCCCTAAGTGCTTTAGAAATAGTGGGACTAGTTTCTAAACTGATGTTTCTGACTTAAAAAAAACACCAACCAAACCAAATAAAGCAACCCAAAACTAATCCAGAAAGCAGATCTGTTGCTCCTTCCTATTCAGTTACAGATCTTCTGTTTTCTTTACTCCAATAAGAGTGATTCATTTTTTACTGTTAATTTGAGAAACCCAACCTTTAGTATTTTACAATCCTCTAGCATAGAAACATCCACGTTCTGAGGTCTGTGGGGAATAAATTTGTTCAGACATGTATTGACTTAAAAAACTCACCCAAAAAGCAAAGAAAGCACTTCAGAAAGCCACCAGTACAATAAAATATGGAACAAGTAGTTACTTACTAAAAGCAGCCCTCAGATGTTTTCTGGTATAATATTTCCTTTGGACAGAAAGGTAGAGGGGAAATCAGTGATTGCTTAAAACCAGTATGTTTCTTTAGTTGTGTCCTGACATTCTAACAGAGCCCTGCCTTATTGTGGGTGGGTGGCTGTGTTGGTGGGGTGTGAAAGTATCCCCATCTCTCTCCTGTCTTTGGAAAAGTGAAATATGTTACAGAGTTTTGATTTGGGTTTGGGTTTTTTTTTTTGTGGTGGTGTTTTTACAGTTACTTTATTTTCTGGCAGAGATTCCTCACCCAGCATAAACTGCAAGAAATTGGAAACTGATCTTGATAGACAAGGATGTTTGAGGGATATTTACTCATTCATTTAAAAATCCAAGCCTTTAATTAGTCATGTAGTTCTCAATGACTGTCTCAAATAGTAACTTTTTCCTTTGTTGTTCAGTTTGCCATGAAAGCCTTGTTTTGAGTCTGGGGAATTGATTTGTTTGTTTGCTTGACTTCAGTGTTTCAAAACCAGCAGCTCTGAAATGATCTGAGAGCATCACTTTCTCCTATGCTGGGATGCTGTTAGTCCAGCTCAGCTACTCAGGGTCCTCTGTCTGTGGGGTTTCCAAATAACAGCATTTGGAAACTAAACAAGGCTGGTTCTGTGGTCAGTTTGCTGAGAAGACAGCGCAGTGCTGATCTGTGGACTATGGATTGGTGTGATCCAAATTTGATTCTTTGAGGAAATGTATTTTTAATGTTAGCAACCCAACCTGCTGTCCCTTAAAGTGATTGTATTTTCAAGGATGCAGTGCAGATAATTTCCAGAAAATCAGTTATTTTTGTGAAACTATTTACTAAAAACCAACCAAGACACATACAGAACCAACCAAACAAAAAGACCAAGCCAGCTACAGGATTCAGGCCCTCAATCTGTGCATTCCTTCTCTTTTTTCCCCACGTGTTTTCTGAGCTAAAATACTCCTAAATGAAAAACTCTGGTATTTTTCCCTATATTACTCTTGCCACACTTTCTTTTCAACCCAGTTTCCCTCAGGCATGAAGCTGTCATTTTGTGTAAGCTCATGGAAAAGGTCTGCAGGAAGATGTGTTTTCACCCAATGGGTTTTAATTTCATAAAAAAAGAAAGAAAAAGGCATACACCCAAACCTGAATCAAACCAAAAGGGAAGTTCCTACTTGGATTCATGTAGCCTGGAGCTGCCTGAGATGCAGAAAGCAGTCATCAAGTACCTGTTAGATCTATTGCATCATTTCATCTGCTTTTTAACAGTACCTTGTGTGATTTTGAGCTCTGAGAGTATCAGGAAGGAAGAGCAAGTCAAAAAGGAGATGGTGGAGAGGTGAGATTTCTGATCTAACATCTTCATGTGGCACGTAACACCCTGATCTGCTTCGTTCCACCAGGTAACTCCCTGCTTTTGAACTCCTCCATGCAGCCTGACTTGACAGTGAGCAGGACGTACAGTGGCCCCATCTGCCTGCAGGATCCCATGGACAAGGAGCTGATGACAGAGTCTTCGCTCTTCAACCCGCTGTCAGACATCAAAGTCAAAGTTCAGAGCTCGTTCATGGTGTCCCTGGGGGTGACCGAGAGGGCTGAGTACCATGGGAAGACACATTCTGGAACTTTCCCTCATGGGAATAATAGAGCTTTTGGTACAATACAGGCTAGAAACAAGGCTGCCTACATTCAGAACCTGTCTGCTATTTCAACAAGGAGTGAGCTGAAGACAACTGCCATTTTTGGACACTTGGGTGGCCGTTTGGTGGTTCCAAACACAGGTGGGTAGATCCTTTCTCATTCACAGCATATAAAATAATTTTAGATTAAACTTATTTTGCCTGGTGTAGTGTTCTCTAACTAAATAAAAAAATAAAAGGAAAGTAGGGGCTCCCTTAATGCAAATTTTGGGAAGTAGAGCATGTTGCCCACAGAGGAGATGACAGATCAGAACAAAGCTTGGGATGAGTAGTAAAGACGCATTATGCCTGTTTGAACTGTTATAAATTACTGCCTCTCTTGATGTCTTCAGCATGAAAGTTGTATTAATCAAAGCTGTTGCTTACTTGGATCCTGATCCAAAAGAAGGGCTCTGCAGGAAGGGGGTCGGTATTGGATCAGCATTCTTTTATCATGGGGTCATATTCAAAGCAGAATCTACACGCATCAACATCTGAGTGTGTTAACATTGTCAGGCTTCATTATGTTATTGAAGTCTGCAGCATGTAACAAACAGGCATCTCTGGAGAATTGCTTCCACTCTTGATGAAAACTCTGGTGCAGCTTTCGTTAGCATTTCCTCCTGGCTTTCTGGTTTTCTCTTTCTTCTAGCTTAATAGCTTGACAGATTTCCATAGTGGGGCACTTCAAAGTCCACGGGCATTTCAAGACTGGGCTATGCACTGACACATTGCTGCAGAGATGCTCAATTTGCATTGTTTAAGAAGCTGGGTTTGTTTTCTGAGATGTATTTTAGACTTAAGAAATTGTTAAATGATCTGAAAAGGCACAGCCCCAAATTAGAATCAAAGGAAGGATGTTAAATCAAAGTCCTGCAGTGTGCTGTACTATGTTCACATCATGCTGCACACAAGTCCTACTGTTGGATACTTCCTTCAAAATGGAAAATGTAGCAGAAATTGCCAGATACCCCCGTTGCTACCTGAGCCAATCTCCCTTGAACTCTGGTGATATTTATTTTCCTTTAAATTCAACTTTGTTTTCATTTGACTAATGTGTCTGGGCTGATCTCTTAGATCTAGTTGAACTTAATGATTTAGAGCTTCACCCTTCATGTTTCATACAAGGGGTACTTTAAAGGTTACCATAAAAACTGCGGTCTGCATTTAGAGCAGATTGATGACTATATAATTCAGGGATGCAGCATTCAGTGTACAGTCATGTCCAACACATGGAATGTGTTCATCTCTTCACAGATTGTTCATGTTCAGGAACGAATATTACAAAGGCAGAAGCACTAAGTCAGTATAAGTCATCAGTGAAGTCCCTCATGCTATATATTTAGCTACTTTTATATAATGATAGTCCCATCAATTAGATTATTTAAATACATATTTGGTCCACTTTTTGTACAATTGATGTACTTCCTTCTGCCTAATTATGTAGGATTAAATTTTCTATGCAGTTGTAAATTATAGTGGAATCATGTTACTGCTTAGCTGAGGTTCTGCAGCATGTGGTACATGCAAAGGAAAATATAGTCTTCCCCACACTGAGTGTGCTACCCAGTAGTTTAATGTCACTGGTACCTGGAGGAAAGCATCCCTGCTAACTTCTCATTTATACTAGTGGAGTAAAAGGAAAATGGTTTCACTTGGATTCACCAGAGTTATGTCCCTGAACAAAATGGTATGGTGATTCCCATGCAAATTCAGATTAATCTGGTTAGGTTGTCTCTCTATCAAGATTCCTTGTGATTCTAGAGTTATCAGGGTTGATTTCAGAGTCAGAAAGGGGTGAAGAGATTCCAGGAAAGTTTAAACCATGATCATGTCTTGTAAACACAGAGCTACACAGGTGACAAGATGTGCACCAAGAGACATTTTTGTCAAGTAAGTGAAGAGTCAACAGATGATTAAATCTTTTCTCACCAGCTGCCCTAAGCACAGAGACTGGCAGAGGCTGCCTTGAAAGTTACCAAAGGCACACATGCTTTTGGCTACTTTTTAATTTTTTTTTTTAAAGCACAATTAAATGGGGACTCAAAATACACTGTTCTGTTGCTGCATCAGATAAAAGCCTGTCAGAGTAACCAGACCATCAAACTGCCTGGCATTACACACCACTCTGGCTGGAAGCCTTAGGGCAACAGCTGATGGCACCTTTTGTTTCCATGAATTATTCCCTTTTGTGTTAGTGGTGAAGTAGGCAAAGCTTCTGCTGCACCCGAGGATGAAGAGAAGCCTTCAGTCACACCTAGACTACGAATCTGCTGTCAGTGAGTGACACAAAACATCAGGAAGTCAACTATTACTTGGAGCAATAAGTTTTTAGGCAAACAGGTCTATCTAATTCCAGGCTCTAAGTTAAATGTTCGTAACAGAGTGGATCACATTAATCATGTCTTTTCCTTTCATCTGATAGTGTTGGAGTCAGAACCACTATGGCAGAGGAGCATTCTTCTGCTCTAGTAGATGGCCCTTCTAGGTCTTGTAAATCAGAGGCCACCTGAGTGTTGTTCTGTGTGTCCAGTGCCTTTCCAAAGGTAAACTGTGCCTTTGCTCTTTTGTAGGAGTCAGCTTGTTGATACCACATGGAGCTATTCCTGAAGAGAGTTCGTGGGAAATCTACCTTGCCATCACTCAAAAGGAGTGCAGGTAAGAAGCACATCACACACACACACACACACGTGTCCAGGGTCTGTGGAACTGTCTCACGTGATGGATTTCTTGTCAGCACTGTCTGAAGGAATGGAATGTGCCAAAGTCACTCCATCTTCCTGCTGCTGGTGTGACCACGCTGTTGTGTCGTGCTGCATCTGTATAAATGACAGCAGAAATGATCTGACTGCAGTGCTTCTGTGATATCACATGGAGTTATTGCAAGTGCTGGTGAAGGATGGGATGCCTCAAGGAGATTGATGGATGAGAAGTGCTGAATTCAGAGTCGATGATTTTATCAGTTTTGATTTGCAGACTTATGTCTGCTAACAGCACAGCTGCTTTCTCTTCTTACTTGTTACAGAACCTTTGCATCCCTGGGCTCTCATAATATGAGACAACAGGTTAAAATTCACAGTCAGGGTCATCAGTTTGAATTAGCCTAGGGCGTGTAGGTACTGAGTTGTTGTTACTTCCTGACAGATGTGTGGTAGCCTAGTTGATGTGAATAAATGAATGCTCAGGACCATTTCTTTAAATTATTTTGTTTTATAAATCAGCATTAAAATCTGTTCCCCAGCTGGAATTGCCAGCTCCAGCTGATGAGCAGCAGAAATTAAACTGCAGTTTGATCCACCGGGTTTTGGGTTTTTCTTCAATATTGTGTCTGGTAGGAAAGGAAGGTGATGTTTAATGTTTGAAATGCTGGTAGCCTTTGATAAACAAAGGAAGACATGCAGTAGGACTTATGGTTTGAGCAGAGCAAGTCATTGTTTGGGGTTTTTTTCTTTTGGTGTATCGTGTATGTTGCAGATGCCTGTGGTAGAAAAGGAACGTAGCTCGTTTCTAGATGCTTTTAAAGCTTTTGGAAGGTTCTGTTCAATCCATGGGCACTGAATTGTGTTGCCAGCTTCATGTGTGGGTGTGTTTTCAGTGGTTCCACTGTAATCACTTAAGTTGCCGCTAATTCTGCATGAGACAATGGAATTTGCCCCAGAGTCACTTGCTTTATTTTTATGACTAAACTTGGTCAGAGAAACACAGGCATTTACCAGGTTTGGGTAGCTGTTCCTATAAAGAGGCTTCCTAGCTGCTTTAATTTTCACACAAGATGGATTACAGAGAATCCAAGTGTCCTGCACTCCTGTATCTCTGAGCCTGACAGACCCCACAGCAGCAGACCCCAGGTTAAGCTCTGTCTGCTTGCTTGGCTCACCTGCTTTCAGCTAGAAACTGCTCAAACCCTACAAACTGGTATGGAATCGAGTGAAATTCAACAAAGACGTGTTTAGTCTAAGCCTAGCATTCCCTCTAGACTGATACCTGGATTGAGAGGGAAGGTAAAGCTTAAGAAACACTAACCATAGTCTTGAACTGTTGAGACCAGCAGAATGTATTACTTGTTTTTAGACCTATGGGTGGGAGTTTTGGTGGTGCTTTTTTCATGAGGCAAAAGCATTATTTAGTTTATTCTAAAGTGAAAACTTCAGAGAACTATTGCATTTGGTTCTTGGCAAGTTCCCTGTGAATATAAGGGACTGGAGAGATACTAGGGTTGGTGCTGCTTTCTTAGGAGCTGAGGTGGGAAGTGCTGGAAGAGCTTGGGGTAAAACGTGTAATCATTCATTAAGTAAAGAGTATGTCTAGTTTGAGATCTAGGAGTGACCCACGGTGCTGATACTGGGTCAGGATGCCTCAAGCTGCACATGAAGAAATAAAATGCATTTGAAGTTAATTCTGAAAGATCTTGTCTGAAATTACAGTAGTAGAAAAACAAGAGAGAAAAACAGGAATTCGATCTCCAGTTACTGTCTAGACACTGAGCAATACTTAAGGTTCCTCTCAAATTACTCCACCTTTTAGTGCGATTAATGACTAGTTGTGCTGTCTACTGTCAGCATCAAATCTCCTCCTACTGTAAGTAGTTGTCCTGATTCCTCTCCCCAGCACAAGAGAGATTTCTCTATTGTTTTGCCCCCGTCTCCTGCCTGTGATCCAGGAGTTTGTGTCCCTTTGCAGGTGAAGTATAAGTAAATACACCCCTTCTCTTAGGTCCCCGATGATGTCTTGCTCATGATGGCTGCCACAGTCATCTTGGCTTCAATCCTTTTTCAGGCATATTCCTTTCCCCACTCCCCAATTTAAAGCACGTTGATGTTACCCTTAAAAGATTAAATGTCAACAAACACAGAACATTCAAAAATCTTGTGCTCAGCCTTTGACTTCTGCTACTAGACTGGTATGTATCACTTAAGGCTTTGTTTTCATTACTGCTAAGTATACTTCACCTTCTTCACTTACTGTTTACAATGGGTTTTCTTTATTTTGTGAGTCTGTCAAATCTAAGTGGAATCAGTCTAGTGCCTGGCTGAGACCTCTTGGGAATATACTCACATTGCAGGCAGCAGAAACAGCAATTTACATCTTTTTTCCAGCACTGATCACCTTGACATCCCTCCCCTTTCTATGCTAGACAGCTCTGCTGCAGCAGGTAGGTCTGTAAGACTGAACAAAACTTTCCACCTCCTACTGTTGCTAAAGGTATGAAACGATGTTTTAAAGAAAAAAGAATCATTAAAGCCAGAGTCTTTCCCCATTTAAACCACAAGGAGCATCTAAGTACCTGACATCAGCTCCTAAAGCAGTAAGGTATCTAGGTCCTTTAACTGTCACCTGCTGCTCTTCCACACGTCTGAGGAACCATGTTCCAGCAGCACAGCGATCTCCCTGCTGCCCTTCTCCAGAGGATAAATGACTGCTAAATCTTTTGAGACTGTCCGATGAAAAGTGACAGGGATAATCAAATTTTCTTTAATTGAAATAAGCTACTGAAAAGCACTTTACAGTCCCCCTGTTTGAGCTGTTGCCAGAAGTCAGGTTGCCATGTCTTGTGTGCATCTCTGAGCGTGTCTTCATCCAGTGGGAGGTGCTGGTGATGCTTTAAACCCTGTGATCATCAGGTATGTGTAGATTCTGTATCAGGGCTCGTTAGTTCAGTAAGGTGGCTTTGTTCCACTGGGGCTTTTCAGTTAAGTTTCCTGACCTTTCTTTCCTTGCTCTAATGTAAACGTCTCTTGAATTCGTTTCTTCTGGTTTTGATGTTGAGTCTTTCTGCTGCTCCTAATTCTGCTGGAGGCCAGGAAATGGTAGTTCAGCAAGTGCACTGACAGGATCCAGTGGTCCTCCCCTTTACACCCAGGCTTACAAGTAGTGAGCCACTCCAAAAAGAAACAAGTTGGTCTTCAATAACTGTCTGAGTTTTGTCCCACTACCTTTTCATAATCTGCATTCCAGAGCTAAGTGAGCAATCTGTAGAGTATGCTTTCATTGATTAATTTAAGGATAATTTCAGGAGATATTGGTCCCAGGTAAAGAGTGGTTTGCTGATTAAACCTTCCTCATTTGGGGTGCTTGAGTGCTGTGAAAGGGACGGTTTTTAGAGGTAATAATCAAGGCCAAGTTTGTACAACTGGAGACAGGATTGTTTGCTATAGCTCTTTACAGCAGTTATTTCTCTGATCTCCCTCACCTTAAATAAACATTTAGCTAAAAGCACTGAAAAACTGGTGGGTATACCTCAGGACACATGGAAATACAACTGTTATATATGGTAAATATTTACTTAGAATAATTTATAGCCAAACAATGGCTGGAAATTAAGAACTGAAAGATGCAAAGCTGCCTATAAATTTTAAAGCCTAGAAATATTTTCCAAAACTAAAGTGAAATCTATTTTTAGGGGTTTTTTTTCCCTCCTCTGTTATCTGAACTCCTTTGTGAAAACTTTCATATTGCATCCCCATCTGCTGCCATGGGTTTTTTGATCATTTTCAATGAAAGATTAAGATATGGAAAAGGAAGGAAGGAAAAAAAAACCACAACCCCAACCCAGCTGTTTTATCTGCAAGGGTTCTGCAGAAATGAATTAAAATAGGTTAATTAAAAACAAGCAGCAAATTTTGCCCAGTGTTTGCTGGTTTTGTGGGTAGAAGCAGAGGAAGCAAACCAAACCCAAAGATTATCACAGGGAGATTTTTTTCCCTTCTTTAAAGTGAAATTCTGTATGGTGAGATAAAAGCAAACATTCATTTATTCTTTTCCATCAAAACACTGAATTTTTCTTCATGTAGTTTAGGCAAGATTGATGCAGCTTTCATCCACCTAAGGTGGAATGAACCAGGCTTCTCTGGGAGCTGCAGGTGGCACTGACGTGCCAGGAGCCTTCTCTGCTGTTGCTCACAGGCTCCCGTGTTCTGAGGGTGGGAGGAGATGCCAGGACTGGTACCCAACATGTGGATGAGAGAGAGAAGGACTAAACCACCAGACAGAACCTCTATAGAAGCAGGTATCCCTATGGTGTAGATGATTTTTCCTCTGGACAGGCACCATGCCTGGTGTGGAGGGAGAGGGTAGATCTTCTTCACCTCACAATTTGAAGATGTAATGCTGTTAAAAATTAAGCAGCTCAAGCTGTAATTTCTGAAGGAAACCTTGTCTACATCATCTGGTAGTCAGTGGAAATTAATTTAATACAAAAGTTGACCAGATCAGTAGATGCACACAAGAAAGGAGTCCTGTGCTGGCCTTGCAGAGATTTGAACTCACTGTAATAGGTACCTTAATGCATCCTAAATATTTGTGAGAGGAGGATAATATTGTTTGGATTTAGATTGTTGAGGACTAGTGGGTTAGCTGTCACTTGCAATCTTCATTTAGCTCCTGAGGTAGGTTGGTATGAGATACACATTAAAAGACACAGAGGAACAGAGATGATATGGGATCTGATAGAGCTATGCTGAATTCACTGCCTGTGCACCACAGATACTGTGATGAAATTATCAGCTGGTTTTGTTGTAAATTGATAGAGTCCTCTGTGGAATGAAAAACTCATTGTGTCCTAAACAGGAATCAAATTGAGGTTTCAAAATTCTTTAGTGTCTCATGTAACTAAACAAATCAGTGATGGAACTGGTGGTCCCTCCAAAGAGATGCCAAACTGAAAAGGGAAGGGAGGTATGTATGGGCTTCACTGCATAGATCTTCTAGGATGCTTCTTGCAGCTACAATTTCCTACAGACCTGCTGAAAGACTGCTTACAGAGAAAAAGAGCTAAGCTCAGCCTTCAAACACTGTACACATGCTTTGATGCTGGCAGAAAGTACAGGTTATTGATGTTTGTGAAAGAAACAACAAAGCTATTGGTTCTGGCCCAAGCAAGAATAGAGTGAAATGTCTCTTGCCTCCTTGCATAATTCTGACTTTGTACTTGTGCCAGAAAGACTAAGCAGAGCTACACTGGAAAAGAGATCCCTACCTGAGGGTTTGGTCCTCAAACCAAATGCCTCAAGATGTTAGTTACAGGCTGGAGGGAATGAAAGGGGGTCTGTGCAGACAGGAACTGTCACTTGATTAACGAGACTGGGATGGGTACGACTTGGCACTGCTGGCTGGGAGATCATCTTCCCAGTCCTATCCAGCCAAGAGATATATATATATCTCTCTCTATATCTTTTTAACAATTAATTTAATTTGCTGTTTTTCCATCATGTTCTTCTATATGAAGAAAAAAGGGGAGAGGGAAACCAGTGCCCGTAGCAGTGTGGAAGCCAGGCTTTGTGCCATCCCAGGAGTGAACTGCAGAAGGTCGTTCCCATCCCTCACTTCCCGGGTAGCGCGGCTCATTTAGGAGCCCATTGTTACACCCTTAGGTTCCCCGTTGCAGATGCTTATGATAAGCCACTGGGAGAGTAAATACTGAAAGGCAAGTATTAAATTCTACTCTGAAAATCATTGTATCTGGAAATGAATGGACGCTCAGTAGTGTTTCCTCTTCAATTCCTTGCTTTTCCAATCAGTTGGAAACCTCTTCACCAGTACTTCTATAGAGGGCAGAATATTGTGGGATGAAATTCCTTATGGTTCTTTACAGTGTGATAGTTTAGAAATAGCATTGTTCAATTTTTGCTCAGTAATAGTGACTATTTGTCTGTCTTTTACTGGAAAATTTCCAGACCTTTGATTTTGATGGATTTGAGGGGACAGAGCTGGTTGCTGATTTGTTTTACCCTCCAACAGTGGGGATATTAAATACTTGGTAGCATTCTGTAATGTTTCCCTTTCCTGCCTTGCCTAATAGATGGCTCAGACCTGCCTGAGAGCCTGAATACCACGTCAGTTATTACACAGAAGACACTCGCTACTTGCAACAAGTGTGAGAGTTCATCTAATTAACTGATTTCAGTTCATTTGGCATTAAATAATTCCCAGAACTCCCATATGTTTGTCCAATATGTTCTACAAGGGGAATGAGTCTCTAAAAGCAATTAAATCGCTCCCTTCCGACTAGCCCATCACTGGCCAGCCACACACTCTGACTTCTTTCCTTTTCATTATTTTTTAATATATTTTTTTAAATGAGGTGGGTGGAAGGGCACTTCACAGACTGCAATCAGAGTCTCCCAGCTGTCTTTCATATCAGCTTTGTGAGGCTGCTGCTACTGACTTTTTATGTCTTTCTCTACCTTAGGAGCTGAGGTGGGGAAATTGTCTTTTCATTCTTGATGCTTGAAACATTTGAGCTGTTTTGATGGGAATCACCACCAGTAGGATTCATGGGTATTGTGCTGAAAGCCAAACCAACCAAATCTTTCTCCCATTATTGAAGGTGACTTGTTGAGCTTTGTCCTGGAGGTAACTTCAGTGAAGTTCCACCACTGCCACCTCCCCATCCTCCCTGTATTTTCTGCTTGGCAGAGGCTGTGTGTGTTGGGAGATGGGATAGAAATGCACAAACCAAGTTAAATAACTCAGGGTTGACAACACACTCTGGAAATACACTTTTGTTACCCTCCCCCCCAGCAGCATCCAAGCAGAGATAAAGATGTAGACTGCACCAGCCAAGGTACAGCAGAGAGGAACGGTGTGAGCTGAATAACTTACTGAGAAATAAATACGTATAGAAGTTGGCTTGAGGGTTCCTAATAATTCTGAGACCTTTTTCTTTGTGTTTGTAACTAACTGGATGATTTCTTAAATCAACTGGACAGAGAGAGGTGATTTGGGGTAACTGCTGGAAGATTTTATTTGTAAGGAAATGAAATATCATTTGGGAAGGGTAGCAGTGGCTGAGTAGAAACAGGGAAGAGTCTTGTCAGATACTTCATCTTTATAATTTAGCAAGCAGCTAATCTAACAAAACATAGGTGATTACATTCAGATTAGATGAATCCCTAGACTTCACTTGTGCTGATGGGATCTCCACTGCCTGTAATGGAACCCACATGCACAAATCTACTTTGCAGAGTTCCAAATTTAAGCAAAGAATTCCTGTCCCTGATGTCTGCTCTGAGTTACCTAGCTTGTTCGTTCTGCAGATATCAATGTGTTTCCAAGCCACAGAGATCTCACTCAATCTGGGGGAAAAAAAATTATGAGACTGTGTTTTTAAACCATAATTTGTTTTATCTTCACTACTGTGAAAATATTGTTGATGATGACAGTCTTTGAAGGCAGAATTAGATGGCAATACTACCAGCTGGTGCATAAAGCAAGGCTTGCTTGCACAGACTAATTGTAGTGTTGTCTTTGGTTTAAGCAAATTGAAATGTATTTTAAAGACCAGACTCCTAAACTGACCAGCCAACAATACAAGTAGATGCAGCCTAATAGTGTTGCTTCCTCTCAGCTACTGCTTCTACATGAAAATTAGCACAGTAATTGGCTTGCTTATCCTCCATAACAGATGAGGGAAGTACTTCAATTTAACTAAATCATTTTAAAATTTGCAGTTCAAGTAAAGCAAATTTTCACTCATTATTAAAAGAGCCTGACAGATGTTATTGTCTCTTCCCCCACACGAAGCCTGCAGCCCGAAGGCGCAGAGGTTCTTCTAGGACCAGAAGTAACTTGTGGGCCCTCGGACCTGTCTGTCAGCACTCCGTTTGCCTTGACGATCCCACACTGTGCAGAAGTCAACCCAGAGCACTGGAATATCCACTTGAAGAAAAGGACACAGCAAGGAAAATGGGAGGTAAGTTTAGACTTCATCTCCTACTTAAAAGGTTGTACTAATGATGGAAACATGATTACTCTTGTTCATGGGGGCACAGGTCTGTGACAAGCAGATATCTTAGAGACAGTTTTACAAAAGAAGATGATTTTTTCCCTTTTTTTTTAAGAAGCAGCTGAACTGTTTTCAATTGTTCAATTAAGATGTGCAAAAAAGGGTCAACTTTATGGTCTAGCCCCTGTGATGTGGGACCTGCACTTTCTCAGATCACTTGATTACAGAGCCAGAAGCTGTTTATTTTTAAAAACATTGGTTTGATAGATCAGAGTTCCCAAAGAGGCTCATGTCAGAACAGATCGTTATGTCAGTGCAAGAATTTATCATCATGTAAAGTTACAGAACTAGTTAAAAATTTACACTTCAAGTTTAAGGGTGGTCTTTTTAACCCAGAAGGATCCTCTAGATTTGAAACTTGTGTCTTGTTGCCATGCTAATGGGCATTCAGTGATCACACTGTGCTCATCACCTCTGAGGGATCAGTGTACGCTCAAGGAAAGGGTTGGCTTTTTAGTTGAACACGTATTTTCAGATCCTCATTTACTGGGGAAATTAAGCTTTGTGCATTCAAGACATGGACATTTGTTCCTTTGTGCCTGTCCAGCTGTGGTTTTTTTTAAGCCCACTGGCCATCGTTGACTGAAAGTGCTAGGTAGAGGCAGCAGTCTTGAACATATTAAACTTTCTGCATCATTTGGGAAGACAGCTTACTAATAATACCCCTGAAGGGACAGCTAATGCATGACCTGTTATCCATCATCTCAGAAATCCACAGAGGGTAGAAAGGTGCTGAATTTCCTGACTCTAAAGTGCTCGCTGTATGTGTTGTTAGAACAGTGGAACCCAGCAACTAGACACAAATCCATAGGCAGTCAGATTTTCTTGCGCTGCCACCGATGGAACTGGTTGGTCCATTGCATTGAGAAGGCAAAAACCAGTAGTTAAAACATTCCTGGATACCATAACCCCCCTCTTCTTCTTTTCCCCCTCTAAACCACTGTGGTGTTTGTTTAACCATTCCAAGTTCAGCACGCTTTTCCTGTTTTAGATGCACTTGGTACTGTGAGTTACAAACACCCTGAGTTAATGAGCATAACACCAGCCTGCTCCAATACCTCCTCTAATGATGCTGCACTAGGCATGAAAGGCAAAAGATTGGGATAGGTAGTGTTTTGATGAAGGTAAACAGAGCTGTGATGGATGTTCTGAAAGGAACTCAAATACCACCTATTGTTCAAGGTTTGCTTATTGACTTTAATCTTCGAGGTAATTTCTTAACATGACATTGGGAAAAAAATTAGCTAGAAAGTCAAGAGCACTTGAAAAAAGATGCTAAAATTGCTTACACATCATCATCATTATTATATGCTGTACACATTGAATTCTGCACAATATATTGCCATAAATCCTATTGCTGACTCAGGGCTAAATTAGGAGTATTTACTCATAGAGGTAGCCTGCCTTCTCCCCTTCCCTGAGGTCAACATGAATAAAGAGGGTGCAGACTGCCTCTCACAAAAGCCTTACCTTCCAGTTGAATAAAAATAAACAAATAATGTCCTAAGTCCTATTGTCAAGGCCTATTTGTTTTTATGAGTTTACTTTTTTTTTTAAACCTGAATTTCATTTTGCAGGAAGTGATGTCTGTGGAAGAGGAAACTACTTCTTGCTACTGCCTGTTGGATCCTTATGCCTGTCACATTCTCTTAAACAGCTTTGGAACTTATGCTCTTATTGGGGAACCGATCTCTGACTGTGCCGTTCGACAGCTGAAAGTAGCGGTTTTTGGCTGCCTGTCTTGCAATTCTCTGGATTACAATCTGAGAGTATATTGTATGGATAACACACCTTGTGCATTTCAGGTAAATGGTTTTGCTTTGTTAATTCAGTTCGTTATTTGTCCATAGGATACTAAGATTGCTTTATTCCTGAGTCCAGAACTCTAACTGACTTTTGTTAGGCCACTGCTGCACGAGTTGTGCCAGTCCCTTGCCTTCTCTGCTCTGTTGTATTACCTGTGGATTTGCACTGCCAGGGCTCTAGGGCAGCTGAACTGCCTCTTCATTTCTTGCCAGGCAAGATGGAAACTGCCCCTGGTCTAGCCCACCCAAAAACCAGGTCAGGAGAGCATGAAGGTGCAGCTCTGAGCACAGAGTGTTAGGCTGTGCTCTGCCCTGGCTGCTCAGTGGCACAGGCAGAGCCCGTGGCTAGAGCTGAGCTCCACAGCACAAACTCTAAGTCATTATCATTTGATGTACAGTATTTATCACGCTCGTTACCCTCACGCTGTCATTAGTCAGTTCAGGATTTCCTCTCCTTTTTACAATTTGAACAAGAAGAAAGAGATTGCCTCACCATCTTTTAAACCAAAAATTAAATTATAGTCGTGCCTTTCTGCTTTTAAAAAAAACCCAACACAAAGCAATCCCCAAGTGGTGATTCAAATGAGCATGATTTTTCTGCATGGTATTCCAAGACTAAACAATGAAATTCACTGGCTTTTGCAGCCTTAGTAAAGTCAGAAGCTTTTAAAAAAAGGTTTTCTTTTGGGAACTGAAATGAAGAGAGTTGTGACAGATATTTTTTTGCTTCTCTTCCCTATCATCAGAATAGAAACATGAACCTTAACGAAGCACACGCTGATGTCTGTGTGTTCTAATAAAAGCAAAGCCAGTGAAAAGATTGTTAAACGCTTGTGATAGCTTTGTAATTATACCCTTTGTAACACTGACACAATTCGTGGACTCATTTTCCTGGATGAGTCTGCCTGAAATTGAGGCACAAATTCCTCCTGGGGTGTTTGGGAGCTGGTACGAGTGGCTCCCAGCCATACGTTCAGGTAGTGTGAACCCGTAGTGAAGTGACTCCGCATCGGTCAAGCTCTGCCTGTATCCATCCCATGTTGTGCCCCAGGTTTATCAAAAAATGGGCAGAAATCTTTGGAACATTTAAATATAGAGGGGGGGAAAACCTCCCACATAATTACACAACACATCATTGAAAGAGCCGCACAAGAGGGAATTGAGATTAATGTTACTCAGAGCAACCATGTATTTTTTCACGCTGCTTCATACAGCATGGTGCAGCCTCTTCCAGCGATTCATTCATGCTGGATTTAACCTCCAGTATATTAAATTCAGAAAAACCCTCAAAAGCCCTGACCCATAGCAGCCTGATTTGACTCTACAGTCTTGTTTCTTCAATTATTGTGACATTCAGCAAAACAGCAAAGGGAACTGGCTATTTTTTTCCTTTCAGCACATTATAATAAATAAGATTCCAAAGTTACTACTTGCTTTTCTGTAGAAAAGTGTTAGAAGAATGATTACCAGGTTCCTTCATTCACAGAAAGCAGAACAGGGGCTTTTATACAATGGTATAAGTTAGGAAATTATGCTTCCCTTAAAAACATAGAGCATCAACCTCATCCTAGTGTATATATTAAGTGGTGCACATGGAAAATGCAGATTTTTTTGGATAAAGTGTTGGACTTACCAAGTTTCGTTTGACACTGTTGATCCTTTACAGTGCAGTCCTATAGTTCTTTGATTTTCCCCTTTGTGCCTCTGCAAAAACTTACCTTACTTTTCAAACAGGTGACTTTGCCCTTTATGCAATTCCTAGTGTGTTGGGAAAGTCTTGGCACTAAAAGATCAGAGAACCAAGTTCTTTGTATTTAGCCAGAATCCTGCTGATGCTGGTGGAATTAAGACCAGCCTGAGTAAAGGTTGAACAGTATTTAAACAGCTACAGAGCATTTTAAAAAAATAATCAAGCACCCTCAGGGAATTTGGAAGATAATTATGAAATAAACCACTCACTTTGCAGTTGAAAAGTATAAACTACTCACCCTTCTTACTCCTCCTTTCATAGAAACCCAGACATCAGGAGTTAAAACAAACTGAATGCCTGGAAATGGGTTTTATACTAGAAATCCATTATTATAGTTTCTGAAAGCTTCAGCAGTCATTTTATTTTTGGAAGGTCACAATGATTCCGGTAGCATTTCTAACAATAACTTTGCTACTGATGAGCACTAAACCCCTTGGATGTACACAATGTTTATATAATTTATGTGGATAAAAGTAACTTTGAAAGACTGCTTGCTGGCTGATTTTTAAGACTTACACAAGCTTTCCTTCCTCACTGGTGTTTTTACTGGAACAGTCCAGGAGTAAACATTGTGTAACTACTGACAGGGGTGATATTTTTTACTATTATGTTTTAAATCCATAGAATTATATAAAATTTTAGGTTGGAATAGACCTCTAGAGGGCTGGAGTGCAAGTTCCTGCTCAAAGTCAGCCCTTCCAAAATTGCTGAGGGTCTTGTCCAGTAATTCTGGAAACATCCAAGACGGGGGTGAAAGGGAAGTGTTTTGTGCCATGTTCACCCTTGGTGTGGTGCTTTCAGCACCCTTCAGAGTCCTGAGAGGACTTTCTCACTTAAACCACTGACTTAATCTGTAACTGAGTATTCACCAAGCATCCCTTGTGTAGTCTGTCTTCCTTCTATTCTGCTAAGTAAATATCTCATTGAGCTCTGTATGCAGAGTGTTTAAGGAATAGTACACACAGCGTGTAGGAGCTGCTTATTCAAACGCTTAATTAAATTAAAATTTACCTGGAAACAGGCTGACAGAGTCTTGCTTTCCTCTCCGTGCTGCTGTTATAGAGTGTCCTGGGTAATGAGCTGCTGGTAAACTTCTTTGTAACGGTGATCCTGTGGGATGCAATAAGAGTAATAATCAAACGTGAGTAAAGGAGAAATCTGCCTGGCTTTGACTTAACCCCAAAATGTGAAGATGGGCACTACTGTGTTGCAAGTACCCATAAGGTTCCTTTCTCAGGGTGTGTGGGTGTAGGTACTGGGGTAGCCAAGATGACAGTTCAATGTCACGGGTACCATCGTTACGTACAGGTCAGCAGCACAGCCAGCACCTAGCCAGCCTTTTCACTCAGCGCTGGTCTGAGTGATGCCCATCATCTGGCCCGTGAGAGGAATGCTGCCCTGCTGTAGCTGGGCATGCTGGAGATGAACAAAGCACCCTCCATGAAGATAAATTTTGATTAGATTTGGTATTTGTTCCTATTACTGAAAGAATTCTTCCCTCCTCTGACATTGCAGGAAGTGGTTTCGGATGAAAGACTCCAAGGAGGACAATTACTGGAGGAGCCAAAGCTTTTGCATTTCAAAGGGAATACCTTCAGTCTTCAGATATCAGTCCTTGATATCCCTCCTTTCCTTTGGAGAATTAAACCATTTACTGCATGTCAGGTATGTGTCAATTTATCTGTTCACATCTCAGTGCTGGGGGAGTAAGAATTGTCACTGGTATGAGCTAGAACCCAGATAGGACAACGGTCCCTTTTATTTTTAATCTCTTGAGGATGTGACAATAACGCATGGCCTTATGATTCTGATAAACATACATTCCATATGTGTTGGAATGCTTGAAATCTTTCATTTTCCAAAAATGCAATTCCAGTTACCCCCAATGGAAGGTGTATGTTCATGTTCTTGTTAATATGTATCACTCACAAAGAAGTTTTTGGTATCTTTGTCATTCTAATTTCATTATAGCTATGAATATACTCCTGACAATGACATTTAAATGTAATCATTTAATCATGTAATCATTTAAATGTCATGAGTTCAAATTACAGCAGATACATATTAAGAATTAAAACTGAGGAAGAGCAAATTATTTTTTCTGCACTACATTAATTAAAGAGGGCGTTGAAGACAGGAAAGTAAAAATAAAAACAAAAGAATTTCTAAGTATATTGGTTACTGGAAATTATAAGCAATGTGCTGGCACAGAGAGTGGGCTGTTCTCTTAAAAAACAGAATTTAATTAGACTATATAATCTTCTTTTCCCAGAACCATATAGAGACAGTTATCTATCATTCAGTATTTCAGCAGAATTGTTTTAAATGTGTACCCTTGTTCTCCAAAACATGAGTGTAATGGGCTCTGAAACGTCTAATCCCTGATCTACAGCCAGATAAACTCTTATGTCATTAAGAATATAAGGATATTTTCTGCTACAACTTAAGAAATGAAAGAAACAGCTTCATTTTCAGCTTCATAGGTAGAACAGCTTGCTTTCAATTGTTTTCTTTATTCTCATTCACTGATTTGCATTTAAAAAGACAAATCGATCAGTATTAAGTTGCCCAACTATCAAATACCTATCAAACCCACACCTTACTGAGCAGTAAAAATCACCTAAACATGGGGGTTTTCTCTTAATCCAACAAATTGAGTTTTGCCTCACACCCTATTATAAATGCAGCTTCATACTTTAATTTATTTGCTCTTGATCCCTTGGCCAGACCTGCAAAATAAATCTGCATGATAGACTAAAAGTCAACCTCAAAGTGCTATTTAGAAAGAGTTGTTTTCTGAATAGTAATAACCACTTGATAGATTTGAGCTGAGAATCCATAGCATTACCTGATGTTGATCTCTTCTGGCTGCTTTAGAAGGCAGACAGAACCCTTCCACGGGCAGAATCTGTGTTAGTTAAATGTCCAGGGTACCAGAGTAAGGAAAAACCCCAACAAATCAGGGAAGTTTTAACTGAGCCTGTCTCACCATGGCGAGACTGCTTCAAAAATACCACGCTGCTTTGGTGAAATTCCCCATGACTTTTCTTGCAGCAAAGCAGCTTCTTTAAATAGCTGTAGTGATAGAAGATAAAGTGTTGGGAGGTGAACACTTTTGCTGCCCTGTAACGGACACAGGAATTGCTGTTTGTATTGTTTGTTATGAAAGGCATTGCAACAACAGCCCCTAAGATACCCAAAGAAAGAGGTTTGGGTACTCTAACCTCTGTGTTTCTGTGTGGTTAAGAATTTGGGGAGGATTATATCTGCCTGATAATTTCTGCAGTCCCTCCTTTGCTGGTTGTGAGTCTTGAGCACAGGCAAATCTCCGAGAGCATCTCAGATGTCTCAAGGTATTTTATGTGCAGCTCAGCACTTTCCTTAATGCTGTGTGTGACAGCTATGAATAAATATATTGCTCAGGGTATATTAAACTCAGATATTTTTGTTCTCTGTTGGCAAGTACTAGTCTAGAGTTTCTAGTCAAAACTGAACTGCAGGGGTGCTGTTGAAACAACCCATGAGAGCTGGTACAAATTTCTCTGTATTAACCTTCACGTGGTGCAGGGACCCTGGCTTTGCTGAGCCTAACTCAAGCAGCATGGTCCAAAGTAGCTATTAGATTTATTGCTGCAAGATAAAAACAAAAATACAAAGTCAGACAAGGGAGCCAGAAGGATGCTGAGCGCTGTGCGTGCTCTAAGGCAGGGAGCGGCAGAGCTGCAGCATCAAGGCCAGCGGTGTCACTCAGGGCTACTAAGAAGCACATGCAAACCCACTGCTGACAGAATAGTCTGACACAGCCCTGATGCTGAAGCCAAATGTATATTTACATTTTCTAACTGAGTATAGTTTGGATGACTTGGACAGCTGAGAAGTACAGTAATCGTTTCTAACAACCTGCAGAACAACTTCCAGTGGCTTTGTATTCCCCTCTGGCTTGTGAAATGACAGCTCTGATTCGGGTCCAGCCTCTTTATATGTAAAAGGATCCATTCCTTCATGTGTTTACTTGTTTTCTGTCCCACGTACCACCCTTTAAAAAGAAGCTGGCTGTTCTTGTCATGACCAACTGAAAAGAGCCTGTTCCATAACCGTCTGTTTGGCCGCCGCCTGAAACTGTTCTCAGACAGTATCACGGGGGAGGATTTGTGTGAGTGATTTCTCCCATCAGCAAAGGTCCTGCTTCAAGGGCTTGAGGAGATAAATAAGTAAACGATCACGTAGAGCTGTGGCACCAGAGCAGTTACTGGCAGGTGGTGCCAGAATCTCTCCAGACTATGTGAAGTGTCTTTGTTTGTCCTGGCCGTCCCGCAGGAGCAGATGCCGAGTGCTTGGCATCCTTCCCACTGCGTTCACGAGTAACTCGGGGGAACCCTTAAAAACTGTTTGGGTGTTGGAGGGGGAAGAGGCTGTGACAAGCGTGTTAAGAAGCCAGACTGGCACCTTTGGGGTTAAAAGCAGCTGTTTTCCTTGCACTCTGTGTCTCCTGGAGGATCCAGTGTCTGTCTGTAGCTGTGAGATTGATATTCTCTCTCTCTGCTAGGAACTTAATTGTAAGGGGAGAACACAACAGAAAGTGTTTCTGGAATACTTACTTTAAGGACACATCCTTCCACCCTGCTTTGCCCCCCCTGTATGGTGTGTCTCATAATTCTTTCTGAATCTTTTCTTTATTGCTGCAGGGGGGGTAGATTTATGGCCCCGGGGGGGTAAATTCAGGTGGAACATAACTATGGGAAACAGGCTACGTGCTGCATGGACAAAGGGAGGAGGTATGGTGCAGGATGGGAGGTACCTGTGGTGGAGTCTGCAGTACGAGGGCAAGGAGGCATGGGTTAGCAGAAGGGTTCTGATCCCAGCCTGGGAGTAAGTTAAGCATGCTGGCCATTCTTAAGTTTCATTTTAGATGAGAGTCTCAGCATCAGTGTCACCAAACCGAAGCTTGCATTCAGTAAATGTAACATCCCATCAGTTATCAATTAAATCATCATTTATTATTGGTCCTACTTAGAGTTTGCAGGGCTGTCAGTAAACATGCAACTGCAGAGGAAGGCCATGGCCTTTTTCCCTATTGCACGACTCTGACGAGCTCTCTCTGTCCCACACCCGGCTCCCCATGGCCGTGGGGGACATTTCCCTCTCAGGAGGTCCCGTTCTCCCGCGTGTGGAGCAGCAGCCAGCAGCCTCTGCACTGCGCCTTCTCCCTGGAGCGCTACACTCCTGCAACCACCCAGCTGTCCTGCAAGATCTGCGTCCGACAAGTCAAGGGCCACGAGCAAATCCTGCAGATCCAGACATCCATTCTAGAGGTAAGGTGTACTCTCTCCTCTTTGTTTTGTTCCATTGCTGTGTGCTATCAGAATCACAGAATCACAAGGTTGGAAAAGACCTTTAAGATCAAGTCCAACCATTCCCATCCTAAGCTAACCCATATCCCCAAGTACTTCATCTACCCTTTTCTTAAACACATCCAGGGATGGTGACTCAGCCCCTCCCTGGGCATGTTTATCAGACACGATCCCTGTCCTTTCTATCTCTGGGTAGTTTTGACACTGCTCAAAACTACCAAGTACATAAAGCCTCACACATTCCCTTTCCAGCAGAAATCCAAGGATAGACACTGCAACACTGAAAATAATTTGTATTTCAGTTGGCAATAATAGTGTTGAACTTTTCTAATATTTTGCAGAGCAGTGAGAGTTGAAAATAGATGGATTGGTGTATGCAGTCAGCCCCTGACTGCTCACTGAGTACAGCATACCTACATACACAGTCTTGCAAGGACTGTAGCTTTGCTCACAGGTGAAAGAATTCAAGCACAGGCCCCAACAAGGAAGGGGTTTTTTTTAGATTATTGAGCATCTTTGTTGATCAATCCAGCTAAATTCTAAATGCACTGTGCAGAGAATGCAGCAACTAGAAAAGAAAACCACTACATAATTCTGTATAAAAACATCTGCAGAATACAGCCAAGAGTTTTTCCACTTTTTGGTTATTTCATTAAAAAAACTTCTGTCATTCTGTCTATTTATATTCATCTCTATATATCCATCCAGCTTTGCTGCTCCCTTTCTTTTCCCTCTCTCTTTTTTGTTTGGTTGGTTTGGTTTTTAAAGGGACCTCTCTGTCCACAAGTCCCCAGAGCATGTAACAATTCTGTCTTCAAATAGGTTTGGTAGTGTGGAAGGCTTTCACACGCCTATCTCAAAAAGTGATTGAAGCGTGAGGATAATTTGACTGTCAAATAAATATATAAATAACAACTGAATACTTGAATTGCTCATTGCTTCACAATTCCCTGGACTAACCAGGTAGCAGTAGCTTATCTCACATGTACAGGGTATGAAAATCTACTATTGTTCTGCATATTTAATTTAAACAGTCAGACCATGCGATCTATCTACAGCATCACTATTGCTTTGCATGGATGATTTTTGGGATGTGTCATAAATGTTATATGAAGAGACTATAGCATCATTGTTATTTAATATTTATGCTGCATTGCACTGAAACGAATGATGCGTGGAAATGTGACTCTTACACAGGACTGGGATAATTTCCTAGGAAAAGAATAGGGCAGATCTATAAAAGGACCCAGCTTCCAAAGAGATTTTGATTATGGAGGAACTGAAGTACTTAATTCAGGTGTTTATTAAAAAAAAATTAAAAAGAAATAAATCACAAGTGAGATATTTATGTGCCAATATTTGAGGCTTCAGCAATTAAAGATTTAGAAACCCATATGCTTTCGTGGCATTCCACCTACCTATTGCTGCTCTACTGGACTTCATCTGTAACACAAAAATAAGCAGAAAGGAGAAACTTGCAGAAGGAAAATTGCCCTATTCTGTGTTTTTATATGTAGGTGCTTGTGATGGTCTAGAAATTCCTTCCCAAATCCGAAGGAGGTAGGTCCCTGCATTCCGAGGCAGCAAAAAGAGCAATAGCTGTCTGCACTCACCACTATTCTCAGTCTGAGGAGGCTGTGCAGAGATCTTCTCTGTGTTCCCCACCTCTAAACAAGACTGTACCGCGGTGTCATTGCTCTGATGCTAGAGAGAGCCACCGAGGCCGATGGAAAGCCTGATGCCCTGACTGCTTTGCTTTTATATCCCCTGCAGAACGAACGAGAAACCATCACTTTCTTCTCACATGAAGACAACAACTTCCCTGCACAGATGGGTCCCAAAGCCTTCAAAATCCCCTACTCCATTCGACAGCGAATCTGCGCCACGTTCGACACGCCCAGCGCCAAAGGCAAAGACTGGCAGATGTTAGCACAAAAAAACAGCATTAACAGGTAATGGAAGGCAGTTCTGAAAGGTGAACATTTACATATGCAATGCCAATAATTAGCTGCTGTTATGGGGTTTTGTTTGTTTGCTGGTATTAAATGTGTACATAGTAATCACCACGCTTACTTTCAAGGATAAGCTGTAGTTGGTACCTTCCTTGATCCACAACTAGCTCCTGAAGACAGGAATGCTTTCTCCTCTGAGTAAGCCTGTGTGCCCTGTCCTACCTGATGGTAGCTTCTAAGGTCATCTGCTTTGTACGCCCATGGGGCTGGAGAAGGATTTTAGCACTGTTGTGTACTGTGAACGGGGGGTTTAAAGGATTTGTGAGGTTGTGTGTTCTCTCAGTCGTATGGCTTGTTACCTTGGCTTCTATCTATGTGTTTTGTATTCTAAAAGGAACTACACATTTTGCAGTTGGTTTTTTTTTTTTAAGGAAAAAGCATACTTAAAAAAAGAAAGTCATGCTCTACTGTTGGGAGTAATAATATTATGATTATTTAAAATGGAAAGATGCTGTAAAAACCGATTTACTACTTATTTTGCTCTTTCCACTTGGCTAAATTAAATTGGTGGAAGCAGTTCACTCCCAGAAATATTTTCTGACTGGCACAAACACCATAAATATGTTCCCAGGAGGGTAGAGGAATACCTTAAATCGAGCAAAATGACTTGTTGCTTTGCATGGGAATCTTGATAAACCACATCTGAACCAAAGAAAAAAGTAATTTCTAGTCTTGCAGCAGTGAGAGAGTCAGAAAATTCTGCTTTACTTATCAACATTTACTGCCTATTGTCAGGCACTTTCATCTCCCCTGGTTTCTGTTCCTCAAGTGTAGAGGGAGCTGGAGGAGATTTCTTCTGTCTCAGGAGACAGAGGCGGTGTGCTGAGGGAGTTACCAACTCAGTTATCACCCTTTAACTTTTGATTCTGTGCTGGAGACCTGGTATCTTTGCCATACCTATTTTTATAAAACCAGATTCATAGATAGAAAAAGGAAGTTGTTGAGTAGCTTTAGCCCCAAACGGGGGTTATAAAACCAGGTGGTAGAGCATAAATCCTTGATTTCCAGGGTTTCACCTCTCTGCTGTACAGTGCAATCCAATAGTGTTGTCATGTGTTTAAGAGAAACACTTTGTTTTACCAAATTCTTTGCAAAGATCACCCCTGCAAAGTCCCAAAACCTATGTACTCATACAATATAAATTAACACATTAAAAGATGTCAGAGCTTCACCTAATCACAAGCACCCATTTAAGTTATCTAATTCCTCTCCCTGACAAACACTTGCTGAGTTTACTGATGACACTTTCCAGAGCTGACCTGTTTTCTGAATTCCAGAGCGTGGCACTGCTGGCCAGCAGTCACCCCTCAGGGTATACAAGTCCCTCGTTTGTTCTGCCTCTGCTGTGATGAAGAATAAATGCACCAGTGTGTGTCCTCTTGAGGGTTCCACTCATCTCACCTAGGTCTTACCAGTGGTTTTGTGTTGTGAACACAACTACAGTGCTAGGCACCACTTTCCCGTTCGTGGCCACTGCAGTATATACTGTTCCTCATCCTTTTTGTTTCCCCTTTTTCTCCCCTCCCTTTAGGAACCTCTCCTATTTTGCTACACAGAGCAGTCCCTCTGCTGTCATTCTGGACCTCTGGGAAGCCCGGCATCAGCACGACGGTGACCTTGACTCCCTGGCCTGTGCCCTGGAAGAAATAGGAAGGACACACTCCAAAATCTCAGACATAACAGAAACTGAGATTGAAGAGCCTGACTTCAACTACAGCAGACAAAATGGACTTTAGTCCCTTTTTTCATTGAGAACTGATGGCCAGCTTTGACTATCACACTAGAGAATCTCTTTGGCAGGGAGGAAATAAGGGTTTCTGCACGCTGTGTATGGAAACAGGTACGCCTTTCCACCATGCAGGTTTCAGTTGGAGGAGCAGAAGAAGCCCTATTAAAAATCATCTCAGTAAGTAAGGAAAACACAAGTTTCTCTCTGGCCTTTCTCATTTAAAATTCATGTTTTAATGTCAAAACCAAAACTACATGTCTGTCACTCCCGGGGCAGGAAGGAGGGAGATACAGAGCCATAAGGTAAATATGATGCTGTAATGTATTTTGGAAACAGTAATGGTAACACAATGCCTACTGAAAGTCACCAAATCTGATACTGCATATTTAGAGCTATGAGAGGTTAATCCTAGTTTAAAGGTTTGCCTTCTTGGGGCCTTGACTTCCCTTTGTCCTGCATCTCAGACTCACACCCCCTTGGAGTGGGTTTAAACTCCTTTGACAGCATCATGTTGTCACTGTGTGTGCTACAGAAAAACTGACAATCTGGCCTTATCCTGTTCAGATGTTGGAAGAACTAGAAAATCTCATAACTGTTTAATTGATACCATGTTTATTCCAAACAGTTCAATTGAAAAATTCCATCACTAAGCAAATTGTCTGTTTGCTGCAGAGCTGTCCAGGCAACACAGCAACAGAACAAACCCATCCTCTGCAAAATCAATGTGTGTGTGAGAGAGATTTCCTGAAATTCTCAGTCTGCAAACTTTCCCTTAGTCAAAAAATGTTTCTTTGGGGGTGGATTTAAATAACCAAATAAAATGCAGGAAATTGCCAGCCCTATGTTAGCAAGTTTACACATTTTTAATTACTTCATTTTCTGGGGCTAAAGTTAAAAGTAAAGGTGAAGTCAATCAGCACAGCTTAATTTTGGTTTAGTTTCAGACTGAAACAATAAACCCCACATGGTACTGCCAGAACTTGGCTGGATATTGTTGTGCAGTTTGGGAATTGCATGGGATATAAAGCTGGCTGTGTTACCCTTGGTTAGTTACAAACATCCTGCTTACCACCAAAACCAGGATCTAAATAGAGAATTCTCCTTGTTCTGTATCCATTTCATACAAAAATAATTGCTTACTTAACCAAACCAAAAAGAGCTGTCACTGTGAGCAAGTGTCCTGGTGGAACTGGTACCGAGCCAAATTTAACCCTTATTTTTACTGGGATTTTCTTCTCTGGCCCTGGGCTCTCAGCTTTGCTGGCAGGACCACAATCGGTATAAACTGGGAACACAAACAAGACTATAGGAGCTAGAAATTGAAAACAAAGTATTTGAGGTTTTTCTTTTACCCCTGTACCTGCCTGAGAGCAGGATGACAGCCCACAGGGCGGGTACTTAGTGTGTAAATCAATATTAATCTGAAAGTGTTTCTTTACCCAGGGCTCCAGTGCTGCAAAGCATGATGCCCAACTCTTGATGTAAGGCTTTAATCTGAAATTGCCCATTTCCTTCCTTCCCCAGCTCAGCAGGCTGGAGTAGTCTTAGACTTACAAATACTTAGACTTCCCCAAACATTTCCTGCTCTTCAGTATTTCATGCAGCTTGACATAAAAGTTCCTGTTTGTGATGGGAAATCATAATGGCTGCAAGCATATTTAAGATCGAGACAAAAATACCAGCTTATTTGGCAGCAAGCTGTCAGTGTTTTCAGCAGCACATGGTTCTATGTGTGTTTGAATTATATTTCTAGTGACTCCCAGTCCTCCTCCTCAGAAACCTGTTCTTCATTGGACAAAATGTCATGAATTGGAAAAAAAAACCCAAACCAGGGAACAGCATCAAGAAGCAACCTGACTTTGTGAGCTGCTGTCGTCTGGGCAACCAGCTACAGCCACTCTCCAGCAGTTAATTTGTTCTCAGCTTCTCCCCAGGCACAGTTTTTAATTCTCAAACTAGCTTTAATTCTCAAACTTACCCCAACAAAGCCCAAGCATCACCCTGTGGGTGCCATGACATCACTCCCAAGAGCTGTCTGTGTTCTCTCCTCTCCTTTTCCAAATACGTGAGCTCTGCTCATACGTGTTTGGAGCTGCTATGTGGAGCTCAGACCTAGAGGCTTTATCTCAGGAAATGCAGGGTTTGCTTTTGAGCCTCAGGGAGCTCTGAAAACCCTCTGTGTACAGCAGCACCCAGCTCTGCCCCCTGAGCACTCAGGAAACCTGAGAGAGAAAATCTGAGCTAGGTCCAAACCCTGCTGCAGTCTCATGTCTGAGCTAAGGGACTGAAAAGGAAGAAATGCCAGAAAAGAACCAGGTGAGCTTGGGGCTAAAGGCAGGGTTTCATTCCATGCTGCTCTCCAGACTGGTGTTTGGTTCCTTTTGGTTCAGTATACTGGTTTTTCTCCCCGTTTGCTAGCACAGGTTCTTGGTACTGACCTTGCTTTTGTGTCTCTGACTCAAGATGCTTCACTTTCTCTAACCTGTTAGCATTTTGATGCTCCTGTATTGTCTAAGAGGAACAGAAATCCCACAATATTACTTATCTACCTGTCTCCCTTTGGGAAGGAGTTTGAACCAGTGCCCAGGCTGCGAGCCTGCAAGTGCCACAATCTTCTGTTGGGGTTTCTTACAGAGCTCTTCCTTTCCGAGTTGCCCTTCTGGTTAACGCTTGCTCCCCCAGGATGTGTAGTAAGGAGCGCTGAGTAACCTCTACCAAACCACCTTGTCCATGTTACACATTCCTTCACAGGCTTCCCTCACATTTTGTTTTGCTCACTCTCTTGTCTAGGCTGACACCCCCCCTGGTTTATTCTACTTTGAACATCCTTACTGTCACGCTCTGTATCATCTCTAGGTCTGTATTATCTCTAGGTCTGTGTGGTTTTGGAGAGGGAGTGACCAGTACCCTGCTTTCCAGCAGGCTACATCATGCATTTCCTCCATTTCTTTCATTTCTTACTGTTCCCACATCCAGTATTATCAATCACAGAGGATTAAGATCTTGCTGTGGCATAAAGCCCCAAGAAACGCCCACGAGAGAGAGCAGGATGCCTGAGAATTACAGTAACTGAACTTACTATGCAAATGACTCAAGCTACTACATCCTGAGCATAGGGAAAATAACAACTGTGAGGAAAAACTGGGCAGCTGAAAAAAGACCCGAGGTGACAGGGATAACATCAAAGTCATTAATAAGAGGAAATGGTTTGTTGTCCATGATGAGGATGGGTAGTGGTAGGCAGGAACTGCACGACAAGACCCTTGAGTGGCAAAATAGGCCATAGGTGTTTTCTGTTCCCTTTCCCCCTGCAGTGTGCACTGCCTGATGTGGGGGTACTCACACCCCTGCTTCCAGATGCTCCTTCCTGCGGTGCTGCGTTAGCATCGTGGGGTGGCACTGACAGCACTGAGCACTTGAACTCTGAGCGCCTCACGCCAGCTCTCCCCCCCTTTTTTATGCACAGTCCAGGTCAAGAGATGGAGAAATTAAACCAGATTTTAAGTAAAAATGCTTCTGCTCCCATATAAATGAAGCAGCAACATGGATTTTGTTCCTATTAACAAACAGCTGAACAATACCACTAAAAGATGTTCAATGTTTGCTTCCTATTTCTACAGCAGAAAGCAGCTGACTTCTGCCAGCTCCCCCCAGCCTGCTGTAAGGATGCTTTGCAGTACAGTTTTCTCTCAGAATTTGTATGCAAATGCTACAGAAATAGGTATGTTGAACATTATTAGCAATCTTAAAATTCCAGCCGCACATTTTTACATCTATATTTAAAACATTTTTGGAAATCTGTGCATGAGTGTGTAGATAAATATATTTTGATCCAAAACACAGGTGTAAAGGAGCATCTGAAGCAGGATTAAAGGCCAGAAATTAAAAATTTAGTCCTTTCCTGTGTTTTATAAATTATGACTCTTGAAAAATAATTTTTAAAATCTCTTTGCAAACCAGAAAGGCAAAGAGAGAGAAACATAATGTCACCCACTTCAGATTCCATCTCCTGCCCCGAGTCTGAGATGGTAAAATAGCCATTTTGATTTTACATCACCAAAGAATCTACTCTAGTATATTTTCATCTTCCTAAGCACCTTCCCCAGATATTTCTGTGCTGCGAGTCATTTAAGACTAATAGTTGCATTTTAAAAATGACTTACGATTTAGTCACCAAAATGCTACACTTGGCAGCGCTGCCAGGCTGCAGCATCGTAAAGCTAATTTACAGCTTTTACAACACCGCTTTTGCAATCTTACTAGTTTACATTAAAATCCTTTAAGCCACAAGGAAAGGAAACCCTGCTCTGTAGATTTAAATTCCAACTTCATTTACCAGTGCAAGTCCCATAAAACGACGCTGTATTCCTACAAAAAATTTTATTGGGCTTTTTGTACTAGATGAAAAGGTATCGACACAAGTCTCTAAAAATACAGGGAACTGGGTTTGTTATTATTTTTATCTCCAGCAACAGCTGGCCTGCTCCTCTGTGGGTGCACAGAGCTGGCAGCAGGCTGAGAAGCTTATTCAGCATAAATCACAAAACAGGGGTCTTGGTGTACATGGCATTAACGTCACACTAAAGGACCATTCTTACTATTTTTCCACTTGAAAGACAGCACTAGGTGAGAGTTTGAAAGCATTCAGAAACTGATTAATTCCAGGTAATATTGCCCAGTACAACAAATACAGCTTATGGATACAGTGAAGCTAAAACAAGTGAGGAACTGCTGCAGGCTACTGAGTGGAGGACACGAAATTCTAAGTCCCTAACAAGTTCCTAGCGACCAGAAGATTCATCCTTCTTGCCTTTCTGTTACTAATTTGAATTACACTTAGGAAGATCTCCCACTTTTTAGACAGCAGCAGAGATGGTTAATGTTATTCACGAAGAACCTTGTTCACGTTAAACCTGCTGAAGAGCGTTTTCTAGGGGTTGTTCATCTGTGGGATATGCTTTTGGTAAAATGACTCCCCTGGCACTATTCCTGCTTCAGAAGAGGCTGGTGGATTTTCTGCAGCTGCATGTAAAAATGGCACATATATCCTTTTTTGGATATATAATGATTGTCTAGTTAAAAGTGTCTATTTAACATTACTTAAAGGATTCCTGAGCAAGTAGGGTAAGTAAAAATATCAGGTACATAACACACAATACCTGTAAGCAACAAATAAAACTCAGAATGCCACTAAAAGATGGCAAGTCACGTTCTTGTAATGCACAGTCTAGCTTGTTTCTCTCATTGCCAATACAAGCATAAACAGTAGCAACAATCTCCTTTCCAACATGGATAAAAAGTAATTAATGGCTCTAAGATTCAAGAATCATTTAGAGAATCATTTGATGGTAACACAGTGCAGGAAACAGAACCAATGTTCTACTTACTGCTGCAAGTACAAGAAAAACCTGTCTGTATCCATGTTCACTGTTCTGTCCAACAATAAACTGAGTGTCTAGGAATTTGCCACTATATTTTTTGTATTAGAGGTGAATAGTACAGATTCTACTAGTGTTTCTTGTCTGGGGCGTGGGTGGGGAGGGGTGTATTGTAATTTTCAAGCTATTGCAAAAGCTGCTTTTAAATAAGCTGTTCAATTGTACTGACTAAGTTGGTTTGTGCTTTCTGAGGGAATCCAGGTGAGCCAGGATTCAATGGGTAGCCTCCTTGCCTTGCTGTCACAGGGTAACTAGAGCTGAAGTCACTTGTGAAAATTTAGCAACGGGATAGGGAGATTAGCTGGCCCATCCCTGATCTGTATTGTAGTGTGCTGTAATCTAATGAGATTAGACACTCACCTACTGTAGACCCGTGGTTTTGTCAGCAGCTACTTAGTTTGTCTGCCCCTGGTGTGATAACCTTGGTTGAGAATGTACTTCTGCAGATTGGAGAAGATGTCAAACCCCTGTGTTATCTGCTCTCTGTATATAAATCTTATTGTCTGATCCCGAAAGGAAACGTGTAGCACAACATGAAGTTCAGGGTGTTCTGCACCAAGCCTGCTTCAAGTTTTTTTTCTGATACAGCAGGAAGGGGAAGACATGGATCTAACAGCAAGTGTCTTGGCTACAGAGGACAAGAATGTTTCCTAACAAATCCTCACTGAGAACTGACTGAAGCTTTGTTTTTGCAGTTTAAAACAATGTAAAACCTGGTATTTCCCATAGGGAAATTTGGAACATTAACCATGACAAGCCCTTTTCAAGCAAATCCTTCAGTTTTTCCCCCATTTGTGCACTGAAGTTGGAGGGAGGAATAGTTTTACACAGAGCTGTAGACTTTTGCATGCTTTCCACTTCCAGTCTAAAGCCAGATACCATTACCAACCCTCACACATTCCCTGGTGCATCACTAAGCAGCACACACACACCTATCTATGCCTCTTCAGGGATGTGGCATCTATAATCTACTGGGATGTACTTGGGAACCCCAACCTGGCATCATCTAATTTGTGACTTGGGAGATGGAGCTGCCTCCTCCCACCTCCTAATCAGATTCACGCCCACTGGGATTCTGCTGCTCCCAGAGGTACACAAACATCAAAGTGTACACCTGCACTTAGTCTGGATGAGGTAACACATGATGCTGGTCAGTCTGGTGAGACTTCAAACAGTGTTCTGCATGACTAGAGCCAACTGAAAAATTTCCATTGCAGTTTTCATCTTTCAAAACTTTTTGACCAGCCTTTTGGTGTAAAGGGGAGGGGGAACTTCAAACCTGATCAAATACAACACTAATAACATTTTTTAAAAGAGAAAAAACCCCACAAGTATTTGCCTAGAGACCTGTTTTTCTCTTCTGCTCCTTTATTTTGGCAATGAATAGGTTCTGAAAATGGTTCTTGCTCATTTGACTGAGCACTCTTCCCTCCCCCCCGCTTCTCCCCACGGTTTCAGTGTGTTTAGAACTGAAAAAAGAACAGAGGTTTGAATGCTTTCTTTAGTATGAAGCTGAAGGAGTAGGGAAGAGAGACGGAAGAACACAAAATAAAAAGCATGGCCTTGGCTTCATACCACACTTTCTGTGCCTTGTTCTATCAATGTAAATTCTGAATGTTGTACAGTAAAATACTTGGGAAAGACTCCTTGGAAAAGGCTGCACTGGCTTCTTTTTTCAGCACATGTACATATATAAATATATATACATATATATATTTGGTAATGCCAAACAGCTGTGTTATATTGTACTGAAAAAGTAATAATGGACAGTTTGGATGTTTTATGTAGAGTTTGCAAAAATTGTATGGCTATAGCCTTTTGAAGATAAATGTACAGAGGTAAATTGCTGCATATCAGTTATTTATGAATAAAGAGTCTTTTACTGACAGATTACTGTATGAGTGGCACATTAATTTCTGTGATAAAACAAGATGTTGTGATATAAGTGCTTTGGGATGCATCACCGGTTCTTGAGGTGGTTCTTTGATAGCACTTTATGCTGGAAAACTGTACTGGGCACCTTTTTGCAGAAAACCTGCAAAATCTACAGGAACAGGAGCAGAACTGCAGTTTACCCTTTACTGACAACACTGAAACAACTCAGGAATATCACACTAGTCTGGACCACAACCCAGAGAATGCCAGGACCATTCTGCCTAAAATGTGATTTGAAGTATTCCTCAAAAAAACCTTATTTATTTGTCTGAACTCCTGTATCTACAAGAAGTCCACACCCTGCTCCAGGCCTAGGACATCTTTGCCCTTTGCACTGCAGAACCAATATATATTACTCTGCTTTTTACAAGCTGGAAGATGCAAAACCTCTCTGTGTACGTATATACACTGAGAGTTCCCTCTAAAATGCAAATAGCTCCATTAAACAAGTGGTTGTACCTTGAAATCCTGTATCACTGGAAACAAACCCATGAGTTCTGTTCCATTTACCATGTAAATATAATCTTTTGATTTTTTAATAGCCTTTAGTGAGACACACCAGATAAGAAGAACTCATTGTCTTGATTAATCCTCCCCATACAGATGAGCTCACAACCTTAGATCCCACTTAAAAGAACAGAAATATCCTGTCAGCAAATAGCTCTCAGTCCTGCAATCAGAAAGCCTCTGATTAGAAGCAGCTATTACCCAAACTCAGCAACCTGACAAGTGAGCACAAGCATCTTCTGCACTGACCTCCCTCATACACATGGACCTCTGCAGACACCAGTGTGGGGAGAAGGATTAAACCAGCCTGGATTAAACCAGCACGACACTGCGGGGTGGAATCCTGTGATTTCATGGGTTTCACCCCTGTGAAATCCTCCCTACAGCCACCCCAGACAGATGGTACCTTCAGGTAAACAAAGACCCAAAAGTGAGGCAAAACCTGCAGCTTTCTGCTAGGCGTAGTACATACATTACGTTACCACACGCCCTTGGAGTCACAGTAACACATACAATCATAGAATCCCAGCCTGGGCTGGGTTGGAAGGGACCCCAAGGATCACAGAGCTCCAACCCCCTGCCACAGGCAGGGCCACCAACCTCCAGGCCTGGAGCTACACAAGGTTGCCCAGGGCCCCATCCAACCTGACCCTGAACATCCCCAGGTTTGGGGCACCCACCCCCCTCTCTGGGCAGCCTGTTCCAGCCCCTCACCACTCTCTCTGTAAAAAACTTCCCCCTAATATCTAATCTAAACCTTCCTTCCATCCCCCTTGTCCTGCCTTCCCCTGCAGCCTTCTCTTCTCTATGCTGAAAAATCAAGCATCAACTACAAATATGTCAGCCCAACAACATGAGAGCCTGGCTACAGCACTCACCTTCACTGAGACATCATAAAATGTATTATTAATACATAACGTAGCAAGAGATGCTAGGACAAGCTGTTATAAATCATGCCATCCTTCCAACATTTCATTACATGCATTTAAGTTGTTATCAGCCAAGATATCCTACACCACATAATATAATGGCCACCCTCTATAATAAATAGAACTATCACGGTAACTGCCTTTGACATTCATTGTGAAATTAGTCACAATTAATTATGTTTGCAGAGAAATAACATATGTTCTTGTAAAGAAGTTCATTGCATTGTGATTTAATGAACAGCCGCTCTAGAAATTACACTGGAAGCAGGGGCTGCTGCCAGGTTATTTCGAACCAGAGGGATGATCTCCCCTGGACACAGAGCAGGGTGATGGGCTCCTGTTTAGTGTCATGTTCCCACACACATGCTTAGCTCCCAGTCCACAGCCTCTGCACTGCTGCACACAGGTACATCCAAACTAGAGGCATCTAGTACAGCCAAGAACATAAAGGCATTTTGCATTAATAAAGTGAATTTTTTCCCTCTGATTATAAAATTGCCATAGTAAAATGCAGCTCCTTTGTCCATGGTGGTCAAATTAAATTGCTTTGCTTCCTTCACAAACTCTGATTATTTGAGAGCTGGATTATCACTGTAAAAAGCCCTGGCTCCCCTCCTGTCATCCTCTTCCAATATTACAGTGTCATCTGGCTGGGGATTAAAGGTCCACCTCTTGCTAACCAAACTAGCATCAGTAGCACACTTCAATAATGGGATTTCATTCCTCACCACGCATCTCCTGGCACACACAAACATCAAAACACTAACACCCCACACCCTTTTATGAACACAAATGGCTCCTTAGGACATTGCACAACTGCAAGTACTCCCCTTCTCCCCCCAAACCTCTTGCCATAGCTGCTGCAAAAGCTGGAAGATCAGCAAAGAGCCTCGATGTTACCGTTACCACACTGAGAATAATTCCCTTTCTCTGAAGCAGTCAGCTACGACCCACTATTAGTGTCAGCATCTTCCCCTTGCCAGACTGGGGAGGTAATCTTTACCGATGCAATTAAAATTGTAATTACTCTCATCCCCCTCATCTCATACATACTTAGGGATTCTTTTAAGAATTAAGGCTTATTAAAACACGTGCTGTTCACAGATACCCATTTGAACACAGGTAGAATGTCAGCTCAAGCATAATAAAGCCTTAATCTGTCTGCAGATAGTGAATGCTGGGTGACACTGCTGGAGGAAGATAAAACCTACATCTTGGAGATCTTGACTGTAATGCAAATGACTAATAAATGTTATTTAATACAGGGCCGGTCCCATCTATTCTGATTAGTAAAGTTATTTCAGCCCCCAAGATCAAATAGCCTGGCTTGGGAGGAGTTTTATAACGCCTTGCAGAGACACGTGCTTTGAGGACAGTTGGTCAAAACCACATAGCCCTTAAGTCCAGGTGGGGAATTTATACAACCACAGTACATGGAGTTTCCTTGTTCTGAAACAGCCTAACAGATGGGATTTAGACAGAATATCCACCTAACAACAGACAAGCAGAGGACCTAGCCACAACTACTGGATTGGTCTGAAACCTGGTCTTGTAAGAGCTGCTGCTCCAACCCCACAAAGGCAGCTGTCACACTCCACAAAGAACCAACTACTGCTCCACCCTACTGTCCTCCTTTCACTGCATCCATTTGTTTATGAGAAAAGCATAACAAATAAATGCTATCTGCTTCTGCAGAGAAAGCCAGGAACAAAGTGTGTGGGGGGGGGGGGGGGGGGGGGTGGTGTCAACGTTGTTGGACCACGGTTCCGGTACTGACAAAGGGGTGGCAGATGTTTTAGGAAGGGCAGCCACTCCAAAAGTGAAACAACTAAGGCAATACATTCAACATAAAGAAAGGACCAAGGCTTATGTATTGTTAAGCGTATCAGAAATTATGTAAAGTGGATTTCAAACAATTCTGAAGGAGTTCAGCAAAGCATCACTTATAAAGACTGTTCTACTTCAAGCCTAAATATACCAGCAATAATTGAACAACTGACACCACTTAAAGGAGACCTTGAGAGTCAAAAAGCAAAAGCAGCTGTTCAGTCCCCAAAATTCACCCTCAACTGAGTTCTTGTAGCATTATGAAGTTTAATGAGACTGCAAAATTGCGTCATTTCCTGTAACTTTTAACACCCTCCTACAGACTAAGGGTTTATTTGTGAAGAAAATAACGAGTAAAAGCAGCATATGGTCACTGGCTGTAGGATAGCTCATCTCAGGTTTGCTAACGTGCTTCAGCTCCACGTACAGTGCGTACTGTTGTCTCATTTCCCTTCCTGTTCTGTCTTCACCAAACTTGGAAAGTCTAATTACAGAACCCGCGAGGAATAACAAAGCAATGACTCCCCACTAGAGTGAGGGCTGGTCACTTGAACAGGCCCCAGACTCGTTCAGGGATGGCACATTTCCTCAGGGCCCTGCTGTACAGACCTGAAGATTTTGCCCCAGTATGTTCCCAGCAGCTGTTGCTGTGCTCATACAGAGGATGCAGTCGGAGGGATGGTTTTGGTTGGTAGACAGAGAAACGATAAGGAGAGAAATGGATTCTCTCCCTGCATGTGTTTATTTTTTGTTTTGTTTTAAGGCCATTTGGTTGCTTACTCAAATCCTCAAACCCTTCTGTTGTGACAGGAGGCTACACTGGAGAGAACTACTCCTGGTTACAAACACCACAGACTAATTTAAACTAAACTGAATAAATCCCAATCTGTCCTCTGCTAAGGAGTTTGTGCTTGTTTGCATTTCCCCCCCCCTTCTGCTTGTGAGATATTGCTTTGATTTTATGTAGTTAGTATTCGATATTTACCACAGCTTCAAGGCTATTTTCCCATATTTTGTTTTTGTTTGTTCGCTCTTTCTTTTTTCCCCTGTCAGCTTTATTTACCAAATAACAGCAGCCACTAGCAGATTCCAACCTCCAGTAGTGGTCAATGCCTGAAGTCCTTCCTACAGAAAGCTTCGCTAGTAAAAACTCCCAAACAACCCTAAGTTGTTTTAGCCTTAAATCCTAAGCTGTTTAGCTTTAAAGCTAAAGGAAGCTTGCTTTAAATTAGATATTAGGGGGAAGTTTTTTACAGAGAGAGTGGTGAGGGGCTGGAAGGGGCTGCCCAGAGAGGGGGTGGGTGCCCCATCCCTGGGGGTGTCCAAGGCCAGGTTGGATGGGGCCCTGGGCAACCTTGTGTAGCTCCAGGCCTGGAGGTTGGTGGCCCTGCCTGTGGCAGGGGGGTTGGAGCTCTGTGATCCTTGGGGTCCCTTTCAACCCAGACCAGTCTATGACTCTAAGTGAGCCCAATCACTGCTGCAGTGCTGCATTTTGCAGAGATTACCCACATTTGACATTGCAATTACCTGGTGATTTGACACCCTAGCATTTCCCACGCTTGAAGCATCTCTAATGCTATGTTTCTTCCCTTAACAGGAAGGAAAGAAAATATTACTATAGACTTTTATCCATTTTAATTAAAACTTTGGTAACACAGTGTTATCCCCTTCCAGAAACCCAGGAGAGCTGTCAGAGGGTTGGAAAGTCCTGTCAGAAAGGATCCCCTGGCTAAGAACTGCTACAATCAACATCACTCTTAATGTGGATTCAAAACTATCTGCCCTCAAGTAACTTGGCTGTGTGTTTCTGGTGTGGGAGAAGCTCTCACAAGCGTTAGGAAAACAAGATGGGTTGTATAAAAGATGCATCCCCCCCCCCGCCCCACTATCACACTGGCAAGTCCTACTCCAACACCAAAAGCCATGCTGGAAATACTCATCATTATTGGGTAGCATTTGATCAGGATACTCTGTCTTCTCACAGTATGACACAGTAAAGCACGAACTCTGCTGCAGCGAGCGCTCTGACTCCTGTCCTTGATTTCCAAACACGTGATTGATAACATAAAGCAACCAGCACTCCCGCTCTACGGGCTCCCCACCCCGCTTCAAAGAACACCATGTAGTATCTTGCAGATCAAAGAGGAGGGACCTAGAGGGTGGATGGGATGGCACATCACAAGCGCTTTGAACTGCTGCTTTCTCTGCTGTTTTCTGTAGGGGAGGATCGCTGAGATGTCTTTACTGAATACAATACTTCACCGGTGGCTGCAAAGCGCCTAACTGTGCAATGTGTAATTCCCCTGTGGAACAGAATTACCCTGCTAGCCTGGGAAAGGACAACGAGCTTGCTTAAGGTAGTAAAACCTGCTGGAAAAGAAAATGGGCAGCTGGGTGCACATCTGTGTGACATCTCCTGTGTCACATCAGATCTCTGGTTTCGGGGTCCTTGGATTTCTCTCTCTAAGCTACACACAGCAATACTTCCAACTCCACTACCTTCCAAAAGGCAAAACATAAACACAATCTCACAGTATTTTAACTCTTCAGAGCACGGACAATCTTTCTTACACAGTGGCTAGCACCTCAGGGGTTGGATCTGTATGTGCAGTATAATTATAGAGTTATTTCCCCACACTGCTACGCCAGGCACACTGGAAGCACGATGCACTATTATTGTGAGAAGACAAAGGCAGCTCAAAACCCAGCATGACTGCAACAGTGCTTTGTGATTGCATTTATAGGCTAGGACCACACAACAACTGCCTCTCTCAGGGCAGCAAGTTATGTATTACAACAGGCAAACCACACTGTTAGCGTGGCTCTTTTACATATTAATAACTATTTAAAACCAACTTGTGATAAATCCAGAGCTCAAAATAAGGTTTAAAGCCAGCCTATTAAATCAGTTCCTTGCATCAGAAATATTGAAAGTGTTTTGTTTTGAATCATCTAGTAGTAAAAGCATACTTTGCTGTGAAAGAGGGCTCTCGGTTCTTAATCATGCCTGCTAGGAGGATAATTTTTCCACAGAATTAATGAGAAGGGTAGCTGAGAGTAACCACTGAAATCAATGCAAGAGCAAAGAAATCCTCTGGATGGAAAAAAAGTAATGCTGCCTTTCTGGGAGTATATAAAAATAAACCCCTGTCATTTACTGAAGTAGTTCAGCCTCACCACACCGCTGCAGAGAGAGCCTAAGTTTTGTTCTGCCTGCAGACACAGATATTCCTGCACTGGGTTGATTTGAGAGGCAGAAACATCACACTAATAAGGAGCGAGACCATCCACTGGGTATATATGTGTACACACATGCACACACACACCCCCCACCCCTCCGGTCTTGCCTTGGTAAGCAGTCACGTCTTGGGCCAAGAGTCCCCGGGATATGCAGGATGACAGTATTTTCCTCCCTCTTTAGTGGGATAACCAGCTCATTAAATCTTAACATGAAGGTTATTTTATTATGAAGTGACAGATTTAAAGATTTACTTCCCCATTCCTCACCTGCCTTCTCCCTTCTGCTTATTCCTTTGTATTTGTTAATGGCCTTTCTCTTGTTATACAATCCTGTCAGGGGTGTAAAAATATCTCACAGGACTGCTCATTTGGTCTAAATCATTCAGCCTGCACTGGTGACAAGAGAAAGTGTACATGCCGGGGTTGATGCAGAGAAGGAGTTCTGTCCTATACTCCAGTAATTGTCACCACATGATAAGGAAGTGTAAGATTTAATAAGGTCATAAAATAGAATGGCAGGAGCTGGTGTGATAGGTATTTTTTTCATTAACATTCAGAAAATCTGGATTCAGTGGGACGATAAATTACAGCAATTGAGCAGAAATGACCCATTTGATTATTCATCACTTCCCAGCAAACCAGGGAAAGCAGCAGTCAGAGCTGGGAGCACCTCCACCATCACAAAGAGCATCTTTGGTAGCGTTAAAGCCATTATTCCCTATGCCACCAAGCTGCCTCTGGTGATTTCAAGAGCTAGATTTGTGCCCTAAAGTAGGAAGAAAACTGAGTCTTTGCAACTAGTTGAGTTTTGAACGTAATGAATGTAGTGAAACCAAATCTTTCTATAAAACATGATGCACATCCACTTTAAAGGGCTGAGTACTGATGACTGATTATGCAAGTTTCCAATGCAGATGCCAAAATCAGGGAAAACTATAAATAAGTAAAAACCAGAAAATCAGAGATACTTAAGTGGATTTCTGGAATTGGACTCAATGATCCTTATGAGTCACTTCCAAATCAAGACAGGCTATGATCCTATGATTTTTCCATGATTTCCAACTCGGTAATACATTCCCCACAGAGACTTCCATGTACCACTGCTGGAGGTTGCAAGACTGGACTTAAAAATTCTTAGCTGGGAGAATGGCAAAAGCAGCTGAAGGACTGCAGGCAGAGACACCACAATTCCTATATACAGAGACACCACAATTCCTATATACATAGACACCACAATTCCTATATACATAGACACCACAATTCCTATATACATAGACACCACAATTCCTAAGCAGAGACACCTAAATCCATTACTGGGCACTGCTACCTTCCCTGCCAGCTCTTCAGCTTCCTCTGCTGACCATACCTGTTTGTCCAAAGCCCTGCGAGCGCCTGCTCTGTGCAGTGCTGCTCAGCTCCCTTTTCTCTGGTGCACATAACTTCTATTCCAGAATTCCCATTGCCCATAGACAATGACACTTGCACCCACAGTCCAAAAAAAATCCAAACCAAAACCAACCAGACAAAAGTTTATGAAATCTAAGGCAGAATGAGTTCAGGGGCACTGATGTTCACCAGAACCTTGTCCTCAGTTTCTTTGGCTTTGTCACCAGCCATATGACTTCCTAAAGATGAAGCCATGTGAACAGACTCAGCAGATAACCAACTCTCCTATTTGTTATACTCTGCAAGGAGGAGCAGAGTAGCTGCTCTTTTCAAACTGAAAAGGAGATCAACACACTGATGGCCAAAGCCACTGCAACTCCTCAAGACTTTTTCTATAGACAGGTAGAAGATGCCCGATGCTGCTCAGCATGACCATCCTTTGATACTGAAGAACTAACCTTTCAGGAAACAACTTCAGCTTCTCTGATAATGGACTAAAGTGAAGATAACATTTGAAAATCTATTATGGAATAGGACACCATGCTACCTAGACACATTTCTCCTTGGTGCATATTTCAAGGCTGTTGCTGGTTCTGTCTTCACTGTTGTTTTTACTATTTCTGAACAATATTTGCATAAAGATTGGGGTGTGTTGCTAGAAAAGTGAGGGCACCCATTATTGAAAGGGAAAGTAAAAATTAAAATATCATTTTATATCATGCTTCTTGTAATGTAGTAAAAATATTAAATGGAAATTATCATTTAAATAAAATAGGAATGGAAAAATCATGATTCTATAAAACAGCACATAAAGATGCATATACCTTACATAAACTATCCAGCTCCCACAGAGGGAGGAGAAGGACAGTTTTATACTGTAGTTACAGACCTGGGAATATGAAGATCAAATCAATTTGCAAATCTATGATACTTGGAATAGTCATTTCCTTGCACTGTCCTTCCTTATCTTTTATCTGCCAGGCTATATTTCCCCAGCGCAGACAGAGATATCCTAGAAAGAGAAGCCCACTACAAAAGGCAGCCTTTTCATTCTCACAGTCACACTATTACTTCCCTCCTCCTGTTATCTCTATTTCTCTGCCCAGTCAGGCACTGTCTTTCTGAGCTCTGATTGTACCTTTCCCCCCACAGCATCCTTTCTTCCCTACTCACTGGCGATGCAGCCGGAGTGGTCACGCTCCCTTCAAACAAGTGACAACAAAACCTCCCATTTTGCCCTTTCCCTGCAGCATTCCCTTCCCCACACAAACATCCCTCACTCCTGGACTGCTGTAACTCCCTTTATTGCTCAGAGAGACCTTCAAACCACACTCACTTCCCCCTGTAGGAAGACATCACTTCCACTCACACTCCAAGAGCTGCACACTACAAAAACACAGCATCCACATCTACCTCCATGAGGCCCACTGAAAAATACACAAGTGAATATTATCACTCTTGTGAGTAACAGGAGCTGCTGGGATGTGCATGTCTTGTGAAATGATCTGACTTTCTGAAGGTGCTAATTAGAAGCAGAGGTCTTTTGAGAAATGTCATACCATTTGTGGGTGATGAGCAGTTTTTGAAAGTAGGACCCTCAATTTCCTTATCCTCATTTCCTAGAAATACAGATATATTTTCCCCTCTCATTACCTGGAAACATTTGGTTTTGCTGCTTAGAAGCTTGCCCATGTCTAGCAATTAGGTACTACTCATTATCACAATCTTCTGCTTATCACAGCCATCTACAGAAGTGTTGGACTGAAGGAACTGGGACTGGGGAGGAAACAAGCCACAGAGATCCTGGGATTATGAAAGCATCAATAATAGTAAATTTCAAGGGAAGAGAAAGTACATTAAGCTCAGGCTCAATTTACCAACTTTTCGAGGAAGCAATTGTTGTTTAAAGGTTGTGTTATGACCAAACTATTTTATGAGGCTGTAATAGAGTGGTGAAACCTCTGTACTTAACATTTATGGGGAAAAAGAACTTAACAGTTTTGCTGCATACAAATTCAATTAAAATTTGACTTAGGAAAAGGTGCTGTGATTTTTTCCCTTGCATTTTGTCCTTCACTAATTACTTCCCCCCTCCCCCCCTTTTTTTTAAATAGTCTCTGCCATCTAATACACTTGGAGAAAGATCTTTGCAAATAGCAGCCTCATTAAAACCCTGCAATACAGTTTACAGAGATTACAGATGTGTACAAAAAATATGCATGTTGGTCTTTCCAAAGTGCATTCCCCCCCCCAATACTCCTTGAAGAATAAGTTACATGCTGAACAGACTCTCATTTTTCTGAACAGGTGAAGAAACCATTATGAAATATCCTAGACAACCATGCACCATTTCTATGCTTATTTTAATCCCACGGTACATGGTGCTATTATGCATGCAAAAAGGTAATGAGGCAGGCAAAGGTTATTACTAGGGACACTATTGGAATGATGAGGGGCTGCCAACGCAGGAGACTAACCTCAGGCTATCTGAAATTGAAATTTTGGGTTAAATTAATAACTCACCATGAGACCAGACAGTAATGCTGCCTGTCCCCTGCAGGGCTGAAAATGTCTTTTGACATTAATAAAATAAAATAATAAAAACACCACCAACAATGGGAGGGGGTGTTACCTGTGAAGACACACAGGGAAGCAATCCACTCACGTGCTGATGCCATGGAAAGGGGGAGGTGGGAAACTAAGGGAATAAGCCAGTGCCCTTCCTTGGCTCCTTGACAAGCTGGTGAGTGCTCCAGCTGAGTGTGGCCAAGTTGCAAGAGAAAGCTAGTAACTCCCTCCGTCCTCCCCAGCACTTTCAGGATTTTATTTTTTGTTTTATCACTAACAAGGGAAATTGCCTCATTATGCTCATTATTATTCAGAACAGCACTAGAAATTTTCTCAGGTATTTTACAGAGCAGTTTAAAAAAAAGCCCTGCTCCCAGAGCTGAAGGGTTTACAGTCTCATTTACACACACAGCTCTGGGTCAGAGGCACAAACAGCATCTAGGAAGATGGGTGAAGAAAGAGAAAGATTAGAGCAACATCATCACACAGGTGATTTGCTCTTTCTACATGCAAGGGTAGGAGTGAGGTTTGGCTGAGCTGGTGACATCTTGACCACCCATCGCAGAGCTCTCTTCTTTGACAGAGATGAGAAGGTAAGGGGACTGGAGGGGATGGGAGAGGATGAATAGATTAATAAACAGAATGGAGAAATCAAATAGCACCATGGTATATACTAAGCTGGCAGCAATTCCAAACTGGCCAACACCTGCAACACCTGTATGTTTACCTGGAGTCCACTGTCCAGTGAGAAAGATCAGTACACAGCCATCAGCAAGGATGGAAAAGCAGCAAAACTAAACAGGTTTTCTTTTTGGAGGAAGGAAGAGAGGATGAGAAACAAAGACAACTAAAATAACTGATGATAGTAAATGCCAGAAGCCTGTGGTGGTGTTGAAGATACATCCACTGGAGCAAATGCAAGAAGCCAGGAGGAAACTAGATGAGAAACTACAGCATGAATGCCAGGAGAGGAAGGCACAGTGCATCCTACTCATTTGCCTTTGGAGGAAATCCTTTGGGCCTATCCACCTGGGCTTGCATTGGTCAGACTGGTCCCAAAGCCGTGCAGGGCCATGTCTGCACTAACTCCCTGTTTCCACTCCTCTGCTTCTCAGAACTTTCTGGCTTATGCTAGAAAAATCTGGGCTATGGGTATTTGGAGGCAGCTTACCAACCTGAGCCTCTGAGTCTTTATCAAGGCAAAAGTAGGGGGTGGACGGTCTCTTTACAGACAGCAAAGGGCTGCTGCTCTACAGACACTCTGCTGCTGCTTGTGCATTTTGTATTACAAACAGCCCCTCACCTCCTGTAGCACGGTACCTCTCTGAAGTCTCACTCATTATTCTGTTAGACTTTAACGGTGTTCATAGGTTGTTTAGGATTAATGAGGCAAAAGTCCTCAATCAAGAAGCAATTTAAGAGTACACTGCTAATTCCACAGAGTTCTAAATGAACTAATTCAATACTAGTTGACCTTTTTATTTTGGGGGATGATTTGTGTCTGTATTTTCCCTGAGCGGTGCCCTTAAGCAGTGACAATTTGGAAGGGCATTTCTGGCCCAATGACTGAGATCAATCATGTTACAAGTAAGATGAACACACAAGTCGGGAGCAATACACTTTAAAAATGTACTGGCAGGCAGCCCAGTGCTATGAGGATTATGGCAGCGTCTATCTGGGTGAGGAAGGAACACAGCTCCTTCAGATGGGCAGAACAAACTGGTTCATTTCTAAGTCAAGAACTGGAGTGGCAGGGATGTCCTAGGATGGCTCTGTCCTGACCCTTTGCATCGTGCCTCCCCAAGGCAGTGACAAGTGCCTTAGACAGGCAAAGGGACAGGGAACTCACAGCAGCTTACTTTGGCATCAGTACAGCATTACCACACAACAGCATCTGCAACCGGCTGGACTGAGGACTGACAACCCTTGTTTACCATAAACTACCAGTTTGCTAACACCAAAAGACAAAGAAAATACTGTTTTGGTTTGTGCCAGGTTGGTAGGTAGCATTTGGTAGTTCTTCAGGTTATGATGTTAAATATTCGAGTAAGGACAGAGCACCAGGCAGGCGTTTGGAGAGGCACACTGACTACAGCTCATCAGACAAGGAAGCAACTACCTCTTTTCCCTAAAAAATTAGATAAATACTTTATAGGTATTAGATAAATAAATAAATTAGATAAATAAATAAATATTAAAGTAGATAACACTTTATCTGCACTAGATCTACATACTAGCACTAAAAAAAAAATATTAGAAGTAATAATAACGTGATTTAGACTCAAACAATACTTATTGCTACATGATAACCCCATGAAGCCAGCTGAGATGTGAGGTGTTGCTGAGTACTGACACCCCCAGCAGTATCTTCACCCTCACATGAAGGTGAGCAGGACAGCAAAGAACAAAACAAGGCCCAGAAAGAACTAACGTTAAGAGGCTTAGGGAAGCAATAGTTTTGTCTAATCTGAAATGACTCTTTTATTCTCTCTGTTTCTCACTGTAATTAAGATGGGATCTGCTGAAATAATGGCAACGGATAACCAGCATTTGTGTTGGTTTCCAAGAATACAAGGGAGATTATTGCTTTGTTCACATTTAGGGTTTTTACAATAGTGATGAGGTTGTGAATTAACACACACAATTAGAGCTTCTTCTTTCTTTATTCTTTTTTTAATACAACAAACCTTTACAAATATTCATTATTCTGTTAGCAGAAGGTTGCTAATTTTATTCTATAATTAATGTATTCCTGTTGTGATGTAGATTGTGTTCTGTAATGCAATTTAGCTAGCTTTCTCCTTCCCTCCTTTATGCATTGATTTCAACAGCCTTTGTGGAAAATGTCATTCAAGTCAGTAATAAGCAGTAAGATCTTGCAATTGAAAATCCACACTTCTCCCCACTGACAAACATTTATCATCACGTCTTCACCTCTCATTTAGCAACCAGAAAGCCAAAGCTTTAAATATGGGGTTCTACTCTGTAGACCCAACATCTTTTGTCCCGATGCAAAGCAGCTGCAAGCACCGGCTGGATGGTGTCTGAACCACAGAGGAGAACCAGGAGAGTCCAGCTACCACTCCATCACCTTAAAATCTTACTTACATGAACCGACACGTACAGTGGCAGGGAGTGCTAAAGCAGTTCCTGTTTCCTAGCTCTAAAACCCAGACATTATACCAACCAACACCTCAACAGAAGTCCTCCTGAGCAGCAACCCTCAAGGCACCAAGTGACTCCACTCAAAATGCAGGTCAGTCCCACTTGGGTGGTGCTTTATACTAAGGCAATTTCACCTCCCATTTCTCATTTGTGGAACACGAGGCTGTGCTTTGTTACTGTCAGTCTGCTTGCAAGTGTAACTTGTGAAGCCACTGCAAGAGTCCTTCCTGAAAGCAAGATGAGGTGGTAATTCTGGCCTGTTATTTACTGGGAGTGAAGGAAGGAGGAAAAAGGGAGGGGAAACTCTTAAGAAATTCAAAGTATAATCACACATCACTTCTGTAATGTGAAAACTGCTCTGCAAATGCTAGTGGTAAAATAAAAAAGAAAAACTAATGTGTGTCTTATTAACTCATGATGAACAGTTGAAGCTTTGAAAAGATGAAATAAAACCAGTACATAATAAGCAAGCTCACTTAAGTGAAGTTTTTTAGTTGCCAAGGCAATTGCTCTAATCAATAACACTACAGCCTATACCTGGATCAAAGCCATGCCTCCTGCAAGGCTTGTAAAAGAGGTGCTGTCAATTTGGCAGGGTGCAGTGCAGAACGGGAGCGAACAGGGAGAGCTGCAGGGAATGTCTGAGGAGGTGAGGACGTGGACAGGGTACAGAGAAAGGAGAGGAGGGGCTTCCTTACGGTTAAAGGACAGGATCAAAGGAGGAAAATGGAAAGCAGAAAGCTGTAGCAATGCCCTAAAGAAGTTGGTTTTTTAAAAAAAAAGCTGTGGAAGAGACGTGAAGCTAAAGACAAAACACAGGGGTGGGACCTGCCCTTAGGTACTACCCAATAATGTCAGTTAATCCCCTAAAATATCCGAGGGACACTGTTGATGTCCTTCCTTCTAAAAGAAATGGTAATAATCCACACACACTAGCAGTGAAGTATATTCACAGTACTCTTTCACTCAATTGTCTAATAGAGACCAGGACACCCTCCTACTATACCCAGACACACTATCCACTGCATGAGTCGGCAAAGGCACGAGGTTGCATGTTTTTAAAACCACCACCACTTTTCCAGGGATTTCACACATAAATTAAATGTTAAATCAGATGTAAAATCCCATCACAATTGAAAGCTGATGCACCAGAACATCTGCAGTAGGCAATGCAAACACTCTGTCTGTCTGCTCTTAGTGGCTCCAAACACAACAGCTGGGGCAACCCTCAATATACTCATATAGAGTAGGTCTTTCCCAGACTTTCCATCTTTCCCTGACCTCCAAGTGTGGCACCCTGATGTCAGCCAAATCCTGCTGTGGGTGCAAACAAGGAAAATTCTTGAGCTGGGACACATCTGCTCTGACAGTCTAACGTCCAGGAGTAAATGGAACAGTTTCACAGGAAAAGAAAGAAAACCCTGTGTAAAATGTTGAACAAGAAAAGAGATTTGTCAGTAAGCTCGAAGTGTAGTAATCATACTACAGAGTCATACTGGTTTTCCCAGTAAGTGGTTAAGTGCAGTTGACTTTTACTTATTTACTTGCCTTGCAAACATTTTCCAATGTTTAAGCTGAAATGTGGTTCGTATTAAGTCTGTGGAACTCAGGAGATGAAAAAAACCCCATTTCTAAATTGAGAGGAGATTTTAAAGCTATTAACCATATTTTTCTTTCTTTTTACAAGACAAAATAGATTTAATGCCATGCTTCACAGCCAAAGTGATTGCGGGCTGGAAGGGGAAGAATGGTTGGCCTAACCCATTATGTACATTTACACAGCTGGACAGATCTGCAAGAGCCACGTGAAGGAAACTCACAGGAGCCAGGACAGGAAACACAGAGTTTCTAATCCCAGCTCCCTACAGAACATGTCCCTGCAGAACATGAGAGTGACTTGAGCATTGTTCTAAATGAGCAAACATTTTCCTAATCACAAAAGTTTAATGAGCTGACAGTGATTTCAGCTCATGTCGTGTATATACAACAGAAGAGCTATACATCCTGCCTTTGGTTCAGTGCATTTATTACTGCAGAACTTTTCTGCTCATCCATCAAAGCTAAAAAATACTAAAGAAAAGTTTAAATTCATAGTTTTGATTCACTTGCTTATAGTGAGGGAAGTCTCTATCACACTAAACTCCAGAGCAGCCTCTCACAGTACACAGTCACATTGGATTACTGCTCCTTGAAGACTCGTGTAATGGAATGGATACATCTCCTTCTGCTTTCATTGTACGTCCTTGCTTTAATTATACACATTGTCTGTTATGAAACCTTGTCATGTTGTCACAAGTGGCCTCTGTGCTGAACTTTGCCTTGTCAGGATAGCTTTATCATTCATAAATATTTCAATGAGAACCAAAGACTGCTTATGAAAGATTGATTTCTTACAGTTCGCTGACCCTTCCTTTGAGGCCTTTTATTAAAATTAGAGTAAACCCATCCTAGAAATCTGAGCATTAATTGTTAATATTACAGGCTCCTGAAACATTAAGTCCTCAAGGAAAAGAGATACACTGCTGGCTTAAAGAGATACATCACCACAGAAATTAAAGGCAATCAGCAGAGTTTAAATATGTTAATTTTCACATTCAGAACCAAACTGAGGTCTTTAATAGGCTTTAAATTAAATCAAGCAGGTTGAGTGCTTTTGAGGCCTCTTGTCAAAATTTGGTTTGGAAAATTGAACAGCAACTGGTTGGATGTTTAGGCACCCAGGAGATTGGGCTGTCATCAGCTGCTGCCTGCTGTGCTGCCCGGATGCCTCTGCTCACCACACAGCCCGAAAACTGCATCTCTGCCTTGGAATGAGCCAGAGGCACAAGATTAGAAACTGGAAGCAGTGTACGTAGATCCTCTTTAAGATCTGGCTTTAACAGCTGTTTCTGTTCTTATCTGGTGCCTCGTGTCTTTCAGCATTTTAAGTAGCTGCAACTTCACCAAGGGAGCATGGATGAAATTATTGCCAGAGGTAAATTTACTGCAGAGAGAAAAGATTAAAAAAAGGAAAAGGAAGGAAAAGGAAAGGCCAGCCAAAGGCTCCCAAGTCTGTTAGTCTCAGACCCACGGTTCAGTCTTGCAAATAGAGGTGATACTACACAAATAACAAATCCTTCAGCTGATCAAAATCACTGCAACAGCACAGGTCTGCCTCTCTTCTTCACATTAAAAACACCTTGATAACATCTTGGCTCTATTTCTCCAGGACACTTTCCTTTTCCAACAAAACCTCTGCTATCGTCCAAAGAATATGCACATACCTTAAGGACAAGCCTTAGCCACATATTTACTTAACTGTCTTCTTTGGGGTGTATTTCCAATCTGTTGGGACATATTTATGATCATCAACTGATCCCTCTTTTTATTTCATGTCAGTAAACACAACTAGGAGCTTCACTAAGGGCACTCAGTGCTGCATTTATAATTAGCATGCCACGTCCAAGGAGGATACATAAACTACAAATTAATCTGATATTACTCTGTTCCTAGACATCATATTTCATCATTGTAGGGGCAATTGCTAATTTACATAAAAATGTTGTCAAGCCCCTAAATCCAAATAATCAATTACTTGTGATCCTTCATTGTTAAGTGGGGTTAGAGAAAGGCAGGGGCATCATTACCAGTTTAAATGTCTTTTATTTACTTAAAGTCATATTTTAATGCAGTTCTCTCCAGAACACAGACCTGTCCTTGTACTCAGTCTTATCGGCTGTAGGTTTGCCAGACAACCTGACAGCCATTTGGGAAGCTTTGTGTGGGAACAAAAGACAGTGGGGCTGAGATTTTCTGCCCACTTTGCTGTTGAAGAGTTGAGTGTCAACCACCTGAAGGGAGACAAAATGCCAAAGAACCAGAGCAAGGAGCTTCCTGGTGCTTCACACCCAACCCCCAGGTGCTTCCTTGTCAGCCAGTAGAAAAATTCATAACTCCAGTGAAGAATGGTGGGCAAGTAATTTTGCTTCTGCTCTAATTCCAATCTACCTGGTGGCAGAAAAATCTAAATCTCTGTTTCCCATGTTTACACTTGCCTTGTTTCATCTTATTTCTCCCCGACCTGCGTTCCACTTTCTTTTTTTCTTTTAAAGTTCAGTTGTTTCTCATTTAAGATTGCATAACTGGTTCTTTATAAGGACAATGCTTACATTACTGTAGGCCCCCAAAGGTCACAGGGGGAGGGCTTCTGTATATAACATCACACCACTCTCTGCCAAAGAGCTGGAATTCTGCAAGAAGCCCCACACAAACAGCACTGTCTCTCAGCCTTGGGAGAGGGAAGGCTGCTCACTCTTCAATGTAAACTGCCACCCTCGCTCCTCATTTACTCTCAGTGTCCAAACTAACGCTGAACCCAGAGAGGGGGGAACAAGCTTTCTGGTACCCACTTAAATGGAGATATGGCATGGACTCAATAAGAGCACACAAAGAAATTCATAGCAGAGGACCAAAATGATGGTCTCCTGAGTCCTGGCCCTTGCCTGTTCCTCCTCTCCTACTTCTCTCAGGTACAGGGCACAGTGAGCACAACAGGCACAGGGAGAGCTCTGCACACACCGACACGCAAAACATCCCTCAGGAGGGACAGGAAAAAGGGTCTGGTTTTTGCTGGCTGCTTTTAGCAACTCCTGAGCTATCTGCAGTTCCTAGGAGCATAGAAGACCTTGACCTCAAGACAGCACGATCTTCTGCTCATACTGAGATTTTCCCTGCAGGCCAAACACCATTAACATTCAAAACATAAAGTGTGTCACAGTCCTACAGGTACAATTCCAATGCTTCATTCAACATGGTAAAAATATATTAAAAGAACTCCACACCAAACACTCTCAGCAATTAACCAAAGCTGTGATGAAACACAGACCTTAAAATACTCCAAATTTACTCACAATACTATAGGAAATAAAACTATATTAAATATATTGATTGGTGTGTACTCATTTCATCAAGAAAACCCCTCGGGTTCGGGGAGGGGGTTAATACTGTGCTGAACCTGGGGCTTTGGCACTGTGAAACTCACAGGGATGCAAACAGACTGGGTTTGTTTGGTTGGTTGTTTGTTTTAAATCATACATTGTAACTTTTCAGCCTGGACCAGAAGTTTCCTTCCAGGTGGATAAACAAACAGGGGCACTTCCCATCCCTCAGTTACTCATCCATGAAATGTCATTTCCAGAGGAACCCTGAAGCCCTGAGCTTTTATGAGGAGAATCAAATTGACACTTGAAAGTCCTGATTCTGGTGAAGTTCTGATTTCACAGAGAGAATATAAATAAATGGCACAGCCCAGCACTATTTAGTATGTGGCTCATCTCAAGAGAAAGATTGCACCATGAAGATAAATCTGAGTTGTGTTCCAAGTCTTTAGTCCTTCTGCAGAGCAAGCCAGTCCCTGATTACTGAACCCAAGCACCACAGCAAGGAATTTAGCACAGGTATTAAAAATAACAAACCCAAAAACTAATAGAGGCTTACAATAAGTTAAGCATTGTTAATTGGCCTTTTCTCACCATTTTCTTCTTATCTTCTTAGCTTAAGAAAGACTTAGAGCACCCTTTGTCTCTTTGGTGGAACACATCAATTAAATTATTATGGGGGCTTCTTGTGAATTCTGGGCACAGTTTATTAGCACAGGGCTGCACATAGCTCACTGCCTGCTGGCATACTAAGTACCCTTCCTACCTCTGAACTTCTATTATGCCTTATCATAAGCATGTCACAAATATCAGTCAATTGAACTTTGCTAACCTGGAGAGTAGGGCCACCAGATGAATGATCCAACAGTTTAAGAGTGCTAATTTGAGACCTGGTTAATCTGTTCTCATGTCCTTGCTCCCTCTTGTCTTATGGTTGTTTTATTAACTCCTAAGTAAGTTACGTGGCCTTTCATTAGCTCTGCCAAAACACGAGCATCACAGGTGAGCTTCCAAGATAAATACTTTAAATAACACAGGGCATTCAGAGTTGCTCAGAGTAGGTCATATCAAGGGTTGTTTAAATATTTTAGACAGCTAGTTACTGCCTCTGCCTTTACAGACAGTGATCTCACACAGTAAGATATTAAAATGATTTTCCAAAGGTCACACTGGAGTAACCTGGTAGAGTGAGCAAGAGAACCCCCATCTCCTGGGGCCATCCCTTTCCACAAACAGAACAGCACACACCAGGTGGGAGAGAGGATGCACACACATTTCTCTGAAAGAAATATTAAATCCACAAACCAAAAAAGCCTTTATGGTAAAAAAAAAAACCCCAACCCAAAGTATTTTCCTTCTCATCATTTTTAGAAGTGTGTCTTAATCACATGCTGTAGTTACAAACTACAAATGATACAGAAAAAAATCTGATAACCCCCTGGCAAATACCAGGGTTCTCAGCAGGGGCTGTTTCAGCATTTCAGGCCCCTTAAGACACTGCTGCAAGACCTCAAGAACCAAACCACTCAGCATTTTCCAACAATGCAATTAATTCAGCTGAGTGAACCTCAGAAGGTATGTTAAATGGCAATGACTTGGGTCATTAACTTTAACAATGTCACTGTGTTCGCACCATCATATTTACTATAATTAGTGTGCCTATTATTTAATAGTAGGCTACACACAAAGTCTTTCCATCTCCAATCAACACTACAGTATTGAAAAATATCAATGATTCGATGTCAGATCCCTCTGGTATGCTTCCCCAGGCACACATTAAGTAACTCTTCTAAACTACATAGTAGAAGTAAAGCTATAGAAAACAGGTTATGCAGAAGTTAAAGAGGGTATTTTAAACAGAAATTACAAGAAAAAAAACTTGAGAAGCATCATTTGAAGACAATGTCTCTGTCATTACACACACAAACCTAAACCTCACCTTTCCCCACAGCTCTCTTCCCAAGCAGCACCCTGAGCGTTAAGCACCGTGCTGCAGTGAGACCATTTCTGTTGTTGGAGCTTCACCTCTAAGAAACCACAGGGGTTTATAGCCAGGAAAGCTGAGTTTAGTTAAGGAAACAACCCTCACAAAAGTATCTATGTACAAATAGATGTTTTTTCTCTGACTTGGAGCAATTTCAGGAGGAATATGGCACTGAGGCTGAGCTGGACTAGCAGCAGACAGATTGCAGAGGGAGAAGAGAAGAGTGCTAATATAAAGAACCCTGAAGTAGGTTACAGATTATTATCTGTCTTCTGTTTAGTTGATCTCAATATCAAGATGAATATACTTCACCCATTACTCATGTGACTGACTCAAGCACCTAGAACCTGAGACATCAAGCCCCATCCCTTCTAGAAATGTCAAATATCACCATAATTTGTCAGCGTTCTCCTGCTCCAACATCTCCTGTTTGCCTGTGGGCAATTCTCCAGATGCCGCTGCTCAGAACTCATCCCATGTCCTTGGTTCTGAACCACATGGTGGCTGAACACAGGGAACCAACCCAGGGTATTGCTGTGGGTGAAGAGTCAATTTCCCTGCGTCAGAACGTGCTATGATGCTACAGAATGAGTGTGGCACCAAGAACATAACCCTCAACGTGGTCATTAAGTGCCTGGGTCTGAGGAAAGAGCCATATTTACTGCAGGATGGCTTAAGCTGAGTCAACTGAGTGAATCAACATGTTCCCTCAAGACACAGAACAGCTGGCAGGAGCAAGCCTGCTGCTGTCTTTGCCCACAGCATTGCACGGTTCTCTTGTCAGCAGCGCAAGAGGAACAAATTGCATCTGCTTATTTCTGCTGCTGTCTTTAAGGTGGCTGCAGATTATTGCTTACATCTGAATTCTCCTCTCCCTGCAAGTCCATCTGAGCACATCCATGCACACCTCAGGTCTGCATTTGCACTGTAAAACACATTATGGATGCTGCGACCAATCGATCAGGATTCCCTCAAGCCACCTGTGAGAACAACTAGCAACTGTTGAGTAGATGTCATAGTTTTATAGCTTTAACATTTGCTGTATTTCCCTTCCAAAGTGTAAAGTTGTTTGAGTGTGGGGTTTTTTAAATTCTATTTTAACGCATTTGTTCAGTGGTTATTAAAATCACCACCCCTCCTGCCAAATAGAAAAGTGGCTTCACTCAGAGACATGACTTTCAGCTCAAGTCCATAGGCTACATCTTAAGTAGAGGAGAACAAGAATAATATAATACTCTTTTCATCTGTTACATGAGAAGGTTACATGCTGAGAGAACCCAAAAAGGGCAGAGAAATGAGGAATAACATAAGTGGCATGTGCTAAACTCCTGATTCTGGGGGAGAGGGACTCAGGTCAAGTTAAAGAAAAGGTGATAAACTCATGACTGTGTGGGAGCCTTGTTACAACAACCATCAATGAAGTGGACAGATCTGTTCAAAGAAAAATGCATCGAGACACATTTCCCACAAATTAATTTTCCACAAGCCACTAACCACCTATGACAGGTTATGATCAGCAGTTGGACAAGATTTTAGCTGGTGACTATTGGGCAAAGTGTAACCTTACAAATTGCCCCTGAGCAAATGGCCTTTCTGCTCTGGGTTCCTGCATGGTGCCCACTGATGAGCTTGTTTCACAGTCATGTGGAAAATCAACATAAAACACGTTGAGGGCTCTTTTTTTTTTTTCCTTTTCCCAAAGTAACAAGGAGTTGACACCCGTTTAAATATTCAACAGTGCAAGTGTTCTGCCATTTAGTCTCATCACATTGCTACACTGTGGAAACACTGGCACAGTTCACCTCCTAGATTTCCCAGCAGAAATAACACAAGTCTGGTGTGAACTGAACATTTGTGGATAAGCAAACTTCCTCCTGCTGCTCCCAGACTGAAACCTGCACACAGTCAGCAATGCACAGCCTCCTCGGCTTTCCAAACGGCTGCTGCTTCCAGACCTTTGCAGAGACCAAAACCTTAATGCCAACACATTCCTTTCCCAAATTCTGCCCCTTACAGCTAAGAATCACAGAATCTCCTGAGCTGGGAGGGACCCATAAGGACCATAGAATCCAACTCCTGGCTCCACACAGGCCCAGCCCAGTCAGAGCACGGGGCTGAGAGCATCATCCAGATGCTTCTTGCCCTCAGCCCAGCTCGGGTCTGTGACCCCTTCCCTGGGGAGCCTCTGCCAGTGCCTGACCCCCTGGCACCTCTTCCTAACACCCAACCTAAACCTCCCATCTCATGAAATGAGTTAAAGAGGTATTAAGAAAAACCTTAAGAATACCCTTTGAGGTAGACTTGCAACCAGATGCTGGACTGAGGTGTGGGGCAGAAGGCAGGATTTCTAACGACAGGACAAAGACAATCTCTGGGACCTAGTACAAGCAACATGGTCCTGTGTATACACAAGTCCAGCACCATTTCTGCTCTTTGAAACATTTATCTATCACTTGAAGCCTCCCCAGCAGGGACTGTTATTGCTGCAGTAGGCAGACATCTGGCAGAGGTTGGGATAAAGGGGAAGTGGAGAAGAGCTGAGTGAGAAGTTGCCAAGACATGATAAATTCATTTCTCTGACACAGAACCAAGCTGGTCATTAAATGTTAAGTGCTGGATTAACTGTAGGGGACTAAATGTCTGTTTCAACCTCTATGCTTTTAGCAGTATATGGTAAAAACCCTCCCTCAGAAACACTGCCTCTGGTTTCAGTATAGAGTTGGACTGACAGTGGACCTGCAAATAATCATACGCTGCTGCTACCCACAGCAACTCTGCATTAGGGAGCTGGAAATATCAGTTTGCATTTTGACAAGTGTAAGTCAAAATAATGCAGTATGTCACCAGCACCACACGTATGAACTAGACCAGACCTGGCTTTAGATGCCAATTCAGGTATCCCAGATTTGGGTACCAAGTGCCCAAATCTAAAGGCTGCCCCACATCAGTTAAAATCAATCCTTTTGGCCTTAAATTACGAAAAGAAAATCAGAAAAGAAACAACTGAGCTAACTCAAAGGCTAAAGCAGGTAGCTCCTGCAAGTGTACACATAGAAGATTTTCCCACATTTCAGAGCCCCTATTCCCCCCATTACACCTCATTAAATTCCAGCACAAATTTTGCCCACAGTCCCAGAGACTCAGACAGGTCCCTTCTATCAGTGTTTCTTCCCTGTCCTTGTATTTTCTTCTAGGTGAAATGAATAAACAATCTAGGAACCTGTTCAACTTTGCAGAGTCTGTCTTCCTATTCATAGTCCAGACACCGAGGCCAGCCGGAGGCAATCCACCTCAACATGCAGCAAATGCCAAGAAAATTAACAGGAACTTTTTTTTTCCCTTCCTTTCTTCCCTTTTTTTTTCTCCCCCCCAACAAGGTACCCCATTGAAATTCAACATACATTTTAGTGAAGCACTCTGATGCTGGGTGACCTTTGTGTGACATTTTCTTTGCATATGTGCACCAGGAGAGACCAATCCACCCCTGAACAACTCCATAATATAACACCAGGGCCGTGGCAGGGAATGCTAAAGACTGCTGTGATGAGTGCTAATTCTTGTGATATCGGAAGGCTCCTTAAATCAAAGCACTGAAACTGGGAAGTGAGGTGCATAACTACAAGGTTTATTGATCATTCGTTACTACATGAGCATAATTCCACCCTGAGACAACTCCACAAAGTCCCTGTATTTATGGTATCAGAGCACCTACCAGTCGTTACCAGAAAGAGGTAAAAACTGTTTAGCACAGTTAAAAGTGAAAAGAGAAAGAAAAAGAGCTAACCTTACAGGCTGCTAGCTTTGCATATTTAATATCCTTAACTTATATCCTGCCATTTTACTCCCCAACTAGACTGAATGCTAACAAGCACGTGATTACTCCTGCGTAAAGCTGAGAGAGGTGAAGTCCAGCAGCAGACTGGCACAGCAAACCTCAGCATACACCTCTATGAAACAGCAGAGAGAATTATTAAAACAAATCCAGTTACCAAAACTGGTACAGATTGTAAATGGGTCGCTATTTGGAGAAGTTCTGCAGGATTCTTGATTTTGAAATAATTAGAAAAATAAACTTTTAAAGCAAGCACCTAGTTTGTTGGGGGCTTTTAATACATTTGTAAGTAGCATTATCTGCTTCAGAGACACTAAATCTACCAGCAGAAATTCTTCTATGTTACCACATAGTGAACATCTGACCTCCAAGACTGGGAAATAATGAAAAATTAATGGATCCAGATGTGCCAAGCCTGCCAGTGGACAGATGTTCATGTTACACGCCATTGAGAAATCCCCAGTGCATTTGACTACATGATGATAAAACTACTAAACAATAAGAAGAAATGGAATAGTGCTTAGAAAGTGCAATCAGCCCTTTTCCAGTCTATGAAAATGCACAGACACAGGCAAGAGAACCTGGTGCATGCACAGCAGCAGCTTTAATTCAGGAATTTTGAGTAGGACAACTAGAAATGGCTGTGTGACAGCCCTAACAACTCCTCCAAGTCGTACCTAAAGATTCCAGCATAGAAGAAGTGGTGACAGGTAACTTGGAGAAACACAACACGTGCTCAGAAATCAACTCTCTGTTTGATATTTGACCAGCCTGAATCTATTCCTCTGCCACTAACTACCATCTATCTTTTATTCTCCTCTTGCTTCTGGAGCTCTTCTGTCTTCTTAGAGATTATTTTTTTCTTCCATTATGCCTGTCCAATCTGGCACTTACCCTTTAATGAGATACAGATAAAACTGTCCCTTGTCGGTGTGTGCTTGTCATGCCTGGAGAGGGTTTTACTACATCATAAACCCACAAAATGCCCCCGTATTTAAGAGAGATCTATCATTATGTCATCTGGGTTCTGCACACAGTTCTCTGCAATATGACAGCAGATCCCTGAGCAGAAAAGCAATGGGAATCACTGCTGTGTTGCATGTTTGCATGTATTCTGACCTTTTATATGGAATGCTGATAGCTTATTACTGGCTATGACTGTGGACAGTGAGAATTTTCACTTAACTGCTGCTGTGGGGTCTGGTTTGGAGATGCACACCCTGCACAATTTTTATGTGCCAGTCAGGCAGGGCCAACCCAACCATCCAGTGATTGCTACTTCGCCCAGGACTCCTAACACCCTTCCATCTACATCTGCAGCTGCCACCACCTCCCATCCTCATCGGGGAAGCTTTCAGTCTGCAAATGAGCATCTGTTTATGTGATACTAAACAATTTGTTACATCAGATTCTGAGAGCATTTTACTAAGGAGCTTATTTATGCTCAGTGCTTTGATAATGACTCTGATGAATAAACTTCCAGGAGCAGAGAGAGAAAATGGAAGTTGATGGTGTTTGAACGTAATTTCAATGCTGACTGCACAAAGCTCAACCTTTCAGTAGCAATTCTGTCTTTGTTCCTTTGATTCTGCAAACAGTTGAAAGGCAAACCTATTGACCAGGCAGATTTGATTAAAACACTGTATTAAAATGTTCTATGGGGCTCTCAGTCCCACCGTCCTTCACCTATAGGGTTCCTCTCTCTCAGTCAGATACAACCGACTCATCTTAGTAGCTGAAATGCAGACCAGCCCCTTGCTGTATCTTGTTTACTATCCATCTTGGCTCTCAAGTCGACTGGTTCAAAGTACTTCAAAGAAAGAAGGTACAAGCAAGTTCTCAAAAAACCTCTCAGCTGCCAGTCCAAAGGAATATGTGTATCAGACCACAGATTACATGCAAGGCAAGTTTTGCCTCAGTCCAACAGAGACAATGCTTGTCTTTCGGAGTAAAAACCATGAGGAGCAATATTGTCACTGAAAGCACAATAAATGAAATCTAATTTCCCCGGTTCCAAATGGGTACTGCTAAGACTCACACGTTTCATTTTCAGCTCTAAGTGCAAGGTACAGGGGCAATGCCTTGTCTTCCTGTAGATAATTTCCCTTCTTTGTAAAATGGAGTATGCAATAAATATCTAAAAGCAGGGTATCTGTGCTTACATTACTTCCATTATCGGTGCTACCGCCTTCAGATTTCAGATGCCCCCATACATAAAAAACACAGCAGCAGAGAATTAATTCCCTGACACCAAGGTACCTTTTACACTTTGACAGTAATGAAGAGTGAAAATAAAAGAGACTCAAGCCCCTTCTCATTAGGCAGTGACTTATACCTAAAACTGCCCAGCTGTCTACAACAGCATAAGTTGTTGGACAGTAAAGAATCTCATCCTTCATTAAATAGAAGTGGTGTTTCCATACAAACAGTGGTGATATGCAAATTGGGGGGGATTAATTAATAATTATTAATATCATCATCCTACGGAGCAAGCCAACCATTAGCTCTCCTGTTGATAGACCTGGGAACAAGAATATAGAAAAAACCTTGTACAAGAACAAGCAATTAAAAAAAGCTCCAAAAAAAGTGTATTGTATTTTGTGGTCTTTCAATTCCCTTTGCTCATCACACATGAACCCTGCAGTTCTCCCTGTCTGACCTGTGACTCTCCTCAGAAGCATCACCTCCACCTTGTCCACACCTCCTGCTGTACTCAGCACACACATTGCCTTCTCTCTAATGCTTATAGCTGGCCTGAAGTAACCACTGTCAGTAAAAAAGTAAGAGGGAGGAAAAGCACCCCTCCACCCAAAACAGCAGAGATCAGAAGAGATGACTCGCTAACAGCATTGTTTATTAGAATGTTCTCCTCTTTCTCTCTTAATTTTTAGAGAATGAGACTTCCAGTTGTTGACAATAATCTATAAAAGATGTAAAACTTCCACAACAATAGCTTCTCACTGTCAGAGGTAATCAGGCTGTTACCAACACACTCTCATTCCATGCTGACCAGAAGCACAGTCAGCGAGGATCACTGTTATCACTGCAACGGTCAGGTCCGAGGTCACACAATTAGCTGACTGGAGGGTACCTGGTGACTTATTTGTTAGGGGGGACCTGCAGACCTGGTAAGACAGAAGAATAAGCAGTATGCCTCTGTCACGGTGCCATAGGGTCAGTTACACACATGGACAGTGGCAGCTTGGTGTCCTCACCACCCTGGAAATGCTCACTCCCACCAAGAGTAGAGTGCTATGCTTCTCACTTCGTATTCATCAGGTCTTCAGTGGACATGAACTGCAAAGACTTGTTTGCAGAGTTTATGGGGAATAACACGATGATTTATCAATCCCCAAAAGAGAAAGAAAATAAAAAAGTCCAATTTCTCAGCTGAGATTCAAGAGAAAAAGTGGGAAGGGGCAAATCCTTGGAGCATAAACAGATTGCACTATTTATACGTGAAAATGTTTTCTGCATCTATAAACTTACCATGCCAAAGTACTTTAATTAATCGCAGTGGTTGCTATGGCAACCTTCCTAACTCAATTATAGATCTACAAAGAGGTGCGGCGAATTTCTGACAGAGAAGCAGGTAACTCTTGCTGAAACTGAAGCAGAGAGCAGATATCACAAAAATAAAAACACTGTGCAGTCACTGTCAGACGGTGCACAACAGACGCAATGGGCTTTTGCTTAACCACATCTGACCCCGAGGTCCCTTCCTACTTAAATTATCCTGATTCCACCCACTCCACAGCCTCTTGAGGGACGATACAAGACGGGAGCATCATCAACAGATTTGTGCCAAACCCACTAAACAAAGCTGATTGAGCTGGCTCCATCCGGAGCTGAGCAGAATGGCAATGTCACAGGTGGAGAGGCAGAAGGTTTTGGGGAGAGCACTGCAGCTTTTGACACGAGGGGTGAAGTCACAGGTACAGCAGAACACAGCTTTCACAGAATGCTCAGCACCATGGCCCTAACAGGTAGAGCTCAATGACTTGACCCCAAAGGCAGCAGTCTGCACTACTAGACTTGCCCTCTGATGCTGGAAAACTCACCCCCTGTTGTTAGTACCACCATGTCCCAGCTGGAGAAGCAGCACTGTACTTCCCAATCCCTAAGCAACTTAGAGAGCCACAAAATATGATCAGCTCCTCCAACTCAGTATGGACAAGGTCTGTTTTAAGGTTACTGTCAGATTAATGATGGCAATGATTGATGATCTGTGGGCAGTTCTCTCTCCCACCAAGTACTACAGGAGTTACTGTTCAGCTGCAGAGGCTGGGCACTGGAGAAGACTCAAGAATCTCAAAGACCTAATTATTTCCCTGCATTAGAGTGAACAGTCTGCATCATAATTGCTCTTCTGCCTCCAGTAGGCATGTAGATGTTTCAAAAATGGATGTGATGTTCCCTATTTACGCCCCAGCACTGAATGACCGACAGAAAAGGAAAGGCAGGAAAAGAAAAGTGAGAAGCAAAACTGCATTCCCTCTTAGCCTTATCCCCTGAAATCTGAGGACTGATAACCTTTACACCTATTATGAAATATCTCCTTGCCACGTGAACTGGGTTCTACGCTCCCCATACCAGCATGGCTCCTATCTTCATTTCTCTGGCATCTTTTTCAGGATGGGATTCAAATGACAAACAAGACACTACTCTTCCAGCTCACGTGTCTGTCATCCATTGTCCTAGACGTGACTTTTAGTCACTGTGGCAAGGCATTTTTTTTGCCCCTCTATAGATCTTGTCACTTACATTAAGTGTCCTTTTCTCCCATTTTAGATTAAATGCCTTGTTAGATATTTCTAAAGGTGTCTTTAGTGAGAGACAGTGATATTTCTTACCCTCTCTGCCCCCATCCTTCAAGGTCACAGAGAGAGACTTTAGCTTGTTTCTTAAAGGTTAAATGCAAGTTCCAGAAGAGCAACTTGAACTTTGGAGAACTAAAGCAGGGGGGAAAAAATAAAAAATCCAAACCTTAGGGAATACAATAGCGTTATGTGAGAAGCAGTGAATATGAATGATAAACTAGCAATTGGAGAAGCTGCACAAAAATAGCAGCTCCCTCTCTGAACAACAACTTTATCTGTCTTTGCAAACCAACTGCTGCTTTTTCCTACACTTTCCAAGCCTGCCCTGCTCTGAAGAACATTGCAGCCTGCAGAGCAGGCAGTTGCCAGAGGCTTTTTATTTCTGCAAAGCCCCCCACCAGCTGTGACTGCACTCCCTGAAGGATATACCACGTTAACTCTTCAGAGATGGGTATTTTCCAGTCTGTCAGGCAAATACAGCCTTACTCCAAGTGTTCAGGGGTTGAACAAATTTTGCTCTCCTCTGCAACAGCCACTTTAAATAGGAGATTCCTGTTCCACTTGCTACACCCGGATTACTCTCTTTGGGCTGAAATTAGCCCAATTTAGGAAAGATCCTTCCCTTTAGGAAAGGTTTTTACTTGGATTTTTTTCATTCTCTACTTTTTTCCTGTGCCTGTCAGTTTTAGCACTGGCCTTTCCCATTTACTGGGCGTACAACAGATAACTGCATGAATTTATAGGGTTTGCATGCACACTGGAATTCAGACTAGGTGTTACTGCTGGACTACACAATCAAACAACTGGTTGGACACAGAGCTTAGCTGCACAACACCTACACTTCAAATCTTTGCAGGAAAATCTCAGTCCAGAGCATCGATGCTGCATGCATTGTCGTCACCAACAGCAATTTGTTCCTTTAGCATCAACTTCTCATCAGGATACTGTGTACTGCACAGTGGGAAAACACACAGAATAACTGACCTGCCAGTGACCAAGTGGGCTCTGTGGAGCCACGGTCAGTTCGAGCATCCCTGACCTGCAAATCCCTCTGGTTTTCCCATGAAGCCTGAACAGTTTGGACCCATGTTCTCAGGGGATGAAACCCTGTGAGTGGAAACTACTTGGAAAACTGCTTGCATTTTGAGCCTCAGAGCTGAATGGGGCTTTTCCCCAAGCACAGACTGGGAGTAGGAGGTCACCCTGCTTCCTGCTCCTCACTTTGAGGAAATCCCATCGGTAGTCCTGTTTTATTATAGATGGATCTGCCACACTGGTGTAAATGTCCTGTCAGACAGAGCCTGGAGAGACAAAATTCACAAGCTTCTGCTGTTGAATCGACAAGAAACCAACAAGCTTTATGGTGAGAAATTGGCCAACCAGCTTTAAGTAATGTAGCAGCATAAGTGAGCCACAGTAAATTGAAGATGGGTTTATATATACACCCAAAATTTTCTTCAGTCTCTCAGGGCTCAATATTTTAAAGTTTGGGTTTTCTTCTTTTTTTGCTCTTTGACTTTTGTACTCATACAGTTGTGGTAATTGGACGTGATTTTTACCTTGGCAGCATTTGTGGAAGCCAAGTCTGATAGGGAATTAATCCATGCCTCACTAGCATAGCAGCAGTCTCCAAGGGCCTGGATTATCAGGGTTAGTTTAGCAGCTAGCTCTGCTATAGCACATTATACATGACTGGACACCTCTGAGGGCCAGAAAGCATTGCTGAGGAATTCCTAAAACATCTTAGAGTGCATGGAAACAAACACAGCAAGAGAAAGGCACTCTGTTTCCTTCATCAGGGTATGGTTTAGGCAATTAAAGACACAGACCTGACCTGTTGTAGTTGGCCAATATCAATAGTGTTCAGTTATTTTCACAAGTTCAGGGATAACCAGGGCTTTACAGTTTTTTATTAAACTACATGAGTTTTCTTCTCATCAGCATATTGATGACTACATTAGAATCACCAGTGAAAAGAGTTGTAGACACCGGGACCTTTCTATATATATTTTATATATATTATATGTGTAAATATATGTATAAAAGAGACACCTAGTTAAAATATATAAGAAAATGGTAGTTCAGACACTTCCAGTTCCATTTCCTCATTATTCAAGAGCAAGGAAGATCAGTGGACCAGAAACAAAGTAAACTTACAAAGTCTGTAAATGGTGCACCATGCCATGTGCTATTTGCTGAGAAGCACTAATCAGATCTCAAAATTCTATACAGGATAAAAAAGCAAACCCAAGCTGCTTAACATATGTACAATGAGAAAAATTCTACCTTTGCACAGATTTAAGAAAAGAAAAATTGACCTTGCTTTAAGGCATAAATCGACCTCTAATGGATCAGGATTTTTCCTGCAAGGAGCTCTTAATTAAAAAGTGCACAAAATCACTTTGCAACATAATTGTTAGTAGTAACCACTACTGGAGGGGTTATTAAATTAAAGTACTACCAGACTCAATAGTGCCATATGGCCATTCCCATGCCACTAAAGAAATCATTTTTACACACCCAGAGTGTAAGTCAATCACAGTAACCGGTTGCTCTTGTGCCCAGAAAAAAAAAAATCTGGACAAAACCCTCCTAAAACTACCCTTTACATGTATTCCCCATGGAAACTGGCATTCATAGCTGGAGCCATGCAGCCTGTGGAATTACAGAAATAACAGGGAGTGAAGGGATGTGGGACATTCAGACTGGTAGGAGCTGTAAGACTTGGTTTGGAACCAAACCAGATACTGACGTGACTGAAGAGTGATTATTGCCATGCAGCACTATGGCTACAGATTAAACTAGAGACAGACAAGCGGTGCAAGGAGAAGCCCAAACATCATCATTTCTGCTATTCACTGTTTATCTGTTCACATTTCCTCTCTTCCTATTCCTCTGGTTCTTCTCCCAAGGGAGATTAGATGTGGAAAACAGCAGGCTGACCTTTAACACCGCTCTAACACTTCACCTTCTTCAAGTCCTTTACAAAACAGCTAATTAAATCTATTGTTCCCCCCAGTACAATACAGAAAGCACTATTCCTAGCACTGGAGACCCAATTCTCCTCCTAATTGCATCCTGTGTGTACATTGGAACAGGTCAGACTATCTGAATCAGCACTGCTTCACTGAAGCGAGAGGAGCTTTGCCATTTTACACCAGTTGAGGTCACGACTATATTGGGTCAAATGGATTCCTTGGAAGTATGTGAAAACTCATTAGGACTGTTACTGTATGAAGGATCAAACACCTTTCATATTTTACCAGGAAACTTGGAGAAGCAAATACAGAGGTGCTGAGGATACAGCTAATGCTACTACAGAAAAGTCTTGTAGGAAACACAGCGCACGTGAGGATTATCCCTATTCCATCCCCACTGCAGTTCTGTTTTTAAAAAAAACCAACAAAGTCTGTGGAAACTGGAGGCTTAATACTTGAAGTGAAGGTAGAAGTTCATCTACACTAACAGCACTGCCTTTATAGTATCCTTGTTTTGAACGGAAAGCTCTATGTGAGCCTAGCACTTGACAACCCCCCCCCCCCCCCCATTTTTATTTAGCAGAGAATTATATGCACAGCATCACCTGCAGATTTAAACAGGTTCTGTAAAGTGATTTTAAGCAAAGTCAGTAAATAGCTCTGCAGAAATGGTCTCAGGAAAAAGCAAAGCATGCACTGCTAAGATCCAGTAACAAATGCTAATAACCGGGAGAGCATTTGCCCTGTATGAGTTGACCTTATTACGTACTAACAGTTCATCTATAATGCATTTAACTCAAGTTCTTCCTGTTCTAATGAATTAACTGCACACTAGTGGACTGCCACTGAGAACTTGTTTGGGGAAATAGCTCCAATAAAAATCACATCAATAATAACACCTCCAAACCATTTAACAGTCGGGCAATGCTTAAACAATGATTTTCTTTCCCTTCTCTTGTCAGAAAGTCTGCAGAGGATACAAACATTCCATCATCATCTTTTGTAAATTGAGTGCAAGCAACGATCTTTTCCTTTTAATAAATAAATATAACGATAAATAAATAAGAAAAAAAAGACCCACAATGGGATGCAGTTTCTTCTTCAGGCTTAGAACAAGATGGCCTCACACCACTTAATTACTGCACCAAAGTAAATTCTCTCTTAATAGCTGCTGACATCAGGTGACATTTGCATTGCAAATTTTTTTCAAAACTTTTGAGAAAGACTCAGACTTCTTAAAGGTAATGCTAAACTGGCAATTAGATGATAGTATCTGAGATGATGGCACTATAACTGTTTCCATGAGATCACCCAGTGAGATTCTGATGTGTTATTTCTGGATGGGCAAACCCTTGGTCTAAGTGCTACATGAATATATAAGTGGGGGGGTCCCTGCCCTAGGCAACTGTAAAGACCTCAAGAGGAAAAAGCATTTAAAACATATGCTTAACGTTAAAAGCATATTTTAAAACTTGTTGAAGCCAGTGTTCCTTTTGTAAGACATATATTACTCATCCCTCACACAGTTACATGGTGTCTGAGAGAAAGAACTACAAATGCCTAGGTATTACGCTGGTCACTAATTGCTGTAACTTAATTATATGTTGCCCAGCATACAACAGCTGCTCTGGTACTATCTCTGTTCTGATACATCATCTCTGCCCATCAAACAGGGAGGGGGGATCTCAGAGCCCACGAGACTACAGATTGCTAAATGAATAGCTGTAATTATTCAAATATTGGGCTAATACTCATACTCCTACAAAAAGACAACTGGCCAGTTTGTTAATCTGAAGTTGCCTCTTTAAAAGACACGGCATCTCACCAGACACACTACCAAAAACCTGCACCCAAGAAAGCATTTTAACACTTAATTTCTCTTGCATATGCTGTTATATTCGGAAAGCATATGTGGCTCCTATTCCCTTTAGAAGAGAAGAACTGTGCTAACACGACAGGAAGAGAAGAACCAAAGTAGTTCAGGGAATTCGACAAAGTTTATCCAAATACAAAGTTAAAGCAAACAGTTTGCTCATTATACAAGTGTTAAAATGACGACAATCTTCTTGGTTCCCTTGTGCCAGCTGAATATGCCATTATTTTAAGGGTCACTTACTCTCCTACAAACGGTTTTCCTCCTTCCTCCTGACTTGATTTTCACTGCACAGTGGAAGATTTTAGAATGCCCCAGTTTCATCTTCCACAAGTAATCAGTTAGCACGGATGTTTTTTCCACAAGAGCAGTTTCTCATTTTTATATACAGCTCTTCCTGTATCACCCACAACCACAAGCCATGACAGGCGAGAGTAAAACCTGCCCATGGGGAGGGGAAGGGTGATGGGGAATTGATCTGTGGTCAAGCCACAGTGACACGTAGTAAACAATGAATCAAAAGACATGGACAAGGCTTTGAGTTACTGAACACTTTGGAATGCTTACTTTTGTGCTCATATCTCTAATCATGTTTTTAAAAAGCTCAGAATTTTATCTAATTCTTTTCAGGAAGTCAACATTTCTTTTGGTTTAGAAGTTTATTGCTAGGCCACCACTGAAAAATGAAATAGTTTTGCTGTTAGACATGACCTGAATTTATCCAAATTATTTTTATCCTTGTTTTTAGCAGAGAAGAGTTTACTGCTGCAAAGCGATATATTTTGGCTGTAACCCAGTAAGCCTCTTTCAGCCTGGGAATGAAGATTGCATGAGTAAGAAGTGAGAAAACTCCATCTTCCACTTTGCTTTCAGAGCAAGGTTACTCGATGTGCTGTGGGGTGCACTGCAGTGAGGCACCAGCAGCATGATGGTGGCTAGACAAACATGACATCCCCTGTGCCATAAGCTGTGACGTTCATATACAGCCTCCTCATACATTCAGAGCTGGTCTTATGAAGTGTGTGAATGCTCAGCAATGATGAAGAGGGTCAGAGAACTTTCTCTTGACTCTCTTCACATGAGCAAGTGAGGATACAAAGCTATCAGCTTTGCCCAGGCTTTACCCCAGAAGGATGCTGCACCTATCTCATTGCCCTGTTTAGAGAAAGCATCCCCACAGCCCCATTCATTCTGCACAGCAGCTGTATGCTGCTCCACACACGCCTGCACAGTTTGCACCAGTTCTAGCTGTTTACAATTGCAGGGTATCACACTGTGTAGCACCCATCTCTGTTTGGAGCTTTAAGGTAAACTTTTCCTTCTTGCCTCTGGCAATGTGTGGTCTAACTGGATGTTATGCAAGGAAAAAACATTTCAGAGGTGCTACAAAATTACGAGAAGCAACCCTGTAACTGTGCACTTAGGCAGGCAGAGACCCAAAAACTTCAACCGACTTGCATTTCATACTGAGCTAGATGAATTGCACAAGACTGTCAATTCCTGAAGTGCCACAAAGCTTGTGGGCTTGGGCTGAGACCTCCTCCCACTGTCCATCTGCTACTTAATTTGCTTCCTGGGCAGTGGAGAAATCAGGAGGGGTTCTGGGTGGGCTCATCAGGGAGCAGCTATTTAAGGCATCGGACAACAGATATATGTTTTGGTCAGGTGCCTCCCAGGCATGAGAGCCACCCACCACCCACAGACAGCAATCAAACCACTGCCCGTATGGACACTGACATCAGCCAGCAGCTGTTTGGGAGTTCCTGCCTGAATTTTGGGTGTCTGTGGATTCTCACTGGTGCTCACATGGTACCTGGGCAAAGGAACATTGTCCTCAAAGTGCTAGCAGAAGACAAATGCAACAAACCCCATGATCACAGCTCCTTACCACAACTTACTGCCTCTGGCTCAGTTTCAGCCTGATTGATGCAGTGAAAGAGCAAACAACAAAGCAAGGATCATCACTAGTTACTAAAAGGAATGAAATGCAATGCATAAACCAGCAAGGATGGGGGTGGAAGAGCAATCAGTGAATAAACTTGGCTAGAACAGACATGGATTTCATAGTTACTCCTCATCTCTCTCACACACACCCACCCCAAAGCTGGGTGATTACAGAAAGAGATGTAGCGTTCTAGAAAGCCAATGAATCAATACACAGTTAAATTACACAACCCATAAAAATCAATGGAACCACAAGATGTAACACTAGGATATAAAAAATCCTGCAAACAATAAATAAAGTGAAGCTGTATTTAGAGACTGTCTTGCTATCTATGTCTAAAGCAGAGCTTGGGCACATTGTCGGCACCTTAGCAAATTACTACTCAAAAATAAAAGGCTCCAGAGCTAGGCTGCCCAGATCTCACATGTTCCCATTTTCCCCTGGAATGCCAAATATCCCAAATTTATAGCTATTTCCTTTATATACCTTACAGTTTCTGACAGTAGCACACACACCTTATTTTTTTTCCTCAGAAAGGCCACTGTAGCATAACTACCAGTTCCATCCAAATCACAGTATTTCAGAGGACTGGATACATCTGGCAATCAAATCAGACCTCGCTCAAAAGATGCATGCACTTTCAACCACATCATCTCAAATGTTTCAGAATGCTTACTTTAAATCCTGCTTTTTCTTTGTTCCCATTTCTTTTTGCAAGACAAACTGTGAGAAAAGAGAACCGCAGTCAAACTGATGTGCATTTATAGAATGCATTGATTGCACTGTTTGCTCATACTCTTTCCAGAACCCAAAATTGGACCCTATGTCCTTAAGGGGCCCAATTTCCTCTTCACTGATTCATGTGCTACGCTTTAACTGTGTCTCTAAGTATCTCTGTGGTCACACTGATTGCAATGGGACAACTTATTTCCACGCACGTTCATATTTTCCTGCCTCTCGGTGCAGAAGCCATGAGTTCCCTACATGTCATTTGAAAAGACTCTGTGATACTCCTCTTCTTCAAGAAGGTAATATTCAGAACCTAAATTCCAAATTGTAGTAAAAATTCAATAAGGGCAATGAGGTGCATGTGCACGTTGTGTCAGCTGGATGAGGAGGTGCATCCATCACACGGAAACTGAGAGCACTGGTGCACGAATAGAAATGGGCTGGGATTCCTATTAAAGGTTAGCAGGGTGTTTTCACCCTCTCTGCTCTCCCTTCTCCCCAAACCCAGCATAACCAATGCTGCAGGCTATGCACTGAAGTTCCTCTATCATCTCTCATGTGCTGCCTGGATGTAAAGCGCCTGGAAGGAAGCATTCAGCTGCTCTTCCTCAGGCACTGTCAGCACAGCAAAAATGAGGCCTGGGAAAACTTGCTAACAAAAATTCAGAGAAGCAAAGAGAATTTAGTAATGCCATGCAGAATGGGAATGCTGGTAAGGGGCACCCATCTGTTCTGTGCCTGCCACAGCACCGGCCAGTACCTTGGCACAACTGCTTCAGCAGCATCACTGGTCCAGCTCACAGAATTCACAATTACAAGGCTAATAGCTTTCTCATAGCTGACATTCCCAAGACCACAGCAGACAAAAGAAAAAGCTCAGAACTGCAATCCAGCCACCTTCCCGTTCTCAATCTGACCACAGTTGTCCATTCCACAGCAAAGAATAAACAAGATTCAAGCTTCCTGGGTATTTCTTCCCAGCTCAGCTGTGAGTCTTCAGATTAAAGCCATGTTGGATATGTTTTCACTGTATCTGTGCAAAACATATCCCATATTTCAACACCTTCAGAAATTTCTAGAATGCCAACAGTGTTGCCAGAAGAAGAAATGCATGGTGCCTTCAGACCACGCTGTTTCAGCCCTCCCATAAGTCCTGCACAGTGCAACAACAGCTCTTCGAGCACACGTAACAAGGAGGCGGCAGAGGAGGCTCCTGATTTTCTTCACCTCCTAGTACTGAGAGCAATAAACAACTGGTGTAATTCAAACCTGAAGTGCTAAGGATTAGCAGTACCAAATGGCCCTTCAGTCAGCACCCAGCGATCTTCCTATTGCTTCCAACCTGGCTCCCGTTGTGCCCGTCACACATACATCCTCCTCTAGTCAGACACGCACCCTTCACGAACACAACACAAATTCTGGATCCTTTTCTCATTATCATTTCATAAGTTCCAGATTTAAGGCTTGTTTGTGTTATAGCTGCTGATGTTAAAGTAACTCTTACCCTGAAGCTTTCATAAAATTTTCAGAACTGCTATTATTTTTAACCTACTGCCAGAGGCAAACTTCTAGCGGTACGCAGCTGGAAGAGGTCGTCTATTTCCTCCTAGTAAGCAAACTCAATTTCCTTATCAAGGCAATAAATATTACCTCCAATAATATAAGTGCAAAATAGTTCCCACTTCCATTGCCACCCTGGCAGAGCATTGTTTCAACAATGATTTAGTCAAAGCTACACTTACCCCTACCAATCTCAATTTTTAAGGCAAAAGAAATGACAGTAAAATTCAACAGCTTCCCATTTGACAGTGGGGACTTCTTTTACATACATTCTAGGTTAACGCCTCCTGTTCTTGTTACGAGCTACACTGAAATCCTCAGAATTCATCATTTAATTCAACTGGGTCTACAGAAAGAGCTGGTTCTCTGGAAAGCTATAACATAAGATCATTAAAACATACAAAAGACTTTATCTGTTGGGGGAAAAAACATGTACACAAAGAAGGGGGGAAGAGGAGATCTCAAACACAGGAAAATGACAGTATTTTCTACCTTAACCTCTTCAGCTACAGTTGCTAAGTAACCATGACACACCACTGTGTATTCTCTGCAGCGTCTGGTCCGCAGCCTGACAGCTTGATTAATTCTTCTGAGCACCAAACCTGCATGCTGAATATTTTAAATACTTGAGCATTTAGGAGGGAGGACCAAAAAAAAAACCCCAATCCCCCACCTCGTCTGCAATTTATAAATAAAGGTTTATTACTAGGCTGACATATTTAAATGGGAGCCTAAAATCCTCTTCCAAAGGAGGAAGGTGGTAAAATGCAATGGATTCTTCCTCTAACATTTGTGTCTCATGTACCAGTAAATATGCTTCCCTTCTCAAAAGCGTGCATGTTTAATTACAGCTCCTATATATAAATGTTTGTAAAGGAACAGGAAAAGAAAAAACCCCTACAGTGTCATTGCATTCTCCTCTGTCTACGCTTCTGTGTGAGGATGTTTGAAAAATCAACGAACATTCATGTGTCAGCTTCCACATCAAGCAAAACTCACTGGATCTTACTTGTTTATACCAACTCTAGTTTCAAGATTTCCACCTTTTATATTACAGCTGATTAGATTAATTAATACAAAATTTTAAAAATCGTTTTACCTCTAGAAGTTTACACCTGCCTTTCCCACTCCTCCCCATTTATTCAGGCTATCTGGGGAAACATAAAGGGGGAAAACTTGCAGTCCTAGCTCAGAGAAGCTTTATTCAGGATGCTGGTATCTGTGCTGGATCTCCAGCAGAGGAGATACCTCACCGCTAATGTGGCCAATATTCTCTATTTGAGAACTCCCACCTCCTATTTTCCAAAGAAACCATCATGTTTCTCCCCAGCTGCTGACCTTCTCTATGGTAATAAAAACTGAATTCCCTTTGTGTTGCTGTTGTAATGTAATTGTGTCATGCTTGCTAAATACAATTTGACTTGATTGACTAATTAGGCACTGCAGATCACCAGTCTTTGAGCAATCAACCTGTCTGGTCACATAAAATATTTCCTCTTTTAACTCTAATGAACTTTCTAGAGACTAGATTGCATCCTCCAGCAGTAGGAAATGCTTTCCTAATACAGGACTGTAAATGTACCATGGGATTTGCCAAAGCCAGGCAGAGATCTTTGTGCATCCTGACTAGGAACATCTGCTGGTAGAAAGAGAATATTCCTGCCAGGGTGCTTCCTGGAAACATTTTGTCCCTTTGCTTCAGCAAAAGATCCTACTTTGCTGCCTTAGACATCTCCTATAAACATTGTACACAACTAAAATCACGGGATTAAAATGTGATTATGTGATTAAAATTATACTTTGGACTATTCACATTGTATTTTGTGTCTTTATCAGAAGAATTTAATAGTATCTGCTGGAAGGAGGAAAGCCTGATGCATATGTAATTGTAGCCAGAAACCTACCCGTCCATATTGCAGAAGGGCCAGAAGCAGAACTGCCTCTATCAGAGCCTGTTTATTAGCAGAACAATATAAATAGAGCTCATATTATGTGCCTTAGCTACAAGCTAATACCTCGGGTACCACGTAGCATTTCCTGACTATATCAGATCCCTACCCTGAAAGAAATCTCTACCGAATACCCAGAGCCCTCCTGCAGTGAGGCTTTTAGAGGGGCTGCCCATGTGCTCCCAAAACAGAAGAATGATGCCAACTTTGGTCTAGCTTATTATCTTCCATCATATCACTGGGGTGTAAGACTACGACTGCTTTGAGAGCTGCTGCACAGATGCTATTGCTGTGATTTACTTCTGCTGGTCACACATTGCAAGACCTCCAATAGAATTTCAAATGTGTTGTTTTGGATGCTCTTTAAATTAATCCAGATTGAAGTGTGACTTCCTGCCCCAGAACACAGTTCTCTAGTAAAATTTGGCTAGGGTAAAACCACAAAGAGTAACTAAGCTATCAGGTTTGTTTTCTACAGAGCAAGATGTAAACATTAAAGTGAGTTTTCAGAAGGAAAAACAGTTTTCATTTGAATCAATAAGGCAACTTTACAGAACGTTTATTTTATCAACTAAGCATGTAATACCTCTTTTTTACTTGTAGGCTAGTGGCAGCAAGAACTTCCTTGCCTATTTCTAGTTAGGAGTCTTTATTAACCTGCAATTTAGGAACCTTTTTATGAACTACATGATAAACTGAGTTCTAGCTGTTCCATAACTTTTTGCTCATTACTTGCTTTGCAAGCATCCTAGAATTACACTTGCATTGCAGTTTTTACTCCTACTAGCTATGCTCTGCATTTTGTAAACATTCCACCTGCACTACTTCATGCTTCAGCTTCAAATCCATCTCCAAAATTGAGTGCTTCAAACTCTGCTACTTATTATTGAAAAGAATACTTTTAATTTATGTCACTTTTCAGGAGAACACCTCAAGTCACTTTGCAAACACTGAACTACACAGCAGCTGTTCAAGATTATTACCAATTTTCTGAAGACAATAAACCAAGTTTAAAGGGTTGGTATGTCCTACACAGCAAGGGTTAGAATGCAAATTTTCTTTACTATGCTTTATTTGTGTACAATCCTCTGTCACAAATCAAGATTCCATTATGCCTGGTGGCACACAAACACAAATTAAAACCAGGCAACTACTGTTTCTGCACTCCCAAAGTTGAATGTCTAAGCATTATTCACAATACGACTGCAGAAGGGGATAGGGATGTGTGGGCACACACACTGATAGTACTTAATTCAAATTAAACCATTTTAGGATTTAGTAATCCTTAACTTCAACCTCTTGAGTTGAAGACACTTTCCTCAACGAGCACACGTGCAAATCCCTGTAAGGGTTTTGATACAGAAAGCATTTGAACTTCAGCACTGAATTCCAAAAATAACATTCCAGTGTAGAATCATGGACTGGTCTGGGTTGGAAGGGACCCCAAGGATCACACAGCTCCAACCCCCTGCCATAGGCAGGGCCACCAACCTCCAGGCCTGGAGCTACACAAGGTTGCCCAGGGCCCCATCCAACCTGGCCTTGAACACCCCCAGGGATGGGGCACCCACCCCCTCTCTGGGCAGCCCCTTCCAGCCCCTCACCACTCTCTCTGTAAAAAACTTCCCCCTAATATCTAATTTAAATCTTCCTTCCTTTAGCTTCACTCCATCCCCCTTGTCCTGCCATTGTTTACCCTTTAAAAAGCTGATTCCCCTCCTGTACTGCAATTTCAGTCCAGTTACAGCATCAAGTGTTTAACTTCTGCCTGTTGGCATAGTCAGCAGAACACTCCCTGCTTTTGTGTTACCTGGTTTTGATCAAAGCTTGAGTTTATGTTTGCTTCTGTAACTGAATGCTAAATTATTAACAACTTATTGGCTTCTCTATGGCTTAATACAACGGAGCTGATGACATTTATGAGAAGTGACATGCTTAAATGCATGTAACTTTGAGTTGTTCTTTTCTCTTTAAAGAGATCATGATGAAGCATCTGTTGTGCCAGGGAAAGAATTACTTTAGCACGACATGATCAAAAGCTGTGGAAGAACACAAAGCCAGAAACTAGAAGTCTCCAATGAAGAATAAAATTAATAGCTTTGTAGGCAGGTTGATCTCCTGATGATTGTTAGCAGGGTACTCCAAAGAAAGGGCAACGTTACAGTTATCATAAGATCTTTATTTGTTCTTGTAGAACATACAGTAAGAGTAGCTGAGGTGATGTTACCCACCCTTCCTCAGTCTTTCCTCTCTGGTACCACTGGACTCCTTACTAGCACCTGAGCTGCTATGGGTAGTTCATCTCTGTAATCCCCCATTTCCTCCTCAAAAAACTAATCCCAATTTTCATCCTTCCCTCAGCATTGCCTTTCAAGTCAAAATGTAGCATTAAGAAAAATCTTTTAAATTCTCCTAACTACTGGATTTTTCACCTGGACTTGAAGTAATTCTTCAAGCAATGGGCAAGAAAATCCTCTCTGTGCATCATTCTGTTTTGTCCAGAATTAAAATGAGGAAGGTTGAAAAAAAAAAAAAAACCCTGTACTTCCACCTATGTGTTGTGAAGTGTGTACAGGTTAACAATACAATCAAAATACTGATGGCAAGCAGACACAGAAACAACTGAGATCCTTGGGTGGGAAGTCCTGTTGGGGTTACATCCCTAATGAGACAGCCTCATCCCCTCACCCTCCCACCCCATTTCCAGACCATCCCAGTCATGCTTCCCTAGACTAAACCAGTAGTGCTTCCCAGCTGCAGCTAAGACTCAGCTCTGCTTTAAATAGAGGTTTCTCACTATAACAACCTCCTTCCTGACAAGCTTCTTAGTTGTCTGCCCTTTAATTATGCTTTCTAATACACATATTGAAATCCTCACCAGTTTGATTAATCAAGTACCTCACCGGTAAACAGAGTTTTCAGTGTGAATTTCAAATGAGGAAGGTGGGGATTATCAAATTGCAGTTTTATTCCAAGGAATTGACAAGATCAGGGATGAATGCTATTCACGCTGGAGTACCACAGGCACACGCTCCCACTGATTAATGAGGTGACAGGTTTATGCTGTGAAATAGCAAAAGGACTTGACAAGACTCACAGTTTTGCTCATTGACTCTAGCAGCTGGAATGATGTTTCCTAACACTCTCTCAAGGTTTGTCAGTAATGTATTGTCCTTGTCACAATCTTCTCTGAACGGATCCTCACATTGGAGCAAGCTGCAGTGAGGTGAGCTCCAGCAGAGAGCAGCACTGGAGATACGGTCAGCAAATGGAGAAGAGCATCTTCCCACCAACACCATTCATGGAGCCAGTACTGGTTTAGGTGACAGTGGATGTGTTTGTCTTTATTTGCTTGATATAGAACAGGGTATAAGCAAGCAAGTGTACTGTACATTTAAAAATATTTAAAAATGTACAGTGCAGAGAAATAAATATTTTCTGTATGTAAGAGATTTCCAGACCTTTATACAGTGGATTTCAATCCCAGGTTGGCATAAGACTTTGGTATAATTTTTTTATAAATTTAACCTAATCAACAGGATACTAATGCATACAGATTTGATTAAGACCTCATCTCAGCACCATAGATTTAAATACTTTTAAAATCAGATGTCAAGTCTCCAGTTTTAAACCAAAGCAAAAGGATGGGAATGTAGTGCCCTGTGACAAAGCACTACCTATTATAGCCTGGTACACAAAACAGTATGTGCATGCAAGACTGACATGCTGGAACTCAAGGACTTCTGTATGGAGTGCTGGGGAAAATCATTTGTCCTATGTTCCTTGAGGTTTACATTAAGTTCTCATAATGGCATTAAAGTCTTCATATGCTGTAAACATCCCACTACTTGAAAGAAAGTATCTGCTTCTGTATCTTCTCCTCATCTCTTTTGCTTCTGATGTCATGAATTCTCAACATCAGGATTGAGAAGAAAGCAAACATATAAATAAATAAATATCTCTTGGAAAATATTGATTAACATTCCCTCAAGTCAATAGTACTGGAAATGGCTGTGAGACTTTGCTGCTGGCCTGAGCAGAAAATAAAAGCAACAGCTTCTTAGTAGCCTGGCTTCCCACAAAATATTTCAACTGAAGCGATTCTGCAGCACTCTGAACCCTGTCAAATGCCAGGCATGAGCACAAAATGCTACTAAAGCAATAAAAAAAGAGAAAAAAAACCTCCACGACTAAAGAATTCACTGTGTTAGTATTTTACACTTCCCTTGAAGGAACTAAAAAATTTACATGGAATCAGGGGGAAATCCTGGGCTCCATCAGCAGAGGGGGGGCAGTAGGGACAGGGAGAGGATTGTCCCTCTCTGCTCTGCCCTCATGAGGCCCCAGCTGGAGTCCTGTGTCCAGAGCTGGGGCCCAGTACAAGATGTAGAACTGGTGGAGAGGGGTCAGAGGAGCCATGAAGATGCTCAAAGGGCTGGAGCAGCTCCCCTACGGAGAGAGGCTGAGGGAGCTGGGCTGGGTCAGCCTGGAGAAGGGAAGGCTGCGGGGGGACCTCATTGCAGCCTCCCAGTGCCTGAAGGGAGCAGAGGAACAGGAGGGGAATCAGCTTGTTAAATGGCAGAGACTGGTGGCCCTGCCCGTGGCAGGGGGTTGGAGCTCTGTGATCTTTGGGGTCCCTTCCAACCCCGACCAGTCTGGGATTCTATGAAAAAAGGTTGTGTTTCAGTGCAGAGAAGTATTGGAAACATCCCATTTTCTTTCCAGACATGGCAATTACATCTCTGGCTGAAGCCAAACTTAACCCTGAAGCTGTGTGCCAACGTTCTGGCTATGAGGACAGGACCATTGAAAGTAAACCATTACAAATGTAAATTGCAAACCCCATGGAACTGGTCCACAGAGAGGAATTCCAGAGCTTGGCAATGCTTTGGAGTAATTATCTATATCCAGGCAGAGTTTTCATTTCAGCAGGGAAGCAATCTGGCAGCCATTATAAAAGGACTCAGAACAGACCACATCCTTTCATAAAGACTGCAAATATCTGTTTACAAGGACTTAAACATTAATGAAGTCAGTTGTCTATTATCCTCTTCCTGTGGCACTGGAAAAAAAACCCTCCAGACTGAAGTTGTACCTAGCTTTCCAGGAGGAAGTTTGGTAGGTAAAACCTGAGGGTTCCCTACAGCTCCCAGATCACAATGTACACCAGAATATACATGCAAACCAGTGTGCCAACGATGATTCCAATCCAGAGGAAACAAAGGAGGGAGGCTAATTACAAGAAACAGGATCTTAATGATTAAGTCAGTCCAAATTCGAGAGGCAGATCATGTTTCACTCCAGTCACTGGGACAATGGGTAATTCAGCAGTGGAACTGAGTATTTTATACTCTAAACTTTTTTCTTCTACTCAAAAAAGTAACTACTGAAAAATCTAAGAGCTCTGTGTGATTGGTTTCATTTGCCAGCATTTAGGAGGTGTACAGCAGTAAAAGCTCAGGGCAAGACTCTGCTCTAGCTATGACAGCTACCACCCAGGTTGCCCACGGAGGTTCTCTCTTAGGGTGAATTTGAGCCACTGTGAGAAGACCCGGGGCATGAGCTCTTGGAAGCTGCAAGCTGAGCTACTGAAGCCACATGCAAACGACAAGAATCCTTGAAAGACTTCTGCATGAGCAAACATTAACAAAATTATCACTGGGTATTTCAGAGAGAAGATGGGAGCAGGGTGGGGGGGAAGCCTGACAAGGGAGATGAAGGAAGCGACATGTTACTTGGCTCACTCATTTTTATTCTCAAATTGCATGAAGAGCGAGACCGAGTTTTGAAAATACACTTAAGGATTATTAATACACACTTATGCATAGAGTAATTGGTGTACTCAGGACACAAGGCATCACAAAGTTCATGCTAGGGATACTCAAAGAAGGGCCACACATCTGTGTGAATACGGAACACAGCATCACATCGGATTCAGAAGCAACAGGCAAAACCCTCAGGCTGCATGGCAAAAAAGCACCTACAAACCCACAGAGAATAGGACACTAATCCCAGGGGTGCTGATTAGTGTTTAATAGGGTATTGCAAAGTTTTCATTTCACTTTCTGCAAAATACATGATGTTATCAGGACAACAGGCTGCACTGAGTTTTGTTGGAGATTCCTTTAACCCCTTCTGTCTTGTATTTGAAGAACAACAGCCAGCCAATCTTTCTGAGCAGCTCCTTGTTCTACTTGTGTCATCATGCAATGGACAGCGCTATCGGAGAACTAGAGAACTGAAGTTAAATAAGTAGGAAACCTTCCCTTCCATTCATTGACAAACAGATGTTTGTCCAGGACTGGTGACTCCTAACACCTTTCAACACGCACCTACTGAAGCTGTTGTTCCCTGGCAGTTTCTAATCTCATCTAATTAACAGGATTCCCTGAGACCAAAAATTCTGAAGTTTTCTCCACCAAAGCAGCAATGTCGACTGATTGACAGAAGATCTGGGTTTATAGAACAAAGTCTGATGAAAAGTTTTCCACTACTCCCAAATAAAACTGATGGCCACTTCAGGAGTGTTGAAGTGTACTATTTATTCAGTAATAAAACCTGATCATTTATTAACGCTTCTGACATCCTGACCTTCAGTCATTTAATCCTTTGTACACTTAAAAATGAGATGCAGGACTTCATAGGAGAAAAAACACTGCAAGGAAGGGTGATAGTGGGGTTGGGCACGTGTGAAGTCTCTCTGTCACTGCCAGAGCTGGAGCTATCTCCACATCCCAGAGCGGGTGCTACCAAGAAACCTCATCACCACGTCTTGTTTGTGAACCTCAGTGTCTACTGTGGATCGACTTCTACTTTTTAACCTGTATCACATTCATATCAAATACACACACAAAAAAAATCTTGTCCTGTTATTTCTCCCCTAAGTAAGCAGACTGCTTAACTGAAAGGTTTCCAAGTCATTAATCTAATGCCTTACACTTGTTTTAACTGCCACCCCCCTCCATGTTTTATCCTTGAAAACATGGAGTACATTATATTAAATCTTAACCACAGATGCTGCAAATCATCTTAGCTCCAGTGTGGTTTTGTGCATTTCCTCAGGGTAATGAAGGTGGCTTAGAAAAGAAGTAGTAATTCATTTACAACAGCTGCAGGTAGAAACCACAAGGTGCCTTTAACTAAGAAGAGCTGGAGGTATACACAGGTAGCAAACTGTGTAGTGCTGAATATGCTGCAGTCCTTGACTTCTTTAATGTTAAATGAATTAATCAAAAAAATAATTAAACATCCCAGACATACTTGTGTTCAGTAAGTGGGACATGCTTAGTTTTCCTCCACGTGAATTCCTACTGATGAAGCACTTTCTGCTGTGACACAGAAATAAAGCCATGTCTCTTGGTGATTCAGTGCAGATCCAGCAATTAATTCCACTTCTCTGGGATTTTGTTTTAGAAGTTCAGTTTTATAAAATAATAATAATAAAAAAAAAATCTTAATTTAAATCTCTCTGCAATAACTGATAATGATTTTCTGCTACTCCCACTGGGGTAGGATGTGGAATGTATTTTAGGAGAAAACCAGAGAACTTAATCTCTACCTTTAGTGCTTAAATCCTTTTCATGAAGGTTACAGATGCGTTGGGGGAACACAGTATGTATACACAGTATAGCTCCTCTATATACCCTTTTGCCTCTGCAGAAATCAGCTTGCTGATGAGGTTCCTGGTTGTTGCAGAGTTGCTCACAGCTCCTATTCTCTGCAGAGGACACTTCTGTGTTCTTCATTACTCTAACAGTCCCTAGGCACCCGTTTTCCTTTTTTAAAAGGTAAAAGCTGCAAACAACATAAGTGTAACTGGAGAGAAGTCCAGCTCAAGAAAGTTTATCATCAGAGTAGGCAAGGCAGAGCAAAGCAGATCAGGAGCAGTTGGATGAGGGAAAGAAATGAAAATTAATCAAATTACCGGTGTGTTTCAGCCTAGTCATCTGCATGAGCTTTTGCTAACCAGCTGGTGGTACAAAACACAATCAGAACTTACCACTTACACAGCTCCTCATACTCACCTGCCAGAAAACGTAAGGCACAGATGAAACCTGGCAGATTTCAGATCACTAACTACATTAAAGACTATTAAGGGTAACCAGAGAGGGGAGTCTGCTTTCCACTACTGCAGACTTTAAGCCTGTTATTTAAAAGTTCTGATTCAGAGTGCTCCAAGACCCTTTGTGAAGTAGTTGCTACTGTCATACTTTGACTGAACAATGAGGGGCTGTAAAACACTGAGGCATTGGGGGAAATAAGTGGAAAGTATTTCTTAACTTTTATACATCTTTCCTTTCTAGTATTTGAGAAAACCTAACCTCTAAATGTTGTCCCCATTTGAAAGCAGTGTGGTTGGAAAAGAGATAGCATCCTATTCCAACACATATTTGGTTCTGAGAAATACAGTTCTTGACCTCTAACATCAGCTAAAGCAGAAGAAAATAAACACCTGGCGACGCTGTGAGGACTACAGCCTGTGTTATAAAGGGTCCCATTGTATCGATTGGCTGCACACTAACACCAGCAGCTTGGCTGCTCCTTAATAAACTTATTTCATTCTGACTTCAAGGGCCCCAAGCAAGGCATTAGCAGGACCAGCTCCGAAGGGCTGTCAGTCCTGTGACAAACAGACAACAGGGAACTGTGGCTTGGTAAGGTGTTTGTACATGCAACTCGTGTCTCTGCTCTTCCTTGGCTCCCTGTGCAGAGGAAAGCGCAACAGACTCAGCCTGGCCCAGACAAAAGGATGTAGCCTACAGCTGAGCAACATACAATGCCTTCTGAGAGAAAACGTGTTCTCTTTCAGAGACACAAGCAAGCACAATCCAAGATCTTTTGCTTTAGGTTTTGCCTACATTTAACTAGTTAACCAGCCACCAGCAAGCAGTGAATTTGGTTTTTTACAACTACAATAGAGAATGAAGTATTTTGAAGCTTTTACCTTTCTCCTTCCCAATAATAAAAGCTTTTCAATCCGAGCAAATTCTGCTGCATTCTCCCCTAAAAACACACAATTCCTCTCCCTATCACTGCAGGAAAGCCTTTAGAGACTGCACGGTGAGGTAACCATGCAGCTGTGACTTTCTGGAAGAGACATGCCTTGTGGATGTACCTGGTTTGTTTCATACAAGGTCAGATAACAGTGGTTGATACTCAAAGTATGTAGTTGGATTTACTAGCTACTTACTTCCTAGCAATAATTAAACCAGCACAAATCTTGTAGGGCTACACAGAATGATTTGTTTTAGGAAAATGTGTTCCTTCAGAATAGTTTTTCTAGTACTTAATGAACAAATTGCCTTCAATGCAGCGACCCTAAGATGAATAGACAAACCCACCTACATTACATTTAGTTCTGTGGCTTCATTTTCCTTGATACCTATTGTAAGGAGACACATAGTGTAAATGGAAAAGTTTACAAACTGTGTCCAGAATGGCAATGAAAGTCGTTACGTGACTCTTTTCATTAAACAGTTGATGCAGCCAAAGTGACAATTATGCTGCTCTCTGCAGAAAGCATCTTTGCTTCCTGTTTCATACAGAGCACAGCAATGTCAGGCTCAGGGTAACAAGCTGCAGTACAAGGCAGCACTGAGGGCCTCTAAGTAGCATCAGAAATAGGGGTGGCTCAATACAGATGGTTACAGGGTTCCAAAGGTCGATAGAACATCTCTAAGCACTGGGGAGCTCTGACTACTACTACTACAGACTGGCAGTCAAGACTCTTGGCTTCATGCACATCCTGTATGCAGCAGGTTCTCCATCTGCAACCATTGCTGGCAGCCAAGAGAACAGATCAGAGGATCATTAAATACCTCATTTCCTGTCACCCTTTCCATCCCCACCAACTCCTTGCAGTTGCAAGAGTCAAAATACTGGCTGGAGAAGACCTGTTATCTGATCTAGTAACTTGCCACAGAATGAGGGATGCAAACATCTGAAGGGAACTTCAAAAAGTCATTTTCACAGGCATCTGAAGCACCTAACTTGAGGCTTGATCAGCTCTACCTGTGTGTGCTCATCCAGCTATCAAAGCTCTCCAACCCCTGGACATGCCTCAGCTCCTCCAGGAAACATCCCTTCACAGGCAGAAGTTTAATCCTCATTTCTAAACCAAATTTCTGTTTGATGAAATTTAAATCTGCGTCTTCTTGTGCTGGTTACCAGAAAGAATGAATTATGAGTTTCTTTCTGAAGGAGCCTTTCATGTATTTGATGGTTCAACACAACCTGTGGTGCCCTGTCCCAGTGCCCTTCAAGGTCTCTTGCAAACCAAGCTAGTGCAAAGGAATTCAGGCTTTTCCTTACAGCTCATGTTTCCCAGATCTCTTTCTTCTTCCAGCCTCTTGGAATTGAGTGCAGCCATAAGCAGCTAGGCAAGAGCACATATATACATATGAAAGAATGAGCTGACTGCCTAAATTACTTCGTCTGTGGATCAAGATGCAAGTATTTACATTGCTCCTATCTATAGATGTACATATAATAATTGGCCACACATGGCTAACTCACCTTTGCATTATTTACCTATCAGTACAACGACTTAAATCAGTATTTTTGCCCTGCTATATACAAAAAATAAACAAATGATGCTTTGAGGCAGTTTCAGAAATGCACACATGCAATCCTTTCAGCTAACTACACAGTTCCACATTTAACAGTCAAAAAGAAAAGAAAAATATTTTCAGTTCCAACAGGGAGAAGATGCAGAGAGAAATAAAAGGTATTGCTCTAATTCAAGGAACTGTGTGCAGCTGTACCTACATTGTATGGGAAAAGCTAAAGCAAGAGTAAAGACTTGCCTTGCACTCTATTTATGTAAATAACAAAGGCAAAAGAATGAATATTCATGTGCAGCATGCTGCTTAATGGGCTACTACAGTATGTTCTAACAGTTGTAACTCTGAGATGGGAAGTTTGAAATCTAAAGTATTTGCAACTGCTGAGGTCTCAGCAACGCAGTTGAACCCTCCTGCGGTGCTGATGGGAGGGATGGAAACCTTCAAAACCCTGACAGCACAAGAAACATAGGAACCCAAGCATTTGTTTCCTCTATTGCCATGTCTGTATTAAAGCAGTAACGGACTCAAACAGCCTGTGCTTGGGGAAACACAGGCTTTGCCACAGGGTGCAGCTGACGTGAGGCTCCGTTCCGAGCTGCACAATGTGCATACGACCTTACATGGCACCGTGGTGGTGGTGGTCTCTGTGGCTGGTATGCTGCTATGCCATCTCTGCAGACACAGGAGCACCAGTGCCAGCCTCACCTTTTTGAATGGAAGCACCTTTGAGAGCCTGATCAGGATCTCACAGGTCAATCACACTGAAGGCAGAGGAGCTGTGACTTGAAGGACTGCTTTGTGTCTGATATGGCAAGAACCTCAGCAGAGAGAAGGAAAGCCAGATTGGATCGAGACCTTGGATGAAGGATCTCCAAAGGGAGGGGACAGAAAACCCCATAAATCACTACAGCAAGTGAATCATCACCAATTCCAGGGAAAACATTTTCCCTTCCATGGCAGCAGTTTATCGACACCAATTTGTGGCACTAAGGCAATACTATTTAAATAAATAGACATTCAATGAATCTCAAACCATAGCACCTTGGCACCTCGGCAACTTCCAACATGTAACCAAACAACTATGAAACTCTTAACTTACCACCTTGTGCAGTCATTATTGCCACCAGCCCAACAAAAAGCCTGCTATAGTGACCAGTAGTTTAAGAAATAAGACAGCAGGACAGGGATACCCCCGTTTACTATCAGGATAATCACAAAAGGCCAGGAGAGCCAGGAAAAACAGCAGAGAACATGAATTTAGGCTAATCACAAAAATATTCAATGCACTCAAAACTCCTGATTATCAGGATAAGTACTGAAGTAGCTAATTCACAAGCAGGCTCAATTAACCCTAATTAGTTCAGAGTCATGCTACAAAAGACTTAATTAGCAGTTACTGGATACAGCTAAGAAAAGCAGCATAAATAACATTTGGTTGCAAGCTGTATTTAAGAATCCCACAACTAACACTAAAAGAAGAGGGGGGGGGGGGGGGGGGGAAAGAAATTAACTGTTCTTTGTGGGGACCAAAGGGGAGCAAACACAGGTCTGTCTTTGGTGCTGTAAATATTTTTCTGACAGTTGGGTACAGAATGCTGAAGGTCTGCAAGATATCATCCAGAAATTTGTTCTGAGGGTTTTATTTTTATAACCTGCTGCCTGCTTTGCACCTTCTTGTGTTTTTTGAAATTCCTGCCTATTACACATGTAGGAAAAGAGCTTAACTTAATATCTTTTGCCAAAAATCTCTACCTGCATACCCAATTACACCAGCAAGGCCTTGAGGGTCCCCCCACTTTGAAATGGCTGCTACCCATCTTGGCACAAACATATGCCTGGGCTGCACAAAGTACTGAAAACTCTCCTGAGCACAGGAGAGCTCAGTCTGGTGTCCTGGCTCTTCAGCAAAATAAGGCCTCACTCAGCATGTTTTTACAGGAAAGCACATTGAGAAGGGACTTGAATCAGGTTCTTCAACATCTCCCAACTGTCTCGCCACAGTTTTGCTCTTTAGAAGCTATCAGCATTTGTTTGGGTGGGTGCCTCAGAGTAAAAGAGGAGGAAATGGCAAATGTCACCAGGTAGTGACATCAGCATGAGGATGCTTTGCTAAAGCAGAGCTTATTACTTGTAAAATCCATCCAGTCTCAAAAGATCTGCTTTTCTGCATGCAGCTTGACCTGCTATGCTAGTTTCCTGCTTCAACCCACCTGAGTCCGTATTTAATCTTATATTAAGCTGTCTGAACATCATTTTAAGGTACAAAAATTTTTTCACGAGAGGGAGAGATGCCATCTGCAAAACCCCTTGCTGATAAGACTGCACTCTGTTCATCTTGATGCCCTTTCCTTAATCCTATGCAAGGCTTTTGTGGATCTACTGAAGGCAGCAAATGAAGGGTTTTGATGAGATAAATTTGCTTTTACCAGCTTTAGATTTCAGCTTGATCTTTTCTGCCTCGTTTCTAGAGTTTTAATGCATGCTTGCTAACTACCAGGAAGTTTTACCACGTGGCAATCCTCTTTTCAGCACTTTTGAGAAGATGGCTTGTTTGAAACTTCTTCAGACCCACACTTTAGCTTGATAACCAAGGACCCTCAAACGACATACTACTCCAGATTCCTGTCTGTCTGTGGTTTTATATGCAAAAGCCCTCTGATTTTTTTTCCCACTGAATCTTAAACATTAAGGTCAAGTACAACATTAAAGTCACAGACCTATAATTTTCTTGTTAAAGTGATCTAGATTCCCCTTAAACTAAACAACTGGGTGACAAATGAGCATCTTAAAGGAGAACTACTCTATCCCCCTTCAAAACTGCTGACAAATGCACCAGCTAGAACACAGTATCTGCCTATCTTCCAAACCTCCCTATAAATCAAGAGTATCACAAAGAATAAGCGTGTGTTTCTAGTTTTGATTTGTTCCATGCACTGTCTGTTACTGTAGCCTCATGCACAGGTAGATGCAAGTGACAAATTTGCATTTGCCTTGAGCCAGGATTAGCCAGAAAATGAAGCTGGCTGCAGGGAATAAGGAAATCCCTTCGCTGTTTATTGCATTTAGCTGATACTGAGGAGGGCTCTGATACAGACACCTGTATGTAACCAACACGGTGTGATCCTGCACCTCAATCCTGCTCAATTCCTCAAGTCCCTCTTCCACGGAATAGTCAGGATGCTGGAATTCAAGGAGCCCCAGGACAGTCCTTTCCATCCCCTGCTAAACCCAGCTGAACTTCTGCAGCCAAGCTGTAAAGTGAGCAGGCACCATCCACTTAGGCTCTAAGTCTGGGAGTTGATACAATTCGGGATGACCTTAGACTCCAAAGACACAGAGTGAGAAGGGATCTGTGTTTTCTCAGCCTCTCTCAACTGGCATACCTCAGAAAAAGATATAAGCCTCTTAGTTGATAGAGATCTCCTCGGTTTTGCATAGGCAGTTCAAATCTTTTTCCTCTCCTGTCACTATGCTTTATGGTATAAGAAAACGACCTACTTAATGTTCAGTGTAACTTCCCTTATAAAATTTTAAGCCAGACACAAATTTTATACCTGTTTTCATTTCATGGGCACCCATAAAAAAATAAAAAAAAGAAAGAGAAACCAAACTTCTGTGATGTTAATGAAAATTCAGGCATGACTGAAATAAGCTACACTGCCTGCAATGCACATTGAAATTTTATATTCTCAGTAACAGTATATTAAAATACCTCAGAAAAAAATAGTCCAGCAAAAACAAAAAAAGAAAAAGAAAAAAGTCTATCTGCAAAAGTAAATCAAAAGTTAGTACTGCCCCTTTCTAAGAGAAGACTGTAGTTAAATAGAAATGCCAGTAACTCTGTATACTTAAGCAAAATAATAGCAATACTTAAGACTAGAAGTCAGGGTACATCTGTTAATTCTCAGAGTGTGTCTTTATTTGGCATTATGAAAATTGTCTCTATAGGTCACAAGTCCATTCGGCAAGGAACTGCTGCATAACTAACAGCAGTAAAGCCAGGTCCTTAAACTGATGCAGACATCTCCATCAGTACAGTTCCCTCCTATAAGCTACATACACACAGTATAAAAAAACGTACAAAAGACATTTGAAAATCACCTAGGAGCCCCAAGATAAATCTGCACGTTCTTAAGTTAAAATCCTCCTGGTACTGGTATTAAGGGAGAATTAGGTTTGCATTAACTGGAGCTTGGAAGATGTTCTGATAATGTTATTGGAGTCAAAAATGCAGCTGCATGTAAGAATGGTTAAAGAGAGGAGTATTTTTCATTTCATTTGATTTGTAACATGCACAAACACACAGATACATTGTTGAGAAGATATGAAAATAAGTCCAGATTAATTCACTACACTGTGCACCCTGGTTAAGACACTGCACCACCTCCTTGTAGAAATTACTACACAACTACAAGAATTACCAATCAAACCCTCTGCTTTTGGGGTTTTTTCATTTTTTCCTTCCCTCCTTCTGCTTCAGAACTACCCTAAAGGTTCCAGGTGAAGAACTGACTGGTATTTTTTAAACACCAACTCAAACCCAGAGACAAACACCAGCTCAGGCCTATAGCACATCCCATGTGCTAGAGGAAGTGATGCTGTGCTGGTACAGGATGTACATGTACAACTGTAGGTGTAGAAACCAGACTTCATTACTTCTACTGTTTATTTGGGATAGGACAGTGTCAGGGCTCCTCAGACCCAGAGAGGATCCAGGGCTCTGGAGGGATTTGTGACATGGCAAAAAAAGTAAATATCACACGCAATGGATAATCAAGACCCTTGAACTCTGTAGATCCACCAGTTACTGTTTGACTCTGGACAAATGGCACTGTTCACCTTAATTAACCTTTTCATATAGGAGGATTAGAAACTGGATGACTCCCTAGTATTTATAACATGAGCTTAACATGTTAAACGTTTCCCAAAGTCCTCAGCTGAAAGGTGCTACACAAGCTGCCCAGATCCTGCTGATACTGCATGAGGATAAGTTTCTCTCTTCAACATGAAATAACCACTACCCCTGAGACAGCAGCAGGAAGCACGGAAGGGAATGACCTGCAAACAGCACTATGACAGTAAGCTTTTGGCTTATGCAGCATAAAATATGTAACCCTGTGGTTGTAAAGGCTCCCCGCACTCAAAGGGGAGATCACCAAGACTGCATGAGGGGGAACCCAAGAGCCATTGCCATGGGCATGGCAGAAGTGGTTTGCAGGCATCGCAGTGGCCCGGACGCTGTGCCCTATGCCAACACACCCGACCATATGGCAGCGACTGCAGGGTCCCTGCCCAAGGCCCGTGGAGACGGTGCACACTGCAGAGGTCACTTACTACGCAACGCAGGGTCAGACAGCAGCTGCAGCACAGAAAGCCTGCCCTTCCCTAGCTTCTGTTACAGGCTGGCTTTAGGAACAAGCTTCAGGGATTCTTCTAGCTGCCCTTGCATGGATAAGGAAAGTCAAAATTGGCTCAAACGAGTCAGGATAAGGAAATGTCTTAGCTCCTCAGTGCTGGCTCACTGTCCTGCCTTCATGTTTCAATTAGTTTAGGGAGGCTAGGAAAAGTTATGTTATAAGGATAGCTGTATCACAGCCAAAATTATTAAAACAGGAAATATCTTTCCTATGCAGAGCTTTCTGCCATTTTCTCTCAAGTGTTTTAGCTAAACAGAGGCGAACTCTGACGCAGACACATTTGGTTTAAACTGATAACTTAATTGGGCTCCTCTTAAGTTAAAATAAAAATAAGCTTAAGGTAAAGTGTCAATGAAATCTTTTGTCAGGTTAATTAACTGACTTTAATCACACCTTACTGTATAAGCAGGTAACACCTCAAACTACTCTAGCTAAAACTGCTAAAGCTTATCACCCTCAACTGTTCATTATCAGTCGAGACAAACACCAGACAAAGATCTGCCTAAGTGCTTATAGACAGCTTGGGTGTAAAGTCAGTTGGTTAACATAAGCCACAGTAATAATTTGTCTATGTTTGTTGACTGAACTTACACAACTCTGCACACAAATGATGCCCCAACACTGATTATGACATTTGCACCTAATTTACACCCTTAGCAGTTTGCAGAGACCCAAGTAGGGATCATCTCAACACTCCTTCAAGTTGCTTCTATTCTGCCATTCATAGAAGAGGGAATTTAAATACCCTGCTTTGAAGAGATGTTTACTTTGGGAGTAAAAATCAGTTGCAAAGATATCTTTAAGTGTTTGGTTCTAGGATCCCCCTGTTGAAAACTGAAGCTGCTGTGTTCCGATGGGGTTTTTTGATTACTAACACATTAAAAGATTCCACACTTGAAGTCCCACTTAATTTGCTCTTCCTCAGCTGGCTGTACAGATGCTAAGCTCATTTGTATACGAGGAGGCACAGAAGACGTATGGCTGGGTGCACATTTGGCCTGCTTCCCCCACTTTACTGGCACACGTGCAAGCCACGCCATGCAGGAACACTATACCCTGTTCTATGGAAGTATCTGTCCCACACATCACCTGTGGTTTTCACCTGGTTGTTTCTCAGCTTCTGCTTTTCTTTTGAGAAGGTAATTACAAGGCTATTATTTATAATTACCATTACACAGAGGGTCAGCAAAGCACCATTGTTTGTCATGCTGTGCTTCTGGTGGCACACACTGATCAGAACCAGCGCAGCCCCCCCAATCACAGATGTGGTTTTGTGCTATTCACTCACGTTTCTGGCGTGCAGTCTGTGGGGTGCCTGATGTACTCCTTCCAGAAGTTGAAGACTGTTCATTTGAGGCTGAAACTGGTCTTCAAAGATCCTGCAGGAACCTAGGAAAAAAAGGCAGAGAAAAGATAAGGCTATAAGTGTTGATTCCTTCAGAAGCAAAAGCAGCAGAATGTGTGGGGCAACACGTGGGTGGAAGTATGGATACACACTAGTATCCTTCTTTTAATCATTGAAGAACAGCAGCCAAACAAATTAACAGTTTCCTCATGGTATGGAGGTGTTTCAGGCAAGAGCATCTCCTCCCCTCATCAGCAACATTCACTTATTCATAACTAAGAGGCTAAAACAGAAGATCAAATTTTGACTACAGCTTGAATGGACTCCAGGAACAGAATAGATATTGTTAAAAATGAAGTTCATACATTGTTAAAACCAAAGTTCAGTTCAAGACCAGCTCGGTCTGGTTTCATAAACCTCTTCCTACGAGGTTTTAATCTGTCTGTGTAGGAGATGTTGGTCTTGCTGCTAATGCTCCTCCAGACATGTAACACTATGGAAAAAACCTGTCAAGAGAAGCCTGAGGTTTGCTGGAGCTTTCACAAGCTGTTAAAATTGAAGCCTAAAAGGTACATGGGACTTGAGAGGCAGAAAGCAACCAAGATTAGTTCACCAAATTAAAAAAAAAATGAGAGGAGGTACAGAGTAAGTATGGACCTATTTCTCCCAGATATCAGTGATGCACAGTCACCTGCCCACCAGCAAATTCCCTTGGGAAAAATATGATACAGAACAGAATAAATACAGCAATCTCCTTCTCCAGGCTTTTGCCACGCGTAGCAGCCAAGACATTAATTTCCAAACAGCTGCTCCATAACACATACTGGGGTCTGGCTGGGATTTTATGGGCAAAGTCACAGAACAATTGTGACAACGTGACCCACCAAAAAGGAACTCTTCTTCTGTGCAGAAAGAAATTGTCTTTACAAGAGGAAAGGACCTTGGAGATCAGCTTGCAGAGAAAGACCACTCAGCATGAATTTCGGCCTTAAGGAAACTTAAATTCTGGACTTGAGTGTGGACCTGAATTTAAATACCCTTTTCACTTCTGGGTTCCCCTATTTCAGGTCTTCCAAGAGTTGAGTCAAACACTTTCAAAAATTATATCACATGCACTTGCCAACGGTCTAACAAAGCTCTTTCAAGTAGATTCATAATGAATGAACATGTGAGGTGGTGTCAGCTTTAATGATCTCCGACTTCCTCAATCTTTATTTATTTTCTAAGGCCTTCCCTCTTCAGTGACTGACTGTCATCCTATTAAAAAGCCCAGTTTATAAATGGGATGTGACAAGGTGAAATAGAGCCTGAAGTGATGGCTATCATATGTGAATGCATTGTGCAGCTCTGCAGCTGCAAAGCACATAAGGGAAGCTCTGATAAAACCCAAAATGTATTTTGCATGCAGAATACAGGAATGAGAGGGATTTCTTTACTGCTACCTTACTGACCCCAACCAGGTGCAAATCAGGCTTGGCTTTGGGGGAGGTTTTTGTTTAGTTTTTGTTTTGACTACTAAGCCCTGGAAAATAAAGCTTTATTTACAAGTACACACAGACCTCCTCCTAATAAATGCCAATCTGAGGGTTTTTACCTTAATGGATCTTAATTGATTTTCCTTTCTTTTTTTGATTTGGAAGCAGAGGAATAGCTTATATATGAAATACAGAAAAGCAGTGGTCAACTGATCAGGGATGCTTTTTTCTTTTTTCCCAATTTATTTTAAGACCTATTGTTTCAGGATTTTTCATCCTCAAAAATAATTGAAACACCACCCCATACATGTACCAAGAAACAAGAGAATTTTAGGGCAACTCCAGAAACAACACTCAAAAAGAAAAACAACAAAACCCTCAACATGCCCAGCAAAGTAACCCTGCCTATATAAGCAGTAAACAGGTGATACCTGAGCAGCATACACAGTGAGTTTGTTTCAGCAAGAAATGCTTTTAAAAATAGACTATTACAGGATACAGTAACTTCTTAGGTCAGGGAAACTAGATTCTAACTGCTGCTCCTTGAGCTCTGAAGCAGTGTTGCTTTGCACTGGGATGGCAACCTACAACCAACCTTAGAGGGACTGGAAAAGGGATGCTCTGTAAAGGATAAAGGCGGGACTATTTCTCAAACCCCTATTTTCTTTTTTGAAGGATGAATGAAACAGCAATGTTGTATTGATTCTAGCAGGGTTTGAAGTGAAAATTATGTAGATTTTGGCTTAGGCATAAGAACACCAGCCACTTTAAATACAGAAAATCCCACTCTCCAGGCTGTTAAGAAATACTCAGAATTTCCAGCCAGAAAGCTGTTGAACACTGTTTGCCTATTTTTCACTCTAAAGAAAACAGAAGGGAAATTAGTGAGGACTCCACCTGCACGTGAAGAGAGATAATAGAGCACAGGATTAATTATTGCCATTGGCCAGCTAGGGCAGGACAAGTTTACTGCCTTCAGTGTTGCTGTGCTCTGAACAAAGAGCATTGTGGGAGGTCATATTTGTCACAGATTCCTGATAAAACATGCTTAGCTTACCCCTTAAAAGTGGGCTGAGTTTCCCTCTGCACTCCTGATTTACTGAGTTATAGGGACTAATTTATTACAAGCCTTAAACTTATCTGACCATCAGAAATAAGCTGAGATAACGCAACAGGTCTGTAACCTGCCCAAGGTTTTGTACCAGAACACCCATTTCACAAAAAAGCCAACTGGATAAAGCTATGTAAGATGGGCTTCTTTTGGCCCCATCCTGCATTTTATTACAACTGAGCTATTCCATTTTAACCAAGGAATTAACATGCATAATATAATTGGAGACGTAACTTTGTCTGAAGGTCCTCAAGTATCAAGAGACTTAAGAGTGTGCTGAGCTTTAACCACATGGTTAAATACTTTGCTGAGCTAAGACTTCATTTAATGCTTCTGTTGAAGATATACCAACCTCTAGACTTCAGTGAAATGAGGTGTGTAATTCAAGTAGTTTAAAGGTTCAAGTATGCAGACTTGCATTTACTGCAAAATACAAAGGGGCACCTGAAATAACATCTGTATACAAGATGCACAAAGCTGGCCACAGCGTTCTCAAGGTCTTTGCAGAAATAGCCCCCAAATATAGAGGATTTTGCCATTTAAAAGCAAGATAGCTTTACAGAAATATAGTTATGAGAATATCCTATGCCTTCTGTGTCTGCAAAACACAGTTGAGTCACCAGCACGGAAAACAGCTCTGATGATCCTAGTACACAAAGACTTTAATTCTTCATGCCAAAGGAATACAAACTACAGCAGGAAGTCATGAAACATATCACATCTCTCTAAACAACCCATTCTACAACCTCATCATCTCTAAGTCTCAGATGATTATTAATTATTTATTCAATTATCATTCATTATTATTTCAAGGGGTACTCAGACTTTAGCAACAGAACAAGGACTCACAGCATTAAGATTTTGTCTTTAGCAAAATAACTGTGAAAAGAAGTATCTTTATTTGGCACCAAATTCTTATTTAGGGGGGGAAAAAAAAAAGAAGCCATTTCAGAACTATGTAGAAATTCTTCTTGAGGCATCAAAATATTAGACCCCACTTCTTGTGTTCTTCCTATCCTTAATTCCTGTTCAGATGTAAGTGCCTACAGTGCACACTAAGAAAATAAAAACCCCAAAATAATACTGTGGTTTGTCTCTGTAACAGCCCCTTTCGCATTGGGTACCAGAGTATTTGTGTAATGGTCACTGAGTACAAACACTGTGGCTCCCCCACACAGGAAGGACGAGCTCCTGGACCAACTCAAAGATGAAAAGGAAGCACGCAGAGGCTGGCAGCGAGGGCAGGCACCCAGGGAGGAACACAGAGAGACTGGCCCAGCAGCTAAAGCCCTGACTGAATTAGATCTGCCCAAGGACATCAAGAGCAATGAGTAACCTTCTACAGGTATGTCAGTGATGAAAGGAAGACTGGGAAACACATGGGCCCTCTCTGGAAGGCAGCAGGGGACCTGGTTACCTGAGACAGGCACAAGGCTCAGGTACTCCATAACTTTTTTACCTCAATCTTCACCACCAAGTGCTCCAGCCACACTGCCCAGAAGGCAAAGGCTATACATACAGGAGCTGCCATACTAAACATACTTTCCTAAAAATAGAAAGAGGGAGAAATAGCACTACTAAGGATTTCCACCATAAAAATCCACACACACGCAAATTCACACAATTTAACTTCTTTCTCTCTGCCACTGCTACTGCAAGCATCTTCCTGGGACCCACAGGGCCTTCACAAACACACTTGCCTTTGGTACTTGAGTAGGAGTCCAGTCACCCAGGTGAATTTGGTCCTGAATCACGCTCACTCTACTTCATCTAGTTCTCACTTTCTTCCCCGGAACCTTAAGGAATGGATTTCCCATCCCATCCAAGGACATTCATTATTACAGTTTACAAGTTTGTGCTTCACCCCACACAACCAGTTTGCTCCTTTCCTGCAGGCATCTTAATTCCTAATTTTCAGCAGGCTAGCCCAAATGAAAATCACTATCAGTATGGTTAGCATTCCGAGTTTTAGTATTGATTTATGCCTTGGGTGAAGAGGTTAATTAAATGTGAATTTTAAGCCGACAACATGATTAGGGGAGTGAGGAAACCTGAATTCATGAATACTTCCAGAGCTGTTAAAACCACTTAAAATGAACAACGACTGGAAAAACCCTGCCTGTTACTGGCAACCGGATTAATGTGATTCTGAAGACTTTAAGGGAAATAACAAGCGGGCTCAGGTATTCTAGTCCAGCTGCGTCTTTTATTTTGTATTCATACTGACATTAGCACTGAATTTAATACTTTATATAAACTGCTCTTGTAAATTCTACTTTTGCTTCTTGCTTTTCTCTCCTTTTTTTCAACAATTAATCCTGGAACTGTGTAAACTATTGGCTGTACAAACCTTGAACCCAGCCTCACTGCAGACATTCCATGCTTTAACACAAGCTACTGAATTACCTTAACTGAAAGCTTTGGAAGATCCTGGCCATCGCTCCAGCTGACATATGCTCAGCAAAGCCAGAGGAACTATATTTGCCCATTTATTTTAGAAGGAATTCTGCCAAGATGGTCTACCTCCACTTCCACGTACAACCACCAGTGGAAGTAGCTCTGATTTAAACCCCAAACTGATCGTCTCCAGCACAAGGGAAAATTACTTTTTAAATATTTTTTTAAGCTCACATCCTCTGTCCTCTCCTAGGTCTATTCTGTTTTCTTGTTGCATCTTTACAGAAAACATACAAGAGTTATACAAGCAAGGAGGAAATTCTATGTAACTTGACATGCTACTCCTCGAGAAGCAGTAAACTGAAATATAGCCAGAGGTGGGAGAGGAACAAAACGTATAAAGCAGCAACACTTCTTGTAAGAGACATATACCCTGACATAGCTAGATTCAGCACTGGGACCCCAGTAAGACTCCATCTGGGGAAATAAGAGAGGAATTGGGGAAAAAACAGCAATAGTTGAATTGCTACCAACACTCTGACACCGCCTGCTGTACAAACTGTTCTGTCAGTTGACCAGGTCAGTAAAACACCCATGAGCTCTGCCCTGACACACAGAAGGGTTCCTTCCACACCAAACCTGACCAACTCTCATCTCACTTGGATTTCTCAACACTACAGCCTGCAGCACAGCGTGTTTACAGTTAGCTGGGAGAACAATCACGCTGGACAGCATTCATTCTGCACATCCCACCCTGCAACGAAAGTGATCCACCTCCTGCTCTTTGCTTAAGCTGTCCTTGTCTTTTCCTCTCCTTCCTTCATAGCAGACTATTGATAATAACAAAGGGCACAGAAAAGGCCAAACCAGGTTATTTATGCAGTACATTGCCTCAACTAATGGACAGAAAAACACATCAAATTGCCATTTCTTCTCTTGCCCACCTCCTCTGAAGCCATAGGCTCACAGAACTTCTTTTATTAGCTCTATCTGCAAATCTCTTTGGAACATTGCACGACAGCAATCTACAATGAAGTGTTACATTCGGTCTCTGCCCTTGGCATACTGTGCATGTCTTGATAGAACGACAGAGATCATGCCTGAATCGCTTGCAGATTTGTCACAGGCTGCTGAGATTTGCTTCCTGGTGAGCAATGGGGGAAAAGCCAACAAAACATTACTGGGTTTTTTAATTCCCTATCCTCTCACATCAACGCTGCTTATCTATTATTTTAAAGGTTAAGCTAAGAAAGATTAACCTGTGAATAGACAGTGTCTGATTAACTACCAAAAAATGAATACTTGCATTGATTTTGAGCAAAATCAGGCGACACAAACAGCATCAGAAGAGAGAAGAAACCTTGTGCCCCAGAGTTTTCCAAAAAGGTGATACAGATCCTTTAGTGCAGGGCTGTGTCCAAGCTAAGAGAATCTTAGCAGGAAACCAAAGCCAACAAAAGAAAGAAAACACACAAACACGCCAGAAATGCTGCACAGGTAAGAATCGAGCTCTCACTTCCCTAGCTCCAAACCAACTCTGAATGCTCTCTGCCTCATCTTGTAACTGGCCAGTTCTACACCCTCCAGTGTGTAGCATCACCATACAACACCAGCCACCACAACTCCTTCCAAATCAGGTGCCCAAGATCCCAGGAACAGCCGAGCATTAGCAGGTATTAGCCTGCATGCAGCGCTGCCACTGCCCGACTGCTGAGCCAACGGCGTACATCTACAGCTCGTTCAAGGACCCCCTACATCACTGGCTTCCCAGCCCCTCACACTCAATAGAAAAGCCTTCTAGCATCTTCAGTCAGCAGCTTGGAAGGAGAAAACATTTACTGAGTATGGCATGACTGAATAGATCATGAAGAAACTTCATCCTGGCAGCAAGAAAGATGTTTCTTTTCATTCAAGCAGAGATACGAGATTGGTATGCAATTCTACATTGATGAATGCATATAGAAAGTTCTGGGTTTGAGACTCTGAACTTGAAGAAAGGGAAAATACACCAGGATATCAAGCAACAGTACTTCACCATGAATCATTCAGATGTTTTCTGGCAGAAGACAGACCTTTTCCCATGCTTTTACATCCATAGAAGCAATATATATTATGGTTCCAAAATACATAATATTACTACTCACCTTGCAATCTAAGGGAGATTAAGATCAAGCCTACTGTATGTAACCAAACCTGACTTTATTCTTCACTGTGTGACTGACTATTTTGCATCAACTACACCGAACTCTTCATTGAGGGAGCAATAGGGAAGAGAGAGAAATAGCAAGTGCCAGAGCTTACACATACAATGAAAAGCTTTTTTAATGTGAAGGTGAACAGGCCCTTGCTTGGGTTGCCCAGAGATGTTGGGAAGTCTCCATCCTCAGAAACATGGACAAGCACAAAAGCCACCCAGACATGGTCCTGAGCTGCTGGTTCTGGGTGGCTCTGCTTGAGCTGGGGAGGGGGAGACAAGGCGACTTCCAAGGGTCCCTTCCAACCTCAACCACCCTGTGATTCTGTAACACATACACTCTCTATATACACACGTGCACATATGCACATACAGACTGTAAATGTATAAAGATACTCACACCCCTCAGCACTCCCCACAAACTCCAGCACCAAGAGCCTGTTCACTGGCATCAATCCCATTGCAACCAGAGCAACGATGCTGTAATTTTACGCCACAATGGCGCATGGATATAGAGTTCTCCACCCTAATTATACATTTGCTGCTTCTGTAATTTTGTGTAAATACAGGAAGATAGCAGCTGTCTTTAGCTTATTTCTTCCAGAATACTTTTAACAGTCCTCTGATATTTAATTACACACCACACATTCTTCCTTTTACAAATTAAGTGTCTTATTTAATTCAAAATCCCACTCCATTAGCATGACTGAAATTAGCAAACAATAGTTATTATTCTTTGTTAGGGCTGGTTAAATTACTAACAACAAATAATCTATCTGCCCCGTTTAGCTCCCCCTCCAAAACAAATGAGCTCCGATTTTATTAATTTGCTTTTCACCACCAATTATTTCATGAATATCATATCAAAACATTATTTGCTAGATGATCTTTAACTCTTCTCTATTTTACATAATGTTTTACCTCAGTCTGTTTATTGTTTTTCAGTTATTTCCTTAACTTACCACTTATAAATTGGTGAGGTAGGGTTTTTTTTCCTATTGCCTGACTAAACAATTCTGGACTTTAAACATGACTTTTTCTTAGTCCAGAATATTTTCTTCAATGCATGCATTCACGTTATTTCATGAATAATAGATTAAAACTTTGATAAAAACCTGGAAATGCACACAAACTTCTTTGTGTGTTTTCCCCTTCTGTACCTATGGAGTGGAAAAAAAGTTCTCAGTGAAATATGAAGAAAATAAAGGAACTGTAAACAAGGGAGATGTGTCTAGAAGGAATCACATCTAGAAAAAAATAGCCTTTGCTATGCCTGTAAGTACAGAAACTGCCACAGTATTCTTTGACTTTCATATTGATTTTAAGTTCCTATTCTGGGCATGCAGCTCAGAACATACCCAACTCCTCTTTGAACTCCCTATTCGAAAAGCTCATGTTTGTTACCAGCAGTCCTTTTCTCTCCCCATTTAAGTATCCATCCTTTTCAGCTTATCCATGATTTTAGTATGTTTCCACATTCAAAGTCAAACAGATCACATTCTGACTCACACAAGAGGAAAAAAAGAGCAAATAAGATCAATCTTGCTTACCATACGTGCAATTTGGTGTCAATTCTAAGTGCAATATCAAACCACGCCAATTAACCTGGCATAAAACCTGAAGAGGATGACCTTACTTCAGCCTAGGACAGGTACATCTCAGCTTAATTTGGGGTTTTTTAGGGATTAACTTCCTACACCACTTTAACCAGATGTCAAGAGAAAGGTCACTCATACAGTGCAATGTTCCTGGAAAACAAAGCCTGAGATCTGACAGCCCTAACAGGGAATAGCAGAGACTGTAATTATTCCAAATTAAGGAAGCCTCATTTACACAGAATCTTATTATGCTTCAGCTTCTCCTGTCAAGCTAGAGAGCTCTGCACTAATGTGTGATTTCTGCTTAATCTTTTCAAGCAAACAAAATTGTTTATCTTTGCAGAGCCAGAGCTGAAGTTCAGACCTGTACCAGAGCTGTGGGGAGAACGGTGTTCCCTCTGCTTCCAGCCCCTGTTGCTACCGAGAGCTGCTGCCTGCCTCTCTATCCCAACAGATTCACAAATGTCACCAAACCCTGCAGAGCACTGGCCTTTAAAGTACTCTGCTAAACTGTGCAACACATGGCACTGAATAGCTGAGATTGTTGATTTGAGTGGGAGGTAAAGTGGGAAACTCAACGAGACTCGACTCTCTTACTTTATGTGCACGTGTAAATTTGGGTGTTAGTAAGTGGTGATCATCAAAATTATTTGTGAGCATCCCAAACACACTTGTGTTCACATCTCTTGTACAAAGATTTTCACTCGGCAGAGGCTATGTCAGCCTCAGCAAAAGGAAAAAAACCCCACCACAACACAGAATCAACAAAAAAACCCTGCAAAAAATAAACTGCTGCTGCAAAGCACATGCAATTTAAATAGAAGATGAGACAAGAAGCAGAAGCAAAATACAAGGCACAGCTTTAGGGTAGTATTAAAATAGCAGAGATGAAAAAGAAAGAGCAGGTTTTAGATGCTTGAGGAATGGGGCCCAAATTAAAAGAAATAATATTCTATTTCTGGCTCTGTCACTGATCTGTAATGGGACCCTGTGCAAGACACTACGTGACTCATTTTGTAGTGTCTATTTAGACTGTAGGCCCTTCAGGGTAGGAAACATTTCTCAGTCTGTGGTTCAGCAGCATGTGACAGTGTGAAAAGAAAGAAGAAAATCGGTAAGCAGGTGATTTGTCAAATAAAAGCCAAACAAAAGTTCAAAGCACTTTTTCTTTTTTTCCATGTTATGCATACTGTAGAAAACAGGGGGTTTCTGGGTGTCTCCAACATCCACTGAGCTTGCACACTACTGCGTTAAGGTGGTTTTGAGGTTTGTTTTTTTCCCCCCCAAGATATTAATTCTGTAGTTAAAATTAACTTTTTTAAACTTTTAACATTATTTAATATAACTTCTTACTATATTTTCTGCCATCAACAGCAGTCAAGATTTAAGCTATAAAAATAATGAACTGGATATCAAAACACCAACTGTTAATATAACATGAATAGATGACCAGATTGCTCTTGTGACAGAAGTGGTCACAAGTCATCTACAAGGGGAAAAACTTATCATATGTTTTTAATTTATTCTTTCCTTACATTATGCTACGAACCGTGGGGGAAATTTCCATCAGCTCCTGGGTTGAAGGGAGGAAGTAGAGCCCATCTGGGTAGGAATTCATTACCAGTCTGATAATGACAGCATCATATGGATGAGTTCACTGTTTGTAATGGAGGGCAGTCTAAAAACACTGGGGAGCATAAACACACATCTGAAGAAATCTAACACCCCTAACTAGGCAAATTAAGGAAAACATAATAGTGATGAGGCTTGCTCTCAGTTCCTTGGTGTACACAAACTTGAACCAAATAGAGGGGAAAAAATCCTGAGGAATTGTTTGTCCTTCAACTGGGGCTGTCCTCAAATACGTGTTTTATCCCCAGTTACAGTAATAAATGAACACAGAGATACTTTCACTCCAGGAAAGGATATAGATGGAAACTGATAAACTGCCACAAGTGTAATATGCCCCATAAGATCCAATGAGAATAATGGGGAAATGGATGATGATGCATAAGGCGGGTGTTTAAGCACGTTCACACACCTCACATCTGACAACATGATGAAGAACAATCCATTTCCATATACCAAAACATCTGATCCCATTTCCAGATCGATATCTTACTTGTGTGCCAGCACCCACAGACCTCCGCACCTCCACTTCCAAAGCCTCCGCTCCGACTCTGCCATGTGAGGCCAATGTTGGGCATTGTCTGAGGTGAGATTTGTACATAGGCTTATTTTTGAAAGTGGAAGAACAGTAAGAACAGTTTTCAGATGTCCTCCGTGTTAGCAGCAACACACAGAGCAGGAATACTAACCATGACTGGCAAGCTTCAAGAGATTTAAATTCCCAGCATATTTATTTATTCAACTATCATAAAATGCCCGTCACCTTGACAACAAGGCATTTATTTATAAATCTGGAGGCACAGAATGGCATACAGATACCTATACGGAGTGGAACTCTATGGGAAATGGCTGTCATTGCCTTTTGAAAAGAAACTCCAAGAGAGTAGCGGAACGGGGGAGGCACAGGAGGAGAGAACATCACACAGGAGAGGGGTGCTGATGCAGTTTATTGCTTCTCACTGTCGCAGGCATTTGTTTATGGGTGTTTCTGAGAATTGGGAACCATCTGTAGTTAATTAGGAATCAACTTCTCCATAACTCACTAAATGCCATGGGCTCCAACATGTGTAAGCAGGCAGTACAGACCAAGATTATTAACACCAGTTGTCCTTGGAGGATGAGCAAACCAGTGCAAAATTAAAACCTAAGGGACTCTATGGAGCTTTGATTGGAAATCAGGATGGGACAGATAGGCTCTGCAGATTCAATGCAGGATAATGCATGTCATGGTGTTTGTTCCTTTGGGGACTGAACTTAAACCTACCTATATCCAACCTACAGAAGAGTCCAAGAAAATCAAACAACTCCATTAACCCAGCGAGGTTTACTATTACTCACCTAAAAAGTTAGGGATTTTAAAAGACACCAAAAATCAACAACCTGCAATTGGAACAAATAATGCTGGTTCTCTTTCCAATGCCATTTTAATTTTTCATAAATGAGACTAATTATGCTCATGAGAACAAGGCCCAAATGGCATCTAAGCCCTGAAGATCTTAAGAATCTTTTTCTGTATGAGAAGATCACGTAAACTCACATGTACAGGAAGAATGTTTTACCAGTCCCAGCCTGACTCTGCTCCACACTTACCTCCACTAGAAACAACAAATCAAATCCACTAAATCTGCAAGTTCAGCTGTCAATCCCCTACACACAAGAACCAGAAGCTGCTCAGTGTGTTATCACACACATCCTTCCAGACAATGAAGAGGCTGCTTCTCACAGCTCTGTCAGTCATCTAGTCTGACAAAGTAGTTTCAAACTTGTCTTGTGTCATTTATTAGGCAGTGTGAATCAAAACGTTGTCCTAGGCATCTACCGCCCTTGAGGTCCTTCAGCAATACAGACGAGTTGACGCATTATGACAAATACAAAGAGGAGCAGGGACTCCCCCTCTGCTTTTTCCTCTATCACAGACAGTGAAGTCAGGCTCAGGAACCCCTCCAGCACAGCACCACATCTCCTGGTTGTATGAGACCAGTATAGTAGCAGTACTTACTAAATGATAACTTACAAAAATATCCAAGCCAGCTAAGCCACCTCCCACACACCAACAACACTGAAAGCTAGTAATTTAATTCACAGACATTAGCTGAGTACAAGCCCCAAAAACATCTAGCTTTGAAACTAGCAACTCTCACAAGGCAGTTTTTGCAGGTTCTTAGCCTCCCCTTCAGAAACAGGTTTTGTTCATCTCTCACATAAGCAAGGATGCTATAAAGTTAGAGCTGGTCAAAAAGAACTCCCTCTTTCTGCCTTCTTCCTCAAACATAACAGCTTTATTCTTTTTTTTTAGGATTATTTTTAACAAAACCCTAATCAGCTCCTCAAACTACACCTATGAAATAGAAATACCTTAAAATAACAGCCAGGATTAGCAAACAAATTCAGGAAACCTGTTTCAAGAGTGTTTGGGTTTGACTTTTAACAACAAATCTGCCTATATATTTTAAAGGCTGTGTCTTCAAGGTATCTGAGCCCGTGTCAATCATTAGCAAACAAATCATCCCTTCACAGACAAAATGAATGCATATAAACATCATGTAATCAGGATTATGCACAGAGTTATATGTAGAGAGAAAGAAATCAGGACCCCACGATACATTCTAGTTGCATCATCAACTTGCCCATTCAGATGGGGCAATTTTCCTAAACTCTGGGGCATTTGATTCACGAGAACCTGTGGTATACCTCACCAGTTCAAGGAGCAGCGTTCTGGACACCAGGTCAGAGCAGCGCTCCGTCTCCTAGCAGCCCACTAGGAGCATCTCCTCGGTAAACGCGGAGCATTGGTGAGCGTGAAGGGACATCTTCTGGCGGTGGGTGACGTTACAAGCACATAGCACCAGCCCTGTGTTACTGACAGTTGGTGTAGGAAGAGAACCTCAAATGGTATCACAGCCTGCTCTCTTGCTATCACTGGCAAAAACATGCTAGAGGTGTACGTAAAGTGATGGGAAAATGTCTAGATGTCATACCCTGTGTGTGTTCTGCTCTTCAAGCACTCATTCTGCTGAAGAAAACTGTTCTGGTAAAACACTGGGTATCAACCCTCTCCCATGAAAACATCAGAGAAAAGAGGAGATAGAAGGACCTTGTCACTACCTCTACACCCTACCCCAATTCCTGCTTTAAATACCTCTCCAACCTCATAACAATGTTGATTAGCTGATGTTTGTGACCTAAAACAATGGTTCCATACACTTTACAGGAGGAAAGAAAAGTTCAAATACTATATTCAGAAATAAAAACCATTGGAAAGTTGTGGGGATCCCTCCTCTCTTCCCCCCCCCCCCCCCCCGAAATGCAATGCTTTTAAAGTTCTTTTGCTTCAAGCTGATCCTCATAATTAAAAGAGCTGATAAAACAACCCTTCATTAAAGGAATCTGTATATATTAGAGTTCATTAAAATGTAATTCCCACAAAACAGGACATTTTAATCTATCCTTACTTGGGAAAAGAGGGAAGAAAATTGGGTTCCTCCCCCCCCAATGTATCTGTAGGCCATACATGTTAATTACAATTTACTTGTCTAAATGAGAAAATTATACATTAGAAAGTAGTTAACTAGTTATTAACTCAATTACTCTTCAGAGATTTGGAAGAAATTATACTCCCAGTTAAGGTGTCCATTCTAGCTTGTATATTATTATTTTGCATGTTCTTTAATCTACAGAGAAGTTGTTGAAAAGAATAAAACCATATTAAAGACACTGCTTAAGTATTGGAAGTTACAGAGGAAAATAATCCTATAACCATTTTACAGAAAGGAAAATTGAGGTCGAGATTCCATGCAGCAAATACTCTTATAACTCAGGCTATGGATTTGCAAACCAGAAAACTCTTTAGAGTAAGCAGATGAGTAAATACAGCACATACCTTGCCAGGTCAGAAAGTACAAAGCTGAATGAAGGGTTTGGGTTGATCAGTGTTTTAGCATCGCTGTACTTTAAAGAGGGTCACATTCCAAGTTGCTTTTTGGATTTTGGGAGGTGTTTTTAAGTCAAAGGATGCTTCCTGGCCAATTGCAAAAGCAAGCTCCTTGTGTCAGACCTAGTAATTCTTTTCTCCTTGGTTTCCCTACCTGTGAAACAGTAATAGCAATAGTGATCATGTTCTTTCAGATAAGCCAATTAAAATGATGACATAAGTGTTCAATACTGCTTTTTATAGTCTTTCTTCATGCAGTTCTCAGTCCCATTATACACATTATGAATCTATACTCACATCGTTCCTAAATAATAGCAAAATGATACTAAATCATTTCTAAGTGGAAAAGGTGTGTGTGAAGTGACTATTACCTGGGGATTCCTCCTGCCAGCTTTATTCCTACTCAGAGTTTAGCACGGCGAGTACAAATGGAAAAATGGGGTAGGCAAAGACATGGGTCCCTCCCTGACCAACCTTTCAAACGGTGCAATTGTCCACATTGGCACTGTTTGTTCTACCATCGATCCTCTCTAGTCACACAATCAGATTACTAAAAAGCCATTTTAGCAGAAGAATCATCCACCTTCCTCTGTAAATAAATCCCAGGCACATCTAAGTGGCAGCTCCCATCTCCCCACCTAGCTACAGGATATTAGACTGGACTCCTGAGGCTAAAGCAGTGGAGATGTTTCAGCAATTTGGCAGACATACTCTGAAGAGATGAGCTTCTAAGGAAAATTATGCTAGGAATATCATTCACATCTGGTAGTGGAAAATGAGAGTAAAACACTGTTTTGCTTTTACGTTTCACAGCTACCTGTACGAGTCACTACATATAGTAAAGCACCATATGGGATAAGATGGCCCAGAAAAGGCCTAATCCTCAACTGGGGTAAACTGACTCCTTGGAGTTGCACCATTTTCTACTGCTTTCTTTGCTCAGCATATCAGCAGCCTCACTTGACAAAAACCATTTACAATATCAGATATCCAGTCTTTCAGAGAAACAGGCTCAGTATCTTTACACACAAAGTTGCTGGCTTTTTCTTTTCAAGATGCACACAGTAATACTGTTCACAAATGCTACATCCTCAGTCTAACTGGTATGTAATGAACTGTTGATAAATGACAGCCATCATGACTGACTGCTATTATATCTTGTTCTGTGAGTGGCAGAATGAATAGCATGAATTCATTTCAGAGTGAATGAATACCTTCAAAGCACCTTTCATAAAATAGGAGCCTTCAAAGCAGGGTTACCATTCCCAAAAGATTCAGTATTGCTCCAATTTATTTTTCAGATGGAGGACCAAGCTCATCCTCATCACAAGCCTTTTGAAGCCAGACACCAGAGTTGACTTTAGTTCACAAATTTTAATATACAGGGCATGTCTTAGAAAACATTTGTTACTGTACCTACTAATGTTGTTTCATTGTACAGCACACAGTGCAATTCTGCTGCTGTCAGCTGGAGTCACCCTACAGACAGGCTTAACCCATTGCTTCACTGTGTTGCTCTTCAGGTGGATTTGCTCCACATCTCTTGAAGGCAACAGTAACTTTAGCTCTCACTTAAGACTAGGCAAGATGTCCTGCTACAACTACTGATGTCATGTGTTCGTAAGGCAGTTCCTCTGCCACTCTTTCGTTAACAGCAGCAAGAGATCAAATAAATTTCAATTCCTTTACACCATGTGATGCTTATTAAAATTTCATAAGGATCTCTGAACTTATGTGAGCTATTCTGCTGTGCCCAATACAGCAACCAGAACGTACAGTGCCCAAAACAAGGTTTTGTTGCCTTGGGACACCTGGGCTCAATGTGTGCAATAAGTAGACCACCACTAAGTCACAAGTTTCTCCAGACTGTGGACAGTTCAAGTGCATTGTACTGTTCACATTTCCAGGGCACTTGAATACTCTTTCAGAACCCATACAAGGCAACCCTTGGCTTCCCAGATGTTAAAAAACAGGCTACTTATGGTGCTGTGCTTCAAGTCTTTTCATATTTACATGTGTAAGAGGATCTGTATCCTGAGGAAACTGCTTTTCATGATTTAGAAAGCATGCAGCTTGGGCTTCTCTGCTATTCTGCTGCTTCCTCCAAAGCACACATCACTCAACCACACATCACCTAGATACAGAGAGGAAAAACAAACCATTCAAAAAACCATCGGGCATGTTGTAAACAAATAGTTACCTCCAGTTATCTAAAGGATCACACACATTGCACCATGGAAACATCTGGATTGCAAGATTAATGCTGTTTCCAGGATCTTTGTCCTATTTGCCTTCAGAATTTAGAGGACATGACTTCTAAAACAGAGAAGTGGTAGGGAAGAAAATACGTTTTCACATGAAAGGCTGTTTATTATTCAAGAAAACTCCTATTCCCATTCCCCTTGACATTCCTGTGCATGGCCAAAGAGGAGAAACCTCAACTCAGGGTCTCTATTACAGCTGTACTACATACAGTTTTTACTCTAGGCAAGGTTACTACATTGCTAAATGCAATTAGATGTATCACAGCCTATAGAACAGTGTGTATCTTCCACCATATCCAACCAACATCTCTGAGCAATGAACTATGGAATGCTGCACAATGCTAAAGGCACCCTGATTGCACCTTCACATCAGTAAATGCCAAGTATGATGGCCTTCATCCAGCAACACACATCTCCTTACTAGAACTTCATCAGGAAGACTGTTTTGTTATCAACAAAGCCAAGTATCCAAGTGATTCCCATCCCTGATGCTAAGACAGAGCCCTCAGCACCAGGTCTAAGTTGAAACATGCACCCCAGCCCTCTCACTTGGCCTCCTGCCTTTGGAGGCTCAAGCTGTAAACCATGAGCTACATGATTTATTAAACGATCTGCGTTTTCTAATTGGGTAACTTCCCACTCCTCTCCTGCAGCTACTTTCGAAGTCATCTTCCAACCACTACAGTGAACCAGATAAAACTCACTGGGAATTAAGAAATTTGCCTCCCACTGGGTGTATTGAATCTTAGATGATGAAAATAAATAAATAAATAAATAAGCAAGCCCTCGAGTTTCCCTCTGAACTGCTGTGTAAATACTTCTTAAGAGTGAAGCAAGTGGTTTGAAGAGCTTGTTTCACTTGTCCCATGCAAATATCAAGATTAACAGAGAGATTAATTATGTCCCATTTTTCTTCTTACAAAGCATACAGGCAGATTTAGAATAACAAAAATAAACCCTCTGGATTAATATTCATAACACAATGCTGAGCAGTACAAAAGCAACTAATTTTTTATGTAGAAAGGGGGAGAAAACAAACTGTCAAGAGTGCTCCAGAAGCATAAATACATATTAAGTAAGGATGTCTCACAGGATGTACTTTCTCGGTCTGTTGAAAGAGGGTTGAGGGCTCAAAAAGGGGTGTGCAACATGTCATGGTCTCAGGGAATGAAACCAAGTTAAAGCATTCCAAATTGAAATTTCATTTGGGTGATGTCAAAACTTCTATCTATTCCCATCTAAGATTTCTGTTCACCCTCATGAGAGCTGTAGCCTCGGGTTCAGTTCTCTTAACGGCCTCAAACCTCAAGAGGAGTTTCATTTGAGGTCCAGCACAAGCCAGGTCTGCGGTGTTAGCTAGGAGAGCGTTGCCATCATCGTCCCCATGCTTCAGCAAGAAATACAAGCCTGATTTTGAAGTGTGCTGTACTGAAGGTGGAAATAAGAATGAAATGCTGCCTGAGAAACAATAACATTGCAGTTTACAGCAGGTTCTGACTGAGGCAGAACTTGGTGACTAAGTTCCCACTTCACCTGAATATGCACCTATCAAGAACTGCACATGTTAAATAGGCAACTAAAAATACATTGCTGCACTGATAGGTGTTTTTCTAAAAAGTAACAGCAGTACTAGTTCTTCAAATTCTTTGACAAGCTTTGATTTTAGTTCAGAATTAAAAGCCTGTTGGGTTTTGTACAGGAATCATGGTATTAGTGGGACTCTCAGATGTTATTTTTAAGTTTCCAAGCCTTGCAAAACTAAAAACCTTGGCAACATCAAAGTGTGTTATTTAAAATTATCATTATACTTAATATCCTGATCATTAGAGGCACTGAATCATGGTTTCTGCATATTGATCAGCTGCAGTGCTGTCTGGCGTAGGTGGTTAAGTTATTCAGTTCAGGTTATACCAAAGACTGGGTGATCCAGCATCGTTAGGTGACACTTCAAGATGACCAGTAGTTTTGGGAAGTTATGAGCATAGAGTACATGATGAAGGAATGTGGGGATTCGCAGAGATTTATTTATTAAAGGAACAAAGCTTGACAGCTTGAATTATACGGCCAACTGCTAAAAACACATTTACTTCTTGCTGGGGCAACCTCAGTCTTGGCTTTTTGAATGAGGAAATCAATGAGAAATTCCAGCATTCCTCCTGGCATCCCTTGAGTTCTCCTTTTGACTTTCCATGTAGTTTCAGGCAATTCTGGAACTTACACACATGAGGAATCTCATACATGTGATTTGCTGTGTAAGGTGTATTTCACTTGCATTTCTGCCAGGCGTGCAAGCTGTCAAATGATGGATCTTTATCCCATGCTAAATGAACAACACAACACTTGCTCTTTAAACTTACAGCTCCATAAACAAGAAAAAAAACCCCAACAAACAACCCGAAACACAAACCACACTCACCACCTCAGCTCAGTCTCAGAGAAGCCCCAGAAGATGATGGCATGACTCTTGGGAGGGCATTAAATTGGCACCTGCATCATCTCTGTGGTAGGTGGTAAAACCACTCTGCAGTTCAGTGCCTAAAAGCTTTAGGTCTTCAGCTGCTAATTCAGCTCGATGAGGAATAAACACCTCCCACCTGTCACACGAGAGGGGACAAATACCCAGCAGTGGCACTGGCTTTTCCACAGCTGAAGCCCTTTCAGACCTGCTCAGTTTGTAATACCACATCCACTGCTTCTGCATTACAAGTCTGTGTATTTGCTTCCTCCTTTCTTCTTGTCTTTATTACATGTCATCTTAGCAATTCTGGGATATTTTCCCAGTGAATCAAAATTATTTCTAGTTACAGCCTATCTTCCAAAGCACTGACAACACCCACCACTCCCTCCACGTTAGTGTAAGCTCAAAGTGCTCTAAGTAACCAAGAAGGCTCTAGAAGTTTAATTTAGTGTGCAACACACAATCACTTGTGAGATCATAGGATAGAATATCATATTCTATGTGCTATGACCTCCAAAAAATAGTATTTCACATGGTATCAGCAAGGCCAAACTCAGAGCATCCTGTTTGGAAAGAAACGCTCCCCAACAGCTAGATTAGGACTCTCCTATGGAAATAGGTGTGGTATAGAACCTCTGGCACTCCAGGGAAAATGTGTACTACAGGTACAAGGCAGCAGGATTTATAAATGCAGACAAACATATTAGTATAGTCGTGCACACTTAGATTCGTTATTTTCAGCCCACCGTAGAGTTATGAATTTTATCCAATATATTTTTTAAAGATATTTATATAGACAAGTTTTTTGTTTCACCTTCCACTGGTAATCAGAAAAATCAAGGAGATTAAGTCAGCCCTTTAATGACATCTTGACTTCTTTTTTGGAGCAGTTTAAGGTAACAGCCCATTTTATATATTGGATGCAGAGTCAGAACTTAATACATATAATTATGCAGTTTGCAAATGTGACAGCTCTGATGTTGCTGCAGTACAAGTCTACGCAGTTAAATTAGAATTATAATGACAGTAATTACACTAATTAGCCTTTTTTTTCTAGTTTGTTACCAGCAAAGTTTTGCATATTTACGTGAGGAAGAGCTACTTCTGCTTTCTGCTAAAAATCCACCATAACCAATTCACTAAAAAGCTAATTTATCACAGCCATGTAATACACAAGTAATATTCAGAGATGAAAATGCAGATGCCAAAAGGGTAAGACTTAAAATCCATACAATGTTTTTCATAAATGATTTACAAGCACGTTATACAACTGTAATGCTTAAAAGTTTAGACAGGCATAGGGTGAAATATTTCATGTAATTCACAGGCAGCACCACAATTCATATGTAAGAGTACACACACTAGAGGCTGCTCTGCAAACGACATGGAAACAGCAAGGCTTCCAGTTCTCTGGCAAGGCGACCAGGCTTTGAGCACGACCTGCTCATCAGAAGGCTTTCAAATCACATCGCAGTGCTGAGATGCGGAAAGCATCATGCACTACTGATGCACAGATCTCAGAGCCTGACTCTGCATGCAGTTAAATCCATGCTGTGTTTTACACACTTGTGAGAATCCTCTTGGTATCAACCAGATACTTTGCACGTCAATAGGTCTTTACAGTAGCACACCTGCCTTCTCCTTAGAATTGCTGCCATGTTTGAACACAGTACTATTATTAAAGGAGTACTGAAGTATCCCCAGTAGGACTGTACACATGTACAGTACAGAAACCAGCATGAACTTTGGGACCCCAATAATACTCCTCCTTGGCAGAGGTTGGGATCATGCACTGTGGTTAAAGGGCAGAACAGGTCATGGAATGGGTCACTGAATTTAACACATGCTCTAAAGAGTAAAGGTTTGAGTCTGATTCTTCTTGTAAAGCCCTTTAACGTGTACCTCTAAGCACTCAGCTAGAACCAGCACAGTACTAATAGCCCCTGAGCTGACCTAATTAAGAATCCACAAGTTTTATTCACAGAAGTCAGCAAGCAGAACCCACACATTCCTTTCAGAAATGGCAGTTTCTGAATTTCAATCAAAATACACATTTTCTTACCAAAAACCCAAATAAAACACCAAACAAAAAACAGGGAAGGAGACAAAAGCAGAATGTTCCTCATTTACTCATCCATTTAGATGGCTTTCCATAACCACAACCATTCTGAGAGGTACCGCTCAATTACATTCAGCTAAGAACACTAACAAAGGTTTGCAGAAGCAGCCTTTGTACACACTCTGTATGATTTTAGGAAGCTAAACAGCTTAGCTAACAGTAGGATGACCAAAAAGCAGCTCAAAGGGTGGAAAAACCACCTTTTTCATTGTTTTAGCTTCACTATCCACTTTTTTTTTTTAATAGACCAGTGGAAAGTGTAACTTGAAAATGCCTGTCCTCCCTCCCTTTGAAACTTGGGGCAAATTCAATGCAAGTTAGTCTGAGCAAGAACTGCCAGATAACATAGGAATAACACAGGAAAAAGATGAACAGTGAAGGGGAAGCATGCGATGTTCCTGGCTCAAGCCAGACACATGGAGAGCATGCACACATTTGTTCACGTGTGAGAAATGTTCATAAGCAGTTAGAAGAGCGAGTCACAGCAGCCCTCCTCTACAGGCAAATCTCTCTTCGAGATGTGTGCAGAGCTAAGCTAACCAGCAGTAACCTTGCTTCCAAGTCCCAGAACAAAAGAGATCCCTCAGAACAAGTTGCTGGGTTTCTATGGCCCTTTCCATGCAACCAAACAGAAATAGCTAACTCTCTCTTTGGAAACATGTACTAATCCAAAATTCCTCTGTGCTATCCCTTGCTAGCCACATTTGACTTCTTATATGGAGGCAAAGATCTCTGTTTGCATGCTGCTGAAACTGGAAATCACACAGCAGGTAGACAGTCACTGTGATTTTATACATCTAGCATGGTTGGCTTCTATTGTTTTGTACAGTTTGAGAACCTTCACTTTTGGGTACCCACTTTGGGACTGGCCTGGACTAATTTCCTAATTCACTAAATATGCTGAATTCCAACAAACCCAGCTGATATCAATAAGAGCTATATGCTGTCTTGTCTCCCAGACTCAGGGAGTCCCAGCTGCGTGAAGCATAGGTGCAGCAGAACAGACAGTAGACATGTCCCTCTATATGAGCTGCTTTAACATACTTATTAATGAATACAGGACATTCAGGAGGCTAGTAAGAGTCAGCATGAAAAACGTAATTGTACTGAACAATAAACAGAAAATTACTGAATTTAAGAGATTTATTCACATGGTACCTCAAGAGGCTTTAAAAAAAAGAAAAGAAAGAAAATCATCCAGCTGCTTGCAGGTGTGCAAGGAAAGGTTGAAAGCTTTGAGAAGAACCAGGCTGCAAGATGTGTGTCCTTGGCACAAGCAAGTGGAAGAGCCTCAGGGTGCTCTGCCCTCCCTGGCAGCACATGGACCCGTGGGGGCTGCGAAGCCAGGGACAGACAGACAGACCTCCCAGGAGACAAACAGTCACACAGAGACAGCATTTCTGAAGGAAAAGATGTTACTCTCTATACATAACAAACTCGGTGTTCACAAACTCTCTTTCCTTCCCGCTGGATTTTTTTTTCCCCCTTGTAGAACTTGGGCAGTGGGAAAACTTTTTGTTTGGTCCTGTCCCACACAGGCCCCCACCCCCTTTTCATTTAGTTTGGAGGGCGACAGACCACCCCTGAGTAAATTCAAAGAACCCCTTTGGGCACACGTATGTGAGTGTGAAAGGCTGAGCAACAAGCTGCACTGTTATGGGCAGGATGCATGATTATTTTCAAAGCTTTGAAGAGAAAGAATCAACCTTGTCAGCTTTGATTTGTGTTTGTTCGTGCAGCAATTCAGTAAGATGATGGGGTGAAATATTGAAAGCAACGAGAAGCTGTTTGCCACCTCTGCCCTTTGAGCTAAGTTACACCAGGGTGGGGATGCTGGCTGCATCCAAACTGCCCAGCGGCTTCCCGAGATGGAAAAGCAGCATCCTGGCCATTCTGCCTCTGTCTTTTCTGGTGTATCACTGGGACCAGTCCTGGACTGACTGTGCTGATATCCTCAGGCAGGGAGGAGAGCAGACATAACATAAAAATTGTATAAACCTAAAGACTGATTTAAATAGAATAATTTATAATTATATTGTAATATAATTTTATATAATGTTTATATATTATATATTTAATATAATTTTAACTTCCAATTTATTAATTGGAAGTTAAAAATCTAATTTGGAAGCAAAATTACTGCAATAGAAAAGGTTCAACAAACACAAGATTAACAAGTAAAATTCAAGACTCTCCCTTGCTTTCAACTAGAGGTTGGGTCACGAAGAACCTACTCATCCTGCATTATGCAGCTGTGTGAGTCCATTTTATTTTATTTGGAGTGATGGATGCTACACAATTGAAATGGGTTAAGATCTCATTACTGCCTGACCACCTCAAATTGCTGCTCTATCAAGCAGACTCCTTTCCTCCATGGTCAATGTTAACTTGGTCACAGTGACCCTGCCAACCATCCCGGATCAACAGAACCCCTTGTTCTGTCCTTGCAAATGGCTCAGAATCGCTGCCGTTAGATTACATGGCTACTGATACCTGGGAGATGGAATTACAGCACTCGGTCCTGAATTTGCAGGGAACGTTCAGAGCTGCAAACCAACCAGAGGCACTGCTGTAATTGCTGGGGGAGATTTTAAACAAAAGTTATAGCTATTTAGGTATTATTTTAGGTTAAGGTAGGAAGAAAAATGAAACTTCTCCCCTAGAGTTATACAAGTGTAACAGTCATCTTATGGAGTTTTGGCTCACCATCTAAGAACTCAGAAATAGCAACTGTTGGAGACAATGGTAGCTTGATCAACTTCTTTGTTCTTAAGCCTAAAACAAAGGTCAAGGCACAATTACACAAGGCTCACTGCAGATATGCATTGACAAAGGCCAATTCTTACCTCAAAGAGCTCATCAGCTAATTCATAGGAAGTACTGAGAGTAGATCAGACACAGAAAACATGGAAACAGGATTAAAGCCAGATAGCTAATGCATAGTAACCACGAGTCTCAGCTTCTTTTCAGGTTATCCTTTGCTAAACAGGAAGGGTATAAGAGCTCTTCAGAGCTTCTTCTGTGCCAGTTTTATTCTTCCATTCCATAAAAAAGCTTCCCTGTGAGATGCCCATCAAACAAAACTGAAACAAGTTCAAACACTTGTTCTACTTGTAAGTCATTGAGTAGACAAAGCCCGTTCATGGACTGGCACCTCTAAATTTATGGTGTACCTGCTTCAGGGGGAACAACCCCACAACACAGTAGGGAAAAGAGGTGCAGAGGCACCTTGCTTCACCATGCTGGCATAATGCAAATAGAAAACAGCAGAGACTTCTCTGCCAAGAGCAAAGCTCTACCTAACAGGTCAGCTAGAGCACAGCTCACCAGGAACCACTGCAAAGCAAAAGGGATTCTCCTGACTCGCCCTGAGAGCACACAGGCAGGCAAGTTACAACTGTATGTACTAGCTATCAAGGCTGGACAGTTTAGGAGATGTGTAATGACTAGAATATCATAGCTGGATTTGCTTAAGAACACCACAAAACAACATTGAAAAGATCAATTTACTCCCAGGGAACACCTTCATAGAAGTTTGACTTTAATCTGGTTCGAAAGAATTCTGCTGTATACGAGGTTCACTGTGACATTGCAGAAGTAAATAGTATGAACTAGGGGAAAAATAAACAAGGAGGAAGTGACTCTTTAGACAGTGTACCCTCACATCCCTTCCATGAGTCAATTTAAAAGCAAGCCCTCGCTCTGAAATTTAAATTACATTTCAGGAGTGACACAGGACACAAAAACAATGGTACAGAACTGATAACCAAGTATCCATGCCTTTTGCAAAGGCCTCTCTCAATTTTTGAAAAAAGAATGTATTTTCCTACAGACAAGATTTGAATCTCTTTAAAGTAAATCTGTTTTCTTTTTCTGCAGGGATAGGAGACTCCATTAAGCAACGCTTTTAGCAGGGGCTCAAAAGTTCTCTCAAAAGTAATAAAAACACACTGCAGCATCCAAACTCCACGCTATGTTATAATTTGACTTTTTTTATTCGTGATGATGTTTGTTCAAGGTCATCTCGACTGCTCCTAAAACATCCTGTGGTAGAAGAGCAATTTGCAGCACAGTCTGTCATCTCTCTCCTATGGCACAATCCAAGAAGCTGTTACAGCCCACAACACCATGTGGTTCACCGGGCTTTTCATTAGCAAAATGTGAAGCAAAAGCTCACTTTAGATGATCCTATTAAATCCATTTTTATAAATAGCACTGTATACATGTATTTCCTGACCCCTGTAACATCCATGTACTGGAGAGAGTGAAGCTCAGCACACCCTGTTTTACAGGATGCTCTCCACTGGCCTCGAGCACACAAGTTCCACCCCACATTCTGATAACTCAGCAGGACGTGGATTTTGAGAACGTAATTTTCATTAGCTGGGGGGTGGAATGGCTTTACAGAAAGTGTCAGACCATGCAATGCTCCGTTTATAACATGTAATGCATTAAGGAAATCTGCTAACAGACCCATGCCAAGCATTATTAGAAAGACAACGAACACACCAAGCAAATAAGGCTGACTGTATCTTAGCACAGACAAAAGAGTGTCCTCTGAAAGATTCTGGAGATCAACGGAAGAATATGCATGTTCAGGTCTCATTAAAATAGCAAATAAGTTCTATACATCCTGTATGCTCTAAAAGGATCACAAATCAGTAAAAAGCATGCACCAAAGTACGTGCTTCTCCTCAAAAGGGGAGAAAGATTGGGAAAAATCCAGAAATTTAGGTCTTTTAGGTATAGTTTAATAAATTAATACACATTTATATATATACACAACACACCAAATTATATCCAAGTACTCAATACACAACAACATTTCAACGCTGCCTATGAATATTGTGCATTTATGGTGAACAGTTGCTTTATCTTTTTGATAACTCTATTACTTGAGTTCAGAGAAGGTTTATGGACTAGAAAGCCTCAGATACAGTCATGAATGTTTGATACCTTCACATATCTTCTTATTGCTGTAATGTCACCCCGTAGTGGAATTATTGCACCCTGACAGCCTGTGGTCATTACAGGACGATGAGAGCTGTATGAGTACTAAAATTACGTACTTCCTACACTACTGGATTATTTTTTTTTGCACTGAAATTGGTACTAACTCATTCAGCATGTTTCTCAGACAAAAAAAGCACAGTCTTTCAAACTACAAAATAAACTATAAGCTATCAGTATTTGTACAATTCCTAAAATCAAGGCTGTTAACATAAGGTACCTTCATTTACATCCATTTAGGGTGACTGAAGAATGGAAAAATTCTAAAAATACACAGGATTATTTGATATTTGCCATATTCAAACGAAGTTCCTACTGAAGAGAGTACTGGCTATGTTAAGACTTTAAACAGCCCTCTCCACTCCAGTATGGCTCACTTCCTGCTCTAGAAACACTGTCCTGTGGGGAGCAGCTTACAAAGGTGACCAGCTCCCCAACAGACCAACCCAGGATGCCTGCAGTTTTGCACACACTGGGCCACTCTTACTTTCCATTCATATCTATTATAACTACCTTAATAGTTCAGTATAGTTTCAGGAAGCCATAAATAATCCATCTCTGAGCACACCTCAGAGAGACAACGACGCAGAGGTCTTCACATCCTCAGAATGCTACAAGGCCAACATTTGAGTTTGGAAATGTATCAGAACCTCAGAGCAAGGACAACGACCACATCTAAAACTTAGGGGGCTGAGCAGAAAGAAAATGCACACATACACACAGAAGTTCTCATTAGGGCTAATTCAGCAGTCCAACTGGTTGTATTCATGCAGTACTTCTGGAATACTCAGCCACAACTCCTCAGTCAAGGAACATTTCACCCCTCAGCCTTCCTCACAAAGCACCAGCAGCCATTTACTATCCCCTTCCCCCCCACACTCCCCAAATCTCACTCTCACTTTCCCAAGCCCTACAACTTCCATTTGTGTAAATAAATAAAGCAGGTGACAGAACAGCAACACAACTTCCCAAAACGATACACTATGAGAATAACACGGGAAGGAACAGAAACCATCAACTTCTAGTCGGAAGGGGGAATAAAGAAGTTCCTAGAGGAATTAAATCCAAAGCCTTTTCAGAGCAGCTTTGTCTCCCCCCTTCCGCATGTCACCCAGCACATACACCCCCTGTGAATCCTGCCGAGTTCTCAGCCTTAACAAGTGCTGACAGGGCCCGGCCCAATTATAACCAAGCAACCCACAGGATATTTTTTATTGCAACATTACCTTTAAAATGCTTCAGTCATTTTTTGTCATTATTTGTCATGGCAACCGGAGTTGAGACTTTTCTTTCCTGGCCCTCCCATTAACTTCACTCTTAAACTCTCCGCTCATTCTGCTCTTTGAACAAGAGGGATATTGATTTGCTGTCCTACCGGCACAGCAGAAAGGCCTTCGTGTGTTCTGGCCGTTCAGCCAGACCCCAGCGCATTTTCCTCCCCATCAAACAGAGGAACTGACTGGGGAACGCGCAGGGAACCAGCCCACACACCACTGTGGGCACAGCAAGGCTCATCTTGCAGCCCATCACCTCTCTTCCCACCCACCGGTACGAGGAGCAGCCTTAGCTGCGCTCCCGTCCCGCTGGCAGGGAACAGGAGAGCTCCTCAGCTCCCCACTCTCCAGTGCGGGCATGCCTCAAGGAGGATCGCTCTTTTCTGATCTCAGCATTAGATCGTGCTGCACGGCTTAAGGGCAATTCAAGTAACTTTTACTAGAATCTCTTGATTTTATCTTTATTCTGAGAGATGAAACAGTACCATAGCACTTCATCTCTGGAGCTCAGCTTCTTCATTCGTAACCCCAGACTGCCAGGATATTACAACATCAGCATAAACCCTCTTATACAGAGGCCCAGAAACCCTACTTGCACTTTATTTGAGCGTTTCTCTGGTGATGGTTTTTAATCATGAGCAGTACCAAGAAGCTTAATCAAGTTCAAACCAAACCACCTGACTGCACAGGGCTGAGTTCAACCTCACAGACCAGCGCTGGCCATGCCCACATCCAGCCCAAGCAACTGAGAGAGACCCCAGAAACAAATCACCCACAAAGCAACACCTTCGATGGGAACAAGCAGGGGCAAGCCAGCAAGAGACACAGCTGCTTGGTTGGCCATCACAGCAAGCAGATTGACTCAGCTGAGGAGGTTGCAGGAGTCAAAGGATCTCTGTGAAGCTGGTGGACGCCAGTACATCGAGGGCTGACCCACCCCAAGCTATACACTTCATATTTTCTTTAACTCCCATCTTCCTTGCACAAAACCACACTGCAACGCTCCCACCCCGAGCCCTCTCCTCACAGGAGGGCTTCGGAGCAGCACAGTCCGTAGCCAACAGCTCACCCAGCAAGCAGGAACGCGCCCAGTGACTCCCACACCCAACGCTTTGCCGTGCCCCATCCCGCCTCACGTCCTTCCGAGCTCTCAAGCTAGTTTTAAAACTAAAAGCAACTCAGCATTTACCTCCGCATCATCCCCCTCCGCAGCTAGACTTGCCGGCGACGCTCACCCTCCACAGCCTGTCCTTCCCGGGGCACCTCTGGCCGCACTCACCACGGGTGCGTTAGCCCAGGCGCCTCACATCGCCTTGTGAGGGTGGGGGCGGCCCCACCCTGCGCACACGAGAGCGCAGGGTAAGCGCATCTCGAGGCCCGCAGCCAATCGCGCTCCGCGTCCACCGCTGGGAACGGCGGAGCCCCCGGCCCCAGCTGCGCGCTCCCCGCCCCGCACGTGCCGGCGGCCGTTAACGGCTCCCCGGGGCCACGCCCGCCGGCACGTGCGGCGGGGGCGCCTCGCGGGGATGCTCCCCCACCCAGCCGGCTTGGATAGGGGCTGGCTTGCCTCGCCCACCTGCCTCAGGGGGCCCTCACCCACGCAGCCGGGACGGGCTGAGGAGCCAGGGCACGGGCTGACCCACCGCCCGAGCGTTCATCCATCTCCCTCCCCCCCCGCATCCCGAAAACGGTTCAGGCGGACCCCCAAAGCAGCGCCCCGGAGCGAAGGCAAAGTAAGTTGCGTGTTTGCTAACCCCGCGCCTCACCTTGCTTTGTTCTGCCCACGGTTGGGCCTCTCCGGGCGCCTTGGGACGAGCTGCGTGGCTGCCCCTTCCTGCGGGCGAAGCGGCCTCGGGGCGCTGGTGGAGCCGCTCAGCGCCCCAGCAGAGCAGGGCTGTGATTGGAGCGCGCTCAGTGCTTATTAGGAGCTGGCACCCACAGCTGTGGCTTGTTAGCCCTCCCCACACCCCTTTTCTAAGCTCTTCCAGAACCTGCGAAACCCAGCTGCACCTGGGGCAAATCCCCTGCAGCAAATTCCCTGCAGCTGGGGCGGGAGCGCTGGGGGTGCGGGGCAGCATCACGAGTGTCTGATGAGGAGCACGCTGTGCAAAAACAGCCGCCATCACCGGCGGGTTCCCTCTCTGCCACCTCCCCGGTGCCTCGCTTGCCCGTCCATCACGGAATGGTGCGGGGGAAACTCCGCTCCTCTCACCCAGACAGCGTGAACGGGGGAGTTCTATTGCATCACCTCCACGCAGAGCTTGAAGGGTTAAATTAACCCGCTGTACACTTTAAGTAAGAGCCATTTAGCACCTCACTGTGGTTATTGATCCTCTTTTCTTCGGGGGAAGTCCCATAAACGGTATAGTTTTGAAGCGCTGCGGGAGCCTGGCATGCAAATCGAGCCCCTGCCATCACCAGGAGCTGATCTTGCTCTTTAGAGATAAAAGCTCCGGGGGCAGAATTATCTTCTGATGGATCTGACCAAATGGATTGTCAGGATTTGGATGATCTCGTTTGTGGGCATATGGCCTGTGTGGATGGGTTGTTTTCCTCCAGCAGAGTTCACGGTAAGACAAGTGAAGAATGGAAAAGTAAAGCAGGGTTGTGGATACAATTGTGTCGGTATAAACATACTTTATAATTAGATACTTTTTAATCTTAGAGTAGGGGAAGAACTAACCTGGTATAAATCACTTTGATACTAACCCGATTGCACCCACTATGGAGTTGATAGTGTTAGAAATGCCAAAGGTCCTAAGAAAGGACTCGTTGTAGATGTACTAGTGAAGCAGTGATTTATTAGACATTCTTGCAAGAGCAGGTGGCCTAGCAAAGTAGGCACGCCTGTGGGCAGAGTCTGCAGCATTCTTATACCATATACCCATCGAAATCTCTCCCCTGTTTACCTATGGATTAGGATTTCCACGGTTTACAGGCTCAACCGAGGCGCCTTCTTCACAATAGTACATAATATAATACACATCACGTGGCTGGCAGGTTCCTGCTTCCCATTGGTGAAGAAAATCATTATTTATGAGCTTACTGAGCAAAACGCCCTATCTTTCTAAATTACTATTGTTTATCTCACATAGCCCTTAACTGTTGTGTGTCTTTGTTTTGTCTAGGCCCATTGAAGCCAAATGGGGCCCTTCAAATGCTGCCTTTGTCTTACTGCCAGGTAGCTGAATAGTGGGGCTTGATTGGGACTCAGGGCATAATTGTTTTGTTGAAAGAATTCAAGGCTTAACCCAGGTTTCAGTTCATTGAATTATGCAGCAGTGCCCTGATTAATCACGTTTTACAGGACAACTCAAGTCCCAGCTATCTGCACAGCTCCCTGTGGGCTGTCTGTGCTGAGATGGGGCCTCAAGGCAACCCAAGGCTGAGATGCTGTACAGCCTCCAATGTGTTGCCTGATGGGCTTGACATTGCCAAAACTTGTTAGTGGAACTCTGAGCCAGACGATTCCTTATATTCAACCCCATGTCCTGAGTCACAATTTAACCACTTATATGTTCTTATTGTCCGATGTATGGGTATAAGTTTCATCTGCATCTTTTAGCAGAGCTGTGTATTCCTCAGTTTCTAATGGAACCCTTATCCAAGACAGCAATTTTACCATCATTTTTTAACACAACGAACAGCAAAACGTATTACAATAACACAAATTATAATCTGTTGCATATCCAGATTGAGAATTGTCCTTTATCTTCCTATTCCCAAATCCCCAACAAAGGATTTCTGCTGAGGCAGCCGGAGTCCTCCACTTCCCAAGTCAGCATAGAAAAATACCACAACCCATTTCAGTTTGCAAAAGCAACATTCCCCAGCATTTTCTACAATAGCAGCATAACTCTTCCATAAAAAAAAAAAATCAAGCCAACATTACCAACGTTATTATCTCAGTAAAATGTAAATGCAGACCAGGCCTTAGGTACCAATTAAACCACAGTTGACAGACATGTTATTGTCTAAATAGAATAAATGCAACAGGACAAAGAGCAAAATAAATAATGAAATAAATAATAGAAGCATATATCAGTGATATCATCAAGTTGTCCATTGACCCAATAGAAGATCTGGGGGAAATTATTATATAAATCATTAAAGCAATTTGTTTGGTAACAGAACGCGAGTAGTTGGGAGAGAATCTATTAAATCGAAATGTGCTGAAATTAATTCTTAGAGGGGTTTGTGAGTATGTATCTCTCTCTGTGAGTTACTGTGTTTGATGCTGAAAATGGATGTGGAGAGGCCAGCTCCATCACTTGCCACCGACCCAGCTTACTCCGGTGACATAGTTACTCCCAGAAGTAATTGTAACTCCATTTCCTTTGGAACACGTGGCTGCTCAGAACCCCCAGTGATCTCTGGAAAGAAATCTGTCACGAACTAAATTCCCAGGACCAAATCTATAGCTGATATTCTATGTAAAAGGGCTTGTTGTCCTTGCCAAACCCTTTAGCAACTCCTAGGTTGCACAGCAGAGTAAGAAGTAGGACTCTGTATCCGGAGTCGATTAATTTCTCTCTGTGTTCACCTTCAGGTTTCCCCACAAAATCCGATTACCTTCTGTTTCTTTCTTTTTTTACTTTCTGGTGCAACCACTGGACTTCTTCAAAGCAAAGAGGGGGAGAAAAGGGAGAGAAGAAAGGAGGAGAGAAAGGAAAGAGCATTAAAAGAGCCATGGAAGAGAATATCAGTGAGATTTATGGGTCATATATCGCCACAGAAAGGCTGTAGGTGGTAAGGAGCATGCTGTGGCAGTAATTTATAGTACCTTGCTATGACAGACTCCTAGATTGAAGATGAAAAAGGTGTTATTAAAACAAAAGCAGGCTATCTGGAATGTTGTTGTAAACAAGACTCCTCTTATCACAGCAGCTACAACTGTTAGCTGGCCAGGCACTGGGAAATTAGCAAAGCTGTAACACAGGTTCAGTCTGGGACCCGTGAGGAGGAATTCATCTGACACCACTTCACTGGGATGACTAAAATGATAACGGTGGAGCAGAGTAAAGAGGGTTTTGCTGCTTTGCTGTTCCTCTGTAGCAGGAATATAAATAGACCAGTATAAACTCCCTTTTACTGCCCCATAGCAAGGAGGGTATAGATTAAATATTTCAGTTAAAACCAAACCCAAATATCTTTAACTAAAAGAGCTGTACCAACACACTTATTACAGGTCAAGCTTTGAGTTTGGCTGGATATAAGGCTTATAAAATTCCAATGGGCTTTCCCAGGATTTGGGTGTTAAATTCAGTTTCCATGTTTCTAAAATCCTGCTGTGTTCCACAAAGAGCCATCTCTGGTATGATGCTGAGTGTTTCTTGAAGCATACCATAAGACAGGAAGAAGTTACAGTTCTTCCTAACAGCAACTGTGAAACTAAAACTATTTCTTTTCCATAGTTTCCTTAGACATTGATTTAGGTCTGAAGTAGGGCACCCTAGAAGCCTTAGGTGTCCTGAGCTTCCTGAGATGGCTTTCCAAGACCATTTGGCACAGGAGTCACAGAGTAGCAGTTAAATCCCCCCATCTCCCAAAGCCTAGCCTGCAATACAAAACTCTCCTTCTTACCTGTCGATTAAATTGCATATACATCCTTCCATCTTTTTGAACAATGCTTGAAATACACAGGCAATAGTATCCCTAGGAAGGTTTGGAGCTTGACCCTCCCAAATTTATTCCAAACAGTGGCACTTAGGCAGCTGCAGCTGCTGTTTGTTAGCAGATAAGCAGAGGACTTCGTTTGCAGGGAGTGTCAATTAAACACCTTTCTTACCAGCATCATGTTCCCTTTAATTAAAGTACAAAGCTCTGACAAACTCTTAACAACGGAAGCACTTGCAGGCAACTCTACTATTAAATGAAAACTGTTTGCATGTCTCTACTGTTAATTACTGTTATTATTAAGTATTCAGTGCAGGGAACACGTTTACAGTAAAGCTCTGCACTCTGCAACAGTCTACAATTAAATCCCAAGAATAAGTGCTACTACTGTGAAGATAAACGAAATATATACACACCCCCAATCTCTGCATTGTTCCCTTGATGTCCCACCACAAAGTGACTCTCTAAGGTGTTCAAATACTGCTGTCTTAAGAGCACATTAGCATCTCAAAGTCGGGTTCATGTCTCTGAAATCAACTCTTCCTCTGTTGCACTGATGGAAAACCTAAGTAAATGTGCAGGCAGAAAAGGTAAAAATTGTGCCTGAAGTTCTGCCTGTCCCAAGACTCTTGTGGGTCATAGTAGATATATGTACATCCCCTACTTTGGCGAAATAGCCTTGCAGGTTTGGCATGTAAGTCTTGAATTTTATTCTTGTTGATAAAATAAGATTGCTAAGAGAATTTTCATAGATTTTTAAAACACAGTCACCACCATCCTCTCAGCTTGCAAGTTCTTACCAATAGTGTAAACAACATCTCTGTGCAATTCAATGTGAAGCCCACATCTCTAAAAGACCCCAAACTCTCAACTGGAAAGGACTTTAAAAGTAAAGCACATTTGAAAACGCAGCACTACTGTGCTTCTCTTCCTCCTTCCTTACTGCATTTCATTTCCTAGCAGCCAGAGCCGAGGCACAGCAGATGCCAGCTAGTCCTAAATTCCCTGCACAGACTTCTGCTCCGTGGCTGAGAGGCCTGCTGTGTGCCAAATTAAAACACAGCATCCTCGAAATTAAACTTTGACGACTGTGAATGGGGGTCTGGTTTGGTCTTTGTTCCTCTGGATAGCCACACTTAGATGTGATTTGGATCAAACCGTTTTTAGTAATCTGCCTTGCCTTCTTCTTTCCAAAACATCTATTTGAAAAGCCCTCCCTGAATTCCTCTGAGGAAGGATTAGGAAACCTGATAAAACACAGTATTTGGAATAACACAGTTGCAGGTGGATTAGGAACCAACAAAACTAAATTGTCAGTAACCCCATCATTTTATTTCTCTTTCCTTCTTCGTGCAGCCTGAAAGAATTAGTTCTATAGTGGTCACAATAACTCACTGCAGATCTTATTCTTTTTGTATTTATACATAGTGTGAATATTTAAAAATACGGGTTTATCCAAGAGTAATTTTAAGGTGAGAAAAATTGTCCCTTTTTTTCTCCCCTCTGTGTTACAGAAGGACACAAACTGTGTCTGTCAGAGTGACTTCATGTATGTGATGTAGGTAAATTTGGACTAGGGAACAGGGTTAGGGCTGTGCTCCACTGCAATTGCGTCCCCTTCATCAGCGTGATCTAAATGATAAGTCTTGAGTCCTAGATCCCATTTGCCTCCTGTGGGCCACTAATAGACCACATTAGCAATAGATGATCCCATCTCTTCCGGAGTCTCAAATGCAGTTCCCAACCTGCTAGTTTTCCATGTGGTGCATCCCAGTAAGGTTCATTTCCCCAGTAAATCACCTCACTTCATGGTGAGAGATCATGCAAGTCATTTTTAAATCCTTTTGACTCCCTTCTGTGGCAGACACATAACGTTGATCAATATCTTGTCTTAACTGCATAATGTAGACATGTAGCAACTTCATAGAAGTGTCTGATGGATGAAAAAAGTCCCTCTGAAAACGTGAGCCCAGCAGTTCCAAGTTTATTTTCTTGCCAGGCTGTTCAAATTCTATTAGCTGAGCTCATATGATTTAAAAAGATAATAAAGGCTTTGGAAACTGCTACTACTGCAAGCTCTGTGATCTTTCTCTTGCACACCCCCCCCCCAACTCCAAGCCATCTGTATTGTAATGCAGCTATTTATAACTCCTCATTACTCCCCTACATACATAACACCTCATTTTTATTCTGGCTGGCCATATAAAAGCTGAAAAATATCAGAGCCTTCTCTGCACTCACATGTTACACTGGGACAGACATTCAGATACAGGACAGGACATTTAGATTTAGGACAGGGTTTTGGAAGGGCTGGAATTTGCAATATAAGTTTGTTAGGAAAGGGAGAGGCTGTACATTGTTTTCCTGGAGCAGTGCAGCAGTAAGATAGGATGGAGAGAGCTGGGGGGGGGGGGGCGGTTTAACTGCCTCCTAGAAATCAGCAAAACTGCCTGACCAAAGCTGGCTCTCTGATACCCGTGTAAATCTTAGTGTCACTGAAACCAAACCGATGTGCTTTGATGTGACATGGAAGAGGCAGAAAGCTCTACAGTCATCGACTGACCCATCCAAAGTGAGTCCTTTCCGCATGCAAGGGTAAAAGGATAAGCATCATCTAACCAGCCTCCAACAAGCCTTCACCTCCGTGTCTGATAAATGGGGTGTTTGGTTGGAAGCACACACCTCTCTACAGCTGGCCACCAAGCCAGCCTGGCCTATTTTAGACATATTACTACAAGTCCTACACCTACTTGGATTTTTATTTCCTGGTGGGTGATCCTTGTGCAAAATATGGAGGAGTTGCTTGAAGAGAAGTTATCTAAACAGAGATCATTTAAATCCTTGTATGTGAAAGTGTGTTTTTTAGCTCTTTGGAATACAAATCTAACTAGCACCCTGCTCCTTGCTGCTCCTGAACCTCACAGGCATCCCCAGACCACTGAAAGGGAGGAGCGCAAAGGTGATGGGTGAACACCTCAAGGGATCCATCTGACAGCAGAAGCACCGTGTTTCTTGGGACAGTGAATATATATTCCAGACTCACATGGGGGCAGCAAATCTTCACAAGTATTAGATAAGAAAGAAAGAGATGGGGGGGTCCCTTGTGCCCCTCAAACCCAGAGTAAGGACAGTCAATGCAGCAGCTTGAGGGAGCAGTGCTCTGAAAAGACCCTGTGGATGCAGAAGCAGCCAAATGCTCTATTTATTGACATGCACATTGGCACTAACTGAAGTGTTACATCATGAATAACATCACTCTGTAACTCCTAATTGTAATAACTGAAAAAGAAGAAACTTTCTGGAAGCCAACTCTCAGCTCTACAGGTTTTATTCCTTTATATATATATATAAAATGCTATGGAGACTTGGTCCTTTTTTTTTAAAACAAGCATTAATTGAAAAGCCTTGAATAAAAAGTGAGAGAATAAGATAAGTATTACCATAATAATGTTTTTTAAAGGTCAGAGCTCATAGAACAGGTGAGAAAGCAATTTTTAAAGAAAAGAGGGACCATAGGTATCTTTTTTGGGATTATCTGTTGAGTTGCTCTTCACAGTGAGTTAGTGGTATGAGTCTGTCACCCCTTGTTGAAAAAGAAGCTTGTTAAATCTTATTTTAACAGCATATTTGCTTTTCCATTACATTATCTGCGCACATTCACCCACACAAACTGACTAAAAGCTTCTCAAAGTAGATTTTTCCTTCTTTTGTTCCCTGCTTAACTGCAGTGTGACACATTTAACTTACCCTAATTTCCAAACTGCCACAGGTAATAAGAAGATAGGCCTTTGTGACTAACACACAATCTTCAGCAACCCTAGGGAATACATTAAAAAAAAAATATATATATATAAAATGACAAAGCTTACAAGTGGCCAGGAACAGAAAAGCTGAGAGCATACATTCTTCATCACTGAGATATCTTTTCAGCATAGATCTTTCATTGAAAAGGAGGATGCTAAATTATAAATATAGCTACTGCAAACAATTACTTCTATTGGACAAATCTGCTTCAGCATAGGAGGATTAAAATCTATGATTATTGTTTAGCTAAAGTAATTACTTCATTAACTTAGAAAACAAAGGGTCATGCTTGAAGGCCTACTATCCAGGAAAGAATCACTACTTACCAAGGGGTTTCTCTCTTTCTAATCCTCCCTTGTGCTAACTGAAAATTTTAATGCAAGTATCTTACCCACAAAAAGGTTTGCTTTGTATACTCTGGTATTTAGAATGAAATAAAAGAAAGAAAAGACATACACACATGCCAAAAAAAAAAATACTAATTTAAAAAAATCATCCTCCAAGTCAAAAGAAAAAGCTCAGAAAGCACTGCTCGTCCCAGCTCCCTCTGTGAATTAGGAGCCATCCTCTGCCTGGTTCATCTCACCTGGCCCTGTAAATTAGGGGCTGAAGCTTTGCCTGATTCATCTCACCTGGTCCCCATGAATTAGGGGCTGTGTTTTGCCTGGTTGATATCACCTGGGCCTCCACCCACGCACCCACTCCCTGGGGCTCAAGAGCTCCATTTAAGGTCAGTCCTGCAGCCCCTCCTCTTACTTGGGTTGAGGAGATGGGTCCTCAGTTGTGTCCTGCTGCAGTTGGCTGAGAGACTGGGCTTGGGCTTGACTTGCTGCCTTGACGTGGTGGTTGCTGAGCTGTTGCTTTTCAGGTATTGTTGGTCTGTTCTTGTGTATGTTGTGATTAATTTCTCTTAGTTCCCTACTTGGTTTCCTTGTGTACTAGTGCTGCTCTGTGCTGGTCTAAAAGGCATTAGAGACTTTCCATAGTAAAAGGTAGTTTGTTTGAGGCAGAGAACTATGTTGTAGTAATTTGGAGTTAGTATTGGCTCTCTCTGAAAAGAGAGAGCTTTAACTGAACTGCCTATGCACCCAGTACAAGTTCTATATGATTATCAGTTTACTTTAATTTGTTATAAGGCTTTTCAGTGTTTGTTACCTTTTTTTCTTTGTAAAAATCAACTATTGCACCTTGGTCAGGATTGTATTAGCTTAATCTTCTTTAAGGAGCTGTTTTGAGTAACCTTTGTTTCAAGGAAGATGTTCCCCTTAGGTTCTATTTCGTCTTGGTCAAAGACTAAGCATCTTACAGCTTTCTCCAAAATAATTGAAGTAATAACTCAATGACTTCTGTCTAAGACTTGCTGGTCTGCTGTTCTGTGTCTGTAAGCAGAGGTAGATGTAGTCCTTCTGCTTCATACACTACCTTCATCTTCTCATACTTTCTGTGTGCTAATAGAATACTCCTTGTGCTGTTATTCCTAATTAGAGCTGAGGTGAATGTTGTATCTCTTTACTGCTGTTTATTTTGGAGCTAGAATTCTGTTTGAGACCAGAACTCCAAGATTCTATAGGAAGGTTCATTGCTCTCTATATCCCTCTTTACCTTCTCTGTTCATCCTCTGAATGCTTCAGGGATGGGAGGGTTCCCCTGCATTCTGTAGCACCTGAGGTATTAGCTGTCAGGTCTTCAAGTATTCCTGTAACATTTTACTGTGAAGCTCTTGCTACAATGGGGAGATGAGACTGCTCTCAAATAGTGGTGTAATGTCTTATTTTAACTAGGGACTCTTGAGGGCTTGAGGTGGTAAACTAGTGTGAGGCTTGACTCTGCTTGCGAGATCTCATAATCACTTTTCTAGATTTTAGGGTGGAGTAAAATGGAATATTCCTATTCAGGCACTCTCTCAAGCTTTACATGCCTTTCAATAAGGGCTGAATTTCAGAGCCTTCCACAACAAGCAATTACAGAAAAACAGAAGTGAAGGGAATCTCTTGAGGTCATGTGTTCAAAAGCAGCATCAGCAAGGCTTAATGCTCCTCACATGTTTTTCTAATATCTCCTTAAAAATCTCCAGTGGGATAGAGATCCAACAGGTTAAGTATTACTCCCTAGAAACTGCATTATGCTTTGAACTGTGTTAGCTATTAGAACGTGATTCCTGAAGTTTTCATCTTTAGCAAGTTCTAGCTCCTTCTGTAATTAATATTTCACTGTTGGCTTCTTGGTGTTTGGCAAGGAAGGGGCTGAAATAGCTGTATCTGCCTCATGACTCCTCTAATAACTAGGGTAGTGAGTCATCCCCTTGTTTGCTTTCTTTGTTAATTATATTCTTCTGCACTAAATGAGCTTCAAGAGGCTAGATGAGGCCTCACCTGAAAGTAATCTAGAGCCTGGCTATCTGGGTGACAATGTGTGAAGCTGAAAATGTACATTTAAAAGCTCCTTTAAAGAAGGCAATGGTACCTATGAATCCTGCAGTTGATTGCTTGATGAAGTGGGGTAGATGTGTGCTGGACTGCTGGCCTTTGTGCTGTTGCCTTTTAACCAAGGTAGTTCTCTTACAGCTTCCTAAATGAGCTGTGTGTCTGTCTGCATCTCTGACAGCCCTTTTGCCCCCTTCTGTATAGGTGCTAGGAAGGGTAAGAAAGGTGGCTTTTATATCTGTTTCTGGAATGAGGTGATTGGAATGTAGCCCCTTTAGTGGTCTAGCTAATTGTTGAATATAGCTGCACTCTGGTATGGGCATGTAATCTCTAGCTGTGAACTGTCAACATAGGAAATATTTAATGGCTAAGAATATATTCCAAAATCCAGTCAGTAGCATGGAGTTTAAAAGCTAACTTTTATCTGCTTATCTATATCAAGGAGAAGGAAGACAAGGGCCTCTGAACAGAAACAGTGATGCCCCTGGGCTCCAAAGACAAGCAGGCTAAAGAATGTGGTGGCAGCAGCAGTGGTCCAGTTTCTGCCTTGAGCAACTCTAAATTCTGAGATGAAAAGCTCTTAATATGTAGGTGTGCTCAGCCATCTACCCACCCACAGTTTGATTCAACTGCTCCATCAATGACTTTAGCCTTGGTGGTGGGGAAATCATGCTGGCTTTACGTGGCACATGAATTTGCTGGATTTCATGCCTGGTCAGATCTCTTAATTCCATTCAAAAATTGTAAGTGGCTGAGCAGAAATCACTTTCAAAATATGACCTGTAAATCTAAGAGCCTGAATTAAAAGTAATCAGTTTTAAAATTGGAGATGTATAATATTCCATGGCTTGGTCTGCTCACTAATTATCCAAGGTGCTTCCTTCAAACCCCTCTAAGCTGCGTGCCATCCTTATCTCGTGCTTTTCAGCTCCTTCCATTTCTTTCTCCTTATGTGTCCTTTGTGCTCTCCCTTTTCATCTCCTGCTTGTCAACAGACACCACTCTTCTCCCAGCTGTTGAAATAATACCAATAAATCCCAAATGCTGCAGTGCTGTGTCTAATCCTACTCACTATAGCAGAAACTCCATGGGGGCAGAGGAAGAGATGCTGTCCCAGTTAATGTGAGCAGTTAATCGTTTGCCTCTCCTCTTCTTTCTTCTCTAATTTTTTTATGCCCTTAGTTCTTCTCCAACCCATTGCTACTTAAGAAGACCCTATGGCTTCATTGCACTCATTTTTTTGTTTTCTTTGTGGACTTTAACAAAGAAGTCTTCATCATGTTTTTGTTGCTTCTTTTAAGATAACAAAATGCAAGTCCCCAGTCATTGCAATTATTAGTATATTCCTGGAGAAAATTGCAACAGTCTACATTAAAGGGCTCCCTGCAGGAATTTACACAGTAGGTAACCAATTTCCCTTTAAATAAAAGGCACTTGGAACAGTCAGGGGCTTAAAATAAGAGAAGGGAGAAGGAACAAACAGGGTTTTGAGGAACAGCAGGATGATTTGCGGTGGTCAGGAACGGATAGTCATGCTGAATTATTTGGATAATTAGTCTTCATTAGCAAATTGGAGCAAATTATGATATAGTGCCAAGGTTGTATAACATGCTAGATGGGAGAGTTTTAATCTGGGTGTTACTGAGTTTAGAATAATACTGGTGTTGGGTTTGAATGTTCTGCCAGCATCTTAAGAGAGAAGAATTTATAATCTACTCCCACCACTATTGCAATTTTGGATGGCTATATTAGCTAGAGTAAACCCTACCCATGGTAGACAAAATCCTGGTTAACAGATATACTTCTCATAAATGTGGAGTATATATCAATCTATGTAGAATTCTTGTGTTGAACTGTTTGGTGTACTTGGATGCTTTTGTGGGACTTGGTGGTCAATAGAGAACTGGAAGCTACCTGCTTTCATGGCTACTACAGGGACACCACCTCTGAGGTGTAATGGTTCAAATGTGAAAGGAACCAACTTGTTTTCTCATGGAGTAGCATGTGATAACTGTTCTGTGTATCCAGCAATGCTTAAACCTGACTTTCAGCATCTCTTCTGGTTCAGAGCTGTTTCAGTGGCCTCATACGAGCTGGTTACCAGTGCTGAGAAGCAGGGAAAATCTTGTTGGAATCGATAAAAATACTGTTTGCAGAGGGAGTTAAACATGCTCTACAGTGGTGGCTGCTTTTCTGTAGTAGCTTTCCTGTTTGTAGCTGTTCTTTTAAGAAGTTGCTAGGAATCACAAAGTAAAAGCACTTGGCATAGTCTGTTTAGCAAATCTCTGATCTCTTGTTAGGGAGTTGGTTTCGGTACACTTGGATATGCTGCAGTAAGAAACTGAGAATCATTGTGGCAAAGGATAAAAGTCAAAAGTGAGCCTCTGTATTGCTTTGTCATTCTGCTTTCTTTGCTGGCTCCTGACAGTGGTATGGATGTAGTAGGAATGTGTCCAGAGGAGGCTATGAAGATGATTAAGAGCCTGGAGCATCTCCCCTGTGAGGAAAGGCTGAGTGAGCTGGGGCTGTTCAGCCTCGAGAAAAGAAGACTAAGGGGGGACCTTATTAATGTTTATCAATATCTTAAGGATGGGATGCAGGGGGAAATGGCCAGCGCCTTCTCAGTGTCTGTGGGAACAGGACAAGGGGCAATGGCTGCAAGTTGGAGCACACGCCGTTCTGCACCAACATGTGGAAGAACTTTTCCCCAGTGAGGGTGAGGGAGCCCTGGGACAGGCTGCCCAGAGGGGTGTGGATTCTCCATCTCTGGAGAGATTCCAGCCCCATCTGGACACTGACCTGTGTGACCTGTGCTAGGGACCCTGCTTTGGCAGGGGGTTTAGACCTGATGGGCTCTGGAGGTCCCTTCCCACCCCTGTGAGTCTGTGATCTCCAATGGCTGTAGATAAAAAGTAGAAGACCATTCTAATGAAGAAAAACTTCTCTACAGGTTTCATTCAAATTTAATTATGGAAGCTCAATTTAATCAATGGAGTTATTTACTGTTATGGTACTGTAAGCCAGCTGCTCAGATTAGACTTTTTGCTAGTTAATGGTGTTTAATGAAACAGGTTGTACTGTTGATAAGCAATTGAAGGCCATGGCACCACCTTTTAGGGGTAATGTTCTACCTAAAGCAAGCCTGAATCCTGTAAGATAGCTTCAGGGCAGCAAAAACCAAATAACCACAATTTTTCCACCAGTTATTCCTGGATAGTTTGAGGTCAAGAGTGTCCCAACTCAGATTAGTGTTAAATGGTCAAAGAGATTTGTGACTACCTTGTAAACTTCAGATAAGCAGCTCTAATGTCTAGGGACAGGATTTCTTTGAATATGCAAAGAAATAGAACTATTTTGTAATTCTTTAGTTACCTTATTTAAGGGTACAGACAGGACCCAGTTTTGAGCAACAGAAGGAATTGCAGGCAGACTAGAGGAAGGATGAAAAATAAGATGATTAACCCAGAGTTGCTGAGAATTTGAGCTGGGGGTTTAAGCTACATGGTGCCCAAGCAAGAGCAGTCTATGCTGTCTTCAGATACTGTTATCTAGTGAGAAGTGTGATAGGCTGAAGCTTGTTTCCAGTATGAATAATGGTTAATTTTGTGATACCCCTTTTCTGAACACGTTCCCCAAAGCCCTTGGAACAGCCTGGAAAAATCTTTTTCTGCAATGCTTTATTTTTTTTCTTTCATTGAAACAAACCCTGGTGTTTGTTCTCTTGTCTCAGTGAAACTGGAAGGAAATTAATGTCTATTTTCTGCTTAAAACCACCTGTAGCTATGTAAATGACTAACTCCTTAGATCATGACATGCCCTTTGTCTAACAGAACTTGAACACAAGACCAAGATGACAGGAAAAGAGTAGTATATACTGTGGTAGCCAGAATCCTTATGAACTGCAGAGAGGACCTGTAATTAAATGTATCAAACCATAAAAACCAGGGAAAAGTTCAAATTTCCAGACTTCTTTAGCAGATGAAAAAGGAATAAAGAGGAAAAAAACCCATCCAGCCAGCAGGTTAGAAGCTAATTAGGAGCAGTGCTAGGGGATTGATGTTTGACTCTGAGGCTTATGAGGTGGTTTAAAGCTTTTTATTGCCACTATAAAAGTTTGTGTGCTGGCAAGTCTTCTGACAAAGAAAAACAAATCCCTGGGTAACTGAGCAGTTTGCTGTCAGCTGTGGGGGTTCCTGACTGCAGGGATTCTAAATCTGCCCAGTGAAACTTGATAAATTCTCTATTTAATTTATTCTCTTCAGAGAAGTTTTGTAGGGGAGGGATCTGTTAGGACTGTGCTTCTCTAGCAAAAGTGCTGTCAGTGTATTCCAGCTCAAACTGAAGAGCTGGACTGTTTGGAACAGTAGAAGATAAGGAGCTGAAAACTGTTTACCAGCAGGTAAACTGGAACCAGTTCTGTTCTGAATGCCATTGTTCACCTTTGACTTAAATATGTAATTTGGTGATGCAGCCCTTCAAATTAAAAATAAGGACATAAGTAAGGGAAATAAACTTGAATTTTAGCTTAATTTTCTATTGACTAGATAATTTTCCTTATTTTTTAACCATAGACTCTTAAAATTCTACTTCTGTACAGCAGTGGGTGTCAATAAATGACATATGATGGTTCTATTTTCAGTATTACCAAATCTCTGAATTACTGGGCTGTGCAAATTTGATACAGGTAGGACATGCTCCTGCAAAATTAGCCACAGTGCATAATGGGGTATTTGCTTTGGCTTACTAGCTTTATGCTGGCTGAGGCAGGAGTATTCCTAATGGAACAGCATTGGATCTTCAGGGATAGTTACCCCTTCAAAATGCTTTAATTTATACTATTAGATGCCACTTGTCCTAGTTCAGCCCTTTGTCTCTTAACCAACCTAATCAACTATTAGGCATCCTAAACTGGATTTGCAGTCCTGTGGAGCCATAGCTGCTTTTTGCAGAGAGCTTGGAACACCAATTCCATCCTAGCTGAGGGTGTTGATTGCAGTACTACTTCTGCAGCAGGAATTGAAGACAAACATAGCATAACCTTAATCTGTTTTCTTCATCACTGCTGAGGTAGTCACCAGAAAATTATCAGTACAAAAGAGGCTCTGAATCTTGTCATCAAATTAAGTTTTGACTTCTGATTTAATTCTTTAATTGGGGAAGCAATGGATAACTCGCTCTACTTGCAAATTTACAAAGGAACTGAAATAACCAATACTGATACCTGTATTCAAATAAGAATTCCTCCTGGAAAAGTGGTTATTCCACTTGGAGGGACTACAGTGTAAAGCTTGTGGCTTAGGCATTAAGCTCTCTCCTGGATAATAGAGAAGCAAATGTGATTTAAAGGGATGTTTAGAAGTCTGCACTGCTGTGGTGTGCAAAAGCCTGTCCTTCTCTTGTGGGTGCTGTGTGCTTCTGACAGTGTTGGCTCAATGGACTGAATCCCAGCAAGTGAGGAGCAATGAGTAGGTGAACTGTTGTGCTTTCACTTATGGAAAATACACTTCCTGAGTGTATAGAGAGTGTGGAGGCTGTGTATGGCAGAACAGATTCAGAGTTGTAGGGGTAGGAAGGGACCTCAAGAGCTCATGGGGTCCAACCCCCTGCCAAAGCAGGGTCCCTAGGACAGGTCACACAGGTCTGTGTCCAGATGGGTCGGGAATCTCTCCAGAGATGGAGACTCCACACCCCCTGGGCAGCCTGTCCCAGGGCTCCCTCACCCTCACTGGGAAGAAGTTCTTCCCCATGTTGGTGCAGAACTCCCTGTGCTCCAATTTGAGGCCATCACCTCTTGTCCTGTCCCCACAGAGCACTGAGAATAGGCTGATCATTTCCCCCTGTGTCCCACCCTTCAGCTATTGATAACCATTGATCAGATCCCCTCTCAGTCTTTTCTCAAGGCTGAACAGCCCCAGTTGACTTGGTCCTTCCTTGCAGGTGAGATGCTCCAGGCCCTTCGTCAGATCTTTGTGCTGATGTGACTTGGTGTTATGTTGTAGCTTTATGGCCAGAAGAGATGATTAATATTATGAACCAGCTGTTTGAAATCCACTGCACTGTAGATAACGTTGTAGATGGACAAGAAGTTTTGCTTGTACTGCAGCCCTGATGACTTTGACCTATGCACTGTCCACATATGCCACTAGCATGTTCCCTTGGCTTCTGGTGCTTCTGCACTTATTCCTTCTCCATTTATGCTTTGATGTGTCTATTGCAGACTACTTATTTATACTTTTCTAGAACTGAGTGCACAGCTGTTCCCAGCTGAAGCATTTGCACTCTACAGTATCTACACTCCCACTCCTAAAACTCCTGTGGACTCTGACCTATTCCCCTTGTATGGGAGGTATTATAAGCTCAGAGCTGGGAAAGGGTTAATGAGCCCAGGCAGAGTTAACAAGGGATGGGCAATAAATGGCTCCAGCTGTGTATAATTAACTGTAATACTGTGAAGTAAATGACTTTTATTGGCAAGCATGTCATAACTTCATTAAAAGTCATATTTACAGCCCTCTCACATGGAATGAGTACTTGTGTAGTCTGCAATTTAATGAGCACTCATTTTCACCTTGTTCCAATTATCTTCCTCCCACCCCTCCCTCTCGGTGTGGAGAGCATGAAGATGAAATACAATAGGAGTGTAATTAAGGCTGGCACAGATTCTTTCAGGAAATGTTTTTCTATTCCAGAACAATCATTTCTATTGCTTACTACTACTAATACTTTAATGTTTAAAATACATAATTTTCTTTGGTCCCTAAAGCAGCATTTCAATAACAGTTATTAAAGAATGGCTCTGGGAAAGATTTTCCCAAGCCCAGACCCCCCTGATAGCTGGGCACCTGAGATGCTGTGTCTAATGAGGCATGGTGACCTGACCAAGGCAGTGTACACAAAAGGAAATTAGTATCACTTAAAAGAGGAAATGTGCAATTTGGCTTAATTACATCTTTGACCTATGAGGACCAGTGGAAAGCCTCTGTGCTAGCCAAAGAAAGGGCCTTTTCCCCTTCCAGAGGGAATTGCTCTGCACAGCTTTCTCCTGCCTCCTGACATCCTACTGTTCGCTTCTGTGGACATGAAAAGTGAAAAGGAGCTGGGAGTTGGAGTTGTGGAGCCCTTGTGCACATGGGAGGCACTCCTCATAGAGAAGGAGCCACTGCTGCACCAAATCCAGATTATTTCTGTTTGGGGAATGCACAAGACTAGAGCTGTGTTTAATGGGTAGTCAGACTCCATATAGGCAGTCTCTTTTAGCATTTAAAAGCAGGATTGCAAGGGGCTATCTCAAGTTGTTGCTTGACTTGACAATTTACTGTTTACGTTATTTTTAAAACAAATGGGTCTGCTTGCCAGGCTGTTAGCAAAGTTGTGTTCCTCTGGGCCTGATCCTGATTATTTTGTCTAGACTCTTTACCATGGACTGTACAGTAAGCTTAAGTCTTATTTTCACCACCAGCTATCTTGTCCTAGTCTTTGGCTGACACAAACCAAATGTAATACCCCAGGACACCACCATATATGTACCCAGAAGTTGTGGTCAGCTTCTCTGTGTACTTTCCTACCTGCAGTCCTTGCCCTCCAGTGGAACAGTCTCACTACAGGTTTCAAAGTGGAGATAAAATGCTACCTATTGTAATAGCAGAGCAGCCTCTGGAAAGAGGAGATGTGTTTGCCTGACAGATAGGCTAACAATTAATATCCCTTGGGGTCTGAAAGGTTCAGAATGGAATAAGGAGTATGGGAGATGAATTACTGGGCACAATGAGGGTGACATGGTTAAGACCATGTGATAAATGTAACTTATCTCATGGCACAGTAGAACAGCAGTACAGTCACTGCTATTCTTACTAAATACATGTTATACTTAGTAGTATGAAAATTAATTAGAAAGTCAAGATCAAGGACTAGATTCCTTGCAGGTATAAACCAGCTGAACAATTGTGATTTATAGTAGCTGAGAACTTGAACCAAATATTTATAAATGTCCCTTTACAAAGATAATGAAACCTTGGTAGATGCCTTGGTCTGACAGGTGAGGTGTTCAAGGTTAAGTGTAAATGATGTAGCAGTGAGCACGGTGGTACTGCTTACCTGTTTGGGTCACCCTCAAAGAAAACCACGTTGATGCTATCTAGTGATTTATTCATTTCTGCCCACCTCAGGGGACAGTGGTGAGACCAATTATGTATTATATGAAAAGCCTAATAATTAGGCAAACTGTCTGTAGGGTGCTGACAGTATTTGTAATTAACCAATGAAGACTAGTAAGGCAGAGTTAACAGAGTACTTCCTTTAGGAGGAAGGGTACCCTAGCTTGATCACTCATTTTTTGGACTTTAAGGTCTTGCCTTAGCTTAACACTCATCCTTTCCCAGACTACAAGCTATTAGTAGCTGCTCTTGGGATTTTCAGACTAAAAAAAGACTGCTATATTAAAGCAAAAAGAGGAGATGGGTCAAGTTTACATTTTTAACAGCTTATCTGAAAAACCTGTATTTCTTAAACCCCTTAAAGATGGGGAGGGCTATCCTAGGAGACTGTCAGTGTAGATTATCATCTCTATTATGGTGATGCTAAAATGCTTCTAATGAGGTATTCCTGTGCAGAGTGACACCCCTCCCTGTACTTTAAATCTTGCCATCCACATAGGCTAAGGAGTTACCCTGGCTATTTTGGTAGTGTCTGGCTTGGCTTTGCAGTATGTAGATCCTGTTTGTCTAGCTGAGACAGCAGTCAGCTGCCCTTATATTGAGCTGGCTCTGTGTGTAGTGGGTTTTGCAGGGAAACTTGGTTGGGGTTGTCTTTACCTCGGTGATGTCCAAGCAGCATGTGCTTGTAGCCCCTGCAGCTCACCTGAGGTCAGGCAGTGTGTGGAAGAACTGAAAACCAATTTCTCGGGTGTTTTTTGCCTGGTGTCTTTTCTGCTGGAGACCTTGGGTTCTCCTAGGTATTTCTATATATGAATTGGTGTCCTGAGCACTTCTGTGAGCCCTGCTGAACTATTTGGAGCTCCTATCCAATTTCAAACAGCATTATCAGAGGTAGCCTTTAACACAGCAAAAATCATCCACACTGACAAATCAAACCTATACTTTTCTACAAAGTTAAGGCTGAGATCTCATCCTCAATTGCAGGTTTTTGGGCAGATTTTCCTGTGCTGGGTTTGCAGACAATGCTTATTCTATGGAGTGTAATGGCCATGTTGGGATGGGATATACTTGCAGCAGGTTCCCAGGAATCCTCATGTGGCAGTGTGCTTACTGCTCTGCTCCATCAGGGATGCTTTCCCTTTTTTTGCTTCCATAAGACTTAGTAGCAGTTACTGTACAGTCTTATTTTGTAATTAACATGCCATCCTACATACTTTACATCATGAATAACATTGATAATTGTGTGATACAGTAATTGATGATAGCAATGATTAATTCTTGCGATAAAATTTGTCCTCGGAACAATTGATTTTACTGCTAGAAATGTACAAACTTCCCAATGGAAATGCTTTCACATAATTATTGTTATTAGTTTAAGCTTGTTCGGGGTGGGAGGAAATGAAAAAAATCAATTACTTTGTATCTATCACTAATCTGTTATGATCACTCTCATGCAGGGGAGTTATAACTCAAGGCAGAGTTTTTCTAATTCATGAGCTATTGGAAAAGTTTACAGAAGCTGTAAGGGCTGAAGGAACGGGATATCATGGGAGGAGATTACAGCTATTAAGCTGTAGGGGACTTTTCTTTCTACTGCTGCTATGCACTTAAGTCAATGATAAATGAGGGTGGTGCCAGCAGCCTGATCATTGAGTTCCTTGTTTGTCTATAACCAAGCTTCAGTGCTGGTTCACTTGCTTGCCTGAGGCATCCTGAGTGGGTATGGGCTTTGGAAAGCCCTTAAACTCTGAGGTGTGATGTTGTTGTTGTTTTTGTTATTCAGACAGTGGAGGTTATTGTTGAAGTTATATGTTGGCCAACAGTTTTGCAAAATGGGCTCCTGCTGCAGGAATTAAACTTGCTTGGAGAGTTCAAATTCATTCCATTTGGATAGGGTAACTATTAGTGAAAATTAAAGGAAGCCACTCTTGCTGCTCATATCTTTGGATCACTGCATACTCATGCATTGGCTTATCCTGGTAGGGTATAGTGAGAGACCAAGATAACACAGAATGTGCCTGCTTGCTCACAAGCTTGATGGGGCAAGCTGATCAAAGCTTCCTCCCATGAATTTTCCTTGCAACTTGGCTAACTTCAATTAGCAATTTGGGAAACTTGTTTCTCTTTGCACTTGAACTGCTAGCGTTGTTACAAAGGGTATGAGTCTTTATGCACATCTAAATAAAGTATCTTCCAGGTCTATCTTGCTACACTTGGGCTAATCTAACAGAAATGTACGAGTCCCTCCATTGGATTCTCCTGGTTAATGTCACCAAGTTACTTTGGCTTTTTAGTTAAACATTTTTCCTAATGGATTTGCCCATATGAAGGTCCATCTCACGATAGCACACTTCTGGCTGCCTTTGGGATGCTGATGGTTTGGTGATGTGAACCATCAGTGTGCTACTAACTAGGAGTGAGACTTGGTACTATTTCTTTACTCTCTTCTTTGCTCACACTTAAGTGTTGGCTTTGTGTTAGTTTGCCTGCAGCATGAGAGGAAGACTTATTAAATGTGCAACTGTTTTGAGCTGGTACTACTGAATTTTGGGGTTGCAGATGTTGCAAGTGTTGCTAAGTAATGCACTGTTAAGTTACTGGATATTGGGCTTTCATAGAGGCTGGACAAGACTTGGCATACTTAAAACAACATCCCTAACAGCAAGTCTGGGCTGGGACTGTCTGACCTGGAAGGGTAACAAACTTAAGATGAGCTCAGATTATTCTAGGGGAAACTGCAGGTTAGGATGGTCAAGAGGGTCTCTGGCTGCAGAGTCATCCTGTGTGTCGTCTTCTAGTTGAACTTAGTCCTAAATTCCTTAACCTTCATTACAAACTTGGATTGCTAACAGGTATGAAAATGCCTGAGTGTGTCAACCTGCACTGTGAACTATGTGCTGTGCTCTCCAGACTATAAGAAACAATTCGTGATGTTATCCTTTTTACCAGATTAAATTAGTTACTGCTTTGTAGGTTTTTGTCATAATGGGGCAATCATTGTGGTTGTTTTTTTCAGTAAGGAGTGCACTAGCATACTGATGTCTTCTGTAGGCAAACTACACAGCCACATGCGTGGTCACCCCACCAGCCTGTTCACTTGCATGCAGCCCTCCTTTTGCTTGCTGAACTTGCAGCGACTATGAGTATGCTGACCTGAATGACAGATTCGTGTTATGATAATGTGCAGAACTTGAAAATGCACTTGCTAGGGCTTAATGAATGAATCCCAGTTCAAAATAATTAATTCTGCTCTCAGGGATTGATTTGAACCACGAGTTCAGTAGCATAGCTAAGGCTGCTACCCTTACTCCTGGAAACAATTTTTCCAGCAATGAAGATTAATCCCTTTTTATTGTGTTGATGAAATAACAACATGATCATAAAGCACAAGAGAACAAGGAGAAGTTGACAAAGTATGCCTTTGATTAATTGCTGTAATAGATTGCAGGTTGCTGACTGAGGAAATTTTTTCAATGCTCATTTTTCAGTCTTTAAAACTTTAATGCATAAGGGGAAGACAAAGGAAAACCAGCTAGCTAAATGCTGTGCACAATTTTATGTATGTGAGCCACCTAACCAAGCAGTCTTAAGGATGATTGTTAACTTGATGGGACTTCTGTGGACAGAAGCATGATAGCAGCTAACAAATGTGATAAACGTGGGCTTCAGAGCTACCTGCAGTTCCTGGCTTGCCCTTGGATATCTGTGACTACATCTAAATTATGTTATGTCAAAATGATGAGGCAGGAACTTGCTTAGTGTGTAGTGTGTGTGATGTTTATCTTTGCTTACATTGGGAAGAGAACCTGGTTCACTGTGGAACTCCTGGTATGTTAGATTACTATGTGCAGAAGGACTTTGGGACTGAATTTCTCAGCTTTTTTGTGTCATGATAGAACATGTAGCAGTTTGGAGGTAAGGGGTGACTGTCCTATGATGAAAGTGGCATTGGCTTGGTAAAACTTCTTGAAAAAATTAAACCTGTTCTTAATATTATCCACTGAAATTCTCCTTGGTCTTTAGAAGTCTGAGGAACTAGTATGTTACTGGCAATTACAGATAATGAAAGCAAAGGGTGCAGAAATGGAATTAAAGTTCTGTAAACCCAGCCTCAAAGAGCCCTTTCACTTCTGACTCCAACAGGGGCTAGGACACCCCAGGATCTGAGAGATAGAGCCTCAGAGTGCTGCTTCTGAAAGCACTAGCTGAAGCAACTTATTTAATGTGTCAGAGAATCAGTGGTGCAGACAGGTCTAAACCCACGATATCTTGACTCTCCCAATTAGCTTAGTTAATTAGGGGAAACAGAGTTAGTTGTTAAATAAGAATGGATTGCTGCACAGCTAGGGCATGGTTTGCATGCTCCCAAAGGAGTGGGGAATGGGTCCCCAGGAGGCACAGTTATTCTAGTAAAGATTCCAGTAGCTGCTCCAAATGGTGCCTCATGGACCTGTAAACTTTCGTTTCAAAATGAGAAGAGAAAACAATCTGCTAAGTGCTGTCATATTAGAACCAGCTCAACTATTTAAAATCTTCCCCAGAGAGACTAGTAATTAAAGCACATTTTTCCCCTTCACTTGCCAATCATGCAACTCGAAAGTGGGTCATCACCTATCTTGTTAAACAAAAAATCTCCGTGTTCCATAAGCAATGCAGTTTATCTTGGGGGAGGAGAGGAGGGTGCATGTCAGAAATCAGAATCCAGGAATAGACTGAGGTGCTAAAAAGTACTTTTCTTAGCTTAGTGGACCTCTAGAGACATCTGTATACCCTAAAAGAACCCCCAATCCAGTCAAAGGAAGCAAATCCTACATACTATGAAGTTAAGGTTTTTGTAAGTTGTGCTGCATCCCTGAGCTGGATTCATCATTGCCTCTGGCCCCTAAGAAAGACAAGGAGATGCAGCTTACTGTAGCCAGTGAGAATTTACTACTTTTGGTGTCTTGTTTTGCATGGATAAAAAACAGAGCATTACATCCTAGGTAACCAAAGGTGACTTGGAGAGCTGCTGAAACTTGCCCTACAGACAAGGTCCCTGTTCCCTGTGAAGGCAACTGGGAACAGAGTCTGCAATAACTAAAATAGCTGAGAGTGTAAGTGAAAGCAGTGATTTATTCTGATTGTGGGTGCAGGGCTGGGTTCCATGCTGTCTGAGGAGCAGCTGCTTGTCCTTGAGCAAAAGAGAAATGGTGAGTGAGAGCAAATGAGCTCCCAGCCATGAGGTAGCATGTGGCTGCCCTCACCCTGTGCACCCAGAGATGCACAGCAGTGGGGGAGTGGTACTGTGAGGTGAAGGTGGGAGTACAGCCAGTGCTCTCAATATGTTGCTTATCTAGATGATTCCCAGAGAGATGCCTTTGGCTACCTGAAAAGTTGACTCTCCCGCAGCTGGTTCCACAGTATAATGAGCTGCCTGTCTCCTGACATCAGAACCCTGGGAGGAAGGAGGCCGAGAGCACAACCTCTGCCAGGGCTTGCTCCCTCGCAGCTTGAGATGCTCCAGCCTGACAGCAGCCAGCCTGTCCTCTGCCGCCCGCAGTATGGCAGCCTGGAGTACCATCTGCTGGCTGACACCACCTCTGCTCTGCTGCTTCATCCTGCTTGGATATTAGTAGGGAAATGTTCCATGCTAAATTACCTTCAAACCACAGGGGAGAGAGCTCTCTAGCTTTGGGAAAAATAAGCGTTTTAACGTTGCTGGGGGATAGGATGGTATCTATCAGACCCGGGATGGGTGTGAGTTAGCAGGCACTACATACTTTGGAGGAAGCAAGTTAGTGCTTATGCAAACACAACAACCTTGTTCAATAATAACTTAATGGCCCGTCATATTTAACTGACTCTTTACTATAATTGTTTAAAGAATGTAATGGATTTCTTGTACTTAATTATTTATTTTTTAAGTATGGATTAGTGAGAGGATAAAACAAATGAGGGATAGAGCACTTGGTTTGATCTGCCCTTAAGTAGTAAAGCTGTCCAAAAGGGGCATATCAACTCTGAGAATTCACATGTATATAGATTTTCCCACTCCCCTTTACTTGTCCTAAGAAGTGGTTGGATCTGTGGGATAAACTCATACTTCTGAAATGGTGTAGTCTGTCTTCAACTTGGGCATTGGCTACTTTAGACATGCTTACAACATTTTCTTTTCATCCAGGATAGCTGAAAATGATTCTAAAACTTCTCAGTATGACTCCCTGTTGTAGCATTAGACATGTTCAGCTTCCAGTGGGAAGGAAGATGAGGAAAGCAGAATAAAATCTCTTCAATTCTTGCTCAAATTAACCAGCGTGAATGCTAAAGGTCCAGGCTTTGCTGTAAAAAGACAACAGGATTCCACTGTAATACCCTACCAAATGCAGAGGATAACAAAACCCAGTGTATTATATGCTCAGCTGGCTTGTCCACAGCTTGTTACAGCTCTTTGATCTTTGAGCCTATAAAATTAATTACCATTAGTGTTTCTCTTGTAGCACTGCATACAGCAGAAATGTTTAAGAAGGATTCATACTGACTTAGCTCGACAGAATGGAAGAGGCTTCATTTCCTGGCTGTGAGGAATCTGTACTTTCCATCTAGTGTTTGTTCATGAAATGGCTATGCTCATGTCAAGGGGGAAAGTGAAACCAGTGTGAGTCTTAATGCAAAATATCCATATACATTTGGCCACAAAACAAGGACTTTGCAAATTCCCCTTTCTGCAAGGCAGCTTTTACATCACTTAACTCCATGTTATGTGAAATTCTTTCACAATAACGCTTTGCTTGTTGTATTCAAATTGCCAGCTCTACCTGGGAGAGTGTTTCTGCAGCAGGCTTTTAGACATTTTATCATTATTCTTCATTTAAAATGTCAGCCTTGTTCTGACAAATATTGTGTGCTCAGTTTGAATAGCTCTGCAAGTGTCAGGCTGGGGTTAGAAGCAGTGATGAAGACTGCATTGCTGCTTTTCTTTCCTGAGGGAGCCAGCATAAAAGATTTTTTGTGTAGAATGACTGGGTTGAACTGGTACTGCAGATTTCAGGTTGTTTCCCGTACATCAGGATTTCTCCATGGTAAAGTCTAGGGAAGACTATTTTACTGCAGTCCAGAATTATGGGATTCACCTGTCAGTTGGCTTTTAAGCGAACGGTGTCCTCCTTGTCTCAAATGCATCTTGCCTAATAGCTCTTTTCTTTGCCTTCCTTTCTGTTTTATACCTGACTGGACAAGCAGATAGCCATACTTACAAGGAGCCATAACAGGAGAGTAAATATTGACTGCTCAGTTCCAGTGGCTCCTGTGCCATGACTTGTTACCATGTTCGCCAGGTACATGAGGAAGGAGTAGGTAGCAATCAAATCTTGGTCGGGCAAGAGTTCTGGGTAATGGGATCCAGCACACAAGCCTAGAAGCTTCTATTTCCAAGTCTTGTGCTTCTGTAGTCTGAGGGCTGATAGTGGCAAGGCAAGTCCCCCTGCTTCCAATTTCTGTACAGCTGTTGGAATGAATGGGACATTAGCTGTTGGCCACGCAAGGAATTCTGTCACTCCTATGCAAGGCTATGCTTTCTCTTCAGTCACAAGAAACTCCTGGTCTTCTATTTCAACACAGTCCTCTGGAAACTGTAGTGGGGTGAGAGGCAAACAGTATTTTCTCTTGAGAGCTATGAGTGGTGTCAGTGAGGAACATATGCTCTGAAACCTATTAAACACTTCAGTGTGCAGATGCCAATAAATACTCTCTGAAAAAGTTCATCACTTTAAAAATGGTCTCAAATGGGAACTATCTCCCTCCATGATTTCCCCACTGAATTCCACTTACAACAGAGAAGCTGATCTAGGTGGGAAGAGCTTCCTAAGAAAACCAAATAAAAATTAAAAGCAGGTTTAAAAAAAAACCAGCTCAGTGCAACTTCCTCAATTTTTCCTGTATGTCCTGGTGGCTGGTCCTCAACTGATAGCTGTGCTTTCTGATCAGTGCTAAAACAAAATTCTTATTTGTCTGGACTATTGCATGCAAAGCAATGTGTAATCCCTCAGGTTAGAGAGAAAAGCCAAGGTAAATATTACAGGAGACCTTTCAATTTTGAAAGGTTTCAGAAATAAGCATGATACAAACATATAAAGGGATCCAATTATATATAAACAAACTGTTATTGCGGTCTTCTCCTTAGAAAACACAATTAGATTGCCAACAAGATTGCTTTTGGATTACTGGGATTAAGGATTGCATTCAGAGGCTTAGGAAGTACCTGGAATTTAATATTTTTTTTCCCTTGCATCTTCAAGTGGTGAAACATGGTTATACAGGGCTTTCAGGTTCCCATTGTGTGCCAAGTGCTTCTGCATGGTCTCCAGTGCCTGTGTGCCTTGAAACGGATGCTATGCTAGTAAAATGTGGCTCCTGGTGATAAGGAAATGGTTAATCTATATATAACAAACACTATATAATACTCCACTTACTGAGTAACATAAAAGTTAATTAAAAGAACCTTATAGTTGGAAAGAAATACAGAATTAAAGCTGTCCCCTTCTGATAAAGTCCTGAAATCACAAACTCTGCTGCAGGGGGAGATATGCCTCTGTTCTTTGCATGTAGAGTGTTTAGGCATGGAAAAATTCCCAGACTAAGAGATTTAGCTGGAGTTTCTCCATCAGAATTTAGCAGAACCAAAGATTGGAAGTAAAATGTTCAAGATAACTGTCACTTTTATTGGGTTTGATATTAACAATTTTTGAATAACGTCTGTGGTTCAGTGTTATATGGAATTATTTTAGTTCAGTTTTTCATCAAAACCCTGACTCCATATGATTAGCCTTTTCATGATTATATGCTTTCCATCCTAACCTTTAAGTGTTTTTAGAGCAGAAGAAATCTGAAGTCACTTCAAGTAAAATAAAATAGTAACCTTGTCTAGTGCTGTCTTCATAGTTATGATGTATCTGTGCTCAACAATGGTTGGCTAACATCAGATTTCAGTAGAACTTAATAAAAACTTTATCTGTGACACTTCTACCCAACCCTTCTCACTTACCCCCTACTTGCTCTTTTGGAAGACACTTACAAGATGTGAGTACTTCCACAAACCTGCTTTGAAGTAGCTAGACAAATGGATTCTCTTCTAGCAGCCTTTCCTTCATCTGCCCCTTTGTGGAGGTTTAAATGGAACAAGTTTTGTTTTAGATGCTGTCCAGTGAAGAGGCCCTTAGAAGAATGCTGATTTATTGTGCTCTTGGTTTGCTGCACTGAGTTATCCCTGGAATAAATATGCTTCCAAACCCAATGGATGCTCCCTGATAGATCTGTATTTCCATATAAGCTTTAAGAACAGGAAATCTTTAGGATTAGTTTGACCTTCCCCTCATTTGTCAGTAAACAGAGCATTGTAACATTGTCCTGGCTGCTGACAAGAAATTGCCTGTTCTCTTAAGTAGAAATGAAGTGGTAGAAGATAATTATTGACCTATTTGGCCTGAAAAAAAAAAACCTGGTGGTGCATCTCTGATCTTCTGTGATCAGAAAGAATGAAGATAAATTGACCAGATGCTTGTTCCATTTCTGGAAGTCATACATGTATTAGTGCTAGCAGGAATATTGATTTTTTTATTTTTCTTTTTAAGAGGTAAGACTCAGTTTCATTCAAGTTATGTGAAAATAAAAGATTAGAAAAGCTCTGCTCCATTTCTGATGTGATTAACAAAGTTTAGGCTGAGCTTGTTGCCAGTGAATAGAACAGTCACAACTAAAAGGAGAGGTGGGATTATGCCAGCTGGAGAACACTTCTTTCTTTAATATTTCTTATTGTTTTAGCTTTCCACAGAAGCCTCTGGAGCAGAGAACCTGAATGATGAGTTCACATTAACAGGAAGGAGGGTAAATGATGCTGGGCAATTAAGTAGGAAAACACAACATTTTCTTACAGGGACAGTGAAAACGAAGGCTAGTTTTAGTTTCTATATTTATCCTTTTGGTATTGTCTTAAATCCTGCTATCTGCATGCAGTGAAACTAAGAATAGAAATAGGGAGTGTGCAGCTGAGTGAATCAGAATTTTAATGCTATTAAAATTTATTGATAGTGCTGATTAATTATTGCTAGTGCTGATGGGAAGGCCAGACTCTATAAGCTAGTTTAATTATTTTCCAGTTAGTGTTAATCTCGGGTAATGAAAACTCTCAAAGCCAGAAAAGAGATGACACAAGACATGACTGTTATTCATGAGAGACTCTCTTAATCTATAAAACATCAAAGATGTCATTGCAAGTTGCTTTGCTTTGCTTGTATTTTTTTTAAATGATCAAAACACTTTGTTCTGGAGTTCTTGATGAATCAGCATATGACAGTTCAGAGGAGATCTAAATAGGAGATGATCACTCTTCTTTAAAGAAATGAAGCAGTGACTCAGGGGCTAAGCCTGTAGACAAGCCTTCAGTGCCTAGATCATAGAATCACAGGGGTTGGAAAGGACCTCCAGAGCTCATGGGGTCCAACCCCCTGCCAAAGCAGGATCCCTAGGACAGGGTGCACAGGTCAGTGTCCAGATGGGGCTGGAATCTCTCCAGAGAAGGAGACTCCACACCCCCCTGGGCAGCCTGTCCCAGGGCTCCCTCACCCTCACTGGGGAAAAGTTCTTCCCCATGTTGGTGTGGAACTCCCTGTGCTCCAACTTGCAGCCATTGCCCCTTGTCCTGTCCCCACAGACACTGAAAAGGGGCTGGCCATGTCCCCCTGCATCCCATCCTTAAGATATTGATAAACATTAATCAGGTCCCCCCTTAGTCTTCTTCTCTCCAGGCTGAACAGCCCCAGCTCACTCAGCCTTTCCTCACAGGGGAGATGCTCCAGGCCCTTCATCTTTGTAGCCCTAATTGTGTAAATAATTACACAATCCGTTATGTGTATCTGCACAATACAGCTGTCAGAGGAAGACCAAGTCAGAACTGAGAACAAGTTCTGATCCTGAGATGTATAGCCCTGATAAACAGCCTAAATGACTAGTCTTAAATCACCTAAGAAACCCCAGTCCAGCAGAGACCTGTGAATTGCATCCAGTGTTTCTAAGGCTCCAAACTCTGCTTTAGCTATTTGATCACTGATGTTAGTGAGAAGATAATCTATAATGTAAGGATTGGCTCTGAGTCTATTAAACAGGCCAGTGAGGTAACACTTGATCATATTTTTATAAATACATGAAGGTCACAAGAAATAAAGCAAGATACCTAAGCAAGCACATCTATTGGCTGTTCTGTATTGATCAGAGCCTGGTAGCACTGTGAAAGAGAAGTATAGAGGAAGCTGGTAATTGTAGCAATAGCTAGAGAAAGCCAGAGTGCTTTAAAGCCATTATAAATATATGTCACCTAGAGCAAACAGTGTGCATCTATCTGGGTGAAAAAATTGCCTCTTTGCAGAAAAACAGCACAAGGCTGTGGAATTTTTATTCTATTTTGAGGAATTAAATGAGACAAAGAGCATCTTTCTGCAAAAGCTTGCTGAGTAATACAGAGACCTGACTTTGGATGTGCTATCAGATGATGTGTAGGAACAATAGAGTAAAATTCAGTTAATTTACCCAAATTCATAGCTTCGAGTTTTTGAGTAGACTTCAAACACATTCTACTCCTTTTAAGATTCTTGTGTATTCATGTGATGCAAATGATCATCTTCATTTCGGAAAGGCTGTTCATAGGATGGGGCCAAAAAGGGAGCATTCTGGTGGTTCTGCTCCTCCCAGAGCCTTACTTGGTTTGTGTGTTAGATTTGTTTAATGCTCTTTATTCCTTTCTTAATTACTATAGACATAAAACCTAGATTTTTTTGGTAAAATGGAAGATACGTGAGGATGTGTCTGTAGGCTAATACAGAAAACTGTTGGAGCATATATAGTTGTATTAATTCAACCCTGAGCTAGCAGCCTTACCTTTGGGATGTTCTTGTTAATCCTTGCAGTGGTCTGTTTGCTGTTACAAGTGGCTTCTGAAATAACTCTTGTGTACACAATCTGAACAGAAACATCTCAAATTAAATCAATATGAAAAATAAACTGAAAGCAACACACCTACTAAGATACTACCAACAACAGCTACTTCACTTTTTAGTAGTAATGATGTTGACAGCCCTGGACTGATCTTACATTGCCTAAGAGGCTTGGGAAAACTTTCCTTTGCTAGAAGACTGCTGAGATTTCTGTCTGGTGAACACTTGAAAAAAGGATTGGGTATACAGATGAACTTGATGACCACCTGCTACCCTGGTCAGAGGGTTTTTCAAATAGATGCTGAATTCATTTGTGAACTCTGAGTGCAAGACAGGCGGCAGCCCTCTATCTTATTGTATTTTTCTCTTAGTCTTGGAATGTTGCTGGAGAAAGGGAAAAACATCTTCAGGTCTGCTACAACTGCTGTTGTTGCATCGTGAGAGCTTAGTCTTGATGGACCAGTGGGTCCCTTCCAGTGTAATGTTTCCCATGGCTTTGTAAATACCTTTGTGCTGTAAGCTCACTGAAGCTGCCACAATTCTCACTGTGAACGTTTTCTTGCTTTTACAGGGACCTTTACTAGATTTCTACTCTACACACTTCTATTTTTTTGCACGATCTATTGGCTGAAACACTGTCTCTGTGAGAACAGCTGGTTTAGAAACTTCTCTTTAGGAAAAAAAAATAATTAATAGGCCTGTTTTTGAGCATTCCTGGCAGATCTGTCATCTGTTCCTCAGCCCAAATGACAAGTGAGTTATACAGTGGGGCTTTGCAAAGTTCAAACCATATTGTATAGCAGATGCTATGATACTATTATTCAGCAAGTCCACGCAGACTCCCCATTGTCATCTCCTTCCCTTGTGGCAATTTATGACCAGCTCTCCCTTTGCAGTGTTACATTATGACTACATTAATCCTAAAGATGCATTAACCCCACCTCTGGCTTTACAAATTTTCCTGTAGTTCAGCGCTCCAACCCTCCACCATCTTCATGCAGTGGATTTGTTCTATGCTGTTTTCTTCTTGGCTTCAAGGTAATCAGTTTGATGTATTTCAACATTTTTCCCTTTAATTTACTAGTTCTGGTCTTTCCAGATTTAGTTTGCCTATAAATCCTGCAGCAACATAGCGTCCTTAGAAGGTAATGATAGTTCTCTTCTGTTGTATCTCATTTCCTAGTCAATCTTGCCTTAAGATTGTTTGGCACTTCTCCATATATAAAATACCAGGTAGTATCTGTGGTCATTATTTCAAACCTGTGGAATTACTGGGGCTTGCTTGGTTGAATGTGCACCTAGGAGTCATTTCCTTTCAGTTCTCCAGATGTGGTTATTTGCTTACCTCTGGTGACTCAGTTTTCTGTTATTCCATTACAGATGCTGGGGTCACTGTGACAGGCTGCTCTTGCAGATCATGAGGTCTAAATCTAAAGAGCTGGCACACTGATACTTCACTTGCAGAAAACTTGTTACAATGAATAACATGAACCTTCTCTGTGTGCAGTGTCTCTATTAGCAAGGTGCCTCGATTCTGCACAGCAAATAAAATAGCTCATAGAGTAACTTCTTGTGAATTATTTTGGTGGGAGAATGATAGTGGAAGAACAAAGCCAGTAGTCTTTTCTCCAAAAGCTGCTTTCAGACCAGGTAGAGAGGAAGATGTTAGTTAGGTGAATGTAAATGCTCTGGCTTTGGCTGAGAGAAAGTGCAAGGATGTGGAACTACTTAACCTGCTCAGTCTCATGGTCTAAATGAAAACTGCATTTTGCTGAAAAGCTGGCAGCTGCTTGCTTAATTCTCTACCTGATGACACTGTTTTCCCATCTTGTCTGTTTAGGCTTGAAGTTGCATGGTTCAAGTGCTGGTCTACATGTACTATGTATAGAACCATGGACATGGTTTGAGCCCTTTGAATCTTGCTGTAGTAGATACATTTGGAGGTTGGTTTGGGTACCTATCCAAACATTGCCAAGATGCACATTGAACTGAGTCATCTTGACCAGAAGCAGGCATCAAAAAATGAACTTAACTGAACATCAAAGCATTAAGAGTTGACTGGAATTTCCCTAGAGGTGTCACAAAGTCTGAGACTGTCTCTGAACTGTCACCCATTCCTAATTGAATCTCTCTCTACCAACACTTAGAGCTGAAACGTAACCCACTGACCTCCAGTTGATCCCAGGAATGATATTATCCTATTCATTTCTTAGCAAATTACTGTTCTTTGCAGAAATGCATTAAACTATCAGATCTTTCTCATTATGGATTGCTCATAGGGCTTTTAGCTCCAAATGAGCTCTGAGGCTGACTAAATCTCTGATGGAGCTGTAGTCTCCCTCACTGCATGAAATGAGAAGTGCATCTTCTGTGCTATAATGTGAGAACAGGTTTGATTTCTTTAGAGTTAGGCAGCAATAGGCACAAATTGCTGTGGCTGAGATGGAAGGACTCAGCACTGCTTAATCACAAATTGGCTCAGGCTCTGTAGCAGTGCCTGGATGATAAAAAAAATATTTGCTACAGTATGTTTAATATTCACTTTCTCCTTTTCCTTCACAGAATCACCCATGGGGGAATTCTCAAGGTACTCCTGGCAGCCTGAAACTCTCACTGAGTAATTATCAGGATGTGCAGTAACATAAATACTGTTATACCAAAGGAGACATGAATCTTCTCTGATCAGCTCTTGGCATCCTTGTGATCCAGGGAATATTTAAAAGGTAAGAAGTCCCAATTTAACTATGTAGATTGATTCAGGTTCAACTTTATATATCTGCTGTAGCTAGCAGTGTCAGCTTAATGGCTTAAAACAAAAGCTATTTCTACATTTGCATGAATGGATCCATTGCCATTTTGCAGAAGTAAGGGAAATGTGGTGGGTGGGACCTTCACCTGTCTCAGCACTGGTTCAGGCAAATGCACCAGCCCAGTACTGGTGTTTTCTGCTGGAAGTGAGGAGCACGAAGGGGTACCTGGTTCCTTGTGCTTTCAAGTTAGAGGCAAAGTGAGTTGCACAGTTCCTCTGGAACTGATCCCACCTGGTGCTGAACTCCCAAGAAGCTGGGAAGGATTAATGCCTTTTCATTACCACCTCACATCTCCAAGGGTGTACAGGCTTTATGCTACTGGTATTGAAAGCTCACAGCAGTTAAGTTTTAAGCACCTGAGCATTGTGAATTCTGTAGATGGCAGGAGATGAGCTTGGTATTATGTCATGTTGCAGAAGCACTGTATGGGCATGTAGATTATGGTTGTCCCTTTGAAAATGCCTTTCTCACTCAGGGCATCTCATGGTAGTGTCTCAGAGTTCCTGCATTCCCATGAACATATCTATTCTCTGCTTCCCACTGCATGTCCTGCCATAGCTTCCCAGTCCCCCCTACCATCTCTAGCTTGCTGTGGAGCCATACCAACACACTCAGTTTTCCCTGTTGACATACAGCCGTGTCTGTCCAATAAAAATCAGTAGATGTCACAGGAAGAGAAGGGGAACTAGGCTGTAGCCATGAGTGATATCATGCAAACTCAGCAGGACAGCTGCTCTTATAAGAGCCTTTGCAGTGGAGGCCAGGGTCTCAGAACCTTGGAAAGCTACTCCCTTCTCATTCTACCATCTTAACTTCTCTCTCTGCTGGATGGAAATAATGTCTTGCTTTGGAAAGAACCAATTTCACCTCTATGTGATGAGGCCAGGAGAAATGCTAACCACTGCTATTAATACAGAATGATATAGCTGATAGCAAAGCAGAGGCAATGTGCACACCATGATATATACTGTGTGTAGTAATACAACCAGGTGTAATGGCCATCCTTCTATTCATGGGCCCATTCAAGAGGTTCACCTCTCCCCTTAGTTTTAGCAAGGTAGCCTTGTATTATACCACCTCTAGCTACAGATGTGCAGCATGGCCAGATTTAAATCATCCTCCATGAGAGATTCCTAAGCCTTGCAACTTGTTTAAATGAAAAACTCAAGAAAAGCAATAACAATTTATCAACTTCCAAGCTGGAGCTATAAATCCCTCTCAGCTTGTTAAATTAACAGAAGCATTGTGCTGTGGAAAGGGACTAAATTTAAAAACTCAGCAAGACAGATCTTCGCAGGTTATACTATTAAAATCTCTCTTAAGCAGGTCAACATGAAGAGCAGAACATACTTGATGTCTGCTTGAGGCAGGAGAAGAGATATTCTTCACAATCCCTCTGGCTGCCACTTCCCATGTTAATTCTGGCTCTTTGCTACTAGGTTAGAGTGGTTGTGGTCATGAGACTATTAGGAAAGCAATTGTCTGGAATATTGCTGAAGAATAGATGTAGGACATCTTAAGCTGCCCACAGAAGTTGCACTTCTCTTTACCCTCAGTTACTCACTTCTCTCAATGGGTTTATATTGCTTTAAACACTTTATAGGACTCTGGTTTTCACTGTGTAAGTGAAAACTAATATGAAAATGTCCAGCCACAAAGTTGTAACACTCTAAATGATTATAAAAATCAGTTTGAACTCGTTTGTGCAGAGGTAAGGTCCAAGCACATCAGACCTTTGTGGTGAACAAACAGTTCTCTAGGCAATAACTGTGACAAACTCCTGTCTTCTGCTCATCAAGCAGTGGCGCTGTGATGCCTTGCAGAAGGATGGGGTGCAGCACTTACAAAACAGGCAAAGTAATCCTCTTGTCCTCCTCTTAAGTGCTCTTGTCCTGCCTGAACATCCTCCAAACCATTCAGTGGTTTTGACTCCTGTATGAGAGAAGTCCAGGAGTGGTTGTGTCATGGAAACCTGTCAAACCGTGAGAAAACAAGGCTGCTGTGTGTACAGAGCTGCATGTCATAAATTAAGCACACCTCTCTTAGATAGCTTTTCATAACACCAGCTGCTTAGCACAGACACTGAGATCCTTCATTCTGCTGGGCCCCTCATCAAACTGACAAGCCCACTCATCACCTGGGTGGTGTTTATCACAATCCTGCATCCCAGACAGGATTCAGCTGCTCCACATTACAGCTGCTTGTTCCCATGTTAGACTTGAGAGATTTATCATTCCATACCGCCTTCCTATGGATGTGGGGTGGTACAAAGGCCATGGGAAGCTGAGCTTACTGGAGAGAACTCTGGAGCCTGATTAGCTGTGAGGTGCCAAACAGCAGAGTGGGTGTTTTGCAGTGAGGCAGCTGTTCTAAACAAGTGGGTGCACTGTGCTCTGCTTGTCTCATCAGGGCAGAGATGGAGACAGGTTCTGCATGGAAATGGGTAACTGAATTCATATTTCATGAAGAAATCAGAAAATACCAATGCCCAGTAGATCAGAAACAGTATTTTTCTATTCTTTTTTCTTCTTGAAGCCAAAATGAAAATAACCTACCCTACTACGTTGACTGGTCAGTGCTGATTCTTTGCTTTAGCTTCAGGTTTTTCCAATTTAAACCAGTATTTCCCAAGATGTTAAAACAGAATACAAACAGGTATGTCCTGTTCATGTGTTCTATTATAAAATGTATCATAAGCAGGCACACCTAGGTACATCTACCCAGCATTGCTCCTGAAATTTAATCTCAATCAGCCTCACTACTTTCTTTCCTGACTCTTGTTTAGCAATATCATACTGCATGCTGGAGACAACTAAGTGGGGATAAAAATATGATGGAAAAAAGCATCCTTTTCAGACATTTGGCTGCTGATCTACATCTGTGTTAAGGATCACAGCAACCACAGATGTTAGGAATGTCAGTGACTGATGAGGTTTTATTTACTTTGTAAATATGTCTTATCAAACACCAAAATAAAGGTGGGAGGGTAGGCATGATACCTAACTAAATGGTGACTAGCTATGTAACTCTGAAATAGCTTTGTTTGAGGCATCAAGCAGTTGTGGGTTCCCAAGCTTTGCCTTGAGAGGTGCTCTGTTTCCCTGCCTGGGCCATAATCATGGTATTTTAAAGATAGTTTTTTCTTAGAATCTAAAAGCAGAAATTAAAGTAAGCAAAATAGAGGGTTTTCCCTTCTGGAAAACTACAAAGATTGATGAAATAACAGATAGTCTTTAGGAAAGTAGCAAGCCTACCTGACAGGAACCACACATCCATTCAAAGGGTACAACAGCAAGGCTGATGCATTTTAAACATACTCCCAACTGGTTTGTCAGTAACAAATTAGACTTGTCACATTCTCCAAACAGTTTTAGTGGGAACATTAACAATGTTAATGATCTATGGTCTCAGCAGGAGAATGAAGTTTGACTCCAGTTCCAGGAAAGCACAGAATGGCTTGCAATTACTTGTTCTTGAGACTGCAGGGTTTTAAAAAAAAAATGTAATGCAAGTGACTGCTCAGTTTGGAAATTTAGAATAATTGGTAGTCATTATGCCCTTGATCATGTAATTGTGTTGGCATATGCATATGTTGCCTCTCTTTGGGATCAGAGTTCAGAGAGACACCAGCTCCTTTCTGAACAACCCCATAAGGGCTTGACAGCATTGACATCCAGTTCTGGATCCTGAGCTGTTGTGAGAATTTGGGGCTTTGCATATGTCCCTGTGTGGTTTGTGACTTAGAGAACTGAATCACTGGTGTGTGTGTGTGTGTGTGCACATGTGGAAACAAGGAAGGCAGGGTGAGCTTTTGCAAACTCTTACGATATTAATACTTTGTCATGATGCAGAGTCCTGCCAAGTGCTTCTTAAGGACATTTATTGTGGAGCATAGTTTCCAGGAGGATCTGCTCTGGGATCTTACTGGGCACAGAACTGAGACTTAAAGAGCAAACTTGTCCAGACTGCCATGGTTTCTCAAATATGATGGATAGTGGCTTAGGAACTTCATCCACAGTGCCAGGACTGATGGGTGCATCTCTTCAGGTCCTGTGGACTTGAGATCCTTTGGGTTCCTTACGTGGTCCCAAGCCTGATCACCTCCTACAGTGGGCAGCTCTTCATTCTCCCAGTGGAGCACTTGGTGAAGATTGAGGCCAAAAAGTCATTGAGTACATGAGCCTTCTCCATATCTCAGGTAACCAGGTCCCCATTTCCTTTCAGAGAGGCTCAAACATTCCCCAGTCTTCCTTTGATCACTGACATACCTGTAGAATATTTTCTTGTTGCCCCTGATGTCCTTGAGCAAATTTAATTTGATCAGGGCTTTACAAACAATCTACCTGTTTCTCTTAATCTCCAGTAATTGCACCAATGACCCAGACCCAGTGCCTAGCTAGAGGAGAGGGAGAAGCTTGGAATGATGAGTTGTTCAGGTTGAAGCTGGCTGGTAATTAATTCTACAAAACAAACACTGTAATTACTAAAAAGTAATAAAATTTTACATTACATTAAAGAGTATAATAGGCTTTCTAAAAGGATTCTATTGAGTTTAGTGCATTAAAAATATGCTATTAATAAATGTGAGCCTTGCAAAATGTCAATAGCCTGGTATTTACCTAGGAAATTAGGCAACTACATTAAAAATTAAATAATTATTTTTAAAAACACATTTAGAAATTCTTTCATTAGTGAAATTAATTATATAATCTTAATGAGGCCTTTGCATAATAGTTCTAATTCCTGAAGCTCTGAAAATAAGTGATCAACAGGAAATGAGAACACGAATGAAGGAAAACAACAACTCTTGGCTTGTTTTCACTTCAAACCCAAAAGGCTGCAGATTGAACCCCCTCTGAAGGAGCACTCTGACCTCCTGTAGAGGTCTTGGTTAGGGAGGTGGTAAGCCCATAGCAGGCTGACTGGGATGGGGATTAGAGGATGTCCTTGGGTTAAGTTGCCACCCTGAGAAGCAGTAACTGATGGCTCTTTGTAGCTTCAGCTCAGTGGTTTTATTTTGAATAAAAAGGATTCTTTTGGGAAGAAATAGGACTGTTAATTGTGGTGATAACTGTTCGTGTGATAGCAGCAGGGCTAAAGAGAAACTGGTCTGAGCCTACAATGCAGTGTTCTAGTAAGGCACGTTTATTTCTGTCTCTGTATCTGAACCTCTGGCCTATTAAGAAAAGGCAATTGAAGCCAGTGTTGATTTGGCAGACTGTATATTCCCTGTAAAAGCAATGTGCTTTCTGTAAAGTACCAGCTGTCTCTGACCAGGTTGAAATAAATAGTAGGAGAAATGAAGCACAGTGCCTGCACAATCAAAATATTATATTCCTACATACCCCTCGCCCTGCAGTTTATCTTGACTATTTAAACCTAGGTAAAAGCATGCTTCTTGCTGGGATTTTACGTTACAGCGGCTATCTTGGGTCAGCTGTTTTGACATAGGATATGTCTTCTTTCTCCTGCCCTGAAGGTACCTATTCATACTTGTACCTGAGATGCTTGCAGGACAGATGTGTTTGGATAGGAAATATATTGCCTCTAAAAGCTGCTGTAAAAAGTCTTCAGGATATTGAAAGCTGGAGATGGTCTGTTTGCAAGGATGTAGTGACAGGACAAGGGGTAATGGGTTTCAACTAAGAGGGCAGACTTAGATACTAGGCAGAAACACTTCTCAGCTGAAGCTTTGGTACAGGGAGCCCTGAAGAGCTGGGGCTGCCCTTGGATTGCTGGCAGGATTCAAGGCCAGGTTGGATGGGGCATGCTGGGCTGGGGGGGCTGTCCCCCTGCCCATGGCAGGGGGAGACTGGGGAGGTTCTGAGGCCTCTTCCCTCTGAAACCAGTCTGGGGTTCTGTGATCATTGCAGACTTCATGAGAGATACAAGAAGACTGTTAGCATTTGGTCCCAATCTTTCTGAAGCCAGTGGAAAGATCTGTGCTGATTGCAGTGGTTTTGAGTCAGATACCTTAATAACAATGAAGACAGAGAAAATAAGGAATGTGTGTAATGCTAGGGAGGAATACAAGAAAGTAAACTCTAAACCACTCCATTCTCACACACCATCCAAGTGGAATACCTCACAGCTCCTGCTCATAGACAATAAATGTTACAGCTTTACAGTGAGAAAAGAGAAGTGCCATTCCCAAAGGATACAAAATACATCTCTACCTATGACAAGCAGTTAACAATATGGATGGCATCTGCCTGGGCTTTTATCTTGATTTAAATTTGTTTTCCATTCACCAGGCTCAATTGCAGGAGAGTAATATTGAAATGTGCATGAACCACTAGATACAAATTTTATTACCCCCTCTGTGGTATGCCTACTATAGAGAGAGGAGTTTGAGTGGAAAAGATCACAGGATACTTAGTCACATCCAATATTTGCAGTCCAGATTAGGAGAAGTAATTGATTTTCTAATAATAGAGAAAATTCTTGGCTGGAGGCAGAGCATGGTGATGTAATTTCCACTACAGGGACTTACTGGTCTGCCTTAGTGTTTGGTGTGTGGGATTACTTTTTAACAGTCTTGCAGATGATATATCAATGTTGGGGCTTTCCAGCCATCAGACTCCTTTAGAATCATAGAATGGTATGGGTTGGAAGGGACCCATCCAACCTGGCCTTGAACATGCCCAGGGATGGGGCACCCACCCCCTCTCTGGGCAGCCCCTTCCAGCCCCTCACCACTCTCTCTGGAAAGAACTTCCCCCAAATATCCAATTTAAACCTTCCTTCCTTTAGTTTTAATCCATCCCCCTTGTCCTGCCACTATCTATGCTTCTAAAAAGTTCATTTCCCTCCTGTTTGTAGGAGGGGGATCAAATTGATTTCCCCTTTCTTGCAGCTGCAGACTTGTGTGCCCACTTGAATGGTGCTAAAGTCCTGCAGGCAAAAAGCACCAACTTTATGCAGGGTAAATCCCACTGAATATCTTGAGCCCTGGTAAGGATAGAACAGATGCTTCCTTCCTGGAGGTGGGGTGGGAGAAAGAGAGTCTCTTTTGCTCCTACTATCTTCATGTGGAGGTTGCCTAAGGCTGTGGAGCATCACACCTGTGATGGGTATGGTACCCCTGCCTTTTGTGGAAAGGTGTCTCCTCCTCACAGCAACACTCCTTATCTCCTCTTGGACAAAAGAGCTGCTTTGTTTTAATACTGGATCTGTCTGACCTGTCTCAGCTGTGACAGAAACACATCAGAAAAATCCTGTGACAATACATCTGAAGAGGTGGTAACCCTGAGTGAGAGAGAGATGGGAAGTCAAGGAGTGGTAGGTTCTGTACCTAGGGAAGTTACTGCCTCTGCCTGTCCACACCAGGGAAGGAACATACATCCTGAGGCACGATGGGCAGCAGAGAATGTTATGCAGTGTGCTCTGGGGTTTTTATCTTTCTAGGTACAAACAATTCGTGTCCTTCAAAGTGACGACTTGTCTTGGTAAAAGCTGCCAGTTGGGAGAAAGAACCTTCTGCCTTTTACTGACTGATTGCTGAGTGTGGGGCACAGTCTCAAAAGATGTGTTGTGCTTTTATTCTGAATTATTGGTTTTTGTGCACAAAAGGTGCATGTGCCATGTAACAGAGGGACCACAGCAGCACAGCCTGGTGATGCTCAAACAGATTCTGAAAGGGTTTCACATGAATTTCAAAGGGGTTTGGGTTGGTCTTCTGTGAACTGCATCAAAAATGCAGCTTGGGTCAGGAATGTTTGTTTTTTCATCATGCTTGTAGTGAATACTTGCACATTCATTGTCACTTTGCTGTCAGGAGCTGGAGCCTGGGAATGCCCCTGTACTTTTGTGTTGCTGTGCAGTTTATCACAGCAATTCTGAGTGATTAAAAGGGGGAAAAATGCATATGGTGGTAGTTTGCTGAAGTTATTGCGAACCTCTAATTACAAACTGTAGTCTGGGCAATTTGACTCAGTTTTCACTCACAAGAAGGTCATTTGGCAGGAACTTTTAGTTTCTAATCTTGCAGCTAGCCACTGTTGTGGGTTATGACTATGTTCAGCAATCTGTAATGTGAGGGGTCTCAAAAGAAGGACCTGCTGTAGTCAGGTACATACAAGTCTCCAGCCTCTACCTTGCTCTTACTGAAGAGACTTTCCTTCTCCTTTTTCTTTTATTCTCCCCTTTTTTTTTTACAATATAACTTGCATAAAAAGATTGACTAGTAATTAGGGTTGCTGAAAAGAAGGCAAATGGGGAACAATAACAGGTTTTCCCACTTGCTGATGTAAATTAATGCTAACAAATGAGGTGGGGATGTGAGGGGTGGGTTTCAGCTGAGCTGCACCTAATGAGGGTCTGTAGAGGAGAGGAGCTGGGTACCCTCAGCCTCTGTGGGCTCTGATCAGGGATGCTTTCTGTGGCAGTGGAAAGGATGCTGGATGTGTTTTGGTGAGACCTTGTGAACTGCAAGAATTTCACATGGCTTTTATGTTCTGTAGAAGCTTTTCTTTCCTTGGTCTTTGCTCTACTACTACAGTTGGAGTGTTTTATATATATGTATGTTGTGTATGTAAAATTAACACAGGTTTCTCTTATTTTCATTCCTCCTTATGTGATAGATCACAAGTTTATATCAGGATACCATTCAGATCTGTAATGCACTCAAGGCATGTTTGGTTGAAAGCTTAAAGCTATAAACATCCTACAAAAATAAGCATGTAGCTTCCTATTGTGCTTTTTGTGGCATATTCTCTGAGGGTGTGATCACCACAGCAACTGGCATGTAGGACCTCTGATATTTTGGCTTTCAGTCCTGGCTGAAAGCAGGAATAGATATGATTGTTGGGACTCCTAATGAAAATAGCCACTTTCTTGATAGGACAGTGATCCTTTCAGAGGTTTGGGTTAGGTGTAATAAGCAATAGAACTTATTGCAGGTCTATTTTAATTAATAAAACTCTTGGTGAGAAGCCCAACAGCAGCAGATGTTATGTTCTTCTCATGTTTGTGAAGTCCAACTGGGTTTGTATCCCCATTAGCTGTGATTCAGAGTTTTCCTTGGCTGCCATATTTAAAAGAATGCCTTAGTTAAGCTGCTTTTCCAGCCTGCCTGATTCTGTAGGGCCATGTTTCTGAGGAGGACTCTAAACCTAGTGATCTTTTCACCCTACCCTACAGTCTTGAGATGTCAATTTTAGGGTCAAACCAGCAAAATCTGTGGGAGGAAGCAAGAGGTACAACAACAGGTGATTATTTTATATAGTTCTAAGTAATTATGTCCAGAATGTGTATCTGGTATGCAGCCATACTAAGGAATCAATGGATTTTGAGGACAATTGCAGAGAAAAGGAGCTGTTGTCCTTTGTAGATGCTTTCAGAAGAGTTGCAGTCACTTTTAACAACTTGATGGAATCACTCTGGTTCAGAGCTCAAAGGTCTACATCTGTGTTTCCTTGTCCTAGCCACAAACCTCTGGCTGTGGGATCTCATTAGTATTCCTGCTGTAAGACTTGGTGCCAATATGGTCTTTGTTCCTGGAGCTTAAAAACCAGCCTGTTTTCACTGCTGACAGCTTTATGGAAGCAGCTATAAAGTTTTGCCAGTGCTCCCTCTGCCTGCACCAATGAATCTACATTTCCCACTACACAAAGATTGATAGTGGGCTATTTTTATATCCTGAGCCAGATTTATGCATTCTGCAGGATCATATGAAGCTAAACACCTAATAAATGCATGTTATCAGTGAACGTGCAAGAAGTTAGGCCAGCTCTTCCTGGATGTCTCCCTGCATAGCACCAGGAGTGTGAAAGATGATTTTTTTGGAAGGCAAGTAATGTGGGAATTTTAATTCTTTTGGGGTTTTTTAACAAGTGGTTGGTCTATATGGAGGGGAAAACTTGGATATATGCAGAGAGGTGTGGGGAGAAGTATTAGGCTAAATCAGAAGGAATGAGTTCTAGTTCTCAGCCCCAAATCAGGGGCAGTACTGCCCCTGAGGGCTCAGTCTCAAATGAAAATCCCTTTAGTTCTGACAATGCTGATACTTTGACAGATCCTATAGTTGAGTTGGAAATGTTCCAACAGAGCAAATGGATGAAAAACCAGAGGGAGAATGACAAAACAGTTTTTTTCTTGATTTTGAGCGACTTTCCCAGAGTCTGATTTCCAGAGAGATCTGTTGACATAAGTGCAGCAGCCAGAGATGAGAGGTTTTTTAAAACAACTTTCAGTGATATACAGTCTATACTGGGAAAACAATTATTCTTCAAAGATTCCTGAAAAACAGCATTTAAGGTGTGTTTAATGATTAAAAACCCGATGTCCTTGAATATAAAAGTTAGATGAAAGAACTGCCAGAGACCCTAATGCAGCTGAGATGATAAACATAAAGGGAGCAATAATGATCAAGCCTGAGGTGATTACATTCTCTAATTAGGACACATGTACCATTTAGGCATGTTAATCTTTATCTGTCTGATGCACTTTGGTTAGACTAACCTACATCCAGTGCAAACTGCTTTGATCATAACATCAGCACATGGAGCATGAAGATGCTCTACATGGGTTTGCAGTCCTCTGAGCAAACTTTGAAGCTCCCCAAAGCATTGCAGGTCACCTCTAAATACACCTGAGGGGACCAAGGGCCCTGTGTTGTTGTGAGACCTCTTTGAGTATTTGCACTGGAGTCTCAGGAGCAGAGAAGATGCTTTTAAGATCAGGACTGCCCCAAGCAGCAGCTCTTTAGCATTATAGATGAAGAGTTGGTGGCTGAAGTTCTACAGCTGCAATCTCAGCTGCTGGCTCAGTTTGCCTCTGTGCCTGTGACTCTCACAATTAACAGAGTTAGTTAACCCTCTTTGTACTTGCTGAGGATCTGGAATGTGGATCTTAATTCCTGGGCTTTAAAGAGGCCTGACTGAAATAATAAAATAGGTGGTATCTTGGAGCTGTCCTCTGCAGTGAGCAGCAGATGTGTTTCTGCTCAGGCAGAATGTGTATCACTGCTGCTGTCTCTGAAAGCCACTGTGTGTTTCCTGACTCTGACAGGAGGATATGGCAGCACAGGAGGAGCAGCAGGGCTGGCTACTAAATCTGTATTGCTTAAGAGGCTGCTTTTTGGCCAGGTCAGGTCAAAGAGGAGCCTGGGAGAAATAAGAGGGGTTACAATATAATGATCTGTGATGCTGCTTTCCAGACTTCCATGCTACACGTGGGTTGAGGTCTGATTCTTAATGTGGCTGCCCTTCTGCCCTCTCCTACTCCACTCCATCTTGGAGATGATGATGCTCATTCTGTTAATTTTGATTGCTGAGAGGTTTCAATGGGAGTAATTTAAACTAGAGATGACTTAAAGACAGACCCAGCTTAATCTACAGGAGATTTTTTTAAACACAAAGGCTGTATAGTCCTTGTACTTCTTGTTCCCACTTGCAGCTGCCCTTTCCCCCAGGTTCTCCCAGACAGGACAACTGGACTATATCTGAAGGAGGACTTGCCTCATTCCAGGTTGTGGGTTGAATTTGAGCTTGCTTTGCTGGAGGAAGAGCATGTACTGCATGGTGCTGGCTTTTGTGAGGTTCTCTGTGGGTCACAGTGTGTGGTACTGATGTGTTATATCAGGTTTTTATGGCCAGGAGGTGTCCTTGGTTTATGTGCTGCAAAAGCATGGTTGCATACAGCAGTAGGGTGGGCTGTGACATATGACCTATGTAGACAGTTCAGTGTGTTCTGACCTTTCTGAACCTGCATGTGTAGGTGGACCTTAATATGTGATGGGTCAGCATGTACTTGTTTGGTCGTGGCACATCTCAGGAGCCATTCTTCTTTTTTGGGCTTAGGATCCAGAGCAGCAGGTTTCCAGTCACCCACCCTCACATCACCTCAGTGAATGTGGTTCTTGGTAGTGAAGGAGTAAATGAAGATACTGTATGAGACAGTGGGAGTCCAGCAGTTCTGGCTTTTGCTCCTGGATTTGCCAGTGGTGAAAAGGTATGGAAGAATCTCCAGCTGCTTGAATTTCACGTTTTGTTCTACAAAAGAAACACTGATGGAATTCTTCATCAGTGTGAATAGTGGGGTTTAGTCCTGGTAGTACCAAAGCTAGTAGTTAGCCAGAGAAATCTTAAGTGTCTGGTACTGTATGGGAATGTTCTAGAACTTTAAAGCTGCTGGTGTTTGGCCTCTAAGTGTAGACAGTGGTAAGGAGAAACAGGAAGAGAGATTACTCCATGGAGACCTTGGAGTTTAATTCACAGCTACACCATCACTGCAACTGGTTTCAGTGGATGGTAATCGTACCTCTTGGTGTATGCTGGTGCCTTGCAGTGAGTGCTGCACTATTGAGGTGAGCAAGGATCAAGCCTCTAGTCCTAGAAGTAGGAACACCCTAAAACAGCAACCAAGGCTTTGATAAAAAGAGGTATGCTGAGATGCCATTGGCCTGCTGAGATTTCTGCAAGGCAAGTTTGATCCTGAGCAGTTTGTCTCTGCTGGTAAAGGGATGATAGCTGGGAGACTGGGAAGCTTGGGAGATAGGGTTTCAGTTCCACTCACCTGCAGACCTCCTGCTTCATTTCAGGGAGGAACAGAAGAATCACATACTCTTCCTTTTGTTTCACCTCTCTGTTTGGAAACTGGGGATGTGGGATTCCCCTCCCACACAGGCATGCTGTGAAGAGAACTCTGCAAATGACTGATATGCTCTTGTACTGTGGAGATAAGGACCAGACAAAGAGCAAGGGCTCAGTTTATCCCCATACAGCCCATCTCAGTGTTCTCACTTGCATCCTCCATCCCAGCTCCAGAGTGTGCACCAGATGATCAGTAGCCCCATGAGGTTTAAGTCTAGGGCTTGCCTTGGAGTATAGATCAGTCCTGCTATGTCCTTGATTTCTCTTGAATACTTGTGTGTGTGGATACTCCCCCACAGAGGGGGAGCTGTGAAGGACAGTGGATTCTGGTTTGAGCTGAGAGTAATTCACCACAAAGCCTTCTTCAGAGCTGCCAGAAAACAGTTGCAGCACAGCAGTGGGTTTACCTCTGAACAGGCATCACAGAACAGCTTCTGCCCATAAAGGAGGACTAGTGAGTGTGTCCTGTTTAATATACTGATGAGCTCTTGGGTATGCTGTGGGCTGTGTGTTAGCAACATGTTGAGGAGGCCACCTGAGGAGACCATCCTTTGGGGACTGATGGATGGCAAAGTCCACATGGGGCTGTGGTACTCCTTGAATGCTTGACTGAGGAAGGCTGCATGCAGCCCCTTGGGTATTCAGGCATGGCAAATTATCTGTTGAGGGGTTCCATCTAACCCTGAAGTATTTTCTGGCTTGTATGCAAAGTTACAATGCTGTGGATCCAAGCTCCACTGTTAACTGTCAGAAGTCCAGTGCCCTTGTGGGTCCTGCCACAGCTACACAAGGGTACAGGGTGGCTGGAAAGCTGTGCAGAGGAAAAGTCTTGTTGACACTTGCTTGAACATGAACCAGCAGTATGCCCAGGTGGCCAAGAAGCCCAACAGCATCCCGGCTTGTATCAGCAGTAGTGTGGCCAGCAGGACCAGGGAGGTGATGATCCCCATGTACTTGGCATTGGTGAGGCTGCACCTCAAATACTGGATTCAGTTTTGGGCCCCTCAATCCAAGAAAGACATGGAGGCCCTGGAGTGTGTCCAGAGAAGGGTGACTAGATGATCTTGGAGGGCTTTTTCCAACCTTAATGAGTCTGTAATTCTAATTCCTCCTGGAAGAGAACTTTTCAAGCTCTGTAGGTCTCAGCAGTGTTAGCATACCCTGGCCTTGAAAGCTGCATTTTAGGTGGAGACATAGGCAGGTCTGGCCATCCAGCATCATGGTGCTCAGGTCTAGTGGAGGAGAGCACTGCAGAAGGCATGAGAGATTATTAGCCTCATCAAGAGAAAATGAGAAATGATCTTACTACTAAAACACATGCATTATATAAATAAAGAGAATTCTTATGCAATTTATTCTCTTCATGGACATGTTGCATTCTGTCACATGAAGTGTGCATGTGCATTCATATTAGGCAGAATAATGGCCTTTCTGTGAAGATATTAGTGGATTATTTTACTCTTGCTGCAGGTGGCATTAAGATGAGAGGCCTTGGCTATTGTGCTGTCAATTTGTTTAATGATTATTAGAGGAGCAGGTGATTTCTATTAAAGGGAAGTGACAGACTGTCCATTAGATATAGATGCATGTTTATTAAATTGGAAGCCTGGAGCAAGCAGCCTGGCTCATTTGCTTCCAAATTCCAGACCAATCTGTTTTTATTTTGCACCTGGAAGATTCAGAGCACAGTAAAAGTGGGAACTATTTACCAAGCAGGAATATGAGGATGGTTGGGATGGGAGTGTACATCCATGAACTCAAATGGGGAAGGAGGCTGGAGAATGCTGGCTGTGCTGCATGTTTCTCAGTTTAATTTCTTAGCCTTCTCACCTAGGTAGGCTCAGAAGCAGAGGGAGATGACATGAGGATTTAATCTTTCAATGCAAACCCTTTGTCTCTTCAATCTGTGTGTGTTTCCACAGAATAGAGATGGGCAATTTCCTCTAGTTCCATTTATCCCAGTGTCCTGGGTCTGCTGGTAGCCAGCAGCTTCACTGGGAGATGTAAGCTCTCTCCACAGTGAACAATTACAGAAGAATCTACCCAAAGGAGACATTTATTTGTAGTCCCCACCAGCTCTATCGGTTTATGGTCTGGAGCAGCAGAATTTATCTTTCTCTTTAATCCGGTCTAATGTGACTGTGGATGTTCTCATTACCCAGACAGAAGTTTAATCCTTTCAGGAAATGTCTCCCCAGTTCAATGCTTCTGTTATCCTGCTTTCCTCTCAGTCAAACTGGTGCACTTGAAAATCAAATCTTTCCTTTCACAGATCTAATGTAATAAGCTTACCACTCCATCCACCCCCATTAAGCAGATCTTCACTGGGATAGTGATGCAGGGTCTGGTGTCTGCAGATCAAAGAGGATGCTGAAAAATTGGAAGGGTTCATAAAAGAGCCATATAAATGATTGAGAGTCTGGGAAACATCTTTCTAGTGAAAGATGTAAGGAGCTTGATCTGTTTAGGCTATCAAAGAGGAAATGGAGGGGGAGAATCCTTTGCAATGTGCAAGCACAAATACAGGGAAGGTGACTTCTTGTGGTGGATGGTTCCACCAGCCTGCAGAAAAATACACAGTGACATTTGGCTGGAAGGTCAGGCTTCAGCTTTCACTGGAAGCTGGAATGAGCATGAGTATGTATGACTTCAGGGTAAGATAATTAGCCATTGGAAGAATGTACCAGAGTTAGGAAATTAGGAAAATCCAGAACATAAGCCTAATTTGGAGATCTGAGAAGTGCTCTGATGAAAAGCATTATTTTATTCTACTGGTTAGAGATGAAGCTAAATGATGTGTCATGGTGGGCACTGAATGTTTCTCTTGGAGACAGCAGCTGAGCATCCCACTGCCATGTTGCAGCACTGTGGCTGCAGAAGGGAAGCAGCTTCAAACAGACCTCTGCACCAGAAAATGGACTAGTACTGCTATCCTGCTGAATTCTTTTTTGGACCTTAATTTTTCTCATTCAGTTTTGCTACCTGTAAATACTGACAGTACTGAGCAGTTTCCCATCAGGTGGCAGGTGGGGACATCCTCATGTTCATAAAGCACTCTGGATGTCAGGTAATGCTGGTTTTGCACCAGAAATGAGCAGTATGTGATGCCTCTTGGTGGATTTCCACTCTATCTTATTGCACATGTGTGCATTACTGCAGCCTGAGCTCCAATTTAGTTAAAGAAAACAGAAGTCCACTCTGTGGTATGCTGCCTTTCCTGGCTTCTGTGTCTGTCACTGCTACTGTGTGCTAATAAATCCCTGTCTCCTCCCAGCTCTGGCCTCCTGCTGAGTGGCTGTGACTTGTGAACAACCTGTTTCTTCTCTGGGGACAGTTGGCCTGAGAAATAGCTGGGAGTTGCAGTGAAGCCTGTTCCTTTCCAGTGCTGGCTCCATGACAATGCAGGGGCAAAGCCTCCCATCTTCCACCTGAACCTCCCTGCAGCAGTGCAAGGGAGAAATGCCAAGAGAGACCTTGTGCCACAGGGAGACTGGAGATAGAAAAAGAAGAAATGTATGAAAGAAGCACTAGATGCAGAGCAGAAGTTGTGCTGAGTGGTGTCGCATCCCTTTGTCATCTGAGTGAATTCCTGTCCCCAGTCCTGCAGGCACACACTTTGTTATTGGAGTGGGGGGTGTCTGCAGAGTGGGGGAGATACTACTGCTGATCTTAACTCATGGGGAGAGTGAATCTTCTCTTTTCCACCCCTTCTCCCTTTGGGAACTTATTTAAAACTCTCTCTGTCCTTGGTTCTGCCATCCTGGAGCCTCAGACAACCTGATTGCAGTTTTGTCCTATTAGTGTCCATGAAAACAGGAGTAAGGCCTCTTGTCAGCTGGCAGGCTGTCCCCACCACCCTCCAAAACACCTTATGGGTTCCAGTCACCCATGGTACCCTCTGATGCTCATCCAGGGAGGAAAGGAAAGGGCAAGCATTAAATACTGCTGTATTTAAAGGCAACAATAACATATTCTTTGTCTCCCTGCCAACTATTTGCTGGGCTGTTATTTATTTCAACATTCTTTTTCTGGGGTTCTTTGGTGGTTTTTTCCCCTGGGCACATGTTTTTTTCCCAATTCAGGCAAAATCACTACTTCCATACTCAGCTGTCCTGATTGCATGAAGAAGAGTCTGATTGCATTATTCATCTGCAGTGCTCATAAAAGACTTCAAAACTCTTGACTAGACCTAAAGCTTTTGATGACATTCTCTTTCAATAGGAAGAGGGAAGATACTGCATGAACTGGTGGCATCTGATCACATCACTACCCCACCAGCTGTGGCTGGGACAGCCAGGTCTGTGTTGTATGAGCTGAACTGGTGTTTTTCTGAGCAGTTCCTGAGATGCCTTGTTATGCTGTTCTGCTTTGGTTTTCTCTTTGAGGCTGCAGGGATGCTGGGAAGCAGCTTGCTTTTACATACTGGCGTGCAAAGGTAGCTTAACTCCAAGGAAAGGTTGCCATCTATGGGTAAGAATACTTTATCCCAGCTCAGTGCCTTTCAGAAACTCAACTTGTTAAAATTTATCTGATTAAAAGGTTTATTTAACTAGAAAGAGGGTAATCTATTGAAATGAAGGTAGCAGTGGAGAGGTCACACTGGACTTTACTGATGGCTGGGTCATCAAAGAGACAAAACTCCAGGCAAAACACTACCTTTGGTCTAATCTGGGTGGTCTGGCTTATTCTGCTATGCTGCTCTTGCAGCTCTTGTCAGAGCATCTTCAGTGCCAGGACATCTCCCTTGTGTTGGGTTTGAACAGGAGGACTTGATCCCAGAGTTGAGTGAAGAGTCTCAAGGGAGCACTGCTGTGTGTTTGTTGCAGCTCTTGGTAGGAAGCCTGAAGTGGGGTCAAATGTTTTGTCAAGGGCAGAATCTCTTTGAAATGCCTCATATTTTGTGTGTTGATGGGAGATGCAGGAATTTTGCTCAGTGTGGAAGGAGTCTCTTCAGTTCTAGTGTACTAAATGGGGCATGTTCAGGGAAGTTTGGCTTGGTTTGCTTTCATCTTTGCATTGATCACATTAAGAGGTTAGTGCTTTTGGGTGTTAGTGTCTTCCCCCTTTTAAGAGAAGGGAGCAAGTTGTTTGGGAGGATGTTAGTAATTAGTAGCCTCTGAGTATCACCAGGATGGCTTGTGTGGCATACAGGTCACTGATATGTGGTAATGTCATTTGCAGGACTGAGCTCTGTCCACATTTCATGTTACCTCCAACAGCTGTCAAGGGCTGTTTTACTCCATCCCTTCCAAGGGAGGGCTTGACATGCCCATCAGCTCACCTGGATTGTGTGGGCAGCACACACAGGGAACACCTGTGCTGCTGGCAAAGCCTCTGCATCTCTGTCTGCCAGGATGCCACATTACTCTCCTCCTCTGCTGTTCTTTTGGCTGCTGAGCAGAGGTGGGGTTTAGTTCTGAAGTGTTAGCTCTTCACAGAGTCTGGAGCCTGGGAAACTCGGTGTAAAAGAGGCCAGCACAGTGTCTCATGTTACAAGCAGCACTGATCTCTTCTCTTTTTATTTATTTTTCTGGGTTTTTTACAGGTTTTCAGTTACTGAATAATCTGTGTTAGTTACTTGTTACAGTCAGTGACAGCTCGAGCTGCAAGAGGGACAGAATCCTGCCTGATAGCAAAAGCTAATCAGAATTAGCTGAAGCAATACAGTAAATCCAAGTCTTACCAGGGTCTGTTACTGCCATACATCAAGAGAGTTAACAGGCTGTGCCACAACACAGCAGTGGAACTGAGATATTCCAGGTGTGTGCTAGGGAAATGTTTTACTTGGTCAAAACTATGAGAATGAATTCACACCTGGCATGAGATGGGAAAGGATGGGGAGAGGAGTAGAGAGGTGTTTTTAGCAACAGAGCCCACACTTCCTTTCAGACTGAGGTTATGAGGCAATCACTTTAAGGTGATGAGAATCAGTGTTCCTTGGTGTAACCAGGAGGGAAGAAAGGAGACTGCATCTCTATATCACAGTGTATGTCTGCACAGCATGCCCTCAGCAAATTCCTGCAAGACAAGGCTTTCTGTAACCTTCAGTAGCTTAGTTGAAGGAAAATATATTCCATTCCCCTCTTACTTTGAATCCCTGTTCAGATTTGGAGGAGGCTGGATGTGTTTGCTTTAGCCATCCTGGGAAGCAGTGTCTGGCAAAGCTGAGGCTAATAATCTGTTTGCTTCTCTTTCAGAGATGTCTGGTGGCCACACAAAAGGAAACCAAGTTCAGACTACTGGATAATGCCTTCCCTGTGCAGGAAGAAAGGATGCTGTCAGCTCAAACACCGATGGGGTGTGTGGGTAAGTAGATTGGTTAGTGCAGGATGGTGAAGCATATTTGTTCTTATGAGGACATCAAGTGGAAACACAAGTATATGTCAAGTTTTGCAGTTCACATGAACGAAGTCATTTTTTTCCTAGTACAAATGTGTTTGACCTGGGAAAGATGACTTGGAGAGGTCCTAAAAATGAAAAGCTATATAAAACCACTGAAACTCCGTGTCTGATGTCTCCTTAGATCTGGCTGCAGACAGGCTGCTGGGTCTGGCTACACAATCTTTTGGGTAACTGAATCGCTTCTGAGTAATGTGGCCCTGATGGCTTGCTTGGAGGCTTACCCTTGTGCTGGGAACCAGTTCTATCACTCTGGTGATAGTGACTTTTGTTACTGTCATTCCCAAATGCCTTTTTGTAATCTGAACACTTTGATACATTAGATTTTGGTGGCTGCAGGGGAATGAAGAACTACTTGTGTAGGTTTGATTCCCTGGCCTTTCACAACAGTAACCAGGGAACCAGAGTTACATGGTGAGCTGCACCCAGCCTCCACAGCAGCAAATTAACCTGACAGTGTTTGACTTCCTTCAGTTGAGATCTTGGTTCAGGGTGCATGTGCCTTACTAAAATCTCTCTTGGGCTTGCTGCAGGGTGTAGGTAACTGAACTTTGTCCCTTCTGCCTCTCCTGTAAGTCACAGAAAAGCCAGAAAATGGTGTAGGGGTGGATGTGTGTGTGTTTGAGAGAAGCTATAAGCTTCACAACAGCATCCTCTTTGATCCCTGTGTCTTCAGCTGATACTGGTGTTTCTTCTGAATGTTGGAGTGCTCATAATTAATTTTGTCAATCTTTAAGTAGCTCCTGTTTATCCAAAAAGCTTGTGGAAACAAGCTGCCCAGCTGATGTGTTTGCTAAGAGCTGCTTTGTGGCCACAGACAGGACTGGAGGAGCCCATGGGCACTGATATGTGCAGCCTCTACCAGCCTTCACCTGAATACATATGTGCTCAGGGTAAAAAGATGTTGATATGTAAGCCCCTTTGATTGATTTAATATGCCAGAGCATTGTTCTCAGTTCTTTGCTTGGCCTGGTGCACAGCACTGGAAAAATAAAATGGAATTATAAAATGAAATAAATAAAATATAAAAGCTGTCTAGCACTCTGAACTAAATTCAATCAGCAGGGGAAAGCTGAGAAGGGGAATTATACATCAAGAGCAATCCAATATTGGGTTTAATCCCAAGATGTTATAAATCTGACAAACATCTAGGAATAGCTTCAGAAGGAAAGAGTTGGCTTTTTGGAGGAACAAACAGGCAGTTAATCCTATTTACAGAGTTCTTTCCATGAATAGCTGTTCACCTGTATGTGAGAGCAGATGCTCACCTGAGCTGACCTGGGGAACTAGTTTACTTTGTGTGTCTGCTTTGAAAATACCCCTGCATGGGTGGAGGAAGAGGTGCCTCTGCTCATTATTGATCTTGACAGATATCTTTTCCTTCTCTGACTCCTTTTTCTGCAGGGTTGTGGGTTTTGAGAGCACTTAGGTTGTTAGAACTTCCACAAACACTCCAGTTCCTCAGGGTTGTGAGGAACAAGTAAGTTAAAGCCTGTCCACATATACTTGGAAGCCTGACATTCTTGATGTGTGTATTTTGGCTGAGTGGGGTAATAAAGGAAAACACAAGTGATGCATATGGAAAGAAATGAGCACCCATAATGTTGTACTGGAAATTGTAAAGAAAATTCCTAAGCCATCAGCTCAGGGAAGCCCTGGCAGAGGGAAATGAGTGGAAATCATAAATGCAAGAGATCTTAAAGGTTTTTAGAGATTGATAAATTACAAAAATAGGGTTATTTAACATGTTGCCTATGATAAAACGGGTTGGATGTAGGAAGACTTCTCTGATCCTAAATCCTTTGTATGTCATCTTACACCTGCTAGAGAAGAGTTCTGTGGAGTGGAATAGGGTCCTGTAGGAAACTTCAGTTTGTTACATTTTTATCTGTCCTGGGTCTTTTCCCTTTCCATCTCCAGGTATTCAGTCAGTCTCTCCCAGCTCCTAGCTGTATTTATCAGCAGCTGCCTTACAGCTGCAGGTTTTACTCACCCACTATGTATAATCCACTGCACCTCCTTCCTTGCCACCTTAAATCAGCATCATCGTGGGAGCTTTGGGTATATGCTTTTTCCTAACAAATGCAGAATGCTTAGGGGAGAACAAATGTGTTTTACTGGGACAAAGCAGGACTCAGGCCAGCACAGCTTGTGTATGTTATCAGATGTGGTTCTATCATTGCAACACCCCCAGTAACAAAACACTTCTGCAATAACTAAAATACCAATAGCTTTTTTAACAAGCAATCGTGAATTGGGGCTAGACTGAAACCAGAACCAGCTAAAACTCTTCTCTTTCCCTGGACAGGTAGGACACAATGGAGATCCTTGGGTGCAGCCTGCAAATTGCCTGACCCCTTGCTATTTCTAATGTGTATGTCTAGTCGTGATTATGTCTGCTGTTGGTTGTGGTGACTTTAAAGAAACAAGGTTGGGTTAAACCATCCTCTTCTTTCTTATCATTGGTTTGGTAAGAAACCTGTGTTTCTCTTCTGAAACTGGCAGCTGTCACCTAGAATTTGATCTTGGCAGGGTTGCAGCAGGGACTAGACACCTATTAGCAGAGAGTTTTGACATTACGTGTTCACTGGCATGGCTGTAGAGTAATTTGCTCTTCTCAGAGCTGACAGTGCTTCTAGTATTTCTTCCTGCAGCTGCAAATACTGGCAAGAGCCAAAATACTGGACAAGATTGATCCAAGGCATCAGTGGCATAAATCTGTTATCACTGCATCATAGGGTTGTACATTCCTCCCAGTTAATTTATCACATTAGAAGAGACTGAATTGGCTTTGAGAAAGATGATTTTTAATTTTTTTTTCTTGATGTCTTAGGTATTATTTGCAAACTTTATCCCTGAGGTTGGGGAAGTTTTTAAAGCCATAAAAATTTACAAATATTTCTGTGAAGTGGTGAGTGGGGAAAAAAGGAAGTATGGTTGCTATTTATCTTTAGAAAACAAAAATCAAATCGGTGACTAGATTGGGAACCAGCTCAGAAGAAATAAGACACTAAAAGCTTCCTGTAATAAATGAAATCCTGAAGCTTGGTTAAGCCTTCCCTCAAGACTAAGTAAATGTTGTCAAGAGCACAGCTCAGTGTGGGCTTTATTATTCCAAGGAAGAGAAGCTAGCTGACATGATAGCTTCACCTGGAGATTGAAGAGAACTGTTTTGGTGGTGGTGTGGTTTTTTTCAGTGCAGGTGTGGTCTTGCTTGGGTGGGGTTTTTTGGTTGTCTTCATGTTGCTTTTGGCTGCTGGACTGGGCAAGTAAAGCTCTAACCAGCTCTTCAAAAGCTCCTTCTGTGGCTCTTTGCGGTGTCTGCCACTCGCTGCCTTGAATACAGCTCCTTTTCCTTGCCAAAATAACTCCTGAGGTTATTTTGTAGTTAAAATAGATGAAACTTCCATCAAACCAGAGACATAAACTGTCTCCTGTGTTGCTGGTGTTAATATACTGCAGGCAGGTGCGTTCAGCATCAGCTTCACCACAACCATTCTGCTATTTCCAGACTGACAAATCTTGCTTGATCTGTTCCTGTAGCTGTATTATCTGCTAATATCACTCTGGAGAGCATCACTGCATTCCTCTGAGACTTTTTGCTTTGGGACAAGGGAAATGCTTGCACAGAAATCCTTTTACTGGGAGAAGGAGGATCCTTACTTCTCTGAGACACTTTGATTCCCTGAATGCTGAGGGGAAGCATAGGAGAGCTGGAAGTAAAGAAAGGTAGGCAATTAATAGGACTTGCAAACCAAATTGTAGCATTGAGGTTTTCATGCTGGAATGTTCATGATAAAATGTTTTCTGTTGTGATCAATTAAAAAAACGAAGGTTTCCCTGTAAATTGCTGAGTTAAGCTAGCTTTGCCAGATACACCCCATGTTAAGCCTTGCCAAGTCTGGCAATCAGATAATTGTCAGCTGTCTGAATCTCTTACACTTTTTTCCATCCTGGGGAGAAAATGAGAACTTTCACTTGGTTGTGCTAGTGTGTGGCAACAGGAGAAAGTAAAACCACCTTTCTGTGCCAAAAATAACAGGCATTTCAAGGGTCCTGTCAGATCCCCTTCAGTGTAAGAGCTGAAGCTGTCAGACCTGCTTCTGAAAGCAGAAGGTTCAGAGGAAGGGGGTTGCTGGGAGCACAAACATGTTTTTAACTTGGAATGCAGTGGAGGTGGGGCAAGAGGTGAGCAGCATATTACTGGCATCCCTTTTGAAATACCATGACATTTGAGAGCTGTTGAGCTGAGGATGCACAGAAATGAGGTACAGGAGTGGCTTAATGCAGGGAAAAGTGCTTTAGAGGAGGAGATGTAGAGTTCAGTCTGTTTAGTAGATCAGGAAGAAGATGGGGACTTTGGATCACATAACGTGCCTATATAGCTTCACAACCAGTATAAAAATCTTTAATGTGGAGAAGACAGGCATAACAAAAGCTAGTAACTAGAGCTCAAAGTGGAGCAAACTCAAATGAGAAGCAAGGCATGCATTTTCCAAAGTGAGAAGTGATTGATAATCACTGAAACAAGTTGCTCAAGGTGAGTAGATTTTCCAGTTCCTGTCTTTAAATCCAGACTGGATGCCTTCCTACAGGGTGTGCTTCATTACTGGGATCAATATAGGGATGTCTTGATAATGTATTGTACAGCCCCTGTGGAAGAGAACCTTACAGAAGTTCCTGGGTGAGATACAGTTTGCATAAATTGAATAGGAAAATAACACTTGAGTTGGAGAGGAAGCTGAAGTTCAGCAGTTTGAGTTGAAAAGAGAATGCAGAATCATGCCCTAGGAAGTGTCATTTCCTGACTCTTGTAGAATAACAGAGAGTTGTAAAATTAGTTGCATGGATGGCTGTGGAATGATCCTCATGAAAAATTAATGGCACTAGCAGAAGACAGGAAAAATCCAGGAAACACTTCCATGACTGAGGTTTTTATAAAAGCTTGTTTTCATTAAAATCTAAACTATGTACTTGAGCTGAGCTGCCAAAAATCCCTCTAGCATTTCTTAAACAGCGAGTAATTATGGCAAATAGCTTCTCTGAGAAAGGGAGACTTGCAGAGAATGTAATTATGAGAGACTGATGGATCCCCCTGTTATTGTTTGTATTGAATAGGTCTCTTCATAGTGTGGAGCTGGAATCGCTGTTCAGATGCCATTCAGCCCATGTGACTTTCTCTTCTGGCTCTGCACTGAACTGTGAAGATCTGAGGAGACCTGGGGTAAGAACCTCATCCTTTGCCCTTATAGATAAGCCAACTTCATGAAAATCTTGCCCCTTATTAAAGGATGCTTGAGCTTCATTCCCCCAATTCACATTGAGATTTACACTTTGAGCAGCTCCACTTCTTTCAGTCACTCATGGGAACTGAGGATGTAAGGGTCAGGCATAACAGGCTTCTTAGGCTATAAATTTTTTAAGCACTGAAAAAGGAAAAATAAAGGGGAAATCTGGTTTTGAAAGAGGAATGTTAGAGTGCAGCATTTCTGGAAATTGTGTTTAAGTAATTGGAATAGCCTTTAGCTCGTCTTTTGAGTGGGCATCATAGTTGGGCCTCATTTGAAAGAAGAAACCTCGTAGTTTCAAATTACTAAAGACCCAGTAAAATATTCCAATTGAAGCAAAAGGAATGAACGTGGATTAAAGAAGAAAAAAACCAACAATACTAACAAAAAAACCCCACCCCAGCCTTCACTTCAACATGCTGTTTGTTAGTATCCTACTTGAAAAACAGTGGTAGGTCTCCACCTAGATCCCACCAGACCATAAAACCTGTTTCATAAATGGAATTTGTTGTTAAGGACTTCTTTGCACAGCCCTAGTATTGGTAAGATGACTGAGGCAGAGGTCTTCTCACTTGCCCAAATAGTGACCCTTGAAGTGCTTTGGCTGGACTTTGCTGGGAAAGAACATAGCCAAGCTGTCTATTTTGTTACCTCTGTAGGACAATGATAGTGCTAGAAACTTAATTTCACATGTTCCAGCAGTTTGGAAGCAGAAATACACATTAGGTACCATATGTTTGGCTGGATCTCCTTCACTGTTGAAAAGTTGAGGCATGTGCACTGCTCCAAATAATAGGATCACAATGATCTCACAAGTTCTTAACAAAAGACAGGTGCCACTAAACGAGCTTGCTGACAGAGATTGTTGTACTTTGTATGGAGCTAAACCCAGATTTAACTCTTCTTTCCTGGCACACAGGTGGAATGTGGAAATGCTTGTGTCATTCCAGCAGATGTTCATTCTCCCCAACCTCATAGAGAAGAGACTTCCAATATCGTGAGGTAGGATGAGACACTCCAGTGATTTCATTCTCTATCTGATGGGTATTAACAGTGACACAGATAGTGCTGCTGGCAGGGGAACATATTTGTCCTGTCACGTTTTTTCTGCCTGGAGAAGTCTGAAAGCCAACTGCCTGCTTTCTGCTATGATTTTATCAGATGAGTTGAAGGATTGAGACAGGTAGCAGCTGTGCAGCCTTGCAACCCTGTGCAGAATATAATGTTATTAAGTATGGTGTAATTACTACTTCAGTATCCTGGATATTAGCAGTTGAGGAGTCTGGCTCCCTTACACTGGAGAGTTGCACACTACTTTCCCATGCAGCTCTGCCATCGGGTCTGGCAATTCTACACATCTTCATACTGGGCAGACTTGAACTGGTGGCTTCCCTGGCACTGCTGGCTTGTGAGAACCTGATGGTATAATCAGCATACCCCCAAACCCCTCCAGGAGTTCAAGTCCCCAGGTGGATTGTCTTAATTTTCTATTTATCAGGCATCTACTGAATGGAAATACTACTTTATGAATGAACTTAACAGGTGGAATTGTTAAAGCAGATACTGTTCATCATAGTGGCTTATCTTCACTCCAGACTCTTAGTGGGATTACAGGTACAATTCTTCACCCTGTGTACTTGTATCTTAAAATCTTTTGCTGGTGACTACCTTCCCCAGATGGTGCAATTGGATCTGCTTAAAGTGTAGAGGTCCCAGATATGGGGACTGGACAATATGCTGTTGTTTGGCACTACTGTTCAGTTGCTGTTTGCTGGAGCAGCTGGTCTGACCTCAGAAATGAGAGACCAGAAACACACTAATCAGAAGTGATATGCTTTGTACAGTGTGCTGTCTATCAAGAATCACTGGTCAAATGCAAGAGTAATTTTACAGATAATTCATACCAGAGGTATCAGTTGTGTGTCAGGCAGATTGTCAAGGTTAAAATTCTGGCCTTTATGGAATCAAAACATATCTCTTTATAAAAACATGTTCTTTATCGAGTATCTCTTACTCATCCAGTGATTAACCTATCTAGAGTATTTTTTAACATTACTAAAAATAAGAAATAACTTGGTTTGGCTGATTTGTCAGTTGTCAGCAAATGCATGTTTAATGGCTTTAAAAAAACCACAACCAAGATGACCAAAACTACTCAATTTCAGAAGTCCACTTAGCCTATCCATTAGCATATTCCAGCAGAGGTTTAACAAAAGGAAATGATAAATGCAAGACAAGAATCATCACTTTACAGGAGCATTGTGGCCTGGCTTGCATCTCTGCTGACCTGTAATCACTTCCCTACTCTGAAACAGGTACCTCCAAAAGTCCCCAGCTGGGACTGGGGGACCTCAGACAGCATCATCTGTTTCCCTGAACTGAAGCTAGGCTTCATAGTACAGAGCTGCCTTGTTTCTGGCTTGTCTGCTCTCTGAACTGATTTGTTCTTGGTGAAAGAGGACGCTGAGGTACATCCTTCACTTGTCTAAATGTGAATGCAGCCCAGGGAGAGCTCTGAAATATGTACCTGTCTTTTGAGGAGAAACTACAGCCAGGTCTTTTGAAGTTTCTCTTGATCAGGCTGGGATTAAGCTTGGCACAGAAAGCAAGAAAACCTAACAGGCTATTTCTAATTTAATGCTTGAATTCAGTGCAAGAGGTGAAAGGAGTGCTCCAGAGCATGCTGAAGCAAGAGTGCCTATGGGTGCACTTTAGTGTGTGGGGAGGTGGCAAAGCAAAGGATGACCCCCAGCAAGCCATCCTGCTGTGCTTAGCAGCTAAGTGGAAGCACCTTGCCTACCTCTATATATAATACTTCTATATATAATACATGTGATGCTAGTGCCCCACTGCCCCTGAGACAGCACAGCAGATGAGGTTTGGTTTCTGCACAGTACATACCCTGTTAGCTGCTCTGCATCTGTGCTTGATTCCATTTTGCCTGGTGTTTGTAATCTGAATCCAGGCTTAAAGAACTTGAGCAGAACTGATACTGCTTGATACCCCAAAAGTGGGCTGAAAATCAGTCTCATGTGCTTTCCAGTTACAGGGGGCTTTCCTTGGGTGTCCTTTCAGGCTTATTTCTTTGGTTGGATCTTACAGGGTAATTTTCACAAGAACAGTGACAATTAGAAATCCTCTCACCTCTCTGCCAGGAAGGTGATCTGAATTTATCCTCCTTTTCACAGAACCACACAGTGTTTTGGGTTGGAAGTGACCTCAGAGATCATCTAGCTCCAACCCCCAGCCATGGGCAGGGACACCCTGACTAGCCCAGGCTGCCCAAAGCCCCATCCAACCCGGCCTTGAACACCTCCAGGGGCTCCCACAGCCTCTCTGGGCACCCTGTGCCAGGGCCTCCCCACCCTCAGGGTACAGAATTCCTTCCTCACATCTCACCTCCCCCTGCCCTCTTCCAGCTTGAAGCCATTCCCCTTGTCCTGTCCCTGCACTCCCTGGTGACCAGCCCCTCTCCCACTTCCCTGCAGGACCTCTGGAAGTGTTGGAATGCTGCAATTAGGTCTCCCTGGAGCCTTCTCTTCTCCAGGCTGAACCAGCCCAGCTCTCTCAGCCTGGCTTCAGAGGAGAGGTGCTCCAGTCCTGAGCATCCTGGTGGCCTCCTCTGGACTCGCTCCAACATCTCCACATCCTTCTGGTCCTGGGGACCCCTGAGCTGGGTGCAGCACTGCAGGGGGTCTCCCCAGAGTGGAGCAAAGGGGCAGAACCCCTTCCCTGGACATGCTGGTCACGCTGTTCTTGATGCAGCCTCATCAGTACCTGCTACAACACAATTTATAAACTAAGTTCCAACTTATCAGTACACCAGTTGCTTGGACGTTTCCAACTCCACACCAGAAGCTGTGATAAAGAGAGAGGAGAACAGAGCTGCAGAGGTGCCTGAGCAAGCCCCGGGTTGCCAGCCCTGCAGTGGACATGCCTTTGCTATCATCTAGTGGCTACATGTGATACTTCACACGCAGCTCCTGTGCAGAGGGATTCAACTGCTGTTTCCCACTTCAGGGACTACTCCTCATTCACAAAATTAAGGCAAACTAGAGGCATAGTGGGTGAAATAAGTCCAGAGTTGATCAGGGCAGGATTGGGCTGCTCATTAGTGTTTTTATTGACATGTGCTGTTTCATTCCAGTCCAAACACTTCACAGGCATGGCAAAGCTAGCAAAACTTGTATTTTAAGGGATATTTTAAGCATGCTATGAAAGCTTAGCAAGCTTTTAAAATTGAAACAAACTCTTATGTCAAAATCTATTAACTTTTAAAATTTTTTTTAACCCATTTTTAGGAGCTTATTAAGCTTCATGTGGAAGGCATTTATATACCAAGAGAACAGCATCTTCTGCCACGTGGCGAGTAGCACTCTGAAACCTGAAGGAGCTGTGTGCAGTAGAATGTTTTGCTGCTTTAACTACCTTGGTACAAACAACAAACAAATTAATAACAACCAAACCAAACAAAAAACCTGTCTAACCTCCTTATACTGGAGTAGATGATGACAGCTCCAGCTATCAGTCAAACCTCTAAGGTAAAACTTGCACAAGCCCAGTCCTCATGTGAATAGCTAAGGTTAATCTTAGAGCAAATTGAGGTGTAACTGTCCTCAAATAATGGGTCCCAACGCTTTGCAGCTGTGCAATTCCTCTGTAACTTTATTTGTATGCAGTAATAACTCCCATTCTTTGATGGTAACATGAATTGCAAGTGTCTAGAAGGGTTGAGGCTTTCCATGGTATGTTGTTTATTAACTCTGATATTGGCTCTGATAACACATAGCTGACATTATTCTGCTTCCAGTAACTTAGGGCCTTTAATCTAATACAGCATGGTGTTAGAGCCCTGGCCTGGTGTTAGATTATAGATCCTGCTTGCTTTGCCTTTCAATAAATACGTTATCTTTATGGTTGATTCTTTCAGACAAAGAGAAAACAGTTTGGAGGACAGAAAGCTTCTGGGAGGCAAAGCCCTGAAAGTGATGACTTTCCAACTCTCCAGTGATTTTTGGGAGAGGTTTGTTGGTATGTGGGACAGTATTTCCTTCCAGATGTGTCTTTTCACAGCACAGAGGGCTTGTGCCTAACTGACTTGCTTTCTTTCCCCAGGTTGTGCTTTGTCAAACTAAACTCTGACCTCTTGGGAGCTGAACTCAACTCTGGCAGCCAAGGGGAGAGGTGAATGTCCAGGAGACTTCTCTTCTAGTGACAAGTCAACTCATCCCAAACAAATGATTTCTAAAGCCCTTAGAATACCCCAGGCTTTATACACCTCTTACCTTCCTATGTGTAGTATTTAGGAGGCAGAATCAAGATGGTTTTCCCAGTTACACAAGTGCTGGGGTGAATTTTAACCATATACACTCTCTTCCCAGCCTCTTTTCTCACGGATAATCAGGGGAGAGATGGGGGGGGTGTAACACCCTTCTTAACTTCTACTCCACATGTGAACAGAAGTCTCACTCTGATTTGGGATGGCTCAAGCATATTTAATTTCATTGGTAAAGAAAACGCCTCCTCTTTTTTTTAGCCACAGGAGTTCAGAGGCTCCTAAACACACTGTCATATAGGGATAATTTGTCAATGCTGGCAGCAGAGCTTTTGCTTTCTGAAGCTGATCTGGTTCTGGGCCAGATAACACTCTGTCTGTTCTAATGATGAAATACAAGACATCCTAATGGGGAAGCTGGAACTAGTTCAGAAAGGGGAATAAATAAGTGCCATAGATCTTTAAAAAGCTTGAGAAATCACCCAGAAAATACAGACTATTGAGTGCAATTATTTCTCTTTCCACTTTTTATAAAGGAAATGGCTGTTTTGACAAAACTGTAGAATAGAAACTCTGAAAACAAGAGGGTTGTGGGGAAACACTGCTGTGAGAAATACATTGGGGCTCTCTTCCAGAAGCGTGAATGAACTCTATGCTGAAAGCAGTCAGTAGATGTAGTTGCTTAGCACTAATGGAAAACAGACCATAACTCAATCTATTCTTCCTTGAGTTCATACATTTTCTGGCTGAAAATAGAATGATGAAAAGAGAAAGCCAGAGGGAAAAGGAAGCTGCATGCTATTTGAGAGACAGAGACTGTATTTTTGCTTTCTTTGCACAACACTTGGCACAGAAGTGATGCCTCTTCTACCAGTGGCACCTCTAGACAATACAGTTACTACTACAATATCTGTAGTAATAATTATAATATTTTCTTTGTCCTCTGAGCCATGAATCTGGAGGAGCTGAGGACAAGCCTTCTCTTGTGTGTAAGGAAAATGTTAACAACCTTATTGCCTTTCCCCATCCTGTTCATGCTACTGATATTTGTTAAAACTGGGTTGAGAACAGTAGGAATTTGGACTGAGCTGGGTACCCTGACTGGTCTTTGTAGGGAAAACTGGTCAATTTAATGATGTTGTGGGGAATTCAGCATAGATGTGTGTAAAGCAGCTTAGCAGGGATACTCACTCTGGATGTAGGTGAGAAAATAAGGTTTCCTGCCCTTGTTGTACCCAGCATGTTTAGTGTTAAAGTAGATACCTCAAACCCTGCACTTCCTTAGTATCTTCAGTTGCATAGAACTTGTATGTTAAGTATGAGGATTCAGGTTTTTCAGTGACCCCCTGGAGCTACAAATGACTTGATTGTGTTAAACATGTTCAAAAATATGGCAGAAGTGAAAGCACTTGTTTCTTGTGAAGCTTACAATTTGGTTTATTAAAAAAAGCCATGAATTCCTCAGGAGCCTGAGTTGAACAACCTGTAGGACTTGTAACTAAAGCTGCTTTGCATGCTTTGAGTCCCTCTTCCTTCATGGTTCCCCCTGGTTTCTGTGGCCAGTAAATTCCCTTTATGCCATGGAAAATGCATGTTAACTTCAGGTCTTTGTGTCTCATAATCATAGAATGGTTTGGATTGGAAGGGACCCCAAGGGTCACAGAGCTCCAACCCCCTGCCACAGGCAGGGCCACCAACCTCCAGGCCTGGAGCTACACAAGGTTGCCCAGGGCCCCATCCAACCTGGCCTTGAACACCCCCAGGGATGGGGCACCCACCCCCTCTCTGGGCAGCCTGTTCCAGCCCCTCACTGTATAAAAACTTCCCCCTAATATCTAACTTCAACCTTCCTTCCTTTAGCTTTAATCCATCCCCCTTGTCCTGTCAGTGTCTGCCCTAAGTCACAGAAGCTGTAACAAAGAGGATTGATGTGAGATAATGAGCTGAGAGGAAACTGTTGTGATCATATAGTCTGAATTCTGACAATAGAGGGGAAATGTGTCACCAGATAGACAAACTGATTACTCTTCTGGTTGTTTGTCATTACAGCACCATCCTGATCAATCCACCTGTGTAGATAAAGCATCATCAGGATACAAGGGGCTGCTCTACTGCTCTTTCTCACCTGGTAGCAGTCAAAAGGTAAGATTCTTCATTACTGTTTTGGAAAAAAGTCTAGAACAGAAAAAATCTCGAATGCAGATGAATACATTTACTCTCTCATCAATTAAATACAGTTCAGTTCTGCCTAACTCAGTTTTGCTTTTCTAGGGCACAGTTGTATTGTAAAGCCCATCACAGTGATATACAGGATCCAGAGCAGATGTTAAAAATGCTGATGTAAAAGGGGACTCAACTGAAAACTTTTTCTTGGGTAATTTTTTAAAAGAAAACTGGCTAAATGAATGCCTGTTAATTGTATTTTTATTAAATATTTCTCTACAAGGATAAGTTGTAACACAGAGCCCTCACCTGATACAACAAGGAGTTTTCTGATGATACTAGTATGCTTTTTTAGGAGTCAAAGCTTCTTGGCTAAAGAGTAAGGCAGAATATACCTTGTCCACGATTCTCCCTTCACTCATTAACAGGTTTATCACAGAATACTGCTCTCTAGCTGCAGAGTTAAAGCAAATGTGTCTTATCACTATGGCATGTGTGTAATTGAAGTGAAAGCTGCAGCTGCCTTGAAACAGGACTTTGTGTTTGGTCTATATTGGATTCTTCCTTGGGATTCCCTGAGAAGGCATGTCTGGGGCTTTGTCATGGTGAGAATAAAAATCTTGAATCCTGCAGCCAGATAGATGTTTTTGAGGTCATACAAGTTACAGCAACACTTGCTGTTTGCTCTGAGGGCTGCAGATCTTAGAGAACAGATGAATCACAGTCACTACTAACCCTAAGCAAGTTACTCCTCCACCTCAACACCGTTTGGAAGATGTGAGGGCTTGTTAGGGGTTTGTTAGCTTTCCACTGAAACAGAGAACAGCCCCTCACATGTAACTGCACCAAACTGAAACCTGCTGTATTTTCATTAAGGATTTAAGGTCGAAACATATGCCTCTTCCAGGCTCCTGCACCTCTTCTGCTAGTGTCTCCCCTCCATGGGGATGGTGCTTTGCTTAAAGAGTATGCGAGGAGCTTTGCACTAACTGTGGCTGTACACATGCCTGCCTGCTTGCTTCAGACACTCTCAAATCCTTTAGGCAGCAGATGGCAGCCAAGCCCCATTACAAAATGTCTCTGCCCTGCAGATAGCTGGGAGAAAACTCAGCGTGAACAACCTCAAATGTGCTGACACCTGGAGGGCTCCATGTAGTAATGTCACATAGAAAGCAAAGCTGGGGCCCGTTTTCAGTCCAACACACTTAGCATAGGTGTAACTGAAATCCCTGAAAGCCACATACCTCCCCAAAAAGAGACTTCTCTAAACTGCAAAGGCATAAAAGTCAAAGGCAAATGAATAGGAAGCTGTTGACGCTGTAGGAGCTCTCCACCTGGTTGGTTTCCTTCTCATTTCCTTCTTGTTTCCTAGGCAATCTCAGATTTTAAAAAGGACAGGATGACATTTCAGTATAAATGGGTATTAATAAAAGCAGTTGTTTGCAAACCTGCAGTTCTGCACCAGTTAGGCTGGAGACAGAGTGGTTGCCTGAGGTGGATCAGGAGCTTTGCCAGGTGTAAGATGTTGCCATTGGTTTCCCTTAGGATTCCTGGATGTATCAGAGCAAAACAGAGCTTAATTATAAGCACTTTGGTTCGTTGCTGCGCTCTTCATATTATGTAGTTTAAGTGGTATGTGGTGTTCTGTGAGGGAGATAAGAGGAAAGTTAGATGGAGAAGACCCCAACTAGTGTAGGGTACTATGCTGCCAGCATCTGCAATGAAATAGGGGAGAATTGGTGAAAAGCAAGTTCATTATCATGAATCTAAAACCAAGTACAGGAGCCTCACAGATTGTGTGCTTCAGTCAAAGGATCTGCTGCTGTTTTAACAGGTGTCTGTGGGGTACCAGTGTGCAGTCAGAACAGAAAACAAAGCCTATTTTCTCCTTTGTCATCCAGACTTAATCAAAAGCTATTATTATCACTAGATTACTATTTTAATCATCAGGTGTGTCTTAAGAGGCAACAGGGCTTTGTGAGACAATGACACCTTGCACCCTTCTGGGACCCAGCCAGGAGAGGGTAGTTCTGCATCTCTGCAGCACCTCAGAGCTGCCCTGGGCAGTCTGGCCTGTTCCCAGGAGCCCAGAAAGTCTGTGATAAAACCTTGGGTGAGATCAGCTCTGTGGAGTTGGCCAGGTATCTTGGTTAGACTATGAAAGAGCTCTCTGATACCTATTGGTACCAGCATAAGAGGCTGCTCTGAGTTTCCATTTTCTGACTTGATTTACTCTTCCATTGAGGTTGACCTAGAGCAATCATGTGGTGTGTAGCATGCTTGGAGAACTCTGCCCTGTCTGACTCCCACCTGGTTGAGGAATCCTGTTACTGAGGCTGTGAATGCACCTGCTTTTAGCACACCTCTGTAGCACAATGAAAACTTAAGGCTGACAGATCCACCTACTCAGAGAGACATCCCTCTTTCTGCTGGGTATGTTTGGAGTCATTGGCTGTTTCATCTGGGTTAGAATGGTTTGGCAATAGTTATGACATCACAAGAAAGTTTAGAGCATGTGAAGAGGGTTCATCTGTCAGCCTGTGAGATAAAAAGATACTTGTGTCTGAATGTTCCTCCAGTGCAACCTTTCCTTTCCCATCTGTATGCCTTGGACATGTTTAGACACGTTTGACATGGAGAGCTTTGCTGCACCTCCTGTCAGATGCTGCCAAGGGGAGGAATACAGATCAGCAACACAGATACAGACCAGGGGAGTGAGGGGAGCAGCATCCTGAACCAGCTACATCACCATGAAAAGCAGGAGATGTAGGTGGGCTACGATGCTCTTAAAATCTCAGAGGGTGCAGCTGTACATCCTCAAATCACTGCTTGGTGTTATGGTGCTGGGCTTAATGGCCTGTGACCTCAGATTATGGCCCAGAAAGGACTGGATCAGATGTCACAGAAAAGATGTTCCAGCTGTGAAATAACTACACTAAGATTTTGGATATCCCAGCAGGATTTCCAAACCAGTGGCAGGGCTGGTCACCTGCTGTGTAAGGTGAGGTGTGAATTGCCCTGTTCTTATCTACAGCATACTTAGTTTGCCCATCCAGTTGAGTTGCACTGGGACTCCTCTTAACCTGAGCAGCTACATTTGGTGTAAGGAAGGGTATCATGGGTTGATACTGAGCTGTCAGTAATAGCAAGCTGTTACACTCTTCCAGAGCATCCACTAGAGAGGGTGACAGGACACATTGGCAAACAGCATCATACAGCAATTTGCAGAGAGTAAACAGGAACCTAGGAGGGGAAGAGATGCACAAATGAGTAATTCTTGCCTTGTTTTTCCTTGTGAGCAATTTGCAACTGCTGTAGAACTGAAGAGGCTTAATTAATTATGTCTCCCCTTCCTCCAAAACCCTATCTTGTGCTTCAGCAGCAAAGGCAAATGTCAGCATGGCAAGGACTCTGAGGTGTCCTCTGGAGAGCTTTGCATCTCAGCATCTGGCCCCAGCACATACATGGGATCAGGACAATAAAGTGTTGCTCAGTGCTTCTGTCCTACAACTGATTAGGTCAGCTGTAAATATTGGGACTGCACAGTAAATACTCACGTACTACCAGATTGTGCTGACTTGTTAAATATAAACGAAAACATAATTAGATTTATGTGTCCCTCCCCTTCCTCATGCCCAATAACATAATTTACCAGAGGGGGTGGGGGGGGAGGGAGAAGAACAAGCCCTCACAACCTGCTGAAATATCATTATTAACATGCACATGAAAAGTCAATTATGCCAGAGGGAGGTATTTAAGTGAAGTGAGTTTCCATACTCTGGGATTACACCTTGGGGATTATATATTTCTTTGTTATTTATTTATTTTCCCTGAGTTCTCTACTGCTGCTTAGCAGTGAGGAACAAAAATGTTACAAAGAGATATATTGAAATCCCCTAAAGAAATAGCCAGATATGCAGATAAATAATTGTTCCCATCCCCATCAAGATTCTCCCTTGTTACTGTATCATAAAGACTCTATATCCTATCCAGGCAGTGCAGGTATGTTTTCTGGTGTTTAGCTTTAAATGACACCAGGGACTGGTCTTCCAACACTTCCCTGGGGAGGACGTTTTACTGTGCTGTTGTTATTAGTTGCAGTATTTATTATTTGTATTATAGCGGTGCCTGGAGGCTTCTACTGGGACTGGGATCCTGTTAGGCTGGATGCTGTATATGTGCATGGTAAAAGGTGGTTTCTGCCTTAAAGAGCTCTCACTCTAAATTGAAGGAGCAGGCAAAGAGTGGGAAGGAAAAGGGAAGTAGGAAAGGGTGAAGTGAGGTCTTGGGGACCAGTTCTGAAATTAATCCCAAATCACTTATTATTGCTTAAGCCAAAATTAGAACTGGATCCAACTGCCCACATTCAGGTTAAAGTGAGGATTTCTACCCGGGGTGTTCTGCTGGTAGAAAAACTGACACTGACCTCCTGCTTCCAAAGTGAGATAGTTGAAATGGTGGCCAAGGGGAGCTCCAAGTTCTGATCGCTGCTCCCTTTGATTTAGGATGCTAAACTGCAGTCTGATCCAGGGAAGGGAAACTTAATGCAAGTCTCATTTCCACAGTGCTCTGGATGCACAGTAGGGATCACATCCATGGTGTCCAGCAGGAAGTGCTTTTAAAATTACCTGGACTGACAGTCTTGTCCCTTTGCAGTGTCCTTTGGAAATACTTGGGTTGATCAGGATATTGAGCCAGCTAAATACTTAAATTCTGATTGTTAGATAGAAATTTGCATCTGAGATTGAAACAGGATTTGCATGTGGGCTAATTGGTGGGAAATCAAACTGAGGTTCAGGGGAATTCAGCTCAGTACAGTGGGAAGGACTTAGGCATGGTGGGGCTGCGCTCTAAGACTCAGAACACACACTTGGTGCAGGTCTTGCCAATATTGCTGGTGTCCTAGACTATTTCAGTGACAGGTATCTTCTGTCATGCTACACATATGAAGCCTTGTATGCTTCCTACTTTCTCTTTTTGTTTCCCCAGTAAGGGGGAGAATAAGCAGATCTTTATATCCAGCAGCAGAACTTCATTACCACCATTAAAAATAAAAAAGCCATCACAAACCAACACAAAAAAACCCTGAGACCTATAAAGCTCAGCCAGAAGTGAACACATAAAGACCTGTTAGGATTCCTCAAGCACTTCTGAGCCCCTGCATCGATACAGTTGCTTTACCAGTCATGTTTTTTCCACTGATTCTTGCCTAAGGCATGACAAATTTAATGGTGTATGTTTTGCTGAATTGTTGACTCTTGTTTTGCCTTCCTGCTAAGTTTCTAGTGAGGCATAAAGGAATGTTTGTGAGCAGGGCTCTGTGTGTGCACAGCGCTCCAGTGTCTCCTTCCCTATTGCCCTGGTGTAGAGTTGCTTCAGCCAAGCAGTGGATTAGTAGAAACTGAATTAGATTAAAAGGGAAACCAGGTTTAAGGACCAAGTTTTAGCTCCCTGTTAATCATAACTTATCTAGTGCCTGGATAATTGCTCATAAATACCTGCTGAGTTGCCAAGCCTGTGTTAAGGCTTGTCTGTCTTTCATAAATCTTAAAGACTTAAGATCCTACTCTTTGATGCTACCCATCACTTCCCAATCCAAAGGTAGGGCAAGACAAGGCAGTAATGCTGAGCACTCCAGCTCAGCTAATCTGGCAGAATGCATCACAATCTTTATAAATGTGTGAGAAGGGCTGTGCAAGAGCTCCTGAAAAGGTCATTGGTATTTTTGGAGCGATAAATCATGGAGGGGAAAGATTTGCATTTTGGCTGTATAAAATCCGGGGCTGGATTAGAGAGAGCGTACTTTGCAGTAATATTTCTCTCCTGACTTGTTTTATTAGCTTCCTTTAAACATGTTACATTATTGCTTATAGAATTTCATTTACTTGGATTGGCAGCTTGATAAATATGTCTATTGGCGATGATTTGGATTGCTCTGGGCATTAATATTATTAAAACCTGTCACAAGGAAATGTCTGAAAGATGACTTACTGTAAAGATTACAGCATGAAATAAATCATACAATGGTATTTGTTACCGTTTATGGCCTCTTGGAGCCGAGTCAATCCCTTTTTATGTTGCATTATTTTTCAAGTTTTTATAGCCTTACATTATATATTGCTGTCAGAAATGAACAGATGGGGTGTCAAACACGAGCCTTCTGAATAATTCCCACCCTCGGGTTATTTGTATGAAGGACAAGTGTAAAACTGTGTTCTCAAGAAAAAGGAGATAGATAGAGGTGGAGAAAGTGTTGTTACAGCAAGCAAGAACCCTTTTGTCAGCAGGCACATTGTGCTTTTGATCACTACCTGGTATTTACACTACAGGGTGGGGGCTCTGGGAAATTGAGCGGTCTGTTGGCATAGCAAAAAAACCTTCACAAGTCAGAGGAGTTTCATGTTCCTTCAGCTTTACTTTTATTGCTAGAAAGGGAGAGAGATGTGGAAAGTGTGTTGGTCACAGCCAAACTTCAGAGGGTTTGTGGAAACCTGGAAGAGGGTGGGTGCCTGTAGGCACCTCTCGAGCACTCCAAGGGGAATACTGAGGAGTGTCTCTGAACTACATGAATGGCATTTCTGGAGTTTGAGACACCTATGGAAGGTGGGGAAGAGGTATTTTGGATGCTGGAAGCTTGTGAACTGATGTTAGGGAGCTCTTTCTAGGAAGAGAAGAGGCTTAGTGTTTCAGCTGTGTGGGAAGCCCCATTTTCCTTGCTGTGTATTTTTGAGGAGTGCTTGTCAGAGTCGGGGTGACAGGTTGGATGGAGTGACACTTAAGCTAATAAATACATGTGCAGTTAATTAGGTTTGTCTGACTTAAAAAATTCAGGTGGGAGACATTGTCCATGCATACTTTCCCCAAGCTTTCTCTCTTCAAATCCCCAGAACCCTGCCCAGGTACACAGAATAGAAATCAGTGTTATTTTGGGAAAATGGCTCTCATTGGTGTGCATGGGTCTTTAAGCACCCCAATACATTCTTCTGCCAATGCAGGCTGGCCAAACCTTGCCCTTGGAACACTGAGGCCTCCACTGAAACTGGCATACCAAGAAGACCAAGGAATCAGTGCAATGGAGCAGGTATTGCAGTGGGTTTCTGACACAGGATACCTGGCTTCCTTGATAGCAAAACCTGCCCAGGCTTGTTTTGGACAGACTGCATTGTCTCTCTGCGTGAAAGCCAAGTCTGTTTACTGCCACTGAAAGAGGAATTCCACTTCTCTTTCTTTTTCTTCTTTAAATTCCATACTAAGCAAAAGCATGCTTGGTTTCAGCTTTAAGTCACCAGAGATGTGACTGGGAACCCTAGCAGGACTCTTCTTCCATCAGTGATTTCCTTTTTGAGTCAATTTTGGTTGAATATTCTATCTAGCCCTTCAGTTATTTACTTTTTTCCTGTTTCCCTTCTGGAGGGTAAAACATTCAGAATACTAGAAAGGAAAACTCTCAGCCCTTGCCTCCCTTATACATAGAATTTGCTCTTAATTTGGGTTTGTATTTGACACGTAAACTCACTGTGAGTGTAGCCAGCCCCTGTTCCTCATGAATCTAGCCAGCTAATCCAAAGTGTCTTCCAGCTTCTTTCCAAAGCTCTCCTTCCATGTGTTCACATGCCTTTCTGAGACTTAATCTGAAAGCCTTATCCTTTGCAGCCTCTCCCTCTATTCCTCAGTCTTTTCTTCTACATTCCATGTGAAAATACACCACCTTTCTCTTCCCTGGGCCCTTGTCCCACATCTATCATCAAGCTTGCATAAAAGTTTTAGGGATTCACATTCACTGTGCAAAGTACAGTGGTACTACACACTGTAACTGGAGTTGCACCCACCTGTACATACTAATCCGATTCCACGTTATACAATAGTATAATCACTTAAAGAATTTGCATGAGTGATGGTGTGAGTTCTGAGTGCATAAGGATAAGTTTCATAATTAGCTTTCCCTGTGAACTTGTGCAAACCGGTCTATTTATAATTTGGTCAGCTCCTGACTTTTAATGAGGGTGCTGAGAGGGACTGAAGCCTCTGGCAGCATGGGTTTCATATTTTAATTACCCACAGTAATTCTGACAATTACACCAATGTCATAAATCACATCATAATGACCCATTAAAAAAAAAACACCCATATTTAATGATTGGATGGGGATTTAAATTAAACAGATATGCAATGGCTTAACAAGGAGCCAAAAGCTCTGTGGAGTTTCACAGCCTTCCAAATCTTTTCATTGAGCTGTGGCTCCAGGAGGTGAAGAAACTTCGTGCAAAGTTTCTTTCACAGGCCAATCCCTGATTTCCTCAGCAGGAGATTTGCTTTTCATGGGATGAAATGCATTCCTGTGTGCCAGGCTAGGAACTGGACTTCTGCACGATTTGACTCTTGGTAGGTAATTGGCTGTTCTGGTGCATCTTTGAGTCCAGGAGAATTCATGATGTCACTCCTGGCAATGCTGATAGGGTGGTTGCAAAGCATCCCTGGATGTCACATGAGCATGATAGCATTGGGACATAGCCAGTTACCTTGAATTAGGGTTAGCACAGAAGCACAGCTCATGTTTTCTGTTCTGGCAGATAGCTTTTGTCACCCCATCCATGATTCCATGGAGGGTAAATGTTCCCACCTTGAGTATGGTATAACACCCTTCCTGCTGTTACCTGCTGTTGAGGAGGGCAGTTATTAAGGGATGGTTAACATCACGTTGCTTACCTGATGTTTTCTCCTTTGGTCATTTCTTAGGTGGTGTCACCACGTGCCACCTCGTACACACACACCAGGGCTGGGCTAGATCTGTAGGTAGGTCCTCTGAGGAGCAGAGCCTGCCCAAAGTTACCACCAGCTCAGCTGAAAACAGGGCCCAGTGTAGTCATTGTTCAGCTGGGTCCTGGCTCCCTGGTTTGGGCCCTTAGTGAAAATCACTTCTATTATCTAAGATCTCAAGTAAGCCAAGTTCTGCTCTTTAGATTATTTTGCTATTAATAACGTCACAATAAGTGGGTGGAAGTAGCTAATGGCTCTAAGCCACAAATGATCCCAACCATTCCCAGTCTCTACTCTCCTGTAAACCTTGACAGATTGGGAGTGCTTAGTAAAATATTGTAACACTCAACACGCATTTACAAGACAGCGATCTGTCCCATGACGGCTTCCAGATGTGTGTGTGTGCAATTTCATCATTCAAGAACAGATTCTATTGCCCTCTACAGATCCCCCATCAAGGCTGTTCATAAATGCTGCTCATAATTAAATTAACCCACTAACTAGCCATGCAAATTTTGATAAGCAGTGACCAAAAAAATAAAAACAGGGGAGTGCTGAGATGCTCTCAGAAAATGACAAGGCTGTCTTCAGGGATTATTTATCATTAGGAGAAGATTTGTTTCTTTTCCCTTCCCGTTTGCCAAATTTTACTTTGTCCCTTCAGACATGACAACTGTTTTAAGGTTTTAATCTAATAATTAGGAGCTGAATTTTGCCACCCTTACTCAAGCTGTTGGCTGGCTTACTTTGTGGAATCAGAGCAAGCTTCTCTTCTGTGTGTGTGGGTAGTGGGATTAGCCTTTAGTTTTTGAACACAACCTGTGTCCAGCCCAAGTCATGATGGAAGAACAAAAATAGGCACATGGACTTGTCTGTGCCAGGGAGAAGGTGTGTTTTTTCAAGCCCTCCTATCACCTTGGAAGGGGAGATGGAGACTTCAGCAAAGACTTCACAAGGGGCGTTATGAACGCTGAGCTGTTGGCTTCTGTCAGAGCTTCTGCTGCCTGCAGAAGTATCATCCAGCTAAGAAGTATCCAGCTTCCCCACCAAACTGTGCTATATTAATTTGCAAAAGTGTTGGAGTTATTACACTGGGTTTATGTTTATGGCTGAATGATGTGTCCTTACATAGTGAAGTGTTAGCTGAGGGAGGTGATTCGGATGGAGGTTGAATGCAGAAATGGAGAGCAGATAACAGAAGCAGAGGGTGTCTCTTCTTGATGTCACTCTAAGGTTTCTGAAGTGAAGTAACACCCTGATGCATCTCAGTCAGTGTTCAGATGCTTCAGTCATCCTGCTGCCTTCTGAATGTCTCTGGAGCTGCCAACTCTTCAGCCACGCAGGTGTCAGGAGCAATTCTTTAAGGCATCATCACCCCGAGTCCTCTTCTTAGAGAATCTTGGCTCTGTTTTAAAATGCAGTGTTGGACAGGGTGTGTGAGCCTTTCTGTTTGCTTGGGGTGTGATGCTACGAGTCCCTTCACATGCTGTTCAACTTCAGTTTACCTTCATTGTTCATGTGTGAACTCTGAATAAAGCAGGAGTCCCTGAACTTAGTGGGGGACTGTAAGAATGGCTGCAATACAGATGATAACTGCAGCCTATTTTTACTTTAGTGGATTCTGTACAACCACACCGACTTCACTGGGATTACATGTGCATTGCTTAGGGGCAGATTTGGTTCAGTGGATGTAATTAAGAAAAATTTAAGTACTCATTTTTAACATTGGTTTTCCTTGTTTCCTGATGTATTTGTTAATTATTGGATGGAATGCTCTAGATTATGATACTTTGCTAATACCTCTGTGTCAATTAAGCCTCATAGTTCCTTGTGATGTAGGGAAAGGGCTTTGATGCATTGTGATTGGGGTGATATAATCCAGGGTGATGAATAAGCCAAGTCCAGACAAGAGCCATGTTCTCACAGCACGGGCCTGGGAGTGAGAAAAGGGGCTTTGTAGCAGCCTTCACAGGCAGTTTCATTGTGTGTCTGGAACTCCACTCCTCCCTAAAGGAAAAGGTTAACATATGTGCAGATCTGGGAGCGGTTCAAAAACACAATGAGAGGATTCCCAAATGGGATGTGAACCGAACAGCCCACATGCCAAGTGTTAAATCATCCCCCTGTCTGTGGTACTGAGGCAGGGGAAGGATGTTGGGGTGTTTATGCTGGTGGGTTGGGGCTTTTCAGGTCCGAGTGTTGGGGCAGCCAGCCCATGTCATGCTGGTACCTGCAGGCGTGTTCTCTCTAGAGACTTTGGTGCACAGGTTTCTCATGTGTAGGTTTCTGGGGGTGCATGGTGCAACTCTTTCAGGGCTTCCTTGTGCCAATGTGCTTTGTGAGTAGGCTTCTATCCCTTTTTCTCTCTCTGGGCAGGATTTAGGACACAAAAATAAGCTCTGACTTTGGAGGATGTGCACAGAAGGCAAACCAAATGAGCACAGATCTCAATGCACACTTGTAACAGTAAGCCTTGTTGTAGCCACATCTTCCCACAAGTGGAAGAGCTGATGTCAGAAGACTGCAGGCAAGGGATTCAGCAAAGCTTCAGGGCTTTGCAGAGGCATTATGAAGAGTTAAAGATAGCTTGTCAGCAGGAAGTTGTTGGCAGCTAACAATTTGATAAAAGGACTTCCACTCCCTGCCTCCTAATGCTACAGACAACTGTTAATCACTTATGTTAGTCCTCAAATGAAGTTTGAAACGTCTTGGATGTGTCTGACCATCCTTTAGTGTAGCTGAGACCTGCATTATCTACTTGGATTCATGAACACAAGAGTGACTGGTTTATTTCAGGTTGTGGCTGTGGAAAAAGGTGAGTAAGGAATGTTTTACCATGTTGTAGCACTCTTGGTTTGACTCTGGTGTGCTGGGCAGAACTGCCCCTTTGGATGATGTCTTGGGGATTGAGCTGGGGTTACTTGCTGGATAAGCCTGAATTTTTCTCCAATGTCAGTGGTGGGCTGTTGTAGTAGCAGGGTGAGTTGGTCTGTGGGTCAGGCACAGACTGATTACACCAGTGCTGATGCACCTGACACCATGCAACAGTGGTTTTGGTTGTTCAGCCATTACAACCCCATTTCCAGCAGTGGCCACAATCCAAAGTACTAAGTCAGCTCCTCTCCTGCTGTCTGGTAACATGGTGCTCTTTTGATACTCTGTTCAATGTGGTGTAAGTGGTGAGTACCTCAGATGAGTGTGATAGAGAGGTGACCCAATGCACAGCACCACGTGAACGCAGCTGTCCCCAGACTCGTGCAGAGCCAATGTGGGTAACTCTGCACCCACAGCACAGTCAATTTGTGACCCAGATAACCTGCTAACGGCTGGAGTGAGTGACTGTAGCTCAATCAGAGACTATTTCTGTCTCTGTCGGGTACTACAGCATGTCAGTTCCAGTGTCCTCATCCTCAAGGTCCTCAGAGTCCAGTGCAGGATGATTTACGAGTCTCTCAGGAAAATCAGATTTCTGTAGGAATCATGTAATTTGCAGAGTGTATGGCAGAAGGAACCCTTAACTGAAGAATGGCTGCTTAAATCCAAACGTGCTTGGTTTTGGCAAGGTGGATGCTGCTATGCAGTGGGTTTCCTGCTGTCTTTTCCCTCAATCTCCCACTTCAGGGATCCAACAGGTGTTTCCTCCAAGGCATATATATTTCCCATAATATTAGAATGAGGAGATGTCATTTCTGACAGGTTGTGTATATAGATGATGGCTTTATTATGATAGAGAGATATACATTGATTGATTGGTAAATCTGAGTCAAGTAAGGGAGCCTGTGAGAAGACAGTCTCTAACTTGCCAAAATACAGTTTAATCACTGGCCTAAGGACTCATTATCTGAGGAGGAGACCTACTAGTAGATGCTCTTGCTCACAGTTAGCATGGGGCTGCAGAGATTTAAAGGGGTACTGCTCCCCTTTCCCTCCAGTTACTTCCCTTTGGTGCTTAGTTCAGGGGAGGCAGCTTGAAGCCTTTCCCTGCTTGTCAGAGGCAAGATTACCTTTAATGTTGCTGAAGGGTGGGTAATTCCAAGCCAATTTTAAAGAATCCTTCATGCAACATGCTGCTTGCCTATGAAACTTCATGCTGCAAATGCTGCTGAGAGCCAGAGCTGTGGGAGCAGCAGGGAGAGGAGGTGTGGAGGCTTTGGGGTGCTCCGTGAACCTCTGGAGATCGATGGACTTCAGATTAAAAGACTGGAAGCCCTGTGGCTTGATACCACTGGTCTGCCACTCCTCATCAGACTTGTGTCCCAGCCTCTTCCCCAGCTCTGTTGCCCTTCTCTGGACACACTCCATGGCCTTGGTTTGGTGTCTGTCTTGTAGTGAGGGGCCCAAACCTGAACCCAGTATTTGAGGTGCAGCCTCACCAGAGCTGAGCACAGGGGGATGATCACCTCCCTGGTCCTGCTGGCCACACTATTGCTGACACAAGCCAGGATGCTGTTGGGCTTCTTGGCCACCTGGGCACACTGCTGGCTCATGTTCAGGCAAGTATCAGCCAACACCCCCAGATCCTTACCCTCACAGAGCACACAGCTTTCTCTTTGCCCTTCCTTTTGTTCCCCCAATGCCTGCAGCTTCTGCCTCTTGAGCAGCAGAAGCACAGGAACCACCATGTGTTGGCTTTTCCTGCCCATGCTGGGGCTGTGCAGAGCTGTGCACATCCCTTCATTGTTCAATGCGACTCGTACTCATTGTACAAGGCATTGGTGAGGCCACAGCTTGAGTGCTGGGTCCAGTTCTGGGCTCCTCACCATCAGAAGGACACTGAGGTCCTGGAGCGAGTCCAGAGAAGGGCAACCAGGCTGGGGAAGGGGCTGGAGGGCAAATCCTCTGAGGAACAGCTGAGGGAGCTGGGGGTGTTCAGCCTGGAGAAGAGGAAGCTGAGGGGAGACCTCCTCCCCACCTCCCCTGCCCTGCCAGGAGGGTGCAGAGATGTGGGTGATGGTCTCTTCAGCCTGGGGACAGGAGATGGGACAAGGGGCAATGGGCTCAAGCTGTGCCAGGGCAGGTTTAGACTGGATGTTAGGAAAAAGTTTTTTACTGAAAGAGTTGTCAGGGCCTGGCACAGGCTGCCCAGGGAGGGGCTGAGTCACCCACCCTGAATGTGTTTAAAAAAGGGGAGATGAGGTGCTCAGGGATCTGGTTTAGCACAGGACAGGAATGGTTGGACTTGATGATCTTAAAGGTCTTTTCCAACCTTATGATTCTATGACTTCCAGTGGTTCAGCTCTTTCACAGTCCTTTGATGCTGCTTGGTGTTCAGAGCAGCGTCTGTTCCTGTGGCTGTTGTTTCACACAGCCTTGGTGCTGCTTCTGAGCTAACACAATGCTCCCAACCATCACTACAGAGCTATTTGCCTCTAAGAATATCCTGCAATATGGGCCTAATTTAAAGTCCCCAAAGACAAGGGGAAAATTCCTGCTGACTTCTTCTTGCTTGAAATCAAGACCACATTTATATAAATACTGCTTCAATGAACATCCCCACTGAAGAGCTTGTTATTTAAAAGAATTCTAGGGACCAAGTCCAAACAGCTGTAAACATCACAACTCATACAATAATTCAAGGAAGCACTTTGCAGTATGTTTTTCCTCATGTTTGTCTCAGCTGACATTGACAAAGGAATTCCCCCATCACACAACCCTTTTCCCTCTTATTGTCAGGGTTAATGTGTGATTCCTACCTTCTGAATCCTCCTTGCTACTAAGCGAGGTGAAAACTGTGATGTAGCTAAAGAGGGCATCTCAGCAGCTGCTGGAGATGTGATCTCAGCTTGGGTAAACTGTAGTTGCTGCTGCTGAGAGGTGGTTCTGCAGCCAAGTTGTTGCTCTCTTAGGGGTTTTGATGGCCAAGGAGAGGAAAACAGCAGTGTCATCCCAGATTCAACAGGAATGCTCCTCTGTTGAGCTGGTTTTCCACTGCAGGAGGTTCTTCTGATAGCTCTAGGGTGTTTGCTTTTGGGATCCTCATCTGTCTTCCTCCTTGTCCTCCTAGGAATAAGCTGGAGCTTCACTGCATCGATCTGGGTGGAGGGCACAGCGCTCTAGTTCACTGCTGTTCATTTAACATGATCTTAGCCAATTTCTATCTTTGATTTCATCTGCAAAGGTAAGAGTCTGAGGGGTTACTGTTACCCCTCTTTCAGCAGTGAGCTACAGATAAAGTAACTTGACCAAGGTCATGTAGAGACTGTTGCAGCAGTGGGAGCTGAAGGCTCATTCCAGAGCATGTTCCTTTGTAGCTTAGGTGGTAACTTGGGAACAGAGAAGGATCTCCAAGGTAACAAGGTGTTCTGTTTTCATCTGAGAGTTAATTTTCTTCCTAGTAGTTGGTATAGTGCTGTGCTTTGGATTTAGTATGAGGATCATGTTGGCAGCACACCGATGTTCTAGTTGTTGCTAAGTAGTGCTTACACCAAGTCAATGACTTTTCAGCTTAGAGATGCACAAGAAGCCAGGAGGGATGCAGCCAGGACAGCTGAGCCCAACTGCCCAGAGGGATATTCCATGCTGTACGATGTCATGCTCAGCATATAAACTGGGGGGAGTTAGCTGGGAGGGGCTCAGGGACTGGCTGAGCATTGGTAGTGAGTGGTGAGCAATCATTTTTCATTTGTATCACTTATTTTTCTGGGGTTTGGATTTTATCTTTTTGTTGTTTTCCTTTTCATTACAATTCTTATCATTATTATTACTTTTATTTCAGCTGTTTAACTGTTCTTATCTCAACCCACGAGTTTTCTCACTTTTACCCTTCCAATTCTCCCCCCTCATCTCACCAGGGTGGGAGAAACAAGGACAAAGGAAGGTCTGATTGACATCTATTTTAGTTTAGAATTTTATATGTTGAGTTTCCAGACCCCTGTGTCCATGACATTATTGATCTGGATAATCTTTAAGACAGTTTGGTTTATTTATTTAATGTGTCTAATCCGTAAAAGAACAAATCCCATGGAGAAATGGCAGGTTGTGCTCAGAGCTGCCAGAGAGCTGAGAGTAGGCAACCAAATCTTGCAATGAGGTGATCAAAGATTTCATCAAAAATACAGAATGTTCAAGCTGTTCTGCCAGCTGGGAGACTTGTAGCAGGCTGGAATTCATGCTGCTTGAAATGCTGCAGCTTCTTTCCAAGCAAATAAAAGGACCCTATTGCCCAGCAACCTCCAAAATAGGATTAGTCATTACAAATGGGCAAATATCCCAATAGGACTGGAAGCTCTGCTCTGTGAATTTGAAGGGTAATGTTTTGAAAAGATCTTACAGGCAGGTTTACATGAGGGGAAAAAAGCATACAACTGCTAGTGTGTCCTAACTCCCTGTGTGCTGCTTGTGTTGTACGGAGTGTTTTTGTGTAGCTAAGCTAGACTGTGTGAGGGGCTCTTTGTGGACATTCTTAATCCTCATAAAGGAAATTAGTGCCCAATAGCTATTGCACTTTGTAGTCAGGCAGTATCTCCCTCTGCAATCAGGTTTCTTGGACAGGCAAGCCCTCAAGATGCATTTTTGGGAGTGGGTTGGGTGCTTGACACAGCTCCCAACTCTTCTTTGGTTGTTTAAAAGCTACATTGCTTAGGTGCTTAAAGGTGCAGATATGTTCCTGTGGGATTTCTCATAAGACATTGGCATTTCATTCTGTTTAGAACCCGTGGCCAGGTAGATGGATACACCTTCAAAAGTTCCTCCTTATGTCTGTGTAAAACACAAAAAAAGTCCTCAGATTTCCACATAAGGTACAGAGTACTAAGTAATGTACATGTGGTTTGGAAATGTTAACCCTGAGTCTAGTATGGCATAGATGGTTGAGAAGTAATGTAATTTCCCCCCCCCTCTTGTCTTGAGTAATAAAGTAATAAACATCAGGTATGGCCAGCTTCTTGGTCTCAGCTTAGAAGGAAGGTCTAAGTCCTTCTGTAGTGTCCTCAGAACAGCTCAGCTGTCCCTGCTGCTCGTTCCCCACACTGCCTGCTCCTGTTGGTCTTATAATTGCACATTTCCTCTGCAGATTTCAGCAGTAATAGTTTTTCCAATTGTTCCTATAAAATAAGCTATAAAATAGATTGTGTTTTTAATTGTTTAGCTTCATTCAGCAGCCTAATCGTTGGACTTCAGGCATGTTACATTAAATACAGCTAAAGGTTTCATTATTCAATTTAAACTAATCTAATTAGTTAGAGACAATCATTTAATTTGGTTATGATTCTAATCTCTCATCAGGAAACTTCTCACTGACAAAGTCCCTTGTTTCTCTTTGGGGAAAAAAGCACCAAGGAATGAGTGTTGCAGGGATCTACCCATCCCTGCTTCATATGGACGTTGATGCAGTGGGTGGCCAACTTGGCTGCACTACCTACCAACCATGAGGCACCACAGTAAGCAATACCCACTCCCCCTGGTACATTTTCCCAGACTAATTAGCTCAGTTGAGAAACATGATCAATTAGTCAGGGAAAAAACCATCAGGCCAAAGTTGTTGTTAAGCTCCTGGCATTAAACTAGTATGTCACCTTGTTCTACACTTTTGATGTTCTGTGGCAACATGATGAATTTCCCCTGCTGTAGGATACACTTGGAATCCAGATACTTAAGGGGAGATACCTTTTATGTATAGCCTCAGATGTTACACACCTTAGAAATGGTTTTAGTCTTTCTAACTGAAGAGAAAAATCTAAAATAACCCTAGTTAATATTAGCTGGTTTAGCAATGTTCTGGTTTAAATCTATTGTTGCAAAGACTGTGCTGAACCCTCAGGACCACGTTTTGGTCTGTGTCTTTGCTGATGTAAACTCACCATTGATTGGGCTGCAGGACTTGGTGAAGCCCTTGAGAGACAGCTGTGTCTCCCCATCATAGGTGTGTAAGTTAGGAGTGCCAGAAGTCCATCCTAGCATGGCCAGTTCTACAGCCTGGTCCAGTTTCTGTAGCTGTGGGTATGTGAAGGAAGGAGTGATCAAAGCCACTGCTGGTCCTGGAAACACACAAGTCCCTCCCCCAAATCCTGAGAGAAGCTGCAAGGTTTCCAGTAAAGTGACTGTGGCTGGAGGGTAAATGATAACCAGGGTGGGCAACTGCTGTGCTGTTGGTGAAAGCACTTGTGAGGGACAGCTCCTTCAAAAAGGGGAAGCATTGTACCTTTCCCTTGAGAGGGTGGGTGCTCTGTTCCCTGAGCTTGTACCTCAGAACTGCAACGGAAGCAAAAACGACTTCAGCCCAGTAGAATATTTATTGTGTCTCTTCTTCCCTTAATTTGGTGAAGGAGCTGAGATTTGTCCTCCTCTTGAGAATGTGGAGTATTAATTAACTGAAGACAGGCTGAGAAATGGATGGCTCTCCTAAGTGTTTTCCCTATACTTTATTATCATTCTAGGCTTTTAAAACTGTGGCTGTGCCAAAGAAAAGATTAGGCTGAGGCAAACACAGGATTTTTTAATAATAACTAGACAAAATATTATCAATATACAGTGTATGCAATCAGAACAGAAGACAAATTATTTATAAGGTATATTTGAATAAGAGGTAATTGTGACTCGAATAGGTTACTTTTATCTAATGTATTTATTGCTACATAAATATAAAGCTGTATGGAATTCATCATTGATTGTATATAGAAAGTAAATAGTACATACTTTTGTGTATAACTTATGTATCTCTGTAGTGACAGAGATACTGTTCTGACTGCATCTCTAAACATTTATATGGAAAAGAGACTCAGAACCAAAATGGGTGTTTGGTCCTTCAGTTGATGTCTTACTCCCCTCCCATGTCTTCTGTTTTATCACTTAAACTCATAGGATGTGGAGTGCAGAAAACAGAGATGGGAGCATCTGTTCATCAAACCCTTCCCCAGCTGCCTTTGCAGAGTTCAGGCTTACTTGTTTCTCTTTGAGGTGGTAGCTTTTGGCTTGCTTTGTCTCCTTCCAGCAGATGACCTCAGAGACCTAACACTGCCATAGGTGTGATCAGTTGGGTAAGCTGAGGCACGGCTGGTTAGGCAATTTATCAGGTTTATCATTGTCAGAACCATCACCACCTGCATACTCAGTCTGTCTTGTCTTTTTTCAATCCACAAGCATCTTTTTCCCCCCCCTCGTTTCCCTTGGGAAGATGAGCATCTGATGAGTTGCATCAGAAAAAATGGTTCTTGCAGATTTAAACTTGTTTGGCATCCTTGCCATCGTGAGGGATAGGAGGAAAGGGAACAAACATCATCAAGTGCTGTAATTACAGTGTCCCTGAGAAGAGTACCAAAAGGATTTCTGCTTGAGAAAGTGACTTATAGTCAGAGGAGCTGATGCCTGCAGATGCAGCAGGTACCTGTATTCCAGGTAGCACTGTGTTTGGCCATGTCAGAGCCAGACTGAAGGCACACCACCCACCCCACATGTGAGCAGAAACCAGGATTAGCTGTAGTCTTGAGAAAAGGATGCTGAGGGGAAACCATATTGCTCTCTACAGCTACCTGTGAGGAGGGTATAGAGGTGGGGGTCAGTCTCTTCTCTTGGGTAACAAGCGATAGGACGAGAGGAAATGGGGGGATTCAGGTTTGATATCTGGAAGACTTTCTTTACTGAAAGGGTTGTCAGGCATTGGAACAGGCTGCCCAGAGAGGTAGTGGATGCCCCATCCCTGGGGGTGTTCAAAGCCAGGTTGGCTGGGGCCCTGGGCAACCTTGTGTAGCTCCAGGCCTGGAGGTTGGTGGCCCTGCCTGTGGCAGGGGGTTGGAGCTCTGTGATCCTTGGGGATCAACCCCGACTAGTCTATGATTGCTTCCTAAAGCAAGATGTTTATACGTCTATTACCTGATCTAAAAAGGAAAAGCAGAGGCTGGTGTTGCTGGTGGGACAGCAGGTGACTTGTCAGGATATCCAGCTACCCTGTCCATCCACATCCTCTCCCATCTCCAGCTTTGATGCTGCAGATGAAGCTGTGGCATTTTGTATCCAAACCACAGCTGAAAGCAGTCCCCTGGGCAGAAGGTTCAGGTGCTTCAGTAAGCATTGCTCTATCTCAGTGTGGAGGGTGTAACAAAGCCCAAATCAACTGTGTTTCCTCTGGGTTTAGATTTTGCTGTGAGCATCTTGCACCCAACAAACCCAACTCCTTTCATGGGGTACAGAATCAGATGGGTCGTAGAGAGCCAAACCACACAGAGGGAAATGTTACTTACTGAGAGAATGAGTATTTACTGGGGTCACTGCTGATGCCAAGGACTTCTAGTCTTTCCCATGGAAAAATTTAGGTTTTCCAGTAATGCTGTAATTATCACCCTGTCATGTCACACAGCAAACAGGTTGGCAAACCTAGGTACCGAACTAAATAATCTGTGGCGTAATCTAAACATCTAATGGTAATTAAATCTGACAACTTAATAAGACACTGAAATTCAAATGTACAGTAGTAATCTACAATTAAGTAATCTTTTGTAATAGCACCCTGCCAGTTTGTAAGATTTCAGGTAGAGCGCTGTGTACTGTTTCAGAGCAAAAATATTGACATAAGGAGAAGTTACCCAGGCAATGATCAGGCTGTGTTCAAATCTCCCAGTACAGGACATGGGAGGGCACAGGAAAGGCAGCGATTCATTTCAGGCACGTGGTGACTGCCACTGGTGTGGGTTCAGGGATGCTTTGCTATACTGGGGAAGGATTCACTTGCTATTCTGAGGGATTGTGGTGCCTGACACATCTAATGAGGAGTTTGGCAGTCCATTGCCTAACCTCAGAGACTATTGATTAGAGCAGTGGTCCATGTAGGACCCTGTTAGTGTCTCTGAGCTCCAATGTTCATGTGCTCCTCTGAGCAGAGAGGATCTGAACTGGAACTTTGATTTCTAACAACATCTTTAGTGGAGTTGGATTCTATCCTTTTGCCTTTGATGCTCTCTTGTGCAATAAGCAGTATCAGTAATATTGCTACCCAGGTGCTGTGCTAGGTAGCAAAGGGAAAATTTAGACTTAAAGGTAAGAAAGTCAAGAGTGTGATCAAAACACAGAAAGCAGACATCAGAGTGGTGCTGCTACCACTAAATCAGCTTGCTGGTGAGAACTGGGAGGAAATAAGGACTCGTGCTTCTAGGAACTTCTGGATTTCTCTTTTTGGTTGCCAGGGTGCTGGGTTTTTTTTTTTTAAAAAAAAAAAGGGGGAAAAGATGGTATATGCTTTGCTTTCATTCCTACAGCACATGTCCCATCTATTTATGTACAGCCTTCTTGAAGGGGAAGGAAAAACCACAGCCCCCTCCCTCCAAAGCCCTCTGACTGCAGATTGGCTTAGTGGGGGCTTTGTGCCAAGCATCACTGTAACCAGCACTGCTGCTCCACAGAGGGTAATTATATTTTAGTTATGATGTCAATAAGCAGCTCCCAGGAGAGCTTTTCTTTTTTAAGCCTTTGAAGCTCTGAGTGAATAAAGCAAGCCTTGGAAAAGCAAACTGAGGCAAGAAACTTTCTAAATATAGGAACAGCTTTGGGATTTTTGCATGACAATGACATTATTTTTAGGCATAGGTAAGAGATTTCCTGCATTTGTTGGTCTGAACCATTGTGCCTTGGCTGGTTCTGTGTTCTTTTTTTCCCCCCCTTTCTGGTTCTGCTCACTTCCCTCTCTCCTCATGTTGTTATTGACTGTTTCTACAGATGCTGTTTTCAGAGCAAGAGCATTGGGGAATCAATCACAGCCGTGTTATAAAAGGATCCCCATCACTACAGAGCTGAGTAAGTTATTCTTTAGGAACAAATTTCACAGAAGCAATATGCATGCTGCATTATTTATTTACCCCAGGCCCTTTTTAGAATTCACAGGCAGAAAGCGACAAGCGCTACATGTCCAAGGAACATTAAAAGGTTTGACTTAGATGTTAATTCACTGGCTTTGAAGGTGTCAGGGTGGTTTATCAGGAGAATAAATATAACAAAGTGTTACAAAGGTCTCAGTGTGTAGCAAGGCTCCAAAGCATCCCTGTAGGAGAAGGATAATGTCCTTGGGGTTGTTTTTTCCTGCTGGGCTGGATCTGAGGAGATCTGAGTTGTAGCCATGTGGCCTGCAGCATCCCACCTCTCCCAATATACTCATCTTCTGATCAATCAGAAGCATCTTTGCCTGGTTTACCCCTCTTTTCAGTGAAGAAAGGCACCACCAAAGGCAGTTTGCCCAAGAGAGGTAACTTGCCCTTTGCATTCCTCAGAGTTTAAAAAGCATGGAGAGAGGCCATGTGCCCAGTTGTCATTCCACAGCAAAATGGGGTGAATCAAGACCTATTTCCCTGTTCCAACCCTCCTTCTGCAACACTAGCAATGTTCACTCCCCAATTATGGGCTTAGCTGCAGGCTTTATAAACAAGAAATTGCACTTTTACTCCTGGAGCCCAAACACCTTTGTCCTTATCCCACAAGTCAGTAACCTCAGCAACCCATGGAGTTCCTTCATGCTGCTCATAGCTGTCTTCCTCTTCATCTATGATGCCTGCAGACAGGATCTGTTAATTAGGAACATGTGCACCAGTTAGCTGATTACTGGTTCCATGGCACTTAGTGCCACACTAGAGTGGGGTGGCTGGGCTGTACATGTAGTGCTGTACCCATCAGTGCAGCGTGTTGCTAGGCATTGTTACTCAGGCTCTTGTCCATCCTTCCTTCCATCCTGCCCCCTGCTTGGAAATGCTGTGTGGACTCGGCACACATGGGGCTATTGCATCCCAGTCCTCACCAGGTGTGGAGGAAGAAGTAGGCAGACTTTGCCCCCCATGATCTGTGTCCCAGGAGCAATTAAGCACCTTGGTGGGCTGTTCAGGGCTGTGTGCTCCACAGACTGAAACACTGAGGGGTTCTGCAATAAATAAACTCACAAACCAACACAGTAATGATGCTGCCTCCTGAGCAGTCGCAGAACTCTTGGAGTGACGTCTGGTGAACTGATGCTGTGGTTCAGCCTTTTACTTCTGCTGTGTCCAAAAGTCTCAGAAATGTTTCTGAGCTGGCTACTGAGGCCCAGCTCCTCTGAGCAGACACCGTGCAGTCAAGCTAACATCTTCAGACAGGCATTGCACCCCTGCGATTTCCCTCCAGGATGTGGTGTGTCAGTGGAGGGGAAAACATCTGCAATCTGTTGACATGACTTGGATTTTAGTCATGTCAGATCTTTGACATAATAATGAATCGAGCCCAGTCCCTTAGCACATGGATGCCTGCCCCTGCTGTAGGCTGGAACAGCACAGAAATATGTTCAGAGTTACAGGGATGGGCTAAGAAGGAAAATAACCCCAAGAATTTAAAACCTGGAAGCAGAAAACAGCTAAACAAAACCAGCTGGAGCTTTCTTGTGATTGAATAAGCTTCCTGTATGTCCCTCTGGCAGACCTTGATCTAGACAAATGCTCACTGATGTGCCTGTCTCTAGAAACAAGCTGAGAGGGGTCATACTTGTGCCTTTGCTTGTAAGGGCTTTGCTTGTTCTGGGGGGTTTCTTAGGTCACAGCACATGGAGCATTGACCAAGTGCTGCTGGTGTTGTGTGGTGTGTCTAATGCTGCACAAAACCTGCTGTAGGAGAAGCTAAGACCCTTCATGCCATCAGCTGAAGTCCCATCACCGCTGAGTTTTGCAATTAATCTCAACAGGCCCAGGAAGCAACATGGGATCTTGGCAGAGCCTGAACTGCCAAGCAGATGTGACTCTGCTGCAGGGTCTCTGTGACCAGGACAGCATGCCTGTGGGGTCCCAAAGCTGTCCTGTCCTCCAGCACTGCTGAGAGAATGGTGTGTAGCCAGGGACAGTTGACAGACATAGCTGAGCACTTGCACCCCTCTCAATGGGCTGGATGAGAACTTTGCCTTGAGGAAGGAGCAGGAGAGTTGTGTGTTGTCACCATGCTCTGACATGCTGCCACTTCTCTGTGCCCAATGATGAGAGACACAGAATGTGAGAGATGCTACACCAGCCACTTGACACAAGGCAGGTTAAGCAGTGAGCTTTGCATGGGGATCTGTGGGTCTGTATCACCAAGCTGAGCATGCTGCAACGTGTGGAGCATCTTCTGAAGTTGTGAGCTGGTCAGGGAGCTCACAGCATGTTGTAAATGCTGATTCCTCACAACCCCTTGCCATCAGGAGATGTAAATCTGTGAGAGAAAGAGCAAAGTGATCTGTAAAGAAGTAAGATTTCTCCAAATAGATAAAGGAGAAAGAGAATGGTGTGGAGAAATGAAGTGGATCCTTTATTGCAGCTTTGAGACTGCGTTTTTCATACCCAGACTGCACAAGCTCATCAGTGGAGTCACACTGATTAATGCCAGATGCAGGGCCAACTCTGGGATCTGGGGTGGGTGAAATATCTGTGCAGAGAATACACAGCTGAAGGATGATGCCAACACTGCAAGACAACAGGAGACATTAATACTATTGTAATTCTGGCTACTTTGAGTCGTCTTTAAAAACGATGCACTCAAACACTTCCTGACCCAAGGGGAGAGAACAGAACTCGGTCATTGCTCACACAGAGTTAGTTATGCTCACTTGCTGGTTTTTAATGGGAAGATACAGGTTCTTGATCTCAATTCCTTGCAGCCTCCTGCTGTGCTGTTGTCATTCATCAGCATTTTACTGGTAGTGTTGGAGTGCCAGGACAGAGCTTGCACACTCAGTGGCACAGCAGGGGTTTTCTGCCTGGGTGTACTGAGTTCCCTGGAAACAGTAAAAGCAAATTAAGGAGGAATTGCTGTCAGAGTTGGGAGAATCCTCTGAGACTGTCTCAACCAGTTGGGAAATGGGTGAAGATCCCTGTAACAGCAGGACAGCTGTGCCAGGGACTGCATGCCCCCCACTTAAGCCAATGGAAAGAGTAATTGCAGGCCACTACTGATCCAGAAGACCACTTTAGGTTTTATTCCTGGCAGCATGCTCTTTGATAAACACTTCCATCATTTCCACATAGCACCAACAAGATGGAAGGGAAGGTGAAGATCACACCCTGGTGATAATCATTTTAAGGGGCTGTCAAAACTGAGTGATACTGTCCGTGGTGAGATGTGTGTGGGTCACACTTTGGTGGAGTTGAGCCAGGATTTTGGCAGTGAAACAGCAGTTCTGCTCATAAGCTGGAATTTCCAAAACTGCCTGCCTTTTCTTCTGAAAGCTCCTTTCATCCTCTTCACCCTGATTCCTCAGTGAAGTTCCCTCTGCTTGTGTCCAAGGGGGATAGTGCTTGGGTGGCACTTTTACAGAAACCGAATAAACACAAAACAAATCTCTCAGAGGAATAAGCAGTCCAAAATAAGTGTGTCAAGTCCAGTTAGGCTTTTCTGGGAAGGCTTTGGTGTTAGGGAAAGTATTATATTGCTGCTACTCACTGATATGTCAATCAGCCAGATGGTAATTAATGACTCCTAGTGTCAAGTGTAAAAGTAACTCAAGACATTGCATGACCTGTCTTAGAGGATAAAATTTCACTCAAGTGTAAGATTCCAAGTCTGTCCAGGAATGATCAGTGCTCCGTGGTTTAAAGTAGAGGGGCACCTCAGGTCGGGTTCAGCCATCCTGTAAATACAGCCAGGATGGATGGAATTGCTTTGCAATTGCAGTATCAGGGAAAAGCTGTGTGAAGTGGACAAGGAGAGGCAGGAGGAGAGCCTTCAGCAGCCCAGCATCACCTTCTGCTGTTGCTGTGAAGCGCTTTGGAAATTTCTCAAGGCTCTCAGAGCAGGAGTGCTGCTTTAGCTTGACAGACAGAAGAGTCTGAGTGGCTGGATGTGGTCTCCGAAGTGAAATGTTTCTCCTTGGAAGCCTGAAGCAGATCTGGCATTTGCTTCCAATGACTTTTGGGGTCTCCACAGGTAGAAAACAATTCAATGAGTATGATCTTTATGGCTCAGGTACTCCAGCAAGCCCTGAATCCCCTTCCTGCTCCACCTGTGGGCTCCTAAGCTCTACAGGACCAGCTTGAAAAGCTTGGTAGTTACACTGAGGCAGTGGGACTAGGAAACTGCAGGGTGGGAGAAGGTTTCTTAACTTGCCTTTGTGTGTAGGGATGCTCCCAAGAAATCTCAGCTGGAGCTGTGACCAGACATCAACGGGCAAAGGAGGCAACATCTCATGGGTACGGTACAGAAATGTTGCTCCTTTAAAATCAGCTCCAAGGCCCCTTCTAAATGCAGTGTGTTATTTCCTGACTGTGGGCACTCCTGCATGCATGCACCTCTAGCTTCCCCACCTTTCAAATTCCTGCAGTGTAACTCAGCAAAGAAAGTACAGAATGAGGGTGACATGCAAATCCTATTAATTCACCCGAGTATGGAAATGCAATCCTTTTGATGTCAAAAAGTACAGCAATGATATGTTAAAGAGCTCAGCACGCTTCTGTTAAATATGTAAAGTGCAGCTTTCCCCAAGGCTATATCACTCCTGGATAACCCTGGACTTATAGCTCTTTACTTTAAAAGACTGAGAATTACTCTAACAGCATTATAGCCTTTTGCCCGACAATATGGTCAGATGTTCTTAAGAGGATTTGAGTTGAGCGTGGATTTAGGAACACTGTTCCTTCTCTGCAGCTTGTTTGGCTTCTTTACTCAGGCAAAAGCAGGTGACAGATTCCACAAAGTGGCTCTATGGAGGAAAGGAGCTTTTTGAGAGAGTGGAAGATAAGTCATTTGATACACTGTGGGTAGAGGAAAGACTTAAAAATACCCACACCAAAACCCAAAGCAAAACCACCCCCAAAAACCTGCAAACCAACACCAGAGAGACTCCAGGCCTTTCTTTGGCCTCAGCTTTGAATCTGAGCTACGGTAAAGCTTTGTTCCCCAAAATACTGACTGAGGGCACAGAGAGGTTTCCAGAACAACATGGTGACTATGAGGACATCTGGACCCTCAGGGCTGGGCAGTGCAGCTGTGCCACTCAGGCTCTGGGGATGTCAGTGCTGCTGCCCAGTTTTGTTCTGTGAATACACACACACCACCTCACCTGCTCCATCGGTGCCTTTGAAGATCTCCTGTTCAGCCACAGTTTGGTGCATTCTGTTATAGGAGCAGAAGTGGGATCTTCTCATGGTTCTTGGGAGCTGAAATGGGCTAAGCAGGTGGTGATCCATAAATATCATCAGAGAACTTTAAACCTAATTCAGGTCTACTTTGAGGATAGAAAAACCTCCAAAGTGTCTGATCGCTTTCTCTAGATCTTCACTGGAAAACTTGGCTTTCCCTCCCAAGGTATAGTCTTTTGTCTTTGACCTTTCCTTGTCTCTTCCTTCCCAGGTGGACTACAGCCATCACCCCTTGGCTCTGCTGCAGGCTTTGGTGACCAGTGGGACAAGCCCAGCAGAGCATGCAGAAGTCCTGACAGTGTGACCTGTGATGCCTCCCAAGTCAGAAGCAAAGTGGCACTCCTGCCACTGCTGACAGGCGTCACGGTGGGTGAGTTATGGCACCAAGTGGTGCTTCATGGACTAGACTTTGATCCTTCCTGCTAGGACTTCAGGATTGTCCTTACATGAAGTTTAGTTCCAGTCAGGTGAAGCTCGCTGGGTGGCACGAGGTGTATTTTGAAGCGGTGAAGGTATCAGCCACCCTTTTATACTAGATTCTAATCTCATAGAGGACCAGTTATTTTCTTTCCTTTCTTGCCAAATACTCTGATACTGAAAGTAGTGAACAGTGATGACAGCTGGTGAAGTGATTTAGTGTTGGGCTGAGTGGTTTTGATTCTCTTCTAGCAGGACTCCTCCTTTGGAGGCCTCTGCTGCAGAGCTTTAGATGTGTTTGGGATCCTCTGCTTGGGGCTCTACTGCCTGATGGCAAAGCCCAATCCAGACAAGAGTAGGCAAGTGTGCCTTATCTGGAATTGTACTGTGAGTCAAAAGATAGTAGTCATGCCTTTCAAGTTAGGTATCTGCTGTAGGCAACCTGAATTACTTATTGTTGTCTTGGATTCAGACATTCTTCTGGGCATTCTAAGGCCATTTGAGGCAAACTGGTGTGTGGTCTCAACATGGGGCTTACTGGCACTTTGTATGAGATTCCCTTATGTTCACTTAAGATGTGATTTATCTCTACAAGTGAGCCCTCTTCATTAGAGAGCTGCTGGAGCATGAAGTCAGCGATGCTGCTGAGGGCAGGGATTTCAGAGAGAACTTCCTCATCTCACCCCTTCTACTCACTGATTCCATTTCAAGATTTCAGTCATTGCTTGAGCTTCAGATCTCCTGGAGAGAACGTTTAGTCTTGATTTAAAGATTTAGCAATCAAAAAACTTATCTCATCTTTCAGCAGCTGTTCCAGAGACTAATTAACTTCATTTAAACTCTCTGCATCCCATTCCTAGGGAAAATGTGTATTGGAGCAGTGGGACAAAGAATTCCACACATGTAATCAGTCACTGCAAAAAAACCCCATGGCTTTCTTGCTGTCCCAGACACAGGGTTCAAGGCCTCATGAAGCACTCTGAATCTCACGTGCTGCTGCTCTTTCAGGTTGTGGTTCCTCAGCCTGCTGGGATGTGATGATGCTCTTGATGGATCTGCACTTGTGTTGCTCTATTCAACACTGCCACAACTGATGACATGTGTGGGGTGGAAGTCAGTTACCAAGGAAGCAAACAGGTACCACAGCCACCTTCATGCCAGGGTTAGGAGGGATTGTGAGATGCCCTCCAAATAAAAATTGCCCTGCAAATAAAAAATTGCCCAAGTTATTAAGACCCCCAAAATAAATTGTGTTCTCATTTCGTAGGGGTGGCTGTTTAAATCAGGCTAAACACTAACACGAGGTTATTACTAAAACCAGGGTTGTTAAGCTTTCACAACAAACACATCGGGGAATAAAATGAGCTCTCTGTGAGGAAAAGAGGAAAAAAAAAACCCCTTGAGTTTGTGCCCAGCACTGCACAGAACAGACCTAACTCTATACAAACACGATGACTCCGCTGAGTTTAGAGATTCTCTACTGAACTTCTCAAAGTTCAAAGATGCCAGCACACTAAAACTCAGTTTCTTGCAGCCAGAACTGAAGATGCTGGCTTGATACACATGAAAAGAAACAAAAAAACCCAAGCAAAAAAAATCCCCATGAACTTGTACCATAAATCAGGCCCTGTCTGTATGTTATAAAGTCAGTTGAGGGAAGGAGGAGAGTGTTGATGTTTGGTTTTTTCTCTCTCTCTCTCTTTCCCCTAACACTAATTAGGTTTGAAAGACTGCAGCTTGAGTCCAGATACCACATGCTGAGAAGAAAGGAACCCAAACAGCTGACGCAGAGTTCAGACTAAACTAACTGCAAGCTCCCCAGGGACATCACAAGGTAAACCTGATAGTCTCTGTCATTTACAATCATTATCAGGCAGCTGAGTCTCTGTAATTTTACTAGGGAGCCAATTAACAGATCCCTGAAGCTCAAGAATAAGGTCTCTGGTCCTTTTTCTATTTTAGACAGGAAAAGGGGGAAAGTAAGTCTTTGTTTCAAATAGATGCTCCAGAAGTTTTCCCACCCAGGGGAAGGGTTGGGTCTGGGCTTGCACCTCTCCTCTTTTTTCTCTAAGAAAAAGCACTGAGCTTGAGAGCCAGGCAACTGGCTTTAGTGCCCAGCTCTGTGACAAGCCAGCTGGGGAACCTTGGGTGAGTTCTTTCAGTGTATCCCAATGCTGCTTGCTGCACACAGCAAATACAGCAAAGTACTTGTTAATTTAGATAAGGAGAGCTTTGGGGAAAGGACTGTGTCCTGGGGTTTGTTTGGCTTCATGTAAATAGGTACTGGTTTAGCATGGGACATACAGGAACTTCACTCTGCTGACAGGAGTAAGAAGCAGGAGAAAAGCTTGGACCAGAACTCCAGATGGAAACATATCTGTGCCTGGGGAAGTTTGGAGTTTGGATTCAGGTCTGAGCCTTAATGTGCTGGACTCATCTTTCCTGGAACAAACTGATTGTACATTTTCAATTCAGGATGGATTGTAAGCAGGAATCAGTGACCCATGCTTAGAGCAAACTAAATACATGGGAAGCATGCTTTCCCCTTGCCAGCCCTTTGCAGACCTGAACTTGAGCCAGCACAGTCAGCTGATCTCTTGGTAGGAGTTTTTTGGCCTAAAATCACCCTCTGTATACACAAACCTAGATAAGAATTTGTGTGCTGGATTCTGTTTACCCTCTGGCAGAACAAGGCTTTGCTAGCAGTGTCTCAGTCCATTCCTGAGCATGAGCTGCTGCAAGTGGCCACAACAGGAGGTGGAAGGGAGAGGATTGACCACAGAGGATGCTCCATACCGAGTTTCTCCAAGCTTTATCCATCAGCTGAACCTTTGTTTTCAGCTGTAATTCAGTCTGAGCAGGGCACAGAGGGGTTAACATGCCTTTTACATCCCTTTTTCTTTTTCATTGTGTATTGCTTTTAAATAACTACACGTGCCTGGACCTCAGTGTTCTGATGATTAAGCAGGTCTTGTGCAATGTTAAGACATTTTTATTAAGAAAATTGCAAAAAACACCCCAAAACCTTACTCCTAACTTCTGCAAGTGGGTGAGAAACCCAGGCTCTCTTGCCAGCAGCCTCTTCTGTCTGAAATAATCTGCTTTTCCTAGAAAATGGAGGCAGCTGATGAAACTGCTCATGATTGAGATCCAGGACATACTAGTTCCAGCTATAAGGAACCAAACATTGCATACACTACTGTGTTACTCCACAGCTCTGCTACTTGGTGTAAAACTGTTACAAGCCCTGATGTGCTTATTTTATAGGGAGGTTTGTAGCAAATGCATTTGTTTAAACCAGTCCTCCTTTCTGTGGCATCTTAGGTGACACCCACCCTGCTTTCCCATCCAGCATTCACAGGATCTCCTCAGTGTCCTGTCTCTGGTCATACTCTCCAGTACAGCAGTCCATATTTCCAGTTGCTTAATGTGCAACTGGGAGAGCATGGGATTTGTTGGGGTAAGGTGGGGTGCAGAGAGGGGACAAGGTGGAGAAGGGACCTCTTTGGCTTTGCTTATTCCACCTTTTTGTTCAGTTGCTGTACCTGAGCAAGCAGTTCTGCTTCTCCTGAAAGAAAGAAGGGGGAGAGAAATCCTAAGAAAGGTAAAAGCATTAATGGGTCAAGGCCTCCTTTGCATAATTCTATTATCACCAGGAAGATTCTGCAATAATCATGTTAGGCAAGTGCTCTGGAGCATCAAAGTGACTTGTCTTACCTTACTTTTTGATGTTAGACAGGTTTAAATGCTTTGTATGGATGAGGCACCTCAGACAGCTGATCAAGAGAGCCTGTGCTGTTCAAGCAAAGCAAAGGCCTGTTTTGCTTTTTTTTTAGTGTCAACAATGCCACATTCTTCCAGCAAGGAATAATCTCTGTTGTCACGAGCTGTGAAAAGCACCGGTGTAGGAAACAATCTGTGTGTGGGTGCGTGCAAATGTGCTTTCTGGAGCTACCACCTTGTAGTCTTCTCGTGTGCTGCCTGGGTCCAGGGTTTATATACCTGTGGTAGAAATAAACTCAGGTCCTGGGGTGAAACCTCCAGTGTGGTACACAAAGCTGGGACAGGAGCTCTGTGCTGCAGTTTGCCTATCTGCACCCATTCTGATGTGTAAAGGTCACCTTAGCCTGTGGGTGGTGATTAGTAGCAGTAGGTTTCATGTGTTAGTAGTGTTACAGGAGTCTCCAGTTGAATTCTGGAATTTTTTTGCACCAGATACAATCAGAAGTCGCCCCTGACCCTGGTGCACTCAGTGGTATGTACAAAGAAGAGTTATAAGGGGAGCAGAGGGGTTGCAGGTTGCTCAGAAGCATATATCAGATTGGTGGGAAAGATAGAAGCAGAACCCAGATCTCCTGATTCCTCAGCTAGCAGCTCTCCCACAAGGCCATTTTGCATCTCAGCTCCTGCTAACGTGATCATCCCCTTGCCAGTCTGTCAAGGACTTGGCAGTGTCACCCAGAGGTGGATCAAATAGTCTTCACGGAGCAATACCTGGTTAATTATTTCCCTGTTTAAGATGACCAGCCTCTTCAGAGAAGCAGACAGGTTTCATCACACTGAGTGATGTGAGGGTAACCATCAGACCAGCTGCAACAGCTGTCTTGCAGCTTTGTGTCTTGTCAGCCAGGCCACACTGTCATTTCAGGCTGGTGCATGATGAACAGAGCCAGAACCCTCACCAAAAATCCACATGGGGATATGTTGACTCTGCAGAGGCTGGACCACTCTAAAGGACACATGCACCTGCCTGGACCACAGCACTGCGATGGGCATACACACAGGCACCAACCCAGGCCTCTGCAAAGAGCACTTGCCCATAAGGAGATGAATATATCCATCCAGGGTTGTCTTCTGCCTCCTCCTTCCTGTAGTCAGATACAATCCGTCGGGATGAGCAGTGAGGGATGTCGCTGCTGCTGGCTGGGCTGGGTTTGCAGCACAGCACGCTCAGGTGGTGACTGACACCTAGTCGATGAGATCTGAGGAGAATCCAGACTCTATAAATGTTAGATGAGGCAGGCTGGGCATTGACAGAAACAAGAGGTGGCTGCAAACACCAAGTGTCGTTACTCTCTGAGCAGGGGTGTCGAGACACCTAGGAACTTCCCACAGAGATTAACTGCTTCACAGCAGGGTGAGGAGCTGTCTCCTGATGGAAAGGGACGTTCTGTTGTCCTGAGAACACTTGGAAGGAAGGATGCATGGCAGCAGAAGCAGCTTTTGAGAGCGTATGGTTTCCTGAAAGATGATTTAACTCTGCTGAGAGAAACTCCAAAGACCTGATGGTTTAAATGAACACCAGACCAGATGGTCCCTCGGTCATTAACTGGCAGTTCTCTAGCCTCTTCTTACTGGAGGAAGGATTCTCTGCTGCTTCCCCATCCACCTACTTGAGCTTACTCTCTTGACCTGCCACCAGCATGCCATGAAGCAGTAGTCTCTTCCTTCTGCCTCTTGTGTCCAGGGACATAGAGATGAGAGCTGCTGAGCAGCTGATGGCTTCTCCACCTGCAGCAGGAGGCCATGCAGGGGAATTAGGTGAGCTAACTCTATTAAGCAATCTGCAAGTGCATCATTAATGCTTCTGACACTTCTTCTGTAGTACACATGTGCCAACTAATAAGCATTAGTGACTGAAGGTTCTGCCTTTCCCAGAAAACAGATGTGGCTAGAGCTGTGACAGGATGGACACGGCCCTCTGGCTCTCCGCAAGTTCAGATGCTTTCCCAAACTCTTCCATCCTGCTGATGTGTGGGAGAAGCGTGGGGACAATTATTAGACTTGGCTGGTGTTTTGAACTTCTGCTAAAGCTTAAATGAAGAACTTGGTTTGTTGGGTTTGGGTTTTTTTTTTTGGTGATAGAACAGGATTTCTGTTTCCAGCCAGAAGGAGCAGCCAGGTCAGACATCAAGACTGGGAATTTGGGAATTGTCTTGTACAGTCTTTTGCTTTAAAAAAACAAACAAAATAAAAGCAACCCTACTGGGATTCATTCTTCCCCCTTTGGAGCAAGAGGAAAGGAAAAGGAATGTTATTTTTTTGTGGAAGAGAAATGGATTTGAGTCTCACCTTTTTTTAATGGAAGTTGTCTAGGGTTGAAGTTAGAGGTTTAGTTCTGTTTTCCTCTCATTTTCATTCACGACACCTCAAAGAGGGCTTTAAAGGAAAAAACAAAGAATCACAGGGTTGGAAAAGACCTTTAAGATCTTCATGTCCAACTGTTCCCATCCTAAACTAAACCAGATCCCTGAGCACCTCATCTCCCCTTTTTTAAACACACCCAGGGTGGGTGACTCAGCCCCTCCCTGGGCAGCCTGTGCCAGGCCCTGACAACTCTTTCAGGGAAGAACTTTTCCCTCCCATCTGCCCCTGCCCTGGCACAGCTTGAGCCCATTGCCCCTTGTCCCATCTCCTGTCCCCTGGCTGAAGAGACCATCACCCACCTCTCTGCACCCTCCTGTCAGGTAGTTGAAGAAGCTCTGCTATGACTTGATATTGTGACTCTGTAAAATACAAGCTGAGCAGTAGGCATCTCTTCTTCCCTTTCTCTCATCTCAGTCCTCTTGAGTTCTCTGCCAGCCACAGAGAAGCAAAGGTGCCCAATTCCTTCCCCCTTCTACGTGAGCCCAGGCCTTTTGTTTCCACCAGTGTGGCTGGTCTTACATACCTGCTTATCCAGGCAACTACCAAAAAGAAGCAGAAGTCCTAAATGCCAGACTAATGCATCAATCATAATTCCAGAGCTGCCAGCAGTCATGTAACTGCTTAAAGACCTCAGCAGCCCTCTGGCACTTAAAGAAAAAAAATCTTCTAATTAATCACAGGTGAAACAGCTTGGACCTGCTCCAGAAGCCCCTGAATTTACTGCCAAGCTTTGATGCTAATTTTCCTTCTAAGTAACCCCCTAAAGAAATTTATGATTAGGTAATTAAAGTGATGAATAAAGAGATACTTAGAAGAAGGAGGGAGAAGAAAAAAAGGGGGGAGAAAAATCAACCTTGAGTCAAAAGCTTTAAATCTTCTCCCCTCCTCAAAGTGAGATGTTAGTCATTTTTGCACATGCATTGTCTGTGAAAATTGGGTTGGATTCCCACAGGAGGCTTGAGAAATAGTCCTTAAATTAATGTTTGCATAACTAAATAAAACAGAAAAGAAGGAACTCCTAAACAGGCTGTAATGTCAGGCTGGTTGAGGAAGAAAAGGACTTGTGGCTTCTCTCTGAGCATCATCACATAGTGAGAACTTTTGTCAGAAACTGCCCTATGCCTTTTCCCCCAGGTACCTGAGGTCCCCTTTTTAAAGGTAATTAGATACCAAGGAATGCCATCTAATGAAAAAAAAAAATTGATGTCTAATTAAGAAATTTGGAGCATCTGACCAACTTTTAGAAGTCTGACCAGAAGTCCTTAATAGGTCCCAGGTCCCTGTATAAGGCTTTTCAGTGTCCTCCCACCTCATTTCTCTCATCTTTTCAGAGGAGAAGGAACTGAGTAGCCTTTGATTTGCATTTTTAATTGGGACAAATGCACCACACTCCATATAAGAAGCATGAGTTTAAACACAGGGACACGTGCTGCTGAAGTTTGATGGTACCTACATTGTTTCCACAGGAGAGAGATGTGACTCCAAAAAAAAATAATTAGGATCTAGCTTCAGTCCCAGGCTGCTTTTTCTGCCTTTTTCTTTTTTAATTTAAAAAAGAAAGTCCCCCCAACAAGCACATCACCATTCAGAGGTTTGCTATACTGGCTTTTTGACGTGGTCTTGGCTAATTCTTTCCTTGTGGCTAAAAGCAGGTCTTAATCCAGGAAACTTCCTTAATGGCCCATAAAATGAAAAGTCATGGGGGGTGCTTGGGTTTGGGGGGGATGTAAGGTTTGTTTGGTGTGGTGGGAATATTTTTCCCTCCAGGACTACATCTCGTTTTGCTTTCTGCTCTTTGATCCTGTGCCTTGAGGTGGGAATGAGTTGCCCTGCTCTCCCCTTGGCTTCACCCTGCACGACACCCCTGGCCTTTCTCAGTTAATAAATACCTGCTGACCCATCCCCTGGCTCCCTCTGCTCTGCCTGGCACTGAGGGAAGAGGTGCTGAATGATTTTTGAGAGGACCAGAGAGGATAAAAAATGAGAAAGTGGCAGATTAGATCTGAGGTGACAGAGATGAGAAATAAAAGCCATTAGAGCCCATTTGCAACGTGCCCTCATTGAGTCAAGTTTCAAGGTGTTTTTCCACATTATTAATAGCCTGACAGCGGTTTTTGTACAGGAATCTGATACAGGAACACTCGTGTATACACTCTGCTGTGTAGAGGGGAAAGTAGAGTCCCCTCATTTATTTACTTGAAGAAATTTGAAATACAGCAAAGCAGCCAGCTGGGTTACAGACAGAATAAACACTCTCCATTATAGTTGTGGCATCCTCAGGTGCACATCTCTATAATAATGTGGTGGTATGAGCTCTGCAACCAGCCCTTGAGCCCTTACAGTCCAGGCTGCATTCAGGGGGCCTGCTGAAGCTGTGGCATCCTTTGGTTAACTCACTTCAGTCCTGGGTTAACATAGAATCACAGGGGTTGGAAGGGACCTCAAGAGATCATCGGGTCCAACCCCCCTGCCAAAGCAGCTCCCCAGCTCATATACAGATAGGCATCCTGATCCTGGGTCCTGTGGACCAGTTTGAGGGACCAGTAGATCCCAGGGATCTGATTTATTCAATGTGGCAGGTTTCCTTTAAAACTCAAGTCAAGCACTGATGCTAAACAAGCCTTTTCTGCCTCATCCCCCTGCTTATCTGAATTATCTCAATCTTCACAGAGAAATGAAAGCTAGAAAGAGAGGGAGGGAAGAACAAGAATACTTGGGCATGTGGGAAAGAAAGGTTTAAAAAACTGCCAAAGTTATACTTTGTAGTTTCATGCCTGTAAAAAAGAAATACCAGGTGGGTACTGCTTTGAACTTCACAAGGCTTTGTGGGACCGAGTTGTCAAATATGAGTAATGGCAGCTTGCTTCATAAACAAGGGGTGGCACAGCAAATCTGACTGATAGAGTTCATAATGCCTACGGGCCAAACAGACATCCAGCCCAAAGAGTGAAGCTCTTCAAACATCATTAGAGGGTGATGGCTGCTTGTCTGTGTCTGTTGCTTTCTATTAATCTTTAGTTTTCACTTCCTCATCTTGAAACCTAACCCTGCCTGTGAGTATTACTGGGCAGAAGTAATTGAGTCTTGCTCTATATTGCACAACACAACATAGAGGAGGCCAAGCTGGTTACCAGTGAAGCTGGACAGTGAAGGGCAGAGACAATGTTTATCCATTTTGTTCTGCTCCTTCCTGAGTAGCCTCCAGCATTGTCTGGGAGGGTGTGCTACCACCCAACAGTCCCTAGAATTAAAGACTATCCTAGTGATGGTTGCATAGCCTTAGCCAGAACAGAAGGAGCCAGCCCCTTCCCTTTCATGGTCTCACATTCTGTAATTTCACCATAATTGGGGTTTGTATGCTGGTGGTCTTGGTTCTGAGTGCACTTGTAAGCCTCTGCCTAGCAGAAGACAGAAATGCACTTAAAACAACACTTGGTTGCTTTCTAAAGAAGCAATATCGCTGCTAGGAGATGGATGAGACAGCCTGAAAATCCCCTCCTGTATTAGGGTCAGATCCCTCCCACATCACCTAAGATGCAATTGAGCATGTGCAACTCCTGCTTAATTGGGTAATAAGTATTGCCAAATGATACATTGCTGTGGAAGAAAACAATGCCTTGAGAAGAGGGGAGGCTGAGGACAGCAGTCTCCCATCAGGTCTTGCTTTCACACCCCTACAAGCACGGTGTAACTCCTATGAACTGCTGAGCAGCATTTGTACTTCCTTGCTTGGAACTTCTTGACTTCTTGGACATGGTGTGTACACTGTCAGTTGCTTTGGGAGCCAAGAGGTTCTAGAGCATCTTACCTCCTTGATCCAGACACTGGTTACTAATCCTGACTCCCTACAATTGCACTTTCAGCTCCTGGTAGCTCTAGCTCAGTGCTTTGCTTCCCAGAGAGGGAGTTGGGGATCAGGTACTTTGCTCTCTAGGTTTCCATCCAGATAAGCTGTTCAGACCAGGAATTGTGTCTGTGCAGAGAACTGGCACCACCTTGTATCGGTTCAGGGGCTTAACTGATATTCTCCTCATCTCCCATGTGCTGAGCAGTATCTTGGGCTATTGGCCACCCCCTTTTACTCCTGAAGCTGCTGCTTTTAAATTCAACTTGTCTGAGTTCCTGCAGGACACCAAGTGTTACTGCATCTGACCAGCTCATACTGCTCAATATAAAGAATCTGAGCCTCAAGATTTAATTAACTCATCTCTTGCCTTTTACTCTAACTAGTTGGGTGGGTTTTTTTTATTTTCAAATGAAATTACAATCTTCTCTCTGAAAAAAATACTTCCAATAGTTTATAACAAGTTACTTTTTCAAATGTTATTTTTCCAGACAGTTTTTCAGTAATGTTTTTCATTGACAGTTCTCCAAACTGCATATTTTTCATCAGCTTAGGACTGAAACAGTAATTAATACTCCAGCCCTGCAAGAGAAAACATAGTATTAACTCCAGAGTTGAGATCTCTAGCTTGTAAACTACTGTCCTTCAGGATGAAAGCTGCTCATATAACAATAAGGCATTATTACACTTCCTTTATTACTTTGTACACGCATAATTTACTGACTGCTAAAAAAACCCTGGTGGAATGGTGCTTTGATGTCATCTGTCTTGCCTAAGTAGTGGTTGCTGCTTGCTCCTTTCCTACCCAACTCATTGTGATGCTGCCTATGGCAATTTCAGTGGCTAAATTCCTTCCTCCAGTAAAATCTTAACTAGTTGAACTGAATCTTCAAACAGGTCCACATCTCCCTCAATAAATATCAAAAGGGAAATCCAGCTTAATGTAAACAGAGCAGAGCAGAACGGTGCTATTTATGTGTTTCCATTTCCCTTCGGTTAAACCACTAATGGCACGAAGAGTTCTCACAATTAAAAGCCACATCTGATAGAACAAAGTCATCCTTGGAAGCAAAGAAAGGGGAAGATGAAAGCACCACCAGTACAGCACCCAGTCTGGCTATGGGTCTGTACATGTCTCCTCTTGCTGCTCTGAGAGTCAGCCAGAGCCTGAAACCTCTTTTGACAAGTAGCTCCTCTGATGACAGACGCTCCCAGCAGCCTCCACAGGCTGCAAACAGATGCATTGTTCTTGCTGTCAGCTCCCCATTGAAAGGTGATTCCAGTAAGCAGCAACCTGATTTGTCAGTGTTAGTCAGCAAGTGTGTGGATCAGAGTCTACCAGGGCAAAAGCAGGTCTGAGACTGAAAAATCAGCACTCGCAGGGTGTAGGATTTACTCCTGGGGACGTGAGGCACATGGTGCTGGTCTGGAGTTCTGCTCCTCCTCGCTGTAGAACAGAACCTGGTTTTGCCAGAGTGCTTGGGCTAAAGGGGTCACATCCCTCCTCAGCATCCTGACCAGCCAGCCCACAGACCTTGTTGCTGCAGCGAGACCTGGTGACCCTGGCAGAGCTCTGATGTGGAGAGAGACTGGATTACTGCAGAAAGTTGACCCTCTGGCCAGGGTGGGACCACTGGTCGGAACAGGGTGTGTGCAAGGAGGGGGAGCCTTGGCCTAGAGTATTCATCATGAAAAGAGGCAGAAAAGCTGATATCATGGTGGAGGTGTTCCTGTTTCAGAAGGGCTTCACGGTCCTGCATGGCCAGGCAATAAAGGGAAAGTCTGATGCTGTTAGTCACACGGTTATAGTAATCCTCAAAATGCATGCTCAAAGCTGTCTCCTAATTCCTTAGTACCTTTGCAGAGAGATGTTAGTGCTGTGCAGATAGTTCTGTGAGGGTCTCGGCGCTGTAAGAAACTTCTGGAGAAGAAAGAGAGAGCATACTGCTCTCTGTACCCATGGTATCCCTGCATCTCAAATGCATTTCTGGTCACTCACATGAAACTCCTTCCCAGCTCCATTAGATGTACCAGAGTGTAGCTTTGATTATTGTGTTGTGTCTTCAGCTATAGCTGGAACAAGAGAAAGGAGAGCCTGCCTACTGCTTCTTAAACAGCAGCAGGCACTGGGGAACAAACACCAGTCGTTTTCCACCCAAGTTGCCCTACCAGCCTCAGTACCTCTGACAGGGTTGCTTTGGTTGTACCAGCGTTTGGCTCATGTGCTCGATTCAAACTTCTGCTGGGAAGAATTGAAATAACGAGGTGATTTGTGGTTCTTCCTCTCTCCAGCTTTCCTCAGGCAGCTACAAACCCTAAAGAAATTAAAAGTTCTCCCTGCCCTGGGCAGCAGGTACACACAGAGACCCCACTAATACCATCCTAGTTGTAGACTCAAGCTTGTCTACACTTCACTATTAACACCAGAATTGCTCACAGCGTGGAAGCCTAGAGCAGGTGTGAACCATGGATCTGGAGCCAGTGATTAACAGCAAGGATGCAAGCTGGAGCTGCAGTTGCACCTGATTTTTGTTTTGGGGTTTTCTTTTTCAGTACATGTTGGTGCTTTTTCCCCAGCCCTTCCCCTCCTCACTCTCCAGCACAGCCAGAAGTCATCCATTAGTGTGACTGATGCGTGTCACTGCATGCTGATCTAGGACAGAGCTCAGGCTGCTTTTCAGAGCAAGTTATTACACACCAGCCAAGGTTCTCAGTGGTGATTTAAAATGCATTTTGATTTTAAAAGTACATCTGAAAAGCACCTGGTTTTCTAAAAATGTAAAAGCTGCTTGGTTCTCACTATCTGCAAATCAGAAGCTCTCTAATTAGGCACGTAAAAATAGAAGCATCCTGTAGTATTGGGCTCTTCTGGAAATGCTGTTAGCACAGCCTGGTTTCTTTCTAGTTTGTTCTGGCTGCTCTGACTGAGTGCCGAGGGGAGAGCCAGGCCCCAGGCTCTGGCAGGGTGTGCTCACCTTGCTCTGGCTCTAAACTGCAGCGGCAGCCTGGACTGCATCACCTTGGGGTGGTGATCTTCCCACAGCTGGCTCTGCCAGCGCCGTGGCCCTGACTCATCTCATCTGCTCATCTCCTGCTCTGAAGATCAGGGCTGCTGTGGGGCTCTCTGCCTGTGACCATGTTCCCCACCATCTTCCATGTACATCTGCTCCGGGCAGTCTGGTCTAAGTTCTCCCATATCCCCAACCAGTTCTGCATTGCCTTGTTGCTGGTCTTGAGTGGTTCCCTTCAGCCAGCTCTACACTGAAACTTTGGGGTGGCTCAGCAAATATTTATCCCGTTAGATACTCAGGCTGCTTTAGCTGCTCAGTTCTTCTCCGAGCCTCTGGACCGTTGCTTTCACAGCAGAGTTCCATGCAGGGAGGCTGTTAACTCCTCAGCTGGTCCCACAAACTGGAAATGCGACACGTACTTTTTGCCTGAGAATTACCATCATCTCTCTAAAACTTGTAATGGCTACTGGTTGTTATGGAGGAAAGGGTTTTTTTTTTATCTGGGATAAAATCTGATCTGGCCTTACAAATACAAACCCTGGGTGAAGTTACAGCTGCTCAGGATCTTGCAGCATTTGCCCCTTCTCCTTTTTTATTAATGCAATTCAACAAGTTAAGCCTGAGCAACTGCTGCTGACCCCATGGCTAGAGTAACATCTGTGACTGTACTCTGTCATTTGCAAAATGGTACGGCTCTAATCTCTTGAGCACACTGCTCTGTGGTGACATTTCCAGGACATCCACACTCCAAAAGGCATGCAGTAGCCTCGGATTAGAGTTTAAAATAGAAACACGTTTGCCTTTGTGTACAGCGTGGGATTGCTAAGGAGAAATAGCGATGGGAGCAGGCAGTTGGATTGCGTGACCTATGGTAGTTGAAGGTTCGGAGGCTTTCATGCGGTGGGACCCGGTCTGCTTTTCACATCACGGTGCTATTCAGAGCAATTTATTCAGCTTGGTCAGGGAAAGCGGTTACCTGCTCCTCCTAAGCAACTATTCACCCCAGTAGAGCCCCTGCTAATTAACACAGGTCAAAATTAGAGCAGAACTAAGGCTAATGCTTTCAAAAAGCTGGATGAACGAAGTACTTCCAACCTAACACACAATCTGGGGAACACTGTGTGGTTCTCACTGAGCAGCCTGTGACGTTGTAGGGAATGGGCTGTCATTTCTCTGGCTGCACCCTCCAACCTGCTGCACGTGGCCATGCCAGGCACAGGGAGCCAGGAGGGAAGCCAGTCTCTTTTGGAGGCAATATCCATGCGGCCGTCATGCCATGTCATGTCTTACTTACCAAACCTTGCCCTGAAGCTGATGCGACCATCCGGCTCCTGGTTGTGTTGCAACCAGCTTCTTTCTACCCTTCTCTGTAGTGCAAAGTAAAAATCACTTCACTTGTGTTTCCAAAGGTGCTTTTCATAACTGTAAGCCTGTTAATGCTGGTTTCCTAACAAACAACAGCTGAAATTCTTTTGTTTGTTTGTTTTAGGTACGGTATTTTTTAAACACTCCCAGCAAGCTGTTGTTGTTCATCTGTATGTTGGTAAATAGGAGCTGCCGACTTTCACCTAGGGGAGAGGCAGAATTTGAGCAAACAGCAAACTGCCTGGGGAGAGAGCAGGCACAGGAGAGTAGGGATGGGGCAGCAGTCCAAAAGGCAGCTTGTTTCCTAAAGCTGCCGATTTGCACCCTGAGCTGGGCGCACGAGCATCAGTTCATGTCTCTGGGAGCCTCGTGCAGAGCTGTTGCTGTGATTTGAGGTGGGGGCTCGGAGGTCTCTGCATCACAGTGGGGAAGCAGGACCTATGAGTGATGGGTGCACATCAGGCTTTGCCTTCCATCCCCTCTCCTTCCTCCCAGCAACCCACCAGAGCCTGCCGGTGCCCAGCCTTGTGTACTCTCCATTCTGCAGTGGCAGTTTTCTGCTGGTTTGTAGAGAGCATCCAACTGATTTATTGCTCCCAACGTCTCTTAGTTTGTAATAAAGTTTTCAGCAGCTCTGTCGAGCCCGCTCCCCGCCCCCGCGCACGCACACATCCCCGTGCTTGCTTTGTTCTTCTCACACATAATGTCAACTCATAAACCTTTCATCAAGTCAACCAGGTGGAAAAAACCCATTACTGAAAGAAGTGTTCATTCAGGTTTGGGGGTGGAGGGGGGGGGAGGGAGGAAGAAGGAAACGGAGAGGAAGGAGGAGGAGAAAGTTCCCCAATGGGAAAAAAAAAAAGGAGAAAAGAAGAAGGGGGGGTGAGGAAAGAAAAGCTGTGTGTGCTCGGAGCTGAAAAGCCGGCTTCGCTGCGCGCCCCAGGTGCCAGGCCCCGGAGCAGCCTGGCAGATCTGTCATGCCGGTGACAGGAGATGGAAAGCGCTGTGTACATATTCAAAGCGGCAGCGATTTGGGCCTAATACCCACTGATGAAAGGGAGCTTCAACACAGCCGGCCTCTGCCAGCTTGAATAAAACCACTTGTGCTTTTGTATGGCAGGAAAGGACACCCCACACACACACACAGACACACACACAAACGCACGCTGGCGGCAGAGCCTTCCCGCCCGCTCTCCCCCCCTCTTCTGCCCCACTCGATGTGTTTAAGCCATATTGGCTGAGGCTCATGTGCTGAAAGCCGCTGCTGGCCACACAATGGAGGAGCTGACAGGGGTGTGTCGGCGGGAGACGGGCTGTGTGGAGAAGGCGCTGAAAAATGGAAGCGAGGAGGCATGTGTGAAGCGCAGGGAGCAGCCCAGCGTCACATCACGGCAGCGTTACAACCATAGTGGGCCCTAGGGACACCGTGCTCAGAGTGTGGGTGGCTACGACAGTACAAAGCTGGTCCCCGCTCTCTGGGAGACCCCCAGCACCATGGGAATGCATCCCTGGAACGGGAGCATGGGCAGAGGCACACAGCGGGGCTCGGGACGCAGGCATGGTAACCCTGAGCAGAGCACCTCGACGTAAAAACCTCTGCTTCTACGGCGTGCAAGTGATGGCGTTCCTGCCTCCCAGGAGTCTTGGCTACTCGGGATGCAAACTTTGTGGAAGAAACTGTTGCTTGCCTAGTTCTTCGGTCCCTGTTGCCTGTAAAAATTCATTCATTTCCAATGGAATGTGAAAAAAGGGCTGTAGGTGGATGGAGTTGACTGGGAAATGGAATCTCCTCTACCCCAGCCATCTTTATCTTTCAGGCACACGCTTTGGGGTTTGATAGATTTCTCTCTGAGAAAGTTCTGCACAAAATCTTATTTAAATAAGGTTTTAAGCAACGTAGTCCAGATTTACTGCTCTGGAGGAGGGACCACTTGGGCATTAGGGGATGAAGAAAGAATGGGAAGCAACAAAGGAGTGCAGGCAGTGACATCTGTCGCTAGTATTTTATAAGTTAAAAATTCAGCATAATCTACTGCCACCCTGTCCGCTATACTGAGTTCCAACAGTAACAGAATTGTCATGATTTCTACATGAATTAATTCAAATCTCTTTTTGCATGATATGGCGTAAGAAAGGGGCCATCTGGTTTATGTTCTAGGTGTCAGAACCACTCATACCAGCACACTTTCATAGTGCAAGATGTAAGTTGACTGCACATATTAATGTCTCCTTACCCTCTGCCTCCCCGAGACCTGATGCTGTTGTCCCATTATGGTGCTGCCATTTATACTGTCAATAGCAATAATAATAATAATGCAATGTTTGGCATGCATGTAGTACCTCCAATTACAACTGTGGCTGAGTGTTACTTACCATCACAAACATTTGTACTGGTTTCTTCACATGTTTGAGGCTTAGGGACGTCAAGCAGGATCGTGCTGTGAGTAAGTTAAGAGTAGCCAAGTGCACAGTAAAAGGTTGTCCAGCTTCCACAAAATTAGTCCCTAACTAGTGACTCAGATACAGAGGTTATTGGCCTCCCCCAGACTATAAAACTAATTAGCAGTGGAGCTGCGAAAAAGAATCCAGGTATGTGGAAACCAGCCCATGCTACTGGAGGATGAGGCCTGGCAGTCAGGTGTCTTCTCAGTGGGATAAATACTGGAATACTGGCTCTCAGACATGGAAGTCGGTGGTAATAGCTGAGCTAATAGTAAAAATATAGTTAGATTGTTTGTAAGTGATAGCATCGTATCGATTTACACCACGTGATTTTCAAAGATGGAAATAAACCTCAATATACTAATCTTCCCAGCACCTGAAACTGGTGCAGCACTTGCAATTCCTGAGTAACTGTGAGGGGAAAAAAGAAAGGGATCAAGAAAGTGGGTCTGACTTTCTGGGCTGTAACCAAGCGCACCAGATTTTGGTTAATGAATACAGCAATTGGGGTTTTGTTTGGTCGGTTGCGTTACAGCTTGGTGATGAACTGGTTCGCTGTGATTTTTCTTGTGGTTTAGTTGAATATGCAAAATCCAAGCAGAATTGGTTTGCTAAGACTAGTCACCAAAGCCACAGTTTGTGTTCCTTTGCTAGATGAAAGAGGCTCAGAAGAGTGGGAAAAAAGTCTTGAAGCAGAAAATCTACTACAGATTAGCTCTGTTTAGATTGCAAAGGCTCTGGCTCAAGTGAGGGGTTTTTTTTTTTGCTTAGAAATATTGTTTTAGCATGAATTTATCTTGAAATGAACCTTGTGGTAAATAGAATTTGAGCATGAGCTTAAATTTGAGGTCTTATTTAAGTGCTTTTCTACTTCACTTGCCAGCTAAGGATCTGGCCTGGGCTGTGAACATCTTTAGGGAGAAGAAACAGATTAATGAGATCAGAACATTTGAAATCACTTTTGTACTTCCCTGGGCTGCGTGATCTTTGTAATACCTTATCTCTGTAGAGTCTTATCAGGTGTATTGGCTGGGTGCTGATAGGCAGGGCTTCCTTGTGCATCCTTTCCAATTCAAACTCAGTGGCCTATGGGGTATGTTCAGCTTCATACGTCACTGTGCTTTTAATCTCTTTGTCTGCTTTAGGAAATCTAGCCTTTGAGTGCTTAACTCCCAGCCTTATGGGCCGAGTTTCCTTGCTGAGGTTTGCACCAGGTATTTTACAATGAGGCCAGTAAAATGAAAAATGAGGTCGTGGAAGATGGGAAAGGATGACCTGGAAACAGACAGACATCCAAAACCCAGAACATCAAAATCACAGCGGGGTCTGGATTGGTACCTTTTGGCAACCACTACTAGTGTATCCACACTCACCCCTACAACTTCAGAGGCAAAAGGCGAATCTGTGACTTTAAGCTTTGCTATTTCATCCTTCCTAGCTCAGAGATAAGCCATATCTACAGTAGTAAAGTCAGGGAATTGGGGGCCTGGCGAGCTCCTGTTTCACCCTGTGACACTCCATGGTTTCCATTCACACCGTGACGCAGTGCAAAGCCACCCCTTGGAGAGCATAAGGGGACTGTCAGCCTTTTGGGGGTGAAGAGGCTCATCAAGGGAAATGGAGCAATTGCCAACAGACTGGAGTTTCCCACAGCTGAAGTTCTCCAGCAGACAAAGTTAAGCAGTTCCTCCAAAGCTTTATATGGAGGAAAGTAGCAAGAAACCCAAATCCCACAAAATATCAAAAGCCCAAGGATGTTTCCATCCAGAGATTTTCATCAAGGCAGGTTTCCCTGAGAGTTTAATTGCATGCTCATCTCTTGCAGCCCCTGGCAGTTCAAGCTCTGAAAAGTCACATGGGAAGAAGTAGGAGAAAAGTTTGGAGTGTTTGAAATTCCTCTGCTGGTTACTCCTCCTCAGCACCAGCTGCTTCCCCAGGTCATCCCTCCTCAGCCAAAAGAGAGCCACAGTATGGAGGGCTTAGAGTATGTGTACTTAGCTGGAATGTCTTGTTTATAACAGTCATATGCATATTGTGGAGCATGTATTTAGTGCAGGATTGCCCAAAAATGCAGCCAATGTACCGAGCTTGGAAGCAGGTCTTGCATGGGGCCAGGACAAACTCAGCAGGAAATGCAAACCCTAGTTACAGCTCGATTTCCTGCATTGAAATAGTGATTATAATTAAAAATAAATCACCACTGCTTTTAGTTTGATGAAATTACCACTTACATTAAGAGCAGCTTGAGCTGACTCTAAATCATTTTCTGCAGAATGTCACTTTGGGATTTAAAATATTTCATCAGTTAAAGAATATGTTGTGCTGCATTTGGGAAGGAAAAGAGTAAAACATGAATCACACATGGGTGAACTCAAGACGTTCTTATACTCTGAGGTGCCTGGAGTCTATAAGAAATGAAATTAGCCCTTCTGAAAAAGGCTTGATTAATCCAAACATGCTCCAAACTACTCCATTCATCTGCCTTAATCGGATGTGGGAGTCAGTTTTGACTCACTGGCCACAAGGATGATAAGAAAAAGTACATGCTGCAAAAAACAAGCTGGGATTCCTTACTAAAAGGCAATTTGAATCTCTGGTTTTTATTGATGAAGACATTTAAATACTCCTTCAAGAAACGACCTTTAAACAGAGACTGTATATAAAGTAGAAGAAAACAAGCAGCAGCACAACTCTGCAAAGCAATCTGCTAAGCTGAAGTACCTCAGTGACCAAGAGGCATCGCTGAATGTTTGGGGTACATGGACCGAGAGTCACCATCTCCTCCCCACCAGCACAGCCGGAGTCACCCCTAGCTGGTTACACCCAGCCTGAGACTGCTGCCAAGGTTTCGGTCTTCTCAAATGTGAAAAGCAATCTTCTTTTTAGGGATTTTTCTTGTAACTTTTACAGTATCAAGGTGTTCTTCTAAAAATCTCATCTCCCAGAGACGTGAACTTAGATGACAGCCATCGTTTTCATTCTTTTTTGTTTCTTTTACTCTGTTAAAGCTAAGCTCCTATCTGGACTTACTAGAATTAGAAGTTCAAAACTAAGACCTTTATTTTTTTAAATATAAAGGCGTTTTCTGAATTTGCATTCAGCATTGCAGTTAAGGTAGCTTAGGGGAAATGAGAGCTTGAACTCATGAATTTTGAAAGGTTGGGGTTTACGATGCTGCAGAAAGACTATTTGTTGAGTACAAGGCCTGATCTGGAAATGCATTTAAGACATGCATGACTTTGAGCATATAAATAGTTGCACAGAAGTCAATGGGACATAAATTTATGAATTTGCCTAAGTGCTTTGCTGGATCTTTGCCTAAGGAACCACTTACCATAAGTTTCAATAACAGAATCATAGCCCTGTTAATGAGCAAACCTCTGGACCAAGAGCGTCAGTGAAATGTGAAATCCAGCTCCATGCTGCATCAATGCTACTCAGCTTGATTTCATCTCTACCTAAACTCACTCTGCTGTCCTGACATTTATGTCTCTTGCCTTTTCCCAAAAGTGATTTACAAGTTCCATTTTACACCTGTGAGTGCAACAGGACTGTACAAAGATGTAAAGCAGCACCCGCAGCGAAGTGGTGGAAGTCAGAACTATCCTGTCTAGAGGGCAGGCACTGCAGGTTTTTCCTAGAAAAAGGCAGTTCCAGAGCTTCATCGGTGAATTCCACTTTTCTCTCTTAAAGTGGAGATTTTTTGGCCTCAGAAGAGGCTGACCAGGAAAGAGAAACATGAATGACTAAGACCAGTCAATATTGTCAGGTCTTTGCATGCCTCGTTAGTGGCGACAGGCAAGAGAAATGCTGATTTCACTGCACAAAAGATCATAAATCTCTTTGGAAGCTGGAGTGGGAATACTGGGAAAGGAAGGGAGGGGTGGTTCATACACTCCAGTACAATGTTGGTGAAGATGCGGCTGTTCAGAAGGACTTGGCACAAGGCCTGTGCCATCACACAGGGGTGACTCCACAGCTTCACGAAGCCCGTTTATCTCCTGGAAATATGAAATAAGGAAATAAAAATGGGAACAAAGCAATGGGACAGGATTGTAACATCTTTGATCTGCTGCTGCAGGCAATTTTTACATTGGGGTTTCTTTTAAAATAACTAGCAGCACCCTTTGGGAGATGGTGGAACAAACAGTGAGTGCAAGGCAGAGCGTTGGGTCTGCAGGAACGCTTGAGCAGACGCTATACAGAGACGTGGTCTATACCAAATCAACGTGTTAACCTACCAATGTCAAGAAAACACATGCTTGGAAGGTTTAATTTCTGGAGATTAGCATGTCAGCTATATTTTGAGGAAACCTTGGGATTTTTTTCCAGAAGTAAACCCCAAAACTTTCCAGGATTCCCAGATACTTTGTAGGTTAAAGGTCCTCCAGTCCTTCCTATTCGCACAGCATCCTCTGCTGTGGTTCACGCACAACTGTGTTAACATGAGTCTGGAATATCTCAGCACATAATTATTTATCCTTCAATAAAACAAAGAAAACCATGTCTAAATCTGACTAATATCCCTTCCTCAGCCTGCCAAGTGGGGCCTTGTGTTTTCAGTATTGAAAACCAAGCCTGACTTGCTGCATATTTTGTGTTACCATGGTTTATGTCCAAATGCAAGGATTTAATTTTGTCCGTCATCAAGCCATGGTTTCCATATGACACCGATGCATTCCTTCCCTCCGCCTGCTGTTCTGACAGACGACAGAATAGAATTAAACATTCCAACTACCGCGCTTAAAACGCAAGAGCTTATGTTCCTTTGGCTTTGGAGATCAAGGGGCAGATCTTTAGCAGGTATAAATTGTCTTCTCCGCAGCTAGGAACATTTACAACATTTACCCCAGCTGAGGTACAGCCTTGGATGTGTTGATTTCACAGAACAATTCACAGAAGATAGATACAGCAGGACTGACAAATAAGATAGACTCTCCCCTTCTTCTGCGCCCAGCTATTATGAGTGATTATTATTGTGTTTCCTTCTGGAGCAGTTACTGACCGGCCCAATTTTACGCCTCTGAAAGCCAGTGAAGAGAAACCCCTCCACATATTTCTCCACTAACTGCAGCCTGCCCTACATCCCAGCCAAGTTCAATTTAATGGTATCAACATTTTAAAAAAGCCAATCCACGCTCTTCACCGTACTGAGACTGGGAGTAGAAAAATGACCGGTTCCTTCTCAAAACACCGGCTGGGGTTTCAAAGGAGCCTGAGGGAATTACGCACACATCCTTCTTTGAAATTTAAGCTCTGGATCTTGAAAGAATAGGTTTATTCCATAACTGCACACCCTGAAGGGACAGCTCATTGCCTGGGATTGCTGTGATGTCATCCCTTTAGGGAACTTTGTCTGATTAAGTCAATGCACAGTCCTAGGCTGCCTTGTGACCTCCATCTCGAGCACAACACTGGTGGTGTGATCCTGGGCTGGTGGGTTTTCAAATGCTCGTGGGTAACAGCAGTTCCCCATCTGTCCATCCGTAGTGCTCAATCAATATGCTGGGAATACAGTGTTACTTCTGGGTGTTGTCATGAGGCCGAGCTGAAAAATCCCTGTGGATAAGAAGAGGAGATACTCTATCCTCAGGAAGGGAAAAAAGAGTCCAAGAGGATGATAGTAACAATCCAGCTGGGCCTGCAAGTCAACACCATTCCCGGATTTAGCCAAGAACTCTGGCAGTTTTTGAAGTGCTTGGGATTTTGCCCTGGATCTTATAGTCTCAAGAGTGGTTGTTGTCAAGATTTGCTAGGTGTGGTAGGGTGACTGCTGCTGGTGCCAGTAGGTTGGGAGAGGGGAGCTGAAACCTGCTGAGACTTGGGAATGAAACAAGTTTGTATTAATTAGAAGCAAATGCTGTATGTTGGCTAACAGGTTCCGAAGCAGATGTTTGTCAAAATAGCCAAGAGATGGGTCATCTGAAAGCAAAAGCTATAAATAATAGGAATGATGTTTCTTGTTATTTCATGTTTTCTCAGGTCAAAACCGTGTGTCATTCAGTGTTGGGAATATCAGAGCAAAACACCTTGTCTTGTTATGCTGTGGGGAACTATGTGCCCTGATTTCCATGTATCTGACCCATAAACCCAAACCACAGCACAGTTTGAAACCTGGGCATGGTGTTACATGGGCAGCCACAGCCTGCTGAACAGACATTTGCAAGAAGGGAATGTTTCTGCAGGCAGAGGCCTTGCTCCACCTTGGACCAAATTGCTCTCTTCATTTTTATACCCACACAGATGCACCTCTGAGAATCTCCATCCTTCACTGGAGCCAGCACAACAGAGAACAGGCAGCTCCCTCCGTTCAGTCCCAGGCTACGTCAGAAGGGGGTGAAGAAAGAGATGTGCATCCATCTGTGATCCAAACTTTCCGAACGAATTCAGTCTTTCCAGGTAAGATTCCTGGTTTTAATTTATGTTGACACCGAAATTTGGGATGCCTTATTCATATATTCATATCCTTGAATAATTTAACTGTGGTCTTCAGGTCAGGTAAGTCTTCACTGTTCACACTGCACATGGAACAGCAGGTCCTGAGAGGACTGCAGAAACATAGCTCTGTGCAGAGCCAAAATCACTGCGGGCAGAAATACACATCATCAACAATGCTCAGAAAGACCTACTGGTTTGCTCTTGAAGAAAAGGTGGCCTGCTTATTTCCTCTTATACCACTGTGTATAATATCCCCACACAAACATACTTTGACCATGGTCTCATATTTATATACGATGTGGTATATGCTGTATAAATACCTGTAGGTTCAATTGCCAGCACATAAACCAGCACAGTTAAACAAAGATGCAGACTTCAACTCCTTGCAGTTGTGACTTTATAAATGGGGCGGTATGAGACAGCTCCTCTGCCTGGCACTTCATGTGCAGGCACCAGCTTTGGTGACTTTTGGGCATCTAAATCTTCAAACCAGGGTTTCTGCATTCAACAGCCAACCAGCCTGTGTGTGGATACATGGAAACCCATAAAACTGAAGGAACAGTCAAACTTCATTTTCTAGATGAAGTGCAGTTTTTGCCCAAAACTTTAAACAAGTCAGGGTACTTTCAAGAAAATTGTCCTTTGTTTGTACTTAAACTTGCTTACAAATAGTGTGGCAAGCAAGTGTTTTTTAAAAGGAAGGGATTAAAACTCCAGTTATATTGTTCATCATGGGATGTATCCATGTGGCTGTCTTCGTGTGTGTGTAGATACTGAGATATGTTTTGTATCTTGAAGATGTGTATGCTAGAACAAAAAGCCTATATTTAAAATTAATTTGTGTAAATACACATGTGCATGTAAAGACACCCTGTTCCATACACACATTTAGTCCCATATATATGTGCATATATAATCATGTTTGTATCCACAAGCACACACACAAATTATGTACAGAAAATTAGGCATATGCCCGTCTCACCCTGAAACGAAACATCCCTCCAAGGAACATCAAACCTGTTTGTGTCAACAAACAGACCTCTCCAGCCCAGGACGACACCAGTATAGACAGGCAGTGAAAAGCAGAAACCTCTACACCTGTAAGGGCAACTACTTCTTTATGCATCGTTTCCACACCTCTTCCAGTTACTCCCTCCCTCTGTAATCTCCGTCCCTCCCAGGCAGCACTCCCTAGCCAGAATCCTGTGATCTTTGCCCTCTCTTCCTTCAAATTAAATTTCAACTTTTTTTCAAATCTCTGGTAGAGTGACAAGCCAGTGCCAGAACTGTCTTTTAATACACAAAAGCATAAATAATGCCATCCATCAGAGCTGTCACTCAGAAAGATAGATTGCTACTTGTCCAGACAGTGGAATGACACGAAAGTGAAAGTTAGTAACTGTCTCTTTCTTTGCTTGCTTTCTTTTTCTTCTTCTTCTCTCTTCTCCCCCCCTTTTTTATTTGCTGGACTGCTTGATTCTGATTAATGGTGCTGTCAGGGAGGGATTCCGCTTGCCCGGATAATGAGTCAGGAATGTATTCCCTGTCACAAACACAGCAGATGTCAGGGGCAGAAGGGCCCGGGAATGCCAGAAACAATATACAGTTTCTTCCTAGTCCCCTGACAGGCCAATATGCTGCACAAGGTCTAATTTATGTAGACAAAATGCAGGCAAGGGGCTGTAGCAGCAGAGAAACTGTGCTGGGAAGTCTGAACTACAGTGCAGCAGGGGAGAGAGCTGAAGGGAGGTAATGAACGCGAGCAGTGGGACTCAATAGCACTGCATCAAATGGCCTTAACAAGAATGGCCCAGGACCACTTTGACTCCATTAAAGTGCACTTTACATCATTATAGAGAGAAATCAAACAGGGCAGAGGGCTTCTGTTTCTTTTAATGGCTCGATTAGGTTATTCACTCATCGGGGTTTGCAGCTGTCATAGTAATGCGGCAACTGCCAGGAGAGGTACAATAGCACTCGTGGCAACGTGGGGCCTGTGTCCCCTCTCAAGGTGGAGTGCTGAGACTGGTTCTGTAAATTCCCTGTGTGTTTGCAATGAGGGATGTTAGGGCAGGGTGCTAGGGCAGGATGCTAGGACAGGCTTCGAGGGGATTTGCCAGTCCTAGTGAAAGAATTCAAAGTGATTTGTCTGGAGATGCCTTCACTTTTGGGGTTGGTCACCTGGAAGCACTGGAAAAGGGCCAGGTCTTTCCAAAAGCTGAGCACCTGTGCTTGGACTATCTGGGGCCCTGGCTTGGCATGCCAGCAAGAGGGACCCACCTTCACTTTGGAGAATGCTGACCTTCCCTATAATGGCAAGAAACCCATGGCTTTTCAGCTACAAACTGCTGATATTGTAAAACTAACTCACATATTGGGAAAATAAATTAGCATTTTGTAGTGCATGCAACTGCATTGGTCTGCTGCACTTTCTGTTCCGCACTCTGGGGCGATTTGGTTTGCCAGCGCTTGTTCAGCACTTGGAGTAATGAGGTCCTGGTCCAGGAGGACCAAGGCTCAGGGACATGAGATGGTGTGTTTCAGTCTCACAAAGCTTCCCTGAAGGTGTTGCCAGGCTGTCTGTACCTATCACAGCACGGCTAGTGAAAATATTACTTACAGCAGAAGCGTGGCTTAGGGAAAGAAAAGAAAGGGGTTTGATTCAAAGTCCTCTGACGCCTGCCAAAGTTTTTGTATCGACATCAGAGTCATGCAGCAAACTCCTAAGCACTTGGGAAACACCCCTTTCTTGAAGATGTCACATTATCTGTCTAGCATCTGCTTAATGAAATCATGTTGTAGTGCAAAATTCCGAGTGAGAGAAAGACTTTGAAGCTGGTTGTGCCAGAGGCAGTTTTTTAAGGCCGTGACTAGCAGCAGGTTTCAGAACTGTGTGGGGATTGCCAGCCCCTTGGGATAAAGGGCCCTTTCTTCTGCCATGCTGAGCTGCTGCTCAGCAGACGAGCCTGGCTCAGTGGAAGAGCTTCTTCCCACTCTAATAATAATAATATAATAGTAGCTATTACCAGAACAGAGCTAGTCACTTAAAAGGGATCCACTCCTGTGCTGGGGTGCATGTACTCTTCCTCCTCAATCTGATTCTATAACTTTTTACTGTGATCAGTCTTAAAAACGCACCCTGAGGTCTATATAAAGTCTGATCATTGAGCATTTATTTAGTCTCAGTCCTTGTAGAGCTGTTTCACTCTCTGTCTTTAACCAGGGCAAAAGTCACGAATAAAAATATAACCACCTAAGGCATTTTGGTGCATTCAAAACACTTTCTGCTGGCTTCAGCACGCTTTAAGTCAAGCCACTTGTATTGCAGTACAGCAGCTGCCCATGAACTCTTCCACAAGAGCCTTCTCCAGCTTTTATCTCCTTGCCACTTTAACTTAATCTGAACCCTGACCTGTGCAAGGTCCTAGTAACTCCTTCCTGAGGAGCAGAAGCTCAGCTCTGACATGATTTTGGCACTGACTGGCAAAGGACCTGGAGGTCATAGGAGGAGAGTGAACATATCCAAAGTGATAAAAATCAAGAGTGACAGACAGATGAAAATAAAGATAAGGTTCTGCTAGCCAGAGTCACTAGAGTAACAGCAGCTGCTTTGAAGGGGAAAGTGTTGTCAGGATGCTGGGCTTGGTAGATTTCATGCCCAAACTGGACATGTTTAAATGGTTTGGTCCTCAGGTTTCCCCTGACCCTGCTATAAAATCCTGTGCAGTATCACCAAGCCATGGGTGTGCAGCATCTATTTCCTACGTATTCTATCTAGGCAGCTGGTTTGTGCTGCTGAGCTCGATGTACACTGGTCAGGGCTCTGTGCTGGTAGGATCAGCTTTGCCAGACCCACGCTCTGAAGGCATGACAAGGGTTTTAGTTACATCAGTTTAAGTCCAGCCACTGGGCCCTGTTTGATTTAATTTACAGCAGCAGAATCCAGAGCTGCCCAACTGCAAACACCAGCCTGTTTGTTCAGCAGCACAATTAGTGTAACTGTACCAGCCTCAGTGAATTAGGCAGCTGTAGAGATGTCCCAGTGCAGCTTTACCAGCCTATGAAGAACAAACCCAGTTGCACTCTATTGAAATCAAGCTAGCAACTTCATATTTACCCAAGTGAGGTCCAAGTGAAATATTTTGGTGGTGTGAGGCTCGGAAGCAGGTAAGAAGTTACATCTGAATGTGCTGCTGAAATAACATTTTCTGAAAGTGCTTGGAACCCTTGTCCTTCTGAATCCTAGCAAAGTCCATTCCCTCTACCCACAAATAATGTCCTGCTGATCTCTAAGCCATGAAAGCAGCGTGACTAACAAGAAAGGTTGCTTCCCAAGTCACCCAGCTTGTCCACAACTTTGGCTGGAAAGACATTTCGTCTCAATTCATAAGGTTGTGCCATTTTTTCACCTAAAGCTCAACATGGTTTTTATTTAAAATAACTTTATTCCTGCTCAGAGTGTCCCTAACCAGAACCAGCACCTAACGGCCAGAAAATAAAGGAAATAAAATTAAAGTTTGCAATTGCTTTGGTTTTACAAGCCTGAGGCCTGGTGAGGTTTGCTTCAGGAGAGGGGAGGGGAGCTGAGGGGCTTGGGTTTGTTAGTTTTGCTTGTATTAGACCGATCAAAGCAGCGTATTGTTAAGTAAGCACAAGTGTGGATTTGGAACGTTAGCACATTAAACTAGCTGTGATTGACATCAGATTGCAAGAGTCAGCGCTTAAAGGAGTGCAGAGCCCAGAGACAGGGGGATAAGTCAGGTCCTCAGAGGCTGCCAGGCCAGGGTGCAGAGACTGGATGAAGGGGTTTCCTTGGTGCTGCACATGAGGGATGAAGCCAGACCAGAACACATTGTGTGGCTGGTGCGAAGGTGTGTTCCCAGCAATAGGAGTGACCCCTTTGCTTCCAGTTCTCTTCTGTGCCTTTTCGGTGATGCTCCCCTTAACTGAAACAGTGTGAAACTTCACTCTCACTCCTGCCCTCTTTATAATTTGAAGAGAGAGCTGGGTCTTACATCCTGCTGGGGAAAGGCAGGCCTGGGCTGAGCTCAGGCACCTCCTGCACGATCCCTGGGTGTAATGGAAATCTGATGGAAGGAGTTATGACACGGGCATTAATAACAATACCAGGAGCGTTCCTCAGGCTGAGCTGTGCTCTGTGTTTCCAGTGGTGCTGAGAAGGATGAGCACTGTCTAACAGCACGGCCTCGGCTGTGTATTGTTGCATATCCTGTGTTGTGGGGAAGGCAGCGTGCATGTGGTGGAGGGGTACAGATAAGGCTGTTGTAGCATTTATCTTTCAGTGCTTTCCATTGTAATGAAATGTTTCTCACGTGGACCAGTGTCTGCAGCGATGCCTGTGAAAGGGGGTCAGTGACATGGGCAAAGCTATACATGGGTGCAGAGGAACTCCATTAGGTCGAGGCCGAGGAAAGGCAAGTCGTAACTCAGTTGATGCTGGAACCAGGAGGGGCTGCAAGGCTTCAGGAAGTCATGCTGTAGCATGTGTCATCAGCTGAGATCTCACAGTCTGCAGAAGGCCTGCCATACTGCCCTAAGGCTGCCTGCCGTTCCTGGATGGAGAGCCAGAGCACACTGTAGGGAACAACCACCGGGGAGGTGGTGTGAGTGGGGAAGGTGGACTTCCCAGCCACCCTCCAGCTGGTCTTGCCCCGCTGCGTGTCAGCATTAGCAGGCAGCAGCTGAGCATTAAGTTATTTAAACTGTCACCGGCTGAACTTTGCAAAAGTTGCAGCCCAAAAAGATTTATGCTTATCAGAGCCAGCACAGCGTTTCGGGTAACCCGAGTCCTTGTAGGACCAGGTCAAAACCTGGTCAACGCTCAGGCATCTCCCTGGTTTCTCATCCCCGCAGCCCCGTGAGAGCAGATTGGATTTCAAACGCACTCTGTGTGTCGTTCTTGGAAGACATAATACAAATAAGTGACACCCCAGGACCAGGCATCTCTATTGGGGGGGCAAAGGGAAAGGAGAAAAGCACATCTGATCAAAGATGCCCCCAGCCGCTGCGCTGAGGCGCGTCCCTCAGGAGGGAAGCTGAAAAGACCAATTTTCACAGATCTCAGCACCAGGAAATAGGCATTTCATCATGAGTTGAGTCATGGAAAGGAGGATTCGGCCAGGCTGCTGCTGCTGAGGCAGAGACAAATGTAATTTATTACCCTGAGGCCTGCTGAGGCTTGGGGAGCTCAGGAGGAACACGCAGCAGTAAGGAGGCCTGGCCCCCTAGGAGGCTTTTTGGAGAGTGACTAATTGAGATGGGATATTCTCATCTGTCTGAGCACATCCAGTCCTTCACACATTTGTGTCCTAAAATAAACAGTGTGGAGGTGCTGGGAGAAGGGGCGGCCTTGCCATTAAAGTGCTGACTGGCAGTTCAGGACACCTGGGTTCCCTCACAATTCTTGTAGGTGGCTGATACGATTCGGCAAGTCATCTGTTCTTTTCCTCTATCAATTCTCCACCTGCAAGACCTGATGATAGTAGCACAGTGGACCCAGGTGCTAGGAAGGGCTAACGTTGCTGTATGCATCCTCCCAGGGAGGGGGAGGAGGAGGAGGAGGAGGGTGGTGGCTGCAGCTCCTTTCCAGATGGGTGGCTGCAGGTTAAGCCATGGACACAGTGGAGGACAACTGGCTCCTGCTCTCTGCAGTGGGCCAGCCTGGAGGCTGCTGCATCAACAGCACTTTTAGTACAGGTGTGGACAGTCAAGAGGTGACACTATGGCTGTTTCATGTCTCTAAATATCCCTCACAGGGATTTTTCACTGTATGTCTCTAAGGCATGTTGAGGTGAGGCTATCACCCTGCCTCCAGCCTTCCCTGCCCAGCTGATTCCCATCCTGATTGCCCTTGGCCCAACACCTCAGGTAACTGATAAATAGCCAAGCTTGAGGGGGCAGCTGTCCCAGCTCAAGAGGGAGGTGAGGTTGAGTTATCTGCTGTACCCCAGCTCCTGGCTCTGGTTTCCCAGGGACTTTCCACCTCTGCACGTTCTTGCACTCGTCTTTCAGCCCGGTATGTGTTTTGGATGAACAGGGTGATGAGGTTACTCTGGGGGAAGGTGCTGTGACCTTGCAGGAAGGGTTTCACATCTCTGCACTACAGCTGAGTCTCCTGTGCCTGCGCTGCAGGGGAGGGGGGCCGGGGAGATGTTGATGTCTCTGAAATACATCATGATTTTGCAGGTGAATGAGGGCCTTCTATAGCTCTGCAAGGTATTGGGTGCTTTTCACGTGTGTGGTGATTAACTGATAGTATTAAATGCTGAAGCTCACCACTTCCCATATGTGCAAGCGTGCGTGTGTGTGTAGCAAGGCCAGGCAAATGACTAATGCAAACCTGAAGAGAGACAGCAGAGCATATTGTAAAGATCAACCCTATTTCAGCTTATGTTCAAATCGGAAATGCCAGAGATTGTTTCATAGTCTTCTGCAATGTTCATTATAAAAGTCCCCAGATGGCAGATGGCTATTAGCTCACTGTGACCTATATAAATGTCAAACATAAAGCTATTGCCCCAGTGAAAATCTCAAAATAAATAACAACAGGAGGGATGCTGTTCTGCTGCCACCAGGATTTATGGATTATGAATTCATGCTAATTCATCCCAAAGCCAGCAAAAGAATGGATCATGTCCTTTCGGAGGAATTCACTTCACACCTGCTTGCAGATGAGTTCGAGTTCCCCCTTGTGCCTGATTCTGCACTGATCTCTAAGCTGCATCCCCCTCCAGTCATACGCAGCTTTCCCTGGAGGGACCACTGGTTCCTGGGAAGAATGAGGTATGCAGGGAGGGGGGTGGTCCTGAATAACAGGAGACCACACTGGTGCCACCCACTCTCAGCAGTGGAGACTTTCCTTTGCTGAAACTGTGTGACAGGAACTCAGACAGTGATTTCACATTGTTTTCTTTGCCCTTATTGATCACTGTGGCACCTGTCAGTCAGAAAAGGAGTGACTTTTCCCGAGGATTTTAGTAGGGGTTGTGTGTTTGTAAAAGCCAACTCATGCTCGTAAGCACCGGCCGCTTGCTCAGATTGGTTTGTTTGGAGAAGGAGTAGAGGAAGGAGGGTTTTGTTTGCTCAGTTGTGCTGTTGTTATGTTCTCATAAATAATCAAAAGATGAATAACACAAGCCATGAGTAATTGCAGTTTCTGTAACAAACCTTTCCCTGTCCTACTTACTCCTATCAGAAGATGCACTTTGTAGAAAGCCCAGACAATTAGCTGCTATACCTTGCTCCGGTCTCGCTTGCAGCACCATCCATCTGTAGTAGCTGTGTCCCTGGAGCTGCTCTGAAACCAAGGAACAGACCCAGGTCCTGCTGCTGCCACCGAGAGGGTCCAGTTGGATCCCATCTCGAGGGCTGAGACTGATGAATACAGGGCCCTGCCTTGGCATCTCAGGTGCTCCGAGCAGCTCCCGGTGCTGTGTAAATGACTCTGTTATAGAGCAACAACTCACGCAACCCCTAAGCTCCTAAGTGTGCTTAGGGCTTGGCTGTATGGGAGCCATGAGGAGTAACTAATTGTATGCGATTACAAACAGAAGTTGAAGGCTATTAAACCCCCTGTGTGATTGCTCTGCTTCAGAAGAACATCTGTAGTTTGCTGCAGCTTCATCTAACTGCAGAGCTTTGCTGTGTGCACGTTAGCTTCATACTTTGGCTCAGTTTGTCTCCACTTTCCTCAGTGTAACCTGTAGACAAGACCATGGAAAGGAAAGGGGTTGAATTAATGAGTTAAGAGGAATTTGTCTGAAATGGCCATTTTGGGATGATGGGCTAGACAACTTGGCAAGCACCATTTGGTACGTTCAGTTATGCTTCTACAGTGCTCAGATGCCTCGGATGGCATCAAGGACACCGAGTGCTCAGCAATGAACAAACAGAAGCAGGTTGTTTTTAAAAGAAAAATAAATGGTGGAATTTGAAAGAACTGCTTCCCCCCCCCCAAAAAAAAAAAGAGTTTTTGCAAAATAAGTTGTTGCTACTGTCAGAATTCTCTTTAAGTTTCAGCAACACACATTATTTTTTTGGGTTTTTTTTTCATATATTCCAGAGAGAAAAACATAATTGAGCAGATTTTAGAAATATTTCATCCCCATAAAAGACATTTTTGGTAAACAAATGCAAGTGAATATTTTATTAACGTTTTTGATATAGATATGAGCATGGAGTGATATCATGCAGCGAATGAATCAGCTTATTAAAAAATTAAGACCAAAGTAGGAATGTGGGTCATTTTTATCCATGCAGAAACGACTTCATCATTTCTCACAAATGTGAGATTTCATTTTTGAACTGTCACGATAATAAACATTCCCAAGAAGCATAAACTTAATTTCATCTCTTGGCACGCTGATTTATATTGCCTGAAAGCTCACAGGCCTCTGAATCCCTCTTTAAAAGCAAACCTCGTGTCACATCTAGAGGTGTACTGCTCTTCCCCAGTGGTACCAAAATTGAGGGATGAGCTCTATGTCATATGTTGTGTGTGAGGCAACACTGATTAGACTGCTGCAACATCCTCCAAAAGCCCAATGTGGCCTTGGAGCACTGTGTAGTAAATCCAGGGCACAAATCTATTGTGTAGTTAATGACCAGAGCTCTAAAAATGTGTATTAAGCATGACATTAAAGTGCCAGTGCTAAGTACTCCACATACTAAGTGCAGCGCTGCCCGATATAAATTAGGAGTAATTAAATCTTTCAAAAAATAGACCTGTATAGTAGTTGTGACCAAACTGCACTGCAGTTAACATACATGTAGCCAAAAGGGACGGTCTAATTTATGGTGTTGGTTAGTCCAGGCTGGAAATAACTGTATTTACTGCTCTTGCTCTGCAGTACAGTGAGGAGCACAGCCACATTTGGAGCTGCGTTGCCACCATCAGCGATGGATGGCTTGGCTGGGCTTGCAAGGAAAAATAGTCTCTGGGTATGGCTGTGGGTGATGAATGCTATCATTTTAATGGTACTCCTGGTGATGTAATTCTGAAGAATTTTGCTGGTTTAACCCTCCTGTTCCAGGCATCTGGTTCTCAGGACATGTTACCTTTGAGTAAAAAATGAGATTCATAGAATCACAGGGGTTGGAAGGGACCTCAAGAGATCATCAGGTCCAACCCCCCCGCCAAAGCAGCTCCCTAGCTGCACAGGTCAGTGTCCAGATGGGTCTGGAATATCTCCAGAGAAGGAGACTCCACACCCCCCTGGGCAGCCTGTCCCAGGGCTCCCTCACCCTCACTGGGGAAAAGTTCTTCCACATGTTGGTGTGGAACTCCCTGTGCTCCAACTTGCAGCCATTGCCCCTTGTCCTGTCCCCACAGACACTGAAAAGGGGCTGGCCATTTCCCCCTGCATCCCATACTTAAGATATTTATAAACATTAACAAGGTCTCCCCTTAGTCTTCTTTTCCCCAGGCTGAACAGCCCCAGTTCACTCAGCCTTTCCTCACAGGGGAGATGCTCCAGGCCCTTCATCATCTCCCTCACCCTCCTCTGGACTCTCTCCAGGAGATCCCTGTCTTTTTTATCCCAGGGAGCCCAGAACTGGACACAATACTCCAGGTGGGGCCTGACCAGGGCAGAGCAGAGGGGGAGGATCACCTCCTTCGACCTGCTGGCCACACTTCCCTTGATGCCCCCCAGGATCCCATTGGCTCTGTTAGCCACCAGGGCACACTGCTGGCTCAATTACTCCTCCTGAGTCCATGAAACTATATTCATTTACATGAATGAGTCCAGCCTCATGTAGGAAAAGGTTCCAAAGAAGAGAAAAGTTCTTAGATACATTTATATTTTGTAGTCAGCTGCATCTTTGCTGTGAAAAGGAAACACACTGGTCTGCTTCCCACTTGAGCCATTCCCATTGTTCCACAGCGTCAGATCAACGGGCAACTGAAATTGCATTTGAAAATGAATTTCCCACAAAGCTTTTGCCGACAGCTGACAGATTGCTGCGTTGCTGGTGTAGATATTGTTGTGCCCTAACGGGAAATGGAGGTCTTTGAACAACCTCTCTGGTTTTCTTTCATTAAGCCTGTGATTCCACTACGACAAAAATAAGAGCCACTGGCTAGCACCCTGCAAAGGCACCAACATCACGTTGAGGCCTCCCAGATCAGTGTAATTATGCCCAAGTTAACCAGCTGGGCAAGAAGGGCTAATAAGCTTGGGATACTCACCACATCATCTGTAGTGACGTTGGGACTGAGGCTGCCAGCATCGCCTGGTCGCAGGGCAGCTTGCTGGGGAAGTTAGTCATGCTGGAAGGATGGACAAAGATTCTGTTCAGTCCCTCTCTTGTGTCACACTGAACTTTTATGTCAGAAAGAAAATAGGAGAAAGGATGGCAGTGATAAGGAACAAACTCCTTACTTTGTGCTTGTGGAGTTCTGACCCCAGTGGTTAATTTGCTGCCCTGAGGGTCTGCGCTGGTTCTGCTGGGACTCAGGAGAGTCCCTGGGGATGCTGAACTGGGAGGAGTAATGGCAGAATGGGGCCTGTTCTTATGCCAGGCCTGCAGAGAGAGAAAAAGACAGCTTGGCTGAAAGCAGAGCTTTTCTCAGAGGCCCAGCTCCAGCTGCACATGGAAGCCAAGTAAATCTGTGCAAGATGATGGTATTTGAGGAATTGCCATAGCAGGAGACGAGCGTGTGGGGTTGAAACACCAGCATCCCTTGTTGCGCTGCGGCGTGGCAGGCTTAGAGTTAACCTGACCTAGAAGCAGAAACAAAGAAGGCTTTCCTTTTTCATTCTTTGGCATGCCTGTTTCTTGCCTCTCAGAGTATTTGCATGACCATAAATTCAGAGCTCTGGAGGATATTTTCAGCCAAAGACTACATGTGCAGGATACCATAATGTAAACTGCATATGTTGTGAGAAGTTGTTAAATGGAACCAGCAGATGATAATGTGCCCAGCGTTGCTGCTAACATCACTTGATTTCCTCCCACCATAGGTAAAACAAGACCTCTTTCCAATCAATTCTAACTTTCTGACAGGCCTATAAATTAAAGTAAAAGAAGAGAATGGTTTTTGGCTACCAGACCTCCACTAGAGACCCAGGAGCTGGCCCCCGTTTCCAAGAGCGACCCTGGTTCTGAGAAAGCTTAGGAGTGTTTAAGCACAAAACGGGTTTCACTTGCTGTTTCCCATTTCTGTGCTCTGCCTTGCAGACAATGAGACATGTTGAAAAAGTCTGGCACAGCCCAGTACATCTGCCACCTTTCCCAGTCTCTTTCCCACTGCTTTTCCATTGCAAATAGCTGTTCTCCCTTTCTGTGTGAATTTAGGGATAATGGGAGCTGCGATGTTTCCTCCTCGCTTGAGGACGTGCAGCTGTTAAAGCCACGTGGTGAATACAGAGAACTCGTTTCAGGGAACTCAGCTTCAGCAAGAATCAGGACTGAAGTGGACAGAAAGCTGTCACCTCTCCCTGTCAAAATATTTGAAGGTGGTTATATATCAGGGAGATAATCTGGATGCTTCTCTTCCAGTGAGATCTGAGTGGGGACTGTTCCACAGTCTCAAGTAAAATCCAAAGTTGAGGGGAAAAGGGTTTAATTTTTACCATATTAACAATTTAAAATGTACAGTGCTGTTGGAATTACCTGGTCCTGTTTTGGTTTGGAAGTCTAATGTTGTACATCAAGTAGGCAGAGATTGCTGGGAGGTTCTCTTAGGAAGCAGCCACGCAGTATCATAACACTCTTGGCAAATACCTTTTGTTTTAGCGGGAGCAAAAGGCTCCTGCACAGGCTTCAAACCATCTTCAGGCCCTCAGCTCCAACACAATCTCAACCTGAAAAAAAATCAGGCTTGCTTTCTGATAGCCCCCAGCACAGATATTGGCATTGGTGTCAGTGTCAATGAAATTCACCTCTGGACAATGATTCCAGCAGATTATTTCCTTCCTCACCCCTTTGCCAGGCAGTTTGTTTGTTTTTTAGCACGTGAATCAAAGGGAGATCATGTATTTTTCCAAATAACACTAATTTATAGAGCTATAGCACTAATCAAGTGTGTAGTGAAAGAATGCTAAGCCGTATGTTTCAGGGTTTGCCTTTGTTTATAACTTGAAGTGGTCAGGAAGAGATAGCCCTATGCGTTGTGCCACTCACATGTTTGTGGAGTTTGTTTCTTGAACATCCTGCAATGAAGCTTCTTGAATTCCTTTGCCAAGACATTTGATGCAGGTCACTGTCAAAGGCAGGATATAAGGCCAGATGATGCCTAGATAGTAGGGGGAAGTTTTTTTACAGAGAGAGTGGTGAGGGGCTGGAACAGGCTGCCCAAAGAGGGATGCCCCATCCCTGGGGGTGTTCAAGGCCAGGTTGGATGGGGCCCTGGGCAACCTTGTGTAGCTCCAGGCCTGGAGATTGGTGGCCCTGCCTGTGGCAGGGGGGTTGGAACTCTCTGATCCTTGAGGTCTTTTCCAACCCATGCCATTCTATGATTCTATGCACGTGATCCACCCTGGAAATCTCTTCCTTTCTCCAATTTAGAAAGGGGCTAATTTTTAAAATTGTTTATAAGTGTAAGTTCCAAAACTGCAGTTCTGTTTTGAAGCCTGGCTGCTGGGAATCTAGTTACCCATTATTTACTTGCCAAGTCTCTTGTCAAATTGAGAATTTTTCCCTGTGAGATTCCAGGGTATTGCAGGCACCTCGAGCAGCACAGGCTGAAGGGGGGAAAAAGCTCTGCTTGAGGTGTCTGAGATGTCACTAACTGTTGCTGAGAAAAGGCAGACCCCTAAACACAAGGCTGGCGAAGTAAAGCAGGGAGGGTCTGACTTTCCATGTAGTTTCAGCATGCATTCAGTTCGCCTTGATATTAATTTTGTCTCATTTCCTTTGTCATTTTGGGCTTTATAAATTAATCTGTATAGTTATTATTTTGTTATCGTTTGTCACAAAAGCCTCTGAGTTGCTCTTTAACTGGGTCAAAGGGGGAGCTGAAAGAATTGCACCGAATCCCTGGTGTGAGGACGGCTCTCACTGTGATCTGTGTCCAGCCAAGGTGGTGAACTGGTGAAGCATTTTACACTGGGGGCTGCTACAATACCTTCTGCAGGGTGCTGGTGCACAGAACACACAGGTCCCTGCCACAGATGCTTAAATTGCCTGGCACTTCTCTTTCCCACCAAAGTTACTACAAGGATGAAGACCCAAGCTCATTCTTTATGCCCCTGGGTTGGGTGACCACTGTAAGAGCTCTTTGCCTGGAGGTATGAGGTCTGACTCCTGGGATTTGGTAGGATCACTGGGAGCAACTGCATAGCTTTAGAGGTGTCTTGGGGAGTCTGCTCTTCTCTGTGTTATTTTTGGGGGTCAGGGCACCTCAGCAGGAGTGCAGGAAGCTTTGTATTCCAGATTTGGGAAAAATGGGACTATAGCCTCTGAGGACAGAAAGGGGAAATATACAGGTTACTGCTTTGTGGAGTAAAAGGATCCTCCACATTACCAGGGATGACAATACCTGTGGTGGATGTAGCATCCAATGTGCTATGCTAGCTCAGAACTAGAGGCCTCCATTAAATAGAAGGGACAAATCCATAGCTTATGAACCACAGGCAATGCAAGGAGAGAGTACTAGAGTACTAGATCTGGTTGTGGCTCCACTGCGTGCAGAGTTTGGATGTGCTTGGGTGCAGGACTGGGGACAGAAAGTACCCAGGCATGGGAAAGCCTTGGATTCCATTGAAATGTCTTTCTCAGCCTATGGAGCTGCCCAAAGAAAACAAGAAAAGAAAAGCATAGCTCCAAAGGAGAAGCTTTAGTATACATGGCATGTGATGTAGTAGCACCTTTTGTAGGAAGGTGCAGAAACTTTAGAGAAGAGTTATCCTAGTTAGGAGAGGATTAGTTAAGAGGCTTTTTTGATTAAGTCCTGCAGATTTTTTTCCCCTAAGGACAGATGTTGAACAGCCTGATGGGTTTTGAGCACCCAATCCTCACCTGAGAGAGACTCTTGGGTCTGCAGCATGATTTAGGTCCTGTCCTGTCCCAAGGGAAGTTGGGTGCCTGTTTTGGGACAGTGAGCACCAGGGTTCTCGTGGAGTAAGAAATCCTCCTGATTTCTTCCATCTTGCTGGAATGGGCCCTTTTCATTCCACACTGCCAGTTCCCTGTGATTGAAATTTGAAAGCATGTAGCTGTTAATCTGGGAGTGATTAAAGAGCCTCATTTCTTGGAAGAGTCAGTACTCATCATCTGCCGTGCTGAATGAGCCTCTAACATCCCCTGATCCCATTATATTGTGATTAATTGTGCCAGTTTAAGTCAATAATTCATTTGTTAAAAATAGGCCTGCAAAGTATCATTTGTCTCAGGGGAGATATCAGAATAAAAAAAAAATTCATTTAATACTTCTCATTAAATTAGTGTTGGGAGTTCTATTGAAGGGTTCTGTTCATGAAACATTTATTGCAGGCTTATTTGATAAGAAGTTGTATTTGTCTAAAATTATGTCTGCTAACAGATGTAAGGGCCTGCATTTTTCCTTTGTTAATGAAAGTATAAAGAGTCTAAATAAGTGTGTGACTGGGGAGAGAAGTCTGTGATGACAATAAGGGAGATTTCAGAACATGTGTTTTACAAAACAGGCAGAAATAATGCCCTCATCTTTCACTACGAAGTGGGGTCCTCTTCTCCCCACTCACTCTTCAGTGTGACAGTGTGGTAATGGGAGGTTATGTGCCTGCAATGAAAGATGGATGTGCCCCAAAGTCTCATATGTGTAAATGGTTATAAATGTTGCATTCATATTCATCGAGCCATTAAAAATGTTTCAGCTGTAAACGGTTCTAAAAGGAATATATAGGGAATAGTAGCTAGTCTGCTAATGATAATGGCCATAACTGACAAAGACACATGCTTAATATCTTCATCTCTCCAGTTAGTCATACTTTGTATGACTGTAATATTCCTGGAGACACGGAAGGATGTATAGATTATGAGAGTTCACCAAAGCTGCACAAAACATCCCTTCAGGAGACGGTCTTGGTGGCTAATGGAGTGTGCAGCCTTTGATTGCTGGGTCAGGGATGTAAATCCAGGCCAGGTCACTGAAGGCCAAACCCCTTCCCAGCTAATGGATGTTCAGTGGCCTGCACGGCTGAAGCCAAAGGTGTTTCAATTGCTCTGACCTGTCCCTGTCGTCTTTGCTAGACATAAACTGAGGGATGCAGGGGCTGGAGGAGGAGAAATGGGTTAGGCTTTGTCCTTAAAAGGTGTGCAGCAAATCCTGGCCATGCCGGAGTCCCACCATCCAGCACCAAAGCTCACCAGCACTGTCCCTGGTGCAAGGCCATGCCGTGCTCGTTTCCCATGCTTCTGTGCCTTGAAGTGAGTGCCAGCCTCCATGACACTAGGATCATATTCATAGGGGCTTAACAACCTTCCAGGAATTCCTGGCAGTGCCGAGTGCTGCTGGCCCAATGCAGGCAGTGTGAGCTGCCCAGACACTCCCTGCCATGGTGCCAGAGCTGCTGGCCTTTTTTGGAGGTTCTAGGGGAAATAAAACCCTTTGGGGTCACCACTGATGAGGGGCTCAGTTGAGTTGGGGCTACAATGCATGATTTTCTTTCTCCTTCTCTCCTATTTCTTGATATTTGTTAGCTCACAAGTGTTTTTATAAAAGGCTTCTCACAATTACTAAGCTGCAAGCCCAAGTTGTCCTTGTCATCACCTCAGGCTTGGAAAGCCTCAGTTGGGAAAGGTCTTGAGCACATCCCCTGCGCTCTGCCTGTACCACAAAGTAGCAGTTCCCAGGGGCTGTCCCTGTCCCTCCTGGGTCACAACCACCGCACAGGTGGTGCCATACACAGCAAAGCCCTTTTTGTCCCACGGTGAAAAGTGCCAGTGAGCAGCAGACTGTTCCTGCACAGCTCAGTGTGACACGGGATGTTGAAAATCCTTCCACTGGCCCTATGAGGCCACCTGAACTCAGCCCATACTCGGTCTCCAGTAATGAAATGGAGGATGGGCAGCATGTGCTAGGGAAGGAGGCACTGGAGGGGACAAGGAAACACTGTGCTGCCTAAGGAAACGTGCATGTTAAACCAAGACTAGGTTTGGAAACCCAACCCAGTCCTATGCCAGGGTCTGTTCCAAAACTTATACCCCCCAAAAAATTAAAAATCTCTACAAACCACACGTGTCTCTTCAAAACCAGGCTCTGTGGTTTTTTGCTTGTGTCTTTGAGGTATTTTATAGCTCTTGCATCACATTACCTGGTGATCTGCGCATCAGCTGTGCCGCACAGTGTACAATCCTTCCATTGTTTGAAAGCCTTCTTGTTTGACAGCAAGTTCTATTAATGTGATGTGCTTGGCCAAAAATGTGTCACTGCTGAGAAAGGGTGAGCGAAAAGCGCCTTTGATGTCTGAGTGACAAGTCTCATATGTCTGTGTGGGGTAGAGAGAACATGAGCTGGAGCAGCAATCGTCAGGGAGGGGGGAACAGGGATGCTAATAGTGTAACAGCTGTAGGTGCAGGCTGGGTTTTTGGTGCCTGTGGACACTGCTCAGTGCTCTTTGGCAGAAGCATATCTATGTTGTCCTATTTCTAACATAATTAGGGGTTTACAACCTCAGCCTTTTAATGCACTTGTGCTACTTCTGATGGTGTCCATAGAGAAGCAGGATGGATCTTGTTTATGCCTAGCATAGCTCAGCTCAGTTAAGTCAATGGAGCTAAATCAAGGACAATTTCTATTCGATGGAGCTGTGAGTAAGTGTCTCTGTAAAAACAGTGCAGGTTGTATCTATCGCTGACAGATGGCTCAGGAAAGGTAGGGGTGTGCTGTCATTTTCTCACACTTTGGCAACATTTTGTGTAGCTTCTCCTGTCAATACAATCTCATTTGAATTGACCTGAATTGATGGATATCTATTGACTTGAGCAAGAGACAAATCCAGTCGATAAGCTCACACGCCTCAGGGCATAAGCCAGTCACTAACTCAGGGGAGGTTAGAAGGAAATATCTCTGATGTGTTGATTATTCCATAAAATTGTCCACTGGGGAGGATTTATGGACATTTGGTCGCTCACAAATACAACATACAAGACTGTAGGGACCATTAACCTGTTCTAGACCAACAGGTCTGAGGTTCTGCAGCTCCAAGTCTCTTGACAAGAAGTGTAGTAGAAAGATTGAATATTGGTGGTGTTTAAAAGAAAATGAAATTTTATTGCTGAATCTTAATCTGGATACCAGAACCTGAGATGTGCTTTCCCCATTTCCCCTATCCTGCTCATCAGATCCTTTATCTGTCTTCACAAACAGCACCCTTGCAGTGGTTCTCAGGGTTTTGTCTGGGAAATTAAAGCTTTTACTTCTTTCTAATGGCTCATGAGCTCACTGTATCTTCAGCAGCTGGAGCTTTGTCCATTAGTCTCTATGGGTAGAATATTGCTGAAGGGGTTTATGCAGCCTGTTCTCTTTGTTTTAAGCAAGGATGCATCCATTAAAAACAACAGCAATACTAATACAGCACTTTCCTCTACTTGGCCTTAATAACTTCCTAATTTGGCTAATGAATAATCCTATAGCATTAGTATAAGTTTTACTGTAGCCTGGGAATGTCCACGGCACAGAAGGGTTTCACAGAATCACAGAGTCGTAGGGGTGGGAAGGGTCCTCCAGAGCTCATCGGGTTCAACCCCCCTGCCAAAGCAGGGTCCCTAGGACAGGTCATACAGGTCGGCATCCAGATGGGTCTGGAATATCTCCAGAGAAGGAGACTCCACACCCCCTGGGCAGCCTGTCCCAGGGCTCCCTCACCCTCACTGGGGAAAAGTTCTTCCCCATGTTGGTGCAGAACTCCCTGTGCTCCAACTTGAGGCCATCACCCCTTGTCCTGTCCCCACAGAGCACTGAGAAGAGGCTGGCCATTTCCCCCTGTCCCCCACACTTGAGATATTTATGAACATTAATAATTGGTTGGTTTCCAGAAGCAAGCCTCGAAGCTTCAGTCCCAGGGCAGGTATCTTTTACTCTCATGCTTCTCAACTATAAGAACAAAGCATAGCTAGGGGGTTTAGTGTGGTGAAAAGACACTTTGAGGGTTAACTCTTCACGTTAACAAGGGAATAGTGTCAGAAATCCAAAGAACCTATCAGAAAAGTTCCTAGTTCACAGTAAACGGGATGCTGCCTCCTGTCCCTTTAAGGGTGCAAGCGAAGACTCGGGTACCTGCTGTATGACCAGTGACTTTCCCAAGTTCCCACACACTGCATCCTAAAGAAATGACCACACAAAGGCTAACAGTGTGGTTTCACATCAGCATGGGATCCCTCTGAAATTAAAGCCAGTTGAAAGGGCCCCTGGTTCTTATCTACCTCCCCCCCCAGAAATCCAGAATTGCTCTGGCTGTGTCAGCAGAATAACCTTGGGATCAAAAGGGAAAAGAGGACTCTTGGAGGTTGCAGACTAAAATTTGGATCTACATTTGGCAAAAGATCTCCTTCCATTTTCCTCTGAGGGCTTTAGAAAGAGTTGAACCACACAACAGGTTTTAGCTGGTGCTCTGCACTCACAGAGAGCAGGGACTTTACAGCATGCCCAGCTGTGAGCCTGTCCCCCAGGTTCAGAGCATGGCATGCCTGTGAGATGCTGTGCTTTGTTCAAGGCTGTCCTGGACTTAACTGCCAGTGAGTTGAGGAACAGTGAAAATCTCACCATCCTACGTGCTTTGAAATCCAGCCCTGTGATATGGGGAAAAATAACCCCACCCTTCTCTTGGTTTACTGTTGTTTTCTGATTCCAAGCTCAGACAGAAGAAGGAAAGGTCACGGTTTTCATTCATCAGCAGTGTATATAAAAGTGTTTCGTTTTTCATTTAAGTAACAGGGAAGGTGTGTCCCAGCCTGGCTGAACATAAACCAGTAGTAGGGTTCACAGCAGTGTCACGGGCTGCCTGCACTAAGGCATGGCAAACCCAGACTCAACCCATCCGGGCTTTGCTGTCGTCATTGTAGTCATCCCTCTCAGAAAGCTTTCACTGGTTGAATTAAAAATAAGAGTGAAGTGTTGTGACTCTTCCTTGTGCTTTGCACCCTGACGTTAGGAGGAGCAGGCAGCTTGGTTTCAACAGGTGGTGCCTGCAAAATCTGTTTGGAGTTGTGGTCCCACCTTCGCACGATGTTTGCTCTCTGGAAGGGTTATTAGGCCTTGAGAAGTCAGTTGCATGGGAAGAAGCCTTCAGCAGAAAGAACAGACGGGATGTCATCATCAAACTTATGCCTAAAACACCCCCAGGCTCTGAAATACAGAACCTGACCGATCAAACAGGTACCTCCTCAGGCTGGCTGCCAGCCCGTGGGCAAGAGGGCTGTGGGTGTACGGACCAAAGCAGCCGTGGTCTTTCACAAAAGACTGTGTTGAGCTTTGAGAGACCCTCAATGAGAGGTGACATCTGTCCAGCTGGTCCGCAACCTCTTGTGAGACTTCAGGAAAAGCTGGTTTTGGTGACGTGCTGCGAGTGCTTGTGTGAGATGTAGGGATAACCTCGCTCATTCCCCACAGCCATCCCTTAGGAACAACTTCTACTTGGATTTGAGCTGGTATGCTAGAGGTCAGAAGCTGTCACTGCTATCCCTTTAAGTCATCCCCTGTCCCTCTGTTCCCAGCCGTTGTGAGGCTGCCTGTCAGCAGGGAGCATAAAACAGATTGTGACACAGGGCAGTGATTTTTTTTAACAATCCTATTATGAAAGACAGAGTGCTCCCATTCCCTTTGCAGCTTTTATCAAGACTTAAATTGCTGCCAAGGGAGAAAGGGGGGGAGTGGAATAAAACCCACTGCTTTTATTTTATTTTTAATTTTTTTAAGAAAAGATTTTGCTTAGTTACTAAATTCTTCCCGAAGTCTCCTCCAAGCAGAGATCCAACAGTATCCCTATTAAATTATATAGAGCGAGTCCAGTCCTTGGCTGTCAGCGGGACCCATCAGTCCTAATTTATCGCCCCAGGAAACACAGTACAATTATGGTAATAAATAATAATAGGATTCAGTACATGACAACATGAATGATGGAGCCTCTCAGAACTCATTTACATTGCTTTGTGTTGCAATCACCCTGCTTCTAATGTAATGCCAAGCAAATGAGCCTTTTTGAATATTGTGCAATCTATTGCAAGTCAACTGGCACAAAACTCACTCAATAAATCATGTTCAAACACATGCCTCTAATGACAGGTAAATCAACAATGAAGTAATTGCATTTAATGTATTGAAATACTGGACAAAAACAGTGACCTCAAAGTGACTTTTTGTAGAAGGTTTGATATAGTTGCAATGGCAAATGGGTCTTTTTTTTTTTTATATATATATCAGGCACTTCTTGCTCAGATGCACATGTGAGAATTAATGATACTATTTCCTTCGCACACCTTGATTTACAGGCTGCTTTCTGGACCAGCCCTAAGCCTGATGCTAGCAGCACTGCCTGCTGGGAGTTTGCTCATGCAACTATTGCAGGTCTGAGGACCGAATCCAGGGCTCAGTTACATACTCTCTGAGGATCAATATACTTGATAACCGGTGATGCGCTGGCTTCTCTGATGCTGAGGAGTGGTGTGACTCCATCAAAGGCAATTCAGCTCTACCAATGTGCAGGGTGGGGTTCTGCTCTGTTGCTTTCAATTGACTTTGTTTGGTTTCCCCAGTTTCCGTGTTCCATTTATTTCAATAGAAAAGGAAAAAAGACCAGTTGGGCTGTGGAGCAAAGGCTGCAGGTGGTTTCATGGGGGGATGTGTCTATGTTTGCTGGGTTGGTTGGCTTGTTTTTATGGTTTGTGGGCCATTTTTTTGGAGGCTGAAGGAATATGCATTCAGGTTCTGCTTAAACCAGAAGGTTTTTTTTGCTTTGGTGGCAAGGACAACTTTAGTCTTGCATTTCCAATCCTTAATGGGATGTTTCAGGAAAGAATTTAGACATTAGACATTTACACCTCTGCAGATCTTCTTGGGTCTGTTTTCTACCATGCAGCACCAAGGGAAACACCAGCGTATTTTCTACTGCTTTGCAAGGTTGTTACTGACTGTAAGGATCATGTCAAGGATCAGTCAGGCTCCAAGAGTGTTCTACATGTGCAGCTAAAAGTACTTGGATAAAATAATGTTTGTCTCAGAGGATGTTGCTCCAGAAAGCCATGGATGCTGTAGCAGAGGTGTTTTTATTTTTGCTGCTGTTCCCAAGCCAAGTTGCCCACTCATATCCCAGCAGCTGACCTGGTGGGTTGTGACAGACCCTGAACCTCCACCCTCTTGACCCTTCAGCAGCCATCCATGAACAAGCCAAGGGACCAGATGACCAGGCTAGACTACAGGTGGCTTGGATGCCAGAAACAGAGCCAAAGTGGGCTCAGCAAAACCGGTCCTCGGTTGTTGTTGCCCTATAAAAACACGGTATCAGCAGAGGAAAGTTTTCAGATTGTATTTGAAGGCTAATGAAGAAAGGACTTTGCAGATTTTGGCTCTGACTTTATTCCCTTGCCCTTCCCTTGCAAGGGAATTTGGCAAGTGTCAAAGGTCTCCTTGGATCCTTCAGGCAATGGAAAGGTTTTACATATCCCCAGGCTTGACTGTCTCTGCTGATAGCTCCCATATGATATAAACTGATTAGCAAAGTGTCTAGAGTCAGGACAAAAGAACTATTAACTGAGGAAAAAAGAAAAGAACAAGAAATTTCTGCAATTTTAGAAAATTGTTACCAGTTGTACTTCCCATCCAGTTTGTTCTTCAGCAGTAGGAATGTCAGGATGCAATCACCCAGTGTTCCTAGACACAAGGACTCTAAGATCTCGGTTATAAACACTTCCAGTGTTGACCTTGTGGTAGTTGGGGAGGAGGCTTTGTTTTGTCTTTTCCTTACCATTAGGATGGATTCCTCTCATCCCTAGAAGCATGGCAGATGTTTGGAAACAAGGCTTTCTGCAGGCACACTGGAGAGCCAGGAAAGGAACCCCCTCACACCCTGGTAGTCTGAAGTCCAGATGAGTGTGGCAGTAGCTATTTGTTTGGGGTTTCTTAGATCAGCCTACAGCCTGGGAATCTGAGCTAAAGTTGTTGCATCAGCTTTCATCAGGTTGACTTAATTTCCTTGCTGCTTTTTTTTAAGGCCTTCCATTGGGGAAAAACCCGAGCTTTTTAGGTGTAGTAGTGTGAAAAGCAGCCTAGATAAAGCACGGGGCTACAGACAGGATCCGGACCTCCAAAGTAATGAAGGATCAAGAGTTGGATCCTGGTTTTAATCCCAAGATTTTGACTAGTATTTTCTAAGACCTGATCCTTCCTGAAACTGCTATACTGACTACACAGGACAGTTGGTGCACCCATGAACACGCCTGTTCACACGTACACGGGACCAGGGCAGCAGCACACTGATGTGGCGGTGTTGACTCGCACGGCTAGATTCCCTTTCCCTGCTCTCCCCCCCTTCCCTGCTGCCTTCCCTGAGCCCCCCAGTGTGAATTAATGTCAGCAGTTTGGCGGCAGGAAATAGACTCACTCCCCTTGTCATTTTATTACGCAGCTCCCAAGAGCCAATAATCAGGCTCTGGCTGTGAAAAGGCCCCGGCTTAGGCAGCTTGATTAATGACTGGGGGTCACTGCACACCACCTTTCCCACTGCATCCCCGAAGCGTACACACCGCCCAGCTGGAAGTGAACAAGAGTCTGAAAGTGAGGAATAAAGAGGCTGAACAATCAGGAACTAAAACCAGCCCCAGCCAAGACAAAAGGGAGGAAATGCAGCTTTTGCAGGCGTCCTACATCCAAGAGTTGAGGTTTTTTGGGGGTTCATTCCCCCCCCACCCCTGGTGAATTCAGTGCAGTGGCTGTGTTAACTGCTCTGGAGACAGGGAAGGTTGCAGCCCATAAGGATTTGGGAAATGCAAATGCTCCTTTTCCTTTGCTGTCCCTCTACCATCCATTCTGTCTACCCCTGATAAAAAGGACAGTGTGCAGCTGGGAAACCGAAGTGAAGTCCAGTGTTTATGAAACACTGGGAAACAAGGACTGAAATGGGAAATGAGACTTGAAAGGGAGCGAATGCTGTGAGCGGTCATCTCTTCTGCGTGCCCAGACTTGGGGCCAGCCCATGCTGCCTTTCCTGGCTCCTGGGAAAGGACAGGGTGAAGGGCTTGGATCCACACTTCATTTTCCAGGAGCAGAGGGGCATTCCTCCTGCAGAATCTTTCCTTCCTAGGTCCCACTGTCACCTTTGAGCAAGGCTTCTTCCTGCATTGCTTTCCTAGCAGCAGCTGCTTCCAGCCAAGTTTAGTGGGTAGTAAAGGTCCCCTCCCCACTTAATGCCAGCACCGGTCAGGAGGAGGCATCACATCCAGCCCCCCAGCAATGGAGTAACAAGCAGTTGAGTTCAGGGCTGAGATCATTTCCCAAGGGCCCAGGGAGGTGTGCTGCCCTGAGACATGTTAACCCACGAGCTCGTCACTTCACTTGGTCAGTAATTGCTCTCTGCTTTCTTCCCATGCGTGGTTCTGCCTTGAAACCCAGCTCTGGTGCTCTGGTAAATAACCTGCAACGTGGAGACAGTGGGAAAGTGAAGAGAGGTGGTTGAGTCACCTTCCCTGGGTGTGTTTAAAAAAAGGGTAGATGAGGTGCTCAGGGATATGGTTTAGTACAGGACGGGAACGGTTGGACTTCATGATCTTAAAGGTCTTTTCCAACCTGGTGATTCTGTGATTCTCTGTGGTTCTGTGATTAGCAAAACCCAGAGACAGTTCAGCATCATCCAAGGTGTAAAACACGATTTTTGTCCTGTGACCACAAACTCGGAGCAGTTCCACAGAGATGAATTAAGTTCTTGGCACCCCAGGAGTTCCTACATGTGCACCAGGGTACCTGCAAGCAATGGCTTCGGCTCTAAGATCCTTTCTCTTTCCATATATACCAGCTCTGGTTCATGTCTGGGGCCTTGTCTGTGCCCAGAAATTTCACCCTCTTAAGGACAGTGGTCTCAAAACCATTCTAAAAGCAGTAAGCCATCGTGTGAGCATGAGCTTTGGTTTCAGGCTATTTTAAGCTGAATTAAGAGCACCACCATGGCCTTTGTACCAATTTAGTAAATCACTTAAAAATTATCTGTTGACATGCCAGATGCATTATTATCTTCCTGGGACTTGAGCAGTTGCTCCTCATACACACAACTGCAAGACAACATGCTTGAACTAGAACATTTTTCATTGGGATTTCACTTAATGCAACTTTTCTTTGCTCTGATGGCTCAACTCAGGGTGAAGGTGTCCCTTGCACTGCATTTAAGTCTTCACGAAAGAGATGTGAAACGTTGCCCTGCTTTGCAGAATGAGGAGATAGGGTGGAAATGGGAGAAATCAGTCCAATAGCACTCAAGAAACTGGCAATAAAGAAGGCACGTCAGTCACTGGTAGGAACAGAGGGAGATTTTGGATTTAATTCACCTCAAATTTCAGTTGATTCTGCACAAGTTGAGTAGTGATTATTTTTTTTTTTTTTTGATTCACTGCAGAAAAAAAAAATGCTGATTTTGCTGGCTGAGTCAGCTCTGAGAATCTGACTTGGGTATGGCAAGTTTTATTCTTTTGTTGTCAAAACAAAATAAATAACAAAATCATGTTCATCAGAAGAAAAGGTGAAATTTTGCCCTTGACTGAACTGATATTTCTATTTTGTGAGTATGTAATTTCCCGCTGTGATAGGCACTTCCAAGCAAAACAAGCTGGGTTTGAGGTGGCACGGGAGAGGAGAATTGAACTGATGTGGGTAAAGTTTCCAAGACCTTATGGCCTGGTAATAGAAACCCTACTTCTGTGAGGTCCCCTTCTTTGTGCTCCCTCTCCTGCCTTTCCCAGCCCCCTGTGCTGCCGAGCTTTGCCTAGCCGCTTTGGGATGACTCAAGCAATGTGGTTTGTGCTGCTTCCCTTGAGAGAGTATTTTGCAGTCCAGCAGAACTCACATGTAGGAAAGATTTCCTGGTGATCAGTCTAAATTTTCCTTTGCTCACTTTTATCCCATTACTAATTAGCTATAAATAACCCATCGACCCGTTTCTCCTCAGTGAAATGGCCTTAGAAACCCACTTCCAGCATCGACATGTCCTGTTTCCTCAGCAGTTCCCCATCCCTGTCTCTCCCCATCATTCCTCAGTTCCCCAGACAGGCTGGGTCCATGTATCTCGGTGTTACCAACCTGGGATGAAAGGCACCCTGATTTCCAAAGCCAACCCCTGCAGAGCAGGGAGGGCAGTCTCCAAATTTGCTGGAGCTTCAAAGAACTCAGGTCAAGATCCAGCAGACTCAATACCCGAGGAAATTAGGTTGCTAGGATCCCAATGTTGTTTATTATGCTCTCAACTTTAATTAGCTGTAAGTAACATCATGTCAGTGTTCTGCCACAAATGCTAAAGCTGTCAAGGCAATTTTACTGAGTCTGGCAGCTTAAATCAGAAACAAGAAAGTCAACATGTCAATAATGGATCTAGACATGATGGATATATTAAAGGGGAAACCTAAAAGTTCTGGACTTCATTATACTGACTTCAGCTCTGAAAATGTATGCCAGAGAAATCTGCACCTCGTTGGAAAAGCCCCTTGGAGATATTGTTCTCAACATGGGGCACTTCTCCTCGCCTCCACGCAGTTGGTTTCTGCAGTATATACCTTACAAAATAAATTAAGGAAAAGGGCAGGGGTGGAAATGGTTCAATTTCTACAAATATATCTATATAGGTAGATAGAATTATATCTAGAGAGGGTCTGGTCAGTCCAAGGATTAGGACTGGTACTCCCTTTTAAGAAGGAACATTAAAACCCCCAAAGAAAGCTCAATCAGCCTTAGTGCTAGGCACAGTTGGAGGCAGGAGATGCTGGTCCTGGTGGGCCAAGCCCCTTTTTCCCATTCTGGAATGGGAAAGGAGCTTTAAAATGAGCCAAGGTTCCAGTTTCCTAGCACCCTACCCCAAACTGCACAGCTGAACATCAGGCCTTTCAGTGCCTCCTCCTGCCTGGGCACCCACAGTGCTGCGCTGTTGTCCATGCCAGAACCATTCCATAAGATTTTTGGTAGGGCTTATTCTTCCCACAAATGTCATGGAGCATTTTTAAAGCTTCCTTGGAAAGGGACTGATGCTGTGACCGTTCAAGCAGTGCTGATGCTGAAAACCCACACAGGTAGAGGTCTCAGCGCTCCCTCCTGTGCCATCTCAGCACATTTGGAAGGGGCGCCTCTATTTCTCTGTTGAAGTTTGGGGTGTGAGGCTGGAGTGGGGAGTCACAGGGAGATGCTGCCTTGAACCATGGCTGCAGGGGATGTGTGTGTGGGAGAAAGCACTAGAACTGACTTCCTTTCTATTTCATTAGTTAATAGTTGTTTATTTTCCGACATGTCCCGTTTTAAGTGTATTTTGGCTTGTGTATTATACATATGTCTATTAAAATTAAGCAGATTTGCCATGGTCTGACAATGTTAATACTGCTCTGAAAACATAAACAGCTGTTTTTATGAGCTCTCAGGTTGTGGGTTAACCACAGCTGGCGGGTGTGCGTGTCAGGCAGCCTGCACTCTCTGGTACCTGGTGGGAAAGTGTCCATGGGGCTGCTAATGGAGAAGCAGAGGATGTCTTATTTTACACCAGCGGTGGTAATGGCTGATTCAGTGTTTATTTTAAAATCTGGAAGTGTCGAAGCTCTGTAGAGCAAAGGAAATCCAAAGCTTTTAGTAAAGCTGAACCAGCCTCTCAGTTAGGCAAAATACACATGGCACCTGCCAGGTTCTGCATAGCTGGATACCCTGTTCACTCAAATTATGATTGTGGCTCCCCTCACACCCATGTGAAGGTGTTGGGCCCCAAACACTGTGCTTTTGGAGTAGCCACAGTGTGTCTGCAGCCACTTCTGGCAGGGTGACAAACACAAGACGCACCCTGGTTACATGACCCAGAGCAAGGGACAGCCTTGGTGACCAGGGTGCTGCTCCCGTGCTCGCACACGGCTCATGGGGATGCTCAAAGCACACCCTTCACAATTCCATACAACTGTAAAGCAACTTGCATGTGTCTGTTCATTACCTATCACAGCCCCACTTGCTTTTGATCAGCCTTCTGTGAACTGTCAGTTTATCTTCTTCCAGTTCCGAACTGGTAACCACACTTCATCAAGCTTCCTGGACCCAGTTAGAGTACTGTCTGTTGTACCTTCCCATCTCTAGGGATTTGGTCCTTTTTCAAACACCTGCCATTATCAAACTCTATTTTGCCTTTTGTTCTCTTGTTGGCTGTTGTTTCTCTGATGGATCTCTCATTGGTGGTGTTTGGTTTGGTCTGAACTTTCTTCTCTTTCTGTTCCATCAGTTGATTTACAGCACGTTCATATCATGGAGCTGCAGGAACTGGCTGGCCAACGCAGCTATACACACATGGTGCCATGCAGGGATACCAGTTCCCCAGCCTATCTTTAGGAGGCACCACTCTTTGAGGCTCAGCATCATGTTCAGGCAGGTCCAATGCTTCTAGTTTTAGGGCTGTCACTCGCTCCACATTACACTCCATGTGTGGTACAGGGTTGCTCCTTGTTGTATAACTCCTCCTCGCTCTGTTGGCTGCTGCGCTACCGGACTTTCCTTTCTGATGTCTCAGGGAGGCTGCTCAGACCAGCTTTGCAGCTGCTTTTCCTGAAGTTTAGCAGTATGTTAAGACCATCATGGAATCAAAAATTTGGCCCTTTTTCCCAGGCTTGCTTTCCCTTCCACATTTGGCTCCCCCAGATGTTATTGGTCATTTCCGGGTTGTAATTAATAATAATAAATCAACACAGTCCGTCAGGGCTGGCTATTTCCTGCCACCACTTGGATGAGAGGGCTGTGGCTTTTTCCAGATTTTCCAACTGTTGGTCAAGGGAAGCTGTCATACAGGGCCTGTTGGTTAATAATAACCCCCACCACATTTCCTCCCTGGGAAAGTAACATCTTCACATCTGCTTTTGGGTGGAAACATCTGCTCTATCCAAGCCTTGTCTGTCTTGAGAAGAGACAGGCATTCTGGGAAAGTGTTCCAGCTGGGTGGGTTTTTTTCTTCTTGTCCTCATTCCTCTTCTCCACTCCCCCCCCAAAACAATATCTTCTGACATTGATATGTGCCAAGCAGCCAGCAGTATCCAAACGTTTGCCAAGCATTTGTCTCTTTGTACGAGCAACCCAGGGAAAGTCATGAAAGATGCAATAAGATTTTTAAAAAAAGAGAGAAAACAGCAGCTTCTTAAGGATGCAAATATTTAAGAAAGGTGTTATCAACAGTATGAATAGGCAGGAGAGAAGCATTCAGGGCTAATGGAGGCTTAGCCTCTAACAACGGGTAATAATGAGCGAGTCCTGTGCTATGACTGAGCTTCTATTAACTTAGCAGCAAAATTAGGCTGGGAAGGGAAAAGCACACAATGCTTCTGTGCTATCCCTGCTCCAGTAAATAAATGACTATCAGATTTTAGCAGCAGACATTACTGAGCTGGGTGTACACGTTCAGGTGACCAGCAGCAAATAGTTTCTTTTATCTTAATGGAGAAGCCAACAACTTTCTCATTGCACCATCCCCAGTGCATGTTGTGCATTGCAAGTGAGGAGGAGTGATGTTCCCTCTAGGCTGGGTTGCTGTACCACCTCTGTTTCAAGATGCTACCAACCCATTCATTTGAAATGCATAAATCTGAATTAATTCTCTTTACTTCAGTGGGTTGACCCCATACCCTGCAGTAGTGACAACAGTATTTGGCCCTGAGGCATCTAATCAAAGAATAAAAATTGCCATTGCCAATGTTTGCAACCTCCTGTGGACTTTAATTTCTTCAGGAAAAGGAATGTGTCTTGCCTTGTGGTTGCAGAGCATCCTCTGTAGTGGAGTCTCCAGCATAATTGTATCTGTGTGCCCCGCCAATGCAAACAGGCCAAGTTTGAGAGCGATGCTGCCACAGCTGCATCTTCAGTCTTTATCTTCTCAGTCCATAAACAGCACCTCTAGTGAGATGAGACAGAGAGCTAACAGCTTGCTGGAGCACAGCTCACGCTGCCTGTCAGATCTTGCCTCACTGGTGCTCCCACTTCTGGTTTCACTTCACAACCACTTCTATTTCCAAGCTCTACTTTTACAACTCGGGTTCAAAACATCACTTGTGTGCACTGCTGTCCCATCTGAGAGGCTTTCAGGTCATGACTACAGCAACCAGGACGATGCAGAGCCCATGGCTGCTGCCAGATGCTCTGCCCACACCTTGCATTCCTTATCAGCCTTGGAGACCCATGGGTTGTCAGCCTCAAAGCCTGTCCATCCTTCCTCTCAGCTGGTGCCAGGACAATGGAGGAGGACAGGAACCTTTGGTGAGCTGAGCTGCTGTCCCTGGCTGTTGCCTCCTGGTCCTCTTACCCAGCTTGGAATGGGAAGATAGCCAGTGGTGAAAGTAAGCAGCCACAGACGTTTTCAGTAAATCTTGGGCTCTCCTTCCTCGCCCCACGGACGCTTTCTGTGTTGCATGAACATTTGTTCCTTGTCGCTTGAGGGGAAGAGCACAGTGTGTATCGAAGCCAACAGTGCTCCAGCAGTGAGAATGTGAGGAGAGATGCTAAACAGCTCGGGAAAGGATTGCGAGCCTCGGAGTGATGAAATGGAGAACAGCAGTAGCGTGGCTGCAGAGCAGCCAGGCCAATTACTCTTTTTCTTGTGGCCACTGTCACTCCTGAAAAGGCTGCTGCGGGCTTGGCTGTGCTCTGGTGTCACCCTGATGGGCTGGTGCCATCCTGAGTATATGTCAGGCTCTGTGTTTGCTGGGAGAAATGTCATTGGGAGCTCCATGCCCCAGGGCTTGGTGCAAAGAGTGAGAAGCAGCCTTGCCAGGCGATCGCCTGACTTCTCTGCTCTTCTTTCATCACCCTTTTTTTGCCTGTTTGGATTGCAAAGGATTCCAGGTGATGGAACAAGCTGCCCAGGGGGTGTGGAGTCTCCTTCTCTGGAGATATTCCAGACCCATCTGGACACCAACCTGTGCAACCTGTCCTAGGGACCCAGCTTTGGCAGGGGGTTGGACCTGATGAGCTCTGGAGGTCCCTTCCAACCCCTACAACCCTGTGATTCTGCAATGGATTTTTGTGCAGAGAAAGAAGAGCATAAATTGGCCAAGACCAGCAGCGTATGGCACCACCCCTCGTGCACATAATTGCTGGATCTCACCCAGCTAACGCTGGTCAAGAAGTCCTGCCGGCACTGATCCGTGCTCCGAGCAGAGATGCTGTTGTACACCTAATTACCAAGGGCTGGAGATAATGGGAAAGGCGAGCAGGGAGTAGCTGCTGCGCTGGGTTAGCTACGGGCTGCCAGCGGAGCAAGCAATTGCCTAGGGCAGCAAAATAGCGACGTGGCAGCTGACTCATGGTAGGTATTTTCATTGGTACAATGCTTCGCTTGAGCTGGGAGCCTCTGATGCTGTTAGGGTAAAAGATGCAAAACCCAGCATCAGATAAGGAAAATCACTCCCCTAGAGCAGGAAGGAGGGATGTACAGGGATGTAGGAAATGAGTCCTGGAAGCTGGGGGGGGAAAAGAAACACCCTCAGTGCATCTTTTTGCATCTTGTCTTGTTAACACAGTAACGCCTCTCACCTTTTCCTCTGCTGCCTTTTAATATATATATATTTTATATATATATAAAGCGCCTATCACCATATTGATAAACATTCTTTGGAACCACTCTGACGACAGAGTCAGCCTGTCAGTACCTCAGCGCTGCTGCTTCCATCCTGGGATGCTTCCCAACCCCGGCAGATCAAACTTCACATAGGGGCAAACTGCTGTGTTGGTATAATCACCTGCTCTGCTAACTGAGGGGAACAGAGTCATATGGAGATGGTCAGTGGTGTCAGAGCCACCCTGTGTGCCAGTGGCTGAGCTGGAGAAGCAGAGCTTGAGCACCGCTCACCCTGTTCCTCTTCCTTCACCCCCAGCCCAAACCCCTGTGTAGGTGCCATGAGGAGGCTCACACACCACTGTGTTCGTGAGGTTGCCTTTGAGGCTGCAAAAAGATGATGGGTTATGACAGTGTTTTATGCACAACATCAACATGAAGTCCTGTCTGGGAGCTCTGGAAGGCTGGTCTGAACCTTGCAGGTGTTGTACATCCCTTAGTTGAAATTTTTTGCAGCCACATGAGCTGTTCTCCCACCGGCACAAAGCTCTGCGATTCAGTTTGCAGCTAACACCTCCACCAGTGGAGACAAGCAAGGCTGTGGTAGCTGATGCCTGTGCTGGCCTGGCTTGCCTGCTGTGTCACAGAACCTATCCCGGTCATCCCTGCCTGTGTGGTGAGATGTTTCCTCCTTGGGCTTGCCCACCACAAGCTATGGACTTTGCTGTTTACCACCCCACCGAGGCAGCCCAACATGGACCGGGCAGAGCAGCCCATCCGTGCCACTCCTCAAGCTCACAGCTCTCCATCCTGTGGTCAGAGGAGTCTTGCAGACCCCAGCATGCTGCTGGGAGGTGCACTGGACTGGTGCTGGTCCAGGGAGCGCTTCCTCAGCCTGCAGCTGCCACCGACAGGGCCGCAAACCCCCTTCCTTGCAAGGTGGGAGACTGAGGAAGTGGTTTTGCCAGCTGGATGGGGATTTATGACTGCAGCGGCACTTCCCTCCCGCATTCTCCCCTCCAGTGCTCAGGCAGAATTAGTCAAGCCACACGCACCCACCGCCAGGCCTTGTATGGATGAATTCACACATTAGAGAAGGATTTGTCTCCCTCCGCTCCCCCTCCGGCATCCTGCCACCTCCACCACCCCGGTGGCTGTTTACAAAGGAGCTCAGCCCCGCGCACGAAGCCGGCCCGCTCTCTCCAGCCATGTGTTGTACCCCATGAGCTGGCTTGTGGCATTTATTAGCAGGAGCAGAAAAGTGCTTGCCTCATCACCGAGAGCAGCTGGAGACAGAAAGGTTTTCAAAGGCATGTGACTGACCTCTACCTCGGCTGCCGGGGGCCCGCGTATTGCCGACTCAGTGGAATTTTTTTTCCCCTTCTTCTTCTCTCCATCTCTCTCTCTCTCCCTCTCTCGTTCCTTTCTGCAGTGTCCTGACCTTGTGAGGCCTTGGTCTCCCCCCTATCCATCTCCCAGCGCTCAGTCTCTCCTGTGAACTCATGCTGGGAGATTAATTGCCACTATCGCCCCTAATCCATCACACTTCCCAAAGATTGTTTTGACATCTAGTTAATTTTTGGCTGATGATTTATCAAATTCTTATTACCGTGCTCTGAAGGGGCTCATTTATTGTGTTGATTCATGGTAATGATAAAGGGGAACCTTTTTGAATTTTAACTACATTCCCTCATGTTCTTCCCAGCACAGCTAAAGAGGAAAAAGGGGAAAATTATAGCCAGGGACTCTTAATTCAGAGTAAAAGGGGAGGTGGGGGGGGGAAAAAACCTCTATCCTCCATTATTTGTTTGAGAGCCAAAAGTCCTAAAAGAGGTTAATATATATTAAGACGTATTTTTAGAGTTCTGGTCTGGACTGTGTTTCAAGAGCATCCCCCCAAGGCTCTTTAAAACATTTATTGCCCTGTAATATTACCTAAATGTCTACTACCATTTTATTCAAATAGAAGTTAATGCTAAATGATGTCAGTCATGTACCAGTGGAAATGTAAAACATGTCTCACTGCCAGTCCATATGGCAATTCCAGCTTTTAAAAGTACACAGAGAATTTTCTGCAACCCTTTATGTCATTCCCCCATCTTTGTTCCCACCTATTTTTAATTTGCTGCGCAGTTTTTAATAAGCCCAGATGGCAAAGGAAACGCAGTAAATGGTCATTTTCTCTTTTTCTTTCCAGGCAGCTCAGGGAGTTAAAGGCTTTATATGGAGGGGGAGAGATGTAGCAGGGGAGATATATGGATTTGTACGTGGTTTTGGGGCAGGGAGGTGCACAGCTGCTGTAGTGGACGGTGAGATGGTGTTATAGGAGCCACTGTGAGCCTACAAGGGTGTGTGCTAATGTGGGATTCACGCAGTTTAGGGCTGATGAGAAGAGTCATTTCAGAGATGCACCAAGGAGCTGACAAACACCCCTTCCCTCTGCCTGGACAGGAACCTCTTGCACAGCCCAGTGTCAGTGCTGGCTGCTCAGAAGATGAAGGATGCTCTTGTGTTTAGAGCACCTGAGGCTTAGCTCCTGGTTCAGCTCTGGCCTTTCCCTTGTGACTGTGAGCAGAGATGTATGCTCCACGTGCTTTAGTTTCCTACTTCTGAACAGGAATAACAATAATCTCGCCTTTTATCCATCTGTCTTCACTCTAAGCTTGCAAGTTCTTTGGGGTGGAGACTGTCTCTGCTGTACGGACACGCTGGCTGACAACAGTCCTGGGCACTAATCCAGGGTAGTGGAAACAATGAACGAGAGATAAGGGAACTAGGATCAAAATAGTAGGGAGAAAACAAACAGTTCCTTTTATCAATTCAGTTTTCAACTTCCACGGATCATTTTATTTAACCTTTGGGGAGCCTGTAGGATTCCTTCCCAAAGCACGGAATTCATCACAGAAGAAGCTGTGAGCATCCAGCTAAGGGCTGAGGGAAGGGAGGCTGCTGTAGTCAGGGCTAGCTGCAGGCTTGCTGGGCTCCACACCAGGCTCTGCCCTTGATTTCCTGAGACAAACCAGTTTGGAGCTCTTGGGTACGTTATTTCAGCGATCTTGGGTATTTTCCTCACCAACAAGTGGATGTAGTTGTTTCTATCAAAAAGTGGTATTGTTAGATGTGAAGAGAAGGCAAAACACCATAAAAATACTTGTCTTTCCTTAAAAGAAATTCCTGAGAGTTAAAAAAAGAGTAAAACACTGGACCCCAAAGCTAACAAAACCCACATTCTTCTGATGATCTATGCAGGGTTCTTCAGGCAGCCGGGTCCCAACATCCCTGTGGAGCACCTGAATGGCCCAGTCCTGCCACTGCTGCTCCTCTGCCCGGCTCATGGGAGGTCCTGGGGGCCCTAAGTAAAATCCCTCCAGGTTAGGTACTCTGGTGTGACTGCAATAACCTTTCTAAAACAGAGAGGGGCCTCAGCCCAGCATCTTAACATCCTTCCCAATCATCCTGAGAGAAAGCAAAATGTGATTCCTGTTCTGCCTGGAGTCACATTTTCCTTCCCTCCTCTTCTTCCTCTTCCTCTGCCCAGGGGTGCAGGGAGCAAACCCAGCATGGTGCTGTGCAGGTCAGCAGCATTAGTTTTGCATTGTTTTGTTGCCCTGATGAGCTCTTTCACTGCCCTCTCCAGGGAGGATCTCCTCTAGGTCCCCTCTGGGGACAATTTCTGGCAGAGACACCAGACGGGCACCTTGCAGCCATAACCACTGATCCCATAGCTCACCAGGCAGCTGAGCCAGCACCAGCACAGCACCTTGCAAGATGCAGGGTCTGCTGGCCTGGTCCCACAAGCTCTGGGTGCCTGAGCAAGGCTGATACTCATCCCTTACAGGGGCCTTACTATGCGCCCAGTAGCACTTGTGTAAACTAGGAGTAACCACGTCCAAACAGGAGCAGAATCCCAACTGGTGCAGAGCCGAACCAGTCCCCAAACACACCCGATGCCACTGCAGTGCTGGAGCGAGCCTGAAGTAGGGGCAGAAGCTCACGAGAGACTCTTCATTTACATCACGCCCTCTCCTTATCTTTTATTTTTCTTATTTTCTCCTCTTCTCCTCCCCAATCTCTCCCCCTTTTCCCTCCCCCCTCGCGCTCCGCGCCTCTCATTTTCCATCCCTTTAAATGAGGTCACCCTGACTGAATGAAGGACGCAGGGAGCGGGAGAGGTCACGCATTAGCACTGCTATAACTGCGCTGCTACTGAAACTAGGCAAGTCATCCATCACAGCCTCCACTACTCCATTAGGCCCCGCATGAAATATGCCCCGCTCTGAATCGCACGGCCATACATCTCCCAGTCTAGACACCTTCCTGTTGTGTGAAGATCAATGCCGCGCGGTCATGCATCATGTGTCATCCAGTAGCCCTCACTCTAATAATCGTGTCTATTCTCTAGTCTGCAGTATAAATTATGGGTACTGTGAAAGTACTATATTATTCAGCAACCTTGGTCACTAATGGATTATTGGTTTATTGGCTGATAATGTGAGCTCCTTTTTTTTTGGCTGGATCCTACCTTTATTTATTTATCTTCTTTTCATGATTATTATTCTGAGTGATGACTGATTTGGATTCTTCTCCAGCCTTGCAAAGCAATTATAATAATAAAGCCCTTTGACCGTGGGCCTGCTGCCCTGGCTCTCGCTTAATAGAGGTGGCTTTTGCTGAAGTGCAAGTTGAATATCTGTCTGTCTGTCCCAGCTTGGGCTCCCCTTCCTCTCTTGTTTTAGCTACTGAGCCCTTCTTCTGAAACAGGGCCGTGAGCAAGGGACCAGAAGCAAAGACCCCGGGAGCTTTATGAGTGACACTGCCACAACTGGTTTCTGAGAGATCCAAAGCAAGGCACCTTCTCTGCCCGACTGCTCCAGTCCCTACCCCGCGCTCTTCCACATTCCCCTTTGGGAATAACAGCAATCCCACAGCTCAAGATGAGGGTGTCCCCAGCTCAGCATCCTGTCTCTGACAGCAGCCCATGCTGGATGCTCAGGGAAGTCATAACCAGACACATCCATACCCTGCCAGCTCCTTGCAGTCACCAACCACAATATCGAGGTGTTTTATCCCCAGTTCTACCAGTTGCTTCTTCTCTTCCACCTGATCATACCCTGCATCATGCCCAAATGCCAGCCAGATCCTGGAAGGGGGCAGAGGAGGGGAAGGCAGATGGGGAACAACCAGTAAGGACATGGGGCTGGGGCAGGGAGCACAGGACAGCCCCGGCTGGCACGTGAGCAGTCAGCACTGGCAGCCTTAATTGCCTGCAAAGAGTGCCACGTGTTGCTGCGCCGTGCCTTCCTCACGTGTCAGCTGCTAATTTGTTGCTGTTTGTTTGTACATGACAGTAATGTGTTTACCTCATTAGGGGATGTCAAAGTTCCCCAAATCTGTAGCTGGGAGATTACGGATTTCCTTTGCTGACACGAGGAGGAAGCGCAGCAGACGAGCGAGCGGGGTTTTTGGCAGAGGGACTAAAGGCAAGCAAAGCGGAAGGACGCGTTAACCCTTCGAGCACTCGGTCCGTCAGGAGAAGCACACCCTGCTCAGAGAAGGGTTGGTTGCTGTTTGTTCTCAAATCCAGAGCCTGTGTACCAACCCATGGGCGCTAAACACCCCTAGAGAGGGCCATGGTGTAAAACCTGTGATGCCCCTTAAAGCAAGGACCAGAGGAAGAAAGGGGATGTAGAGAGGGGCTTGGAAAACCACTCGAACCACAGCCAGGCCCACATGCAGCTACCTCATCGAGCGGTGTCTTCCTGTTAATTATGATTAAACTACCCTGCAGTAAGTCACTCCTTCATTTGTAAAATGCTCCTGTTTTCCAACCAGTTTTAATCTGAGCTGTACTTATCCTGATGGTAGTGGAGTCGCTCCAAAGAGTCTTTCCTTCTCTCTCTGTAGCTGAATCTCAGCAGGCTCCGTGGCGCTGGAGCTCCATGGCTCTGTGGCTTCGTAACTCTGGAGCTCCATGGCACTGTGGCTCCATAGCTCTGTGACTGTGGAGCTCTGTGTCTCTGTGGCTCCGTCGCTCCATGGCTCTGTGACTCTGGAGCTCTGTGACTCTGTGGCTCCAGCTCTGTGGCTCCGTCGCTCCATGGCTCTGTGACTCTGGAGCTCCGTGGCTCTGTGACTCTGGAGCTCTGTGGCTCTGTGGTTCTTCCACCCAAAGGAAGTTCAGCTGCCCTTGGCCACCTCCAGCGCCTGTTGGTGCAGAGGGCTCTGGATCTTGGTGACCTCGTCCCTCCCCTGTTTGTGGCATTCAAACCTGTCTAGTTGACAGGAGGGCTCTGAGAATTAATTAGTTAATTTTTTTGCAGATTGTTCTGAACGTACTAGAAGGCTTCCACTGCCTCTGCTTTCTGCCAACGCATCACATTTGCCACCTTCCATGTGAATGAATTCCTAGGACGCTGTCCAAACTGACAAGAGGAGCAGGAAATGCCTCCTGTGAGGGCAGAAGGAAGGTGTTGGGAAATTAAAGGAGCAATTCAAGAGCTGCAGCTTTTTCTTTCACTGCAAGAGAAAGCAATAGTCACGTCCCCCTCCCACATCCTCTACTGAAGGGATAAGCCAGGCCATGCTTTCTCAGGCCCCCCCGACGTGGCTGTCCCCTTCCCCTCAGCGTGGCTGCGGCCCCAGGGAGGAGCGGGAGGGATGGAGACAGGAGAAGGGTCTGCCTTAGCTCGGCTGGGGTCACTTGCAGCACATGCTGGGAATTCCTCAGCAGCTGGTATCTCTGACAGACAGAAGGAGTATCTCAGGGAAGATCTCAGCAATCAGTTTGACGGGGGCGGCTGGTTCCACTTCCTATGAGACATAACTCCGGCACCACGTTTGACTCTGCTGATCAGATAGGAGCTGCATTACAAGGCAATATTGTGGTTTCCCTTAATGTCCTGCCAAACTACATTTATCTTCTCATGCCTTCCCCACCCGCCCTGAGAAGCCCTGCTCAGGTCACAGCGAGGAGAGAAAGCCTTCCTTGTGAGGAGGAGGAGGATGGAGCCCCAGTGCAGAATCGGGGTTGATAAGCATGTTTTATATTAGTCAGGAATGAGGCAGAGTAACTTAATTAGAGGGACTCGAACTGCTTCTCCATACAGAGGTCTTGACCTACAAGGGTGCACGTAAGAACACCAGGAAGCTGTAGCAGTGGTGGTAAAATCCTAGAAGGCTTCTGAGTGCGATTTCCAAAACCATCAGAAGACAATGGCTTAGCAAAGGTGGTCTTTTGAATACGTAGATGCCTAGTGAGGAGCAGGGCAGTGTCACCACGTTGGCTGAGTGCTGTGTTTGAGCGTTCCAGCGATGTTTTGGTTCTAGCTCTGCTGACAGCAGGTTCTCCAGCAGCTCATGGCTGGGGACTGGGGGTAGCTGAGTAGCGTAAGATGGAGCAGGAAACTCCAAGGCTGAGCCTTGCTGGTGAAATGTGGAAGGAGAGCTTCCATCAGCTTGTGGAACAGAGGAAGGCTTGTGCTCAGGACTTGGGAAAGGCACTGCAGGGAACAGCCCTGTGCAGGCAAAGGATGTGATAGGAATAGCAGAGCCTGTCTTTTTTATCTCTTAAAATCAGTGAGGAATTGCAGCAATTTGTTCATGTGCCTAAGTACCGCTCCGAAGGTCTGCTCACAGTCATCCTGAATCATCTCAGTGTAGAGGAGAAACTAAGTAAACAGCAACAGCCACATCAGACCCTGAGCAGCACCAGCCAAAAAATATTGCTGTGGCAGTTCCAAGTGCCATCAAGCATATGGCTAGCGAGGGCACTTTGTCATTTCTGCCTAGCAGGACTGAAATACTGTGCCGTCAGCTTCCATCTGCATCTCTGTCAGTGGAGGAAGGCTTCCATCATCCCACCTCTGTAGGTACCAAGGGGAAAAGGTACCCCTTTCCTCTAAAAATTGGTTAAAAAGCTGGGCTTGGATTTTGATCGAAGCATCAAGCTACAATTAGTAACAGGAGGTTTATAGTGCACTGGTAGCCAGAAAGCCTTGTGACCATGGAGAGGCTCTGAAGGATGGCACACAGGCTTATGCTGACTTTAATTATACATAAAATCACGTGTAAATACACACACGCATCTGGACATGTGGAGGCACAACACACACAGCCATCATTAGCACTGGATACCTTGATAGAGCTGAATATGTGTCTAATAACCTTTGCCAGGTGTATGTGGAGGTGTAGATCATACCAGTACAGGGGTGTATGGAGAGGAGGCGGGGTGGGAGGATGCCTCTGAGCTTTCTTCTCTCTGCTGCTCCAGAGAGCTTTCTCTTGAATTACTTCTTGCCACAGGGCTGTAGGGTGTGTGAGGCTCGTTGGGATCCTCCATCCATTTTTGGGGGCCACAGTTGGAGAGAGAGAAAAGAAGGGGGGGGGGAACCCCAGAATTCCTCAGCATACTTTTCCAGCCATGCTCTCCATAGCTGAGGCCCTCCACCTGCAGAAATCCTCCAACCATCACATTTCTACTGCTCTGGCCGATAACAAAGATAATTGTTTCATCCACTTTGTCAAGCTGAAATGAAAAGAGGGCAAAGCAAAATGATGCCATCATAAATCATTGGGCTGAGACAGCAAAAAAAGGACAAGATAGTGACTTCATTAAGGGTTATGTATTGTGTCATTAAGTTGGCAGGGGTCACCTTTCATGTCACGCAGCAGCCCCCATGATGCATTGCTGGCTCCTCTTTCCAATAAAATTAAACGTAGATGTAAAACTGATTAGGCCGTGTTTGCTTCAGCCCAAGGCAAGGGAACTGCACAGGGAATAATTGATACAAGATCGCGACTGATTTGTAATGGCAGCGATTTCTCTTCCTGGTCATTTCTTTGCTGACCTTGCCCATTAAAATAAGCCCAGCTGCCTTGAAAAGAGAGACGCTCGTTCCACCCCTTCCCTCCCCCTGCCTGGAATTCATTTCCTCACTCGCTTGCCATGGGATTTCTCACTCAGCATCACTGCAGGCTGACGACCACACGCTGCCTCTGGCTTGGTGTAAGAGTGGGGATAGCCCTTTGTGTCTCCTTGGTGTCCCTGGTGACACCATCCTCATGTGTCGGTGACATTCCTGGTCCTGGATTTGCCCTGCTGACCTACAGTGGATCCTTACCTGCCTCCAAGCCACTCACCACCCTGTGTCATGCTGTGGGGCTGGTGATACTCTCCTGGGACCCAGAGCTTTTGGGGCATTGTGTGGCAGGACCACCCAAAACAGGACGGCATTGGCTTCTGAAGGCCTGAAATGTGAGACCAGGTATCTTCTGAGAGCTCTGAACTGCAATTAGGCTCTGTCCTGCAGTCCCTCCCTGCTACCCCACGGTCCTGGGGGTGCTGGACAGCCCAAAACAGGGCTGTCAGGTGCAGGATGAAGGAGGGACAACCCAAAATCCCCATTAGAGGTTATTGCCCCTGAGATTGGGATGCTTGATATGCTTGAGACACCCTTGTGCTGTGTAGCAAGAGTATGTAAACGTGTCCATTCCAAAACTGAGCCCAGCTCCATCATGCAGCCATTTGGTCCTCGTGTGCCCTTTATTTCTCCTTTCCTTCTCCTGCAGCATCTATCTAATAACATGGGGCCCACAACGGTGCTCTGTGTTTCGGAGGAAGCCTCCCTGGTGCACCGTATATTACTTTGCCCGAGTAACCTCAGCAGATTTACACTCCCACTGTTTACAGCACTTTCCCAGGTAAGGTTAGAGAATATGAGATCAGGCCAGGGATGAAAGTGGAGGCAGCCACTGGGATTTTAACTTCTGCTTACGCTTTCCTTCGGGGAGTTTTTGAAAGAGGAAAAATATGATGCTCACCCAAAACACAGCGCCGGATCTAGAAAAGCATTCGATGTGGGTGGCTTTCAGAGGGATTATTTATCCACTTAGAGCTAAATATGTGTTTACATGATCTGCTGGAGTGGAACTCTTTAGTTGCAACAACCGTGCCTTGTTCTTGATGCCTTTTGGCCAAGACTGGCTTAACTGGCTTCTGGATTTGGAGCACTCTGCTTAAGAGAGATGCTGAAAGGGCCCGAGTTTCTGAGCACAGGCACTAAACTCTGCTGGCAAACAGAGTAGCTGCCAAGATGCCTTAGGGCAGATGATTAAGAGAGCGGATTCCTCTCTCTGGTCACAAGGTACTCCTGAAAATCCCAGCTCTGGTCCAGGATAAATCTCAGTTTGCGAGGCCACATCCTCAGCTGGGGGATGCTGCAGCTGCTCCGAGGAGCGATGCCGGGTGGCTCCAGCTGAGGACCTGATCCACAGCACAGACACATGTGTGAGCTCCCAAGGAGCTGAGCCCCTGCGACATCTCCGAGGTGAGCCCAGGGTTTCAGAGCTCTCCCTGCTCCTGCTTCCTTCCCACTCAGATAGGTCAGGGAACTTGAGGCGGCTGCAGGGATTGAGCTGAGCACTCGCAATAACAGCGCTGGAAGAAGGCAGAGTAAATAACACACGTTGGATCCCCTTTGCAATGAAAAACGATTAGAGAGACAGAACCAGTAAAACAAACACAATTCCACGTGTCAATCCAAGACGTATGGACTAAAAATACATATAGGGAGAGAGGGAGCACGCACAGGAGAGAGAACGCAAAAGCCTTATAAATGGCAAAGTGAAAAGCACTCATTTCCCATGCAATAACTAATATGGTGTGGAACAAAGGAGCTAAGACCTTCTTGCCATAAACAACCAATGGAAATATAAACATTTTCTGGGGCGCAGATGGCTGATGCTTTGATTTTATTTTTCTTTTCTATACATGTGACAGATAAATTCAGTCATTTGTGAACAGCGTGGCCATAAAAATGACTGATAATGATTGGAGGTATCTTACTTTTGTTTTAATGGGCTCTGGAGTGATTCTGAGGACCTGCTGTAACCCTTAGAGGCAGGGGGGGAAGGGGGTAAGATGCTACATCCAGCCCCTCTGTTACAGTTCAGCAGCCCCGCAGCAGCAGAATTCCACCAGCGGTGGATTGGGCTTGTAGGTTTTCTGCAGCCCTGGCTCCAAACTCTAAATTAATGCTGTCCTCAGCTGCACTGTTTCAAATTTGATTGCAAAACCCTGTTGCTGACACAGACAGCTCTCAGTGTAACATTACCCAGGACAGGAGGAGGGGTGGGCTCGCAGAGATTTTATCGGCTTTTCAACTTTTTTTTCCCCCCTCGTTAATTATTTCGACTATGTCAAACTTGAGCAGAGGATTTTTCTTTTTTTTCAGCAAGCAGAAAGAGTTAGGCTCTCCTTGCCAAGCTTAATTATTTGTATAAAACTCTTGCTGAGAGATTTTCAGAGGGGTAAAGCTACATCTGCAGGGAGAAACACTGCCAGTAACTGGAAGGGGCTCCAGCCGTCTCTGCAACAGTTTCAGTCTATTTTCATCCACAGACTCACTAAAAAATCTGGGTGAATCCAAAAAATTCCCTGTACTTCACTTTACCTTCCTGTAGAAGATATTTTACCTACATGAGCTGCTTTGAGACCCTTAGATGAAGGAAACACAAGGTGATAGTGTTTGTTTTTGAGCTTTAAGGACCCACCGAAAAAGGGGGGCAGGGGGGCGTGGGGAAGGGGGGGGGGTGTTTTCACATGTGCCTTGTTATTGTTAAGGATACTAATTCTGGATATAGAGGAGCTGAATGGCAACAGCAACATGGAATCTAAATTTAGAGAACATACAACAGGAATATAAAACTCTGTTCTCAGCAATGTAAATGAGATTATGTGTATAATCCTTCTGTTGAAGGGTAGCACCAACAATGAGGTTTATTCTCTACCCACCTCCCACCCAACCAAGTGTTTTGACCTCACATTTAGGGATCTCCCCAAAATCACCTGCCCAGAGATCACTGGCTGAAGGAGGGTGGATCCAAGGGGTGACTTCTCCGGGTATTGAAGGATTAGTTGGCTTGGAGCTTGTTTAGGGACACATCCTAAAATACACAGGCCAGTGCTGCACATCAGCTATTCAGTGACGTGATATTAGATGATATTTAAAACTAAGGCTGGTTCCAGCAGTGAGATTTACCAGGCTGGAAAACTGAGTAAAGCACCGTGAAGAGGAGTTTCAGCTGCCTTGCTGAGGGTGGAAATTAACTGCTTTGCAAATAAAAGAGTAGAGGAAAAAAACCCCCAAGCATCATGTCAGCAGTCCTGTTCAGAGGGTTGAACCGCTCCCCAGCTCAAGCTGGTCTCCACTGGGATGAACGCTGCCCTAGTAACTACACTACAAGTAGCTACACACTTTGAGTAAGGCCTTTGCTTCCTTCCACAAGAAAGCTGAGCCCCAAGACAGCATCCACACCCTCCCTCTGAGTGTGCAAAACCCACCACGCACCAAACCCCCCCAGTTTCCCAGTGCTGAGGTGCTGCCCCCCCACTCTGGGGTCCTTCCCGCTGGCTTCGGGGAGCCGTGCCAGGGCTCTGTGTAGTCCTTGAGGAAATCTCTGCTGCTTGACTAAGTGCTCCTTTGACTGAGCCAAGCACACCGAGGCACAGAATTATGTTCCATCCCCACCTCTGACCTTCCAGCATTTAGAAAAGACATCTTCATAGATGAATACAAGCCCGGAGGGAGGCCAGGAGTGGTGAGAAAGAGCAAACTACATTTCTGCCGCGTTCTTCGCTCCTGTTCTCGCCGCCGTCTCTCCTGGCAGTCGTACTCTTTTACTGCCATTTGTAACAGAGTCAGAAGGTGAGGAGGAGAAAAAAATAGAGGGTTGTGGGAGGAGCTTATTAAGTAGTTCAAATGTTAAGGTAACATTATGTGCCACGCTACGTTCTGCAAGGTGGTGAGGATGAGGTGGTATTCAAGTGGTGGCCAGAGATGGCTTTGATGAGTTCAGTTATTGCCCTTTCACCACAGACTTGTAAGATCCAGGTCTCTGTGGTTTTTTGGGAGAGGTCATTGCAATGGGTTTTTTCTACCATCCTTCCCTGAACAGGTGAAAATAAAACCAAACGCTCCATTTCTGAGCCCGGGGTAAGATTCACCCAGCCCAGAAAAGCTGACAGCTCCTCTTCTCTGCCTCTTTGGGATGTGAGACTCCCCGGGTGCTGTGACATGATGTGATGTGACAGCTTTGCCAGCAGCATGTTCCTCTCGTTTACCTCCCAGCCGTAACCTAACTGCAGTTAGAAAAACATCTCCAGCAGCCCCAGCTCTCCAGCTGGGCTGCACTGCATTTCTTCCCCCATCTCAGTGCACACCCTTCCCTGATGGCCCTTACTGGATGTCAGGGTGATGATGGTCTCTGCTGAAGATGCCCTTTCTACAAGGCTTGCTGCAAACTGCTCCAGCAGTTGCCTGGGACCCCACCAGAGCTGCCAAGCCCTTGCCCAGCGCACCCAGGGTGCTTTCCCAACCCACCCCACTCCTTTCTGTCTTCCTTTCTCTCACCCTCATTGCACCATGTTGGTTTTCTGCTCCGTGTTCTGCAGGTGCTGGGTCTGGCATTGCCCTCAGCTCACTGGGTTTTTGAGATGGGGCTTGGGCTGGGCAAGTCTCCTCGGTGCCTCCTCTGTGTTCCCAGTTAACGTGCCAGCCTGTGCAGTGAGCTGCTTGGGCTTCGTGGTGAGATGCTCCTGCACACTGGGGTCTGCCAGCGGTTCTTGGAAGCTGGAGGGTGTTTCATTTTAAAGGTGGCAGGGAGCACTAGGCACCAGCTTATCGAAAGCAGGAGGGGAAGATTAAATGCTCCTCGCTCCCCATGCCAGGAGGTAGATCTCCCCACAGAGAGGGCTGCTGGATGCCACAACTCCTCCATCTACTTCTCCCCCAGTTCATGCCACAGAGTCAGGATGGTGAGCTCTGATCCCAGAGTGATTTTTCTTAATGTCTTTATATAGATGAGTTAACTCAAAACCTTTCCAACACAAGCATGTTTTTCTGTTCCTTCATCCTGACCTTGGCATTTTCTTTCTCCACTCCAAGTTCTCTGCTGTCCTCTGGCCAGCTTTGCCTCTCATTTGTCAATGTTATTATTGAATTTTCAAATGCCAGTAGTGCACATAAATCAATGGCTGGCTTCTCCCCAGTGGCATATCCCTGCCACATGTGGTCATTCATTTTTTTTAATAAGTCCTCCTCTCCTTTCACCCATTTATAAAAATGCATCTTGTTCGCCTGCTGCCGTCCATCATTCGGTGAGTCCAGCTATTTGTTGCCCCTGAGTGCTTATTCATCAACGTTTTCAAAAGCAAAATCACTCTTCGCCTCCTGCTCTTATTGTGCCATCAATCTCCACTGGGGATCAATAAACCTCGCTTTTGCAATTTTTTCTCCCCCCCCCACCATCATCCTACACTAGCTTTCCCAAAGTCTAGCCTTTGTATTTACATTTTTAACTGATCATCAGAAGTAGGACAATGACAGTGTTGATGAGCAGGATGCTTTCATTTGCTCCCAGTGTGGCAATAACTGGCCCAACATCACTCATCTCACTTGGGCACCCCGAGAATTGGATACTCATCTCTTTTTCTTCTTGCTTTGGCCCCAGGAGTTGTAAATGGGGAGAAGATGACCCCTTGGCCATGCAGCTCTTGCAGACATTAGCCCTGGGGACTGGAACTGGGTGAATATTTTTCTTCTAAACATCATTTGAATGAAAAATAGCTTTTCACTGAGAACTGAAATTTCCATTGAAAAGTCTTTTTTTGTTGTTGTTTTTCAATAACAACAAACAAACCTAAAAGAACTCTTTTTAAAAGAAGTTTCCCCTTTCAAACATACACTTAAAAGGCTGACATTTAGTTCTGAAACTGGTTCTGAGAAAACAGACTATTTTCTTTTTCTGACCAGAAATGTTGTTCAAAGCTGAATATTTTCACTACTTTTGAAAAAGTTCAATGTTTCAGTTATCATTTTTATCTTTTCATTGAAATTCTAAAAAAGGAAAATAAACCCAAACCCTTCTCTGAAGCTGAAAAGATTTCCAGCACAACTGGTCAACTTCTGAAGCTTTCCAAGCCTCCTGTGCAAACAACAGGACTTTTGCCTTGCCGTAACCGTAACAACCCGTAGCAGCTTGTAAGGACTTAGAGGTCAGGCTCAGGCACTATACACTGGTTGAGGTTGGAAGGGACCCTTGGAAGTCGCCTTGTCTCCCCTCCCCAGCTCAAGCAGAGCCACCCAGAGCCAGCAGCTCAGTACCATTCCCAGGTGGCTTTTGTGCTCTTGTGCTTGTCCATGTCTCTGGGGATGGAGACTCCCCAACGTCTCTGGGCAACCCAAGCCAGGGCCTGATCACCCTCATATTAAAAAAGCATTTCCCCATCTTCAGTCATCTCCTGTGATTCAGTTGGTGCCCATCACCTCTTGTCCTGGCCCCAGGCACCACCAAAAAGAGCCTGGCTCTGTCTCCTTTGCCCCCTCCCTTCAGATATACAGACATGTTAATGAGATCCCCACCAACCCTTCTCCTCTCCAGCTCTCTCAGCCTTTCCTAATCCACAAGATGCTCCAATGCTTCAGTCCCTTCACCATCTTTGTGGCCCTTTGTTGGACTCTGTTGTCTCTTCTGTCTTGGGAACAGCACCAGACACGCTACTTCAGGTGTGGCCTCACGGGTGCTGAGCAGAGGGGAAGGATCCCCTCCCTCGAGCTGCTGGCAGTGCGTTGCCTAATGCAGCCCAGGACATGGGGGCATGTGGCTGGCTCATTGCTGGGTCACCTTGGTGTCCACAAGACCCTCAGAAACTTTCCTACCAAGCTGCTTTCCAGCTGGGTGTCCACCAGCCTATCCTGGTGCGTGCAGTTGTTCCTCCCTAGGTGCAGGACTTTGTCTTTCCAGCCCATTTCTTTCTGGGACAGGGTAGCCCAGCCTCCTTAACCCTTCCCTAATGAGATGGGGGGGGGGGGAAGTGACTGCCCCAAAGTTTCCCAACAGCAGAACCTGAGCAAAGGAGAGAGGCAGCAGATGGAAACACACGCCAAGGCAATAAATTCAGGCCGCAATCACTAACATTTTGTGGTTTGACACTTAATTGATTAACTAATTTGAGGCAACAAGATTTAGTGTAGCTGTAGATTAGTGTCGAAGGGATAATTACAGCTAAGCTCCCATTCCCAAACAGTGTGTCAGCTGCAGTTTGGAGGCAGCAGGCCCAGCATTAAGGCTCTCCTGCCTTGCAGCCGATAGCAAAGGTTCCTGGAAGAGGTCCTCTATGGCTCAGCACCCAGGGATTGCAACAGAAAGGTCAAGCACTGACTTATCAGCATAGACAAAATCCCTTCCTATAATGTATGTGTTTATTCTCAAATTAAATATATTAATGTATTATTTGTTCTTAAAATGTCATTCAATAGATAGTAGGCTTAGGTTTCCTGGCAGACCTTTGAAGCTTAAAGAGTAATGTAATAATAGTACATTAATCCATAAGCTACACAGTCTTCTCCCAGAAGACCCCGAGCTCCAGAACTGGCTCCGAAGCACTGAATTTGCTGCATCTGTTTCTAGGAATTTCTGTCTAACAATAGTGGACTTGTTGGAGTCTGCTCTGCCAGTTCCAGCGTGAAATGCTGCTTTTCTCCCATCCATCTGTTCAGCATTAACATTTGGGCACCTGTACGTGGTGTTTCTGGGGGCAAAGGCAGGTGTCCGTTCCTCTAACGATGCTCATCTCTGTTCTGCTAGCACAGGGGTGGGCTAGAGGCACCAAATCCTGTTCTCCCTGTCCCTGCTGAGAGCAGGGCTTTAGAGCCAGAGTTTGGTTTGGGCCAAGCCCCAGTTTAAGCTAAAGGAAATGCTACATTTGGACTTTTCCCCAGGCTGAATTCTTGGCACAAGCAAATCATCTCTTGGAGAAGGGGGGAAAAAAAAAAAGTCTTGAAAGAATGTCTCCATCTTTTTCTCCAAATCATCCATCCATCTATCTGTTTGTCTGTCTAGAGATGATAGCTTGATAGCTATCTAAATGCCAAACCTGATGTTTTGGAGAGCTTGGAATCCATCTCTGAACTGCACTGATTTTAATTCTGCAACTCTTAATACTTGATTGACAAATACAGCTAAACAATCCATCACAGTTGCCTTATCTAAAAAATGTAACCTTTCTTCTGTTTATGGAACATGCACATGTGGAACATGTTTTTCTTTTACTGTCTCCTTCTTCCAGTTTATTCAGCAGACTTGCTTTTTATTTTAATTTTATTTTATTTTGTACTGGTTTTGCTGGCTCTTCTCACCTTCACGTGGCACACCTCTCACCTCTGATTCCTGGAAAATCCGGCTTGCTTGCAAACAGGCTGTGACCTTGTGTGAAAGCAGGGTTGGGAAAGGAGATCTTGGAAGTAACCCAGCTGAAGGAAAGGTTGCCCCTTCTGCCTGTATCTCCCTGAACATCAGAGGCTGAGCTCGGTGCTGACCATGTCTTCCTTTGAAGCTGGTGTTCAGCCATGGCACAGGGGGTGGAGAGACCAAGTGCTCACTCCAGTATCCTCAGGAAGGACTGTAGCATTTTGGAATAGGCTGCCTAGGGCAACAGTGGAGTCACCATCTCTGGAGGTGTCCAAAACAACGTGTGGATGTGGCACTCTAGGACATGGTTTAGTAGGCATGGTGGTGTTGGGTTGATGGTTGGACTTGATGATCATAGAATCATAGAATGGTATGGGTTGGAAGGGACCCCAAGGATCAGAGAATTCCAACCCCCCTTGGAAAAAAAGAGATCTTGGAGGTCTTTTCTTACCTTAGTGATTCTTTGGTTCTATATTTGGACAGTGTGGGTTTGGTCTGTCACCAGAGCTTCCAGGTGCGGCCAAAGTGACAGTAATAACAACTGTGCTTGTGTTCTACCCTTCTAAGATAGACTCAGATCTTCTGTTGTTTCAAACAACACTGGTGGGCTGCCAACACCGTGAGAATATCCAACAAAACCCCACGTGGAGATATGCTGGTAACTGTGGATGTTCTCACCAACAGCGCTGGCAATTATTAAATTATAGTTACTGCTGTAGTGATGGTAAAAGCAATGGTTGTTAATTGCTCAGGCAAATTAACAGCTTCTGCAGTCTCATGTTCGGGGAGAAGACTGTTGATGCTGGAAGAGTTAATGGCACCACAGGGAGCTGAACTGGGAAGGATCCACGCGATTTCACTCCTCTCCAACCCTGTTTTCATCCCAACCCCACCCAAAGCAAGCCCTCTGCTCTTCAGAGGAGAGCCTCAGCTCCGCTTCCAAACAGAAATATGCAAATAAATAACTGCAGAAATGAGGGAGTTTGGCAGGAGGGAAATTCCTCCCCGCTCAGCTTCCCAGAACTTCTTCCCTTCCCATCCCTCTGGCCTGGCAGAGCCGACCCTGGCTCTGGGAGGCAGGTGAGTGCCTCCCGAGCCCTCTGCTCAGCGTGAGGGACAGAGGCAACACGGCACCATCGCCACTGAGAGCCGGGGAGCATTTCCTGGTGTAACCCTGGATCACAGAGCCATAAAGGTCACTGAAAGAACATGCTGGGATCCTTCTCTTCAGCTCTTGTAATGGTATTAGCAATGACTGTTTCTTACTCAATCATACTCCCAAAGGATTTTCAATAAACTTTTTATGTGCCATAACTGTTACATTAAATAAAGCTGAAAGTATTGAGTAAACTGACTGTAAATCACTTTAGATGCCTTGGAATTACATTAAGTGTGAGAATTATGGATCTTTTGCTGCTCACAGAAACAGAGAGACGACAGAGCCAGAAATTTTTATGCTGCCAACCCTTCTGAAGGATTTTTTAATTATTTTTTAACACCATACAACAGGCTTCTCCTCCTGTAAATGACTTGTTCAGGGACATGTTGGGACCGAGTTACCATCCCTGTGGTGTAGGATCCTATGGTGCTGGTGGATATTTTCCCTTCCCATCAAGCTGGGTTGGTTTTCTCCATCTGGAAATTGTAATTAAATGCTGGGGTAGGGTTACTGTTAGCAGAGCTGAACAGGCTGCGAGTTTTATTGCATCAAGAGTGATTTTCTGTTGGTAGCCTGACAGCCAATACTTCATCAATACAAATATATATTTTGATATAAATAAATGCTGAGGAAAGATCTTCTGTCACTACTCTTTAGGCACCCCAGAGTTAGCTTAAATGTATGTTACATTTAATACCGTTCAGAGAGACACACAATTTAATAAAAGCAGCCACAAGTGCCCTGCACTGCAGAATAAATGAACTTCTCTTTTTCCCATGGTTCTCCCTCACATGATGTCCCTCTTACATTTCACTGGCAATGACTGGGACCTAAGACAAGCTTTAAACACCAAGAGAATGATCCCCCAGGTCTCAGCAGCTTCTCCATGGCCTGACCTGAATCATAGGATGCATCCTACCATCAAGAGACACTGGAGAGAAGACCTTTCCTGACATCCCTCCAGAAGCAGACTTCTCCACTGCCTTCCTGGTCAGACACCAGGGGTTGTGTGACAAGGACTGTAAGGAAGCAAACCCTTTGGAGCTTTGTTCTACCAGCCCAGACTGCATCAGGGATGGTGAGCAAAAGGCAAGACATCTGCCCAGAGCAGGGCTTCGCACTGAATACCTTGGCCATAGCAAATCCAGTTCATCTGGTTGGACACTGGACTTGGCAGAGGCTGGACCCAAGAATGTGAAGCCTCTCTACCTCAATGGTGTTGCATTTATGGATAAGGACTGAGGCTCAGGAATTCTGAAGGTCTTCCATATTTTGAACCAAGCTTTACTTTCCTCACCTACATCCATGCCCATTGCTAGGGCTGGTAGCAAGGGTGTGAAAACACAGGGGCTCAGCCTAGTCAAGCAAGGAGTGCTTCTTCTGGCTGGGGACCCGTGGTATGCAACGTAAGAGCAGGTTTGTGCTTGAGAGCCTGAATCCAAGATCTCCTCACACCCCAGATCCGAGCAAGCTGGGACACTTGTTGTAAGCTCCGCATCCAGCAACACGGCAGGGGGCTGAGACATTCCCCTCTCGAGTTCAGAGCAATGGGGCAAGGCTCCTAGGTCCTCATCCCCATCTCCCCAAGTCAGAGGAGATGGAAGCCAGAGCTGAAGTCAGAGCTCATCCCAGAAGTAAGAGCAACAGTCCCAGTTTAACCCAAACAGGCTGGAACAAACGTCCATCACTACGTACGAGAAGCAGAGGGCAATAGTGTGGGAGACTTTGGGTTTGTGTGGTCTCACCACTGCTGCATGAGGAATCTTCCTCTCCAGCTGAAGCCATGCTCCAGGGCCTGGAGCATCTCCCCTGTGAGGAAAGGCTGAGTGAGCTGGGGCTGTTCAGCCTGGGGAAAAGACTAAGGGGAAACCTGATTGATGTTTATAAATATCTGAAGTATGGGATGCAGGGGGAAATGGCCAGCCCCTTTTCAGTGTCTGGGGGGACAGGACAAGGGGCAATGGCTGCAAGTTGGAGCATAGAAAGTTCTGCACCAACATGTGGAAGAACTTTTACCCAGTGAGGATGAGGGAGCCCTGGGGCAGGCTGCCCAGGGGGTGTGGAGTCTCCTTCTCTGGAGAGATTCCAGCCCTGTCTGGATGCCTATCTGAGCAATATGAGCTGGGGAGCTGCTTTGGCAGGGGGGTTGGACCCAATGAGCTCTCAAGGTCCCTTCCAACCCCTATGATTCTGTGAAGTGCATCTGTGACTAGGGAATGAAGTAGGGAGGGATGAACGCCTGGCTGGAAACACCACTCCGTGCCCCTCACAGACACACAGCAAATCAGAGACTTCCCTCAACATCCTGATGAGGAACTAGTTAGAAAAAGAGTCCCAGTGGGAAATCCTCCTGGTTTACCCATCTTGTAAATCAGCTGAATTCAGCATGTCACAAGCACGTCTTACAATACACGAGACAATGCCCAGATTTTTGTAGTGCAAAAGCATATTAACCTTTGTGTACTCTTGCAGGGTTTCTGACAAAAGATGTCTGTTAGGAGCTGCAGGGCTCATGGTAATTGCTTTGCCGTGTGGGTAAATGATCCAGAGCTGTGTGAAGATAAGAAGAAATTGCTAAAGGCAAATCACCTGGATTTTATTATGCTTGCCCTAAAAATAATTAGCATGGCCTATGAAATCAGGCTGGGAGGGGGTTTGTTTTAGCAGGAAACTGTAACCTATATATTGTAGCTTGCTTTCTGGAGAGCTGATCTTTGTAGCTGTGTTGAGGTGTCTTTTTTTTTTTTAATTATTGTTTTATTTATTTTTTTTTAACTACAGTGAGAGACAAATGAACAAGCCCACGCTGCTCTGAATAACAAGGTGACTGCTTGCCAGCCTGTAAAATCTGGTCTTGTCCCTCCTGGAGTCAGAGCTTGACCTTAAGAAAATTCCTGCAGTTTCTCCGAGGGATTGTGTTCCTGTGCTGCTGCAGAAGCCTGTTTGCCACAGGTAATGTTGTGGGGTTTTTTTCTTGTGATTATGGGCTGTGTGTTTGCCACCAGGCAGAAATATTTGCCACCTCTTCTGAGACAAAGCAGCTTTTCACTGGAGTGAAGTGATGGGTTGTTCTTTTTCCATTCTCTGTATCTGCCTGGGACCACAATGATACCAAGGTCAGAAGAGAAAACAGGAAATAAAAACAGCAACTGCATATAAAATTACAGGCTTGCTGCTTTAAGCACTAGCTACCCACAATTTGGTGTGAATTGCAGGTGATCAGAGCCACTGAAAAGCATTTGTGCACACGCAGTGTTGGCAATCCCCGAGTTAAAAGCCCTGAGTCAGCATTCTTAAAATCATGTGTTTTGACGTAAATAATGAGATACTACAGAAATAGCAATGTGGGGCTGGGTTTGCTTGAAACCTTTAGGGATTTTTATGGTTTTTTCCAAGCTTTGTTCTGCCAGTTTCTTCTCTGTGACAGCCCTGAGTTTATTTTTACCCTCAGGCATTGGAGGTGTCTGTGGCCTGGGTGTCTGGCTGCAGGTGAGAAGCTGCAGAGACCCTTGTTGTGTGTATCCAGTGCTCCTCAAGCTCTCCCCACAGCTTAAGTAGGGTGAGGAGCTTTTCTGCAGGCTGCTGTGCCTTCCTCACATCCTTCTCCAGAGAGAAAACCACTCCCACCATGGCCAGTTTGTACCTGGGAAGCACCTGCTCTAACTTAAGCATCCGAGCTGGGTGGTGAGCATCTCTGTATGGGCCATACATCCAGCACAGAGAAACCTCAAAGCCTGTGTAACCCCCTCTGTTTAAGCCCTTTGGAGCACTAAGTGGGGCTGCTGGTGGCAACTGGCTCAAGGTTTAGCACTGCTCAGGTCTGGCCACCTATAGCTCATCAATACTGATTCCTCATCTTCATGATCTCCATGCAACTGCATTTCTCCAGCACAGTTTGATTTCCTAGTGGGTGCTGTAATCCTTACATAATCTTGGAAAGATGCTTTTTCATGGCTCAGCTGATAATTTATGTGGTTTTGCTCTGTGTTTCCTCTATGGAGAAGAGGAAGTGCTGCTGCCTTAGGAAAGCTGACTCACAAATGTCCTGGTATATCCCTTGGTGCAGGCTGAATGTTTTAAGCACAGACCTTCTGTGTGCTTAAGCAGCTTTTCCAGCCAAAAAGTAATAATGCCCAGAGCATCTCTCAGGTCCTGGGGACTGCAACACCTTACTACTTTGTGATGACAACGTGTACATACTGATGCTGGTGGTCTCTTTCAGTTGTGCATTTGAAGGCTGGGTAGTCCAAATACTGTTCCTCACTTGATCCTTCACACCATTTAAGGTGAAGGAAGTGAAAACCCACGTTGATGTGATGTTTCAGTGGCTCTCCACAAAAGCATTTAGTGGTTTCTACACCGGGTTGTTAATACCACTTTGCAACGTGACAACCAGTTCTTGCTTTGGTGTATTTACTCTTGTTTGGTTGTGGCAATACTGGGCTGGCTGTTGAGCTGTGTGAGCTGGGGGTAAAGTTCATCCCCATAGCAAAAGCAAACACCAGGTTTAGGAATCTCCTCCTTGCATCTGGAGGACTTGAGCAAGAGTTGTGTGTGCCTGAGCCTTGTGTTACTCTTACCCAGTGTAGGAGCTGGGTGGTGTAGGATGGTGTATTGATTTCATGTGAAGTCTTAAGGGAAATATGGGGGAAACTCCTAGGTGTTCATCTTGAGGATCTGTGATTTGTAGTGCTAGCTGCAGGCTGTTGGGATGTGGAAGGAGCTCCTGAGGCTCTTGGGGTGAAGAGTTTCGAGGCATCTGGCTGTTTATAAGCCTTTTGAGTCATTGTGTGTGTGAGTTTGACCACCCACACTGGTTACTCCCCCAAATTAACCTCACTTGTGGATCAGTACTGGCTGAAGGGGGTTTGTCTCTTGGGCTGTTTCCTACTGACAGAACTGTTGGGCTTGAGATTGGGTTAAGGAAGGGAAACTGAACCTATCATTTCTCTGAAGCCAAGCAAAATTGGTTTGATTTGGGTGTCCTTTATTGTATATTTAATTTGTAGTTCATCAGAACCTACCACTCTGAGCTTGCAGTGACCAGTAAGCTCTGGAAACGGCTGGACCTCCATGTGCTCCCATGGGGACCTTTCCCATGGAGCACAACTGAGAGTTTCTACTTGAATTTTGAAAAAAATCCATCTCCTAGGAGAGGTGTCCACTGCAGACAGCTTCCTCCTGAGAATCCTTCTGTTTGCTTTGTCCAGCCACTTCCTTTGAAAGGTCCTGGAGAGTCATGAAATCCCTTTGCCCTGTTATTCCACATTTAAAACAATAGATTCCTTTCGGTGTTCCCTTCAGCTGGGTTTATTACACTGAGAGGTGAATTCCTGTAGCAATTAGTCATTACAACAGCATTCAGTAGAAGAATTTCAACTAAAATACAGAAAGCCTATGGAACACATGGGGGGGGGAAAAGGGGGGACAGCTCACAAGGTGTGGACATGGGCTCTTGTTTTACATCTGCTTAATCCCAGGGTGGCCAGAGGAAATTTCTCTGCCTGGGTCTAGGGCAGAACATGCTCTTGTCAGCAAATATTGCAGGGTAGCAGCCTGTGATGGGCACCTGACACACCGATTTCCCCTTAACCCCCCACTTCTTGGCTCTACAAAATGATCCTCTGAAGGATCCAAACTTCCCTGGTGCGTTCTGTGCATTGAAAGGTGATTCAAGGAAGATCTCTGCAGTGGGAACACCCAGCATCCCAAGGTGCCTCTAACCAAGCTGCTGCTCCCTCCAAAATGCTTCAGAGACCCATTAAGGACCAACAAATGACTAGAAATTGGACTGAAACTAAACCCAGCTCATGTTCACTGCTACAGCGATAGGAAAAAGAATCAGAAATCTCTTCTGTGGAGCTTCTGACCATCAGTTTTCAGGTTTTAAGCAGTGGAAGCTCAGTACTGTTACTCCCTCCCTCAGTGGGATGACCTTGCCTAATCAAGCATCCCCCTCGCCCTCCATCCAGTGCCAGCCCCTGGCGCTGCTAACTCGAGTCAGACCAGCTCCCAAGCTGGGAACTTTGGGAGATGTAACTTTCAACATGGAGAGAAAGATTGATTGGGAGCCAGTAGGCTTTCTCTGCCATCAGCTCCTCTCTGCTATCTGATGCTCTCCTGAGCTGCAAAGCTTCAGGAACAACCCAGGCTGGGAACTAGCAGAGGAATCCCTTTCCCTGCCCATCATGGATTTTTCTGCAGTAAAACACTGTAAGAAAGGCATTGAATTGCAGAAACCACAACAGTGTTTGGTCCTCACAGCCCTCAGTGACTTGGAGGCACTAAAGACAATGTGATGTAGCAGTGTAGTAGTTTCCATGCTCTGGATTTGTATTATTAAATACCAGAAGAAATATTCCTTTCAAACCCACATCATTTGTCAGCTCTTGAGTTATGGCTGCTTGGGTAACTTAGACACCCTCTCCTTCTGCCAAGTTCCCATGCTCTTTGTTTTGAATATGTGTAATTTTATGTGTTTGGACTTAAATAACTTCTGCTGTTTCTCCCAGATTTCCCCCCCCCCCCCAACTAGAACCTGCCAGACCCCTCCTGGGGAGGAACAAAGGCAGAGGCACTTCCAAACAGGATGAAAAGGAAGGGGGGGGGAGGGCTGTTCTTGAGAAACACATTGTTCATTCTTGGTTTTGTTGGGTTTTTTTGTAAAGAATTGTAAAGTTGTGCAGAAATTGAATCAACTTTGCTGTTAACTTTGGTCATAGATCTTGAAAATTCTTCTTTCCCAGGAAATCCCAGTGGCTTTCTGGTGTTAGGCACCCACAGACCGTGTTTACAAAGCAGCTGTGGCTGTAAGAGGTGGTGGGATGCTAGAGGGCCATAGAGAAACCCTGAAACATGTTATGCATCTGATTTCCATTCTAAAATACTTGGTACTTGGTGCTGGGTGCCTCCATCACCTGGATACTTCTTTAAACTCCCTCTACAAGTCTCTAAGCCTCTTTAAGTATTGAATGTCGGTGTCTATCTAGACTGGTTTTGCATGGGTGAGTCTGGCAACATCACTGCAACAAGTTCATCATGTAAATGGATGCAAAAAGGGGTGGGAGGAACGACCCCAAAGACTTTAACATTCTATTAGTGCTCAAGGCAGGTCTCCAGGAGTCTCTGGGAGATACTGAGCTAGCACAAATCAGCATAGTTCACTAGGTTCTACCTGCAGCTCTGGTGGTTTATGCTGGGAGGGGAAAGGACCAAAACTGGTGTCCTCTGTGCTTCAAACAGGGGCTAGAAGGGCTGGATGAGGAGTGATTTCCACGCTGCCTTTTGAGACCGGTGTGGTTTGTCTCACAAGTGGAATAAGTTTGGCATGTCTTAATGACCGTTCATCAGCTCCTAAACACATGACACAAAGGTCAGGGACGTGCCTAGATAACAAGGGACCCTGTGAATTAGGAGTAGAAATAACAGCATTTAGGGCTGGCTGGAGACTTAAACGTTTCAAAATCAGACTTGGGGAAAAGCAGAAGTGATATTTCCTTTTGACCTTTCAGAAGCACTCTGAAAGACTCCAGACTGTGCAGAGGCTGGAAGAAAGGGCCTTGGGGGCCCTTGTGCTGACAGACCCTGGTCTAGGACTGTCCCCTTGCTGAGAGATTTGGGAGCCAGGCAGCACGAGCTCCTGGAGCAGCCAAGGCAGGATGGAGAGCTGGCAGGCTCTGCTTGGTCCCTGCCTGCTGCTGTGTCAGCACTTTGCTCCAAGGGGCCCTGGGAGCGCTGCAGCATTCCAGGCTGGCATTTTCCTACTGAGGAGCGTTGCCTGGCAAAACTTAGTGCCACCTTCACTGTGTGGCTCTGCAGTGAGAGTAGCTCAAAGGGATGGCAGAGCTGCAGGGCAAGGCTGGGAGGAAATGTGGTCAAGAGGGATTCTGCCTCCTCTCATCACCTACAGGGATGTATTCCCAGTGGGATGCGATGGGACAGAGGGAGATGGCATCCATCCACCCCTGAGGAAGTGTGAGCAAAAGGAGTGGCCCTGCCAGGGAAGGGGGAGCTCAGCGAGCACTGCCAGCCCTGTGGTGTTGGGGTGAGAGCTCAGGGCAGTGACCTTGAGAAGTGGGACAGGTCTTCCTCTCTCCCCACCTCTGTTGTGTCTGGAGGATCACAGACTACTTGAATTTTCTTAAAATGTGAACTGAACCCCACTTGGTACCAGTGACCTCACTTGCCAGCTGGCTGCTGAAACTGGGCAACCTTCCCCCAGCAGACCTAAGGAGGGGTCAGAATAACCTGGCTTTAGTCTCTGCTTGGGGTGAGCAGCCCCCCAGGAGGCATCCCGACCTTCCATCACTTGCTGTTGCCATATATTTACCTATTTATTGGGGAGCTACTGAAGACGGATGGATAATGGAAAGGTTAAGCAGCAAATTGCTGTGCTTCTGTCTGGCCTGAGAACATTGGGCACAGCCTCCTAACCTGTAATACAAGTCCTAATGGGCAAGGAAAATTATTTTGCCTTCTACTAAAGGGCAATTTTCTGATCAGCTCTCATTTTGAAGCATGCAGAGAAGAGAGAGAGCGAAGGGGGAGAAATAGATATTTTTATATACATTAAAAAAAAAAAGAAGAAGAAGAAGAAAGGGAGGAAGAAAGAAAGAAACACTCCTGCTTTAATGGAAGCTCATTTTTGTAAAGTACCCTCGTGGCCCCTGTGGGCCCAGAGAATTAAACGCTGTCATTCATAGCTTGAAAGCGGAGCCATCCAGTTTGCAGACACCTGTCATAATTAAACTAATGGCTCTGAAAATGTGCCTTGATATTAAATCTATCTTCCACCGAGGAGCAGGGCTGATTAAAACCGCTGTTTGACAGTTAATGATGAACCTCTCGCTTGCTGAGCTCCGTAACTGGAACAGACCGGTTCATCCCTCCCTCCCCTTGTCAAGCCCTTTCCCGTATCCTCCCTCCCTCCCCTGTCTCTGCTGGGTCCTGTCCTACCGGTGGTGGGAGATGGGACAGACCTAACGTTCCTGGTGAGTTCTTGGGATGGTGGATGCTGGCTGCAGCCTTGGGCTGGGACTCCAGCATGGAGAGAAGGCAAGGGGTCAGCTCGCTGTGGTACTTGTGGTGGTGTAGAGCTGATGGTGACGGGGAAAATGCTGAATCTTGCTTTTCCAGCCAGAAACTGTGCCCACTCTGGGGCTGTGCATCTAGGAGAGCTCTCTTACCAGCACTGGTAGTAGGCAGTTGGCATCAAAATACAAATCCTCCTTGCTCCAGGGTTCATCAGCTGTTCCTGCTTACTCCTCTGAAGATGTCAGAACCGACTTCTGACATCACAGCTTGTTGCCAGGGCAATGGCTTTTGCTGTTTGAAAACCAGGATTATGATTAAAGAGAGAAAGAAGGGTCCTTAAGGAACAAAACCAATGTTTACCTGGAACTGTGTCCAGTAACCAGGCGGAACTCTGAACTGGTATCTCCAAACAGACTGGTCTGGCAGCACATCTGCAACCGTCCAGCCAGCACTCTCCCCTTTTCTCTCCCACTTGCTGCTGACCTCACCAAGGACAAAACTGCACCAAGACATGGGGGTGGAAGTCCCACCTGCCCCACAGGAGCTTGGTTTGGAACGCTCAAGCCACAGCAGTGATCGGAGTGTGGGATGCCCAGATAGGCACGACATTCCCCTGGTGAATGCAGAGCTAATCAGCTACAGCCCTGGTAATTAGTGTGACACAAACTCTGCAAAGTTCAGATAAGCATCAGCAGTTCCAAGTAGCACTTATTATTATTTGCTGGGTCTCTTAGTCTCTAGGTACTTTAATTCCCCAGCTCTACAATGGAGATGATAAAGCTTCCTTGTCTGCTTTGTTTTAATTGATTATGAGCTCTGTGGGGCAGGGGCTGTCTCCCTCCAAAGGAATTCACAGTGCCCAGCATGGAGACCTGTGTTTGGGCATCAGCATATTGCCCCTGGACAAAGAACTGAGCATGCTGGGTGCTGCTGGGCGAGGGGGTCCTTGGGTGATGTGCACAGAGAAGGAGCCCCACTTGTTGGAGCTGCCTGCCCTGCCTCATGCTGACACCCAGCCAGGCTCTGCTCTGACTCTCATTAGCTTTCTTACCCAGCTCTAATGCCATCCGCTGCCACAACAGTAATTACCAGGAGATTAGGCAGCATTAAGCACTCTTTAATTTGACACATTGCAATGATCTCCATTCAGCCTTTCTGCTCGAATAACTCTCCATAAATATTTTGTGAGGCTACCAAAATAAACAGAGGCTCGGCTGTTTGCACAGCTAAAGATCTTTGAGGCTTTTTGGAGAACCCAGGTAGCAAAGCTAAGGGTGGCACTGGGGGCTTGGATGGGAACTGAGTGGTCAGTTGAGTGCATGAAAGCATCAGGCTGTGGGAAAACATCCTTGTAGAGCAAAAGTAAAAAATAATAACGATAATATATGCCTTGCACCGATGGCAATTTAATAGGAAACATTTTTTAAACAACAACCCAATAAAGAGAGATGGGTATTTATGTAAGAAGTGGCTGCATTAGAAGAAATAATAATTATGCTGGAGTTGTGTTCAGGGTTTTTTTTTTTGGTGTGCTATTAGCCCAGACATTATTCATTAAGTAATGCAATGGAAAACCACTGTTAATACAGCAATAAATCCCATGGGGACCCATTGCTTCTGAGATAGGATCATTTGGTAATTACAGTGCATTAGAAGTTCAATATTCTTTCATTTTTTTTTCCCCCCTCGGCTCCTCGCCTGGATGAGTGGTGGGCTCTGAAGGCATGTGCCGGGAGGATTTACTGTAAACACACTGTGCGCTGCTCCACGTGGCACTGCTGCACCCAGCTCTGCAAGAGCACAGCAAAGGGAGCAGCTTGGGGAGGCGGGGGGGGGTCCCTGCACCTTCCAGGGTGCCAGGGACTCTCTGTTGACCTCAGATGGAGCCCAGGATAATGATGTGTTTAGGATGGTGTCAGCGGGTGGCCGTGAATCTGAGCTCTGGAAGCTTTTGTACTACTCAGTGGGCAGCATCTCCTTGTGCTGCGTGAGTACTGGAGGACCTGGCTTGGCCTGAGCAAGGATGAGCCAGGGACAGGGAAGGAGACAGGTTTTTGGTTGGTTATTAACAAGATCTCAACAGTGATTATTGCTGCTTTCAAGACCATATCGCAGAGGCGCATGGATACAGCCAGGAAGGCATTGCCCATCCCCATTGATGGAGCTGGGTGCATGTCTGGGGTGGGGTGATGCTGCTGCCATGCAAAGGAAACTCCTCTTCCTCACAAGGCAGCTGCTGTTAAACAATAGGGAAATCTATTGGCTGCCTTAGCAGATGCATCTTCCCTGTGTGCCAAGTAAACTGTCTCCATTTACAGTGTCAATACTGGCTCGGAGTCGTCCCTGCTCCTGAAGCAGCCCTCGCCGGCTGCCGCCCCGGCCCTCCTTGCGTGGGGAGAGCTGTCAATAGACCCATCAATAAGATACTGGGGACTATTGATTGGCATAGGCATTTAGGGGTCACTGGTCGATAGGAACTCTCATCAAGAGATGTAGGAAATGAGCGCTTTCAAATACAGGCAGCAAAGTGAGACTCCCCAAGGGGGAACGATACAACTCAATTTTCCCTATCCTGTTGCTTTGTCAATTTACCCACGTCTGGAGAAGGTGGCGGCTGTGGGAGCAAGGAGAGAGGGGGAGGAGAGGGAACAACACATCCAAGTGTTTGACTGAAAACATCTCGGAGCCTGAAAACCAGCTAGCCACAACCCAACCGCAGGCAAGTGCTGGGCTCGGTGCCGGGGAAGGGCAGGGAGATGAGCAGCTCGGTGTGAGCTCACCTTTGGGGTATGATGCTGGAGCTGTGCCAGCTCTGGTTCTGTACAGCTTGGGTTGGTTAAGCTCATGCTGAGGCTGAGTGGGCAGCAAGGGCTGAACAGCCTGTGTATTGCTCAGCACAGGGTCTGACATGAAAACATCTCACGGCACAAGTACACATGTGCACATGCACTTCTCTAATTAAAAATAACAATCCCATGGTCAGGACACTGAGAGCCCCATCCTAGGATTGCTCTGGGCCCTCAAGCAGTGAATATCTCTGCTGACCCCCCCAACATCCTGCATCTCCTGCTCTAAAGGTGCTGAAGTGCTGAGCACCGTCTGTGCTGCAGACACTGTTTGCTGCTATCGCTCCGAGGCCGCAGCCAGCTGCTGGGAGCAGTGGGGAGCAGAAGCCTGTGAGAGTCTTTCGGTGCTCCCAGGTCTTTAGTCTTGGTTTTGTTCCTTATTTCTTGGTAAAGTCTCATTCTGATGCAGAAGATGTGCCCGTGTGTGTTTCCATCCAGACATGGAGGTGTAGGGACCCAGCCTGCAGCCAGCGTTGAACGGGACGGGGGGGTGGTTTTGAGTGGGGCTGGGGGGTTTATTGCCGTTTTCTGCACTTGTGAGGCAGGTAGAGAGCACAGGATGAGAGGTTCCCTGCCTTTGAAGCAGTGATAGTAAGTTAAAGTAGGAAAGCACTGCCTAAACTGAAGAGATGTGAAACCCTGAGCCTCCCTTGGCTTGGCTCCTGGGTGGAAGGAGCAGAGGTGTTAGGAGAAATCTCACCTGGGCTTGATGTAGCATAGGGGTGTCCCACATGCCTCACATCATGTGTGGTGACACCGTGCCATCATGACACAGAAGAGCTTGTGTTTTCTATCTTGTCTGACACATCCTTGCTGGATCCCAGCTTCCAGCACACGAACGTGGCATGTAATGATGGGGGGAAGCTGTAGCAACTCAGCATTACTCCCAATAGCTCAGTGGTCAGAGTTTTTCCTTAAGTGCCATGGGATTGCATGCACTGAAAAAAATAATACTCTTTTTCTCTATACCTTGCTACTTGGTGTTATTTTCCATCTTGTGGTACTGTTTTCCCCTTTCCAGATAGTTTCCCAGCTCCCCATACCTCTCAGACTTGCTCAATTGTGGTACTTTTTCAAGGTTTGGGGCTTTTTTTCCTGCTCTCAATTGCTCAGGGCCAGCACTGGAAATTAAACTGTCTCTCCATGTGATGCAAATCAGATAAGAGAAACCAAATGAGCCCCATGTGTTCATCTGCAGAATCTTATTCTGCTAAAACTCGTTCTGTTTCATTCTGATCTTAGACAGATGTAAATCAAGAGGAACTTATTTTAAACTAATGTCAGCAGGAAAAAGCTCAGCAGAAATAACAAAAACACCGTGCCTTGCGTGTTTATCACTCTTCAAGGCAAGATAAACTTTTAGCCCGATTGTGATTCATGCTCTTGACTTTCCCCCAGAGGGTTTCTCCATCCTTGCAGTTGCACAGGCTGCAGCGCAGCTCCCAGTAACGCATTTGGATCAGGGATTTGCTGCTGGGTGGTATAATGCAGGCTGGGAGGAGGGGGATGCAAGGCATACCAGAAATTTAAGGAAAGGGGTATGCAAAGCTGAGGAAAATGCAACTTTGGAGGAGATTTTAGAACTGTGGGTTGAGCTCAGTGAATGCATTTTATCCATGGCTGCTGGAGGGGCCACTGAATGCTTTGATGGGAGGGCTGGCTATTGGCTGTACCCTTTGGTCTGCCAGCCACACCAGGCTAAGCCCAACTGCCTAGCTTGGTCTGGGTGGCTTACCAAGACCTCCAGACCAGCCTTCACTGCAGGAAATATTGGACTGTTCTAGTTTAGGTAGACCAGCTCACAGGCTAAGGCTTAAAAGAGGTTGGACCCGATGATCTCTCGAGGTCCCTTCCAACCCCTACAGTTCTGTGATTCTGTGAAATTGGGGAGTAAAGCCTCAGATTACAGAGAAGCAGAAATCAAAACTGCAGCAAGACTCAACCCATCAGCTGAGCAGTGAGTTCCCTGAGTCGCTGCAGCAGCAGGGCTGGGAGGACCTGAGAACTTTGGGATATTGGTGGCAAGGACCTGCAGTCATGGCCATGCTCCCACAGCACGAGCAGCACCAGCACAAAAAAAAAGAAGAAAAAAAAAGAAATGCAAGCAAATAAAAAGAAGCCCATTTGCAAATATTGTAAGGAATGCATGTTCTCATACGTGCTGCTATTAAGTCCGTTCATATCATATCAGCAAACATCATGTCAGCTTGGAGAGGTTCCTACTTATTTCTTTTTCCCCATGAAATGTTTTTCAATGCCTGAGCGAATCAAAATGAATGTAAATGAGGTTTATTAAGTCAACCCCACACGGTGCTGTATTGTCAGCGTTTGTAGGCTGTGACAGGTTAGTTATTGCGGTTTGAAGGGAATGTCACCAGCACAGCAGTCTTCAGAAGTAACTTTTTAAAAGAATAATAATAATAATAACAACAACATCTCAGGACTATCTGTGATATTTAATATTTTTTTTTTTTGAGCAGTTGTTTCACAGATAAGGTGTGTGTCTAGAGAGGCCGCTTCCAGACAGGCTCCAGAGCCTTGTGTAGGCTACGTTGGGGTCTGGTACTGGCTCCATGGTTATCTCCTCTCCTGGTTTGCATACTCTACCAATCACTGTGACATCTGGAAGATAGCCCTTTGTAAATATGACCCTGTTGAGCTGCCTCATGAGTCTTGCTGGTCTTCAGTGAAGCCGGTCTTGTTATTTTTAGTAAATCACTTCAGCCTTGGCTACACTGCAAAAAAACAACCAACTAGGAAGGGTAGTGTTAATTTAGTTAGTTATTCTGATTTGAAATAGCAGAGATGCCCATCCAAGGCTCTAGATGCCCTAACATCGTTAATTGTACAATAAATTCCATTCGATTACAAACTCCACTTCATTAATACCCTCATTTCCATAGGCATTCAGCCAGCAAGCCACCACCCTGGTTGCCTAGAAAGTTCCCTGTCCAACCCTTCCAAACACACTCTCCAAACTTTTGCAGGTTATTTGACAAGCCATCAAATCAGGTTATTTCTGACTGTGTGGAAAATAGACCTTAGGAGCATGGAGACCTCAAGGGAAATGCCTAAGGATCAGCTCATAGGATCCCATGAGTAGGATCTGTCCAAGTGCAGCTGGGCAGAGAGGCCCAGGGAGAGGTGACGCCTCTGGTCCCAGCTAGTTCTTTGTAGTCCCAGGATGTCTGGATTGTCTGCTGCTCTTATCTCATGAGCTTCTCATTACATGGGCTGGAGGATTTTTGTCATCTCAACTCATAAAAGGCTGAAAGCAGCCTGACCCGGGCACATTTTTGCCATCTGCAGTGAAGTTTGCAGGCTGCCAGAGCTACTTCCTGGGTAAACTCGTTCCTGTATCCCTCATAAACAGGATTCTCCACAATCACATCTGCCTCCAGCCCATTCTGTGAGAAGATCCTCTCCCTTGGTCCAGCGAGGAGCATGGGATGCTCTAGCCAGCTTTTAAAACACATGGGTGAAACCTGTGAGTCCGTATGGATGTGTGCACTTGTACTCACTCGTTAGCTGCCTCTACTACCTAAAAAATACTCCAAAAAATCAAACCAGCTTTGTTCTTGCAGACAGAATCCAACCCTCCCCTACGTGAGTTTCCAGCAGCACTGGCTGAAAATTGATCTAACAAAAGCCCCACAACACTTAATACGCTTTGGCTTGGGTAGTGTTAGATCAGAAATGCTCTGAGGATGTCACATAAGCTAGACAAAATTATTTGTTCCCTAAAGGTATCGATCTGTGCAAGGTGCCTTGCAGTCCATCTGCAGAGAAAGGAGTTGCAGCCTGACAGAAACCTGCTCTGGTTTTGCATATTTATTCCTCCTTTAAATCATTTCCAAACCACTAAACCATTTTACAAGGACGAAGGAAAACATCAATTACAATTATAGTGAAAAACTCTTTCAATGCAGAGCCTGGTAGACAGAAAATGTAGCCATCCGTTTGTAGTTTTTCACCAGGTGCTTCATAATATTATGGGCTGTTTCCTCCCCACCCATCATCTCTTCCCCCATCCCTCTGTGTCTCTGGGATCTTGGTGTTCCCTGGCTGTAGACAGAGTGGTGGAGCCTGAAACCTCCTGTCCTGTCTCAGATGCTCAGGGTGATAATTGGGTTTCCACACCCCCATCTGCCTGGGTGGGAGCCTGGTTCTTGGGGTGTACAACAGCAGCTGGGATAAAAGGCTGTTCCTGTTCTCAGTAATGCAGCTGTGGGAGCATGGGCAGAACTCTGGAGAGTAGACAGGACTCCTGAGTGTCTCAAAAAGGAGCTTCATCCTGGGAAGATGCTAGCTCCTCTTGCTGATGCAAATGCTGAGTGGTGCTGAGGATTTCCCAGATTTTGCAGACTTACTCCAATCTCCATCCCCTGTTGCTTAGTTCCAACATTCATGTTTCCCTCTAGACAGAGGGACATGGGAAAAGGATGCTGATCCCATGTGCAGAGCCAGCAGCTCGGTGGCTGCTCACCTCAGGGTCTGGTCCAGCTCTGCTTGGAGCCTGGTCTGGATGCTGATGTCTATCAAGGGGCTGCAGAGCTCCAACTGTGGTGTTCAGAACCATCACTTAGATTCAAACCAGAGCAGACACCAGATTTTCTTTTCTGGAAAATTTGGGAAATGGTTTACACCCAGATGCATGTATCTGCCTCTCCATAGTGTATTACTCAGAGCCAAATGGTTTCTTCTTTCTCCCTCTATATTAAAACAGACAGCAGCTAGAACTTCTATAAAATATAATGAAATCAATAATTGAACATAGCCTAAAAATTGGAATTAAATTAAGGAGAATGACTCAAAGTAAAAAGTTTTATCATTCCTATATGAAATATTTTATCACTGTGCAAAATGAAATGAAAAACTCGGCTGTTCCCACTTCCAGCTCTCTTCCCCAAAAAAACCCAACCTGCCTGAAATAACCATCCTCTGGCTGCTTAATGGACATTTGTGGGTTGTCTCTGCTTGCAGCATCCCACTGAGATACGAGGAAGGGCTGGACTGGGGAAACACATGTTGAGGGGGTCTTCCCAAGATGGAAAGTGGCAGGAATTTGGGTTGCATCCCTTCTGACCGTGACCCTCTTCCTGTGTTGGGCTCCACAGCGGGCTGGACCTGGCGCTGGGCAAGCAGAGCTGAGGCTTGCTACGTACATCCCATCCACTGTGGCACTCAGTGGGCTGCGGTCCTGATAGAATAAATTAAATTAGCTGCTAATTGGTTAATTGGTGAGGGGTTCTATAAAGCAGCTAGGAGCAAATTAAACAGGAATGAGAGAAGTGCACATTTGTGAGCTGTGATTGCTCTCTCTGAGGGCTGCCAGTCAGGAACGTCACGGGCTGGGAAGCAAATGGGGAGGAGAAGGGCTGCTGAGATCTCACAGCATTATCCTTGATGACAGTCTTGGCTGGTGATGACCCACTGAGGTGTGTGGGTGGCCCAGGGGGTCTCGAGCATGCTGGAAAATCTCTTTGGCAAACTGGATTGTTGGAATTAATGGGGGTCCTGTGAGGATGGCCCAGCAGGCATGAGCGTGAGCCTACAGGTAGGAGTGTATGACCTGCCACGTGTGCACCCACGTGTGGACCTCAGGGAGCCCTGGTATGGGCAAGACCATGAATGCCCAGGGGGTTGTGTCTGGAAGCCCCTGTCCTGGCACAGCCCCGACGCAGCACAGGCTGCGTGGAGCTTCATCCAGCCTGCTCAGCACAGCGCTGGGGCCATGAGCGGTGACCAGAGTGGGGCTGCCCTGCATCACCCACCTCCTTCCCCCAGCTCGCACTCGCTCAGGCTCGGAAGCATCCCCAGATGGTGCCCGCAGATGGAGCTCTAGTCAGCGAGCTTCTGCCTCCAAAAGATGAAGAATTACTGTGCATCTCCCTTGTCAAAAACAGAAAGGGGAGGGGGGGGAGGAGGAAAAGCCCTTCTGAAGTAAACATGGGCACATCTACCTGGGAAGAAACGTGGCCATGCCTGTGGAGCAGGACTTCCCAGGCTGTGGACAAGGCCAGCAAGAGCGGCCACGGGGTGCCCAGGGTTTGGATTTTCCAGCCTTGTGCATTTGCCTTTAAATTCCAGCCAGATGCCACATTAACTTGCGTGACTTCTTGTCTGTAACAGCACATAATGCAGCACGAATGATGTAACTCAATGTGATGCCAAAATTTATAGGAAAAGACACTGCTTTCTGAGGTCAGGCTGGTATCTGATTTAAGCTGGCAGCGGGAGCAGCAGTGTTCCTGCAAACCTATACCACGGCTCTCCAGCAAATCACATTACTCTGAAAGACTTTGGCGGGCCCCTAATCTAGACAGCTCTTCAAAACTGGGAACATCAATTAGGCTGGAGTGCATCAAACCCACGCAGGGCTTTTTGGGATCCGACTCAGACAAACTCCTTAAAGCACTTTCAATAAGAGACACTTTTTTTGGGGGGGTGTTGGTGTGTGGGGTGGGTTTTTTCTCAGTTTTTGGTGTGGGTTTTGTTGGTTATGGAGGGGTTTTTTTTTTCTCTTTTAAATGAGCAGAAGGATTCTAGATAAACTCGATAAGGGCTGGAATCAAAACAGGATCCTAGAGCCAAAACTGGAGTGACAGCTATTCCTGGTAGTGAAAACGATGACAGATTCTGAGCAGACAGAAGCGAACATGATCAAACAAGCCGGGTTATTATCCTTCCGTGTGCATTGCCACAGCACATACAGGGCCCATCGTGGGCGAGGGCTGTGGTTGTGCCAGGGGCTGGGAAATATGAGCCAAAGGCCGATCCTGGAGCGAGCGTGGAGCTGAGTGTCTCGCTAGACCAGTGAGCTGCAGGGCTGGGGAGAGGCAGGATTATCTGTGGCACAACTGGAAGCCTTACAGCCAGTCCAAGTTCTGCACCAGACTGTTTTTTCTGGAGCAAAATGACTCCTGAGAGGTCATGGGGAAAGTAGTCAAGCCAAAAGAAGTCTAGTTTGGGAGATAAAGGTCAAAAGTCCTCAACTAGAGAGAAAAATTTCTTGACCAGCCTATGGGGAAACTGAGGCACTGAAAGAGTAAAAGCCGCATGCTCAGAGCTGAGCGTGGCCTGGCTGTCCTGATTTAGCCCTGCTTAGCTGGGTTTGCAGCATCTAGATGTCACCTGTGGTTGTCTCAGGAACCAAAAACTTCAAAAATCTGGTTGCCCAAGACAAGTAGCAGCAGGATTGCAGCAGACAGAGGAGCTTCAGCTCCCCTCAATCTCCAGGACCTTGTCTGGTGCGTGATGGGGATCTTTGGTTCCACTAAAAGCTGTCCACACACCAGCAGGAGAGCCTATAGAAAAGGAGACAGAGCTTGCGTTCAGCAAAGCCTTGAGGTTAGCACCCAGGTATGACTTAGGGCAGCACGATCAGAAGGCTAGCATCACTCTCTGGAAGGAAAGCAAGGCTGGCTCCACAGTCCAAGCTTCAGTGGGTCTCTGAAGGTGGAGGCTCTTGGTCTGGCACACGGATATCTCCCAAAGCCATTTGCAAAACGTTACCTTTAAATAACTGATTACTTTTAAGCAGCGGTAAAAGTCTCACCAAAGAGTTTAAAATCGTAATTTATAGCCATAATATGCCGGGATGTGAAATAAAGCTGGTGATGGCGACATAAATAATGTATAGGAACAATAAAAACTGCTGCTGTTGTTGAAATCATGCGGTCAGCTCGCAGCATGGAGCAGGCCGCAGTCGGGGAGCTGATGGCTTTCGGCATGGCAGGGGGAGGCAGGAAGGAGCCAGAAGCCTCGTGAAGGTTTTTTTCCAATCACTCCAACCACCATCTCTAATTCTTTTCTTAAAGTATAAAATCATTCTTCCCCTGATCTCACTTGTGGTCAGAGCTGGGTGCAGGCCCATCAGTCACCGCGGTGATTTGGTTCAGCAGGTGTTGGTTGTGCAATCGTTCATTTCGGGCTAATCTGCGAGCGGCTGTCAGGGGTTATGGAGTATTTATTGAGTTTGTGTCAGGTCCAGATGACCAATAGCCAGCAGCCGCTGGATACCCATTGACACTGATGATATTGCTGAATTAAACTAGGTGATGTATACAGAACTTGCTTAGAGCTAGTAATGAAGCTGGGAACCATTTGAAACACAATACAGAGGGCCCCAGTGCTCGGGGCTTTGCTCTCTACCTTTTAAATAAAAAATTATTATTATTTTCTTTGAACGCCAAAGGAGAAGCCATGAATCGAGCTCCCCTGAAATATTTAGAGAGAAAAATAGAGTAGCCCAATGGAAATGAAAATCATCTTTATATTCTGCAGATTTACTGCCTGCTAGTTGGCTGGTGACTGAGGAATTTCTCAGCTGCTTTTTAGAAAGGCATCATGGGGGAAAGAGAAGTAGGGAGGATGATGAACTGATTATTGATTACGCTTCAAGGACCTGATTCTTTAAAAGGCTTTGCTGAGCACCTTCAAATCTCCTTGATTTCAGCTCAGCACGGGACAGGATGCAGATGTATTTGTGTCCAGCCTGTTCCATCATGTGTGATGGTCCCTGAACTACCCTTCAAGGAGACAGTGTCACCCTGCACCTAGGTGAGGGCATGAGGGAAAGGGCAGTGTTTATGCACAGTGACAGCCTGTATTGCTGCCAGGGATGGTACCATTCTGCACTGCAGCATCCCTGCCGCACTGGGTGTGAGGGGAAAGTGAGTTTGACCAGGTTGGAGTTGGCCATCAAAGACAAGAGCTTCTTCTCAAGTGGAGGATGAGGAGGAAGCAGAGGGCTGTGGTTGGGTCACTTGCTGGTTGGGGTGGGATCAGGGCTAGCGTTTGTCATGGCTGCATCAGGCAGGTATGAAGGCTCCCAGCAGATCTAGAGGATGTCCCATCCAAACTGCGGAGGCTGAACACCTCCAAGCAGCCACCACTTTCCCAGGAGGCTCCCTGCCTGCTGTGGGGATGGAGACAGCTTCCAGGTCGGTGATTAGACCGTGTTGGTACTGAATTATTCTTCACGGAGCATCAGAGTTAATTTGGGGGACAATCAGCTTGTCTGAGGCTGTCACTGCTGCCAGCTGAAACCTGCAGTGCTGGAGAAAGAGCAATCAGAGCTGTGACCTTGGCAAGGGCTGGGGTTAGATTACAGGCATGATTAAATGCCAAGGAGAAGGCTCTGAAGCTGCTATTTGAATACCTGTTTACATGTAGGATAATAGATGGCCACCCGCTGCCTGCAAGGCTGTAATTCACTCTGGGGATTCTGGGACTCGGATGACACCATAAACCATGCGAGGCAGAGTGCAGGATGCTTGCAAAGCAGCGCCGAGGCCCTGCGAGTGATTTACAGCCTCAGGCTCACTCTGTGGCTATCTAATCTATTGTCTTTTTATTGCAGACACTGCACAGAGAAATTATTATTGTAAAAATTTGTTTAAAGGAGCTCTGTAAACTCTCTTTGATCTGACAATCTCACCTTAAAATCCTCCTGTTTCTGCGGCAGGAGGAGAGGGTGTTTGGCATCTAAATTATCTGTAGGTACAACTCCATCCAAGCCAGGAGTGTAAGAGCAGGAGAAGGTTGTCAGTTAGCATTGTACTTTGGGGTGCGTATCAGGGTTGTAAGAAGTGGGGACGGAGCAGAGTAAGCCCCTGTGTGCGGCCTGTGGAGCCCCGAGGATGCAGTTCCCCTCCCAGACCCAGTCCAGGCTCTTGTTCCTACTCAAACCAGCCAGCAAAGGGTCTTGGGCTCTCCCATGAGTGCTTGAACCCATGCTGGCAGGCTCCAAACCCCCCAAAACCATCCTGCCTGCTCACAGCCAAAGGATGTGCCACTGATGATCCTGGCCAAGCCAGGGCTATACATGAAGCACACTGCAGCAGGGGAAAGTTTGCCCAAGATGGGGAGGAAGGAAGCAGGCGTGAGCAGAGATGTAGAGCAGGTCACCTCTTTTTTTTCTGCTATCAAAAGAATAGGTGCTAATGACTTCTCAGAGCTTCTACTCCTCCTGATGAATAATCTTTTTGGAATCTGTTCTGAAAAGCTAGGGTTCAGGATTAGGGCTGAAAGCTCAATTTGATTAAAAGAGAGTCAGGTGCAAATTAGGAGGCACTTGGTGCTTAGTCTTGCTGCTTTTTATAACGATGGGGCCCTAGATGAAAATATTTCAATTACTATTTACCCTTCTTTAGTGCCTTTCATCAGAGGACCAGGAGCTCCCCCAGCACAGCTGGAGCACAGAGCAGCCCCCAACTCAGGAGGCACCATGTGCCCGGCTGCAGAACAGGGGCTTGGGCAACTCACACTCAATTACTTTGTGCTACAGGCTCACTCCGTGACCTTGGACAGGGTACTTAATCTCAGCTCACAGTGGTAAACAGGAGATAATATTTCTCTATTTCCTGCAGTGCAATGTGAGAATAAATCAAGTGAAAACGGTGGGCTGTTTGGCGAGGTCTGGGAGCCAATGTCCTCCTGAGGTTTGTCTCCAGACCTGCTCTCATTGCACATCTCCTCCCCTCCGCAGCCTTGCTTTCAAGCTCCGTGCTGCTCGTTGGCATCCAGCTTTCCTCTGAAGGTGCTATTGTGCTTTTGTCAAAGTCCTGACAATCTCAAACTGCTTTTTTATGCAGGTTTCCCCAGGACCCTGCAGGAAATAATCAGTGGTGTTTTATACAAATGGTCAGTGCCTGTCTCCCACCTTACAATTTGCTGTCCATTGTTGCATGATTGGCACCAGGACCTGCAAACTCCTGATTACCTTAATGTTTTCCCCTTGCTGAAAACAGTGAGGGTACTCTTTTCCTTGTGACTAATTGTCCAAAGCTATCTGACACAGGGATAATCTATAAATGCTCTAATCTATCCATGTCTGTGTAGCAAGGAAGGGGAGGAAAAAAAAGCAGTTTAGAAAGATCAATCATCTAAAAGCATCGTGAAAGGTATTGGCACCCGGGTCCCTGCCCATCCTCAGCTGAGAAAATGATGGTTCTGAGAAATTAAGGCTTGGGAAGAGCTTTTCTGTGTCTCCATAGCTTTTTGATCCTAAGATAGATTACCTGGAGAGCGCTAACTGCTCTCTGCTTGTGCTAAACAACGATAATAGCATTTGGAGTCACCTCCATGTAATGATGCAGCCACCAAATAAATTATCCTTTCTCCCTTCCCAGCACTGGAGCAGGGAAGGTGGCTTGGGCACCCTGATGGCTGAGAGTGGGGGGGTAGAAGGCTGTGGCTTGTACCCTCCTCTCTTGGGACTGCCTTAAAAAAAAAAATGAAGTTCCTAAACAGCTGAAAAAACATAAAATGCTCCATATACTCTCTATAAACAAGCAGTTAGAGAAATCCAGGCTGGAAAACACTTGGTGGAATAAGGTCAAGCTTCTCATATGAATCAAATTAGTGGCCGCTCAACTAGCACCACAGTACATTAGGCTGAAGGGACTGGGGAAATGCAGCTATTTTCAAGGTTATGCTTTTGTTTCCTCCGAGCTGCTTGCTGCCAGGGGACCTTGGGCACTCTGAGTCACTTCAAGGGGGATGTTTTCTCTCCCCTCTCCAATATCTGCTCTGAAGAGGATAGAGAGAATCCTAATTTGTATTAAGAAAAGGGAGATTGTTCCAGAGCAGCGTTGGTTCCCTTGGGTACCCTTTCTATTCACTGGTTTGGGAAAGCACCTTGGAAATAGAAAGGAAACAGTTGGGGAGACTAAACCCTGAAGGAGTCAGACAGGAACTGCAGGAGGAAATTACCTGGAGTGGTTCCCATTGTTCTGGGTTAAAAGCATGGCAAGGGAAGGGAAACTCACTGCGGGGTGGCCGTGGTGGATCCAGGCGAATTCTCACGTAGCCAGAGCCCCAAGGGACGTGTCCAAGAGGCAATCCTTGGTGTGTGTTACAGGATCCACCTGCCCACTTAGACTCCCCTCAAAAGCCACTCTTTCCAGCCATGCTTTCGGAAGGAGCAGGGCTCTGTTGAGCCGTGCCCTCTGGTTGTACTTCAGAGATGCCTCTCATTGGGTTTCCAGCGCAGTCTGAGTGCCTAGCTGTCATCCTCCTCCTCCTGGTTTTGGGCAGGAGGGCCCAGCGTTTTGCTTCTCGCAGCAAAGGCGAGATGGAGCGTTGCTCTGAATGCACTGAGAGTTTCCTGAAACTGAAGCGTTCAATTTTACTCCACTGAGCATCCAGTATAATCCATTGAAAGGGCACTGTCCTTCAGGCCTTTCAGCTGGGCTGACAGCTGCCCACTGATTAATTGACAGGTTAAAAAGATTGATTCCACATGTCAGAGCTGTAACCCTGCCAGAACAATATGGCTGTCAATTGGGCTGTAAAACAGACGCTTACATTAACAGCCCTGACAGCAGCAGCACATGAACACATGCACCTGCCTTTATGGAGAGCCTAAACACACAGCCGGGCAAAGATTAATCATCTTGAAAGCAATGTTGTAGGATCAAATAAATGTTTCTGCAGTGGAAAAGTGGTGCAGTGCCGACTTGGCATGGAGTCCAGCTGCAGATGGTGCCCGGCGGGCAGCCACGGAGGGCACGGGGACCTCAGGGGGTGGGGTCTTGCAGTTGTCTCCAACGCTTGACTTATTATCTTGGCCACGCGTCCTCTCTTTCTCAACCTACTCAAAGACTTGCACAGGCACTGCATAAATATCTGCTGTGCACAGAGCATCGTGTTCAGCATCACTCGGGTACGTGCGCAGACCCCCGTGGTGGCAGCGCCCAGGTCTCTGCCCCTCACCTCTGGGCATGTTTTGGCATGGGTAGCCCAAACCTCCCCATCTGCCAAGCCCCCTGGGCTGTGGCACCGATCCTGGCCGGCCCAAGCAGATGGCACGGCGTGGGGCTGAGAGTGTGTTGCGACATCAGGAGCATCGCCCTGGCCAGGAGCAGGCTCCAGAGATGAGCAAGATGCTCAAGTAAATCACTGCTTCCTTTCTCTCTCGCTTACTTTCCTTATCAGCAAATTGTAACTCATTAATATCTATCACGCAGGGCTGTTTCCAAAGATCCTCAGCTGGAGCACGCTTCAATAATCTAAAAGACTATTTATTTTTCTGACATCCTTTGAAGCTGGGCAAATTGCAGTGAGTTAAGAGGCATCCATGCTCACTCAGGAGGTCTGAACTGAGGCTGGGCAAAGGCAAGAGGGGGGCTGGTTTCTATTGGGGCGAAGAACCCCCAGAGCAGAGCATCTCCTCTGCTGCCACTGACCATGTGCTCCCCACCCAGTATGCTGAGGAATGAAAAACCCCTCTGCAATCCAGAGAGATAAGGAGAGGTTGAGTCACGAGTGAGCTCGGCTTTGCCAGAAGACGTTTCAAAGCTTTTATGGTGAGATTCAATACAGATATACAGAGATCAATTATCTTAAAAGCAGCAAGGAGGTTCAGCAAATATTTCCAGCTTTAAACAGGTTTATTTCCATCTGCACTTATCTGTGCTATTTAAACTCCATTGCTTGCAGTTAATCTTTTGTAATGCAGCATAAGAGGGCTTATTTACTTTCTAATGACATCAATTGGCCATAAATATTAGACATCTAAGGTTCGCTGAAGCTGTGGGGACAGTTTTCCATTCCTACTTGACATTTGACTATTTGCAGTGCTTCCTTTCTGTTTGTTCTTGTGTGACTCACTTATCGGCTGTCATAGGCCCATGTTCGATTTATTTAAATTGAATGAATAAGTACATTAGGCAAAGCTGTCAGGAGAAGAGAGAATGGGAACTCACGGGGATGAGTGATAAGTCAACAAGCTGCAAGGGAGATTCTTAGCAGAGCTGCACAAATCAAAGTGCTAAATAGGGGGAACAAAGACAGCGCGGTGACACGATTCTGGTATGAGTGAAACTATAGATCTCAGGGTAAACAGGACCTACCGACCGTAATCTATGGGACATGGTGAGACATTTGTTCTGCACGCTGTATCCTCGGAGCAGGCATTGCCATAAGCCAAAGCCTGGGAGCATTTTAACAATACTAATAGTTCTAAGAGTTATTATAGGATCAAAGACTGCAGACTATTATCTGCCACTAAGGTGGGAGTTGTGCAAATACCCAGATATCTCTGTACTTGGGAAGATAGTTTTTCTTTTTCATTTTCTTCATTGCTTAGCGCTTAGCTGGACTAATTAATCGTGGAAAGCTCATATCCTGGCCCTACTGGAACTGTTTGCACTGAATATATTAGCGATGATCCGAGAGGGGGAAAGATACCTCGAGTTATTGTGTCATTTTTAGATGATGGGAAGTAGTTTGCTTGGTGTGAGAGTGGCAGAGCTTAAAGGTGCCTTTTCGGGGGAGCTGTTTTGCCTGGCTGATGGTTAGTGCTGATGGGGCTGCAGCAAACTTGTCTGGAAGGAAACTTCTGGGTGCATCGCGAGCGTTGTGCTGCTTCTGCCGCAAAAGAACGTGTCCTGTTTAATCACAGCTGATTTTACATGCCTCCGTTCCTTCCACCAAGCCTTTCAGCTGTGTTTTGTAGGAATTCAGAGTGTCTGGGATATCCCAGGTTGGAGCTGGTGCCTTCCGATGGGAGATGCTGACAGTGCTGAGCCCGCACAGGGCAGATGTAGGGATGGAGCCATGCTCGTGGGACCACCAGCCTCAGCCTGCGCTATCACAGAAGCCCATCAGGCCTGGCCCTTGGGCCAGCATAACCCAAACACCCGTGACCCCTCATGAGGCCAGGGACTGGCCCCTTTGCCAGGCCAGAGGGAGGAAACAACACCGACAGCTTCTCTCAGTGAAGGCCTTGGCGAGCGCTGTTCATGCTCTTGCTTCAGTGTTCCTCTCCTCCAACAACATGCTGTTGGTTTTCACCTCCTAACCTTTGAAACCCCCAAAACCCTAATTGGCTGAACGCAATAAATCAGAGCTGACAGTAGTTGAATAGCAGCTGATTAAAATCATTTGTTTTCCAACTCCACCAGCTGCAGACTCTTGCCTACATGACTTTTGTGGCATTCCCTGCATTGCTCTCCCTCTCTCTCCCTTTCTTTTAAAGGAATTGCATCACATTTTTCTAATTCTTTGAAAATGAGCTCCCTTTCTTCCTCCCCCCTTCCCCCCCCCCCCAGAATCCCCATCCCTGCAGAACACCAGCCTCTGTTTTACAAGCCCAGCCTTGTTTATCTCCTCTGCCACTTGTGAGATTCCTGCAAAGCTGTGGAGCACTCTCCATTTTCGATGCACAGGCCACATCTGGTTTGGTTTGGTTTGTGTTTGTTTGGCTCCATGGGTTTTTTTTCTCAAAAGAAAAGCAGGGATTGGGGTGGGGGCACGGGGGGGAAAGCATTTAAACACAGAATTCCACATAGCCTGCCTGCTAATCACACCCCTGGCCAAACCACGTCTTGGAATAGTTAGAAAATAGTTGTTAAATGCTGATAAGGGAGCAATGGCCAACTGTGAACAGAGGGGTACTGCCTTACCTGGCTTTTGGGGGCGGTGGGCATCCTGCAATGGATGCTGCACGTCCTCCAGAGCCCGGCTGGGGGGAGTGTCAGGACCTGGAGTGGTGGAGGAGGAGCTCAGGACCCGGCTTCGAGGGTGATGGGCTGCTGAGTGACGTAGTGGGGACCCTCGTGTGTCGGCAGAGCCCTGAGTACCACGATGTGGTCGTTCCTTCCCAGGGCGGTTGTGATGTGCCTCCTCCAGTGTTAGACCACAAGCCATCCCTGGAAATATGTGCCCTGGCCGAGAGTGCCATTCCCCAGCCTCCAGCATCTGCAGCCATATCCATCGAATTAAAACCAAATGCAAAATATAAATCTCCTTGCCATTCCTAGGAAAGGTTTCACATGACAACCGCATTCCTGTGACACTTTCCATCTTCTGTTTTACCGCACGGACTAACAGCTGTTTCCAAAACAAACCCTGGTGATGAACAGACAAAATCTTTGACTATTTGGACAAACTTGTTGTTACTGCACCGGGGTCGGCGTGTGTCCCTGGGGCCTCTGTCACGCCTGGTAGTGTGTCCAGGGGGCTCACACATGGACCTGGCCTCACAAGGGCTCTGCCATCCTTCCTTTGTAAGCTTCCTCCCACTCTGTGCATAAACAGATCATAGAATCACAGGGGTTGGAAGGGACCTCAAGAGCCCATCGGGTCCAACCCCCTGTCAAAGCAGGTCCCCAGCTCATATCGCACAGGTCAGTGTCCAGATGGGTCTTGAATATCTCCAGAGAAGACTCCACACTCCCCTGGGCAGCCTGTCCCAGGGCTCCCTCACCCTCACTGGGGAAAATTTCTTCCCCACGTTGGTGTGGAACTTCCTATGCTTTAACTTGCATCTATCGCCCCTTGTCCTGTCCCCACAGACACTGAAAAGGGGCTGGCCATTTCCCTCTGCATCCCATCCTTAAGATATTGATAAACATTAATAAGGTCTCCTCTTAGTCTTCTTCCTAGATGAGGAAGCCAAGCAATATATGGCTTTAAAGAGGTAACTTGCCTTACAGATTGGGCCTTGTTCCACCTTAAACTTCTCCACTCTGAGAGAGAAATTTGGGTCACAACTTAATTAAGACTTCTGAAGCTGCCTTATTACTGTTGTCATCTCCGCTGCGCTTGGTGTTGGGGAGCCCACAGCATCGGGAGCTGTGTGGGCACATAGAGCAGCACAGCCCCCAATGAGTTTACAGTCCCCAGTAATAAAGCCCCATCTTTAAACTAGTGTTTATACAGAGTTCGTGTAGCTTGCACACCTCGGAGGGGTTGTGCACTCATCCTTCTGCCCTGAGAGCCATCCCACAGGGAACAGCCCCACACCCAGCCCCAACTCACCCCCAAAGGGGGGTCGGTCACCGTGCCCCGTGTGCCCCCTTCCAGACCACGCACATCCATCCACCTTTCCCAGCACACAGACGAGTTCCGACAGTGATTACTTCTCCGGGAGGATGTTTACCTTCCCCAGCCGCCTTTTCCTTACGTTTAAACAGAAAAGTTTCCTTTTCTAAACAGTTTACATTTCTGATTCCAGAGGTAGCCAGCTTGCCAAAGCCACCAGTATTTGTCTCACTTTAAATGCATTTATATGCTAATGCAGACAGCCTCTCCTGCTTGCACACGTACCACACACACAACTGGAGAGAAATTACTCTTTTCTTGCTACGTTTACAAAATACAGCCATCAAATATACTCCAGGATTTATCTACGTTAATCAAAATCTATATAACCAGCTCGTGCTGGCGAGGCACAGACATTCCTGGTGATAAACTGGACACACACACACCTCTGGATTATCTGTCCAGACTTGACAAATCGGTGCCACGTTTGGAGGAGGAGGAGGAGAGGGGAGGAAGGAAATGTAATTTCAAGGCTACAGTTCTGCGTGTGGCTGGGCAGCATTTCTCCCCTTTTTTATTGCCTCTGGGATCATCTTACAGCATTCTCTGTCCAAAGACTTCAGAGCACTTCACAGATATTACCTGATTACAATCTGCAGAGGTATGAAGTGCTTTTCCCAAGGTCAATCAGCCACTCATGGCAGAGTTTGTATAATCGCTGCGATTTCCAGGCTGCGGAACCATTCGGTGTATAAAGGCCTCTGCTCCCTTTCTTGGGGGAAGCCAGGTGATGCTCTCAATTGCATCTGGACCTTTTCTGCAGAGAGGAAGGGAGGAAGCAGCCACAGAGCTCAGGAGCTCCCAGGGAACCATCCCAAGGCCCAGGGTACCACTGCCACAGCAAAATGCCCCTTACCTCTCATAGTCCCTTCAACCAGGAGATTTGTCTCCCATCTCTACTGCCCATTTTTTCCCATCTGTTCTCTTCTGCCCCATTGACACCATTTTCTGTTGCTCACAATCCCATTCCCTCTCTGTTTTCCAACTCTCTTGACAGCACCGACCCGGCTGGAAGGATGTTCCCAGAATGTTTTTCTATTCGAAACTAATGGCATCAAAACCTTCCACACCAACCTGCGGCTTTGGTTTAACTTTTTCTTGAAAACCATGAAAATGTTTTGCTTTCTAAACCCCCAAATCCTTCATTTTGACTTTACCACTCTGCCTTAAGGTCACATCATAATTGATACACAAGAAAAGGATTAATTGTTTCGGTTGTAACGTAGTTACAGGCGCTGGGTTTCTGTCTAGATTCAGGATAATTATTCCTGTTTGAAACCTCAGAACTTCTCATACAATGGAAACTCCATTTTTCAGCCAGCTATAATAGGAACCAATATTAATCTTGAAAGGAAGCTAGAAAAAAACACCCCCGAATCACTCGTGTCTACGGTTTAAAGAACAATGTCATCCCTAAACCACCTTTCTTCCTTTCAAGTTTTCAAGACTGAAAACTGACACGAAGGGTGAAAATTCAGACTCAGAGCAGACAAGTTGGACAACTTGCCAAATCATCCGGGGCCCAGTAAAGTTCAGCCTTATTCTTCTGGAAAATAATGATGGAAAATTCATTTAAGGATCACGTATGGCTTTGCTGGGGTGGAGGAGGGAAGGGGCAAATTTAATTCAGACCCACAACTCCCCTCAAATGGATGCCGAATGTAAACTTTAGCTGCATTTCTGTCAGACTTAATGGATTTCACTTATGGGAACTATAATAAACAGCTCATTATGGAGTCAGCTGCGGGAGCATTTTGAGCCCAATAGGGTCATTTGTTTTCCAAGGCAGAGTTAGTCTAAAGGGGGTGGACAGAATAATCCAGGGTTTGAAGTGTCTATATCAGTGCTTGAGGAACAGCGACAGGGTGATGCTTTGGGTCTCCAGAAAAGGCCACTGTTGGACAAGGCATGATGTGGATCTCCAGGGACTGGCTCCAGTTAGGTGGTGGGTCACTGCTGGACGTTGGGAAGCTGGTTCTCACAAAGCAGATGGGAAGAAAACTCGTCATTAAACACCACCCCCCAGCTCCTGGCGTCCTGCTATTGCATCAAAACCTGACTTCTTTTCTCTGTGTGTGAGGAAGTCTCCATCCTTCACGCTTGAAGGGAAACGATTAGTCCCCAAAGCCAAGGAAAGCAATAGCAGAAAGGCGCTGCTCTTTGTTTCCCGTGATTTTAAGCCACTGCCCAATTTGGGGGAAGAGGGGTGACTCGCTGGGCAAAGGAGGCCAGATTTGCCAGCCTCCCCTCCCCGGTGTTGTAATTGGGGATAAAGAAAGCAGGTGAGCAGCGTTGGTACCGTCTTTATTGCTCAACAGTGAGAGCCCATGTGCCTTCACCAGCTTGGGGAGCCACAGGGCACGGCCGGCTGTGCCGGGGAGAGGAGAGCAACCGCCGCAGGCCCACGCTCTAATGAACTGCTCGAAAGACTGAATTTATAAGTCAATAAACATCTGCAGAGTAGAGGGCTTGGGATCCAAGTGCACCCTCTGGAGCAGATCTTCCCTTGCTCCACATCTGGCAGGGGGTTGGGAGGGGAGCAGGCATCTGCGGCCGAGGCAGCGGCTGCCTTTGTACAGCCATAAATCTCTTCCTCCCCCGCACCATTAATCTGAGCCATCCCCTCACCGGGATGAAGCCAGAGGACAGTGGTTTCAAACAGTATGACTGTCAAATTGCTCAGCACGCAATAAATCACACACAGCATCTTCCCTTTCATGTCTGCTCCGGCTCGGGGACTCGCAGACACTTCTTAAACACTTCCATACCCACGGAGATGCTCTCCGCTCGCCTGGGCTGCGCGCAGGGAAACTTTTTTAGCCTCTGCAGAGCAGAAGGTAAATCATTCACAGAGGGGGGAGCAAGGGATGAAGGGCTTGTAAGCATGAGAGGGGCTCGGAGAGGCATTTGTAAGCGCTGGGGTTTGCTTCCCGTCGGGTCACTCGCGCGTGCGTACATGCAGACGCGGAGCTTTCGCTCTTCCGTGCAGGCACAGAGTGGACTCACGTGTTAATGTCTCATGTTAGTGCATACACACACACTCACATATTTGCACCTCTGCACTCGTTCTGGAAAGCTAAAAGGCTTTTCTCATCACCCAAGGCAGGAAAACGAGGAGGAAAGATGCTCTGAGGAGCAGAGATGTGAGCTACAGCGGATATCTAGGCCAGAGCATGTGGTTGCTGGGGTGAAACACAAAATACACCCCTTTGTTTTCATCTTTTTTTGGTATTTTGGATTTGGTGTTGTGGAAAGAATCCCCTGCCCTCTGTGACAGTGGAAGGAGAGGTAACTGGGGTTCACCCAGCAGCCTCGCTTGCTTGCTGACGCACTCCAGCTCCTGCAGTAGGCTTTTAGCCACATCTAGTGATGGTAAAGATGTCAGTAGAGCTACAGAGGATTGTTTCCTCCATTTTTCCTGTTAATAGTGCTAAGAAAAATAAAAATCCCTGTAAATTCAGTCTAGAAACCATTCTGGTTAATAACCCCATGACAAATCCCAAGACTGAGACTTGTAAATGCCATTACAGTCGCTGTTGTTGTTGTGAACACTTAGAGAGCCTGTTTTCCTCACTGGAAAACTGATCTGCACTGTGTGATGACCCTTAAAACATAGCAGTTCTAGGAGATGACAAAAGAATTGAGTGCTTGGGGAGAAATAATTAGCTGCAGTAAGAAAAGCCAGTCTTCATTATAGATTAGTTTATTTTTGAGTTTTATTCCTGAAGAGGCTATTGATGTTTGACTGGCTTTTTTGAGGTCAGCCTCATAATTTCTTATCCCTTAATTATTATACCATTTGTTAAACCAATGAGAGTTATTAATCAAAACTAACGAGGCAGTGGAATAGGTACAGGTTGTGGTATTGTCGTAGCCCTTCTGTAGGTGTTTCTGTGGCTGACCTGAGGTTGCAAAAAGAAATAACCCAAACTCAAAAAAGAGCTTTTCCCAAATAGAGCAACTCCCACTCCTTCTCCAAAGGGAGCACTCACTGGGATGCCCTAGGGACATGGCATCCAGCTCTGGCTGTGCCAGAAGAAGGGGTGGGTGGCATTTTCTGTGCCTCCTGCCAGCTGCCTGTGATGGTGCTGTGCTGACTCTGGCTGCATCGGTCTGTGCCTGATCCTACATCAGTTTTACACCATTTGAGGAACACTGTGAGTAATGGTGCTTTGCTGTGCTGCGAGACTCAAAGCTGTCTTAAATATTAATTAAGTCTCTCAACTCCCTTCTAAAATGGCTGGTTCCTATTTGTACTAAAGGGATAAAAATGAAGTGGTGATGCCGAGCAGCGAGGCGAGTTGGTGCTGGAGGTGAGAGCTCCCCACTGCGAGAGCTTGATCCCTTGCACCCCACCAGCCTCGGGGCTGTGGCCAGGCTCTAAAGCAGCAGCTCCATTCCCCTGGTTTCCAGCTCCCCAATTTAGGGACTTTATCCAGATGTGATTTCTAAACCCCTTCTCGCTGCCACCCCATGTTCCCAGAGAGCCAGATGTTCAGATACCTTCCCTGAGCAGGACCTGGCTGCATCACGCACTGCGCAGCTTGCAGGATTTGGGTGCTGGCACCTCTGGAAAACCAGCTTCAAGCTGGATGCTGCCACAGCAAAGAGCCTGAGCCCGCTAGTGGCAGGACAAAGGAAGAAACCAGGAGCAAAACCAACACTGCTGAGCTCCGTTCACGTACTCAGAAGCGGCGGCAGCGAGCGGGAGCGCCCAGCTGGCTGTGATGTGAGCTCCGCAGGCTGATGTTCGAGGGCTCTCTCGGGCAGAATATATTTACCTTCTTTGTAGCCAGCCGTAACTCACATCCCTGCAAAGCACTCTGCCAATACAGCATTTGCTGATGTATAGCTACAGCCATTTTCGCTGTTTCCCTTACTCTGTCTCCGTATAGAATAATATGCGATTAATTGATTTTCTGTCGCTCTTTTAGTACAGAAAATTAATTTTGGAGCAACCTTGTTTTCTCAGGGTATGAATTCTCTACATGCAGAGTAATTCCACTCCTACATTATTCATGAGAGAAAATAGTGATGGAGTGTGTAACTGAGGCAGCCCCAAGGCCACAAACTGATAGTCTGCGTTACTGATACAACAATATTCCACTGATGCTTCTAAATAATTCACGGCTACAACTCAATTTGGCACCAGGCACGCGGCTTGGGATGTGACTGGTGCGGAGGGGAGGAGAGGCACCTTGGCAGGATGCTCAGCTTCCCAGCAAGAGCACAGGACTGGGGCTGCTGGTGAAAGCCCGGTGCTGCCCGGCAGCCGGAGCATCGCCCCATGCCTGGCTGGTCCCCAGGGACACCAGAGCACCTGGCTGGACCTGCTGGTGGCATCAATCATAATGGTTATAAATATCTGAAGGGTGGGAGACAGGGGGAGATGGCCAGCCTCTTCTCAGTGTATGTGGGGACAGGACAAGGGGTGATGGCCTCAAGTTGGAGCACAGGGAGTTTCGCACCAATATGCAGAAGAACTTCTTCCCAGTGAGGGTGAGGAAGCCCTGGGACAGGCTGCCCAGGGGGTGTGGAGTCTCCTTCTCTGGAGATATTCCAGCCCCATCTGGATGCCGACCTGTGTGACCTGTCCTAGGGACCCTGCTTTGGCAGGGGGTTGGACCCGATGGGCTCTGGAGGGCCCTTCCAACCCCTACAATCCTGTGAATCAGTAGGGTGACCAGAGACCTGGAGTGACAGCAGGGAAAAAAGGGGATGGTGGGAACACAGGGATGCCCAAAGGGCCCAGCCCTGGCAAATGCAGGCAGCAATCAGATGTGCAGCTCTGGGAAGCTCTGTTGGTGGGGGACAGGCATCCACAACACTGGTTTCCATAGCTGGGGAGGGTTCTGCTGCTCTGATTTGTGGGCATCCCCACATCCACTGGCAGTGTTGCTGCTCGGGGCTGGGCCATACTGGTTTCCTACAGACACCCCTGCTGCTCGGTCTTGCAGCAGGCACTTCAAACAGTGGGTGAGGGCAGGAGTGGCACATCCCCAGAAAGGAATGACTGGCAAGGATTTCTCCCAGGAGCAGGATCTACCAGGGAAACCTGAAGTCTCCAGGGGTGTGTTGGGAGGTCTTTTTTGTGAATTATTTAAATTCATACAGTGGCAAACATCAGCCATGCAGGGAAGGGCTATTTTTGTGATGATCTGAGGACTCCATCCCCAGTTCCCAGGAGCCATCTGCAGTTTGTGGCTTCAGGAGACGCTGCACCGGCCACTGTCCCCACCCCATACCTCGGGTAGGCTCCAGCTGCTGCTGGGGAATCTGGAGCTATGAAGGGGGACGGGACACAAAAACTTAATCCTCCTGCAGGGACAGGGCAAAATGAAGGTGCTGCTTGAGGAGAAGCCCTGGGGCCAGAGCTCTGTGCCCCAAAGGTGGCCTTTCCATGTGGATGGCAGGGCAGCAGAGGTGCAGATGCTGAGCATCGCCCGCAGATAACTTCTCCAGGACCTGTACTCAAGCCTCCCCTGAGGGAGCAAAACCATGGGTGAGCTGGTTGGGGCTCCTGGGCGCAGTTCTAGGGTGCAGAGAGGGTTAATGAATGGCCTGGAGAGAGCTCTGTGTGTGAGTGGAAAATGGCAGGGGCCTTCCCTTCCCGCCTTGGCAGCCGCTGTACGGAGCCCGTCCAGATGACGATGGAGCGAGGGAGAGCCTTGTCCTGGCACCAGACTCCTTTTAGATTAATGACTTGAGACGAGATGCCGAAGTCACATATTGGGATTTTTCAACATTGAACTGTACCTGGCACCCCACGGCCATTCATCACAGGGCTGCAGATGGAAGGCAGCAGCAGCAGGACTTGCAGAGGGCCAAGAAACACAGCTTCCCAGCCAGCCTGCTGGGGGGCTGGGAGGGGAGGGTGCTTTTTCTGGTGCGTGTGCATGTGTGCGGGGGGGTTTAATCTAAAATGATAAGTCTGATTTCTTCAGGATTTTGGAACAGCTGCAGCTGACCTGGCTATTTATCTGACAGATCTTCAGGGTGTACGATAACAGCTCTTAGAGGATGGATGTGGTGTTATAAGCTGTCCAGGCAAAGAACATGATTAATGGGATTCACAGAGATAAACAGATGGGGGGGAGAGCTCATGATCTAAGAAAATCCTCTCCCTGGACTGGGAAACTATTGGTGAGCTGGAACAGGACCAGAAGCTGAATCTGTCCTGGAGATCGATGCTCCATGGGTGCCAAGCCACCCACCTTGGCCTTCCCACCCACTCCCACCCCACGGCCAGCCGGAGCCTCGTCACGCCAGCACGGCCGTCAGAGCTTGTCCTGTGCAACGCAGAGGATGATCGTGTGGCTGCTCTGTGCAGTGCAAGACGGGGCAGCTGTCCTGCAGCACCTCACAGCCTTTAACAGCTGCAGCACTCGGACGCTTCCTGGCTGCCATGCAGGGTCCCCAACCCCTTGGTTCACCCTTGGAGGACACCCATGCTGAAGCCTGACCCTGTTCAGGAATAAAGCACCGTAGTGCTCCTCCTTTGGCCCCCAGAGCCCACGCTGTCCCACTCCCCACAGCTCCCATACACCTTAAAGTCGGTTTTTCCAGAGCTCCCCATAGGACCAGTCCTCAGGTTACAACTGCTTTGCTACAAGTTGGAAAATCAATCTCGCTTCTATTAGCTGTGACGGAAACTTGCAAGGAATTTACACATCCAGTTACAATGACATTCATTTCCTTGTCTGTTATTTTCTGATGTGGGCTTAAAAGGCTCCTCTCTCCCTGGCCTCTTTCTTCTGGCTGTCCCAGCAGACCTGTGGTTGTAGTCGTGGTGCTCGCTTGTTCCCGGCACGTTTTGGAGGGTGTGCAGCTGGAAACCAGGAGCAGAGAGTCCTGCTTCTGTCGGGACATCAAAGGGGACAGCTCTGATGGGGAACACCATGTAAAAAAGGAGGGAGCAAAAGGAATCCAAACAGCGTTAGTGAGGAAATTCTCCCTCAAAGGGATGGATCAAATAAACACTGAGATTAATTAATCGCTAATGGCGTGGACTAAAGGTGACCCTTCAGCATTTACAGACTGAAGACAGCAGGGTCAGGATTGAAGAGCATTAATCTTACATTAGCAGAACTCCATCCTTGCCAGAAGGGAGGAAGAAATCCCTTTGGTTCATGCAGAGGAAGCTGAAGCTTATTGCTTCCTGCCAGCTCCACGGCTGCATTTTTATGAAACACCTGCAATGAAAAAAAAAAATAAAAACCCAAACACCAAACCCCAAACCAACAAAAAATAAACCTGAGAAAATTAAACAGCCATCCCAGCAAGGGCTGCAGCCCTGCACCCAGCTGCTGCTCCCCACAGTGGGTCAGGGGCCGACGACCGCTCTCCATGCAGCAGAACCCAGCGAGGTTTTTGTCCTCGGTTATTAATAAACCCTGGATCAATTAAGTGGGAAAAGGGATTTTTGAAATCCTTCCTCTTGACTGCTGAGGTCTGCATGTGTGTGTGTGTGTGTGTGTGTGTCTGTGTAACGTTAGGAATACAAGCCACCAGAGATGAGCTATAAAAGGTGCTTTCTTTTGCCTCCAAGTCCTTTGCTCTGTGGTTGCTCTGTAGCATGCACCAGATGCAGCAGCAACAGCGCAAGGCCTGTAACCTCTTTCCAAATGGTAATAAATCCCCCAAGACCCTAACACACTTGTAATTTACAACTCTGCTAAAATGAACATTATTTCAAGCTAAGCGTATTCTCCGAGGTGCAGGAGGAATGTGGCAGCTTTCCTGCTGACAGCGGAGTTTCTTTTTTAAATGTCATGCATTCACTTTCATTACTTCCAAATAATTGCCCAAAAGATCAGCAGCCGGACGAAGGAGAGCGTTTTATACCGCTGTTAGTCGATTCCATCATCATAAAAAGGCAGCTGCAGGGACCTGCTCTCAGGCATGGTGAGAAACTGCTGTCTTCTTCGGTTCCTAAAGCCCACCGAAGGTGACAATTAAATCCTTGGATGGTTTGGTGGGTTTCAGGAGCAGACCTGCTGCGCTGCTCTTCTGAGGGTAAAGACCTGTGATACCAGAGAGCACCAGGCAGGCAGCATGACAGGGAAGAAAGTTGCCTTTTTCCCCTCCCTGAGGGTTTTTTCCAAATGCTTTTTCTTGGGGGGGTTGCTGTGGTGTTGGGGACATTTTCAGAGCCATCCTTCACAGGCTTCAACTTTGGAAATCAAACCATCGCTTTGGCACCGGGCTGAGCTGGGATGCTGATACATCCCATCAGCTGCCACAGGGATGTTGTGGCATTACCATAGCAGGGCAATCCTTTCTCTGCGGTCCATTCAAAGGGGTTTTCCCAGGTCTGGGAAGTCCCCTGGGAAAAAGGAGGACGGCGCCCCCGTGACCACCCTCTCCTCCTCTTCCTCCTCATCCTCTTCCTCCTTTCTCTACCAGGAACTGTCCAGAAAGGTGGAGGCAGCCCCCATGCTTTTGCAGATCAGATCTAAGACAAACTCCAGATCCTGACTGCAAAAGCTCTATGGCCTGTAATGAAAGCCCTCAAGGAAAACTGTAAATATAGGAGCTATTGGCAAAATTCAGCTCTTGCCTTAGGCTGGAACCGCCTCTCCCACAGCGGGAGGTTTGATCCCGGGCACAGGCGCAAGCCTGTGTTTGAGTCTGTCTTAAACAGCTGGGAAACAAGACTTTGTTAAACTAGGCATGGTTTTCTTCTTATGCTGGGAAGGGAGAAAGAAAGGGGGGATGGGGGGAGAAGACAAAAAGCAAAAGCTGTAACAAACCCCCCTCGGACGATGAGAAGCATGAAGGAGCAGTGAGGAGCAAAACAGCTGCTGCCTCTGTTAGTCATCCTGCAGCTCCTAGCCCAGGGCCCTGTATCGTTTGAGGGCTCTGATCACCAGTGGAAAATGATGCTCTTTGTTGGAAGAGGATTTCTGATTGATGTTTTGGCCAGTGCCAGTGGCTGTGTGAGTGGTCCTGAAGTCTGAAAACCCACATCTGATGTTACACATCGTCGTGGCCAGGGCAGGGCAGGGCTCCCTCCCGGCAGCAGCTCGGTTCATTTCTGACTTAGAGGGTTGGATGCTTTGATGAGAACATAGGCTCTTGTAGGAAAGCTGCATTTCTGTTGGAAAATAAGCTGGTTTAGATGAAAGCAGGAGGATTTGAATTGGTAAAGCAAGATGTTTTGAGTTTCCTTACTTTGGGTTTCTAAAGGGAGAGAGGGGGAAAGGAATTCCTGGTTTGAAGCTGCTTCTCTACAACTCCCAAAATGCCTATGGAGTGTTGTACAGGCTATGGGCAAACACTGCTCTGTCTCCTTGAGAAATCAGCCCCAGGGCAGCCAGCTCCTCCCCATCCTTTACTCTGTGCGTTGAGCCGTGCTGAACTCAGCATGAGCCTCTTGTCTTCGAGCACCGATCCCACGGTGGCTTTCTCTCCACCAAAGCCAACAGCACAGCATCAGCAGTGACGATGGCCATTGTGGCCTGTTTCCTTGTTCCCTGGAGCCCATGTTGCTGTGCCCTGCTGCTGCCAGCCTGGAGCATCTCTGATCTGGGCAGCACCGGAGTCGGTGCCCCGGCAGGGGGGTGGTACATGAGCTCCTCAGCCCATTGTCCCTCTCCTCAGTGACACGCTGTTTATCCGGGGCTGACAGTGAATCCATACTTGGGGCGATGTCATCCCAGATGCTTTCTGCCTCCTTGTTCTGAGCCTCCTGATCCACCACGCTGGCAGCAAGGTGAAGTCTAGCACAGCGGGAGATGATGGGATAATCCATCGCTCCCCACTCTGGCTGCAGGGCCACAGAGGGTTTAGATCCAAAACTCCTCCGAGACAGGTGAGGGAGTGAGAGTGAGGGAGGATGTCAGTGACTCCCCCTCCCCACCTGAGGTTTAAGAGGCACCATGTCCCACTTCCAGAGCTCCCAAAAGCCCCAGACAGGGCAGGGAGGCTGCGCTGCCTCACTCCCCCCTCCTCACAGCCATGGGAATCCAGGGAGTCCAAAGGAGTGGGGCAGGGGAAGCCCAGGCAGAGCATCCCATCATGGGCCAGCAGAGCAGCGTGCATCGCTGCCTCGTGTCCTCTGCATAAATGCAATTTCCCTGAATGTCAGAGGAAAGCGTTACAGATAACACACTATGTGTGTCTCTGACCCAGTAAGTGCTGAAATCACAGATCTCATTATTCTGACATGATAGAATTTTTTTTCCCCTCCCTGCTGCAACCCTGCTGCTGTTGTTTTCCAGACTGCAGACATAATTGCCGAAGGTGCAAAGCCTCCGCAGACAAATACGTCTTGCCTACTTCCCTAAATCTAGCAAAATGCCAGTTCTGTGTGTGCATAAGAAAACACTTTTAGATCAGGCTCATAAGCAGCACGTTATTTCCATAGGGTGCCAGTCACCATCAGGCTCTACCTTTAGGGACGTGCGAGACGGAGCGGAGCGGAGCGGGGAGATGCGCTGAGCTCCCAGACGGCTCCCAGGCTCGAGGTTTTGAGGTGCCACTTGCCAGCCAGCATGTGCCATCGTGGTGACGTGGCTGAGCTAGGGAGCAGTCCTGGATATTTCCTGTCAAGGAGAAGGGATCACAGGGGACCGACCGCATCCACCTGGGTCAGAATGCGAGGGACCCTCTCTGTGTCACAGCAGGTTTGGGGCTCTTTACAGGATAAAGGGACATGTGGGGACACAGAGGCTGGCAGCGATATGGGCAGCTCCAGCACCAGAGTAGCTGTATCTGGGTAAGGCTGCATCTTTGGTGATGAGCTCCCCTAACAGCCAGCACTTCTCAGCTCAGATGCCATCGTGGGAAGAATCTGTTTGCAGGGTCAGTGCGAGCATCTCTGCTCAGTGCCCAGGAGATAGAACTCCTCACCCAGGTCTCTGCTTTCTGTGGCCACCCAGGCCTGGAGGAGTCCTGCTCAGAGGCAGGGGTGTGCAGGGCACGTGTAGCTGCTGGAAACCTCTCCACTTGAGTGTTGAAGAAAGGATACTTGTTTATTATAGTAAGTTTAGTTAAAAAGAAGAAAGGTTCCCCCTAATCTCTCCCTTTGCAATAAGTTGTCCATCATTTTCCTCTTAGGTGGGTCAGATGAAAAGATCTGCTTGCAGCCAGGGTCTTGGAGAGCGAAAGGCATTCTTCCTCCAGGCCAAGGGGGACGGAGTCAGCCCCTCTTCGGGGATCACCATCCCCATCTCCACAGGACCACCTCGTCTGACATTTTCTCACTTTCACGTTCATCTTAAAGCCATTATTTTGCCTCTTTCCTGAAGTTCTTCCTCAGTGAACATTTTTTAATCAACCTTAGGAATCCACCTTATTGGCAATAACCCTGAGCATTTTTAATCGCAGCATCGTTAGTTCAGCAGCGTAGTAATGCAGCAATCAAGCACGGGGGAAGAGTCACAACGTTTGCTGTTTGGGAGCAAAAAGCAAGGACGAGCACCCACAGGACCTCAGGCTGCTCCAGGGCACAAAGTCCATCATGAGGATCTGCCAGGTGTCGGGTCCCAGCTGAGCCTGGCTTGCAAAGTCCTAGACTTAGGGATTTCCAAAGCACCTGCATCGAGCACATTGCTCAGCAGATGGTAGGAGAGAGGAGAAGGGTGAACCTGAGCTGGAATTCTGAGTGGATTTATGATTTCATGTACCCCTTCACTGGTACTTTTTGTCAGATCCTTGTGAAACGGCTTGTTGGTCCTTGCACAAGGGCTGGTGAGCGGTTGGTGACTGGGGGTGAGAGGGATGTGGCTTCTGCTGCCCAGAGTGGAAGTGGCTCGTTTTGAAATGGTTAATCAGAGATCAAAACCAGTTTCCTGTGATTAAGATCACCGGTGACACGCTTGAAATGAAGTGTGGAAGTGGAAAGGCAGCGGTGAAGACACATCCATGCTCCCAGTGAAGCGATGGGCTGAGAAACAGGACTGCCTAAGGGTTTCTTACTGTAAACTGGTAATCACTGGGATGGGTAGGCCATCAGAGATAGCTCAGCTGTGATCAAAAAGCAGAAAACCCAAGGGTTAAATTAATGGGGTAAGCTGCTCATAGAAGGGTTTGACCAGCTCTCCTCACCAGAGTGCTAGGCTCAAGAAATGCAAGTGCAAACGTGCATACATCTGTCTTCCCTGTCACCCACACAGACCCCAAAGCACTTCCCAAGCTTCCTAGGTGTATGTGTTACTGCCTTTTATCTTTGAAGTTCCTTCTGTGACTTGGGCTGTTGTGATGGCTGCAAGGGCACAGGGAGCTCGTGGGCAGGATTTGAACGTGTGGTGTGTAGATGAGGAGGTTGGATCTCCCTGTTTCAGTGGCGATGGGGCTGGAGAAGCCACTGGCAAAACATAGCAGCAAACTGTGTTAGAACTGAGTGGGGCAGAAGGAAATCAGATTAATTACACCCTCTGATGGGGAGGCAGGTAAATCTGCTCATCCCTAAAATGGCATCGCCTTCCCTCAACCCTGGGGCTCAGGTCACCGCTTGCCCACCTCCATCCTCACCTCTAACCAGTGCCCGGGAGAACTGGGAGGGTGATGGCTTTGTCATCCTGCCACATCTCATCCTGCCTGCTGCCTGGGTGAGGCTTTTCTTGTACTTTATCCCTGGATCTCGCTGAGGCACGATGGCCTTTGATAGCCTGACCGAAACTCGGGCTGCGCTTCGCCTGCTAAACCCCTCCAGCCTCGCACAGGGCCCAAACAGCAGCCCAGCTTCCCCGCAGAAATTCCTCTGCGGCTCCCCAGGAGGTTTCAGCAGTCTAGTCTCTGTCCAAACAATCATTATTAAAGCCCTGTTCAAACACGCTCGTGTTTGCAGAGCTGTGTGGTGGGGGGTCGGAGGCAGCAGAAGATGGGGCGGAGGCAGAGGGATGTGTCGGGGGGGGAAGGATCTGAAATCGGGGTTTCCCTCTATACCCAAGTGCTGATGAGCAGTGCCAACTCTCAGGCTCACTGGGTAACTCCCAAATTATACCGTGTCCCAGTGTTTTGGTTCTGACTGGGAATGTCAGAGCCTCCATCTGCCTGCCAGCACGGATCTAGCAGGGTCTAGGTAGACCCCAAGCCCTCAGCACTCAGCCTTTGCCTGTCCTCGCTCTGTCCTGACTTTGAAGTCGTGCTAGGATGTTCATTTCATAGCTGGGAAACTGAGGCACAGGGAGATCTAGGACCCAGGTCTTTTCACTAAGCTGGCATGCCCACTCCTGCTCAAAGCTGGTTTGGATGGAGATGTGTGTTGGAGTGCCGGTATGGGTGGGTGCAGCCGTTTGGGGATGCTATTGCTGGGACTTCACAGCCCCAGAGTGGCTGCTGGGCTGATGCTGTTGCTGTGGGAAGCCCCACTGGCTCCTCTCCTCCAGGTCAGGCATCCAGAAGGACCTTGCCCACCTCATGTTTGTAGAAACCCACACTAGCAAGGTCCACAGACCTGGTGCTGACAAGGGATTGAGGGATCAGTGCGCACTAGTACCATCTGTCGCAGGGGTCCCTGCATGGTTGCAGAGGGAAGAAACTCCCCATCTCTCCTTCACCTGTTCTCAGCATCTGCCTTGCACCCAGTCCAGCATCCCACATCACCCATCACAGGGTGATGGCATGTGGGAAGGCTCTCCTGGAGAAATACACTTTGCAGGTCGGCCTGTTAGCGTGCACAATGGAAATCTGGCGGCTGCATCCGCTGCTTAAGAGCCTTCCCCTTGTGCAATAACCTCTCATTATTTTTTAATGTTGTTGTAACTTTATGGCTTAATCAGTATTTGCAATTTGTTAGTAGTCCAGGCTGCAATAAAATTGTTTTCCAGGTACTGAAACATCCTATCAAGGTTTGTAAAGCAGTGGTTCTTAGTTTATCACGCTCATAAAAAGCACTGGCAACTTGACAGATATAATAACTTTTTTTATCAAGTGTCTAATTTGAGAGGAAATTAAGCCATACATTACATGCCGATCTGAGCTGGAATTGGAAAAAGACCCAGCCAACCCCTCTCCCCACCCCAGCGAGTTTCCTTTCTCATCCCAGCCTCTTCTGTATGGAAAAGACTATTTAAAGCCGGTCGGGCTTCTGCATTCGCTCTGCAGTATCCTCAGATTGTGTGTGTATTTTTACAGGGCACTGCACACTTAATAAAAAATTATTTATGTGGCCTGCATTGATGTCACAGCAGTGAAACAATACCTTGCCTTTACTGCAGCAGAGCGGTGATTTATAGGAGTGCCTGGAAAAGCTTCCTCGAAATGCAGTGCAGATGCTCCAGGCCACTGTAACAGCCACTATATCCAGTTTACTTAGGGGATGAGGGTTCTTTTTTTTAAATCAGGGAGGTGATTCTGGGTGCTTTCACTTATATAGCATCCATCTTGGGGTGTCTGGGGGTGGGGATGGGCTGGGACTTCACTGGGATGAGAGGAGCTGGTCTTTTTCAGGGCCTTGAATAATGGCATTTTTGTCCTTGGAATTTTGATCAGGCTGTTGTAACCCCCGACAACGATCCCAAATATATCTGCTCAGAGGGTGTTAGTGGACAGAGCGGTGTGTGCTGTGCAGTTGCCCTGAAAGACTCTTCCCTCGATGCTTGTCATGCTCCTGGGCTGTCTTCGGGTCTGCACTGCCCAAAATATCCCCATCTGCAGCCCCAGCCCTCATCCAGCACCTCACCCTGCACTCACCCTGCACTCCCACACCATGCCAAGCAAGGGACAGACCGTGGCTGTGCTCAGGCACTCACTTGAGGGGTAATTATTGCAGTGTTTAATTCCAGCACTGATTTTCCCCCTGTTTTCCCCTAAGTGGTACCAGAATCACCAGGTTGGACAAGACCTTTGAGATGGTTGAGTCCAACCATACCTGTCCTCTCCTAACCTGTATCCCTGAGCATCTCAAGTACCCATCTGTTAAACCCATCCTCCCTGAGCAGCCTGTTCCAGCACCCAACAGCCCTTTCAGGGAAGCAGCCTTCCAGTCCCTGAAGGGAACTTATAAACATGAGGGGAATCAGCTTGTTAAAAGGGCAGAGACTGGCAGGACAAGGGGGATGGAGTGAAGCTGAAGGAAGGAAGGGTTAGATTAGATATTAGGGGGAAGTTTTTTACAGAGAGAGTGGTGAGGGGCTGGAACAGGCTGCCCAGAGAGGGGGTGGGTGCCCCATCCCTGGGGGTGTTCAAGGCCAGGTTGGATGGGGCCCTGGGCAACCTTGTGTAGCTCCAGGCCTGGAGGTTGGTGGCCCTGCCTGTGGCAGGGGGTTGGAGCTCTGTGACCCTTGGGGTCCCTTCCAACCCAGCCCAGTCTGGGATTCTACGATTTTTATCCTAACATCTAAAACGCCACTAAAACAACCAACACACATCACCCAGAGATCCCTTCCCAAAACAAGACCCCCAGAGCAATGCCTCAGTTTCCCATCATCTCCCTCAGGCAGTGCACCTCATCCTCAAGCACTGCAGAGTTCAAAAGCTTGCTGAGCCTGGGATGAATTCACACTGGAGTAAGAGTCAGGCGCTGACTACAAGCTGCATGCTGTATTTGTTTAAATTTTCATGCTAGAGAATGTCTGTGACACAGGAGACAGGTTTATGGAGAGCGAAGAAGAAAAAAAAAATGTTGACAAATGGCCCAGTAATCAACTGGAACATGCAATAAATCATTGGAGTGCCAATAACACTTCCAGGACGAGTTGCGAAAGGTCATTACGATGCCACCATGTATCATGCAGCGCCAAACAAAGCAAACAGAACATGTTGGGAATAGGATTATGGGAGAAGCATCTGTCAGTTCTAATTAAGAATTAACTGTGGATCCTATATAAAAAGATGTGTGGTTTATTCCTATCTCCCTCCTTTTCCCACTTAGCTCTCCGTTTTTCCCTCTCCAAAATAAAACTCAATTACTTTAAAAAAAAAAAACCCCAACACACCCTCTGTCATTTAATCTATTCAACAGCAGCAAAAATAACCCGATGTGACAAAAGAGTGAAGGCTGGAGGGGAAGGACAGGGCTCTCTGGCTTCTGTAGCGTGCAGGAGGGCGGCTCAGAGCCTGCCCAAATTGCCTCAAGTCCCCAGAAGTCCTTTGGCATCTCCGAATCATCCGTCTGCAACGGGGGCAGGAGGCAGAAAAGGCACCAACCAAAACACTTCGGCCCCACTTGGGTCTGGCTGAGGGGGTGGGTATGGAGATGACTCAGAGCTGGGGCTGCTGAAAAGCTTTTGGCTGCTGATGGAAGGAAACACGAGGGAAATAAGTAATGAGGAAAGAAAGTTGATAAGTTAAAGAGAGAGAAAATCCAAGAGAGAAGAGGCACGAGCAACGCTGTGCCCTCAGAGGGGGCGAGGGGCCTCTCAGCCCATTTCACACCATATCCTCCCACCCCACAGCAGGTATTGCTCAAAGGAATCCCCCCACCCTGGACACAAATCGCTGGGATTCCCCCCTCCTCCAGCTCCTTATCCCTGTGCCTGGCACTGGCTCTCACCCTGTGGTGATGGGAGGGATGCTCTCAAGTCCTTCACCTGATCAGCCACTTCCGCCCAGCCACGTGAGCAGCCCATCACCTCCGTGGCTGCGAATGACCCTCCCCACATGAGCATCTCATAAATCCCCCCAGCACCTCCTTCCCAGCTCCTTGCCTTCCCTCTCCTCCTTCAGGCTCCCATTTCTCTCTCTACCCATTAATCCGAGTTGCATCTCATCACGTGGGTGCCTGTCCCAGGGCTCCTGCTGAGAGGGCTATGCAAACAGCATGCTTTTCTTTATTATTATTATTATTCTTCCCTTTCTTCTCCTCTATATTTCCAGGCCTCTTTTCTGCTTAAGTTTGCATTTCTTTTTCTTTCCTTTTTTTTTTTTTTTTTGCTCCTCTTTTCCTTTCTGCTGACTGAGACAAGACCGTGTCCTACTTCAACATCCCAGGATTTGTTACAACTTCAAGGTGCAGGTTTATGGCCACGGTTGTCCCGTTTATGGTACAGTTCTTCTTATGGGTTCTAATAAACTTTGTAGCTCCAGGGTGCTCTTAAATCCTGATATGAAAGATAGAGAAGAATCATTATTTAGTTCAACTAAATATAGGATGCTTCACCCTTGAAGGCTGAGGATAATGTTTCTTTCACAGGTATGGAAGGACCCATAATTCCTGTGTACAGCAAGTGCAGCTGCAGGAAAAAATCATCCCTTCTCCCTGTGGAAATAAGTGGGCTCCCCCCCGTGCAGGATGAGGAGGACCAGTGCCAGCTTGAGAGGTGAGAGAACATTAGGACTCAATAGGAGCTGCAGTAAACTGGGAGGGGTATGAAATGCAGCCCCTGGGTGCAGGACACTGAGGGGGAGTGGGACCTGTCCCCCTGGGTGGAGGTGGCATGGGGAGATCTGTCACCTCCTCAGCGGGAAGCATCCGAGTCTGTGGTCCCTGTGGAACTCGAGGACGTGGCACAGTGTTATGCCAAGGTGGGAGGGAGAGCTTGGGGAGTCGATGGTTCCTGGTCAAATGAGGGTTGGGGGGTTTTCAGCAAAAATATAGAGGACCAGTTCAATGGGGAATGGAGTAAAGAGCTGCAGGCTGGCAGGAGGGGTGAGCGATGTGGTTCTGTGGGTGCGGGAGGGCATCTGTGCCCTCCCTCACAGAGGGAGTGGTGAGGGGCTGGAACAGGCTGCCCAGAGAGGGGGTGGGTGCCCCATCCCTGGGGGTGTTCAAGGCCAGGTTGGATGGGGCCCTGGGCAACCTTGTGTAGCTCCAGGCCTGGAGGTTGGTGGCCCTGCCTGTGGCAGGGGGTTGGAGCTCTGTGATCCTTGGGGTCTCTTCCAACCCAGACCAGTCTGGGATTCTATGATTTCTCCTGGTTTCACAAGGCACAATTTGGCACTGAGGCTCACAGAGGGATGGGTCACAGGAAGGGAAGTCAGCCCAGGTGCTCCAAACTCACCCAACTGGGCGCCAAGCACCACTCAGACCATCACTCAGGCTTCACCAGCCTTTTTTGCCTGGATTTTTTTAACACATCATCTGTTGTCTCAATTATTCTCACTTGTGAATGAATGATTCAGTGTCACTTTTGGCTGGGATCTGCCTGGCCCGTTTGGTCCCTCCCATGGGAAGCTCCCAGCAAACCCGCCACCACATCCACAACTACAGAGACTCTCCATGAGGTCGTGGCAACGAGGACTCGTCCGTGAGCCCAGACGTAAATAGCAACCTGCCAGGAAAGTTTCCTTTCCCGTCACTGATCCCTTGAACTGGTTACTCATATTTTCTGTGGTTGCACGGTCAGCCCCAACCATCCCAGCCTTTCATAGCTCCGCTCTCTCAGCAGCCAAGCACAAAGAAGGCAGTGCTGTCACTCAATTACCTGTTTGGTTGTGCTCACGAGGATAAATAATTGGTTTTAAACCCATGGAAAAAGGCCACAGTATTAGACACCAGCTCGTTTGCTTATTCACATTTAAAGGGTGTGTTTCCCTGAGCTCTCACTGTCCTGGACAGACACTAAACCACATCATACATCATACCCAAAGTGCAGCAAGCGAGTTACAGAGAGCAGAGAGCACAAGCCATGGCACAGGAAGCCTGCGTGCCCTCCTGCAGCCTCAGGGTGCAAAGCCAACCTTGCCACCCAGCTCAGCCACTCTGGGCACAGTGAGACCCCCCCCCAAAATATGCCCTTCCAGCAGCCCCTTGACATTTACACCGGGCAGGCTCCTCCTCAGCAGATGTCCAAGACTCAGCACTCAGGCTCACAAGGAGGAACTTCCAAAGCAAACCATCTGGAAAAGAAAACAGCAAACTATTTGTGAGCTATTTATTTCCCTCCTCTGACGTGCCCCCCCGGCCCCGGCCCTGCATCCCTGATCTCAAAGTCACAGGGAAGGATTCAAGAGGACACAGAGCCCAGAGCCAGAGCCGGGAACGGAAGGAGCTCGTCAGCAAAGGAACGTTCCCAGCAGGGCTGCAGCTGTTCCTGTGAAGCATGGCAAGGCAGCACGGCTCACTCAGCACGACCCAGTGCTGGGGAGGCACTGGCAGCTGTTGGGGCACCCCCGGGCTGAGCAGACACCCCCTCCCAAAGCTTTTCCCAGGATGAGAAGAGAGGTGCTGGGAGCAGCGGGAGCCAGGAGGATGCGCAGGAGTTGGAGCTTCTCTCTTTGCTTTCTGTCAGCTTCCTCCCACCTTAGAGAGGAGATGGGAGGTTTATCCCCCCCAAAGGGAAAGTTGTGAGTTGTTTCACTGGTGGGTGACATCGGGCAGGTGGCAGCTGAGATGTTCTGGCCCCGCAGCAGGTCCTGCAGTGCTGCCATGCCTCTGCTTTCCCATTAGCTCTCCACAGCCCTTCGCACCAGCGTGCTGGGCAGCCAGGATGCAGCCACTTGGTTTCCATTCCTTTGCTTTCCAGAAACACGAGAGGAGGTGCCACAGCAGGGGACATGAGGACAGTTTCTTCAAGAAGGGGACCTGGGCTTCATCTCCTGCATCCACTCCCAGCCCCGAGCAGTGACCAGGAGCCACAGCCAAAGGGCTGCTGACTGCTCATGAGAAGGGTCTGGCCCCTCTTCAGAGACCTGGCTAAGCCCCATGCAAGGGGCAGCATGCACCTCAGTGTCCCTGCTGACAAAGGGGTGCATGCTGGCCCCTTCTGTGCAAGAGCCACACTTTCTCTCAAAGCTGGAGCTGTGAACTGCAGTAAGACCAAGATGGACCTGCTCCTCACACCTCTTAGAGCATCCATGTGATCAACAGCTTTTCTTCTGCCCCTTGGCAGGTTTTAAACTCACGGTGCTCTCCACCAGTGGGTAAATCCCCCCTGCTCACCCTAACAGTGGGGTGGGTTCCTGCACACCGTAGCCTGAGCACCAGCACGTATATCCCTTGTAGCACTTCAGAGCAGAGGGCCCATCCATCCTGCTCTAAGCACTCCTGTTCTTGGAGTTTCTTAGACCCATGTCCTGAGTTAAGAGCAGCTTGCACCAGGCACACTCCTGGCTCGCTGATCGCCTTCCCTGCCCCACCAGGTAGCCCTGGGCCTCTCCAGGGGTATGGTGCAGACAAGCAGCCGGTCGTCTGGTGTTCAGTCAAGCTGGAGGTGCCAGCTCTTCCTCAGCCTTTCTACCCATTTCCCACCATAACATCTCATCTCCCTCTTCTAACCTTGGGAAAAGCGGAATTTGAACAGAGAGCTTTGGGCACATCCCACCTAGAGGATTATTACAATTACTATTAAAAGTAAAAACAGTGCCTTGGCTTTTGTAAGACTGAGGTGAGCACGTGAGAGCCCATTACCGAGCCAGCTCTGATCCCAGTGTTACGCTGCTTAGTAGATTTTCTGCTTGAGGGAGGAAGATATACAGCAACGATTGAGGTAGGAAATGTGCATCGCTCCGGGAGCGCGCTGGAGCTCTGCTTGTGAAGGGCACAGTTGTGTGCCAGAACCAACACAAACGTGATTCATGATGCAGCACATGTGGGCACGTGTGTTCATGGCTGGTGTCAGCACACGTGTGCCAGGTAGGAGCATCCCTTCCCTTTTATTTTTTCCAGGATCTCTCTGTTTCTCTGGGGTCTCTCTCCCCTTATCCTCGTCTTCCTGAAAAGCTTTCTGCACAGCCAAGGAAATTGGGTAATGAAAGCCGAGTCATACATCCCTGCTTTATGTTTCCAAAGAAGCAAGTGTGACTGTCAGGTTTACAAAAGATTGTTTATGTTCAGTGGCGTGAAATGGGGAGCGAGTGTGCAGAGCAGAGCAAGAGAAAGACTGCCCTGCCCGGGCTGACAGCACTGCATTCATCCTCCACGCTACAGCAGACAAAGCGCTGGTGCTGCCTGACAGGGGCCATAAATCACCGCTGGGAGATGCTGTACCTACAGCTTATACCATTCCAGATGACAAACACACAATAATCCACACAGCGCAGCACTTTTTCTCCCCTCTCTCCCTCTCTCTCTCTCTCCTTTGGACTCAAGTGATGACGAGAGGCAGAGAGGAAAGCTGCAAAGCCTGGAAGTCTCCCACGAGGACCGCGGGAAGGAGCAGGGGAGGATGCTGATGCAGATGGCACAAAGTCATGGCTCAGGAGTGGGGGTGAGAGGAACGGGGACACCGGTTTGTGAAGGCCAAAGGAGGGGGATGCCAAGCAGGGATGAATCCTCCCTGGCTAAAAAGGCTCCAGTTGGAAAGCTGATAATTTTTACTTGCCCCTGCCCAGGCAGGATGGAGCTGGGGCAGCTGCAAGGTGTGATGGAGCTGGAGAGGCAAGACCAGCACCCTGAGCTCTGCGTCAGCCCAAGCAAGGCAGGCACGGCCATGCTCTCATACAGCCTGGGGAAAGTCTTACTGGTCTTACTGGTCTGTGTGCTGCTCATGCAGGGACTGTGTGCACTTGGCAAGACAGCCTGAGCTGCGGATGCTGGGCTCTTTTCCCCAGGGAGCTGGACAGCATTGCTCCATCTCCAACCTGACCCCGCCACGTCCCCATGGAGGCTCTGCTAGCACAACGTTGGATGTGCCAGAAGTACCCAGTGCCACAGTTGGCTCTCCAGCATTTTTCCCACCAGAGGCACGCTACAGCTTGTTGCCAGCTCTGCCACATCTCCCTGGGCTTTGCCCTGGTGCCTTTGGACATGAAAGGGGAACCGTGGTCTTTAAAGGAGGAGGCAAGGGAAGGCAGATGTGCTGCCACCACCCTGGGCTGTAGTTGGCGAGGGAAGGGAAAGGCAAGAGGTCTATCTGGTTGGACAACCCTTAAATCAATGTATCCTAATTAACCAAAGATCTAATTCATCAAAGTGACAGCGACTCTATTTATATCACCTCTTTGCATGGGGGCTTCTGGGGGGGTTTAGGGCTGGGTTTTTTTCTCCATTTCCCTTTCTGACAGCTTTATCTTTCCCACACATGTTTTTATTTTCCCTTTCTGGGGGAGAAGGACTGATAGTGGAGCTTTCCTTGGGAGTACAGCCATTGAATTGGCATTTGCTGCCTCATCCCTCACCAAAATAGGGGTAGATGTCGGGGGGGAGCTGGGAAAGAGGGTTTGTCTCAATGAGGTACAGGCCAGGTGTGGAGGGGGAGGAAACCACTGGAAGCTGAGCATGCAAAATTTCATCAAACCCTGCAAGTTGGGGTTATACTCTGGAAGTACCCCCAGCAGGAACCATGGCTGTACAGGGATCTTGGCTTTTGCTTGGAAAAGCAAGCCCTGCTAGCATTATAATGTGGCTGGGTGACACCTTAAATCCTGAAGTGCATAAAAAGAAACCCAACTGTTTTGGTTTGGTTTAATATCTGAAACCTCGTGGTTTGGGGGCTGGGAGAGCAGGATGCTGAATTGCTGTATAAATACAAGGACTGTGTCATTTCAGAATTGCTCCGCTGTTCTCAGCGGGCTCGCTCTCAGGAAGAGTGAGGTTTGGATGTGATGTAGTGCTGCAAAAAGAGTAATAATAGTAATGAATCCCCATTCAGGCACTCTTCCCTGCTGCAAGTGCAGGAGCAGAAAACCCAAGGTGCAAAACATGAGCCCCGTCCCATGGAAAGAAGGAAGCTCAGAAGGGTAAAAAAGCCTCAAGCCAATTCAACCCAACCTAACCCAACTCAATCCAACCCAACCCAACTCAATTCAACTCAACTCAACTCGACCCAACGCAACTCGACCCAACCCAACCCAACTCAACCCAACCCAACTTAACCCAACTCAATTCAATTCAACTCAACCCAACTCAACCCAACCCAACTAAACCCAACTCAATTCAATTCAACTCAACCCAACCCAACACAGTCCAACCCAGGCAGCATTGCCCCTGTAGCACAGCCACGCTCACAGCATGCCAGCAAACAGGAGATGAAAGGGCCATAAAATGTAGCCATCATCTAAAGGCTGCTCCAGCACATATATCCTGATGTGCCGGGAGTACCTGCTTCTCCTGTAGCCTAAACTTCTGATGAACCAACATGCTTCAGAGCGCATTTATATGCAAAGGCGTATAATATGTCCCCTGTATCTAATTATCTGTCAACCTGAGGCAGTTTGTTTTCCAAATCGGCCTCTCGGCTGTGACTTTATGAGGTCGTAAAGAAAACGGTGCCACTCTCGCACCGGAGCTCCAGGAGAGCCTGGATCAACAAATTACCATCCTTAATGGTGTCTCCTCGTGCAAGCTCACGCCCTCCAGCGTGTCCCAGCACGGCAGCCCCCAGCCTCATATAGGGGCAGTTGCAGGCAGGGTTAGGACTGACCCCCATGCTGCCTCCTCTCCCTCCTCTGACCCTGGGAGATGTGTTTGGCAGGAGCCAGTGGTGAACCCTCAGGCTGCGAGTATAACACCATCACCAGCGAAAGCCGAGCCGTGGATTCCTCTGCCCACGCTGCTCCTGTGAATAATGATAGAAAGGAATTAAAAAGAAGGAGGAAAGAATAAATAAATAAATAAATAAGGAGAGCGAGGGAGAAGGGAGGGGAGCGGGTCAACAGCTGAGTGCAAGGCAAGTCGCTAGACAGGGAGTAATTAAGATACTTGGGTAAATATGATTAATAAGCTCAAACTGGCAGGGTGTGCAGTAAACAAGGGCTAACCAGATGGTACCCTTTCCTTTCTGACAATGTTGCAAGCTTTGTAAAAATAGGAAGGAAGGCTCTGGATCCTCCCAACGCTCCCGCTCCGGAGGAGGGAGGCTTCAGCGAGGGGCCAGGGCAGTGAATCACCTGATAGGAATGAGAGACATTTCCCCATCATCATATCCCAGTCCAGGGGGATGGCTAGGAGGGGAAAACAAATGGCTGTGCTGGATAGTGGTGCTGGGGTGGCACTCACAGGGCCTGATTCAGCATGGGGTGAGCTCGGTGTGAGTCCAGCTGCCATCAGCCTAGAGAAGAGAAGGCTGTGGGGGGACCTCGTTGCAGCCTTCAGGTCCCTGAAGGGAGCAGAGAAACAGGAGGGGAATTAACTTGTTAAAAGGGTAGATAATGGCAAGACAAGGGGATGGATTAAAGCTAAAGGAGGTGAGGGTTAGGTTAGATATTAGGGGGGAGTTCTTTCCAGAGAGAGTGGTGAGGGGCTGGAACAGGCTGCCCAGAGAGGGGGTGGGTGCCCCATCCCTGGGGGTGTTCAAGGCCAGGTTGGATGGGGCCCTGGGCAACCTTGTGTAGCTCCAGGCCTGGAGGTTGGTGGCCCTGCCTGTGGCAGGGGGGTTGGAGCTGTGTGACCCTTGGGGTCCCTTCCAACCCAGACCAGTCTATGATTCTGTGGTCACTGGGTGCCATGGGGACAGAAGCAGAGGGGAGAACTCTTGTGCCAGTCTCCGAGCATCCGATCTCCACATGGTTTGAAAAGTCCTGCCTGGAGCTTGTCTGTTCTTTCAGAGCTGGGCGCCAGTAAGACCCCCACCAGTTGCACCAGTTAGCTGGTTCCCAGCAAGAACCACTCAGAAATATCCCCACAAAACACTCCTCTGTCAGAAGATGCCATTTCACCAAAGGTGAAACATTTGCGGAAACGCGCTGATTTTGATGAAATTGCATTTGGAAAGAAAAATCAAAGGAGAAAATCATTTCGATAAGGCCAAAGCATTTCAGTTTGACCTTTTAGGAATCAAATGGCATAGGGGTTTTTTCCATTTCCAAAAGCATTTTGTTTCCATGTACTTTTTATATATATATATATATATATATATATCTGCAAGAACTATTGAAACCAGAATTAAATGTTGTGATTATCCCAACACGTGATGATATATTTCCCCCTGTGCCTATTGCTAGAAATTAAGCCTAAATATCCTTCTGCTTTGATACAGGGAAGGGAAATCGAAGAAATTTTTTTTAAATGCCCAAAAAATCCCTGGTTCTTCTCCCAGCCCCATTTCTGGGATGTGGTGTCAGCAGCCACGACCTCGTTGGGGCTGGTGGGGAGTGGGTACCTGGGGCAGTGCTGCTTCTCCTGACCTGTGGCACTGCCCTTGGCTTCCCCCATGCTCAGTTCATCCTTGCTAGGTGCTCACAGCAGAAGGGATGCTCACCCAATACAGAAGGGATGCTCACCCAACACAGAAGGCATGCTCTCCTAATGCAGAAGGGATGCTCACCCAACACAAGGGATGCTCTCCCAGTGCAGAAGGGATGCTCACCTAACACAGAAGGGATGCTCACCCAATGCAGAAGGATGCTCACCCAACACAGAAGGGATGCTCTCCCAATGCAGAAGGGATGCTCACCCAACATAGGATGTCTGTGGTCTCTCCTGAGTGTATACAGCAGGATAGGACCTAGCCACTAGCTGAGAGCAGGTCTGGACTCTGGCTACATGTCTTAGGGTCCAGAAAGATGCTGATGCACCCCCGGAGTGCCCCGAGCCCAGCATTTTGTCGCCTGAGCTCAGACCCATCAGAGCAACATGACAATATGGTCAGGGTCTCAGAGTTATCAGTTTTCATTTGCCCATTTACTGTCCAGCACTTGGAAAATAAAAGAATTGCCAAGTCGCCCCAGGTATTAATAACAGATGAAATCAGCACTTGGCTTTCAGCTTCCTCAGGACAAGGATTCTCTTTTTTTCCAGCTGAAAAGTTCCCAGTGATAATGACAACAGTAAATGTTTTATCTTTACAGGGAGACAGGCAGGGGAGAGGACATCAGAACGGGCACAGGAGGAGATCTCTGAATCCCAAAGATGTCGCCCAGGAAGCCGGTGTGTCACCAGCATCTGCTCAGCGCTGTTTTCCCCCACAACAACTGTGTGTAAGTCATCTTGTTATTATAGTCAACTTCTTCTGGGCAGAGAGGCTGCTCTTTGACTGTGCCACAGACCCAGAGTGTCACTTCCCATCTCGTTGGGACTCACCTTCCCTTTCCCAAATCATAATGCTGCCTCAGCTGGCATGTTGCTTTGTGGCATCATCCAGAGGGCAGGGGCTGTCTCTGCCTGTCTCCCTGTACCACATGGAGACACCACCACCAGTGAGGGTCACAGATGCTTCCCATCATGAGAAACAAAGCGAGACTTTGCTGGGATGCTTCAAGGTGCAGCGAGGCCATGGGAATAGCCTAGAAGAGGTGAGGTAGAGATTAAAGATAAAGAAGAAATTCCAGCTCATTGGCAGGATGCATATTTTTCCAATCTAAAAGCAAATGGGGGAAACCCTTAAATAAATTGGCTCTATAAAAACGTCCTTTTGTATTACTGCCTCACCTTTGCAAGGCGGGGGGGGGGGGGGGGGGAACCACCCCTGTTTATTTTCATGGCTCCCAAATAAAAATATCATCGCTGCTTTGTAATTTCATAGAGCCAACAAGCAGTCCATAGCTATTTTAAAATACACTGGCCCCCCTCTGGTACCCACCATCCGCCCGGCTGCAGGAGCAGCTGCCACATAATTACAAGTCCTCGTCACAAGTACAGAGAAACAAGTTGTGGCATTTAGGAAAGGTCTGCAAAAATAGGTGTCAGACCTTAACTAATAGTGATTGTCCTTCCATTCTGCTGTAATTTACATTTAATTCACACATTTCATTTCCATTTAAAATATGATTACAGTGTTTTGAAGCACATCTCACCTGTCCCTTCTGATTACGGCGGGATGAAAATAACACGAAGCAGCAGGAGTGAAGCTGCCTGCCCTGGGTCTTGGCTTATGGGATGGTAAACACATGGTGCCCTTCTCCCAGCTACCGAAAGGCAAAGAGAGGACTGTCCAAAAACATCACCTGAGCGGGGACCAGGGATGACATGCACAGCCCCTGTTCCACCTCCCTGCTGCCTCATGCAGGTAATTTGTGCTGCGGGGTTTTAAGACACAGAAAACACAGGGGATGGGGGGAGAGAAGATGGGTCTCCAGTGGGATTTGACCTGCTTGTTCATGGGATGTGCAGGTGTGTTCTTGTGACGTGCTGGCGTGGTGTGCAGGCACGTGAGGTGTTGGGTGACTGCTGACTGAACATGAGCCAGCAGTGTGCCCAGGAAAGCCAAGGGCATCCTGGCTTGTGTCAGAAACAGTGTGGCCAGTAGGGCTGGGGAGGGGATTGTGCCCCTGGACTGGGCACTGGGGAGGCTGCACTTCGAGTGCTGGGTCCAGTTCTGGGCTCCTCACCATCAGAAGGACATTGAGGTCCTGGAGCGAGTCCAGAGAAGGGCAACCAGGCTGGGGGCAAATCCTCTGAGGAGCAGCTGAGGGAGCTGGGGGTGTTCAGCCTGGAGAAGAGGGATTGCCCACAGCAATCCTTCCCAGAGAGGGGGCTGCAGGGCTCTGAAGGGGGCTGTATTGCTCTCACATGCATCCCCTGGGTACTAGCCACCAGTGGATCCCCCCTGAGCTCATCAGCACGGAGCACACGGCTGCGGCTCGATGCTGTTCCCCACTGCACAGAGGTGTGAGCTGTGTTTAAACACCTCCCTCTCCAGGCAGGCAAGGTGCTCAGGGGTGAGACTGACAGTGATTTTTCACTGGGAAATTACAGTGATCTGTGCTCTCTGTCTAAATTCCAGCATAAATCCAGCCAGAGCACCTGTTTTGGTTTCACAGATGCTTTCCCAGCCCGGTGATGGTCAGCCTGGCAGCTCTGGCATACTTCTGGTCACTCTGGCTGGGCAAAGAATTTGCTGCCTTTATTTACATTTCTCTACTCTCGTCCCTTCTAAAAGAAGTTAGAAGCACAAAAACTTTGCTGTGGAGAAGGAAAAGCAGGTCCTTGCCCTTGGCAGCCTGGATGGGGAGGATTTACCCTCCCCCAGACCAGACACACAGTGGGGATGAAATCCCCTCTCAGAGTCTTTCATAAAACCCATTTAAGCCATGAAAGCAGGGACAGAAGAGGAGCACAGGCCGTGCTCCACAGCGCTCAGCCACTGCTCTTTCCTCATTTTGAGGGAGATTTTCATGTCTAGAAGGTGTGAAGCTTGTTCACAGTGCCAGGCTGAGAGACTCTCCCTGCGCTTGGTCTCAGCAGAACTTATCCCAACACTGATCCGAAGCGCAGTGGGGACAGTGCTGGGGCCTCTCTCAAGCTGGGTTTCACCCCAGACAGGAGCTTGGAGGTCTAAGACAGTTTGCAAGGGGCTTTTTATCAGGACAAGCAGAGAAACATGCCAGGAAAACAAGGAGAACCCAGCGAGCCCTGGGGAGGAAGCCTGTGCCTGGGGACAGGAGCATCCCTGGGGAAATATCGACACACTGGCAGTCTGCTCTGTTTGTTTTAAGACATGTTTATCTGTGACTCTCTCTCTGAAGCACATTCTTTGCAAAGAAAGGATGCTTTGCTTCTCTCCATGCGGGTTACAAGCACTGCTGTTGTGTTTGCAGGGAGGAAGAGTCACCTGAGCACCATGCAGGCAGTGAAACTCATTGCTCTGGTGGGGTGGTGAGCTCTGGAAAAGGCCACAGACTTTTCTGCAGCCTAGCTGTCTGTCTCAAATATATACCTTGGGCACCCAAGTGAGGAGCAACTGGAGATGAAGGCGCCTCTTCATCACCCAGCAAACCCCCCATGTGTTGTTCTTGCACCATCTTAACATCTGGGTCAACCAGAATCAAAAGGGGAACCAACTTTTTAGAAGAGTAGACACTGGCAGGACAAGGGGGATGGATTAAAGCTAAAGGAGGGAAGGTTTAAATTAGATATTAGAGGGAAGTTCTTTCCAGAGAGAGTGGTGAGGGGCTGGAACAGGCTGCCCAGAGAGGGGGTGGGTGCCTGGTCCCCGGATGTGTTCAAGGCCAGGTTGGCTGGGGCCCTGGGCAACCTTGTGTAGCTCCAGGCCTGGAGGTTGGTGGCCCTGCCTGTGGCAGGGGGTTGGAGCTGTGTGATCCTTGGGGTCCCTTCCAACCCAGACTAGTCTTTGATTCTATGAACCTCCCTCCCCTCTGTCCTACTCCAGGAGAGGCTGCACCGTGCACCCACCCTGTGCAGGGCACCCTGCGCTGCTGCTGGCTCCCCCAAGGAATGAATTGGGTGGGACTTACACTTTTCTGAGTGTCTAAATCCTTCCTATGGATCAGAACTTCCCAGAGCCTGCCCAAGCCCAGCACCGAGCACCAAAGATGCTGCCCAGAAACAGGAACCACCAAAACCACATCTAGTACCTCACCCTCGGGACTCAGCGAAGGAAAAGTTCACCTCCTCCCACAGAGGTCTTCTAGAAGATTATATTTTTTTTTTTTAAAACACAAAAACTCTTGCCTAGAAAATAAATCAGGCTCACCCTCCCCACCACGTCCTCACCCAGCATCTCCCCCGCGCTGCGCCCGCCCCCGGAGCACCGAAGAGGCATGGACGTGCTGATTAATATCTGCTACGTGTAGGGGAAAACAACAACCCCGTAAACAGTATTATTAACCCATGGGCTGGCCATAAATCAGTGTGAGAAGGTGACCTCAGCAATGCTGGAGTAATCCTGTGTGTCAGGGTAAATTTATGAGGCCAATTTTATTGGCCTGTATGACCCAGGCTCCTTGGAGATGTCTCAGTAACAAATCCAATCCATATCATTTATTAGCTTTGTACAGCGTCAGCTCTAAGCATAGGAGGGATCCCATTAAAACATATTGCTCCCTCTGTGAAAGATGGGTGCAAATCAGCTGTTGGATAATTGTTGGCTGCACAAACCACCCCCCCCCCAAGTTAAGAAATTGCTCTCGGGTTTGTAACGCTCACCAGGGTTTGTGTTTGCACCGTCTGCCCCTCGCCCTCCCTGCCTGTGCTGCAAGGGTGTGGGACTCCAGGGAGTTCCTAGCACAGTCCCCTGGACCCCCACCAGGCACTGGACCTGGGGGCTGTGCCAGAGAGGATGCTGGGGCTGTGGGGTTGCAGCGGGAGATGCAGGGATGCGCTAGCACTGGGATCTCCTGACCACGTCTCAGGATGCCGCTGCAGCAAGCGCAATGGCGAAGGGATTTCAACGCAGTTAGAGGCTGGAACTCCTCCTCCGAGGCAGGAAAACGCTTGTGGGAGGGGAGGGATCCTCTAGCCAGGCCCCACAGGCACCACCACCAAGGAGCTCCATTTCAGAAGCGGCTCACAGACCTGTTGGGGATGCACATCGTGCCCGGCACGGTGACGGGAACAGTCGCGCCTTCACACCAGCACCTCTCGGGTCGGATCTCTGTTGGCTAACCAGAGTCTGGTGGAGGCAGTTTAAGTCTGTTTGACTGTCCCTGTCATCATAAGGTTTACGGATGGTTAATTTATTCTTTATAGCACAGTCATTGATGGCTGTTAAATCACAAATGAGAGCCAATAAAGGGTGAATTGCAGCTGAAATTACACTGTTTATATGACAGCAGAGTGCTGGCTAAAAGATTCATATGCCGCTGATGAAGTACGTTATAAATTTTAATTACCATAGTTTGTACAAATGACATGTTTGAAATGCTATTGAGTAATGTGACCCTGATAATGAAACTATAAAATAAATCATTAACTTTCTGAATGAGCTTTTTTATTTCCGTGCTACATGAAGTAAACTTTCCAATTTATTCCATTGCAGCCTTCTTGGGGAGAGGAAAAAAAAAAGTGCAGAGAGAAGAGTCACCAGCCACCCCTTCCACTCTGAGGGATGCTGACAAGCAAACCAAAGGAGGGATGAGCAGGACCATGTCGGAAAAGGTGTCGGAAGAGTGGCTGAAACCAGGCAAAGCCCCCAAACTGCTCGTGGGTTTTGCCTTGGATAACACAGGATGATGCCTTGGTCCTGCAGCCGCAACCAGCTTAGCTGAGATAAGAGCAGGGCTTGAGAACCAGCTCTGAAAAGCTGTAAAAATCACAAGCACAGAAGAGAGAAAATCTCTGTTAAAGTCAGAGTATAATTATCCCTCACTTGATGGCCGGGGGCTTTGCAACCCGAGTTGCTGGAGACCGCCCTGCCCTCCCTTGAGAGCTCCCTGGATCTGCCAGAGCTTTGAAGCAAGAGCGAAGGTGCCTGAGCCGCTGCCTGCTCGACACAGAAGAGGAGATAATTCCCTGGATGGGGGTGACGAGTCAAGCTTCAGCCCAAGGAGGGATTTCTTGGGAGCCTGCCTGTGGAAGGAAGCACAGACCGGGCAGTTATCGACCCGGCATCCTTCGGTCTAGCTCTGCTCACTCAAGAACAGGGGATGCTTCTTAAACCCCGCTGGAAAGGCACTGATAGCAGGTTGTTACCTTATTATATTGCCATATATTACTTTCTAAGGGATACAGGGTGTGAAAGAAGACAGGAGTGTGCTGGAGCCGCTCTCTCATCCCTCTGCAGAGCGATGCTCCGCATACCAAAGCGCTGCGCTCCCTGCCCTGGGGTACCCCCACTCACCGGTCCCCCAGTGTGGGAGCAAAGGGCTCATCCCAGTGCTCCTCTGGAAAAATCCACCAGGTCTGGGGCTCTCTGGCCTGACTTGCCAGCATTGCTGGTTTCTTCCTCATCATCTTAATTAACCTAGGGTTCTTTGCACACCTTGGGTTGGATACCCCCAGCTGGAGTCCTGTGTCCAGATCTGGGGCCTGCAATACAAGAAAGATGTAGAACAGTTGGAACAGGTTGGATGGGGCCCTGGGCAACCTTCTGTAGCTCCAGGCCTGGAGGTTGGTGGCCCTGCCTGTGGCAGGGAGTTGGAGCTCTGTGATCCTTGGGGTCCCTTCCAACCCAGCCCAGTCTGGGATTCTATGATTCTGTGATTCTATGATATGAACCTTTCTTATTCCCCAGTTTTTTCATGCTGTCAGTAAGCATTGTATCCATCTCACAGGGCAAACAAAAGGCAGTAACAGGAGTCTCTGGAGAAAGGAGAGGGAAAGGGGACCATCCAGGACCATCTCATACATCCAGGCTGTGGGGATGCAGCACACACTTGTGCTGTCAAGTCCTGTGCAGCAGTTGGGTTTAAAGGGACAGGGTGGTTGATCACCCATAAGAACATTCCTGGTTCTTTGTGTGGAGGAGGACACAGGTCTTGTTCTTCAACACATCAGCTGCCTGTCCCTGGGGTCCCTGTAGAGAGGGAGTCCTTATCCATGGAAGCTCTGGCAGATTCCTGGCTGGGAGCATCATGTCCTACCCTGGCTGGGTTTAAGCTGGGTGAATTGTTTACTGAACGGCTGGCCAGCAATGGGTGCCTGCTGCCAGCACGAGTCCAGCCAAGCCCGGTGCCCCACATGGCACAACCGCCTCTTCTGAAGGCCTTGGCCATCCCACCACCTCTCACTGAACATCTCACCAGGCCTTTTGCCCTCCCCCAAAACTGGTGGGAGTTGGAGGGCTTTTAACACCTGCTTTTGTCTTATCAGCCAGACTGGAAATATTTCCAAGCAGGCTGCTCATGCCGCACTACTTACCATTAAAAGAAAGGACCACATTATTGCTGTTATAAACCATTGATTAAGGTTTATAATAGCAATAATCCCCTCGAAATTCATTGTTACTGCAGTTAATGACCAGTTTATTAGAGCGTTAACCATCCTTGGCAATGGGCTGAGTCGTTTAATGCTGGTAACGACCAATTTCTCAAGGGTTATTGCTTAAATAACAATCCTTTGTTAGATATATGTTCAACCACCAGATACTGCTCCAGCTGGAACCTTCTCCTGTGAAATAATTGTTAATTATTTCCTCCCAAGTTTTGCCACCATGCCTCAAAGTTTGAGGTGGAGAGGGTTGCTCAGGGTGCAGAGTGTCGGAGATGCTGAGAGCTGAGACTGGGCAAAGCAAGGGGAAACAACCTGAGACGTGTGAGCCAGCACCCAGAGGGATGTGGGTGTAGGAGTTGTGGCTTATGAGGTAGTTTTTTTCCTCTCTTCTGTCACCCATGACTGTCCCATCCCTGGGTGCATCCACCCAAACACCCCACAGTGCTTTGCAGAGGCACCATCTCAAGTCGGAAGCAGCCAACCTTCCAAGGACAAGCCCCAGGCTCACCATAGCAAGCCACCCAGGAAGGGTGAGACACACCAAAGCTCTCCCTCCCCTTCTTCCCTTTACATTAACATGATCTGAACGTCTCATCACGTTAACTCCGTCCTATCGTGTCACGTTAGCATCACCCTCCTAACGGCGTTCACTGTGCCTGACATGATAGGAAGGGTGCAGATACCATTACCCTTTAATTGTGTCATATTAGCAAAAATAAACCCTGATACAGCACAAAGCTGACACAAAACGATGGTCAATTCCCCAGCAACAGGATTGGACTCCAGAGTCCCCAGATTGGCACTTCCAGAGTGCCCAGAAACCCACGTGCTTCAAGGCAAAGAGTGTTTATTGGGTGGATGTGGGAGATGAGCATGAGGGGGATCTCAGCTTCAGATTCTTTCACCTCCTTCCCTCAAAGCAGCCAAGCAGGGAAGCCCCCCAACCACCTCTCCCCCACCTATGCACGGCCCCTGGTTGCTGTCAGCTGTCAGGAAGGATGAAAAGAGGCCGAATTGCTGTGATTTCACCCCAGTGCCTAATCTCTACCTGGCTTGAACAGGCTTGTGGGTGCTTTTGCTAGGGGAAAAATAATGTGTCCCCACATCACCCCCAGAACTTGCAGCCATTGCCCCTTGTCCCGTCCCCACAGACACTGAAAAGGGGCTGGCCATTTCCCTCTGCAGTCCATCCTTAAGATATTGATAAACATTAATAAGGTCCCCCCTTAGTCTTCTTTTCCCCAGGCTGAACAGCCCCAGCTCACTCAGCCTTTCCTCACAGGGGAGATGCTCCAGGCCCTTCATCATCTTCATAGCCTCTTCTGGACTCTTCCCCCCTCTGGAATATTTCCTCCCCTCGCTCTACCCTTATCCAAAGGAGTTCCCATCTTCTTTCTCCAACACTGCTCACTGGTGCCAGGCAGCTTCAAAACAGACCCTGGCTGGGAAAAGCAAGATGCAGCTGAGCTTTGCCTCCTCCTTTGCCGCAGCCTCGGTCCAGCCAGGCTGGATCTGTCTGTCTCTGGTCCCTGTCACAACTGCTGCGGGGATCTGTGCGAGCATCCGTGTTATTTTAGAGATAATGTGAGCAGAGTGGAGCATGTCACAGGATAATGGTCTCCTGCTGCTAGGCTGTTCTTGGCATTTATCAAAAAATGACACCAGAGGGAATATGCTCAAGGGAACCGAGGTGTCGATTCGATGACTGCTATTTCATGATAAAAGTTAACAGAAATAAAAATGAATCAGTCACAAAACAGCTTATTTATAGCTGTGCCCAGCCCAGGAGGGGATCCCTGGGAAAGGATGGACCAGCATCGCCTGGGCCTGGTCCCAGAAGGGAGGGTATAGCAGTGTTCCTGTCCTATCACCCACAAAACTTCCCCCCCTGGGGCAGTGGAGGGGCTGCTGCTGGGTATGGAGTAGGACAGGAGGGCTGGAGGTTCAAGTCACTTGAGGATGCTCAGACCAGAGGTGATTCTTCCAGCTCCTGGGACAGGACCTGAGTGAGTGCAGGATGACAGGGCAGGGGTGATGTCCCATGTGTCTCTCCCATCCCTGTCAGTGCTGCAGCCTAAAAGACCCCCAGATATAATAAAACTGGGGAGACAGGTGGCACCCCCTGGATCTCACACAACCCCCTCAGCAAACACAAGCCCAAACATTTTGCACAGTGCTCTCAAAACAAAACCCTTCTGGTGTTTGGCCTAAAAACAAAGATTTTGAGAGAAGTGTTTCAGTTTTGTCTGTGTTTATACATGGCCATGGGGTGGTCCCCAAGGGAGCTGTGACCCTGCACTGGGTTCAGCTGCAGTGACCCCACTGCTGGACCCAAAGCCCAGCTTCAGTGATGGGGATCCCTGAGCCTGGAGCTCTGCAGAGGTCTCGTTCCCTGAGGGGTGGGGGTAAATCAGGTCTCTTGGTGGGTGTTTGCTCTCAGCAGGCTGTGCCCAGAGAGCTATGTGGGCTTGGCTATGGGGGCAGAACATGAGAGGTGGAGGCCTTGTGTTTGGGGCGGGGGTCCCAACCACCAGTTGCACATGAGCATGCAGCGACATTCAGGGCCAGGGACTTACTGCTGATGAGATACTAGTGGGAGCAGGAAAAAAAAGGATGGAACATGGATTAAAATAAAACCCCAAAATGAAAAAAAAACCCCAGCTCTAATGGCTAAATCATCTAATCACAGGTCTGGCATCAAGTTAAATATCCCTGGCTAAAATCATTCATCGTGGATATTGCACTAGGCTAAACGTGTGGCTATTTAAGGCAAGGAAATTTAGGTGGGATTTGGGTTTCCACATCACCCCATCAAAGGCACCCTCAAGCTAAAGTCTTCCTATCAAGGTGAACAAATTAATTGGCTAAATGTTGCTGGGGCCGAGTTCTGGCGTGTTTCCAGCAGGATGGGCTGTTTTTGTTATCTCAGCTGTGGGCAGGGAGGGCAGGAGGAGGAGGAAGAGGAGGAGGAGGGCAGAAGAAGGACGAGGCAGCACCTGGCTTCGTTGGCCCTACATGTAATAGGAAACAACAGGGGCCACAGGGGACGCGTCGCTCTTTTCCACCTACATGTTATTCCAGCCATAAATCCGAGTGACAAGCTTGAACTTTTCTCAATTGACATGTTTACAAGGGAAGTCCGCATTTGACAGGAAAATTAAGCATATCAATCACTTAATGAGCTCGTTAATGAATGGCGCTCAGATCTCTCTGATTTTGTGCCTGGTAGCACAATTTATTGATCAAGTGTGCTTTCGGCTGGGGCCAGATGTTGCTGTGCCTTGATCCTCAAAGCCAGGATGGCCCTGGCCAGGGTTTAGCGAGAGGTCATTTTCTCCAGCAGACCCCAGGTTCCCTTTTCCATCTTCTGTTTTCACTGTCTTTGCCTCCCTTTTCCCCCCACCAGAACAAAGAGAGCAGATGCGGGCTCGGGGCCCCTCACACCCACTCAGACATATGGAAGCGATCTCCTCTGTCTTTGTAATTACACAGGAGCTTGCTTTTCAATGGCTCCGGGTTTTTATTGCACAGAAACCAACCTATTCCTACATAAAACATTTTATGGCTTCTTCTCCAGGGGCTCCTTGGCGAGGACCTGTCAGGTATGAGATCACAGGACCCCCTGGCAGATGGTGGGAGCCATCGGGCAAAGCAGGGACCATGGGTACCCCAACCTGAGCACGCAGCAGCCGGGACGGCGTGGGATGCAGAGGGAGAATGGCTAAGGTGAGGCGTGGCGGTGGGAAGAGGGGAGCCAGGGCCCCCAGTAAAAGCTGAGAGCTTTTGAAAGGCAGTGGACAACACCAAATAATCTTTAAACCTTAATGAGACCCATCACTAAAGCCTGACTGTTGCCTGTCCAGCCCTGGGTGCCCCTGAAAACCAACCAGTGAGTACGTTTGTAAGCGCCCCGTTTGTCTGGACATCACAAAGATGCTCCTGAGGTTGCAGTGGGATGGAGGGCTCTGGCACCTGCTCCTCCATTGGTGACCATGGCAGTGGGGTGGAGGGCTCTTGCACGCGTGGTTTCATTGGTGACCATGGCAGTGGGGTGGAGGGCTCTTGCACCCATGGTTCCATTGGTGACCATGGCAGTGGGGTGGAGGGCTCTTATACCCATTGCTCTGTTGGTGACACAGGCCCAAAGCCCCCATGTTTCAGTTCTGCAGGGAGAATTTCATGTCCCATGTCCTGGCCACAGGCTGCCAGGAGGGTACACTGGTGGTACCCACAGCATCTTCCTGGGGTGAGACTCAGGCAAGAAGCAGGTCCCATGGACAGCCACAGGTGGGCAGATGCAGGAACACACGTGTTGATGGACAGAGATGGTGGCAGCCAAAAGCCCTGTCCATCACCCCCCCCCCATACCTGGAGTCTAGCTCATGCAGTAAAGTGCTCTAGATATGCTGCCCACTCATGTTCAGGGTAAAACAACTCAAGGGTTACTCTGCAATCTAATGGAGTAAAAAAATATATACCCTGTAGTGCATCGTGAATAGTCCAAAATGCAAAGATGACAATTTAAGTGTTTAAAATGTACTCAAGGTAATTCTAAACAAATTTTAAAGCCATTTCAGACTATAAAACCCCTCAACTAAATCATTGGTTATATGGTGGCGGTGCTTATGTTGCAAAACATCCCTAGCATGAAAGGGAAAGTTTAAAAAATTGCTGGTTAATCCTTATAAATTACTTATTAGTATTGGAAAGCTGGAGCTGGAGGAGCCTTCCAAGCAAAGGCCATGCTGTTTGGTCACATCTTGTCCGGCTCTGTGAGGAGCACCTGGGGGCTGGCTTTGATTTGTTGGGCTCTGTGAAGGCATTGATGTTCTTCCAAAGCGTTGCATCAGCGCTGATGTCATGGCACAGACATGGTTTTATCCCTCCCGCTCCTCCAGGAGCCTCCCCCCTCCTTTCAGCTGGTTTTTTTAAGGAAGCCAAAAATCTGGGGCTGTCCCTGCTGCACGTCACCCCAGCTGCTTGCAGGACTGGAGGAGGGGGGTGTGTGGAGGGGAATTGCCCCCCCTCCTTCTCCCCAAGGAGAGCTGTGGATGCAGGGTAGGGCAGGCTCAGGTCTGGTGGTACGAGGGGAGCATGGCCCCCAGGTCCCCCCAAGTCTCCATCACTGCCCATGGAAGGGGTGCTGGTGGTCTCACAAACCATGATTTATCCTGGTCCATCACGGCAGCCTCTGCCTGCCAGAGGAAGAGCCACGGGCGTCTCTCAGCTGTTGCGTTGCAGCGATGCGAATCCTTCCACTGGGTATCCGTGTTTCACACCCTGAGGATGGATTAAACCCCCTGGGAAGCTGTGAAGTACACTCTAAGGAAATAAAAAGTCGATCCCCTTCCCCACACTTCTGGGCACCCAACTTTTCCTGCTGTGCTTTGTGCCCTGCTCCGAGGCAGCGACACAATCTCCCTCGCTCTCCCTTGCCTCGCTCTTTCCCTTTCACCAAACAGATGTAACTATTTATTCCTTACGTCCCAGTTTTCCTGTAATTTCATAAAGTGCAAATTTGCTGTCCTGCTCCCAAATGCCGAGTCGGTGGTTTGTCATAACAGTCATCAGTAACTGTCGCTTTCTGCCTGGGGCTTAATTAACCCACTCTCTCATTAGCATGTCCATGCAGTTGTAAGGAATGAAAGCCTGATTATTTTCTACAACAGTCGCAGCCAATTACTGCACCGAAATGGAACCACATTAATCAAATCTTTAGTACAGTGGCAAATTCAGAGATATCAGATTGCAAAAGACTGCAAACCTAATATGTCACTGTCAGCGGAGCTACGCAGGCATTTAGCGAATTGCATTAAATAGATGGCTTCGCTGAAACCGCATGAATTTAATATGTGATGGGATCTGGAAGCTATTAGTGTGACATGGCAAAGTACTGGGAGCTTGGCAGCTCTGGACTTTATCCATGAACTCAGGAAACTCATGTAAAAACTTGTGTGTGCACAGTGAAATGTCTCTCGCCCGTCGGAAGGGAAAAAAGAGGAGGGTGAGCGCCAGCAGGAAGGGAACCAGGATTTGGTCCCCACTGGTTTACAGTTGGTTGTTGCTGCTGGTTTATGCTGGAGCAGAGAGTGGGGTTAGAGAGGGTCTGTGCGTGGGGCTTGGGGCTGGAGAGGTACAAGCTGTGTCCGTGGGCAGAGCTGCTCTCGCCAGCCTGGGCTCGAAGCCTGTGCTTTTGGGAAGTGCTTTGGAGGTGGTGAGGCACAGCCCTGCTGCTGTGATGAACCATGTACCAGGGAATCCCAGGGCAGAAATAATCCAACAGAAATTCCCAGGCAGGCATCGCTGGTTTTTAGGGTGCCTTGCCCACAGAAAGGTGTCCCCAGCCATTCCTGGATGTTCCAGGGTGCCAGGGGAGTTGCTGGAGGAGGGATGCTTTCTCCAGGGACCTCCCCAACCTCTCAGCTGACTTCCTGCTGCCCACTGCTTTCTCAGCTCTGTCCTCCCAGCAAACCCCACTGGCTGCAGTGGGATGGGTCCTAAGCTCTGCTCCCTCTTGTGTCACCTTGTCCTTGCCAGGGGTGTCAGCTCCAGTTTGGCTCTCCCTGCTTCACCCCATCTGCTGCAGAAGCTCCCGGTGGAAATTCCTCCTCTTCCTCTTCCTTGGCAACGTCTCAGGGGAGTCTTTGCTTCAGCTGAAGATGCCGGTGCTGTTACAGCAGCAACAAGTCAGCCAGAGCTCAAGTGTGAGCTCAGATGCATTTTCCATCCCTGCTCTTACTGAGCCCAGAAATTCATTTGCTTTCCTCTGGCTTCCACATGGTGCCCAGCACCTGGAGACACCCTGATTTTCAGGGGTGAAGGTATGTGGGAGCAGTGAGACGAGGGTCACTCCAAAGCACTGTCTGGATGCAGTTTTGGGGGAGACACAGCCCAGATGGGATGTCCTGCTACCCCTCCAGCTCCATGACCCAGACCACCTCCCCGTCCTGCTACCCCTCCAGCTCCATGACCCAGACCACCTCCCCATCCCAGCAGCTCCCAGGGCTGTGCTGGAGGAGAGGCAGCTGCTCCGATGGCAGCTTCCCCAACCAGGGTTCTCACCCGTGGGCACAGTGTTGGCCAGAGCCCCGGAGCAGCAGGTGGCTGCAGACCCACCACCATGGGAAAGGCAAGAGGATGAGGAGGGGTTTTCAAAGCCACATTCAAGGGCTCAGTTTGTAAATCTTTCCATGTTCCCAAACAGCTGCTGTGGGGAAATTCACGCCGGGTCCGGCTCGCTGCAAAGCTTGACGGGAAACAGAGATTTATACCCTATTTTACCCTGCTTAATCCTTCGTTTGCCAGGCTGAAATCACAGCAGCCTTCCACACCTTCCCAGCTTCACCTAGACAGCGTTAAATATCCCTGGCATCCTGGAAGCAAAGACAAATCCCATGAAGAGGCTTGCCAGCCCCACGCTCGCCCCGTCCTCCCGTGCGTGCCCCCCGCGCCGCTGCATTCAGGGAGGGGGGGACGGCAGCAGACGCTGACAGCGATGACTGATGAGTCTCAGTAGTCAGGGCCCGCTCTTACACAAACTGCCTTCATCAGCAACTTGCTGCTTCCATCAGTTAATCTTCTCACCAAAGGTACATTCCCAGTACATTTGTACTTTTCCTCTCCTGGTAACCTAATCTACCATCTAGTTTATGCATACATGCTCTGAGCGGGGGGGGGGGGGGTATATATATTTATATATTTATATATTTATATTTTTTTTTTTCCTAAGCAATCAATCTGTGCAGCTCAGAGCTGCAACTGAATTTAAATACCAGAGTTTTCATTATCTCCAACACAGGGAAAAGAAAGGGTGGGGGGAGAGAGGGACATTGGAAATAGAGGGAAATAAATTCCAATCTCTTGAACAATATATTTGAAGGTGTGCATATTTCTGCAACCATATAATGCCTAGTTATACAGAATCCTTTTCTGCAATAGGAATATATTTGGAAAGTAGGCTGTGGAGTCCCTTGGAGTGCATTTTCGCTCTCCTTCCTGCTGTCTGGTGATGTGTTGGACTCGTCTGGAGCTAGTCTGTAGGATTTGTACTGCAATGCCTTTCAAAGACCCCCCCCAAGAAACCTGGACCCTGCTCTGCCAGGCCGATAACCCATTCAGACTTAAAGATTTCCCCATCAGGAGACAGACCTGAAGCGTGGGGAGGGGGACGGGGGTATTGGGGAAGGGGACGGGGCAGTTATTTGCCCAGGGTAGATGCTGGGGTGGCTGAGAGCTTGGAACCAACAGCCCATTATGGGTATCTGGCACCCACCCAAGAGCAGTGCCCAGACCCTGGGGGAGTCCCACCGGGGCTGTGCAGAGGGTCACAGCACCCACACATTCCCAAAAGTGCAAATAGCATCATCCCATGTCCCTGGAGCAGCCTCTCTGTGCTGCTCTCAGTGCATTAGGAAACACTTTCCACTCTTGAGGTGCTGCAGCATCCGACTGGATTTGCTGCTGCAAGAGCTCTGGATGTGGAAACCTCTTTTCCCATCATGAAAAATGTCCCCTGTTGAAAAATCAGTGGCTGCACAAAAAGCCCTCTGAGTTCAGGCAAGTTTGGGTGAAGTTTCTGAGGAGTTGTGTGTGCTTGGCTCCTGCACGTGAGCGTGCGAGCCCAGGGCTGGACCTGCCCCGGCTCCAGCTCCCCAGGGATGGGGACGTGGACAGTCAGCAGGAGCATGGGGAAGGCGACTCGGTTCATGGCAAGGCTCCTCTGTGTGTTAAATACAGCGGGGAGGGCCAGGTCAGCACGATGGGTTGGATAAATCATCTGACGTTTTGACGGTGTGTGTGATAAAACAGCTCCAAGGAGCAGCTCTGGTGTTAAATCACAGCACCCTGCGCAGGGCCGGGTGAAGCGAGCACCCGCCAGCGGCCTGTGAGCCCCAAATCCCAGGGGGACACGGTCCTCCCTGGGGACATCAGCCTGCCTTCGCCTCCCCCTGCCTATGCAGCCCTTTTAGAGGGAGAAGAAATTCAGATTGCACCTAAAGATTTGTCCTTTCTGCTCAGTTATCCCCCCCCCGCCAAAGCACTTGGTGGGAGAGGATGGTGCTTGAAGGGCAGCAAGATAGGGAGGGGAGGGTGGATATGCAGGGTGCTGCCTTTTCTACACCCTGATCCCAGGCTTTGGGCAGCCCCCAGAGCTTTACCATGAACCAAAGTTTGCACAGGCAGAGGTGAGACCCCCCAGCCAGGAGTTATTTCCTTCTCTGGTCCCATAGAAGGTGCCGGATCTCCAGCCTCTTCATCACGAGACATTTATTTTCCTTCCTCTTTTCCCTTCTATTTTGTTTTTCCTTTTTCCTCCCAGGGAGAATTGTTACAGAGCCCAATGGTTTTATTTTACATGAATCACTGATGATCTAACAAATTAATTACCTGCTCGCTCCTTCCCTCCTGCGGGAGGTCATGGAGGCTGGGTGGGGGGCAACCTGCAGCCCCCCTGCTCCGTGGCATCATAGCTCCTACTTTAAAGCCCAGAGACAAATGTCAGAATTGCCAGTTTAGGTTAAAATCAGATTTAAATGTCTCTTCCTAAACACACGAGGCACACAAACTCAGTATGTCATCTTTAATGGTTCAGAACAAAGCCTAGAAAAATAGTGTCCCGGCACACAGGAATTTTATAACCTTTGATATATAGCTTTCATTATTAGCAATAATTTCTGTAACCACATCCGGATTCACAGGGACACATATTGAATAATAATTCTAATTTTTTTTCCTTCTTTTTGGGACTTGATCCCTGGTGTTCCCCCACCACCTTCACCCCATCCCCTCATCCTCCTCCTCCCCTTCTTCCTTTTCACCAAATCTGCTTTTTGTTGTCTATTTCCCCCCCCCCCCCCCCCCATTCCTCTACTTTTGGGGTGGGTTTTGTTGGGGTTTTTTTTATGGCCAACACCCACTCCTCCCTCCCCCCCCATTCTTTTGTCATGATATTACAAAAATCTAATTACCCAGACAACTCTCTTCACCTAAGTCATCAACGGGCCCAATTATTTCTCCAGCATGTGCAGCTCCCCCCCCCTCCCCATGTTATACACACACATAAAGCAACGAACAATAAAAAGGCTTTCGCTAACCTCCGCCTTTTTTCACAGTCAGGCTTCAAGTTCACATGTGAATTTATGCCAGTTTTGACATTAGCAGGAAAAATTAACAGTTCTCACACACCAAAGGGAAAAAAAAAAAAAAAAGAAAAAAAAAAAAAAGAAACTTGCACAAAAGAGGTTTTGTGTTTCAAGCAGAATAAATTATAGTGTGATGTTATTAAAACACTTAGTTGTTAAGTTGCCAAGAAAATCCAGTATATTCACACGGACTCGAGGACCTGTCTCCATGCAAAGTAATTAAATTAGATTTATGGGCTGCATTACATCAGTGTTTGATAGTTCATTTTTCCTTTCTTCATATTTTGTCCTGCTTTATTAGAGCATGTGACAGATGGTAAAAATAGTGTGAAGTTTCTTGGCCCTGTGCTAAATCCCCCTTCGGTAGTATATCTCTCTTCTGTCAGTTCTCCCCAGCGATGATAAATTAACCTCTCCTCTTCTATCCCAAGTGTGGCAGTAAAGCACTCTTTGACACAGCACTATCACTTTATCTTAATCTGTGCTGTTCTAGGGGCGGGGTGGGGAAGGAAGCGAAGGGGAGATGATGCAATCGCTACCAGCAGATTAACCAACAAAAAAAGAGAGAAGGGAAAAAAAAAAGAAAGAAAAAAGATTTATTGGGGGGGGAAAAAAAAAGGAAAAGGAAAAGCCAGGAAGAGTGCCCATTTATAGGATGTGCTTTGTTGTGTCTGTGTATATATATGTACACACATAGATATATATTTGCCCATATTTGCCCACTTGCAGCAGGTTAGAGGGATAAGGGTCTTTTTTGATTTACCAACCCAGACCCCTCAGGGTGCCCACTGTTGCCCCATCACTTTTCCAGCAGGTTGCTGGGACAGAGGCTACTCTCCTCCAGCCACCCACAGTGATTTATCCCTCATTCCCACGCAGAGTGGAGCGTGGCTGTCAGCCTGGAGCAGGTTGTCCTTCCTGTGTCCCCTCCAAGGCTCTGGTTTGCACCATATACCAGGATGGAGCACTGCAGAGAGGGTCCTGTGGGCTTCTAGAGCGCTGGGGTATCGAGAAAGTAAAGTGAACTCAGGAGTTTCCTTCTGGGGAGATGGAGAAGGAGCCACAAATATTTTCAGTCAGCCTCGTGGGCAGGGCAGAGGTGATGAGTGAAGGCAAAAATAGGCAACAAGAGATGTCACGAGGGGGAAAGCCCATCCCTGGGGATGCCCCAGCAGTAGTGAGGTGTTGCATGAATCGTGCCAGAAATGGCAATGCTTGACACACAGAGATATAAAGATAGAAATCACCCTCAGTTTAAAGTACCGAGCCAAACGGAGCCGTCCCTCACCACCTCTTGGTCCAGCCCATCCTGCCTGTGCCTAGCTCAGGAGTCAGAGCCTGGGTCCTGCCTGCTATTTCGGGAATCAGGGACCTCAGCGGTCGCCCAGACTATGGGTGTCCTAATACAGGAAAGATCTGGGGGACTGACCATGTGTGGGTGACTCCTCGCTTGTTGGGGATTAAGTCTGCTTCTCAGAGATGCTTGGCACGTTGTGTATGAGCAGACACCTTAGCGATGCCCAATAATAGCACAAAAACTGAGCTCATGCATCCGCCAGCTCCACGAACTGGAGCGACTGGCTGGATTTGGCCCGGGGCTGTGTGATCCCCAGTCCAGGGCGGGATGACCCAGTGGGACCATTTCAAGCTGGGTGCTTTGTCAAATGCTTGCTGCAAAGCCAAGTCAGTCTGCATCCCCCTGTGATGCCGTATCCCTCGCTTCCTCCAGTTAAAAGCCGATTCCTGCCTGTACAGGGACCATTCACTGTGCATCTTTCTTTCCTCCTCCTCAGCCAGATTTCAACTCAAAGGAATTGATTGAAGCGTTCAGTCCCCTGGCCTGTAACTAAAGACCACGGCTCATCCTTCACGGGTGAGACCAGCCAGGCTCTCAGCATCCTCCCACAGCCCCACGGCAGGGGAGGCCGATGGCAGAGCCCAGCGCCAGGTCTCTGGCCGGCACAGAGCAGGAGCGACTCCGCTGAAGGGGTTGGGAAAGTGGAGCAGGGTCACCCCTCCTGCCACCTCTGTGAGGGGTGGTCCAGGGGGGTCAGTGCAGTCCTGACAGGCAAGCAGGGCAGCTGCCCTAAGTCTGTTAGAGCAGACCCTAATGGCCAGCCACGGGGCCTTTAATTCATAGATCAATAAGCAGATAATAGAGCGATCGTGTCGATGCGACTGAAGCCCCCAAAGGAAAGCAGAGGGGTTGTGGGCACAGCAGTTCACAGCTGGGGGAGTAAATGGGAGACAGGGAAAACACAGAACCAGCCCAAGTCTTTGGCTGGGATGCACCCCAAAACCCTGAGCATCCTCCAAACCTTGCTCTGAACCCCATCCCTGTTCTGCCAGGATCCAGGGCCAGCCTAGTCTGGAGCTTGAAGCAGAGGTGCAGGCTTTTCTGGATGAAAAAAACAAAGATAAAGTGTCAAAAACCAGTCATTGGACTTCTGCAGATACAAGCTGAAGCCCCACAGCACTTGTAGACCAGCCCCAAATCAGTTTGTGCTTAAAAGGAAGCCACCGATCACTTTGTTGTTGTCATCAGCACCCCTGTATTAAAATAGCAGCTGGCACCCACGTCTCACATCAGGCCCCAGACTAATAAGGAGCAGAGGGACCCTCCTGGAGAGTTTACAGGCAGAGCAGCCTATGGGTGGTGATGACAGTGGGATTAACTCTGTCCCCACCCGTCCAACTGCAGCGGGTCAGCCCGACCTGCCTCCTGCAGCGCAGGCACCCAGCCCAGGGGGTATTTAAAATGAAAACAAAAACCCCACTGAAACCAAACCCTCAGCTGTGCCTGTGGCTCTGCCCGGGAAAGGCTTGGTGATGGGGGGCTCACAGTGACAGGGGCATCGCATCACAGCACAGGGGGGCACAGTGATGGGGGGCACGGTGATGAATGGCACTGCACTGCAGCACGGGGGGGCACAGCAATGGGGGGCATTGTATGGGGGACACGGTGACAGGGGGCATCGCATTGCAGCATGGGGGGCACAGTGATGGGGGGCACGGTGATGAATGGCACTGCACTGCAGCATGGGGGGCATGGTGATGAATGGCACTGCACTGCAGCACAGGGGCATGGCAATGGGGGGCATTGTATGGGGGGCACGGTGACGGGGGGGCTGTTGTTCTGCAGGATGGGAGGCATGGTGACAAGTGGCATTGCACCACAGGACGGGGGGGTCACAGCAACAGGGGCCATTGCACCGCAGTATGGGGGGTATGGCAATGGATGGCATTGCACCACAGCACAGGGGGGCACGGTGACAGGCAGCATTGCATGGGGGGCATGGCAACGGGCAACATCACACCTCAGCACAGGGGGCATGGCAACGGGTGGCATTGCATCGCAGCACAGGGGTCATGGTGATGGGCAGCGTTGCACAGGGGGCACAATGATGGGCAGCGTTGCACAGGGGGCACAGTGATGGGCAGTGTTGCACAGGGGGCACAATGAAGGGCAACGTTGCACAGGGGGCACAATGATGGGCAGTGTTGCACAGGGGGCACAATGATGGGCAGCGTTGCACAGGGGAGGGGGCACAATGATGGGCAGTGTTGCACAGGGGTCATGGTGATGGGCAGCGTTGCACAGGGGGCACAGTGATGGGCAGTGTTGCACAGGGGGCACAATGATGGGCAGTGTTGCACAGGGGTCATGGTGATGGGCAGCGTTGCACAGGGGGCACAATGATGGGCAGTGTTGCACAGGGGTCATGTTGATGGGCAGCGTTGCACAGGGGAGGGGGCACAATGATGGGCAGTGTTGCACAGGGGTCATGGTGATGGGCAGCGTTGCACAGGGGGCACAGTGATGGGCAGTGTTGCACAGGGGGCACAGTGGTGGGCAGTGTTGCACAGGGGGCACAGTGATGGGCAGCGTTGCACAGGGGTCATGGTGATGGGCAGCGTTGCACAGGGGGCACAGTGATGGGCAGTGTTGCACAGGGGGCACAGTGGTGGGCAGTGTTGCACAGGGGGCACAGTGGTGGGCAGTGTTGCACAGGGGTCATGGTGATGGGCAGTGTTGCACAGGGGTCATGGTGATGGGCAGTGTTGCACAGGGGGCACAATGATGGGCAGTGTTGCACAGGGGGCACAGTGATGGGCAGTGTTGCACTGCCACTTAACACTTCGCAGACCTGCCCACAGTGTCTGTGGGACCTTGCAGCTTGTTGCCCAAACCCTCACCTCAACAGGCAGAAGTAGAGGCAGAAACAACCCACAAGCTCAAGCAGGGGCTGAGGCAGAAGGTTGGGGTGCGCTGTGCTCCCCTGGGCACTACGGTGCAAGGGGGACCCGCTTCCCCCCACCTCCTCTGCTCAGGTCTGAGTGCTTTGAGTAGCCAATCACGCTGCATTACGAGCCCAAGTAATGCTTATCATTAAACCTGTAATTTATTTCTTCTGTATTTCATAAAATGTGAAATATTACCACTCATCGGGTGCCCAGAGAGAACGGGGATGCTCCATTAAGTTCAACACTGCTCCTCCATAAGACGCAGTAATTATATGCGGCTTTTTTTACTGCTAAGTTCCTACTTGCAGATGCTAACAAAAGAAATAAGCTTTTAATCCAAACATAATTAATATGAATTACCTCCACAGTACACCCTGGCTTTGCACCATTAAACTTAATTTTTGTTTTGCATGATAATTGTGTTATCATTACCATTTATAGGAGAACTCAGGGACCTTCACTTTGTTTTCAGCCAAGACCAAAGGCACTCAGAATGGTGATCCACGGGCTCGCTGGCTGTGGAGAATGGGGCAGTTGTTGGCTTCATCTGGTCTTGGTTTTATCTTCACTGTGGCGGGTCTGGTTGGACAGGAGGACAGGCAGGGACCTGGCTGGGAATCACAGAATCATAGGGGTTGGAAGGGACCTCCAGAGCTCATTGGGTCCAAACCCCTGCCAAAGCAGGGTCCCTAGGACAGGTCACACAGGTCCAGATGGGGCTGGAATCTCTCCAGAGAAGGAGACTCCACACCCCCCTGGGCAGCCTGTCCCAGGGCTCCCTCACTCTCACTGGGAAGAAGTTCTTCCCCATGTTGGTGTGGAACTCCCTGTGCTCCAACTTGCAGCCATTGCCCCTTGTCCTGTCCCCACAGACACTGAGAAGGGGCTGGCCATTTCCCCGTGTCCCACACTTGAGATATTGATAAACATTAATAATATCCCCTCTGAGCCTTCTTCTCTCCAGGCTGAACAGCCCCAGCTCACTCAGCCTTTCCTCAGAGGGGAGATGCTCCAGTCCTTTGATCATCTCCGTAGCCTCCTCTGGACTCTCTCCAGGAGATCCCTGGCTATTTGATCCCAGGGAGCCCAGCACTGGACACAACACTCCAGGTGGGGCCTGACCAGGGCAGAGTAGAGGGGGAGGATCCCCTCCTTTGACCTGCTGGCCATGCTCCTTTTGATGCAAATAATAAAACTCCCATTCTCAGGATGGGATGCAGGGAGAGCCAGCGCCCAGAGCACAGACCAGGATGCTGAAGCTATCCCTGAGCACCCACCAGAAACACCCAGCACGGGGTCTGTGCCCCAACTGCTGCATTCAAAAAGGGGAGTCAGTGACCCCAGAAGAAAAGCAGTCCCCAGGCTCACAGGGCCACCCTGAAGTTCTGCTGCTAATTAACTGCCCAGCCCCTGTGATGAGTTTGTGCAGTCGCTGCTCAGGAAGGAGGGAGATGAAATCAAGTCCCGTAATTATTTATTGAAATTACAGGCCCTGTCGAGGAGGACTGAATTACTGCAGAGTCCATTAGCTGGCTCGCTGTGTATGGGAGAGAGGGAATGAGAAAATGATGGATGAGAAAGACAGAGAGTTTTTAAAAATAAAAGGGAAAGTCATGAGAGAAAGAAGGGGCAAAGCAGGGAGAGGTAGGGAAGAGCCCTTCTTCAACCCGTCCCCCTGCCCGAGCGGCTCCAGACTGTGATGCCTGAGGGATGCCAGGCAGGGCTGATGGGCTGTGGGGAAGAGGTGAGCTCTCTTGGGAAGATCCAGAAGCCACCTGCAGAGCAGTGCCTCTGCCAAGGCTCCTCCAAGGATCTCCCACCTGATGTCAGTGGCTGTTCTGTGGTTGGGTCTTCAAACACACAGCGTGTGAGCAGGAAACGCGATGGCCAGGCTCTGCGTGGGCAGTTGGGTGGGCAGGGAAACCCCCCTACACCTCTCCTTGCTGGGCTGAGCTTACTCAGCACCTTCCCTGCAGGCTCCAAGGAGGTCCATCAGCTTTGGTTGCTGCTGGGAAGGTACAAGGAGAGAGGCACTGGGGAGGGAAGCAGGGGTATGATGAAGGATGCAGCCGATGTTGCTGAAGTAGTTGGCCAAGAGCTGAGATAAACAAATGCAGAGGAATTACACCACCAAGCCCTGGGAAGAGGTGGCTGTCACCGTTAAAAGTTTTCTCTGCAGTTGTCTGTAATCAGCACTTTGAACGATTGCATAAATATATTAATTACACTAATTAATTTCCCCGGGAAAGAGGCTTCAGTAGCTGGAGACAGCAGGTATCTGAAGGAGAGTATGAGCATCGTTTCGCAGGCAGCGCGTTCTCAGCAAACTCCTTAATTAGGGCTGCTCTCTGACACCCTGGTTTGGTCCAGGGATGAGTTTTTACAACAGGAAAATCTCAGTGCAAAACATTTTAGGGAGCACGAAGAGATCTAACAGGAGCCTAATTAACAGGCAGGCTGGGAAGAGCTGCCTAAGGCCTGAGCCCACCCAGCACTGCACTTGGTGGGGGCAATGGGGACAGCTCAGGATGGGGACCTGGCCTGGGGGCACAGGGTGGGCCCTGAGGGTTAGAACCTGGTGGTCTTCGAGCTGCCCCAGAGGTGTTGGGAGTAGGTGGGTGGCTGAATCACGCAGCCCAGGGAAAGCCCAGCAATCATCCCCCACCTCAGATCCCACAGTGCCACAAAGTCCCTGGCATTTAAAGCCACCCCACGCCCATACCTGACCCCAAGCCTGTGTTCCCCCCAGCCCTCCTCTTCTCCCTTGTTTGCTTTCCACTCCACACCGGCTTTTCAAAGGCCAATTTTAGATGGAGCAAGTGATGCACAAGCTGCTGTGCCCCTCATCCCCTTCCCAACCTGCCTCCTGATAATAATGAGCCCAGACACTTTTATTATCATTATTAATTAGCACTTTCAAGCAATGGAATTAAATCAATATGGTGGACTGAAACTAATTTTAACAAGCCATTGAGATCAATCATCAGGACTTTTATCTACATAAATGCCACTAAACTCAGCTCGTTAGTGTAACATTAGCTGGAAAAGGGGGGGGAGGAAGAGAAGGGAGACTGGCGGGGTTTTAATTAGGAAGACATAAACCATGCCACAATTTTTCTTCTTTGATTTGCTTTTAATCTCGTCCATGAGCTCTCCTGGTGCCCTGGCTGATTATCACTCTCTTCACCTCCTCCTGGGGAAGCAAAGGCAGCAGAAAGGAGAACAGGGAGGGGAGCAGGAGAGGGCAAACCCAAGGAGAGGTGCTTGGCCAGGGTGCTCTGTGGAGCCACTCACCTTTAGCACACCTGCCTGGGATGCTGCGGGATGCAGGGGGCTGAGCTCTGTGAGGATGCAGGGTGCTGTGGGGCTGAGCTGTGTCCGGATGCAGGACACTGGGCTGTAAGAGCTGATGATGGGGTGGGTATCTGTGGTGCCTGTTACAGGTTGGGCTGTAGTCAGGGGCCATAAAATGGTTGGTGCTTGGATTAGTGGGCTAGAAACGGGGCTGGGGGCGGCTCTGTGGCACTCCTCAAAGCCCCCAGCAGAGCCACAGAGGTGGGCAGGTCAGCAGGGCAGAGCTGCCCCTTGCACCCCTAGTGAGAGGCACCCTCCTGCAATCCCTTGGAGAGCCAGGGTCTGCTCTGCCCTGTCCTTCAGTGCTCAACGCTCCCCATTCAGCAGGAGTTTATAAATCCTTTGGTCCCAAACACCCTGGGGCTTGGACCAAGGGTAACACGGACCCTCCAGAGCTGCAGGTTTGAGTCAGATGTCATGTTTTTTGGTTTCTTCTGCAAAATGGAGAGCTTCAACTGTTTCCTTCTCTCTAGGAAGCCAGATTTCTCCACCACAGACTGATGGTTGTTTTCCTCTTCCACTTAGCTGTAGGTAGGAAATAAATCCTGGGCCTCTGAGGTGGCTTTGTAAAACCACCTTCTGTTCTTTCTCACTGGGCCAACCCAGTCCTCCCAGTCCCTGGTCTAAGGCGCTGTGGGAGACCTTCAGCTACCCCAGCCCACCTTCACCTCCCACCTCCCTCCAGCATTGCTCCAGGCTGGCTGCTCCTGACACCAGCCAAGTCACCACTGCTAAGAGCCCCTGCTGCAGACATCCTCACACGGGTGGGCTGTGAACTCAGGCCAGGCTTAAAAAAACCTCTCAAAACTTCTCATTAACAGAGCTGAAGGAAGCAGCCAGACTCGAGCAGGGCTGTGCTGGTTTACACCAGGCGAGGATAGGTCCCCTGGTGTCATCTTTCCCCACGTCTCCTCCAAACCTTGCCGGTGAAATATGACAGATGCACTAGAAAATATTTCCTATTTGTTTGCTGGATGGGTAATAACTTGCCTTAGAGACAGTCTTTATAGTCAGCACAAAAGTAATTTACCTACATGCAGCACGACCGGATTGCAATAAATCTGCCGCTCTCCCGTCCGGCTGAGCGCTGCCACTGCCATCACTTCCCAGCACTGAGGATGCTGCACCCCTCACCCGTCCCCTCCTGCCACCACCACCACCACCCCTCAGCCCGGTGCTGCCAGCTCCCAACTGGAGTTAATGTTTGCAAGCAGCAAAAAAAAAAAATAAATAAATGGGATGGAGAGCAGGGGCGATGGCAGCAGGGCCCTAAATCACAAAGCCTTGCCTGTCAGCCAATTTCTCTGCAGAAAGCTCTTAGCAGTTAATTTCTGGCTAATTTATTATCCTTCGGCTTAGCCCTACAGCACCATTAGCAGTACACTGACACAACTGAGTGAAATATTGTCTAATTTATTATCTTATTACTCCTCTGGAACAGGATCAATTAATTACCCATTAAAGTATTTCAGTTGCAGAGATTTATTAGGGGGCTCGGCGTTTTAACAGATGATTAGTTATATATGTTTGTTTGCCTGAGGAGCGCAGAGTAGCAAATGACTGGAGGGGAAGGGGAAAGACACCGAGTCGGGAGGTAGCTAATGGATCTTTTCTTGACTCTCTGAAAATGGAGCAGTCAATGACAAGAATTATCGACTCATTCACTTGCGGTTTTGAGATAACCATATGTACAGGGAGAGAGAGAGAGAGAGAAAGAGAGGGGGCGAAGGGAAAGGGGAGAGAGGGGAGGGGGGGGGGAAAAAAAAAGGCAAAGCCTCCACTCAACTGCTTTTTCCATTCAATAAATTTGCTTCAGAATATATTGGATTGGGGTTTGATGGCTATTTCGTGTTTTGCAGACTGCTGACACTGGTATGATTCAGTAATTATTGTTTCTTTTAAGTTATTGCTGTAATTTTGCTTTCTAAGATCCCAATCAATTCCCGCCTCTCAAGGGCACGCTTGAAAAGCGATATTTGAAAACAGCCCTCTGATAGATTGTGCCGTTAGACAGTGGCTGAGACAAATAGCCTAATCTGGCACAAATTAGCTTGGCTTCCACAGATAGTTTTATACAGCAATGTAAATTATATTGTCAGGGCCAGTCACTTTCCTGCTTAGAGTGCAGCTAACAAGAAGCCATGGAGACATTACGGTGCTGCCGCTCGCTCCCAGGGCTGCTGCAAAGCCATTTGCCAGCCAGGCTGCGCAGGGAAGGCACGCTGGGGCCCTGTGCTGCAGTGGGCACGATGCCCACCCCATCCCCTGTGATGCTCACCCCATCCCCTGTGATACCCACCCTGTCCCCTGTGCCCACCGCCCGCCTTCTCTCAAGGATGCCCTGGGACAGCTGCGCTGAAGGGGCTGGTGCAAGAAGGGAGGTGGGCAGTGGAGGGGGGTGGTGGAGGCTGTCGCCTTACTCAGCCCGGATCAATACTTTGTTATTTGCTCTCTGGTCATTTGGGATGGGTGGAAATGCTTGTTAAACCCGAGAGGCAACTCATGGGGATGATAATGTAGTGATGCCCGGCCCCTTGGGCTCTGTGCGCCGACGCACGCCGCAGCGAATAACCACAGGCTGTGATGCTCTCCTCCTCCAGTGCCAGCAGGGCCAGGACTGGTGGGTTCTTGACCCCCATGAGATATATACCACCTCCACCTTGCTTTTTCCTCGATGGAGTGAGCTCCAGAGGGGATCACTGGATCAGAGGGCCAGATCCAATTGCAGCACGTGGAGCGGAGAGCACAGCCCAGCCTGCTGTGGTGCTGCAAAGCCAGCTCAGATGTCTCCTCCCTACAAACCCAGCATGAGTGTACCCCTCCTAGATCCTCTGTACATGAGCCTGTGAGCAGCCACGGGAGCAGACAAAGCCAAATTTCCCCCTCTGGCAGCAGAAACTCATTTTAGATCCTCCTGACTCTTCATCTTGAGACTGAATGAAATTCGGATGGGCTTAAGTAAGAGAGGGGAAAGCAGACTGGGCAAATCGAAATGGAGGGAGAAGCTGAATAATCTGGAATCGCTGTCACAGCACAAGAGCCGTGTCAGGTGCAAACAGGCTGGAAAGAATCGCAAAAAGATGTATTTTTATGCAACTCTTGGCTAACCCGTGGAATTCATCACCGCGAGGTATCACGGGCGACCTGAGCAGCATGAAAATGGGATGTTTAGACAACGAAGCAGGTACCTAGGCATTTAATGAGACAAGTTCAATTTAAATCAAGTTATAAGGGACCTGAATCTTGTTGGAAGGCGTAAGGAAACCACAAGCTAGAGGAGATGGGAGGTTCTGCACGCTGCGGCCATGTGGATCTCAGGGTCTGCTCCCAGGACTCCTCATCTCTCGCCCCTGAGGTGAGATCCTGGGGTTTTGAAGTCTTTGCTGGAGGAAAGTGGATGGAAATGTGGCCAGGAAGGAGCAAGCTGCACGGGCTGGACAGCTGCCCAACTGCTTGGTCCTGTCTAAGGAGGTCCTCAGTCTTGGATCATGCATGCAGCAGCAGGTCCACAACATGGCTAAGTGGACCTAAAGCACTCGATCCATCCCATAATAAGAGAGATGGCTGCATCAGGAGTGAATTTGTGAGTTCAGGGAAAGAAAAAAGCAAGGAATGGCTCCTGCCAGGCTCTGTGGGAGCAGATGGAGGATGCTCTTGACCACACTGAGAGCCGTGGACCCTTCTTAACCTCGCAAACAGCTTCTGTACCCAGAGAGATGGGCTGGTTCAGCCCAGGAGGGCTCTGTCTCTTGAGGAAAAGCTGCTTAATTTTCACTTTGCCTTCTTCAGACCAGCAGTTTAGCATGGGGACCTGGAGGTGGAGTTGACAACTGCAGCGTTGAAGCTCGGACAGAGCAGGGAAGCAGCTTCCATGCCCATCCAGTTAGCAATTATCCCATAATACCAGAATGACAATTATTTGGAAATACAGCCCCAAAGGGTGCAGAGGAGTTCATTAAAAATGAGGAACGGGATGGGGAAGAGTGGCTGTGGAGACTTTGTAGCTCTTCTGAGCTGGTTGGAACTTCCTCCAAATTCACTTGAAGCAAATCAAGGTCCCTGCAGTCAGCTGCATGATATGAGTTTGTGCATTCTCAGCCCACTTCCCACCTGGACAGGTGCTTGCTGTAGGAGATACAGCAGTGTATATGATGGCATGTTCTGCGTGAGGAGTCCATAGCTCCTTAAACATCCTCCCAGAGTCTCCAGAAATGATCAGAATCCTGCAGAGAACTGGCAGAAACGGTCTCAATCTGGTGTCTCCTCAAGGAGCCAGTGGTTTAGAAGGACAAATTAGCCACCCTGGGAGGAATATGGGTGCAGAACAACCCCAACCCACACCACCCTGGAGTTCCCACTGACTGGAGCACCCCTGAGGAAAGCCATTTCCCATCCCATCTGCTGACTCTCTATCTCAGCCCGTTCCCTCAGCTCAAATCTGCAGACAAAGCCAGAAATGAGCACGGTTTTAATCCAGCACAGAGCCTGGTTAGTCATAGGCACTTGCTTTCAAGTGGTGCCAGTCGGGTGGTGTGATGGGTGAGCCCCAAGAGCAACCCAGTATTAACTCATGCCCCACAGGGCATTCCCCTGGTCGGGGTGCTGCATTCCTCCAGCTCTCAGGAAAACACCTTGTTGTTGTCATGCTGGAGCCTGCCCCCAGCTGAGAACCGAGCTCCACGACTGCAGAGAGCTTTACAACCCCAGCAGTAAACATCTCTGCAGGTGGGGTTCTTCTTGCTTGACTTCAGCCATCGATGGGAGACGTCTCCAGCTGCAGCATCACCCTGGGCTCTGTTCACGTGGAGGGAAACCAGCCTCTGCAGGGGTTTGTCTGCCCAGTCCCAGACACTTCTGATGCTGATGTGGAGCCTGCGAGTGTTGCTTTTCTCCATGGGTTGTACAGGGAGCCTTGAGCACTGAGGATAGGTGTGGATTGTAGGGGACCACTTTGGGTTGGATGCTGCATGGGAGCAGCAGGAAGGCAGCAACAACAACCTCTGCGCTCCCAGCTGGAGTGCAGCACAGATGGGGCTGCTTCCCAGGTCCCAGGGTTCTGGGGAGGGGCTGAGCAGGGGCACAGCCACCCCTTCACCCCCAATCCTGTTTCTACTCTGCGATGCTCAGGTAGGAGGGGGTGTCTCTGCAGGTCACCTTCTCATCTCCTCCTTGCGCTGACGAAAATCAATGCTCTAATTTGCCAGAGCACAACAAAACAACTGAGATGACTGCAACAGAAACAGCAGCGTGTTCCTAAAGGCTCCGTGCTGGTTGCTGCATCAGAGCTTCCCTCTGGCAGGCCCTGATGCTCCTGCACAGCTTGTGAGGGGGTGGGTTTTGAGGGGCACAGACCTGTGCCGAACCTCTGCGCCCACCCTGCGACATGCTCCTGAGCTCTCTGGGAGAGAGCTCCCTGGGGAGCTCTGTGAGGAGCTCTCTGGGGAGAGCTGCTGCCTGCTAGGAGCAATCCAGGCAGGCTGAAGGAGACAGGCAGCCATCCCAACCCAGCTCTCAAACATCTATCAAGTGAGCAGCGCTGGGACTTGTCCGCCCCCTCCCCACCTTGTACACTCCTTTGCTTTGAGATTATCACACCAGTGCACAGAGGTTCCCTGTGGACAAGGAGCATCCCCAGAAGTGAAACCATCATCACCAGAGCTGTGGCAGAGCCAGGAGCAGAGCCCACCTTCATCCCACCACCACGTCCTGCCTTCACCACAGATCTCTCCATCCTTTCCACCCCCACCCCCCCCACTCCCTCCCTGTGCAATTCTCATTCCTCTTCCAGCAGCTGAGTAATGCCTTTGGAGAGATGACACTGCACTGATTTAGGGGCTTGACCTTGGGAATGCTCCTGAAAAGCTGCGGTTTCCTGAGCACAGCTTTCACGTTGCCTTTTATGAACACTTTGCAGGTTCCACGTAGATTTGGGTATCGAGCAACCAACCAGCTGGGGGGTGGGGGGGGGGGGTGGAGGAAAAACTGAAAAAAATAACAAAAAATACACATGCAAGAGAGAAAGGAGAGATGAAAAAACCCCATCCCTTTTATATCTCCAGGCTGCCTTCAGCAACAGCATTCCTAAATAGGAGAGGTTAAATATATTGCTGCCATTACACTCTACAAGGAACACATTCCATAAAAACGGAGGTGCCGTAAATTATACAAATATGATGCTAACAAGCCAGGAAATGCACTGCTAATGAGGTCAGCTATAGAACTCCTGCAGTGCTGCAAATCATGTGCCAATCCGGCGCAGGAGGTACAGGAGCAGCCCTGGGTCAGCATTTTCTGAGCGCATTTGTAACCTGCTGTTCGGCGAATAGTTATACAGGTAGATAAAAATCCTCCTCCTCTCCTTGTTTATGTGTCAAATAACCAAGGCACCAGACAATCACGCTTTGCATTAATGTACCTTGCTATTATGCCTATTGTTCTGTGGCTCAGAGTGGAGAATTAGTCACTCCGATGTGCAAATATTGGTTACAGTTTGGAAGCGTGAGGGCTTTTGTGTTCCTATCAGACCTGCTCCTAGAGGAATTATACATGCTGGCACCACGGAGGGGGTTTTTGGGTTTTTTTTTTTTTCCTCTCTTCTCCTTGTACATACTCTATTTGTTAAAGCTCTTTAAAAAAAAAAATAATCAAATAAACATGTTGGCGGCGGCTGAGTTATTAGCTCATTCACCCTTCCTCCCCTGTTAGGCAGTGGGACAATAAACATGTAGAAATGTGGCATTTAGGAACCAAAACAAGAAACCTGCCTGAAATCTGTGAGCTTGAAAAACAAGCTCAACCCCCTTTGGATTGTTTTATCTCAGACTTGGAGGCGAGGCATCCCCCAAGGAGATGGGGGCCGAGGCTGAGGGGGGATGCCCAGGTAACACAGCCGCAGCGCCGACCTTGAGATGGGAGTGATGCTCTCCATTGGAGCAGCACCAGCACTTGAGATAATTTTGCTCTTTCTGCATGGCTCTGTTACTGCTGTGAGCCAGGCAAAGTGCATCCCAGCTCGGGGTGGGGGCCCAGAGCTGAGACCTCTTCTGTGTTGTGGTCCAGGGGCTTCTCCTCTGCATCACAGCAAACAGAAACTCCCTGAATTAGCATTTTTACCACCCCCTCCCCAGAGCAACCTGGGGCTGAGCTTCATGTGAGGTGTTTCCATAGCAAGCCCTAACTATAGGTTTCCTCAGGCATCACTTCTTTTCTCCTACCCAGCCCTGAGCAGCAGAGGACAGGATTTGGAGCTCTCACTCACTGCCCAAGCACAGGACATGCACCCCATGATGCTGCCTGGGGATGGGGGGGGGGGAATGTCCCACTGTGGTCATCCCCCTGTTTTCCCCCAGGTGGGAGGGAGCACCATGTGCACAAACACATCACCAAAGGTGGATGTCCCAACTGAAAGCATTCACCTTCAGTTCCAGGTGCCCACAGCACCAGCCACGATGCTGCCCAGGCTGGGGCAGCAGGAGATGCTGGCAGGGAGATCAGGTGCTTGTAACAGATAAACGCTGACGGTCCCCGAGCTGCGTGCCCAGCTCTGGCAAAGGATGAAATATGCATGTCTGCCTTTCATTTCCATATGGGTTTTATGGGTCCTCCATGCAGAAACGAGAGCAAAAGCCTCATTCAGAAACCTCCCAGCTTGGCAGATTTATTACCAAATTAAGGAGAGAGGAAGCACATCAGCTGTCTGGCCCAGGTAGAGGGGATTATCTCTGCTTGAGAGGAACCAGACAAAGCCATGGCTGGAACTCAGGATGGTTTCCCATCACGTCCCATAAAGACAGTGGAGTTTGGAGTGCCTGAAACGAGCTCTGTGGCAAAGCAACCCTTCCTGTGTGGATGGTCTAAAGGGCTGCTGGCCCACCCCAGAGCCACCCATCACCCAATCCTTGCCTCCCACCCAGAGCACAGAGCTCTGCCCTTGTTGTTTCTTCTCATGCAAATAACTATTGCAAGCAGAAAGGCATTTCTATATTTAATAAGCTGGATATTTACGTTAACTAAATAGCAGCTAATTATGAAAACATACTTAAGAGTCTGAGCAATTAAGCAATAATATATTACACAGTTATCAAGCCTCCAATACACATGTCCTTAATAATCAAAATATTAATATGCAGCTCCTCGTCTATTATACAGCAGCTCTGCTATTATACAGAGAGTGTCCTATTACTGCCAAATTAAATGCATAGTTAGGCGAATTTAGGACACTTAATTTAATGTGTTCCCAAGAGTTCACTATGGCAGATTCTACAAGACAGGCCTCTATCTAGGTAGCACAGGATTCCTGGAATTGCTCTTTGCTCCAAAGCCACATGGCTGCATTTGCTGAGAGGTGGTTAACTCGTTCATGGCAGCAAAGTGCTGGGGAGACAGTGAATTTTGGGGGGCCAGGCTCTCAGCTGGCCATAAAAGTGACCCTCAGGAGGAAAAAAAAAAGGAAAGGCAAAGTGCTTTTGAAGGGATTGCAGTGGGAACAAGGTAAAGAGATGCTGCAAACAGAGCTGGAGCCTGAGGGTTGGAAAGCAAGGAGGGAAAAGAGTGGGCAGATGGGTGCACAGACCAGGCACTGGACAGATAGACACCTGTCAGCTCAAACTGGGTGTCCCCTGTATAAATACTGCCCAGCTTTATAGAATAGAATCATCACATCACCTGGGTTAGAAGAGACCCTTTAGATCATCGAGTCCAACCACAGCCTAACCCTGCCTACCCCACCTCTAGATCACATCCTTAAGGACTCCATCTTCACACCTTTTAAATATCTAGGCATACACCACCACAGAGGGAGAGTGTGGTAAATGCACATATAAATCCCCACTATATAAAGGCTCAGGGAATATTTCCTTGCATTTCTTTGCTCCTTGCTCCTCCAGAGCTGCTGCATCCCTGTGCAGAAGGGAAGGTGCTGCCAGGGCAGCTCAGGGCATGCAGAGCCCAGGTGTGACCCAGCTCCCACCCCAGGGGTTGCACAGGACCAATTAATTTATTTAATTAACCACCACAGCAATAGGGCTCATTCTCCATCATTTTATATCATTTTCTCCAGCATGAACTGGGTGTGGAATGTAAACAGGCTGGTTTGGTATTGATTTGCACCTGGTTCTGCATTGAAATAAATAAGGGTGGGGAAGGGCAGGGACTGGGTATGCTGTGCTGCTACTAGGAGGAAGGGGTGTGAGTGCCTCTACTGTGAGGGTCTTTTCATTTAACTAGCTCTGGTTTTAAGATGGGACCTTCCCCCCTGTGTTTGCTCTGCCAAAATAGCTACCTTGAAGTGCCTGTAGTTGTCTGGGGACCTGCTGGTATTTACTGTCTGATATCTGAATCCCTCAAGAGTTGGGGTGCTAGTGGGGTTGCAGGGTGAGCAGTGGGGAGCTGAACTGGGGTCCCCTCTGGTGCCAGGGCCCAGTGCACCTACCTGCTGTCTGGGTGGCAAACTGGTATGTACTGGCCCCTTAGTGAGTAAAGCTGGTGCTTCTGATCTGGGTTCCAGCTGACTGGTGCCACACTGGCCTCAGTTTCCCCATCAGCAGCCTGAGGCAGGTGGGAAGCCCTGGGGACATGCAGCCCAGGTCTTGGTTCTGAGTGGGATGATTCTTGTTTCTAAGCTGGTGGTTTGGGTTTGGCAAACCATGCAATGCCCTTCTCCTATTTCCCAACCAGTCCTGACCCTTGTGGAAGGGGGAGGAACAAGTTGCACATGGAACTGGCACCCAGGATCTGCTGGGTTGGAGGCGGGGGGGGGGGGGGGACACAACCAAAAATCAAACATGCCCTTGCTCAAGAGAGGAGCTGCCTGCTGCTGGTTTTTAAGGTTCTTATCTGCCATGTGGCTTCCAGTTGGGATGATTTATGGGGTGAGGAAAGCAGGCTGATAAATTTTACGGCCGGGCCCTGCAGCAGACTGGGGGTATCAACAGCCCGATCCAGACAGCCCTAATGGAAACTGCCGGCACCGCAGAGCCAGGCGTTATTTATGACTGTCTGTAAGGCTGCTGTGGGAAATCCATCATCGCTTCTGCTGGGCAGGCTGGAGCTATGGTGTGCTGGGAAGGGGGGGAAGGGACCGGGGAGGGGTTGGCACTTGTTGGGGATGCGCAGGGGAAGCTGAGCAGGGTGACCTGTGAGTGAGTCTGGGGGCTTTGTTGAGAGGGGGGTGTGTGTGGAGGCATCTTCTGAAGCTTGTGTTGAGGCAGCTGCTCCCAAAGCTTTACATCCCTAGCCAGGGTTGAGCGTGGAGTGCAGTGTAATGGGATGGTTTGGTCCTTCCCAAGCTGGAATCCCACAGACAGAGGGGGCTTTGGGGGTGTATGCAATCAGTGCTCCCCAAGGTTTGGTCCACATCATCCCTACCCAACTCCTCTGCGAGCAGCCAGAGGGATGCTGAGTCCCAAGCTCACCTGGGAAATCCATAGGGAAAAGCAGCCCCATGGAGGGAGCCTGGAAAGCTGAACCCCTGATGGGTGCTTCCAGGCTGGAAATGCAGGGTGGGGTGGGATGTGTGTGGAGAGATGAGAGGTGCTGGTCTCCCCCTCCCTTCAGCCCAACACTACATTTGCTGGGAGGAATGAAGAAAAAAAAAAAATAGATTTTAAAAAAAATTAAAAGGGAGCAGCTATAAAATCTAGCTACTAATAAAATGTTCCAGGAAGATGAATTCTTCCGATATAATGGTGATCCCTGATACTGAAATGTTCCACAAATACATTTTCATAGCCCCACTCAGTATTATTTGTAGATCTTTTTGCAACCCTTGTCAACAAATTCCTGATAAAAAGGAGACACTTTGCTGTGTGCTAAAGCTATGAATTTAAGAAGTGTCAACCCGGCCTTATTTATGGTGCAATCTTTGGCTTTCTCATTTTACTGATGTGGTTTGGTGCAGACTCGCTTCTTCACTCACACGCTCTCCCTCCTTGCTCCCCAGTTTGGGATATTAATACTGCAGCTGTCTTGGGGAGAGTGCTGACTTTCTCAAGGTGCAGGGAAGTTATACTCTGCAGACAAATCTCTCCCGAGGAGGAAAATCCATCAAGGGGAGGAAAAACCACAGCTGAATTCTCCTGGGGGTGTTAGGGGATGCTGGTGTTGGCCCCATCTCCCTGGGCTGGATGGATATGGGGGTGGAGAGCTGGGGATGATGGGTGAGGGAGCAGCTGGTTGAATAGAGATGGGATGGAGGGGAGGGGAAGGGAAAGGTGATGTGTAGGGGGGAGGCTTCCCTTTATGCAAGCTGAGGGGCTCTGTGCTTGCTGCTGCCCCCTGTACCTTCCTTCATGCATGGGTGAAATGGCTCAAAGTCCTGCCTGGAGGTGTGGGTCTTACCTGGAGGGGCTCTGGGGGGCTGGGGGAGGGAAGGGACAGTGAAAATGCTGTGTGTAGTGGCTGTCCCCAGAGTTGGTGGAGAGAAGAGGGGTAAGAGGTCATCTTCAGGAGAGAAGGGCATCTCTGACAGCACATGGTGGAAGATTAAGTCCTCAAACTTGTTTCTCTGCTACCTTTGGCCAGGAGCTTCCAGCCCAAAGGCTGTGTTTGATGCCCAGCTGACCAACAAACACTGGTTTGCCTGGCAGAGCTGCCTTGCCCAGCAATACCTCACCCTGGGGGGCTGAATCTCCCTTAGAAGCTGGTTGATTTAGGTTCCTCTGAGGCTGCAGTGCTGAGCAACGGTCCTGTGCCTCCCAGCACAGCCTCAGGCAAATGCTCCTTCCAGCACTAATAAAGGAGGCTGTGTAAAGCCAGGGGTCTGGGGAAAATCTTTTCTGGTACAAATTCATGTACAAATCAGCAACAGATTACTCGGAGTTTGTGTTTGGAGGGGTGGTGACAGTAGTTACTGAAGGAATGGCTGGAGGAAGTTATGCTCTGTGGAAAGCTGTGGGGCAGGAGAGATGCTGTGTGGAGCTGGGTGAGGGTCTGGGTTTCCATCATGCTGCTGGAGAGCCCACTGTATCCTGAGCCTTTGCTGATACCTCTGGCTGGTGCTCCTGCAGTGCCCTCCACCCAGCCCTGAGCTGTGAAGCAGGGATGGGAACCAGCCATGGGGACTGGCCAAGGGTGCCCAAGCAGTGAGCCCAGCTCAGGGAGGAGTTTTTGACATGGGAACCTGTGGTCCAGAAAGTATCTGTTTGTCTGGGGGTCCTTTGCTCCCCAAAATGCCACTCACTCTTCACGTACCTCTTGTTGCTCCCCAAAAGGAGGTGAGGTCCTTCACTTAGAGGGGGATGTCCTGCTCGTGCTGTCGAGGATGCTCTGAGCATCCCAGGGTGTGTGGGGCACTCTCCCCTCATGCATCCCAGCCATGGCCTTTCCTCCCCCAACAAACACACTGGGACCACTGGGATTTCTGGGACCAAAGCACCAGTAAGCACAGCCCAGTTTCTCCTGTGCTCATGGAGAGGCTTGGGCTGCTCAGGGGACAATTAGCTCCCAGTTTGCAGATTCTGTTTTAACTATGGCACATGTTCATAATTTAAGCTCTTTACAATGGTGCTTGGTTAACACTGGAGCCTACTCCCTGCTGCCCCTACCTTTTGTTTGGGTGATTTACTATTCCTCTGTGCCACTCTGCCCACTGAAATTCATAACAGCTTTCACACAGCAATAGAAAGCTCGTAATTATAGCTATGTCTGGTAGTGCCATTGGAGCTAAAGGGCCTGCTGGCACTTTCCTTTAACAGGAATCCAGCTCCCAGCTGGAATGAAATTTGCCCTGCTGATGGGGTCTTTTTATTAGTTTGTTTGAGCCCTTATTAAAAAAAGACTCTCTAGTTTTTTGGCAGCGATGGTCCAGTACGTTCCACCTTGGAGTCTCCTGTGCTCAGACTAGGAGCTTTCAAAGGAGTCTTGGGAGTTGGGTCAGCAGCACCCTGGCACCTCACCCCAGCCAGAACATGTTGCCCTCAGGCTGTTGCTGCCCTGGGACACTGATACTGTTTGTTTGGGGTTTTAATAAGAGAGGTTGATTTTTAATTATTCGAGCTGCCTGGGCAAACGTGTGAGAAATCAGGTATAAGCCAGTAAACGCTGTGCTGTGTAGGTGTGTGGTGATCTACAGACCTCACCATCCACCACAGCTTTGCTTTTCCCCTTAAATCCATTTGTGTCTCTGGAAAGGAGGTGGTTCCTGTCTCTGTGAGATGTCACCTTGGGGTGATGGAGCTCAAACACATTGTGTCCTTGGGGAGGGTGCTCCTCGGAATGGGTTGGGATGTTGTGGATGGTACCCACATGAGGTAGATCTCCCAAGGGACATGCTCTGCTTTGGGAAGAAGCAGGAACATCTCTAGGGTATTGACCCCTGGGGTGGCTGGGGGTGCCCAGATGATGTCTCCCTCCTTCCAGGCTCACACAGTGCTGCTCAGGCACTTGCCAGCAACCATGGAGCCTGTCCTCTGTGTTTTCAGCCCCTCTGTTGCTGCTGCCAGCTAGTCCTTGCAGGATCCTTCACAGAATCACAAGGTTGGAAAAGACCTTTAAGATCATTAAGTCCAACCATTCCCATCCTAAACTAAACGATATCCCTGAGCACCTCATCTCCCCTTTTTTTAAACACATCCAGGGAAGGTGACTCAGCCCCTCCCTGGGCAGCCTGTTCCAGACCCTGACATCTTTCTCCCAGGAGCATCCCTTGTGCAAGCCTGCAGGGTTAACTGTGAGCACTGAGCCACTCAGCCTGGGGGATGTGAAGCATCCAGTTACAGGGGAGGATATGGAACTGTGAGCTGGCTTCCAAAAATAGAGAGAAAGCCTAGAATAGTGGGTGCTGACTCTCAAACACAGAATACCCTGTGTCACAGTGGGGGATCGTGTGCTGCTGCTGTGCCAGCCCTGCCACAGGCAAGCAGGGGAACTTGAGATAGTGTGAGGACAGACTGGCCCCGTGTTGAGTTTCAAGGTGTAAATTCCCCTCAAGAAACTGGCTGGAGAGAGGAGAGCATCACCTGGTCTCTGCACAGTGGAGCTACGTGGAGGGAGGAGCGGTGGGATCATCGTAACTAAACCCAGAGACTGTGCCAGGTAGAGGTGGCTGTGGAATATGAAGGGTTTTTAACAGCCTGAAGATGCTGTTCCTGCAAGTTTTGGGGACAAAAGGGTAAAGGGGAAGATCTCAAGGTGAAGTTTTGGCATTTGTGGGTAAAATTGAGTGACGTGAGTGGGGCTGGGGCTGGCTGTGGGGATGTGACAGCTGCTGGGGTCACCCTTCCCTGTGCCTCTGAGTCCTGCTGCTGTGGGTGCTAGCACAGGGCTCCTTTCTGGCTGCTCCCTCATCCCTATTTGGGGAAACTCTTCCCTAAACTCCAGGATGCTACAGACACCATCACTTCTTAGAACTGAGACAAGACCTTTTTATTCACATTACCAGAGGGGTTCTTTATCCAAAACCCTTTGTATTTAGGAACCTGATCCTCAGAAACTACATTGTCTGTTGTCCTCTCAGGGCTGTCTGTATAACTTGAGGAAAAACAGAGCCTGATACCTCTGTGAATTCCTCTTTTGATCAGAAGTGCTGGGTCTTTGTTAGTACTCCTAGTGGAAGGCAATTGCTGTGTGTTAAACAGCGACTACACCGTGTATTTATTTACCTCTGAAGGGTTTTATTACTTCCACACATGCATTCTTTGCTGATTTGAATGCCCTGAAAGCAAAGCCATGCATGTGCCAGTGCTCTGCAAACTAAAGGGCTGGTTCTTCCAAGGTTTTCCTGCTCTGGGGTCAGCTCACAGAAAGAAGGTCATTCAGGAGACAAGCGATGTTTAGAAACTGATAACCACTGAAAGGGATTTGATTTCCCCCTCTAAAAGGAGATCTTTGATTAGTGACTGATGGGGCAACTTCAAAAAGCTCACGGGGTCTGGCTGAGATAAGCATTCAAACCTGGGATGCTCCTTCCCAAAGCTGCTTTGATCTGGAATTAAAGTGAAAAGTCTTGCAGGGTTTAGTGTGAGATTTCCAGTGGTTTTAATGACGTACTGGGCACAGTAGGATCCACCTGGCTTTTCCTCTCCAGCCAGCAATAAACTCGCAGGATGTGGTGTTAGCTGTGGCTTTCTGGGGCTGGAAGGGCAGAGATGTAACTTACCCAGAGCCTTTATGGTGAGTGGGCCTTTGCTGTGGCTTGTGCATCCTACCCCAGGTCTGCTCATACTCCCACTAGCAGCACAGAGGGATGTTGACATGCTGTTGCCTGCCCTGTGCTCACTCTGAACCACAGGCTTTGATGCTGGTCTAAGGCACTGGGTGTTACTGGGGTGGGGGGGACACACCAGTTTGATGCTGGCTCTCAGAAGGGACCCCAGCTCCCCCCACCAAGACCAGCATCTGAAGGGAGCACACAAACAGGATGGGAATCAGCTTGTTAAAAGGATAGGCAGTGGCAGGACAAGGGGGATGGAGTGAAGCTGGAGGAGGGAAGGGTGAGAGGAGAGATTGGGGGGAAGTTCTCTGCAGAGAGAGTGGGGAGGGGCTGGAACAGGCTGCCCAGAGAGGGGGTGGGTGCCCCATACCTGGGGGTGTTCAAGGCCAGGTTGGATGGGGCCCTGGGCAACCTTGTGTAGCTCCAGGCCTGGAGGTTGGTGGCCCTGCCTGTGGCAGGGGGTTGGAGCTCTGATCCTTGGGGTCCCTTCCAACCCAGAGCATTCTATGATGATTCTCTGATCTCCTCAGGGGCTGTTTGCACTCGTGTTGCTGTTGCTGAGCTGCGTCTCTGTTCGCATCCGCTGCAGAAGCAAATGCTGCCAGGGTGCTGCTAGCTCTGTCCTTGGGTTTAGGCATAAAATGTGTCACACCTGGAAGTAATTAGAATGAATTTTTACTAATTCATAGCTAATTGCGCAATTACTCTTCTGTGAAAGATTCAGCTCTCAAAAGACACTTCAACACGTGAAACGAGTTTCTCCAAATCTGGCTGGAGGAAGAAATAGCATGAAAACATTAGGCTGGATCCAAAACATTATTTTCTTTTCAAATTAAGCAAATCTTTCCAAGTAGATTTCAAAATGCTCAGAGCTGACAGGGATGGTTTCTCTGGTAATTCCCTAAGGAGGGAGCTGGGGGGGGGAGCATCCCAGGAGGAGCTCTGCTTTCCCCCGTCCCGTTGGCATCCCAGGAGGAGCTGCTTTCCCCCGTCCCGTTGGCATCCCAGGAGGAGCTGCTTTCCCCCGTCCCGTTGGCATCCCAGGCTCCACTGGACCAGCAGCTGGAGCTCAGCTTGATGCTTCTCTGCTCCATGTGAAGGAGAAGCCAAGCTCCCAGGAGCTTCTTTCCCCATCCCATAGCATCCCTGGCTCCACTGGACCAGCAGCTGGAGCTCAGCTCGATGCTTCTCTGCTCCATGCAAAGTAGAATCCAAGCTCCCAGGACCAGTGCTCATCCCTCTGCTTGAGCCAGTATCCCAGTAAAGCAGTTTCAGGCAGCATCCCCAGTGCTGGATGGTGTCAGGGTGGGTGCATGGGGAGCAGCGCAGGCGTGCGAACCCCAGCGAGTCTCTTGACGTGGTGTCTGTATCTCCTGCACGCTTGCAAATGATGTTTACTATTTAATAAGATGTGATGAGACTGTTCTGATACTTCAAAGGCAGCTGACAGTTTTGTTAGAAATAATCAAGGAACTTTTGGACAATTATGGTGAAGGCTTTGACAGCCAGAAAACACATAAACCTTGTAACTGTAACTAGCACCAAAGTCAAAGATTCTTCCCTGGAAACAACTTGAATATTCATTTTATCCATTAAGCGTCACTTGTTTATTTATTTTTATTTCATGCTCTTTTCTTATGTCACTTTGTCTCCTTCACTCCTGGGAGAGCTCTTTTCTTCTTAGAAGATGCAAATCTTCCCACCTTCTTCAACTTCCTCAGCTCCAAACCGGTGGAGGGCTGGCTGTGCTCTGTGTCTCCTTGTCTGTGCATCCCCTGTTCCTGTGGGAATTGGGAAGGTAATGGGGGGGGGGAACACACAGTGGTCCCCATTTTGCAGACTTCTTATGAGACTAAGAAACTCCACGAGCTCTCTCTGCTAACCCTCCCTGGGTTGCAGAGACACCCAGGGGCCAATCAACCAAAAAAAAATGGGATGTGGGACGTGAGAAGTATCAAGAATTCAGGCAGAATGGGCAAAACTCAAATATCCCTTGAAGGCATCTGACAAAGCAGGTGAATCAGAGTAAAAACCAGCTGAGCTCTTCCTCTGGGTCATCTGATATGCTGATTCCCCCTAATATTGATTGATGTTTAGCTTATAGACATACTGTCAAGCAGGCACGGGGGGCTGTTTGCAGTGGATGTTCAGGGAGGGTGTTTCATTTAATCAGGAGCCTCCAATCGCTCAAGCTGCTGAGAAGGAAACTTGATAATAGGGATGTACAGCCCAAGCCAGGGATCTAATAAGGAGTTCTGTGTGGTGTTAGTGGGAACACGGGGTGACAGGTCCCCAGTGTCCTCAGGTGAGAATTACCCATGAGACTTTTTGCACCAGCACCTCCCGTTAATGAAGCTGAGGAGACAAAATTGCTAATTGGAGAAGAACCTGTGAATGGTTGTCAGGTCATCCCTGCCTGCATGGGGATGCTGTGGGGTGGGCATGGCACAGGGGTGATGCCCCAGAGTATTGCAATACAGCAAAGATGTGGGACTGTTGGAGAGGGGTCGGAGGAGCCATGGAGATGCTCAGAGGGCTGGAGCAGCTCCCCTATGGAGAGAGGCTGAGGGAGCTGGGCTGGGTCAGCCTGGAGAAGAGAAGGCTGCGGGGGGACCTCATTGCAGCCTCCCAGTGCCTGAAGGGAGCAGAGGAACAGGAGGGGAATCAGCTTGTTAAAGGGCAGAGACTGGCAGGACAAGGGGGATGGAGTGAAGCTAAAGGAAGGAAGGTTTAGATTAGATATTGGGGGAAGTTTTTTTACAGAGAGAGTGGTGAGGGGCTGGAACAGGCTGCCCAGAGAGGGGGTGGATGCCCCATCCCTGGGGGTGTTCAAGGCCAGGTTGGATGGGGCCCTGGGCAACCTTGTGTAGCTCCAGGCCTGGAGGTTGGTGGCCCTGCCTGTGGCAGGGGGTTGGAGCTCTGTGACCCTTGGGGTCCCTTCCAACCCAGACCAGTCTATGATCATGGCCCCATCTCTGGGTGCACCCCAAACTGGTGGGGGAAGAGAGGAGTTTGTTAGGGGGCTCCATGCTTCTCATGCCCTCAGTTTCCCCACCATGTAATGTGTGTTTCCTCTCTCCTGCTTCCATCCCCATCAAGTTTGGTGTCCCCCCTGCATTGTGCAGGACTGGCCATGTGTGACACTCCCCCCAGCTGCCAGCCACCACCGTGCCGTGTGTCGCATCCTCCAGTAGTCACTCGGAACAGTAATTGGCCAAAGATTATTCTGTATAATTGAATGGCAGGGGCTTTGTATACCAAACAGGGACTTGTCTTTGTCAAAAAGTCTTTACAAAGTATCCAGCTCTGGGTGTCAGGGAGGACAAGTTTTTTAATCATGTTAAAATGATTTATTTAAACGTCAAGCCATGTCACCTCACTTCCTTTCATTTTTCAAACTGTTTGTGTTTTTTCTGGATGATAAATTTATCTTCAGACAGCCTCAATATGACTAATTAACTTTGAAATATAAGAACCAGATGTGTGAGCTGGAGAGCTTTCTGAACTCATGCCAGGCATTTCCCCCCCCTCCCCTTTTCCTCTTCTCTTTCCTTCTCCTCTCCCTTTCCCCGCCTCCTGTGCCAAAATCCCTTTGCAGACAACCCACGGCACGTGGAAAAACTCAGCAAGACCCACGGATGGACCCTGTCTCCTTGTCCCCTGTCTCCTTGTCCCCCTGCTCTGCCCCAGTGATGCTTTACCACCCAGGATGGTCCCAGTGCTGCCCAGTGAGTCGCACAGGGCCCCACCTACCTGCCACGGTGATGCTTAATGTGGAAAGCAAGCTGCCACGATTCGTTTGCCACATGAAAGGGAATCAAGGCTGGATGTGACACGAAGTGAGTTCTTTTAAAGCAACTCCTCCCCTGTGAAGTGGGTTTTCCCCTTCCCCTCTCTTCGCGCGACGGTGGCTCTGAGCTGCTCCCAGAAGGGAAACATTTATGTACCAATTAATTAAGCAAAGCCTCTCAGCTCAATTTATCTCGCTGTGACGACACGAGGCCTCATCCCCATCATGAGGAGAGGGAGGGACAGAAACCTCCTGATGCAGCTGGGCAGCACAGCCAGGTCCCAGCTGTACCATCACCTCCTGCTCCCACAGCGCTGGAGGAAGGATGGTGCGTGTCCCTCTCCCCAAAACAACCCTGAACCCACACTCAGAGGGGATGGAGGGGCAGCAGTGCTGGAGCAGAGGATGGGCTGAGGGGACCCAGCAGCTCAGTGCTGCCCGTGGAGGCAGCAGATAGCACGGACAGTAAATAATGATGCTCGCCCCTCGTACGCTTTGCTTGACAAAACACTCGTTAATCACAACGTGCTGAGCCCCATGCAGCCTTGATTCACGTTCTGTTGGGGAGAGCTGGCCTGTTTCAAAGCCCATGGACAAACAGCAGCCTCCAGCTTGAAACTCTCCTTCATTTCAGGCGGTGAGCAGGGTGAGGATGAGGTGGAAGGGCTGGGAAAGAAGCATTGGGGTCAGCTTGGGAATTTCCCAGGTGATGGTGGTGCTTGAGCTCTGCCCAGCTCAGGAAGGGAAAAGGAGTTTTCTTGGATCCTGGGGATGAGAAAATCCAAAAAGCTTTCCCTGCCCAGCACACCAGGGCAGCATCTCTCCACAGCGATGTGCAGCCCCCCACCCCAGGGTCCCCACATCACCGGGGGAGTGACATCACCCATCAAGCAAACTTCAACAAATGGCTTTTCAGCCAAAACAGATTTTTCAAACAAAGTGTAAATATTCATGTAAAAATGTTGATTTCAGTGGAGATTTTCCTGATCTTCTTGGAAGTGGTAATCAAAATAATGTTTTTTAAATTGCCTCTTTTTTTTTTTAAAGACTTTTATATTTATTTTTTAAGTTTTCATTTCAACAACCCTGAAGCTGGAAAAACTTGGGTCACAATTATTAGGTCACTGGGTTAAAGGGAGATGGCTGCTCTTTTTTTAACCTCTTCTAGCACACTGTGTTGTGGGAGCATGCTCCTCATCCTCTCCTGCCTTCATCAGCCAGAGCATAAACCAGCTGGCAGGGGCAATTTTTTTTTTAATTAGGGTTTTCCAGGGCTGATTAAGCAATGTGTATCTGTGCAATGCCCTCTGTCTCTGCTGACCTGGTACGGAGCAGCTCAGAGGGATGTGTGGTGGGGTTTGCAGGCTTCATCCCACAAGAGCCTTGCACACCCAGCACCCATGGAGGATTCTGTGCTCCCCCATCAGCATCAGCACCTGGGCAGTGGCATTTGGAGAAGGATTTTAAGGATACCCCCTATGATTCTATGATGCAGCACGTGGGGCTGGCACCGGAGCAGCGATCACGGCAGCAAGCTGAGGATGCCATAGAGAAAGATGAGTGGAGAAATGGCATTGCCCACCACCAGCTTGGGATAAAACACATCCAGAGGTGCGTGTGGGGCTGGAGGAGGGTCTGGAAGGGCAGCCCCAGGTCCTTGCAAGAAGGGGGCTCCCTGCTTCCCTTCCCCCTGGGTGCTGGCATGTGGAGCCGCCGCTTACCAGGCTGGAGCCGGCCAGCTCGGCGGCACCGCTCCCAGCTTGTTAGGGTGATAATGGAACACTTCAAACACAGCAGCCTTAAAAAAACCAGCTGAACTTTCCCCTCCCTGTGCCTCAACCGTGCCCTAAATATACATAACAAGCTGCAAGAGCCGGCTGGGTGTGAGCTAGGAGCCATCAGCGGATGTTGACAGCCTTGATGTCTTGGCGGGCAGGATCCAACAGCATCTCCCACTGTATGGCGCTAGATATTTAATAAAGTAAAAACCCCCAGGATCAAGAAGGCTGCAATCCCTCCCAGCTCCTTTCTTCTGCTTTTGCTCCAGCTCTTTCAAGCCTGCCTCCCCGTCTCTCTCCAGAAAATCCTTTCATGCCTCCCTCACCAGACTGACATTTTGACAAGTTGCCACGAGTGACATCTGATTTGTACAAATTTCAAGACTAATAAATCTACCTGTCAAAGCGGAAACTTTAAAAGGAGCTAAGCCCAGCGGGTATAGTTTAACAGAACTCAAGTTGATGAAACTGTAGGATGGAGAAATTATATCTGTCACAATCCACCCACATTAGTTCTGTGGAGATGTTGGCAACTGAAACAAACGTCTTTCACAGCCTTGGAGAAAAAAAAAAAAGGGGAGAGGGAGGAAAAAGGAAAAAAAAAAAAAAATAAAAGGAGACTGTTAATACTGTGAGTAACAAGTAACAGTTCTATTTGTAAACTAGCAAGTTTATTTATTTAATTTTTAATTTGCTTGTAGACACGCGAGGGAGGGAGCGACCCTCCCTGCTCCCCTGTGCTGGCGGCAGCCCTGGGCCCTCCGGAGAGTCCTGGTGATGGGAGGTCTTGATGCTCTTGCCCCCTGTAGTTATGACAACTTGGGATGATGCTTGTGCGAAGCTGCAGCACCCACTGAGGCTGCATCCTTATCCATCCCCTGCAAGGCCACAGGATTCGGTGCCATTGCTCCAGACCCAGCTATGAAGCCCACTTGGTGAACCCCACTGCAGCCCAAGCCCCAGGTGATGCTCCATCCCCATCCTGCCTTCTTCTTTGCTGGAATTTTCTTCCATTTTTCTCTGCTGACAGCTTCCCACCTGCACCAAGAGCCTGGGGTACACGAGGAACATGGCAGCCTTCTCTCCCATCAGTGAACCCCAAACTTTCTCAGGGTTCTGCTCAATTCTCTCCCCAGACTCTGTCTATTTCCCCAGGAGGCTGCAGGTCCCCATGGCTGAGGGAGCCGGTTTGGGAGCAGAACCCAGGCATCCCAGAGGAGCTCCATCCCTACAGAGGCTTTGGGGAAGGAGACACAAACCTTTTTCCTTTCTCCCTGCTTGAAGCCAGGGATTTGAACCCCGTGGCTGAGTGGTTTCTCTCGTGCAGAAACAAAGGGGTGTTTGAAGTGGAGGTTAGAGAAGCATCCAGGCAGGCTGAGGGAAGGAGATACAGTCTTGTACCCAGCTGAATTCCCTTTTTTTTATTGCATCTTCTGCCAGAGACACGCAGACGTGAGCAGCCAGTTCATTCTGCCTGCTGGAAAGAGATTGATTTGAAAGTTGCACGTTGCATGAAACTCCTGTAGCCGCGTCTGCAGCGCTGAGAGTGTCTTCAGGTGTATCTAATGTCTGAAGGAAACCTCTGAGCTGATGATTTATGGCAGCTGGTTGGGTTATAACTTGCCCGTCTCCTTTCATTACAGAGGAGGCTGGAGTGTGAGCTCTTTCTACTTGAAACCCATCTGCTGAGAGACTCCCTGCTTCCTCCCCAGCCTGTGATACTGCAGCGAGGATGCGCTGGGTCTGGGTGGAGAGGAGAGCTACCAGTGGTCCCCTTTGCCCAGTGTGGGCTCCCACCTCACTCCTGCTCCCCCAGGCTCTGCACAGGAGTCACACAGAAGTGGTAACTTCCCTTCAGCACGACACAGCACTGGGCAGACCCGTGTGCAGGTCTGCAGGCAGCTGAAGCTGGTTTAAATCGTGCTTCAAATCATGCTTCAAGTGATGCTCGGGCATCGTGCTGGTCCTCTGCTCCTCGTGAGGAAAACTGCATCTTCAAAGCTCCAATCACAGCCCATGTTTCTGAGCACCAGTGAGACAGGGAGCTGAGGGGGCTGGCAGCAGTGCAGGAAGGTCTCCATCCCAAAGCCCAGCCAGCCCTGGGTCTGTCCCCAGCCTGGCTGCTGCCTGGGGACAGGGTGCTTGACCTCACCCACACAGCTCCTGATGGGTCAGGGCCATCAGTCCTGAGCCCAAAGCCTGAACTGCAGCCCCAGGACAGGTCACCGTTCCCAGGCTCAGGTGGGACAGCTCTGGGGACTTGGGCAGACCCCCACTGTGAGACCCTCACTTTGGTCCTGCTCCTGGAGAAGTCAAGCAGAGCTCTCCCAGTTTTCAGACTGGCTTTTCCACGGGATGAAGCAATTCCCATAGGATTAGCAGATCCCACTCCCCATCGCCCCAACCAGTGCTGTGAATCTCTGGAAGGTTTCTAAAGACCCCAGCTCTGCACTAACCTTTTCCAGCACAGTAACAGCCATGTCAGGATCATCCCAGGATCATCCTGGGCTGTTCCTCCCTTCCAGGAAGTCTTCCACAGAGAACCAGGCGATGTGTTTGTTTTCCCCTAGACGTACAGCTGCAGAAGAAAGCCATGCAGGAAGGTTCTGAAGCTTGGTTAATTTTCTAATAGCCACAGCAGTGATGGATGTAAGCCACACCAGCTTCCAGCTCGACTTAAAAGTCAAATAAAAATAATCATGCTGATGGGAAAATAGAATTCTCGTAGCTCAGGCAGATAATATATGATCTGTTAGTACCTGCCAAGCATCTCAGCTCTGGTAACGTTCCCATGTACTTCAGCAGGGTCAGAGTTCAGCTCATGCTGTTCGCTCTCCCAGCCACCATATACTGGAGGTTTTAGCATAAACAACCCAACAAAGTCTTTTTTTTTTTTAATTTTTTTTCCCAACATCTGTATTATTTCATCTCTGTTGTAATGAAGACAGAGTAGAGGGGATGCTCCTGTGCCCCTCTGGTGCTGGTACCCATGCCTGCCCGGCTCCTGGGCGAGCACACTGCGGATGATGCTGGGTGCTGGCTCTGCAGCTGGTTGTCACTTCCAGCTCCTTCACCCAGGAGGGGAGGGGATGTTTTTGGCTGGGGGGAGGCATTCCCTCCCAGTGATTTCTGCCACAAACCCTGTGTTGATCGCAGCTTTCAGAGGCAGGCAGTGCTGGAAAAGCCTTTGGATATATCTCACCGGGGTTCAGCCCCTCTTCAAGCAGCCTCTGGAGCAGGATGGGGAGGACCTGCACCCCTCTCCCTCATGTCAGATCCACCCTTCATCACTCTCTGGCCTGGAGCTGCCCATTTATATTGAAAGGCATCCCAAAATGTCTTGCTCAGAAAACCACAACGCACGGGGATTATCCAAGAAGAATTTAACTCGCTTCTCTGTGATAAACTCTGGTTAGGGAGATTACGACTGTTTACCCAAGAAGTAAATATTGCTCAGCACTTAACTGCTGCCAGATACAAGGGAACAGGCTGGTGGCTGCAGGGCTGGGCTGCAGGCAATGCCTCTGCTCCCTGGAACCGCTGCTCAGAAAGAAGGACGAGCCCATTCGGCTCACCGAGTTGGGCAAAGCCAGGATGCCTGCACCCTGGTAAAGTGTTTCTGTGCTGGCTCTCACTAATCTGATTTGCTGAGCTCAGCTAACTTGATAAGCTGGATGAGTGATGGCAGGCTGGGCCTGGCAGGTTATTTCTATTATACATCTTCCCTTGCTCTATACCCCGTCCGCAGCATATGATGCCTATATATCTTGACAGTGAAATTAGGCATGGTAAGGAAAAGGTTTCCTCCTTCCTGCTAACACCTTGTGGCTGGTGCTGGTTTTGATACCCAGCTGGATGTTTTACTCTTAATGTGGCTTTAATTTAATGGAGATTGTGGCAGTGATGCTGCCACCAGGCAACGTGTTCATCCCTGATGCCCAGCCCCGTCCCATTGCCAGGCTGCTGCATCCTTCTTGTTGGACAAAGCCTGGCATGTTAATGCCATGCTGTGTATCTGTTTGGGGGGTAATAGTGTAAGTTTGGAGGTTTCTGAGGGAAGCATGCTGTGCTCACTGTGCTGCTTGGGCTGGAGCTGGCTCCTAGGGGGTTTGCCCAGCTCCGAGCTCACACTGTATTTCAGCCAGCACAGGTTACAGGGGCTCCGTGGGCTCTCTGAGGCTGTCACTGCACATCTCATGACAATGACAAAGCTGCTACGTGTGTCAACATCAGCATGTGAGCTCATGCAATGCCTGCATCACTGCTTGCTGCCGCCCTGCTAAAAACCAACACGTGGGCTTGCAAATCAGGTCGAATTCCTGCATCCCCTGGGTACCCTCAAACCAGCTCTCCGAAGCACACCAGACCTCCTCAAACCACCTCTCCGAAGCACACCAGACCTCCTCAACTGCAGTGAAGGGGGCACACCAAGGCAGCCCTTCTGCCAAGAGCAATTGCAGCATCCCACCTACACGGGCTCCTGACAAAACTTACATTGCTCTTGATCTTTGCAGGGAGCAGAGGTGGGATACAGGATGCTGCCCCCTTAATTCGTGTCACCTCAGCATCATCTGGCCAGGGAAGCGAGCGGCTCTTTGCAGGCAGCAGCTCCACACATCTGCAGGGATGGCAGAAGAAGACGGATAGACCCCGTTGCCTGTCTAATTCCCCTTCCCTTTGTCATGTGGGGGCTCCCCTCCTTGCCTGGTGTGCTTATCTCCCCTCCAGGTTTCAAAGCCACGCTAATCATCTCCATCACCCGACTCGCATTAGCCAGGCGAGCTGCGGGCTGTCACCACACCTCATGTGAGGGCCTATGTTCCAAGGAAGGGCCGAGTGATTTAGAGGGGACCATTCACATTCACAGTCATTGCTTCAAATAAACAGGCAGAGAGTTTAATGATTTCAAGGTAAAGCTCTTTTATTAAGACAACACAGGGAACCTTTTTTTTTTTTCAACCACAGCTGACATCACTGTAATAAATCACCATCATGTCTTGTGGGATTGAAAAAGCCAAAATACTGTCAGAACTGATTTTCCTGGCTACTCCAGAACAAACCATGTGTTTTTAATCAACAAATCTTTGTTTTGCATTTCTAAGACCCTAGCACTCTTTAAATAGTTAGCGTTTACCAGAGGGATATTTTAAATTCAACACACTGCTTCCTTACTGAAGAGATTAGGAAACAGGACACCACATTACAGACTTACCGGGCTTGTCCAGGGCTTTTGGAAGTTCGTGTTTGTTATATTCACGCAGTACAAGGAAGGGCTTTCCCAGACTTTTTTCCAGCTTCATTAGACCTTTTCCCTCCCCCAAATCAAGCTATTTACTGCTTGAAGGAGTCAAACTATCTACCAAGACGTCGTGAGATGTCCTCACATAGAAAGCTGGGAGGACAAGTGATGGAAATCATCATGTCAGCGAGGTCCCTGAGGCTTCTGGAAGTCAGCACCCCTTTGCCCACAGCCAGACGGGCATCCTGCACCCCTCATCCTTCGCCCAGCAGAGCCCAGGCAGAGCACACTGTTGGGGGACAGTCTGAGCATCACCCCCCCTTTCACCCACTGCCAGCGCTGATGAGGTTCCTTCATGCCCAGGATGTGCCCAGCCTTTCTGCTGTGTTTCCCCCACACCAGCAGTGGGATCCAGGAATTGGAGGGGATGGCAGGGGGGGCATCACCTCCCCACTCTGGTTTCAAGGTCAGGATGAAAGCGGAGATGTCAGGATCCTCTTTCACGCCGTGCAGGACCCACGACATGCTCTGCCTGCCTGGCACAGATGTCAGGGCTGAGAATAAACCTGGGACCTGGCACAGGCACAGAGATGCCCGTGCCAATCAACGTGCCACAAGCAGGCAGAGCCAGCAATGCCCCGGCATGCCAGAGTCACCGAAACTCGATGGAGCAACTGAGCAGTGCCAGGGTTGGGGTGAGTGGTCCTGGGGGTGCCTGCAGGATGGGACCCCACAGGGGTGACTCTGGAGCCAATTCCCTGCATGTTGTGTGGCAGCTGCGGGTTGGAAACCTGGTTTGGAAGGGGCTGGGAGACCTGGGCCCTCCTCCCCATGCCTCCAGCTGTGCTGGGTTGGTGGCACATGGTCACAGGGCCACCGGTACGGGGTGTTGGTGGGGTGGTGATAGTGGGGAAAGGTGGGGACACCACTCAGGGCAACCCCGTTTTCTGCCCCAACCTCAGCCACCCCATCCTAGGGGTCAACCTGGCCAACAACCCTTTGGGCTGGAGCAGGTCGAGAGGGACAGGGTGACTGTCCCTGGAGCTGGCTTCACTCCTCCGTGGCGGTGGCAGGGCCAAGTATCCCCCACCAGTCTCTTGAACCCTGGCCCCCCAAGATGACAGCAAGCACCTGGAGTCCCCACACCCACACTGGATCCGGGATGAACTTTCCCCTTCACACGAACCCTCGTTGGCCCCAGCACCTCCTGAGCTAACCCCAGCACCAGCGCCCCAGCCTACCCCAGCCACACACAACCCCCTCCCAGCCTCACCAACCCCCCCACGAGCGGCATAAAAAGCAACCAGGGCACATACAAGGCTCGAACAGCCTCCCACGCAGCCCTGGGGCAAGATCAAAGCCTGTGCTGGGAATCAAAGCATGTGACAGGCAGGTGTCCGTCCCCCTCGACGGGGCCACGATTAATCACAGGGTCTATCCCACAAGGAGATCAAACCAGGCCTCCCGCCGGCTGTTGGTTAAAGCCTGCCTTCAAGTTACCCTAATTAAAGTTTTCTCTTCGCCTCCCCCGTGTTTGCCCGGCTGACTCTGCTGTCCCATGACCGCCCCTTTCACTCCTTAAAAACAAAGGCTGCTGTGAGGAGCTCTGGGCTATGGGCCCCGGCCATGCTTCTCCATCCCTTTTACTTCTCAAGCTGCTGCAAAACCCCAGCCTGGCAGGGAAACCTTTCCCCAAACCCTGCCAGCATGCTCAGCACCCCAAACACAACCAGGGCAGCTTCTTCCTCCTTCGCTCACCCCAAAAATTGGAGCCTATTTGTGGCAGGTTTTGGAACTACCTATTTTTCCTACTCATTTTCCTACCCATTTTTTGGAACTACCCATTTTTTTCAGGGGAATCAGCTTGTTCAAAGTGTAGATAATGGCAGGACAAGGGGGAATGGATTAAAGCTAAAGGAAGGAAGGGTTAAATTAGATATTAAGGGGAAGTTTTTTACAGAGAGAGTGGTGAGGGGCTGGAACAGGCTGCCCAGAGAGGGGGTGGGTGCCCCATCCCTGGGGGTGTTCAAGGCCAGGTTGGATGGGGCCCTGGGCAACCTTGTGTAGCTCCAGGCTTGGAGGTTGGTGGCCCTGCCTGTGGCAGGGGTTTGGAGCTCTGTGATCCTTGGGTCCCTTCCAGCCCAGACCAGTCTGGGATTCTATGATTCCTCCTCCAAACCCAGGGAGAACAGTCTGGAAAGAGTTGTTTTCAAGTGTTTGCATAAGCACTGGACTCGCTGAGCAGTGGTGGGACTCTGGAGGAAGCCTCTAGTGTAAGGAAGGGCTCCTTCTTCATCCCCCTTCCTGAGGTTTTCATCTTGATGTGACATCAACAGCAGCATTTTGATGAGAAGGCAAAGGAAATGCTTCTCCCCAGCGATGCTTCGCTTTGATGTGTCTCAGGTTTGTGTAAAAAGCAATCCAGGGGAAACCCAAACTGCTTCTGGACCCAAAAACTTGGGAAGGGTGTGTGGTTGAGGGGATGTAAATGCACATTTTCAGTGTGTCAGGTAATGAAGAAGCTTTAAGGTTTTTCTTTTCCCCTCTAATGTGGGCGTTATTCCTCTTACATGGGGAGGGAAAAACAAGCAGAAAGGGGAAAGTCCCAGGGTTTCAGCAGGGAAATCAATCGTTTCAATGGCAAAACTGCTTGAGCAAGGCTTGTTCTGGTCTGCACCCAGGGATTTTGTCCCTACAGAGGGAGTGGGGGGCACCCTCACTGATGCCCATCACGCCAGGGTGTGGGTGAGCACGAGCAGCCCATCCGAGGGGCTGGAGGGATAGATGCTCACTGAGGGGTTTGAGGGGGGCGGGGGGAGTCGCTGCCTGCCGCCCTGGGGACGCAGCCCCTCGCTTTTGAACTTGTTTTTGCCTCCTTGGGAGGAGCGGGGCCGGCTGACAGGCAGTGGGGCTGTCAGTGGCAGGGGTGATTGATGGTGGTGACTGCAGGGCAGGGCTCCGGCTTCAATCGCCGGCACACATTGACTCTGGCAGCGGGACAAACCACCTTTCACAGCCTCCCCGTGACCTCTCCCCTCTCCCTGCTCACAGGCCATCACTCAAACCCCTGCCCCAAACCTGACCTGATTTCCAGAGGAGCTTTGCTAAAAGCAGAGGTTCTTCCCCAAACCATGCCAGGGGAGTTTCACCAGCACCGGTGGGGGATGCAGGCACCCAGGGGCCACAAATCTGGGGAGGGGGGTCCAGCGAGCCCCCAGCACCATGGCTCATATGGGTGAGGATGTGGGTGTGCATCCATCCCGTGGGGCTCCATGAGGGTCTGTCAATTTGCACAGCTGCTCCCAACCCCTCTTTGAAGTCCCCCCCTCTCTGTTTTTCTAGCTGACACGGGGTTCCCAAGGTCAGGTTGCAGAAAGGCGTTTGGGTTGGGTTTTCAGAGGAGCATCCCAAAGTTCAGGCTCTTCCCGGTCCCCAGCGGGAGCATCCTCCCCGCCCTGCCCTACCGGGGCAACGATGCTGCCCAACGAGGGCTTGGGGTCCCCCCACAAAGCCCCCAGTGTGGAAATATGGGCAGTGGGGCTCCTCTCTTGCCTAAACTGGGAAACCCAAGTCAGTGCTACTGCCATCAATACGGTGATAGGCACTTTATATATATATATATTTATATCATATATATATAAATATTTTATATATATTTCTATATTTATGTAAAAAATAATAAATATTTTTATATATTTATAGGTATAAATATATATACTTTATATACTCTCTATATAATATATAATATATATTTTATATAACATCTATTTATAGATAATAATATATATTATATATTATATTTATAAATATATAAACATTTATATGTGTGTATTTATAATATATATTTATACATACTTTTATAAAAATATAAATATTTTAATATAAATATGTATTTATAAATATATATTTACAAATATATCACCTATCACTATATTGATGGCAGTAGCCAGATAAAGGTCTGTGAGCTGCACAACCTGCTGTTGGGGAGAGATGCTTATCTAAATATGATATTTTTGTTTTAAACCCAAGATAGTAATGATAATTCTAATAATAATAATAATAATAGCAATAATACCTTTTTTTTTTTTAGCCTGCTTCAAGCTCCAGATCTTATCCTAAAGAAGAAAATAATTCTAAGCCCCAGAGTATGCATTGAAAATTAATATTGATTATTAGGAATAATAGTCCTTCTAGGAATGGCACTGTAATATCTAGCGAAAGGATTCCTCCAGGGCCAGGTAATAATCACAATCATATCTTGTACCTGCCCTGCACTTTGTATCCTCAAAGCAGATTAACTTCTTCTCTCCTGGTTTAACAACACAACCACAGGCACCACCAAGCTCTCTCCTGCCTGAAGGCATCACCCCAACCTCACAACCCCTCACACAACAGCCTCCAGACTGCTACAACTGTCCCAGCGAGTTGGCAGCATCTTGCTGCCCCCTCAGGAGTCTCAATCCCTTTCCCTGGGGCTCCAGCCTCCAGGGCAGCTCCGTCTGCTCCAGGTTCTCTGGGAGACCACACAAATGTGCCTGACGTGCCGTTTAATACAACACAATGGAATACTGAAAAGGCTTTCAAAACCCAACATGTCGAGGCAGAAATCTATGGGAGATGTTTAATACTAATTCTATTAGGCATCTGAGTTAATGAATCACAACTGTAAGAAATCATGATAATCCAGAAGGCATTAGTGACAGATTAGCTTCAAAGCCACCATAAAAGTGCCATAATGCTTACCTAGCAGTGTGATTAATGCCAGCGATGCATAATGGCATTATGAGGGATGGTGCTGCACAGCAGCAGCTCCCACAGCCCCTTTGCTCTGGCCATCACCCTGGAGCACAGTGTTCACCCAGCCCCACGCTGGGAGGCAAACCCACACTGGTCCCAGCACTGCCACAGTCCCTCTCTGGGCACGCCACGGTCCTTGGTGGTGTTTGCCCAGAGCAATAAGGCCACAGGTGATGTCTGGGAGACTTTGTGCTCCTCTCCATGCTGTAGGGGTTGGGGAGGTGGGTGCTGCAGGTGCTGGTGCTGGTGGGCAGCTGGAGGGTAAGGAGCTTGACAGCATCAGCTCTGGCACTGGTGCTGCTCCAGGATGGGGTTGGAGGGGTGCTCTGAGGGGTAGGGCTGCAAAACGCAGGGGTGGAGGGTGCTTGCAGAATGCAAACACAAATCCAGTGCTTGAGCCTCTCCTTCCTCCCAGGCACTCACAGCTGTCTTCAGCAAACCCAAACTGGCCTGGACACAGGGCTTGGCCAAGCCCAGACTTGATCCATCACCCAGGACCACATTAGGAGAGCACAGACCACCGCTCCACCCTCATCCCAGCATCCTGTGCCCAGCTGAGGGGGGGGTCCAGCCAAGCATGCCCTCCCCAGCCAGGGTGCTGGCAGGAACTGCAGCCCTGAGCGTCAGCAGCAACGTAAGTGGAACATGTAGCTATTGAATGAAGCTACATGTCTCACAATGGCTTTTTGGGATTGTTTTCCTACATCTTTATTGCTCAGGTTTGCTTAATTCTGGAGTGGATGCCTGCCAAATTGTCTATCAAATTACCTACTGGCTAGTAAACTGAGATTAGTTCACTTGAGTGCGGCCTTCTTATATTTGACTTATAGCCAAGGAAAATATGGGTTTAATCAAGGGAGAAATTGGACATGATGTTTCAATGAAAGATAGCAGGGTACTATCTGTTCAGCGGAAACAGGAGAAGACACAACCCGGAGGCAGGGAGCAGAGGAGGGTTGGCCAGCTCAGCTCCACAAGAATCAGCTGAGGACAACTGCTCCAGGGCTGTGCAGGCGGCTTGGGGACATGCAGAAACTCAGCCCTCACCTGGAAAAATTGCTTGGCCACATCCTTTTGCTTCTTCAGTGGAGCTGGTATCACACCACGACCCTGGTTGGGCTCCCCAAGCACACACTGTCCAATGCCACATGCTCTTCCAGCATCTCGTGACGTCACGCCAGCTCCAGCTCTTTCAGCCACATCCCATGCAGGTCTTGTCTCCCAACAAAACCCCCTCTTGCCCCAGAAGGGGCTCCTCAAAGCCCACTCAGTGTGTGCAAGGGCAGGAGGCTCATTGGTCTGGGGGTCCCTTTGGTCTGGGGACCAACTGCTGTTGCCTGCAGCCCCTGGGACAGCTGTCACAGTGTGATGTGCAGTGTCCCTTCACATCCCCAGCTCCCTTCATCACAGGAATGTGGGCACATTCCTCTTCTTTTTTAGTTCCTCCCCTCTCTAATTTTAAGCTGCTTCCAACCCTCACCGAGGCACGCTCAAAAATCTGCCTCCTGAAGGCTAAAAACTGTGGAAGGTAAATAAAAATAACCCCAAAGTTAATTATATACTTAACAAGTCATGATTTTTTTAAGCCCGTCTTGTTCCTTGTGGGGGTCTGACTCATGATTCTGAGCACTTGTAGTTGGCAATAATATCTCGCTGTAATTTGAATTAAACCACTTGTAGCAGTGCTCTGTTCTCTAATTTCATTTAGGCCCAGTGGGTGTCCTGTCTTCCTGGAATTTGTTGGCTATCTAATGAGAAGCAGCCCGGCAAACCCAGCTAATGAAGAAAGTCAGGCATCCCACAGTGGGGGAGGAGGTAAGAAAGGGGTGACTGGAAGCGGGAGGGTGAGAGGGGATGGTGGGGACCAAGGGAGGGGTTTGTGTGGCTGGTGATATGGGCTTCTTGTGCATCAGTGCTGTGTGAGCTGCATCCCTTCACGTCCCCCACCCCTGGTCCCTTCAGCAGCCTCTGGCCCCATCGTTGAACTCAGCCACAGCCCGGCACTCATCCCTCTGAGCTCTGAGGTGTGTTCAATCCTCACTATCTACATGGATTTTCCCTACAAAATGGGGAAATTTGCTTTTCCAGGCAGCTCCATAGTCCCCACAGAGCTTTGGGGAGACCCAGGCGAGTCGTGGTGCTGGTGCAGGGAAGCGGCTGCTCCGGCGCCTGCTGTCACCTCACCACCAAACCCAGTGAGCAGGAGGGTGCCTGGTCCCCTGCTGCCACCCACAAGCAGATTTAGCTTCCCTTTGATTAAATATGGTGACAGACCCGAGGTGTGTCAAGGCTTGAGGATGGGAAGTTTGTTTTCAGTCAATGGCACAGACAGTCGGGCATCACCACACACCTCTCACTCCCAAACCATGAGCGAGCAGCCTTTGCTGGAAGCCAGGCACTCAGCCCAGCAAGAAAACAGCTCCTTCTCCACCAAAATAAAAAGGGGAGGGTATTTCCAGTGTCCCTGTCCTGCGGGGATGTGTGGTTTCCCATTTCCACCAGACCTTTGACGACCCTTCCCACCAGCCAGGACTGTGCGCCTGTGGCCAGTGGGTCATCCCTGAGCATCCTGCATCACATGGTCCTCAGGGTTAGGCCTTGTCCTACCAGCTGCTGCTCCCATCAATCCCATTTTGCAGCTGGGACAGGGGGGGATAATCTCCAAACCTGCCACCAACAGCCCAAGCCTGGCCACATCACTCCCTGTTCCCTTGGGAGAAAGAAGAGGAAGGTGTAAGGATACAAGCAGACAATGTTACTCCTTTTGGAAGGGGAAAAAATTTTAAAAGGAGGTTTTTTTCCTTATTAAAAAAGAGCAGAAGGGGGGGGGGGGGGAAAAAAAAAGAAGAGAAAAGGAAAAAAAACCAAAAAACCCACCCAAAAAACAACCCACTTCCAAAGTCGTGCGAGTTGCTGAGTTGAATTACAGGGGCTGGGGTCGAATGATTAACAACCCTCCTGCATTTCTGCATCGCAGTCATTACTCACTCCCAACCTGAGGCTTCTCAGTTACATACCCCAGCACAGCCTGACCATTTTTTCCATTGACTGAAAACACATTCTGACTGAAAACAAACTTTGGATCCCCAAGGCTTGGCACGCCTCGGGTCCTTCACCATATTTAATCAACGGGAAGCTAAACACTTTCAATCTGTGATGGCTCATTTGGAGAGGGAGCTTTGGGCCCTCAGTAGGTGCCAGATATAATAACTCTTCCCCCCCTTTTTCTTTTCTGAGGCCTACTTTTATAATTTTGCTATTTTTCAATGTCAGGCCCATCTTTTGAAGAAATTTTATTGGATTTCCTGCTAGACTTCAGCGAGGATTTTTCTTTCTTTGGCAGAAATATCAAGCAGAACAGGGGAAAAACTCAATCATAATCTTGGAACGAGGATTATTATTAGTTGGGATTTCTTTGTCTGTTTGCACAAACACGTTATTGAAGGGCCCCATGGGTCAGTGGGCCCCTGGCTCTCCTGAACCCAGCCCCTGGTGCTGGTTCCTGCTGTCTGTCTGTCCGTCTGCTGCTGTATCTCCTGATGGGATGGGGCAGGGGGGTCAGGTATCGACAGCGTGTGCCGTGGCAGGGGTAGGTTGGGGGGGCTCTTTTCCCCTTTCCCTGGGGTATTTCTACAATTCCACTGAGACTTCCTGAACCTTTGTGAAATCATCTCTCCAGGAGTCAGTTCTCTGCCCCCCACCCACCTTTCCTGGGTGTTCAGGCCCCCAGCTGCACTTTGCTCTGGCTCTGTGTGGGAGTGGGCATTGAAGGGAGACCCCAACCACCCTAGGTCTGCCTGGGCACCTTGCCTCTCTGCCTTCAGGCCAAATACCCATGCTGGGTGCTGCCTGTGGTCCCTGCCTGCCCCAGCACCATCCTGCCTTGCCCAGCATCTCCCTGTCTGCCCCAGCACCTCCCTGCCTGCACATAGAGGGATTGCAGCAGCATCAGGGGGGTGCCAGGCAATCAGGGCACTTCTCTCTGCCCCCCAAACCTCAGGTGGGTCCCCAGCCAGTGCATGCACCGCCCAATGTCTGGGAGCAGGAGATCCATGCTGGCTTTCCAGCAGGAAAAAGAGGGATGCGCTGGGATGTGCTTGTTTTTCCCCACATCTCTTGTTCCCCAGGTGCCTCCAGTGCCCTGTGCTTCTCTGCCCTGTCCCCCTTCAGGGGGCTTGAAAGTCAGGAGAGCTTTAAAACCCAACCTGGGCATGAGCAAGCAAACAAGCAGCATTTCCTCTCCCAGCCCAAAGCAAGCAAGCCACTGCTGCCAGAGCAGAGCTGCCCTCCTAGCTGAGCAGCTTTTGCTGTCTCAAGGTTTTCCAGGGGCTCTCAAGGCTTTTTCTTCTTCTTCTTCTTCTTCTTCTTTTTTCCCCCCTCCTCTCTCAGTGTTTGAGGTTAAGAAGTATGCTACAGTATTCAATAAATCGCTTGGCAATGGCATACGACAAAACAAGAAGATGTAATTCAGATTAAAGTCCCCCTCTGGCTAAAATGATAGTTAATTAAATAAACTGCAGCGCTGCCAATCAACTCTGCTGGCAAGCAATCCTTTGACATTAATCTTTTTTGTTGTGATTTAGGGTACACCTGGGCCTTTGTAGAGTATCTCCCATAATTTCTTTCCCATCTCTCTGGATCAAGCTGCTGTGCTTGGCTCCGTTGACAAATTCCCCAAGTAATCCCTCAAAAGATTGGAGAAATGCTCCAAACGCTCCATTAAATTTATTTTCCGTGCTTTAAGAGCCCCAAAACTATGTCCAATAAATAAGTGTTCGCTGTGATTTATTGAAATGCTGCTCTGATTTAGAGTTATAGGCAGGGAAGTGGGGGGGGGGGGGGAGGAAATATGTCACCCCTGGGAACTGGAAGACCAGCCTCACAAGTGAGACCAGATGTGCCTGCGTGGGGTTTGGGGGGAGAACGTGGCCAGGTTGAAGGTGGGAGTTGGGGGGGGAGGGGGGATGCTGTGCAACCCAGGGCCTGGACCCCACTCCTAAACCCCAGCACAAAAAGGTCCCTGGTTGAGTTTTCTTGCCTGAAAAATTTATTGTGGTTGTAGTTATTGGGGGAACCATCAAAAGAGTAATTCTGGCCCTTGTTTTTGCAGAGACCTTTTGATAAATATGATACTTAGAAATATGCCTCCCACAAGACAGGAAAGCCATAGAGTTAAAATGAAGTAATCTGTCAGTAAACTTGCTGGAATCGAGGCCAAAATGAAACCTGTGAAAGCAAGAGGGGGAGAAAGGGAGCCTGTGCTCAGCACAGCGTCAGCCCAGCCCAGGGGGCTGGCAGGTGAAGGGTGGCCTTCTTTTGGGGGGGTTTGGTCAGTGCAGGTACAAGTGATGGTGTTATTTCAAAGGGGCTCTGTTCTGTGTGGGCACTGGGCTGCTCTGGCTGCTCTGAGAGCTCCCTGCTCCACACCCTGTGCTGGGGGAACGATGCCACCAGCACCCCATCCTCCCCAGGTGCATCTGCACCCTCTCCTTGGGTGACAACACTCAGCCTTTGGGATGTCCCAGATGGGCTCCTGCCCTCAGGGTCACAACCATCCCCCAGACCCTGGGGATTGGGGCTGCTCTGGCTGCTCTAAGAGCTCCCTGCTCCGTACCTTGTGGTGGGGGAGCAATGCCACTGGCACCCCATCCTTCCTGGGTGCATCTGCACCCTCTCCTTGGGCAACAACACCCAAAGACTCAGCGTTTGGGATGTCCCAGATGGATTCCTGCCCTCAGGGTCTGCAACCATCCCCCAGACCCTGAGGATTGGGGAGGCAGGGCCTCATCCTGCTGCTCTCGTGCCGGCGTGGAGCATCGCTCCTGTGGCCTGGACACAGTTAAAAGTGAGGTGTGTGTGTTGCACCACCTGTATTTACACTGCACGAGCTGCAGTTTACTGTAATAAAATCATTTAATACAGTCATGATTTTTTTGGCAAGGGCCTTAGCTGGCAGGGAGCGATGGGGAGCAGAGCCGGCTGACAGCAGCCCGATGGACCTGATAACTCTTGAGCAGGGCTGCTCCGAGCAGGAGACAACATGAAAATCCAGTCTGGAGCTCATGCTCCAGCCCTGCTCACACTTGCTGGGGAGGCAGGCAGCTCCTCTGATCCACAGCCAAGCTCCCAGGGCAGGAGAGCAGAGGGAAGCTGCCTTCCTCCCCCAGCTCCCACCGGGTGATGAATCCCCCCAGGAGAGCCTGCGGCTCTGCTGTCGCCAGCTGGGATGGGGGAAGAGGGAGCTGGCTCTCCTGGGTTCACTCTGATGCTTCCCAGGACCACTGGAGTGGAGCAGGGAGAGGGTTGTACCCTGGTGCTCCATGAACCCCGAAATCAGCATCACATGAGGGATGCAGCCCTTGGGTCGAGCCCTGCTGTCGGTCCACACTCCCATCAACGGGGATACCCAAACCCAACGAGGGTGAGCTGACCCCAGCCTGGCATCCAAAACCATAGTTCCCCCATCCCCAGTGCCACCTGATTAAGCAGAGGATGGGTGGGTGCTCTTGGGCAGCCAGACCCCACAGACCCCCACAGTGAATGAGGTGGGGGCTTGTTAAGAGGCCAAAAAGACTGTGGGATGCTGCAGAGTGGGACCACTGCCTCGCAGGACCCGCACGGGGATGGGGGGCTCTGAGGAGGCAGTGGGACCCTCTCTGGGGTCTGGATCAGACCCTGGGGTGGGGAAAAGGGAAGTCAAACAGAGGGGGTGAGCCAGGGGGGGTGGAAGAAAAAGAACAGGGAGTGTGTGTGTGTGTGTGTGTGTGTGTGTGACTGTGAAGGGAAACAGGATTCATGGTAATTTCCTGCCAGATGCCTGAGCTCCTCCAGCACGCAGACGTTTCACATGCGAAATATCAAAGCGTTCCCAGTAACAAATGTACTTCCTGCAGCTCCTCAGATCTGCCTCCGTGCCAGCCCGGGAGCGCGGGGACACCGGCAAGCGCTGCGCTCCCACCGCCCGCGGGGATACAGGGGGGACGGGAGCATCACCCCGTGATGCAGGTGTTCCCCGGGGTCTGTGCAATGGTGGTTTAAAGAGGAGGGGGGTGGTTTTGGGAGAGGGGAAAGCTCCTCTCCAAGCACTTGTATGTGTATCAGTCCTGACAGCTTGAATTAATACGTCAGGGTGCAGGATGGGCGCTGGCGACGGGCCTTTGACCCTATCAGCACCGCGCTTCCCCGGCTGAACGTCTCCCGGCCTCAAATTGATTCGGAGTTTTATAAACATCCTGACGTTGGGGCTGGGAAAGGGAGAAAGGAGGGAGGGAGGGAGGGAAGAGGTGGGGGGAATAAAACAACCCCAAATCCTCACCATGATGAAGCGGCTGGGCTGCGCACCAAGCAGAGATGGGATGGCTGTGGGGTCTCCCCAGACCCTCTGCATCCCCGAGCTGTGGGTGCTGCTTGCCAGCCCCCAAATCGCAGCCTCAATGTGTCACTCCTGTTTGGGACTGACTTTGTCAGAGAAGGCAGTGCCTCCCTGCCAGTTGTTTTGTGCAATTCTTCCTTACAAAATGGGTTCAAACTCCCAGAACATATAAAGTTTCACACACCCCCCCCCACCTGTGAGCTTGATTCCATGCTGTTTTTCAAGCTCTTTCTAAGCACCTTGCTCATGGGGAAGCAGTGAAATTCATTGGATTTAACATTTTTAGCATGTTTTAAGAGCCATGAGATGATCCCAGTGTTCTCAGTGCAGCCAGGGCCCCTCCAGGTGCTGCTGCATCCCTCTCCCCACACCTTTTCCAGGGCAGCTTGAACCTTGGAGCATCTCTTGGTGCTAACAAACGTGGGAGCCTCATGGGCACGGAGCTGCTCTGCCCGTGAGAAACTCATGCAAAAGACCCAAATAATCATAAATCAATATTAACTGTGCATTGCTTATTATTTTCTATTTATTGTCTATTGGCCTGAGAAGTTTATATTGACTCAGGCAGCGCAAAACGTCAATAACCACAGACCTTGAAGGTCGGGAAAGATTGATACCGATTAAAGCCCCCAGCTGCTGGTGGGTGGGCTGGGGCAGAGCTGGTGCTGCAGCGGGACCTCACCAAAGGGAAGGGATGCAGGCAGGGAGGTTCTGGTTGGGTTTTGGCCACTGGAGCCTGGGATCCTCCTTGGCTGTGGGAAAATGTGGCCCTTTGCCTGTTTGAGAGAAGCAGATGATGTTCCCCAGGTGAACGCACCAGCACCAGCTGCCTCTGCCCTTCTCCTGCCCCAGCCCCGTGTGGGGTTCATAGAATCATAGAATGGTCTGGGTTGGAAGGGACCCCAAGGATCATAGAGTTCCAACCCCCCTGCCACAGGCAGGTTGTGTGGGATGAAGGGGATAAAGACATCCCCCATCACCCTGGGAGGGTGTCACCCAGCTTCTAGCCATCCCATAAAGACCTTGGCACACAACAGGCTGTCAAACTGGTGGAACTGAGGGTGAAAACTCCACTTCTTCCCTCCAGCACATCAGCCTGCTCCTTCCCTGCTTGCTCCTTGTGACCCCTCTTTGTGTGCACGTGAACCCACACCACCCTGGTGCCAGTTACCCCCCCACACACACCAGATCTTGAGGCACTGGGATCACAGCAAAGCAACACAGCTTCAAACACCCCCGAGCCTGTTTCCTATTCAGCCCAACTCAATACAGGAGGTGGCAGGGGAGGCGTCACCGCGCTCACCATCACACCCCCCACCACCCCTGCTCAGTGGTTGGGGGGCATCTGTCCTCAGGGACCGTGGTGCTGGTCCTGGAGCCTGCCCGCTGTCCGTCACGTCTGTCACTTCTCGTTAGTGCCCGTCAGCCGGGTAACACGACTTGACTGATGTAATCGGGGCTGACACACAGGCAGAAGGGATCTCAGGAAACTTTACACCCCGCGGTTTGCCAGCTCTGGCTCTTTCCTGGAAGCGCCTTAGGAGGTGATGATCGACCCAGCACACGGGGAAAAATGAGGGTCGAGGTGCTGTCATGCTGCGTGCTGCTCAGCGAGCCTCACCCTGCTCTCCCCCTCCTCCAAAAACAGGGGTCTTGGGCCAAGCAAGACCTCCTCAATGCGACCAGGCTGGGCTGGACTCAGCTGAAACCTCAAATCTGCTGACTTTGGAGAGAAACAAAGGTGCAGGCAGAGCCTGGGGGGTGTCTGTCTGGCAGTCCCAGCCCCGCTGCCAGGATGAGCAGGTACCGGCGCGGTGCGGCGCGCTCTTTGAAGCGCAGCTGCCAGGTACCCGCCGGCTGTAGCTCACACCAGGCTCATGCTCACGGCTGTTTGGCCCTGGGAGCGCCTGACGCACCGTCTGCACAGCCCCAGCCCCTGGGGGCGGCTGTGAGGGGCCCCCGGTTCATGTGCCGGGGGTGCGGGTGGGGGCTGAGATGGAGAGGCAGGCGCAGGAGATTTGGGGCATTTCCAGCTGGAAGCCTGGCTGGCAAAGGAGGGGCAGGGAGTGCACCCATCCCTCCCACCCCTTCTGCAACACCGGCTGGGATGGACACTCAGCACCTCCCAGACGGCTTCAGCAGGGGTTTGTGGGACCGTGGGGTGGTGGTGCTGGGGCCTGGGCTGTGTTTTGGACATGTGGATTAAGGGAGGTGGGAGAAGACCTCCTGTAACCAGGCTGGGCACCATGGCTGGAGACTTCCCACCACCCTCACCGCGCTCCCGGTGGGATGCAGTTGGAGCTGCACACTGATGTAGAGACACTGGGGGCCAGTCTGGGCTGTGGGAACAGACCTGGGGGATAGGAGATGGCCAAAAAAAAAGGGAGGTTGGGTCACCTAAGAGTTTCTGTGGTGTGGGGAACAGCGGCGTTGTCCCTCCTCTCTGCCATTGGGTCTGGGAACCACGCTCACCTTGAGCCACAGCAAACCTCAGCACACTCAATCCCATGTGAACCCACATCAGCTCTGTTATTCCAAGGAAATTCTCCCCTGGGTGGGGAATCTCAAGTTAAGGGTTTCCTTCCCCATCCCCACTCTGGCTTAAGGGTGCTGGGGAGCGGGGGATGTGGGGTGACACAGACAGGTTGGGGGTACCGACACAGGTATTGGCGCAGCGGGGTGGTGTGGGAGCAAAGGGCTGAAAGCCCTGAGAGCAGTGAGGGTGGGGTGGTGGGGCCAGCACTGCCACTGCCCCCCAGCCTTCCTGGATCAATTGCTATGGTGGGGTTTGGTGGTTTATTTGCCGAAAATACTTTCTCACCACGAGTGTCATAGGTAACGAGCGAGCGCATCCGGCACTTTGGGGAGATCAATAGCTCTGAAGTTGTAAATATCCCAGGAAATCGATGGGGGATGTAAAATGCATTCTGTCCATTTGCACTTTTAGCATCTCTTTGTAATAAAAATGGTGATTTCATAAATGGAAACAGGGATGTTCCCCTCTGGGCCACAGGGGTTTCTGCAGCGCTGGAGCTTTGTCATCCCCACCACTGTCCCTTGAGCAAACCACCCTGAGGAGGCTCGAATCAGTTCATCGCCCCTGTGCTGAGCCAAAGGGACTCCCATCACCTCATCATCCCTCCTTGGCTGGCCAAAACCCTCATCCCTGGCAGGGAGCACCAGCTCCAGGGTGGCTCCCAGTGCAAACTCATGCTCGGTGTAATTCTCCCCGTGCAAAGCCTCTGTGTTACCCAACTGCCTCCCCATCCCTCACACATGTTTTTAACACCCCACACACACACACATGGGTGGGGATCAGGCCCCTGGGATTTATTCTTTCCATGGATTTCCTTTCCATGCAGGTCCTGACCCCATGGACAAGGTGCACCAAGGCTGGGAGCCAGGATGGGGGGCTGGTTGACCCTAACCAAAACTCATACCTCTGCAAAAAGCCCCCCCAGCTGTACCTTGGGCAGGTCTGGAAATTAAACCCTATTTGTAATTACTGTGCAATAGCCACTCATTAATTACAACATAAAACCTCTTCACTGACTGAGGGACAGATTTATGGATGAAATTCCCTGATCAGTGCTCACAGTGAACATGTGCTGTAGCAGGGAATATGCTTTAATTCACATTTTTCTTTCTCTTTTGGTAATTATTTCTCCCTGTTTAATATTGCCTGACCTTGGAGGGGGGGGGAAAGGAAAACAGGGAGATGTAATGTTTGCTTTCAGAGGAGTCTCTCCCAGCAGACACTGGGAGAGAGATGGAGACACTGGGAGTGAGATGCTGAAACTCCCTTGTAGCACCACAAAACCTTCCCTCATTTCCCAAGGAGATGATGCTGTGGGAGAGCAGTCGGTGCAGGGAGCTCCAGGCCCCTGCAGCAGCACCCAGTCCTGCTGCCAGGGAAGGACGGTGAGGGTTCTGCTGCAGAAGCAAGGCTTGGATTTAGGAGAAGAGGGCAGGGAGATAGAATCCCTGTGGGGCAGGGATCCCTCTGGCATTGGCCACGATGGATTTTGCATCTTCTCTTTAGACTCACTGACATTTCGCTGCAGGGCTCAGGAGAAGATGCTGGCTGGTCTGAGCCAGCCTGGCAATTCCTGTGGTCCAGCTTCTCTTCGCCCAGATAATAGTTGGTTATTGGGTGGTTTTGGATGCTTAACCTCTTCTAAAATGTTTGCTAACTGGATTTATCTGGGAGGATCAGTGTTAGCAGGGCACCGTCATACTGCTGGTTGGGATGGGATGGGATGGGATGGGATGGGATGGGATGGGGTGGGATGGGGTGGGATGGCATGGCATGGCATGGGATGTCATGGCATGGGATGAGGTGGGATGGGATGGGATGGGACTGGAAGGGATGGAATGGGATGGGATGGGGTGAGATGGGATGGGATGGGACAGGATGGGATGAAGGAGGGAATGAGGTTGGTGCTTCTCTGCCTGGGAATGTGGTGCTGCTGTCTGCCCAGTGCCCGCAGAGCCTCACCCTCCCCGGAGAGGGCACGGACGTGTCCAGGCTCAGTCCCAGACATTCCTGGGAGACGCGTACCCGAGTTCTGGGAGTTCCCAAGGCAATTAGCATCTCTCTGCTAACAGTGGGTTTCTCCTCTGTCTAGGCAGCTCCTCCATCAAGGTGTGGATCTGCTTTTGTCTCGCAGCGAGTCTCGGGGAGTTTAATTAGAAGCTTGGCACGGCGTTGGCAGTTACAACACGAGCACTTTGCAGAGGAGATCACCTGCCAGGTCAGGAACCCCACGCTGCCCTGGGTGCTTCCACCCCTGGGATAAAAGCTCCTGCTCTCCAGATACCTCCAGCACGTGGATTTTTCCTGGCTGCTACTACAGTGAGATGTTGCTGGCATTAGAGCTTCATTCAGCGCTCCCAGTGCTGGGACCGGGTCGGATGCAGCCTCAGGACACGCCACCTCCCCAAAACACCATCCTGAGTGATGCAGCAGCTCGGTGCCCATCACCAGCAAGCCGGTGGCAGCTGGAAGAGACACCTTTCATGTCTCTCCAAGGAGCAGAGTGGAAGTCAGCGCCCAGCTAATTACAAGGCAGCGCATCTCCATGCCCTGTGACTAAGGCAGGATGTAGAGCAAAGGTAGGAACAAACCACCAGAAGAGCAAATAAATAAAGAAGGCAGCTTTAATAATGGGGTAATTACCTAGCTTAAGTACACAATCATCTAGCATTTTGCTAAACTTTATGACACACGATGACAAGTTAATAAATGAGATGTCTTACCAGCAGTAAAACAGCTGTTACCAGCCACCTTCCATGTCTGGGTAGCCCAGAGCAAAAAGAAACACACACACACACACACACACACACACACACACACACACACACAACCCAGCAAAGCCAAATGAAAAGAAACTGGTTATTTCTGTTTGTTGAAATAGCCCGGGTAATAAATCACCATTAATGATGCTGTCATTTATCAAAGGGAAAGCTCTTGTTGCAAAAGCCTTTGAAGTCCTGGCACCTATAATTTCCTACCTCTAAAAAGGTACCTTTGTGGATGTGTCATACCTGGGACCGGCGGCAGCCGGGAGGGACCGGGAGTTCGGCGCTGCCCCGCACCCCCAGCTCACTCACCCAGGGGAGGGGGAGTAAGGGGGCTGCCCCAGGCTGTGGGCTGGGCTGGTCACAGAGCTCTGTATCCATCAGGGATGGATTTGTGATGGTTCAAAGGTGGTTTTCCTCTCCTGTCTATACCTGATAGCTTGTTTACCCGGGGATATTTCGGTGGTTAATTCGTGTTAATTAACAGGGATCTAACGTGGTTAAAGTAATCAGCTTGACATCTGCAGTGGCAGGAGCAGCCGGGGACAGGACCCCAAATTACTGGTGTAGCGAAGCCCCCCTCGCTGCTACGGCTGAGGGGGAAGTGTTCAGCCCTCACAGGGGGTGAGTGTGAACACACGGTGGTGAGTGTGAACACACAACAGTGGGTGTGAACACACAACACTGAGTGTGAGCACATGGTGGTGAGTGTGAACATACAACACTGAGTGTGAACACACAGCAGTGAGCGTGAGCACATGGTGATGAGTGTGAACATACAACACTGAGTGTGAACACACAGCAGTGAGTGTGAACACACAACACTGAGTGTGAACACATGGTGGTGAGCATGAGCACACGACAATGGGTGTGAAAACATGATGGTGAGTGTGAACACACAACACTGAGTGTGAACACACGAAACAGTGTGAACACAATGGTGGGCACTGAACATGTGAGCGTGAACACACGGCGGTGAGCGTGAACACACAATGATGAGTGTGAACACACAACAGTGTGAACACACAACAGCGGGCACTGAACACATGACGGTGAGTGTGAACACATGGCATTGAGTGTGAACACGGCGGTGAGCGTGAACACACGATGATGAGTGTGAACACACAGCGGTGAGCTTGAAGACACAGCAGTGAGGGTGAACACAACACTGTGAACACACAACAGTGAGTGTGAACACACAACAGCAGGCACTGAACACATGACGGTGAGTGTGAACACATGGCATTGAGTGTGAACATGGCGGTGAGCGTGAACACACGATGATGAGTGTGAACACACAGCTGTAAGCGTGAAGACACAGCGGTGAGAGTGAACACACAGCACTGAGTGTGAACACACGACGCTGGGCATTGAACACATAATGGTGAGTGTGAACACACGACGGTGAGTGTGAACACACGATGGTGAGTGTTGAATGCACGATGGTGAGTGTGAACACAGGCCTGTGCTTGAGACCTGAGGGGTGGAGGGGTCCCTGCCCATCCCCTGCCCACCCCCGAGCGTGCAGACAGGCCGTGCAGAGCGGAGCAGCCCCGCACCTTGCCACACCGATGCCCTCACAGGAGGGGGTATGTGTTTCCTGGGAGAGAGCTCACCCCACCCTGGGGGGAGCCGGGGCCTGAGCTCACCCCAGCAGAGCTTTGCAGGGTGCTATGGCCCATGAGACCCTCCAGCCAAGCCCCAATTCACCCACAGAGACCACCCAACAGAGGGGGAGACCTGCCTGTGGCTTGGGATGCTCCGATGCTTTTTGGCATTGCCAGGGTGAGCCCAGCAAAGCAGGACAAGCCCCTGGGGTGGGGAGGAACTGGCTCTCAGCACAGCAGCTCCAGCTCTGGCCCTAAATCCAACCACACACCCTCCACACGAAAGGCTCTCCATGCAAAGGGACGGTGTTTCCCCCCCAGAGCATCCATCTCTTTCAGAAGGAACCTGTTTCTTTTCTGGAGACTTAAGGAAGGTGTTTTTTCCACCCCCCACCCCTTCTTCTTGACTATTAAATGAGGCAGCTCCTGCGTAGCTTTGTCATCTTCCTCCTGCTGAAGACACTTCTTTTCTTCTCATCTGAGCGGCAGGCACCTCATAAGCACCTGCTACAAGAAGTCTTCACCTGTCACCTCTTCCCAACTGACTGGAGAAAACAGGATAGGAAAGCTATAAATAATTAAGACCCATCCAACACTGGCGCACTGACTAGATATCAAACCTGCCTGAGCATCACCAACACCCCCCCCTTGATAGCCAAACTAACCTAGTTTGGGAGGAGGATGAGAAGAGGGGCAGGAACCACGTGCTAAAAGTGGAGCCCAGCTGGATTTGGCTTCTGTCAAGGACTCCTGACCAGGGAATAACCCACTGGTATCAGTGCAGCGTGCTGTGGCACACCTCAATGAAGCTTTATGTCATCCCAAAAGACCTGGGATGGAGCATCCTGAAGTGAGAGAGTGGCTCTAGCAGCCAGGGCACACATCCTGCCCTTACCCCCTTGTATTTCTGGGGCAGGGTGGGGAGAGGAACCTCTTGCATTTCTGTTGCTTCTCCCTATTAACATGCATGACTTCCTGATCAAACCCTACAGCCGTCGCAGAGCTTGTAAGAAGTTAACATCAAAGCCGTGGAAGGGAGGGAATGGCAAGTGCTGGAGAGAGATGTCACATTAGTGTCTGGCTCTCTGCAAGCTTCTGCATTTTAAACCTTGTTCATCAACCCCTCAACTCCATCACCCTGCTTCATGGGTGAGGAAAAGATGCCACATACAAAGAACTTGACTTTCCAGGTGGGAAATACAGACCTGGCAAGCCTGGGACAGCAAGGATGGTCCTGAGCTGCTGCTGAGGGCAGGACCGCTCTAGCCCAGGCACCTGGCTGTGTGGAAGGATGTAAATCCTGCTGTCATCAGGGCATAACAAGGCTGAGGAGGGTGAGATAGAAACTTCCCCTTTGGGCACTTCTGTAATTGTTTGGGAGGGCGTCGGTTCAGCAGAGCGTGATTAAATTCCCAAGCCAGCAACCAGGGAGATAATTAACTTTTGGAACAACTTACCTGTGAGACGGAGTATCCATCACTCAAGGTCTTTACGGAGCAAGCGATACCCTGCTGAAAGCTCCTGGAGGTGACCCTGCAGCCCAACCGGTGGGAAACATCCTCCTGGGATTGGAAAACGCTGATTTACCTGAATCTAAATGAGCTGCAGGAATACTCCTGGCTCCAACGAGCAACAAAAGATAGGCAAGCTGCATAATGTGCTGTCAGCCTGCCCAGGCCCAGGGACGACAGGGTCACCCCGAGCTGCGTGGCCAGGCAGGCTCCTGCTCCCAGCTCGACATCCCGGGGCTGCTGCATCCTCCAGCTGCCTGGGAAGTGGCTTTTTAGCTCTCCCACTGTTCCAACTTTGTGCAGGGCTTTCCCCACCCATGGCTTCTGTTTCTTTATTTATTTTTGTTTAACTAAGTTTGGTTTTGCCCCAGCTGGGGGTGAGGTAAAGACCATCTCTGCAAGCTCTGTTGCTCCATCAGGGAGCACTTGGGATGAGCTGGGGTGTCTTCTGCCACCTCCAAATGCCAGGAGCCTGGACACAGCCTGGACAGGCAGGATCTGCCTCCCTGTATGTGCCAAGCAAAGGATTGAAAATACTGCCCCACGTCCATTTGTGTCTCAGCAGTGAGGGAGGAGGATGCAGAGCACCCAGAAAGCTGTGATCCCTGCACCAAGGAACGAGCTCCAGGCTCTTCCCACACCGAGCAAGTCTTCATCAGCCACCCCGTGCTGGTCTGTGCTGGGGGGGTGGCCCCAACCTGAACCCTCTTGCCCTTCCCCTGGCAGGGCTGGGGCCATGAGACCCTCTCTGGACACCCATTAGCCCAGGGAACTGCTTTTATTTGGGCTCCATGGCTCAGTCCCTGGGAAATTTATGGCCTGAGTGCCTTTGATGTGGGCCCCTGATAAGCATCAGGAATATTTTCGTTTCATGACAATGTCAGCCAGCTCCCCCCCCCACCAACTCGAGGGGGTTTATGGGCAGCGATGTTTCCTGCAGCTATCCAGCCAGCTGCCACATTCCTAGGGAAGGCCAGCCATTAAAAGAAAATCGTAAAACCCCCCTCTGGAAAGGTTTATAAACACAGGGAGGCTTCTCCTTTAAGGGAGAGGATCAGGGAGTATTTCCATTTCAATCAAGGGGCATCTCTGGAACCAGACCACAGCCAGGGCTGCAGCAGAATTTGTCAGGGGATTAGCTCAGGAAAAGAGTGAGCACAGGATTTTTTTCCCCCCTTTGCACTCCCTCGGCTGTTATTCCAAATTAGGCCCTTCGTGTTGGGCTCAGAGGAGGGTAATGAAAACCAGAAGGGAGCTGCAGTGCGAGCCTGGCTGGGGGCAGGGGACTGGGATGGGGTGATGGAGGAGCCCAGGCGTTCACAGGGCAGCCCAGGCACCCCGCTCCAAGAGCTGAGAGCAGGCAGTCCTGGGGCTGCCATGGGTGAGCCTGGCAAAGGTACTCGCTGCTGCAGGGTGCCACATGGCACTGCAGGGTGCTGCAGGGTGCTGCGGGGCATGGCGTGATGCTGCACAGCACTGCATGGCATGGCATGATGCTTCAGGGTGCTGGATGGCATGGCACGATGCTGCAGGGCACTGCATAGCATTGCAGGGTGTTACAGGGCACTGAATGGTGCCACGTGGCACTGCAGGGTGCTGTGTGGCATGGCATGATGCTGCACAGCACTGCATGGCATGGCATGGCACGGTGCTGCAGGGCGCTGCATAGCATTGCGTGGTGCTACAGGGCACTGGATGGTGCCACATGGCACTGCATGATGCCCCATGGCACTGCCTGGCACGGTGCTGCAGGGTGCTGAATGGTGCCACATGGCACTTCAGGGTGCTGCGTGGTGCTTCATCACACTGCATGGCACGGCATGGTGTTGTGTGGTGCAGTGTGGCACTGCATGCTGCGTGGTACTGCATGGCACTGCACGGTGCCACAGGGCACTGCACAGTGCTGCACAGCGTGGCATGGCATGGCATGATGCTGCAGAGCACTGCATGGCACAGCACGGTGCTGCATGGCATGGCACAGTGCTGCATGGCATGGCATGGTGCTGCATGGCATGGCATGGCATGATGCTTCAGGGTGCTGCATGGCACAGGACAGTGCTGCATGGCATGGCATGGCACGATGCTGCAGGGCACTGAATGGCATGGGATGATGCTTCAGGGTGCTGCATGGCATGGCACAGTGCTGCATGGCATGGCATAGCACAATGCTGCAGGGCACTGCATGGCACAGCACAGTGCTGCATGGCATGGCATGGCACGATGCTGCAGGGCTCTGCACAGCACTGCATGGCAATGCATGGCACTGCTCCTCTCCCCTCTTCACCACCCCTCTGGCAGCAAACCTGACAGCAGCAGAACCCCCACCTCGGCCATACGTGGCACCTCCTGCAGCACGCCAGGCAGGGGGAGCCCTGCGTGGCCCCACGGATCGGCATCCCAGCTGCAGGGAAGCCTCTGTGGCCTGGCTTTCCCCACGGCCGCAGCCTCTGCTTGCTGTCAGCTGCTTTCCCCTCTGATTTATTGGAGGTTCAGGCTCGGATCGGTAACACAAAAGCCACCGAGCACATTTCTTCCCCCGTGTAATTAAAGCCCCTGCTGCTGGAGCACACACCTGGGATAAACAACTGTAAAAAATACTACAGGGGTGCAGTGCCAGCGCTGGGGTTGGGTGCTGGGAACACAGCCCTGCACCAGTACCCATCCAAGAGGCAGGAGAAAGTGGCTGCCCTTATGCAAGGGGGGCATGTGGCCAGATCAGGCTCTCTGCAGCCATCAGAGCTGAGTTGCAAGGGGGGTGGTTGGGAATATCTATTTTTGGGCAGGAATAGGGACCCCTTCTTCACCCATCCCTTCTGGACATCTCAGGGAGGTCTCAAAGGGTGTAATTCCAGAGCTGAGCTGCGGGCTTTAAAGACAAGTGATTAATGCCCAGTGGGTTTGAGCTGCCCACTGGTTGGGAGATTTATAGAGCAATGGTTTTCCTGATCTTTACTGAAATACCATGGGCTGAAGCCAGTGGGAATGCTGAAGCATGCCATCATTTGGAGCAGGGAGAAGGGGAAGTGCCTGGAGCTGGAGAAAGCCCTTTGGTTGGGTACTTGGTGAGATGGAGAGCAGCAGGTCTGGGGACAGAGGTCACCCGTGTTTGAGGTCCCAACTCTTCCAGCTGGCAAAAGGGTTTTCCTAGGAGCATTGCTTGCTCCCAGTGAAAGCACAGCAAGCAGGACCCAAAGGCTGCTTCTGGCTTCGAGCAACGTGCCCAGCCAGAAGACAGCGTCTGGCTGGGGCTGGGTGCTGCTGGGAGAGCCATGCCAGTTCTCTTTGTGGGAGGGAGCACCCTCTCTGATAGCCCTGGCACGGCCTCTGCACAAGCACATCCCATCCAGACAGGGACCAGGCTCTGTCCTGGAAGTGCTGGCAGCTCCATCCCTCCATCCCCCCACTCAGGATGCTCCTCCAGACCCTCACTGCCCTGATGATTTTTAGCTTTCTTCTAATTTCCAGACTAAATCTTTTCCATGGCTAATTTATCCCCCTTGTCCTTGTGCCAGCATTGTCCTTTAAATTAAACAGCTCATGCCCCTGCCTGGTGTTTACCCCCCGTGTGTTTATAAAGAGCCATCATTTCCCAGCTCAGCCTCCACACTCCCAGATAAACAAGCTGAACTTGGCTGGATTTTACTTGTTTTATCCCTGGTCCTGGCAGCCACCATCCTGCCACCCCAGCCCCACTCTCCCCCACCCCACTAGCCAGCCCAGCACAGGATGCACCCCATCCTCCAGGACCCCCAGGACCACCATCCCTCTGGCTATGACAGCAAGAAGGGAAAGGTTTGGGGTGGGAGGGAGACCTGGGGAGGGCTGTGTCCCAGTTCCTACCAGCACCAGTCTGAGAACCAGCACGAAAACCAACATGAGCTGGAGATGGGACATCCCGTGCTGGGAGCATGGGAAGTTTCCCAGCCTCCCCAGCAAGCTGCACAGCAGGACAGACAGGTTTGGTGGAAAGGAAAAAGGGAAGGTCTGTTGCAGCAGAGAGGAAGAAAATCCCAACCTGGAGCTGCTTCTCCTGCAGAGAAGCAGGTGCTGGGGCCATCACCAGCTGTGACCCCAGAGAGATGTCCCCACTGACATGGCTTTCTGTGATGCAGCACCCTGAAGCATTGTGCCATGCCATGCCATGCAGCACTGTGCCATGCCATGCCATGCAGCATCGTGCCATGCCATGCCATGTAGCACCATGCCATGCCATGCAGTGCCCTGCAGCATCATCCCATGTCATGCCATGCAGCACCATCCCATGTCATGCCATGCAGCACCGTGCCATGCCATGCAGTGCCCTGCGGCATCATGCCATGCCATGCCATGCAGCACTGTGCCATGCCATCCCATCTAGCACCGTGCCATGCCATGCCATGCAGCACTGTGCCATGCCATGTAGTGCCCTGCAGCATCATCCCATGTCATGCCATGCAGCACCATGCTGTGCCATGCAGTGCCCTGCAGCATCATGCCATGCCATGCCATGCCATGCAGCACTGTGCAGTGCCCTGTGGCACCGTGCAGTGCCATGCAGCACCAGGCACCATGTTGTGCTATGCAGCACCATGTAGCATCATGCCATGCCACGCAGTGCCACACTGCACCACACAACACCATGCCGTGCCATGCAGCACTGTGCTGTGCCATGCAGCGCTCTGCAGCATCATGCCATGCCATGCCATGCAGCACCGTGCTGTGCCATGCAGTGCCCTGCAGCATCATGCCATGCCATGCCATGCCATGCAGCACTGTGCAGTGCCCTGTGGCACCGTGCAGTGCCACGCAGCACCAGGCAGCATGCTGTGCTATGCAGCACCATGCAGCATCATGCCATGCCACACAGTGCCACACTGCACCACACAACACCATGCCATGCCATGCAGTGTGATGCAGCACCATGCAGCACCCTGATGTGCCATGTGGCACCATTCAGCACCCTGCAGCACCGTGCCAGGCAGTGCCATGGGGCATCACGCAGTGCCAGGTGGCACCATTCAGTGCCAGGCTTCCCATGACAACCCACCACAGGACAAGCAGAGCTGGGGCAGAGCCCCCTCCTCCCTGCCCATCCTCCCTCTGCCTCGGTCCATATTTCACAGGAGAGCAGATACCCATCGGCCGTGTCACAGCACCAAACCAAGAACTCAAAGCAATTTTAAATGAACTTTCAAAATGATGAACAAAGAGCCCTTGTCCGTGTTATACAGCAAATAAATCACACCAAAATGATAGTTGTAATTCCCAAAAGTACACAGAGAATTGATTTTCTGATGACATTTATCATGATAAACCGGTGCAGCAGCATACAGGCACATCTTAAGTTGCAGCTGGTTGACTCCCTCCCATTTATCTCCCATCCCATCTTCCCTGGCTGCATTTGCACAGTTGCACAAGTGATGATTGCTACTAAGGACAACAGTCCCGGGGCCAGTTTCAGCTCACCAGGCTTCAGGCTGGCTTTGCAGCAGGCACAGGGTGAAGAGGCGTTTCAGGGGCTCACCAGGCTCGACGCCCACAAAGGTCCTGAGCTGGGGAAACTATTTCTGGGTGGACACAAGCACCTCTGGATTGCAGATGGATAGACTCTGCTCGGGCTGGGTTGGTTTAAGCTGTCTGCTGGTCCCAGGTTCTGAGGAAACCTCCTGGGAGTGGCTGAGCTGGAACTGGGATGAGGGGGTAGGAGGGTCCTGCTCTGCCTGGGGAAGAAGCAGGGATGCTCCAGGTCCTTCTGTGGTGCCTTTGATCAGCCAGAATCCAGCTGGGCCCCATCCCAGCTCCTCCTGCACCCCTGCTCACGCCTCCTCGCTGGCAGAGCCTGGGAAGCTGAAAAATCCTTGAACCTGCAAACCCTGGTTAGGAACAAACAACTCGGTGTGTTATCAATGTTATTCTCATGCTAAATCCAAAACAGGGCACTACACCCCCTACGAGGATGAAGATTAACTCCATCCCAGCCCAAACCAGGCCGGTCACAGAGCCTGATGAGCGAGGATGCCATCCATCCCACTGGCCTTGCAGCAGGCAGGCAGGGCTCTGCCCTCCAGAATTTCCCCAGCCCACAGCTCCTGTGCTGATAGGATGTGTGACAGCCTTGGCGTGGCCTCTGCCCCAGCAAAAATCCCCCCACCCCCCTGATTCCTGCGCTGCTGGGGCAAGACAGAGGGAGCATCCTCAAACCTCAGCATCCTCCCTCCCTAGAAAGAGCCGTAGGTGCAGTCAGGCTTCTGAGTGAAGACCAAAACCCTTCCCAAAATCTAAAGGCGTTCTCCCAGGAAGTGCAGCCAGCTTCATTAGCATCCCATTGCTTTTGACCCCCAAGGATTTTGAAATCCTCCCTGGCTGTGGTGGTGTATACATCTCCCTTTGTCGGAGCCACGCCAGCCTCTCCTGCTCGCCTGTATTTGTCTTGCTGCTCTTGCAGCGAAAATGTATTGGCTTTGCAGTTAGTGATTACACGTCATCACATCCCCAATTTATAACACCATACCCCAAAGAACAGATGTAATAAAGCCAGGCCAGGAAACAGCGATGTTATAAAACAGAGCAGGCAGCTCAGAGGTCCTCACATGTGTGCAGGAAAGAAAATATTATAGGCACTGGTTTGGGGAGGGGGAAGGAGGTGGAGAGGGATGGGGATGGGGGTGGAGAGGGATGGGGATGGGGGTGGTGTGCCTGCATCCCACAGGGGTGTGGGTATGGGGGGATCAGGGGGGTTCAGTGCTGAAGATGCTGCTGCAGGGTTGTGGGTGGGTTTGGGAGGGGGGCAGCATCCAGGTCTGGTTGGGGCAGCTGCTTCTGGGTGGGAAGAATGGGAGGGGGGCACAGCTTTGCCTCCAACCCACAGGGTTCTCTGCCTGAGCCAGGCACAGAGTTGAGGTTTCCTCCATCTTAAACCCGTGCTGAGCCCTCAGCCCCCTTTTTCCCAAGGGGATGAAAGACAAGGGGGAAGCTCTTATCTCCAAAACAACTTTGCTTCCCCCTCCCCTTCCCTTGAAGCCCCCTAAGCCCCGAGCTATTACGCCGGGAGATGCTCTCTTAAGAAGACCCAAAGCAACAATTCATCTTCTATTATTCATAGGCCAGGGAGACACGAACTCTCTACAGCAGGACCAGCTAATCACCAGCAGAGATAGGGGCAGCCCTGTCCCGATAGCAGCACGGGGCTGATAAACCAGCAGCAGCAGGAGCAGCTCTCCTGGAGCCGGGTTCCCACTCCCAACCCAACTGCGGCGATGCTGATGCCGGCGCCTCCCTATCAGCAAGGTTTTGTTTAATAATCCAGGGTAATAAAATGCACCTCGGGAGGGTTTTGCCCAGATAAAGGAATGTAAATGGGTGATAAAGAGTTTTGAATTTAGCTGCCATGGAGAATGTGGTGTTTTTCCCCCATGTGGAATTGTTTCCCCCCCCCTCCCTGCGCCTCTGCCTGTGACCTTGGCTGTGTCCGTGCTGGGCTGGTGTCATGCCTGCACCCCAGGGATGGTTGGAGGGACATGACAGCTTCCCAGTTGTGAGGATGGTGGGCTTTACTGGGCAACTGGGGCATCCTAAGGAGCTGGGGTGTGCCATGTGTTGATGGGGGAAGCGGGACCATGCATGAGCATCTTCCAGGGTGATGCAGCCCTCAGTGGCAGCAGCGCTGGAGCTTTGGGAAAGGGCTGGGAGGAAAGCCTGTGCACCCTAAATTCAGATGCACCCACATCCCTGAAGCTGCAGAGCAGGAGTGGGGCCTCATCCAGGGACAGAGCTGTTGAGAAAAAAGGGAGGAAGGAGGGAAGAGCCACCAAAAGCCTGGTCCTGGGTTGTGTATGTAGCTGAGAAGCATGCTATGCAAATTAGTTAGCTTGAAAAGCTAATCACTTTGAAAGGTCAAAACTCACATTCATAATCGGACTAAACAAAAAGGTAATTAGGGGCCTTTTGTGTGCCTAAATGAGGCCAGAGAATTCCCCCTGCTCCCGGGGGTGGGGAGTGATGCTCGGGGAGGGCTCTTGGCAGGCTTATTCCTTCCACCAGGTATTTACTAGTCAAACCCTCCTGCCGAAGGACTGGAAATAATGATACAGAAATGGCAGCAGCCCCGAAGCGTGTATTAGTTTAACATTAAACTGCCATTATGGACTGAAGCATAGATCTGAGCGAGGCCAGAGCTGGATGTGATGCTCGGAGCCAGCCCGGCTCTTGGGATGCAGCTGACAACCCGCCACGTCCACCCTGGGCACTGGATGGCTGAGACAAGCGTGAGGGCAGGCAGCTGCCTGCATGTGCCAGGGGATGATGATGCTCCATCCCTACTTCCCAAGGTCTCTGTGTCTCTTGGGGTGAGCTCTACAAGCCGGGGCCGGCAGCAAGCTCAGCTCCACCACTCTGTGCCCATTACTGGTTTAGTCCAATGGCTCTGGCAGTGCTGGGAACACGCTGCAATTTTGGGCACCACTCTGCCTCCAGCTTTTTCCCCCATGGGCTCCCCAATCCAGAGCCACCAGCCCTCAAAGTGCCTTTTAATGCTTCCCGAGGAGCAACCCTCAGGGCTCACCCCGGCTGTCAGCAGCCCCGTCACTCCAGCTGGTCCAGAGCACTGGATTCCTGTTGCCAAGATATGGATTTGGTTTTAATAACAGTTAGTGCAAACATTGTAAATTTACTGCTGCTAGAGAGAGTTTTTGAAGCCGTCCAACTCCAGCTATAATTTTTCAATCGCACCAGCTGTTTGTGCTCTGCTCGTACCTGACACGCCACTTTGAAACAGCAATCACTGTATTTATAAGAAGGGAAGGACTCATAAATATGTCAGGAGTGGAATATACAACGCCATATTTCACCATTTTCTATTTTAAAATGGTGAGTTATGGCTACAGAAATGTGGTCCCATTAAAGGTGATATGATGTATTTTGTGTCTTGTTCGGGAGCCCATCCATCACCCAGACAATAAAGAAAACCGCACTTACTTTTTCCTCCCCACCCCCCCCCAACCCCCCCACCCCCCCACCACCCCTCCCCATCGCCTGTAATTTATGATGCCCAAAAAGCTGTAACCTTTTGGCAGGCTTTGCAGAAACTGCTGCACTGTTAGCAACTAAATAACCTTTTATAAGGTTTTAAATGTGTTGCTACAGTCTCAATGCACTTGCCGCATCGATCCAGAAGATCCTGCGAAAAAGGGGAAAGGAACATGATCTATAAGGGGATCGATAACGGGATATAGATTGTTGAAAGATGCTTCTAATGATTTCTGCCAGCCGTCATCTTTCAACGTGCTGCTCCCCATCTTTTAGGCTTCAGTCTTTGCTCAAATTAATTAACCTTGCTCAGCCTCTCGGCATGCCAGGGCTCCAGACAGAGACTGGGAGCACTGCAATGTGTTTCCAGCCGAGTTGGACAGTGCTGGATGGGGAGGCATTGGCAGCACCCCAAAACCAGCACCCTAATCCAGGTCCTGCTCAATGCAGGTGGATGGGAAGGATGGGAAGAGACGGGGTGTGCAGAAGAGTCCTCCCTGTGCCTGGCGCCCACCGTGTCCTCCCATCCCTGCTTTAGGCAACATCATCATCATCATCATCATCATTATTATTATTATTATTATTATTATTATTATTATGATGATGATGATGATGATGATGATGATGATGTCTGTGGCTTCTGACCCTCCATTGGGGGTCAGAACCCATGAAACCCACCCAAATACTGATGCCCCCCCACCACACCAGCTGACGATGCTCTGGGCTGCTAGGTCCCCACCACAGGACTTAGCCATGAACCCTCATCCCAGGCTTTAAAAATGAGCGATTATGAGGCAGAAGCCTCCGTGTTCACAGGGTGATTTAATCCAAAATAAAAGGGGAGGGTGGGAAGCAGGGGGGTGCGTGGCTGAGCATCGGCGGTGAGCTGCTCCCAGAGAAGCACAACCCAGCTTACCCTCCCGGCCTGGCTGCCTCACTTTGTCATTTATGGTTTTTTTCCCCCCAAAGCAGCCACCAAATCATTATTAACATTATAAATAAAATGAGAGGGCAAGTTATTAAATGTAAAAGATGTGGAGTCCTCCTCGAACTCGCTGCGTAGTTCATAAATATGATGGCTTAATTTCATCTGTAATCCAAACGGCTGATGAAGCATTACACAGCTCTCTGTTAATTGAAGTTGTTAACAAAGCTGAAGAGAGAGATTATTATGTATAGACTTTTATCCTTCAGGGGTATCATCATAACAGATCATAAATGGAAATGAATTCCTCGCTCCCACATGCCATCGCGGGAGCCCTGCATGCAGCTTTGTGCCAAGGAGGGTGGCCAGCGCAGCCACAGGGATGGGATACAGGATGGATCCCACCCAAAAGGGTCCCACGGCCCCTCCTGCATCCCCAGCAATCAGCCTGTTGCCCCAGCCAGGCTGGCCAAGCCCCTCAGCTGTCCTCCCAGCACCTTTGGGATGAGATTCCTTGAGTCCAGCTATCGGTTTGCAAAGCCTTTCGCTGTGATGTGTGATCATTGCCATCATCTGGGGCACGCCATGCATCAGGGAAGATGGAAAATCCATTCCCTCAGCCAATACCTCCTGGCTGAAGCATCCCTGGGCAGGAGGATCCTCCGAGTCCAGGCCAGTTAATCTACCATGGGGTGGGAGGTGAGGTTCTGCGTCGGCACCCAGGGCTCAATATATTTCTCAGCTCCATAGACAAAGGGTCGTTACTATCTCAGGGAGGAGCATCCACGTTTCCAGCACCTTGCTTAAAGTAATAATCCCCTTCCAGTTCATGACGGGTGGGTTGGTGTATGGAGAAGTGGATGTGTGATGCTACAGGTAGGAGAACACCCCTTCCTGTAGCTTTCCACAGGTTGTTCCTTACCCCCTGCTTCTCCCAAGCCCTCAGAGATGTCCACCCCAGCCCCCTCCTCAAATCCACCCTCCCCACAGCGAGGCAAACCAGCCCAGCCAAAGTCTTACAGCCTGTAATTCTGGTGCTGCTCTGCTTCCAGGTGGAGTTATGAAAACACACAATGCTCTTTCCTTCTCCTAGACCCCATCAGCTTTTTCCATCCAGCACATTATCCAGGAAATTCTCCTCTACACCGTTGAGGAGTTACCATGATTATCTGGAAGGCGTTACTCGCGCACAGGGCAAATGCAAATTAATGTAGTCCTCACGTTCTGCAGCAGCAATAAAGGGCAACGTTGACATCAGCCTGAAAGTAGAATTAACTTCTGCATGATGTGGTGTGAGAGAGAGGTGTTGAAACCCGCGCCCGAGACTTTCCAAGTCACAGTAAAGAACTGTTCTGGCAGCGCTTGCAAAAGCCTCAGCACTCTTTCCAGGAGGCAGAGGTGAGCTGAGTGGTCTCTCTGTTCCAGGCTGGATTATTGCTTCTGCTGGGCTTTCCAAACCCTGCCATTTTGTCTCGTTACCTCTAATGTGCTCCTGGGTTTATTGCAAGCTCATCTCCTTACGAAGAGAGAGTTACAGCGCTGTCAGGCTCTGCTGCTCTCCGATAAAGAGCCTGCTCGGTTCCCAGCATCGCCTGCCTCCCATCCCCACCCTAATCCCTCCAACAACCCTCCTTTCATCGCAGCCCCCGGGAGCCCTTTGAACTGCACAGACAAGGGTTGGAGGGACCAATCCTGCCCCGGCCCTGCCAACTCCTTCACAGCCATAATTCCAGTGGTTTTGGTGTTAACACCTTGTTCACAGCAGCAGCTCGTAGCTTCCCGGAGCCCCTTAAATCACAGGGCTGAGGCTCAATCGGAAGGGACAAGGCTAAGAGCTCTATCGATCCCTCCTGCAGAACATGGGCATCATCTGTGCTCCCAAATCCCACAGCAAGCACAAAACCTGGCGTGGAGCTGCCCCAGTGAGGGCATTTCCCTGCCTCCCACCCCCCTCAGTCCCATCCAGCTCGGGGTCAGTCCCATCATGGGTGCTTCAGGTCCTGGTGTGGGTATGGGGAGCCCAGGCAGGGCTGTTGGGTGATGAAAGTGGGTTAGCTTTGACTTTCTGCCCCCAGCTGTGCTGGGGTGAGGGGAAGGCACTGTGAGAAGGACAGCAGAAGCTGGGGATAGATGGAGAGAGGAGGATGCCAAGAGCAGCAGCGGGTGAGAGCGAGACCCACACCAGGACGGGCTCACTGGGTCAAGGGGGGCTTCGCCTGCCCAGCAATTACAGCCCATCCTTCTCTCCTCAGAGGCCTGAGCAGAAGAGTAAATTAGCCAGTGTGATTTGAATTAACCCCTTGTCTGCCTCCAGCAGTACCTATGAGGCAGGAGGCTGCTTGGTCAGCAGCATCCCAATCCCAGGGTGGGATGTCAGACCATCCTGCCCTGCCTGGCCAATGGATGGATGGATGGTTGGATGGATGGATGGATGGTCTGACAGGTCCATGTGTGCAATCACTCCACTGACTTTCGAAGTGAGCTGCCTTGCAGCAAGGCCTGGCTTTATCCCTGCACTGAGCTGGGCTTTGGTCTCACTGGCTGCCTGCACGGAGCAAGGGGATGGAGGGAAGGGGAGCGGGAAGAGTTGGGAAGAGGAGCCCTGGATGTGCCTGCAAGCTGGCTGTGGGCTCCACTTGGAAACCATGAGTTTCCTTTCATAGCCATGAAGGATGGGTGGGTCATTATTTAGCATAGGGTGTATGAAACATGTTGTGCTGCTGAGACCCTCAGGATGCCACCAGCTGCCATAACAGGCAGCCGAAGTGGCTCTGCCTCAGGACCTGGACCACTGTACCAGGGGTTTGCCAGCGGTGCCAGGCACCCAGAGATCCTCTGCAAGAAGCACATCTGCAGAGCAGCAGAGGGGGCACCCAGCGTGTCCCATCGCCTTGGCACAGGATGGGGGGGATGTGGGGGCAGCTCTGGTGGGCTCATCATGTCCCTTCACGGGGGCAGCACCCCCCCCGCCCAGCCAGGCAGGCAGAGCTCCAGGACAATTTGGGCTGAGTGGGCTGTAGATGAGGAAGAAGGGAAAACAAATGATGCCAGCAGCAAGTGAAGGAAGTGTAGGAGCATTATGTAAAATATTAAATTTAATGCTATTCCATTTTCCCTCTCAGTTATTAAATTAACTGAGAACTATGCTTGCACTTAAAAGATTCCTGTCATATTTTATGCACACGATGATCTCAGAGTAATTCGTGTTAGAAATATGTCATGTTAAATTACAGATACCAATAAACCTTACTTAAACTCAGCATTGATCATGTGTGGGAGATAAACTCCACGGGGCCAATTCCTCCCCCCCACCACGGCCCCCTCCCAGGTTTTGCACTCCTGGCATTTGTCCCCATGCCAAATGCACCTGGCTGGGAGCAGTGGGTGATGGTAGGGACCTTCTCCCCCCCCCATCCCTTCCTGCTGTGGGTCCCAGGGGTGGGCAGAGCCACCCAGGCATGATGGGGATGGGAGCACAGTGCTGCTTATCTCCCAGGGCGAGCGGGTGTTGCTTGACATGCGTGGGAGAGCCCAGGGCGCCGGGCAAGGGTGAAGGGTGATGGCTATCCCTGGGGAGGTGATATGCCTTATCAGCAATAGATTTGGTGTCGCTGTGGTGCAGAGAGAGTCTGTCTCCTGTTCGGTGTCACCTCGGCTCGCCCCAGCCCCGTGTTCCCAGCTCGCCCTTCCTCAGGAGGGTGGCAAGGGTGGGATGCGCTGGGGCAGCGATGGATGCAGCAGCCTGGCTTCTCAGAGCCATGTAAAACCACCCTGGTCCTCCAGTGCTCAATGCACCACTTTTAGGAGCGCCCAAAATGGGGAAACTGAGGCAGGGAGGTCCACCCTTGAGATGCTGCCACAGTGACACTGCACATATTGAGGTAATGCTGCCCACTGAGGAGTGCCCCCCCCCCAAAATCCAGCCCAAGAGCCAGTGGGAAAGCAGCAGTGGGCTGTCTCAGACAGCAGCACAGTGCCTGGCCAGCCGTGTTCACCATGAGCCCTCAGAGCTGGCATCCATCCTTGGCACAGGCCAGGCAGCCCCCTGAGAGCGAGCCAGGGCTGTGTGACATGGCACCAGGCTCCAGGAGAGAGGGAAATGCTAGGAATAGATCGAGGCAGCAAGGGGAGCAAGATCCCTCCCTGTCTGCTGCCCTGTCAGGATGCTGCCTCGAGCCATCAGCTGCCCAGGGGATGCTCTCCTGGGCCAGGACCCCACATATGGAGCAGATCCCTCCACCACTGAAAGCCCAGCCAGCCTGGGGACTGCCAGGCTCAGCCATGGGGTGGGCACACGCTCTGTCTCACAGATGAGAGCGATAGGGACGTGCTCAGGGCAGTTAATTGTGCTGGGTCTGGAGGGTCCTGGTAGTGCCCCTGTTCTGCCCCCGGCCCCGCAGGCAGATGGACCCTACCAGGGCTCTGCCATCGGGGCAAAGCCAGAGCTTAGGGACCACAGAGCCCTCTGTGGTGCAGGGGGATGAAGCCCCTTCCCAAAACCCACCCTCAGCCTGCTGCAGGTCTTTGCCCTCCCTGGATCCAACACTCGGCTTTTCCTTCATTCAAACAGCTGTTGCCTCTGCGCAGGGATCACGAGCTCTGGCTGCCTGGAGGCAGCTCCCATGGCAGCACAGGGGCTTGTCAAGAAAGTTTGGCTTCTGCACTGCCCTGAACAGAGCCTCTTGTTCTCAGGAGCCGATGGCCACATCCATCCTGCCTGCTGCTGGGCTCCAGCACTCTCCTCCATGCCAGCCCAGCGGTGCCGGAGACGTGGTGAGCTTGGGTCACTCACTTCACCTTGAGTGAGCAGGACTGCTGGTGCTGGTCCAGACCCAAAGAGCACCCAAAACCTCAAGCTGTTGGGCCCTTTTACCACGTGAGTTAGGTGAGGATCCCCAAGGTCAGTCCCTGTGCCAATGGCTGCAGGCTCAGCCCATTTGCTAAGGACACTGTGGCCATCCACTGCAGTGTGTGGGCTTGGGGCTGTGGTGCACCCATCCCTCCCAACAAGAACTTCCCAGAGCAGCTGAGGAGCTGCTCCCATGTTATCTGGGCAGCCAGAAACCCCAGTATGCTGGTAATACTGGTCCAGCTGAGCACCCAGAGCTGAGCACTGAACTCTCTGCATCCCCAGTGCCAACACAAACCAACCCCTTGGCAGTGGTACCACCTAATCAGCAGCGATGACCTCAGAAAGCTCAGCTCCACTGGGAACCCCAGCTCCATGCTGGGCATCCCACAGCTTCCATGTCCACAGGGACCCCTCCCCACAGCTGCCCAGCACCGGGGAGGAATTGGGTGCAGCAGCACATGCTGTGGGGCTGCTTTAATCCTGCTCCAGGTGGCTGCGATCCAGTGCAGGATTTACAGTGCCCTGACCCTGAGCTGTCAAGAAGGAACAGCCAGATTAATGGGGTGGGCGGGTTCGTGCAATAATCGTTTGTTTGATGTGACAAGCCTGATAGGCGTTGATTTACTTACAGACTGATAGGCTTTTAATTGAGCACCTCCGTCCCAGTCACATCAAAGGCAGAGGTTGACAAGGGGCCCCTTTTACCAAAAGCTCCCAGTGACTGACAGATCCTGGATGCTAATTCTCCCAGGGAGGGGGTTCCCTCATTTTCTCTTCTTGGTTGGGTGGGTGTTTTTCCCCTCTTTTCCTTTTTTATCCTGGGATCAGCCAGGCCAGGCACAGAGCAAGCCCCTGTTCCAGCAGGAGGGGGTGCCTCCCTGCTCCATCCCCATCGTGCTTACCCAGAGCCCCCCAGCAAATCCAACCCCCACCCTGCACAACCCAGCAAGGGGTTTTGGGGTGCCCCTGTTGCCAGGCAGCTTGTTGGCCTTGACACCCAGGGTGCTGTGGGCAGCAGGGCATCCATGGCACCATCCCCATCACAGAGAGGGTCACAGCCCATCTCATCCCTGAGGAAGCTCTTAGCTCCCTGCCCCCAAAACTTGTTCCTCTGGCAAACACCCCTGCCAAACAGCGGTGTTTCCAAGAGGAGGGACATTGCTTTTGGGGTTGCTCCAGGGAACAGATGGATCTGGGGGTTAGGGTTTACCCATGGGCACCAGCATCACTCCTTACACCCATTCCCACAGCCAGCACCCTCATCATCATCACAGCACGCTTCAAATGGGCCCACCACGGCGCTGACAGGAGCATCCCAGGATAATCCCAGCAGTCAGTGTGTGTCTGCTCTCCCATCCAGCTCTGGCCACTGCAGCACGTGCCCATCACCAAACCCACCTCTGGGTCCAGGTAACGAACAGAAGATACTTTCAAGGAGCTGAAAAGCAGAAGCCACTTCAGGGTGGGTTTATCAATGATTTTTGGCACTTAGGGTGGCTGCCCTGCCTTACCTGTGTGAGAACTCAGGGGATTGTCACCTGCCAAGAGAGGGACTTTGGGAATGAGCTGGGGGACTGGCAAGGGTCATGTGTGACCCATGTGCACAGAGCACGGCTGCACCCATGGCCCCACCAAGCAGGTCTGGAAAAGTGAAAGGGAAAAACCCACCAGTGGCTGGGAGATTTTGTGGGAGACTGATGGGAGCTTAGACTCTTAATGGGAAGTTTAAGGGAGCAGGTATAAATCACAGCTCTTTCTCTAACCTGTGGTGCAGCGTTAGCCTGAGCCTTTGGGCTGGATTAGCTCTGGATATTTATGTTTTAAAGGCTGATGTGTTTTTCCACTATCTAAATATAAATTATTTTCACTGTATCAATGATTAAATATTTTCCTTTGAGATCACAAGAGCCCAAAAAAATAAATGTTTCTGAGAAGGCATTCAAAAAAATTTAAAAGAAAAGGGGGGGAAAAAGGGAAAAGAAAAAAACCAAAACCCCACTCTCTGAGAACCCCTTTTGTCATTTGCAACCAATAAAAATGCCTATTGTTATGAAGGGCTCATAAATAATCTGATTTTGGCATGCTTTCATACCATACAGAAAAATGAATAAATTAAACTTGATTTACAGCCTTTCTCCTTTTTATTAGAGCCGCTCCAAACATTTTATGGAAGGTACGTGCCAGATGAGCTACACCAAATGGTTTGAGGCTCCGGCCCTGATATTATAGAAATTAAGTTGTTTTAATTTGCATAGTTTAATTAACTCATACTGGCAGAGGGAAAAAGAAAAACAGAGGTAAAAGTGATTTTCTTTGTGGGTGTCTTGAGGAGTAAATGAAGCCACCGAGGTAGATACCCCACAAAGTGCTTGAGCTGGTGCCAGGGTGGGGAAATGCCTGCGTCCCCTCGGTGCTTTTGGGGTGGGTGGGTGGGGGTTTGGTGCTGTGGGAAGTGCTTGGTTAGCCCAGGATCCTTTCCCTCTGCTCTGACAGTGAGGGATGTGGGGGTTACTTGTCAGCGTCCTGCTTTAGAGATGGGGAAACAGGCTGCCCAGGGAGGTGGTTGAGTCACCCACCCTGGATGTGTTTAAAAAAGGGGAGATGAGGTGCTCAGGGATCTGGTTTAGTTTAGGATGGGAATGGTTGGACTTGATGAGCTTCAATGTTCTTTTCCAACCTGGTGATGCTGGGATTCTGTGAAACTGAGGCACATAAGCCAGGCTGCTCGGTGCATCTCTCTGCTGTGATGCTCTGAAAGGCTGGTTTATGGGGGGAAAATCCCCCAAACCCTCCTTACTAACAACCCACCTTTGCAACCAAAGACCCGTGTGCTGATCACAGCAGCAGCAAGCTTGGGGATAAAGAGGCCAAAAAAGGAGGAAAGAAGCCTGAAGCCAAGTCACTGTGACCCCAAATCATCCCTGCTGCATATTTTCATCCTCTTGCCCATCCTCTCAAGGCGAGCAGGGCTTTTTTCCCCCCCTCCTCAATCCCTTGGGGATATCCTCCTCCTCATTCCCCACCCTCCCTGCAATTTATCCCATAGAATTTCACACCGGGGGGGGGAAACAGCTTCATTACACCAACATTACACCCCACTGATGTGTCACACAGAAAAACAGCTGTTAGTCACACATCAAGGGAACTGGGGTGGGGGTGGGGGGAAAAAGAGGGGGAAAAAGGGGGGGGGAAACCCCTCACCCCTTCACCTCTTCTTGCTTTAATGTTCACTCTGCTCCTTAATGTTAATCACTCTGCAGAGGGGAGCGAGCTGCTCAATGAGGAGCCATCACCCAGTGAGCCCCAGCTCCTATCCAAGTGCCTTCCTGCTTTTTTTTCCCCCCCTGCGACGTGATTGCTCGGGAAAGGGAAAGATTAATTCCAACTTTAGAAAGGAAAACACTATTTTTACCCTTGCCAGGAGTCTATATGGGTTTAAAAAAAAAAAAAGAGAAAGAAAAAGCACCCGCTTGTCGTTTTACATCTTGCAATTTTGTCAGTTGTTTTAAAACATGTCTCCTGTAATAAATAAGATCATTTTTATGCACTTGTTCTGCAGCTAAAAGCGAGGCCTCGGCTCACCCAGCGCTGGGGAGAGGTGGGACTGGGAGGTGGGGACTGGGAGATGGGAGCAGGGCAGGGAAAACTGCTGACTCGGGTGGTTTTGCATCCAGGGATGCAGCTGGAGGGGCTGTGGCTGCTTGTGCTTCATTTACAGGGTGGTTAATAGGTGATTTGCCTACAAAGTAGCAGGTATGCAGCAAGGAAAGCTTAGTTCTTCAGAAGCACCTTGGATCCTTGTCCTGCAGTGACAGCCACAGCTGGTCCCTGACATCCCCCTCAGCTGGGACCCAGCTCAGGACCCCACAACGTCCCCTTGGTGCCCCTGGTGTGAGAGGATGCCCAGCCACAGCATGCAGCTGCTCCCTGCACGCCCCAAGGAGCGAGGACAAGGTGACTATTCCCAGTTTTCCCAGTTTCCCAGCAGCAGTGAAACCAGGAAGGATTTATTCCAGTGTAAGAGCACAGCAGTGAGAGTTGCTGGGAGAGTGCTGGTGATTTAAAACCACGTCTTGCCTTACCCCACCACAATTTCCCACACAGGCTGCAGCCTCTCTCCTTCCTCACCCACAGAAACCTCCTCATCCCTCCCTGCCCACTCTGCATCCCCATCTCTGTTGGGACTCAGGATGCCCATGCCTGGAGCAGGCATCTGTTCATGGCACAGTATGGGGAAAACACAACATAGGAGCAAACTTCCACCTATCAGCAACACAAGGACGTGCTGCAAAACCAGAGAGGAGGGGTTTTTCCTGCCAAAAATGGAGACTAAAAGCACCAAGGGCTCAACAGCGCGTGGTCCATGGGTACATTTCCACGCTGCCACTGGCTGCTGCCACAGGCAGGTGAAGGAAAACACTCAGCTCCCTGGGAAAAAAAAAAAGAAAACACTTTCTCTGGATGCAGTTTGCCTTTATTTATTTATTTGACACGTGGTTTGTGTAACGACTGCCTCAGAAAGCTATTTCCCAGAAGTCAGGACCGCTGTCCTATCCATCACAAAGGGCACGTGTCCTGTGCAGGCAGGGCTGGGACCAAGGGGGGTTTCCCAGTGATCCCTGCACATCATTCATTTCCTAGTTGGCTTTTTGGGGTGTGTTTTTTTTTCCCCCCTCACTCCTTCAAAACACAAGGTGCTGGAAACATTCAGCTGGAAAGCACCTTTCTGCACCACCCAGAACTGGTGAGATGAGGCTGGGGAGTGAGGGGGACCCCCTCATCGCGTGTCACCCAAAAGCCCAGCTGAGGAGACATCCCAAATCACTGAAAGACCCTAAAGAAAAATGGAATTCCCTCTTCTGTGGCCACAAAAACATCCATTGGTGCTGCTAAGGCTGTGTGCTGGGGACACATCCTTGGAATAACAAACCAGCTTCAATAGCTGCCAGGTGGGGCGAGCCCTGATCGGGGAGCAAAAATGTCATCACTCATTTCTGGAAGTGCTCGTGGAGGCTTTTTGTCTCCTTTGGCTTTGCTTTTATTCCAAATATTTTGCTTCTCACTCGGTGCCTGTGTTATTTTTATTTGGTGAGTGGTCTTGCTTCTTTTACTTGAATATCCTTTGTGGCTGGCATTCTCCAAGGAGAAGGGGGAGACTCATGGAGCAGACCTGAACCTGAAATAGGGAGTTTTATTCTCTCTTCCTCTGGTTTCTGTTGTCTCTGATGAAAATAACACACACCCCCCAGAATGAGAACTATAACCAGAGATGGTAGGGACCATGGACACTGAGCAGGATTCATCGTTACCCATGACGACCCTGTGATGAAGCTTAAATCCAGCAGACACAACACAGAAGGTAGGGATGTCCTCTGGTGCATCAGCACCAGAGCAGGACCAGGCCTTCAGAACAACCTGAGCACCGGGGGAATCCATCAACACAGCCCTGGAGGTATTGCTGCTTCAGGCCCTCCCTCTGTTTCAGCATCCACGGAGGGGGATGCAGCCAGGTTTGGGAGCGCTGAGGCATCGTTGCTGCTCTTACACACCTGTCCCATCTTATTTTAGGGGATTTTGTTAAGCCTGTGTTGCTGTTGGCCTATGACTCGAGTGACTTTTGAGGAAAAACTTCTTTTTTTCCCCTCTTTCCTCCTCCCTTGAATGGCCCCTTTGAAAGGCAGCGCTGCTCCATCCGCATCCCCGCTGTCCGGATTGAATCAATCTTGTGGTCAGCTTTGGGAAGGGGAAGGAGGGGGAAGGAAAAGAAGAAAAAGAAGACCCAAAAAAAGCCTCACAAAGAGGAAAACTGGACAGGTCTGACCATGGAGAAGCAGGACTCGCTGTCAGGCTGTGCTGGGGCGATGCTGGTGCTTGCTCAGGAAACCCAGTAAAGCTTTTCCTCCCAGTGGTGCAGGGTGGCTGTGTGAACCCAGCAACCTGTCAGGAGTTAGTATGATGAATTAGAGGTGTCTGTCCCTCTTCCCTCACTGGCTAGGCAGGAGGGACTGAAAGCCAGACCCAGGGAGGCCAGAGGCAGGTGTGCAGCCCCAGGAAAGTGGGTTCCTCCCCAGCAGCCCCAGCTCTGCTGTGGGTGATCACCATCACCCCGCTGTCTGGAAACCAGCAGCCTTCAACCAGAGGCACTTGAAGGGAAACACGGAGAGTGTCCAACACCCAGGGCTGTAAACGTGCCGGTGGCACACCCAGCATTCCAGGGCACAGGTCACCAGGCTCTCAACACGGGGTTTGTTCACTGTAAGCCATGATTTCAGCAACAGCATCACCCCTGTGCACTGAGCACTCGTTCCTCTGCGTTTCAGTACCTGAGCTGGCAGGTGTGTGCAGGTGGAGCATCCATCCAGCCCCTCACCTTCCTTTCCTAAGCACCTCGCATCGCTTTCCTCTGGGCCAAAGGTATTTGGTGCTCACCCCAGCCTGGCCCCCCATGACTTGCTCCCATCCCCATCCCTTTGCTCATGTCTCCCCACGTCCCCATTCTCCCACCAGCTCCCAGTCAAAGCCCCAGATAGCCAGCAGAGCACCTCCCCAACCCACCACCACGCCACAGCTGCCATGCTCAGCTCCAGGTTGGATGCAACAAGGTAAAGCTCCAAGATTTCTCCAGATACCTCAGCTCCTCATGGGAAGATCTCAGTGGGATGGTGGTTTTCAGCCCCTTGACTGTGGAGCCCCAGGGGTTTGGGAATGTGGCTCAAAGATGTCTCAAGTGTCACTGGCACATTTTTAAGACTCTGCAAACTAAAGAAAGTAGGAAATCCCTGAGAGGAGCACTGCAGGTATGTAAGGGAAGCGCAGGACCTGGGATAAGAACTGCCCCATTCACTGTGCTGCAGATGCCCTGGATGCATCTCTGATGGCTACGGATGTATCAGTGGCATGAACTGATGGTCACTCCCCTCCCCAGAACCGAAAATGCTGTGACAGCCACTTGCTGCTGCTGATAAAGTACTTTAAATGCTGCTGGTGGTGATACATGTAAAATAACATGTGTGGATGCAACCTGTGTCAGCCCCCCAGGTTTGGGCAATGCTGCCATCCCACCAGCAAGCCCAGTGCTGCCCCAGTTCGCACACGGGCTGTCTCAGGCCAGTGGGGACGTGGAGCTGTATCTGCAGGGCCACGGGGGTCTTGCTCTGCCCCACGGCACTGGGCACCCCCAGGCACGGTGCTGGCAGCCCACAGCGTGTGTGGTGCTGGGGCGGGACAGGGTGCAGGGCATGAATGCTGGGCACAAGGGCTGGTCTGGCTGCAGGGCATGGGCACTGGGGGCAGATTTGGGTGCAGGATGTGGGGACAGACTGGGTGCAGGAGGCATTGCAGCAGGGCTGCGGAGCTGTGCCATGCAGAGCCGTGCCAGGCTGATCTCACCTAGGCCATGCCATGCCACCTCAGCCATGCTGGACCATGGTAAGCCATGCCAGCTGAGCCATGCTGTGTCATTCTGAGCCATGCCATGCCAAGGTGAGCTAGCAGCACCACACAATGCCATCTGAGCTGTGCCATGCCACACCATGCCAGCCAAGCCATGCTGTGTCATGCCAACTCATGCCAGCCATATCACCCTTTGCCAGCCAAGCTGTGCCACACCGTGCCAAGCTGTGGCAGCTGAGCTGTGCCATGCCATGTCAAGCTGTTCCATCCCAGCTGATCTGTGCCATGCCATGCCATGCCAGCCAATCTGTGCCATGCCATGCCAAACCTTGATGGGCTGTGCCACCCCACGCCAAGCTGTGCCAGCTGTGCCATGCCATGCCAAGCTGTGCCAGCCGAGCTGTGCCATGCCATGCCCATGTGTGCCAAACTCTGCCGTGCCATGCCAAGCCGTTCCATGCCATGCCAAGCTGTGCCAGCTGAGCTGTGCCATGCCATGCCCATGTGTGCCAAACTCTGCCGTGCCATGCCATGCCAAGCCGTTCCATGCCATGCCAAGCCGTGCCAGCCGAGCTGTGCCATGCCATGCCCATGTGTGCCAAACTGTGCCAGCCGAGCTGTGCCATGCAATGCCCGTGTGTGCCAAACTGTGCCGTGCCATGCCATGCCAAGCCATTCCATGCCATGCCAAGCCGTGCCAGCCGAGCTGTGCCATGCCATGCCCATGTGTGCCAAACTGTGCCGTGCCATGCCATGCCAAGCCGTGCCAGCAGAGCTGTGCCATGCCATGCCCGTGTGTGCCAAACTGTGCCGTGCCATGCCATGCCAAGCCGCTCCGTGCCATGCCAAGCCGTGCCAGCCGAGCTGTGCCAGCCGCGCTGTGCCGCTGTACTCCGCGCACGGCCGATGCGCTCCGGTCCGTGCGGTGCCGAGCGGTGTCGTGGGCGGCTCTCCCCCACGCGGCGGCGCGGCGCGGGGCGGTGGCGGCGGCTCGCCCCCCCCACCGGCGGCTCTCCCCGCCCCGGGGGCCCGGCCGGGCGCGGATTGGTGCGCGGCGCCGGCCCCCTCGGAGCGCGGCCGCCATCGGGGCTATTTGACGTGTCGGTGGGGCCGGGGAAGGGTTTCGTCTCGCCGGGGCCGCTGCCGCCGCCGCTCCGCCGCCCGCCCGGCCCGGCCCGGCCCCGCGGAGCCCGGCGCTCCCCTTCCCCCCCCCCCCCCCTTCCCCCCTCCCTCTGCCGCCCGCCCCAAATGAGCGGTGCCCCCGGCGGGCCCCGGCCGAGGACCCCGCCGAGCCGCGGAGCTGCGGGCGCCCCGTCGCCCCGGCCGCCCCCCGCCGACCCGCTGCGCCAGGCCAGCCGGCTGCCCATCCGCGTCCTGAAGATGCTCAGCGCCCACGGCGGACACCTCCTGCACCCCGAATACCTCCAGCCGCTCTCCTCCACGCCCGTCAGCCCCATCGAGGTTAGTGCCCGCCGCCCCCGCCCGCTCCCCCGGCGTCACCCCCACCCTTGCCTGGCGCTCCTGGTTCCTCCCGGCCGGGCTCATCCCTTGCCCGGCGCAGCCCGGCCGCTCCTTCCCTTCCCCTCTCCGCTGCAGCCCGGCTTCCTCCCCACCCCCCACCCCCACCCCCACCACCACCCCAGCCCGGTCCTTCTCGCCGGCCGGACTCATCCTCCGCCTTCCCCCCTCCCCATCCCCCGCACCCTGGCTCGGCGCCGGCCCCGCTGCACCCGCGGTTTTTGGGGGGTGGGATGGGGGAGGTGAGGAAAGGGGGGTGGGGGGCCGGGTTGGGGGCGCCGTCGGGGTGTCCCCCCCCCCCCTTGACCGGCTCCGCTCCGCCCGCAGCTGGACGCCAAGAAGAGCCCGCTGGCGCTGCTGGCCCAGACCTGCTCGCAGATCGGCAAGCCCGACCCGCCGCCCTCCTCCAAGCTGAACGCCGTGGCCTCCGCCGGGCTGCCCGCCGCCGAGAAGGAGCCCGCCGCCCGCCCCGCCGCCCTGAAGCCGCCGGGCAGCGGGGACGCTCCGCCCGAGGACAAGTCCAGCTTCAAGCCCTACTCGAAGGGCGGCGGGGAGCCGCGCAAGGAGGGCGCCTCGGACAAGGCCGGCTTTCGGGTACCCAGCGCCGCTTGCCCGCCGTTCCCCCCGCACGCCGCCGCCTCGCCCGGCGGCTCCCGCGGCGCCTCCCCGCAGCACGCCGACCCTAAGGGCGCCGAGGAGAAGAAGGAGCCCGAAGCGGGCAAACCCAGCCCCGAGGGGACGGGCGGGGGGCTGGGGCGAGGGGCGGCGGAGCCCGGGGCGCACGGCGAGCCCCCCTCGGGCCGTAAATCGGAGCCCCCCGCCCTGACGCCCGCCGGCCATGTGGCCCCTGTCTCGCCCTACAAGCCGGGCCACTCCGTCTTCCCCCTGCCGCCTTCCAGCATCGGCTACCACGGCTCCATCGTGGGTGCCTACGCCGGCTACCCGTCCCAGTTTGTGCCCGGGCTGGACCCCACCAAGCCGGGCCTGGTGGGCAGCCAGCTGCCGGGGGCACTGGGGCTGCCGGGCAAGCCACCCAGCTCCAGCCCGCTCACCGGGGCCTCGCCGCCCTCCTTCATGCAGGGATTATGCCGGGACCCGTATTGCCTGAGCTACCACAGCGCCTCGCACCTGGGCTCCAGCAACTGCTCCAGCTGCGTGCACGACCCTGGCAGCCTGAAGAGCGGATACCCCTTGGTGTACCCCACGCACCCCCTGCACTCGGTGCACACCACGCTCTCTTCCAGCGGCACCCCCAGCCTGCCCGGCCATCCCCTCTACACCTACGGCTTCATGCTGCAGAACGACCCCCTGCCCCACATATGCAACTGGGTGTCTGCCAGCGGACCCTGCGACAAGAGGTTTGCCACCTCGGAGGAGCTGCTCACCCACCTACGGACCCACACGGCCTTGCCGGGGGCGGAAAAACTCTTGGCGGGTTACCCTACCTCCGGGCTGGGCTCCGCAGCCTCCTGCCACCTCCATCTCCCGCCCGCCGCCCCGGGGAGCCCCAACACGTTACCTGCCTCCCTCTCCTTGAGGAGCCCACACACTTTGGGACTAAACAGGTACCACCCCTACGGCAAGAGCCATTTGCCCACGGCCGGTGCTCTGCCGGTGCCCTCCTTGCCGGCCGCCGGACCTTACTACTCTCCATACGCTCTCTACGGCCAAAGACTAACTTCAGCTTCTGCACTGGGATATCAGTAACTACAGCAGCCCCTTCCCCCTGCTCCAGCCTCCTCCATGCCCCAGCTCCCCCGCCCCCCCACCTCCCAACCCCGCTCCTTCCTTGGACTGTGTATTTATTTACTGTATGTTAGCTTAAAGCTGGGAATATAAGTGCATTAATACACCAATGAATCAATGGTATGCAAAAAGTCTGTGTCCAAAAAAAAAAAAAAAAAAAAGAAAAAAGAAAAAAAAATACCTTTACTTTGCAGGTGTGGGGCTTTTCTTTTCCCTTTCTGTTTCTTTTGAATTTTTTTTTTCCCCTTTCTTAATTTCCCCCCCCTCCCCGAGAAATTCTTGCATGACCTACAAGGGGGGGGGGGGGGGGGGGAAAAGCGTTTCTTCCTCTCCCCTCTCTGTGTTTATCGTTCTGGGATTCCGTTTCTCTTCATTTGTAAAGTTAACAGATGTAATTTTTTAAATTTTTTTTTCTTTTTTTTTTTTTTCCTCCTAATTTTTTGGTTTTTGGGGCTGGGGGTGCCCGCGGTGCACGGATGGGCCATAGGATGCTCTGCCCGCCGACCTCCCTCCCCACACACTCCCCTCCCATCATCCCACACCGCGGCTCTTCCTCCGTGACCACCGCTCCCACCCGCGGCCGGACCCGCCGTGGGAAGCAGGACCGTACCCCTCCTCTCCCCCTACAATCCCCCCTCCATAAACACACCCCGCACACCCCATCCCCGGTACTCCCGGGGTGGGTTGGGGGCGAAGAGCGGCGGCTCCAGCGGGCAGGACCGGTGCGCCCCGGAGGGCGCAGAGCCCTGGAGGGCGCAGAGCCCCGGCGCCCCTCGGCCGGAGCAGCGGGAGGGCGGCGAGCGTGGCGGGTGGATGAGCTCCGGCTTGGTAAGTCTTATTTTGTTAATAAATGACTCTTGGTTATATTATTCACCCTGTGGTGTCTTCTCTCGTCCCTCCCCGCGCGGCGCGGACCCGCCGCCGGGGCTGGAGGGGGGGAGTGGTGATGGGGGGAAGCTGCGCACCGGGACCGGGAAGGGATCCGTGCCGGGCTGGGAGCGATGGGGAACGGGTTGGGTTGGGGGGGGGGGCTCCGTGCCGGGCCCGCGGGCTCCCAGCACCATCTAGCGGCAGCGCCGGTGCGGAGCCCCCGCGGAGCTCGGCGGGACCCAGCGCGGCCCCCGCCGCATCCCCGGGCATCGCTGCCGGCTGGGTGGCGGCTGCGGGGAGGGGGCTGGTGGGGGGAGCGGGTAGGGGGAATAGGGGCGTCTGGGGGTCTCCTCGGTTCCTTTTCCTTCGTGTGTGGAGGGGTTTTTTTGCCCTGGGAGGGGAGCGCCGGGTTTGCTCGTGCGTGGCGGAGGAGGGAAGGTTCGAGAAGGCGTTTGAGCTGAAATCGATGCGAAGCGCCCCGGTGTGTGTTTGGTGTGTTGGGGGGGGGTGTGTCTGTGTCCCCCTCCCCGGGACGCGGTGGGGGGTGCAGGACCCTCGGACCTTCAGCCCCCGCGGGGTGCAGATTTTGGGATGCGGTTGCACTACGAGCCGGGGTCCGGACCCGCGGTGGGGGGAAAGAGGGGGCAATGCGAGGAAGCTGTGTACCCCCCCCTATTTTCCCCCCATTTCAGCTTGTTGCCGTCTGTGCGAGGAGCCGCGGGGTGTGTGTGGGGACGGGGGGGGGGTGTGATAAATGGCCCCGAACCGGGTATCGCTGCCATTGCTCCCCGCAGGGATCGCCTGCTGTGCACCCTGCCTGCGGCATGAGGGGGGGCCTGGCAGCTGCAGGTGGGGGACCCCTCTGCTTACCCCATGCCCCAAGGTTTTTTATTCCTGACCTTGGCAGCGGGACCCCCGGCTGTGCCCCCATTCCCCCTGAAATTCCCCAGGCTCCTATTACCCCACATATTTCCCCCCCCTTTTTTTTTTCTCTCTGCTGTTGAGTACTTTACTCCTGTTGCATTTTGGGTGAGTCATGCAATTAATCCCAGTTAATTGCCTTCTCTATATTGCCTTATGCCCTGTGTTTAAATTCCTTTGTGTCCTTTGAGCTGAAAAATAATGTGCTTAAAACGGGGGCTTGTTTTGCCAATGGGATTTTTATTTTCCTGCCCGTTCGTGCGAGCGTGGCCCTAGGCAGGGAGGGCCCCAGTCACAGCCTTGTGCTGGAAATGGGAGAGGCTGGTGGTGTTTGGGGGGGCCGCTCTCCCCTCAGCTGGCAGAGGGGTGTACAGCAGCATCCCTGCGCTCTCCAAGGCTGGGGAGAGGCAGGTTTTGTGGGTCTGTGGCTAACCTTTGCTCTGCTGTGGATGTGACTCGTGTTTGGTTCTGCCCACGGTGGTCCCGCTCCTTCAGGGTGGGATGTTTGCAGGATGAGGGCCTGGGATGTGCAGGATGAGGGCCTGGGATGTGCAGGACCGGGTTTGGAGCAGAGGGGACTTTGTGGTGGCTGTTTGCTCTGCCTGGCGGGCAGTGGTAGGAAGGGGATGCCAGGCCAGGCTGCTGTGACCATGCTGGTGTCTCCCATCCCTGCGTCCCAGCTGGATGCTGAACCCTTTGGCTCCAGGCGTTGTGGCCGATGCTCCCCGTGGAGCAGGGTGTTGCGGGGCGATGGGCAGAGCATCAGCAGGGCAGCTCTGCCATGAGGCTATGTGATGGCATTTGAAGGCGTGCCGGGCCCCCTTGCACCCCAGCAGCATCGCCGGTCCAGGGATGTGGCTCCCACTCCCACTAGTGATGCTGCTCGGTGTCGGCTTCGCTCGGGCGCCGCCGGTCCCCAGCATCCATCACGGCTCTGAGGCTGCAGCTCCCACACGCCGCGGGTCCCTGCGCAGCGTTGTGTTCCGCCGTGCTTCTCCCCAGCCATAGCCACACACCTCTGCTGCCAGCGCTGCTGGAGACCCTCACACCGTGGGGTGAGAGGGTGATGCCCATGGATGTACCCAAGGCATGATGGTCCAGCGCAGCCAACACCATGTCTCAGGGATGCCGTTGCTGTGCATTATGCCAACCAGGCTGGGCAGGGGGTGAGGGGCTCCCGCAGCCCCCCATCCTGGCAGACCCCTTCTACCAGAGCAGGGCAAGCTGCTGGGCGCATCCTCCCCTCACGGCAACGGGCTGTCTCCCCTCTTCCCCCGGATCTCTTCTCATTCCAGGATGCTCCCAGCACCGAAACTGAGCCCGCATGCCTTCCCTCCACCAACGATGGGAGCTGGGTGCTGCTTGGATACCTCCTGCCTCTCAGAAGGCTCCCTGAGGAGTATTTTTTTTTCCCCTCCCTGAAGACTGCAGCACTGGGGCCAGGCTGTGTAAACACAGCAAAGTATCATCTGATAGCAGCCGACACTCCGGGGCTTTATCTGCTGGGGAATGATTGTGTTGCCAATATATTAAATAACTCCCTATCTAATGTATGCCCAGGTTACTGCAGAATTCATTTTGTAATAAGAGCGCTGGGATGCACTTTATTAATCATCCTGTCTAACAACCTGCACTCCACAGTTTCGGTTTGATTTGATTCAATCCTGTCTTTCTGCAAAATATATGGCTGAGTGGGTCGGATAATGTATGGCTTAATTTAGAGTTGTATGGGTTTGAATTACCATTTTCATAATGTGCTGTGCATTAATGTGTTGCATCATTTATAGAGAAAAATGTGCGAGGTTTCAAACCTCTCCGGGAGGCAAAAGTCACCTAAAGGGAACGTGGAGTGACAGGGAATGGGGGGGGAAAAAAGGGGCCTTTCAAACCCCAGCTGGAGAAAGGGGGTGGGAGGGCAGGGGTTTGGATAATCCAGGTGGGTGTCAGGCACGGGAATGGTGGGTTCATGGCCGTATTAGTGGCTCCCATCCCTGTGGCACAACGGCAACTTCTTCATCTCCCCCTGGAGCTGGTGGGTTTGTGGCCGTATTAGTGGCTCCCATCCCTATGGCACAACGGCAACTTCTCCATCTCCCCCTTGAGCTGGCAGGTTCGGGGCTGTACCAGTGGCTCCCATCCCTATGGCACAACGGCAACTTCTCCATCTCCCCCTTGAACTGGAGGGTTCAGGGCTGTATTAGTGGCTCCCATCCCTATGGCACAACAGCAACTTCTCCATCTCCCCCTCAAGCTGGCGGGTTCGGGGCTGTACCAGTGGCTCCCATCCCTATGGCACAACGGCAACTTCTCCATCTCCCCCTTGAACTGGAGGGTTCAGGGCTGTATTAGTGGCTCCCATCCCTATGGCACAACAGCAACTTCTCCATCTCCCCCTCAAGCTGGCGGGTTCGGGGCTGTACCAGTGGCTCCCATCCCTATGGCACAACGGCAACTTCTCCATCTCCCCCTTGAACTGGAGGGTTCAGGGCTGTATTAGTGGCTCCCATCCCTATGGCACAACAGCAACTTCTCCATCTCCCCCTCAAGCTGGCGGGTTCGGGGCTGTACCAGTGGCTCCCATCCCTATGGCACAACGGCAACTTCTCCATCTCCCCCTTGAGCTGGCAGGTTCGGGGCTGTACCAGTGGCTCCCATCCCTATGGCACAACGGCAACTTCTCCATCTACCCCTGGAGGTGGTGGGTTCGGGGTCATACCGGTGGCTCCCATCCCTATGGCACAACGGCAACTTCTCCATCTCCCCCTGGAGCTGGCGGGGGACCTCCTGCGCTTGACTCGCCGGTGACCCCGATGCCGGCGCTCGCCGCAATCGCGCCCGCCGTCAGTCACCCCGCGCCGCGAGGAGGGGGAAAAAAAAAAAGCCCTGATTATCCAAATACAGTCATTAAAGGGGAAATGTGTTTTTTAGGACTGTCAGGGTGATTAATGAGGGTTAGCAATCCTTGCAAATGCACTTGTTTAGTCTAACTGGCAGCCTCTATTTTCCTATTGATTTATTGCCGCAGTTGCCGGGGCCGCGGTGTGTGTGTGTGTGTGTGTATGGAAAGAGCTGGGACGCTCCGGGACTGGAGAGCATGCAGAGGGGCCCGGCAGAGCGGCATGGCACGCTTGGCTATGCCGGGCTGTTGGAGACAGCCAAACAAAGGCAACATTATACCTTGTGCTGGGGAGAGGAGTGACTTGGACTCACAGGCAGAGCAGCCCCTGCCGTGCTTGCGTGCCTTCTAAATATCCCCGTTTGTGAAGCCCGAAGCCCATCTGACCACAGACGGTCTCCGTCCACCCAATAAATATGGGAATGAAAGAGCGAGGCCGTATTTTCTTCTTGTTGTTTTTCCTTCCTCTCCTGCACGCAAATCCCCCGTGTCTTTTAGGTGATGCAGAGGTGTCTGCCCGCAGCTGTACAAGGGGTTTCAGAAACTGGACCAGAGCGCAAAGTCTTCGAGGGCTGGTGCGTGCCCACTGAGAGGAGGTCAGGTCAGGATGCAAGGGCCAGAGCAGAAGTGATGGTGGGTGGACGAGAAAGTTTCTCCCTTGCATAAAGCAGCTTTTCTTTCCGTGTGAGGCCCGGTGGAAGCTCAGCAGAATATGGGCTCTGTGCTTGTCCTACCCAGCCAGAGCAGTGTGGACACCTCCTGTCCCCACGCCAGCGTCCCCACAACCAGCCCGGAGGTTTGCTCTGAGGGATGCTTCATGGGACTGAACACGGACAGACAGACCTGGAGACAGCCCCGGCACCCGATGCTGCTGCTGCTGCTGCTGGAGCTCCTGCTGACCAGGGCTGGGTGACAGAGTGCCAGCGGTGACCTGGGAGCACTGGGGTGCAAAGCTGCTCCCCCAGTTTACAGCTGTGCCAGAGCATGGTGCTGCCCAGCCTGGGGGGCCAGTTTCAGTGGCAGTTTCACAGCACAAGTGACCAGAGGCCTATGGAAGAGGCAAGTGAGGAGCAAAAGCCTTGAGGTGCTCAGGGAGCCCCCCGCAAGCCAGAAGAGTGTGGGCAAGCACCCAGGGCGCTGCGGTGACCAGGAACACTGCAGCTGGGAGAGGGCTTCCACATGGCTTTGATGCCCCTGCTGCAACCTCCTTGGATGTACATCGGTGTGAATCCTGCCAGTGGCTCACAACAGCGATGCTCCAATGTCTTCCCCACCGTACCAGGACACCCTGTTTTGGCTGGTCACCCATTACCCCACGGGAAGCACCCAGGGTGACCCATGACCACAGCTCACTGCTGCTTCTCCAAGCTCTGACACCGGGTGCCAGAGCTGGGTGACTCACACCAGCTCAGCGAGGCAATCCAGCACGGGGTCCCTTCCAGGCTCCAAAGCACCCCTTTTTTGTGCTGAGCCCCCAAACCCAAGGCTGGGCTGCAGCTGTTCCCTGCAGAGCACAGCCCCGCTCGTGTGGATTGACACCAGCGTGTGTGTAAGTGATACTGTTCATTACTGTGATGCATGGTTAATAGTTATCTCTCTGTTTATTATCATGATGAATAACTGAAGAGCTGTAATTCTGTATACACAAATGTTTCAGCTAAACGCTCGCTGGAACGCCGGGGGAGACGCTCGGCTGACAGCTCAGTTTACAGAGTATATTCCTTTAGCTCAATTCACAATAACAAACAGATTTCCACAGCCCATAATGTTTTCTAACATGGTGTTTATGGAAACCTCCCAGAGCAGCTTTTTACCCTGACTTCATCCCACCTTCCAGCGCGGCGCATGGGATGGGGAAGGGGAGGGGATGAGACCTCTGCAAGGAGAGACCCACGTGGGATGTGCCTTTGCAAGGGCAGATGGTGGGATGCTGAGCTGACCCCGATGGGCTGAGCAGAACTGGGTGGCACGCTGGGTGCTGCACAGGGTGCAACACAACCTCTGCCAACACCTCGTGGTCCCAAGCACCGGGGATCATCCATCCCGACACGGAGAGATGGAGGCAGGTGATGGACACGCAGCATCCCAGGCGCCTGGCAGATTTTGGGGGGGCTGTAGCCCCAGCCAGCAGACACCCTGCTCGAGCAGAGAACTGAAACAGCCTTTTTAGCGTCCCCCCCATGTCGGCAAGAGGGCAGCTCCATGGGAGGCACTGCTGCAGCTTGGGCATCTCCACTGGTGCCTCGCTGGAAAAGGGAGACGATGCTGCTGCTCCCAGGAAAAAGGGACTGGTGGGATCCTGGGGCTGCTGGTGCCTCCTCGCTGTGAGCAGCTCATGCAGGAGGGCAGACCAAAGCCCCCCAGAGATTTGCTGTGGTTTTGCTTCCTGTCTTGTTTGCTCACTGCCACCCAGGTCCAGGTGACACTGTGGTCCTCACCCATGGCTGGGCTGGCAGGGGGGGAGCGCTCAGCCCTCTCTCTGTCCCTGCTTGGGGTGAGTGCTTGCTGAAGGATGGGGCTGCTCATCACCCCTTCAGCGAGCCTGGGAGCTCCACTCCTCTGGACCAACGGTCACCTTCACAGGGGTTTGTTCCAGGTCCCTGCATGGGCTCGGTGACATCCACAGGATGATGTCCAGGTCCTCCCTCCGAGGTGGGAAGAGCTGTGTTCTGTGGGAAACGTCTCTGCTGTGAAGGGGAGCAGGAGCTGGGCTCGCAGGGAGCTGCTGAGGTGGCAGGAAAGTTCTTGCTCAGCCTGCCCCAGATCCCAGCCCCTCGTGCAGCAGGGCTGGGGAAGGGGGATTCTCTGCCCCAGCTGCTGGGGAATGGAACCAAAAAGCTCTCTGTTCTTCAGGGGCTCCTGCACATCCCCTGGGGTCTGGCTGAATTTTGTATTGGGAACAACTGCTCAGGAAGGGCTCTCTGGGCTCCTCCAGCTGCAGAGATGTGCTCTGGAAACGATGGTGATGTGCAATGGTAATTCCCAGACTTCCGTGACTCTCATGCTGCATCGGTGCAGCATCAGCAGGGGGGTCCTGCAGCACACATCCCCGGAGCCCCATGGCCTCTAGACTGGTTCCAGCCCAGAAGAACCTGCCCAACTTCTTTGGAACAAGGAGCTGGGAGCAGCCCTGGGGCTGGGATCGGCTGAGCTTCTCACCAGGGAGCACCAGGCTGGGGGCAGTGGATTTCTGAGCATCCCAGCCCCAGCAGCAGGGTCGCTTTGCTGTACCACATCCCGGGGCGAGGCTGCACCCTCAGCCCTCCCAGCCACAGGAGAAGCTCTGGCAGCGTTGGGGTCTAGCCTGTCATTTTGGGGGGGGGGGTTGGCTCATGCTGCTTGTGTACAGCACCCAGTGTGCTCATGGAGGAGTTTGGGGGAGGAGATGGAGGACAGGGCAGAGCCAGCATGGGGCTGGCAGCTCTGGGGGCTTTGTGGGGGGATGCTCTGTGCAGGATGAGGCATGGGGGGAGCTCAGCACCAAACCACGGCACAGCATAAGGGTGGGGAGCAGGCACAGGAGCCCCCCCTGACTCCCAACCTTTGGCTGCTCTGTGTTGCACCCCACATTGCACGCTAACACCCATCCTTTTGCACCCCAGTGCTGTGCAGCCACGGGCTTTTTTTGGGGGGGGGAAGAGGAGCCAGTTTCCTCCACGGCGCCAGCGTGGAGCGGGGTACCTGGGATGCTGCCGGCATTCTGCATCCCACTGCCAGCCCCGGGGGGTGCCCCTGCCCATCCCTCTCCCCCGTGCCCTTGCCTCTGCTGCTGTGAACAGCCCTTTTATCTCTTGGGTAGGTACAAATGGAGCTGTCAGATGCGATCAGCCCTGCAATATGACAGGTTGCGGGAGCCGGGGCCCCTCGAACAGAGCAGCCTTGTCTGTCAGAGCCGCCTGACACTCCCCATAATGGCCAGATGGATGAGACTCTGAAAGTAGGGCCCGGCGCGTTTTCAACTCTATTTTGGGTGAAAACACTTCTTGAAAGATCTTGAAAGGAGCTGGCAGTTTAGTAGTTCAAATGATTAATGAGCACTGGCTCTGCCGGGTGGATTTCTCGCGCCGTGCCAGCAGCCGGGCTGCTCCAACGGGCCAAGACACGCTGCGCTCCCCCTCCCTGACAACTCCCCCCACCACCACCCTCCCTCCTCTCCCTCTCTCTCTCCCAAAAACACCCCTCCCTCCCCTTGGTTTTCCCGGAAATGACACCAAAGCGACAGGCCCCGCATATGGAAAAAGTTAAATATAAATTACTGCTGAAAGAGGCCTCGCTGAGCAGGGGTTGGTTCGAGATGTTTATGGGTTCAGAAACACGGGCCTGCATATGTATTTAGGGATGACAAATGTGATTCAATAAGTAAGGAATTTCTCTGTGGGCTGAGGCGGGACCCGGGCGGCGCGGGCGCTGCTCTGGGCTCTCCGGCTTGGCCACGCCAGCGCCATAAATCCTACAGACAGGCTCCTTTTTCCTTCCCAGGCAGCTCAGGGTTTATTTTTGTTTGGTTTTGGGTTGTTGTTTTTTAGGGGTTTGGGGGTTTTTTTTTGCTCCCTCCCCCCCCCCCCACCCCCCCCACCTCTGGATCGGATTGAGTTGCTGCATCTCCCATGCTCGGCCCCGGGGATGGCATTGATGGCACCACTCTGGGAGTGGGATGTCTGTGTGTGTCCCCCCAGGGAAGGGGGGTGTTGGGGGGCTTGGGAAAGCATAAGTGATGCTCTGCATGGGTCACTGGGCGCTGTGCCGTCCACACCATCGCTGCTGCCAGGCACGTCCCCGTCCCCAGGCTCCCCCATCCTCCCTGGAGAGCAGAGCTCAGCAGAGCAGCCGGACCCTGCGGGACTGTCAGTGGATGATTAATGACCAACAACCCCCAAACTGCCCCAACTGCCAGTCTGGGTGTTGTTTGACCCAGTGCTTCGTGAGTTTGAGTTCAGACATACTTCTGCAAGCCACTTTGTGCTGGCAGTCTCATGGGGTGCCCAGTGGGTCCCCCTCCTAAATTCCCCTGAGCTCCACGCTGCTCTTTACCATCTCACTTGGGGTGCACAATGTTGGGGACCACAACAAAGGAATGCAGGAAATCCCTAAACTAAACTCCAGCTGCTGTGGTGAGGACAGACAGGGATGCTGGACCCATGGCAGGGATATTGGACCCATGGCAGGGATGCCGGACCCATGGCAGGGATGCTGGAACCATGGCAGGGATATTGGACCCATGGCAGGGATGCCGGACCCATGGCAGGGATGCTGAATCCATGGCAGGGACACCAGATCCATGGCAGGGACACCAGATCCATGGCAGAGAAGCCATGTCCCATACAGGAATTCTGGATTCAGGGTGCCAAATCCCAGCAAACCTGCAGCAACGAGCAACACAGGAGCCATTCCCTCTGCTCCCCCCCCATCCTGCACCCTCCATGGAGCTCGCAGGGAAGTGCCTTTCGGGGGGGCGGGTCAGCACCCAGCCAGGCTTTTGACCCACAGCCACATTCCTTTGTCCTGATTTTATTCGTTAGCAGCGTTTGGCCTGGGCACAGAGACAGCTAATGAGGGCCTGAGTTTATTGCAGTTTGATTTTTCTGTTAAAACAATACAATAAAATAAATGCACTTGGAAATCTGGTATGTGTTTGTACATAGTAGATTTATGGCTCTGGAGGCTTCCAGGGAGACGCAGCCTTTCATTCCCTTCCTTATTGGAACAGATCATATTGCAGAGTTTAAAGGGCTCTGGAGTTGTGATTTATTTGAAGGGAGAAACTAGGGAAATCCAACTATCTGTTCCCTGGCTCAGATCATCCAGTCACTCGCTGGCCAAGGGGATGGATCTGCACCTCCTCCACGGATTCCTTTCCCCCCCCCACCCCCCTCCTCTCCTGTCGCTTACATTATCCCGCTCTAAATATATCACCAAGACAGGGCTGACTGCTGACCTGGGCTTCAGCACCTCGCTGAGGCTTCCCCAGCCCTTCCTGGAATCCCATAAATAAATCACCTTCCTGGAGCCCTTTCTGAGCTCCTCCACACCGCTCACGGGACCTGACCCGCGCAGGGCTGGATGCTGCCTTGATCCAGAGCAGAGATCAAGGCACAGATCTTGGGGTTTATCTCTGGAATTGGGTGATAAATCCAAGCCATGGGCCCTGGTTCCTTTGGAGGGAGCCCCATCCCCTCCTTCCCTGCGTTTGCAGGGCAGAGGAGAACCCAGCAGCTTGAACCCAGGGCAGGAATTGTGCCTGCAAGCCTTTCTTCATGTGTTTTCTAACCCACAACCTTGCTCCTGCAGCCTGGCTGGACCTGTCAGTGTCTGGGTGATGCCAAGGCTCCAGCATCCCAGCAGAAGCCCTCTCAGGGCTGAGGCTGCCACAGCTGCTTCCCTCCTGCCCCCACTGAGGAAAACCAGGTTTGGCTCCTCTCTGGGGTCTCCTGCACCCTGGGGATGAAGCACCTTGATGTGGGACAACTGGAGCATCACCACAACAGCTCAACACTCAGAGCTGTGTACCCTGGCACCACCCCAGTCATCCCAGTGGTTCCCACCAGCAGGAATGGGGTGAGACCATTCCCCCCAGCCCAAACCCAGGCTTTTCCTAAAGCATTTGGTATTTGCAGGCAGAAACACTTTTGGGGGGGGGTGTTTACAAGACCCCTCCTGCTTCTCCCTGGTCCTGGGTGCCTCTGGGACATTTAGGAATGACCAGCTGGGTCCCACCAGCAGCATCCATCCTTCCCTGTGCTGTGCTGGGAAGGAGGAGATTATCCTTTGCTGCTGCTGTGACCATCTCCGGGCAGAGAAAGGGAAGGAGAGACCCAGGTTTCCAGCCTGGGGGAACCCAGCTCTGGCAGCCACTCTCCTCCTCCTGTCCCCAACTCCATCCCAGCATCTCCAGCCCATGTTTTTCACAGGGTGTTTTCTCCCCCTGTGCACAGACAGGCTCTGTTTGCCATTAGCTTCCCCTCCTCAGCCCTAGGACCTGAGCCGAGTGCTAATTCTCACGCATGTTCCGGGTAAATCTACTTTCTTTCCCGGGATGAATTGTGGTTTCCAAGCACCATTAATCATTTTCCCTTTAGAAAACAGCGTCGGGGGGGCTGGAAACATTGCTCCTTTATTTACTGGGAGGATGACCTGGCACGCTGGCACCCAGCCACAGGGCTGGCGTCTGCGGGGCGACACGGAGCGAAGCCTTGGGGTGAGCTCCCCTCCTCTGTGCCAGGACGGTGGCGTTGGCTCCCACTGGGACCATATCCCACTCCTCTCCAAGGACAAACATCCCAGCCTGGAGGTTAGGGCTGAGCAAGAGGATGGAGAGAAAAAGGGTTTAACCCTCTACCCAGAGGGGTGGGTTCTCTGGGGAGGTTGTTTGCACTGTGAATATTTGGTGGTGATGGATAGAAATGCCAACCCCCCCTCTTTGTGTGTCCTGAGTGCCCCCTAAAATGCCCAGGGGGATGGAATCCGGACCCTCCACTTCTCACCCACCAGCAGGGCTCAGGTGGGCAGGGATTTAAAGGAACCTTCTCCTGCCCTGACTGTGGTGGGGGTAGAGAGGTGCAGCGAGCACATGTGAAGGGTTTCCTCCTCCTTTCCAGCTCAGGACTGTCAGAGGATGATTAATGGCCAACGCTGCAGAACTGCCTTGATTGCCAAGTGCTGTATTGTTAGCACTGACATGTAACGAGCCCGGACATACTTTAACACAATTCTGTACCCTAATCTGCAAATAACGTTCGATAGACTTAATTTGTTAAGTATTTCCCCCCCCCTCACAGTCCCTCTCCCCACTTCCTTTCCCTCTCCAAGAGCCATGGTGGAGTGGCCAGGCCCCAACCCTGCTGCAGGCCCAGCTCTTCCTGGGAATTTCCCTTGCTGGGCTTGGCTTCTCCCTTAGGTTTCAGCCAGGGAGAAGCTCTCTCTCTTCTCCCCAGCCAAACAAACAAACCAAAAAAATCAGCTTTTTACACCTATTGACTCCTGTGGAAATTCAGTCCCCTGCTGCTGCCTTGCTCCAGTGGGAGCTGCAAGTGTTACTGGCAATTCTGGGTATCTGCCAGGTGACTTTGGGGCTCCCCAGGTCAATAAACAGGTCACTGTGCCAGCTGGCACCTGGCTAAGGGGTCTCCTGCACCCAGAGCAGCTCCCCAGTAAAAGCCATTGAGTTAGAGCAGCCCCGAGCGCTCACGCAGCGTGATTCATCCTGGAGGCACGTTACAGACATGGAGTTGAACAGTGATGAGGCAGCACAGGCAGCGAGGTGCTGGGTTTGCTTTCTAGAGAACAGCTTTCTAGTGCTCCCCCCAGGAGGGCCGGGGTGGCACGGCTCAGGGAGGGTGAGTGGGGCTGTGCGGGACGGTGCTGGGTGCGTCAATGGGTGGGATGGGGATGGGGTGGGGTGGGGATGGGGATGGGATGAGGATGGGGACAAGGACAAGTATCAGATGGAGATGGGGATGGGGACAGGATGGGGATGAGACGGAGATGGGGATGGAGATGGGATGGGATGGGGATGGAGATGAGGATGGGGACAGGAAAGGGGATGGGATGGAGATGTGATGGGGATGGGGATGCTGATGGGATGGGAATGGGATAGGGATGGGGATGGTGATTGGGATGGGATGGGGGTGGGATGGGGATGGGGATGCTGATGGGATGGGGATGGGATGAGGATGGGGACAGGGAAGGGGATGGGATGGAGATGTGATGGGGATGGGGATGCTGATGGGATGGGGATGGAGATGGGATGGGGATGGGGATGAGGATGGGGATGGGGATGGGGATGGAGATGGGATGGGAATGGGGATGGTGATGGGGATGGGATGGGGATGGGATGAGGATGGGGACAGGGATGAGGATGGTATGGAGATAGGGATGGGGACAGGATGGGGATGGGATGGAGATGGGGATGGGGATGGAGATTGGGATGGGATGGGGGTGGGATGGGGATGGGATGGGACAGGGTTGGGATGGGATGGGATGGGATGGGGGTGGGGATGGGGATGGGGTGGGATGGAGATGGGATGGGGATGGGGACAGGGATGGAGATGGGATGGGATGGGGATGGTGATGGGATAGAGATGAGATGGGATGGGATGGGGATGGTGATGGGAATGGAGACAGGAATGGCGGTGAAGCCGGGAATGGTGATGGAGACAGGAACAGCAATGGGGCAGGACTGCTGAGCAGGAGCTTTCCACCCCACCGCTCCGGCTGCGCACGGAGGTAACCTTAAACGCCGGAGCAGGAACAGCGGGGACAGAGTTTTTCCACCCCTATTCACAACTGTCAGGCAGTGATTAATGGCCAACAGGCTCGAAATTGCCTTTATTGCCAGCCGGGCATTGTTACTTGTGACAGCTAATGAGGTTAGACAGACTTTTACACAGCGCTTTACGTTGCTCCCAGTGGAGCAGCCCCGGGGGGCTCAGTACCCCAGGCTGGTCCCCAGCAGTGATCAAACCTGGGTACATCTCAGGGCAGGGGGGGGGGGGTGGTTTGCCCACCTGCCAGCCCCAGGCTGGGCCCACGGCGCTAACGAGGAGCACTCAGAGACCTTCCAACTTGTCTCAATTAACTTCTCAGTAAAGCCCACGAGATATTTTAACACGGGCTCGGCCGCAGCGGGGCAGGGAGGAACAGGGCAGGGATGAAAAAGTTTTCAAGTGTCAGAGAGTAGTGGGTGTAATAAACCATTTGTTCCTATAAAAAAAAAACCCCCGTGCTGTTAAAAACCAGAGCGCCGCCGCGGTGCAGACACCACCGAATATTCCTGGCCCCAGGTCCAGAAGTAATGATTTTTCTTGGGTTTTTTTTTTCTTTTTTCTCCTTTTTTTTTGGCTTTTTTTTTTTTTTTCCCCCCCTCCCTCCCCAGGATTATTACAAATAATATTTACCTTTGTGCTAGTTCACATCTTGATGCTGTTAAACACGTGGCCGCAGCTGGTTTCCCATTCAGGGTAATGATATAGCACTGGTGTTATGAAGCCAAAAAAAAACCCAACCAACCCCTCTCCTGCGAGCCAGAACACCCCACGTTTAAAAATCTATTACTTTTCAATATTATACGGAGGTATTTTGCTTTCAGCTCGGAGCAATTTCCTAGTTTACCCTTATTAAAGTGAGAAGGGGGGCCGAGCGGAGGTTCGTGATTTATGAAACACGTCCTGGATTCGTTAAAACCTTTAAAGATTGAATTTGTTTTATCACAGCCTTAAATCTGGGTAAGAGGGGTTTTTTTAAAGTACCCCAACAACACCCAAGGCTAACATGGGGTGTGTTTCATCTCCAGTGCTTGTTTAAGGGCCATAAAATCGGGATCAATGAATATCAGGGATGTTTCATCCCTTATTTGCAAGCAGTGCTGAATCCCCTGGCTTGGTGTATGTAACCCTGGGGTCTATCGAGTGTAGACATCGATTTATTCTCCTTTATTGGTGGGTTTTTTACGTCTCTCCTGTGGTTTTTAAGTTAAAGGATGGAATGAGTACCAGGGTGCGGGCTCCATCATGGTGGGGAGCGGGACCCCATCCTCCGCGTAATGCAGAGATCAGTGCAGAGCTCCCGTGCGTGAAAAACCCCCGAGGGGGGGTGCGGTGAGGGTCGCACCCCTCACCCCCCACCCCCACGGAGCTGGGTCCCTCCCGAAAGAGGCGGCGGCGGGACTCGAACCTGCGAACTAGCGCCTTCCCGCGCTTCCACCGCCCCCTGGTGGGAGCGCGGCGCCAATTGCGGCGGGAGGGGCGGTCGCGCGGTGATGACGTTAAAGCGGCGGCGGGCCGGGGTGGCGGAGCAGGCCGCGGCGCCCGGGAGAGCCGCTGCTGGGCATGGCCCAGCTGGGCGCCATCGCGGCGCTCTCCCTCAGCTTCCTCGCCGCTGCCTTCCTCTCGGCTATCCACAAGATCGAGGAGGGGCACATCGGCGTCTATTACCGGTAAGGCGGGCCCCCCCCCGCTGTCTCCCCCCAGGCCAGGCCAGGCCCGGCCCCGAGCAGGCCGCCTCTCACGGCTCTCCGCTTCCTCTCGCAGCGGCGGGGCGTTGCTGACCTCCACCAGCGGGCCCGGCTTCCACCTCATGCTGCCCTTCATCACGTCCTACAAGTCAGTGCAGGTGCTGCTGGGCCGCTGCCCGCCCGCTCGCCGGGAACGGGGCCCCGCCGCGGGGGTGGGTCGGGTTCTGTGGGGCTCCCCCTGGCTCGGCCCGGCCTGGGCTGGACTGAGGATGGGGGTGTGTGGAGGGTTACAGGCCCTTGCGGTAAACGCGGCGTGGTGCGGGGCTGGCGGCGTGTGCTTGAGCCCGGTACCGGGGAAGAAGCAGCTCTCGGGACCGGCCGCGCTGGGCTTTGCTGGAGGGAAAGAGTGGGGCAGGTTCGGCTCTTTCCCGAGGGGTGGGTGCGGGCAGGAGCCTGCGGGTGTTTGGTGTGCTTGTAAGCAAGCGGGGTTAGCACAGAGAAAGCCGTGTCTCCTAAGCTTCTTTCCTTAAATCTCTCTCCAGACCACGCTGCAGACAGACGAGGTGAAAAATGTTCCTTGTGGTACCAGGTGAGATGTTCAGCTCTTACTCTCTGTATTCCTTCAGTTTTTTGCTACAAACCCTTCAATCCTTTCCCCCCTTTCCCTTTCTCCTCCACTGCATGTTCCAGCACGCTTTAAAACATGAAGTTGTGCTTTCCTGGAGTGAATTTCCCACCACCACCCCAATGGAAAACAGTGGAAGGCTCCATCATGAATCACCTGAGCTGATGAGCCCTGTGGGGATGGTTTATGTGCAGCCGTCCTCAGAGTCTGCACTGCTTTTCCCAGGCCTAGCCCTTTATTTCACAATCCAGTCTCTGGAAACGGGTGTGATTGAAACCAGGAGCCTGGTGCAAGGAACTGGGGGTGTGCTGGAGCACCGCAGCAGTGCTGGGCAGGGATGCCGAGCTCAGCCCACTAGAGGGGAGTGTCCTCTGCTCAGAGCTGCCTGGCCATGCAGCTAAAACACCTATGCCCTAGCAAACCCCTTTATTTTTGTTGTTTTCTTCCCTTCACAGTGGAGGAGTGATGATTTATTTTGACAGAATCGAAGTGGTGAATTTCCTCATCCAGAGCGCAGGTGAGTTCTTGTCCTGTGACCCTGCAAATCCAGAGCTGTTTCTGCTTCTGCTAGCTTGGAGGAGTTGTGTATTCACCTTTGTACCTTGTAAAGCCCCTGTACTTCCTGGGCAGAGCTCTCCCAGCTAGTTTATGGCTTTATTTCTTGCACATACCTGTTTGTGCTGCTGGTTGCTTTGCTAAGGCCTGAAAACCATCTGTTGGTTTTATTACCTGTATTATTATGACCCTCCCAGGCTGTGTGCTTCTGATTTGAATAAAGAGGTACACAAGAGATAGGGGAGGCAGGGTGTCTGTGAGCAGAAACCTGGCCCTGAGGCCCACACACAGCCTGTTTACTAAATTCTTTGCTTGTTTTTAATGTCCTGTTGGTTACAGGTGTGGTAGAACCGCCTGGCTCATCGGTGGTTGTTCCCTCCGTGTGCCCAGCCCAAAATCTCAGAAGACAGCCCATGCTATTTGCAGATAGACTGGAGGGGGCTGTTGTTAGTGAGATGTCCTTCTGTTTACAACACACATGGTGGAATATTGGTTAGGGTGCTATAAAATATTAGTAATAACCAAAACTCCCCTGAACAAGGTCTGTTCCCTGTTCCACATTGGCCCTGAGCTGTGAGGTTTGCGCTGCAGGTGCTCAGCCCAACCTGAGGCACCCCTTTGTCCCAGCTGTCAACACCAGTTTCTCCTCTTCTTTTGTAGTGTATGACATAGTGAAGAACTATACTGCTGACTATGACAAAGCTCTCATCTTCAACAAGATCCACCACGAGCTGAACCAGTTCTGCAGCGTCCACACTCTGCAGGAGGTCTACATTGAGCTGTTTGGTGAGCTGCCCCTCCGACCTTTTGCTGTTGGGTTGATGGTTCCTTGGGTGATGCTTCTGATGGTTATTTGCACAGTTTGTTGGTGCAGAAGCCGCCTCTCCCAGCTGATGGGCTTCTTAGCTGTTAACCCAGCATCTGCTCTGTTTGGGATCAGGATTGTTAACCAGCTGCTGCCACTTACTCCTGGTTATTTTTTGGAGCTGGGTGTTTGGCTGTGGTGTAACCAAAACAAATCCAAAGCCAAGCCTCCAGCGGGAGCAGCGGAGAGTTTTAGGGAAGGGAGCAGTAATTCTGCAGCACAACTTGTGTGTTTAGCAAACATGACTTGTTCAATCACTCTCAGGGGATTTTTTTTTTTTTTTTAGTCCAGATGGAAAAGCCAAATCTTCTGCTCTTTAAAGTATGAGCAAACACTGCTTGGCCTGTGAGTCTGAGCTCTGTGTCCTGCCCGTGATGGCAGCGCCTGGGCACTGCGAGCAAGTGCTGGAAAACAGCTGCTTGGTGAGGGACTCCTGACCCTCCCTTGCTGGGAAATCAGGCAGCACAGAGGCTGGGAGAACACCCTGCATCCTGAAGAACAGTTGTGGGTTCTTGGTAGAAACAGACCAGTCGCTGGCAGTGCAGAGTGTTTCCTTTATGGCTTTGGGACGACAAGAAATCCCCTCCAGCGTTTGGGCACCACAGCCGTGCTGACTGTGGGCAACATGGCTGGGAATGGCTTTGGACCCCAGATGGGCAGGATTTGTGCCTGGAAGAACACAGGCTGTTTGCAGACTCCTGTTCTGTTCAGAGTGGGCTTTCCAAGAAGCCTGGCTATCTGCCTGCTGCACAGGACCGCAGCTCAGTTCCCCTCCAGTTCTTTTTCGGGACTGCTGGCGGGGATGCTGGTTCTTCACCAATGGAGTCTGCAGATGTCAGCAGCTGCTGCTGACAACTGCTGGAAATGGACTCAAAGCCACTGGTTTGCACAGGAGGAACTTGTATAAACTCCCATGTAACTCTTTGAGCTGAATGTTTTCTGGCTCAGGAGTTCTGACGTGGGGCACGGCCCGTTTCGAGCAGACCTGTGTCATTCCCTGCCCTCACATCTGGAAGCAGGTGCAGGAAACTGATAACAGCTGCTTCCTAAACTCCTGGCTGAACTTCATTACCAGTGTGAGTTCCAGATAGCTAAACTGGGACCAAAGCAAATAATCAAGGAGTGTGATGTGATCGCTTTCAGGGCCATTACGGTTTTATTTTGCCCTTGCCCTTCTCAACAGGCCCCAACTGGAAACACTGCTATCCTCAGAGCTCTCACTGAAACAGGGCTTTGGGTTTATTTCCTTTTGAAATTTCTTACCCATGCTGGAGTTAACTGTTATTCTTTGAGCCAAACAGATGTTTTACCAGTGATTTTTGGTTGGTTTTTCCAGCCTGTTAAAATAACCAGTGCAGCCATTGCACATTTCTGCCTTGCCATTTCCTGCTGGCACAGATGCCCTTCCTAATCAGTCATGATTTAGCTAGACCTAGTTGGGAAGATATCAGTGGGGAAATGGGTCAGAGCCCAGATTCTTTATCTTGATGCTGCTTCTGGCTCAGAAAGATTCCAGACTTCAGGTTATGTGAAACTGGAGCGAGTTTCACTTCAGGCCTGCCATGTTCCTATAGCCTGTCCAAGTGTCTGGTGCTGATCAGTGCTGCTTGACATGCTGAGAGAGATGGGAACCTGCCTTGGGGTCAGGAATGGTTTTTCCCAGCCCAGCACTTTTACATGAAACTTAACATTTATATTTGCTTTCCAGGAATAAGAAATCTGAGCTGTTCCAGCTAATTCTGTATGTGTTGACAGCAAGGTGCCTTGTGGATTTTTAGTTACCCTGGTTTTTGTTCTCTTCCCCAATCAGATCAGATTGATGAAAACCTTAAACTGGCCTTGCAGCAAGACCTAACTACAATGGCCCCTGGATTAATTATACAGGTAATCAGGATTCCACTTTGAGATGTCAGAGGTGCTGATCATAGAGGCATGGGGGCTAAAACAAAACAGGGACCTGTTAAACTTGTTTAGAAAGTTGCAAAATTGCTTTATAATACAGATTCTGTTAAACTTGATGAGCAAGAACAGTGTCCTTTCCATCCCCTCTTAGCTTTGTGTTGGGTTTCTTTTTGGTGGTGGTCTGGGTACTGGTTTAGTTGGGTTATAATCTGCTGCCATGTCAGGAGATGGCTCAGCTACATCTGCTCTGTGCAATTCAGAGCTGGTCACAATTCCTGCAGCGTGCAAAAGCTTTGTGTGGCAGATCATGCCCTAAGTGTCAGCTCCCCCATCCCCTGCAGTCCCCGGGGGCCGTTTGGCTTTTGATTATTGGCTGCTTGCCTGTATTTTCTTGGGTCTGTCTTTTCCAGGCAGTTCGAGTTACAAAGCCAAACATCCCTGAAACGATCCGGAGGAATTATGAGCTCATGTAAGTGCCTGAGACTTGTACCTTTGTGTGACCAAAAAGAGTCGTTCATCCAGATTAATGTGTGTTCACAGCGTGGAGTGATCCCGGTGCCCTCTGCCAGGCCTGCCTCGTGCTGCTGCAGCAGAGGAGCGTGTGGCTGTGGCTCTGAGTGGCTGGCAGGTCACTGCTCAGTTAGATTTCTCTGGTTTGAAACACTTGAGCACGGAAATAATTTGCCAGGGAGGTGGGGAGGCTCCCTCCTCTTGACACTGGCCCTGTTTTAGAGGGGCCTCCCAGAGCGTGCGAGTGAGTGGCAGGTGGATGGATTCCACCACTAATCCTGTTGTTTGGCTAGGGTGGAGAAACTGTTGATTCAACAGGCTGAAGACTTGCAAAGCTTTGAAATAACTTTCTTTAATAGCACTTGACATACTGATCCCTTTTCAGTGCTCTGAGCCAGCTGCCTTCTCTAGCACTTGATCATTCCAAAACGCTTATATTCCCTGAGCACTCTGCCAGCAGAGCCTCTCTAGGCCAGAATAAGATCCCTCTCATCTTTTTTGCTTCCCTAGCATTTCATGCAGCCTTTTGGTGGCATCCTAAGTCACGTGTGGCATGGCTGCAGGATCTCAAATCAGCCCCTTACCTGTTGCCATATATACAGTAGGGTGTGTGTTGAGAGGGGCTTGGTTTTGGCTCAAACTTCTCTTCCCTGATTGGGAGCAGGGTGTTTTATTGATGTAGATGCTTTTTAAAACTTCCTAGTTTGTGTGAAAAATGGCAAGATAGAAGAAGCTTTAGCTTGTGAAATGTACAAAGCCATTGGATCAAACAAAGGGTGGTTTCAAAGCCCTGAGGAATACCCACCTGTAAGGGCAAGGCTTCTACAGGATTCTCATTTCTTATTTTGTTTAAATCATTCCCTCATTAACAGTAGCCCCAAAAAAATCTTACAGATGTGTGTCAACACTGACTTGACTGAAAAGTCCCCCTGCTCTGGGTGGGGAGGAAGGAAGAGATGTTTTAGTTTAGGAAAAGAACCCTTCTGTGTGTGTGTGGGTACGTGCACTCACTGTCCTGACTGCTGCCTGCCCTGAACTTGTGCTCAGAGGACAACCAGGCCAACAGTCACAGTTTGTAACTGGCTGCTTCTGCCTTCCCTAGGGAGAGTGAGAAGACAAAACTGCTGATTGCAGCTCAGAAGCAGAAGGTGGTTGAGAAAGAAGCAGAGACAGAACGGAAGAAAGCCCTCATCGGTCTGTATGCCTTCACTTGAAGGTGGTCACTGTAGGGGGGTGTTGGGGGGAAGGCAGCCAAAAAAACTCAGACACCAGGGAGGGATGCACCTGGTTTGCTTCTGGGTGATTCCCTCTGCTGCATCTATTTGCTGCTGATCTGAAACTCTTCCAGAGAAGCTCAGAAAGAGTTTTTCAGGTGGGCTCCAGCTCTGCCCACACATGTAGACTGATGCCTTCTGAGGGCTGAAAATCCTTCCTGTAGTTTATTTATGCCAGAAGGGGGATGTTGAGGATTTGGATGGGTGAAGCTGCTTGTGGCATGAGGAAGACTCTGTGAGGACAGCATGGATTTGCTCTTTTTCAGAGGCAGAAAAGATTGCCCAAGTTGCTGAAATAACTTATGGACAGAAAGTGATGGAAAAGGAAACAGAGAAACGGATTTCAGAGATTGAAGGTGAGTGGTTGGTGAGCTTTCCAATGAGTAAAGGTTCTGTAAAATTGTAATGTAAAGATCCTGAAGCAGCTCACCATGGAGTTTAGTCCTTGTAGTGTGTGCACTGACTGTGTTCTTCACTCTGAGCTGATGGTGACAGGGGTGGGCTTACTGCTCTGAAGTCTTCAGCCTGTGTGCCTGGTACTTCACATAATGCAGTGCACTTCTGAGGAAATGTGTCTGAATACTCAGATTGTCCCAGTGTTTTCCCAGCCTGTTCTGCAGTGGAGTTTTTGAGGGACACAGAACAGTCAGGCTAGCAGAAAGCATTCGTGATACTTGAGTAATAACAGTGTTGGTGAAGCTTCACTCCAGGTCCTGGGCTCTTCTGAAAAGAAATCACACCAGGTTTTGCATAAATGGTGCTGACTCTCAGAGGAGTTGAAGCATGCTAAAATATTACTGTGCAGTTTTGTGGGGGCAGCCACATCTCTCAATGATCTGCAGTAGGGTAGGGCTGTGGAAGCTTTCTAGCCTTTTCTTTGCCTTCAAACTCTCTTTCTCAAGGTGATCTTTCCAGGAGGCTGTCCTGTTATGTTAACAAGCACCCCACCCATCTGATGCGGTGTTTTGTCAGGGAAATTCCAGGACATGAAAAGGACTCAGAGTGCAAGGCCTTATTTTCCATGACATTCATTATTGGTGCTGTCAGGTTTTGCAGAAGGCCACTGAGGAGCCAATTAAGAGTTTACAGATCAGCAGCTTCTCCATAAGAAGCTCTTTGCAGAAACACAATGGGTTTTATGTCTTATAAATGAGTGTCACCAGGTGTCAGGGTGTGAGTTCAGTTCTGTGCTGGCAGAGAGGATTCCTGTCTCCCTCCTCCTTGTGTCTGGAATGGCTCTCTTTAGCCAAAAGGGAGGGAGTCATGGGCCAAACCATCCAAGATTTTGAAGTGTAGCAGCTCACAGGACTCCCTGCTAGTATAGACAAACAAATGGTTCATCCAGCTGTGTGTGTTGCAGTTGTGGAAGGAATGTTGGGAGAGTGCTTAGAACCAGCCAGCTAACACTTGTCCTTAAAGTGGTGGCATGAGATCACATCGTTAGCCTTGGATAGATAAAAAGTGTGAGAAGGGGGGGAAACCCAACCCAGTGCAATACAGAAAGGGGAAGTGCTGCTCATCTTGGCTAGGAGTCAGGGAATTTCAGTATCCTGCAGGATTAAGCCCTTTATGCAGCTGTTGATACTGCAGAGAAACAGCCCTCCCACATCTGTCCAAGGGGAAGAGCCTGTAAAGGTTAAAACTGCCTGCTTCTCCGTGCCAGAATTGTAACCTCAGTGTCCCAGGCACAATCCCATCTGGGGAATTGCCTTTGTGGTCACAGGCTTCATCTTCAGAGCAGGGTGCTGTGCTGTTCTGGGAACCCTGTGCACATGGTGTGGGTAAATACCCCTTCTGCAGTGGAACAGTTGCTGCGCTCCAGCACGAAAGTTAGCAGCTGGCTAGAGAAGAAAGAGTCTTCTCAGCCCCTGTGACAGGGGTAGTAATAAAAACCTTCTGTTTATAAAATGCTTTGAGGTCTGTAGTCCCAGATGCAGTTTACTTATTTGGTGCTATCATCCTGCAGCATTTTAGATGTAAATTAAAATCCCATTCTTGGCTTTTCCCATTTTGTTCCCTCTTCTCTTCCTCGTATCCAGTTTAGCTGTGGTACTGGCTGCTTAAAAAACCCTCTCCAGCTGGGAATGGTGCTAACATGGCTGGAAATAAAAACACAAGAGTGTGTGTTTTTCTGGTTTTCTTCCAGATGCTGCATTTCTTGCAAGAGAGAAGGCAAGAGCTGATGCTGAGTGCTACACTGCTATGAAAGTAGCCGAAGCTAACAAGGTATTGTTGTTTCCTTACACTAGGCCTGGAAGCAGGGCTCTGTACATGAGGCTGTATAGAAATACTCAGCAGGAGAGCAGTCTGTTTAGGCTGTATAGAAATACTCAGCAGGAGAGCAGTCTGTTTATCGTTTGCTCCTCGTGACTCATTGTTTTAAGTCCCAAAGCAAAGCAACACCATCTCCTCTCTTCATCAAGACTGAAGCAATTAGATCCTTATTTGCAAATTCATTTTCTTCTCTGCCCAGAGAAATTTCTGTCAGGATATATGAACTATCTGGTCATCTCTGGAGATGCTAACAGGGCCACAGCTCCCTCCAGAGATAGAGTATCCATTTCAGTGATGCCCTTTCACGCTGTTGTAATCAGAAATGTTGATTCATTCCAGTCTGCAAGCTGGCAGACAACTAAAGCAGGGACATGTCTGGAGTGACAGGCAGGCTTAGAGTAAAAGTGTTCAGGTAAAGAATGAATGAGCTGATCTTATACACCAAACTAACGAGCCTGATAAGGCAAAATCCAGCCTCTGGAAACAGAAATTCACAGCTGATGGAGCTGCCAGGCGTGTTGCTGCCTACAGCGAGTTCCTGGGACATCCCAGCAGGAAGACTTTCTGTTTTGTAAGGGTCAGTGAGAATGGATGGAGGTCTGGGATGTTTGTGCCAAGTTTTGTCCCAGTTATTCTATCCTCTCTCTGCTCTAATGTCGTTATCCTGAACGAATGAGCTCTGCTCTCCCAAACAGACCCATCAGTCTGCTCACTGGAAAAAAACCAGCTGTATTTTTCTTTCCAGTAGCTTGTGTTGCAGGGGCTGGCAGTGAGTTCTGTGCTTTCGAGCATCTCTGGTACGTTGGGATTGAACGCTGCCCCAGCTGCTTCCATCACTTTCTCATTTTGCCATGAGATTTAGAGCTTGGCTTAGCAGCACTGAAAGACAGCCTTCTTCTGGACAGCCCATGTCTGCAGCTGAAGGGAGGACAAGCATGCCTGCTTAGTGTTGTGGAAAGTAGATTCCTCCTCTGGTTGTGACAGAGATTTGCTGTTGGCTGAATTGGAGCTGTTGGTGATGTGTTTTCTTTCTGTGCAGCTGAAGTTAACTCCTGAGTACTTGCAGCTGATGAAATACAAGGCTATTGCAGCAAACAGCAAGATCTATTTTGGCAAAGATATTCCCAACATGTTCATGGACTATGCAGGAGGCCAGACCAAATTTGCAGAGGGACTGGCAGAAGGAATCCAAGAGGAGGATGGGGCAGGAACCAGTGAGGACACTAAACTACTTCATAACGTCAACTGAAAAGAAAGATTTCTATGTGTTTTATATTAAAAGAAACATGAACTGGGAAGTTCCTCTTTGTTTCTACCCCCCCTTCCCTCTACTGAAAGAGTTGAATCAGACTTAATCCTTTTGATCTTTTGTATGACAGTTAGACACAAAGACTTTGGTATTAATGGGGTGGATTTTTTTTGGGTGACTCTTAAGCACCCAACTCCAGGTATGTCCTCTAGATGCACCCCTCCCTCTTGGGCATACTGACCAAATTAGTCTGGAGAGGCTAGCTAGACTACCTGTTCTGCAGCCAGCTTGGATGGGTGCTTAATTGTGGATTGAGATGGTTTGTAGTGGTTGGGAGCAAAGACATTTTGAGGGTTCAGAGGGAGGGGAATTGCTGCTACAACATGGTGTTTTGGGTTTTTTTTTTTTCCTTGTTGGAAGTTTGAGTCCTTTATTCCAAACCCCTTTTAAAAACAAACAAACTAAAAAGGTGCTAGACTTTTGTACACTGTGCTTGTCTGCTTGAAAGCCTGGACTATGTCCCCATGGCAGTTGACTGCCTGTGGTGTGGGGTGACCTTGCAGCCCATGCTGATGCTCTGGGTCCATCCTGTAGCAAATGCATGAAACCACCTTCAAGTGAGGTCTGTGCCATGCAGTTTTGCCTTGCAGCTGAGACTGCACGTGTGGAAAACTCAGCTGCAGTCCAGCATGTTACCTAGGTACCAAGGAAGGGAGGGAGATCTCTAAGCCTTAGACCGTGTTTCACGCAGGTTTGTTCCCTGCATCATAACACTGCTTCATTTTCCATCCATCAGATTTGGGGAAGGCAAAGGGGAGTCTGCATTTTGCTGCCTCTGCCAGCAGTTCAGCAGCTTAGGTGAGGGGAGAAGGTGAGCTGATGAGGCAGTGTCCTGCCAGCAGATAATTGGACTTGATTTTCAGTGATACCAGACTGCCAGTGTCGTACTTTGTCAGTTGTCATAGCCAGAAAAACTAGGGAGAGAAGAGTTTTTTTTTGTCTCAGGGACCCTGACTTTGCAAAAAGCCTTGCTGGCAAGTAACTGCTCGGATGACTAGTCCCATAGTCTAGTCCCAGTATGGTACCTGCCTCTGCAAGACCAGCTGGACTTCAGTGTTTACAGTGTCTTACTAGAAAGAGGATATTTGGGCAAACTGAAACGAATGGAACCAAGTTTGTGTTGGTTTTCTGGGTTGTTGTGGTTTTTTTTTTCCCTGAACAGACCTTGCAAAAGGAAGATTTCCTAGTAGCAAAGGACACAAAACATCAAACCCAGGGCAAAGAAAAGAATCTCTGGACTGTCCAGAGAGAGTTTTTTTCCTTTCTTGCTCAGAGCAATGCTGTATACAATGTACCTTTCACTTCAGAAAACCAATTCATCCACATACCAGATGCAAAGAGGTAAAACAGGGGTTTGTTTTATGTCCATGCAAAACTTGAGGGCTGGTAAAGAGTTCAGGTCTAGAGAGAGCTTTTATTATTTTCTTTCCTCCCTAATCCATCTGCCACTTGGCAGGAGAGCCCGTTTATTAATCACCATTACAATTTGCAGCCAACATACCAGTAATGAAATGATGCAAGTCTGAGTGCTAATTTAGTTGTCAGAGACCAGCACTTACAACCCTGTGCCCCCAATGCTTCCTACCTACTACACTTGGTTTCACTCTTCAGTGTTTTAAATACTTTATTATAGTCTTTTTAATAAGGTGATCACACTAAGATGGAAATATGATGAATTTCTGCTGCTGGTTCCAGTATTTTTTTTTTTGCTTCAGTTTTCTTTTCCCTGTTAGAAGAGAGACTGTTGAGACTTGAAAATGCAAAATAAGAGGTAAGCATTACTTTCTGCTGGAGAAAAGTCCCATCTCCTATGTGTTGTCTTTGTATTTGTTGGAAAAAATAGGAGGTGAGGGATGTGTCCTCTCCAGATCTATGTACTTTATTAGCAGAGTGGTCAAAAATTGTGTGGCTAGGGAGGCAGTAATATTGCTGACCCTTATAAATAGGTCTCTGCAGGAAGATTACAAACAGGGAATAGCAGGAATGAGGCAACAGTACCTAAATCTGTGAGGATGATCTCATTTGGGATTGTTTTACATCCATGGTAGAGATTTCCACTCATAACTAAAACCTGCTTTTATGTGAGTATTGTTTTCACTGATGAAAAGACCCAAATAAACCAAAGTGGTATTATAAAGTGTGGTGTTGAATGGCTTATGGTAAGACAACAGTTTGGATTAAGTAGGTCTTAATGATTTTTTTTTAATTGAAAGCATTACTGCTAAAGTATTATTGTAATTTAGTTAATTGTAATAAGAGTTAAAAAGCAAAGTTGAAATCATACCAGTCTTTGCAAGCCACAATCCGTTGCTGTGTTACTGTTCACATTTCTTCGTTATACATATAATTCCCTTGATTTTTCCAGAGGAGATCTGTGGCTACACATAATTCTTCATCCCATCTGTATCTCTAACTGGTATTTTATCCTAATTTCCATCATCTCGATATCTTAAAAGTTCAGAATTTTAAACCCACTCTGTATAACAAAGAAAATACAAGCTTGTGGCACTGCTGAGACCTGAGAATTGCTGGTGGGAGCATGGAAATGCTTCACCAGGACAGTCTTTGATCTTCTTATGTATCGAATTTAAAAAAGCCTTTTTATTTTGGTATTTGCTATGACAATAAAATGGCCTTCAATTTTAATACTGCTCTGTTTGGGGTGTTTTTTCCTGGATACCTTTAATGCAATGTATAGATATATTTATCAGTCCTTTTCCAGCCAGGAAAGCAGAGCTCTGGCAGCAGAAGGACAGAGGTGCCTGTGTCAGTTTGAGGAAGGCTGTGAGCGTCTTCTCTGTGACAAATAGGGGGAACAAAGCTTCGGTGGCAAATAACCTAGGATTTGGTAAAGTCTGCAGAAAATCATAGTCATGTTTTACCAGACAAAGGGCAAGGAGCCTTCTGGGTGTTTTTAAACAGCTGTGTCAACACTGCCAGTGCTCAGGCCGAGGGGAGAAGCAAGTTCTGTGCGTGAGGGGAAACTCTTTGGTTAATGGGCTCCAGATGGCAGTTTTCCCCTTCTCCCAGCTACCTGCCCGTGCTGGAGCAGGGATGAAGGCTGGCATTGTCAGTGTTGGGGCCTCCATGCCCCCTGCTCAGCCTGTGCTGGCTTTTTGGGGGATTTTCCCCAATTCCTGTCACTTTTCACCCCACGCCCTTGGCTCTTACCTCTGAGGGGGGAAAGCCTGGTTGTTCAGGGGTGGGTTATGGGTTTATGCTTTGGGGAGTGGGTTTGTTCCTCGGAGCACGCAAGGTATGAGAGATGAAGTCGGTTCTGGGGGGCAGAGGGGCCGGGCAATGCCTGTCGGGCAGAGGGGGCTGGTGGCCGCCAGCTCGGGTGAAGTCCAGAGAGGTGTGATGGCAGGGAGGGCACGGCATCTTCCGCACTGCAGCCGTTCCCGTCGGGAGCCGTGAAAACCGGCGGCTGGCCCATGAAGGAGGAGCTGGGCCCGTCTCTCCCCGTCCTTGAGCGCCTCAGCCAGGCCTTCTCCCTGCCCGCCATGGCGCCCGCCGACCTTCCCAACATGGCGCCGCCCTCTCCATCCCCTCCCGCCCTCCTCATCCCCGCCCGCCGCTGCCATTGGCCGGCGCCGCGCCAAGGAGCGATCCTATTGGTGGCGGGGCGGTGCCGCGCCTATATGTGTGGCGGAAGGCGGCGGGGCCGGCTTGAGATGTGAGGAGCGGGCATGGCCGCCGGCAACGGGCTGGGCCCGGCGCTGCGGGCAGTCACCGAGCAGCTGCAGCAGGCGGCGGCGCGGAGGCCGCAGGTGAGGGGCACCGAGGCTGAATCCCTGACCGCGCTGGGGTAGGCCCGCCGCCACCGCGGAGGCGGCTTGTCCGTTCCCCCGGCCGAGGAGACCGGCCACCTCCTCCCCTGGCGCTGGGCCCGTCACCGGGGAGCCCCCCCGACCCCCACTTGTAGCGGCTGCGGGCTCTGAGGGTGCTTGGGCCGGGGTTGGGGGCCTGGCTAAGCGCTGGGGAGAGCCCGGGGTGGGTCAGAGCCTTCCTTTCGCGGCCCCCCTCACCCTCGGGTGCTTCCGCAGGGGCTCCCGGCCGTGCAGCCGCGGCTGGTGGCCGTCAGCAAGACGAAGCCGGCGGAGATGGTGATGGACGCCTACAGCCACGGGCAGCGCAGCTTCGGGGAGAACTACGTGAGTTGGCTGGGGCCTGTGAGCGGGTCCCCGGGCCCAGGGGAGGCGCAGGTGTAGCCGAGTGGGGGGGCAGGCTTGGTTAGAGCGTGAGGCCCCGCCTGCGTGTCTGCGGGGTGGACATTGGTCCCTGGAGCGTCCCTGACAGAGGAATCACAGAATCACAGGGGTTGGAATGGACCTCGAGGGATCATCGGGTCCAACCCCCCTGCCAAAGCAGCTCCCAGCTCATATTGCACAGGTCGGCATCCAGACAAGTCTTGAATCTCTCCAGAGAAGGAGACTCCACCACCCCCCTGGGCAGCCTGTCCCAGGGCTCCCTCACCCTCACTGGGGAAAAGTTCTTCCCCATGTTGGTGTGGAACTCCCTGTGCTCCAATTTGCAGCCATTGCCCCTTGTCCTGTCCCCACAGACACTGAAAAGGGGCTGGCCAATTCCCCCTGCATCCCATCCTTCAGATATTGATAAACATCGATTAGGTCCCCCCTGAGTCTTCTTCTCTCCAGGCTGAACAGCCCCAGCTCACTCAGCCTTTCCTCATACGGGAGATGCTCCAGGCCCTTCATCATCTTCCTCACCCTCCTCTGGCCTCTCTCCAGGAGATCCCTGTCTTTTTTATCCCAGGGAGCCCAGAACTGGACACAACACTCCAGGTGGGGCCTGACCAGGGCAGAGTAGAGGGGGAAGCCGCTGTTACTGCTCTTCTTGGCTTTAACAAGAGATTGTTTTGGATTCTCCTAGGTCCAAGAGCTGCTAGAGAAGGCATCAGACTCCAGAGTAAGTACACAGCTTTGTATGTCTTCTCTCTCCTTGTGTAGCTGTGTGTTTGTGTTCAGCACAAACCCTGTTCTTTTGTTGGGGATTTGGCAGTGGAGGCTGTCTGATCCTTGTCTTTTCAATAAATAGTGGGGTTACTCTTAGCTCTGTGCCTCTGCCCTGTTCCCCTTCCTTGCCTTCCTGACTGCAACAGATTGCACCACAGTTGTAAGGTATTTGTCTGAACAGTGATTTGCCTCCTGTGCTCTCTGCTGTAGGAGGTGCACAGTCCTTGTTTAAAAAAAAAAATAGGAGATAATGCTCAGTTTGGGGAAAACATGGTTTTATGGCTGTTTGGTTACAAAAGAGCTTTGCCTTTCCCATTCTCAGGTGGCCAGGAAAGCCAACAGCATCCTGGCTTTTGTCAGACCCAGTGTGGCCAGTAGGGCTGGGGAGGGGATTGTGCCCCTGGACTGGGCACTGGGGAGGCTGCACCTCGAGTGCTGGGTCCAGTTCTGGGCTCCTCACCATCAGAAGGACACTGAGGCCCTGGAGCGAGTCCAGAGAAGGGCAACCAGGCTGGGGAAGGGGCTGGAGGGCAAATCCTCTGAGGAGCAGCTGAGGGAGCTGGGGGTGTTGAGCCTGGAGAAGAGGAGGCTGAGGGGAGACCTTCTCCCCACCTCCCCTGCCCTGCCAGGAGGGTGCAGAGAGGTGGGTGATGGTCTCTTCAGCCAGGGGACAGGAGATGGGACAAGGGGCAATGGGCTCAAGCTGCCCCAGGGCAGGGGCAGAGCAGATGGGAGGGAAAAGTTCTTCCCTGAAAGAGTTGTCAGGGCCTGGCACAGGCTGCCCAGGGAGGGGCTGAGTCACCCACCCTGGATGTGCTTAAAAAAGGGGAGATGAGGTGCTTAGAGATCTGGTTTAGCACAGGATGGGAACGGTTGGACTTGATGATCTTAAAGGTCTTTTCCAACCTTGTGATTCTGTGATTCACCTTGGGACACTCTGCAGCCCCAGCCCTGCTCCTCTCCAGACTGTGGAGCAATCTGAGTACACACTGAAAGCTCTCTCCTTTGGGGTAAACAAAAGCAGATTTGAGTGCCTGGTGTTTTGTTTGTGGGCACTCTGAGGTTGAAGTCCTCCTTGGGGAAGAGGGAGTTGTCACTCAGACCTGACCATTCCTCTCTGCTTTCAGATCCTGGCCTCCTGTCCAGAGATCAAGTGGCATTTTATTGGCCACCTGCAGAAAAACAACGTCAACAAGCTGATTGGTAAGCTCTGTCTTAATTTTATGTGCTGTGACCCTGTGGGAAATAGTCTTCCAGCATGCAAAAAATAAGAATCTCATGTATATTAACTTGCCAGTACCTGGTTCAGTGAGCTTGGGTGTAGGAATAAAAGCTTCTGTGCCAGCACAAGTGCCCTCAGCCTGTGTTTTCTCCCCAGCTGTCCCAAACCTGTTCATGTTGGAAACAGTGGATTCAGTGAAACTGGCAGACAGAGTCAACAGCTCCTGGCAGAAAAAAGGCTCATCTCAGAAGCTGAAGGTCATGGTGCAAGTTAACACGAGTGGAGAGGACAGTAAGTGGCTTTTTCTGATGCTAGGCAGGGTGGTCCTGCTGACCTGACACAACCAACCTGAGTGGGATGGGTTGGTTTGCACTCTTCAAGCGCTACTCTGAGCTAGGATGGAGGTTCCTCATCTGTTGGCTTCTGCCTGGCTGTGGGGATGGGAGGTTTCTGGCAAAGTTTGGCACAAATCTCCCTGTTTTTATGCCAGGTAAGCATGGCCTTCCTCCTGGAGACACCACAGCTGCTGTGGAGCATGTTATCAACAAGTGTCCCAGCCTGGAGTTTGTGGGGCTGATGACAATTGGCAGCGTCGGGCATGACCTTAGTAAGGGGCCAAATCCTGACTTCCAGGTGAGATTTTTCTGGAAGAAAACATCATTTCTTGTCTGTCCCCTCGTTGTTCTCTGTCCCAGCTGAACCAGCACGCAGTCAAGCTGTCAGTCTGACTGTATTTTGCCAACAGGAACACCTCATTCAGAGTAGAGTGTCAGCATTAATGCAGGTTGGGCTCGGTTCTGCAGAGCCTGTGGGTGTATTCAGTGCTGTCCCTTCTCTGTAGCCAGGACACTGGTGGGGGCACCTTGTCCTGGCCTCTCTGCTCCTGCTTTTGGCTGAGGTATCAGTCAGCCTTCCCTTTGCATGCTGTGTGCATGGGGCTCCACGTTCCTCCTCTCTCAGGCTGCTGGGATAATTGGGAGGCATCAGAAGATGTGTAGACTTGTAAGTACGTGTTCTGTCAGGAGTATAGTGTGTCATGGGAAATCTCCAGGCACTCTTAGGGTGCTGCAGAGCGAGCTTCAGGGGGAGGTGTGGGAGCTGCACGCTCTGTGTGAAGGAGGCTTCTAAGACAGGCAGAAATCGTGATCTGTAAAAGCCTGCAGCTGCGTTGGTGTGGCTGTTGAGCATGTCCTCTCCTCTCTCCTTTCCTCCTCCCTCCTAGATGCTGCTGTCTTTGAGGCAGGAAGTGTGTGACAAGCTGAATCTCCCCGTTGAGAAGGTGGAGCTGAGCATGGGCATGTCCACAGACTTCCAGCACGCAGTAAGTCTGCTTGCCTTCTGCTGCCCCTTCGTCTTCTCTCAGGAACCAAAAGCAGCAGCAGCTGGCACCCCAAAGCCCAGCCCAGAATCATAGAATGCTCTGGGTTGGAAGGGACCCCAAGGATCACAGAGCTCCAAACCCCCTGCCACAGGCAGGGCCACCAACCTCCAGGCCTGGAGCTACACAAGGTTGCCCAGGGCCCCAGCCAACCTGGCCTTGAACACCCCCAGGGATGGGGCACCCACCCCCTCTCTGGGCAGCCCCTTCCAGCCCCTCACCACTCTCTCTGGAAAGAACTTCCCCCTAATCTCTCCTCTCCCCCTTCCCTCCTCCAGCTTCACTCCATCCCCCTTGTCCTGCCAGTCTCTGCCCTTTAACAAGCTGATTCCCCTCCTGTTCCTCTGCTCCCTTCAGCCACTGGGAGGCTGCAATGAGGTCCCCCCACAGCCTTCTCTTCTCCAGGCTGACCCAGCCCAGCTCCCTCAGCCTCTCTCCATAGGGGAGCTGCTCCAGCCCTCTGAGCATCTTTGTGGCCTCCTCTGACCCCTCTCCAACAGCCCCACATCTTCCTTGTGTTGGGCCCCAGCTCTGGACACACAGCCCAGGCATCACCCAACCCCTGGATGGAGATGCTGATGGTGAAAAACATCTCACCTGGTGCTGGGATAGAGTTTCTGGGGATGAAAACAGACCTTAGCTCATAGCTGTGGGTGGCAAGGATGTGGGGAACCCTTCTGTGACACCGTGCAGGTGGCAGCCCTGCCCTGACCTCCTCCTTTCTGTCTCTTCCTAGATAGAGATGGGCTCCACGAACGTCAGGATTGGAAGCACTATTTTTGGAGAGCGAGATTATTCCAACAAAGCAGCTGGTGGCAAAGTCCCTGCTGAAACTGGAGGCAAAACTGAGACCTTGGCAGGGCAGGGTCACTAGGTGGGCAAAGAAAACAGCAACCTCAACAGAGGACAGATGATGGGAGACCTCACTATGCATTCTTACCTCCCTCTGTGACTGTGAGAGGGAATTCCTCCTAACAGAACAGGCCAGAAATGCCTCAGAATTGGGTGTGATTAGAGAGTGCCCATAGAAACTGGACATTTGGATAACCAACTGATGAAGAAAATCGATGGCTGGAAGTGGCTGTGGTATCTTGGCTGCTTTGGGGTGATTTAAGAACAGTGACTTTTGGAGAACTTGGGTTCCCCAAGCTCAATATTTGTCAGGATGGAGCTGCTAACGAGTGAGATGTTGCTGTGTTTTCACTGAGGACTAAATTCTTCATGAATCAAGCTCTGACCCTGCCAGAGACCTGTAAATAGTTCCCCAAAATAAGAGGTTTGCACGTGGTCACTAGTGAGGGATGCTTCACCTAGAAACTGGGAGAGAGATGGACCACCACACCAGAGAGAGCATCTCCCTCTGGAGATAAGGAGCACAGGAGGCTGGATAAAGGAGCACAGGAGGCTGGATAAGGAGCACAGTTGCCAGCATGAGTTCACAGCATCATGGTTTTGGATGAACATCATGAGCATGGGAGCATCTTTTCACTCAAGTTTCTAGTTGTTCTTTGCAGGCTGACACTGCTAACTCTTCCCCATTGGTTCTGTGTCTGCTCAGATCTTCTGGGATGTTTTCCCCCTTCCCCTCTTGTTGTCAGGATCAGTGCAGTAGTTCTTGATGCTCTAAGTTGGTTGATTTTTTGGTCAGAATTGGGTTTTCTCACCAGGTCCTTGCTCACTGTCACTTTCCGAGCTCACTGTTGCTTTCCAAGGCAAGTCACAACCCTTGGGTGCCTCCACCATCCCACCTGCATCCAGAGGAGGAGGAGGAGAACACTTGTGTGCCTCACAGGGCAGCGAGGAGGCTGGCTGGAGGCCCTTTGGGAAAAGCACTTCAGAAAGTGAGGTGGTATTATTATTCTTCCCATGTGTTGTAGGTTCTGATGCCTCAGAAAGCTGGAATCCCAACTCACCAGCCTTGCTGACTCTGGAGCAGGTATTCACTGCAGTGCTGGGCACACAGGGCATTGCTCCTCCTGATGTGTGCCCCAATTAAAGCCAAATCTCTCATATTTAGACAGATTAACTCTACTTATTCATTATAATTTCTAAGAAAAGGCAGGGTTATGCAAATTATTTCCAGGAAATCATTTACATTCACCCCTCCCAGCTAGAGCATGCTCAGGGACACTCAGGGGGGCTTCCAGTGGTCTCCAGGGATGAAGGCTGGATGTCTTCCTCTCTCCCAGCACATGCTCTTTATGTTTTTCTCCATAGTTACCAAAACACATTCCTGCCCAAACTAGTTAGGAACCCCTTTTAGCTGAAAACAAGATATACTCTGTCTCTTAATTGCTTGTTAGTCTCATTAATTAGGACTCCCCTATCTTGACCTTTAGCTTCAAGGCTGTTCCACTGTTACGGCTGAACTTTGTAGCTGCCCTCACAAAGTAACACACAGTTCCAGCCATATTCTACTAAAATCCAAACCAAATCTATTCCTAAAACATGAAAATCCTTCTCTTCAAGTGATATTAATTGTCTCTTAAGCTACACCTGCATCAATCCACTCAGCATCATCACATTTCATTGAGCAATCCAGTTGCCCCTGACAGAGCTTCTGGGTGTTGTAATTCCTTAAGCACTGCTCCAGCTTTCCCCTTTTCCTGGAAGAAGTGAACAGGACACACTCTCTCTGTAGAAACTGTCTCCTTCAGAGGTGAGTAGGAGCTCCTATGTTCCATCACACACTTTTTGGCCCAACAGTAGCTACACCAAGTGTTGTACCCCACCTTCCAGCTGTTTCTCTGCGCTGGGTGCCAGCAGAACCATCCTCCTCCCCAGGCTTTTCTCTGTGTGTGTGTGTGTGGTTAAATCTAGCTGTTGGTTTTACTCTCTTGACTCTAAATGCTGAATGTCAATGAAAAAAAGAGTCAGCTCTTCGTGCCACCCTGTCATAGCTACGTGGTTTTGAAGCAACAAGCAGTCTGAGCTGCCCTTGGCGCTGCACCATGTGCTGTTTCTTAGTCTGTTAATAAAAAGTGGTGAGTTTTACTACCATCTGTGCCAGCTATAAAGCTATTAAAGATGTTCTTTTTTATGGTCCAGTTGTTGTTGAAGCCGTTTTCCCCAACCTGGAGCTGCTGTTGAGAGAGGTTTGGCTGGCTGGGGATGGAGGGGAATGGGTTGGAAGGGAGCTGGCAAGGAGAGGGGGGGGGAAAGCAATCTCTGCTGCGGTGGGTGATGTTGGGTGATGTGTGATGGAGTGAGGTACTTCTGGAGAAGCCCTCTGGGCGGCACTGCGCCCCAGGCCCGGGGCAGCCACCGGCTTCTTCGGCTGCTTGTGGGGGTCAAGGAGGCTCAAAAACTCCCTTCTTTTCCATCCGCTGCTTGATGCGAATCCCTTCCTCTTCCACCTCCTTCCTCCCAGAGTTTCAGGTCCTTGTGTTCCCCGCCTTTGGTTTGTTTTACAGAGCAGAGCAGGGGTTTGACACCAGCGTTGCAAAGGCTGTGCTGTTCATTTGGGGCTTGTAAACACCAGCTGGATCGCTGTGTAGTGAAGGAGGAATGTGGTGCCTGAGCTTACAGAGCTAGCCCAGCCCCAGGATGGGCAGTTTGGGGGAGTGATTGAGGACCCCCTGCTCTACTACCCCCTTTCCCACCAACCTGTGGCTCCAAAAACAGCTGGGGTGGGTTTACACTGAGGGTTGTCTTACGTTGTGCCTCATGTACCCTCTGGCTTTTCCTCTCTGAGGCATTTTGTGCTTATTCCCCTGGTTCAAACCAGACAATAGCCAAACATAATGAAGGAGTAAATGGTGTAGAGCAGGAGGTGAGTGTGTGGGGGTGGCTGTGGGGCAGGGCAAGGCTTGTGCCCTGGAGCCTCTGGCTCAGCACAGGGAGCAGAGTGGCTCAGGAAAGCGTGTGGTCATCTGGTTTTCTGATCTCTCTGCTAAAACATTCAGGGCTCCATCAGCTTTGGTGTGGTGGGCTCCTGTGTGAGACTGTGCCTCGGTGGTCCTGGGGCTGCTTTTGGCTGTGGGACACCTCTCCCCCCTTTCCAGCTGGGTTGTGTGCGGCTTGGGTGCTGTGTCCCAGCAGCAGCGCCGGCCACGTCGGGTGGTGACAAGGCACTGGAGAGGAGAGCAGCATGAGCTTCTGCTCCCTTCCCCTGCAGCTGCTTCTCTCACCCATCCTGCTTCCAACAGCCTTTTTATCTTCTGACTCCATCATGGCTGAGAGCTTTGCCCTGCTCCTCCTCAGCTCAAGCATCCCCAAACCCCGTGGAGCACGCAGTGCCCCCCGGCACCTTCTGGCCCTCACCGAGGTGCCCACCTTGAGCCCAAGGGTGCAGAGCTGTGGTGTTGGTGACACTGGACACCTGTCCTGGGGGGGTTGAAACAGGACACAGACCACCCACTCCTTCCTCAGAGGTCACCCAGCAGATGGTAACTGTTGGTCACTGGAGTGGAGCCAACAAGCTGGAGATGAAAGGCTCCCTGGCCCCTTAATGAACCGCTCCCCGCGCAGGCAGCTCGGCCCCCTGCACCACCAGCTTTATTTACATCTCTTAAAGCACTTGGCCGGTTTATTGAAGCAGCAGCACTCGCTCAGGGCGATGTCACTGTCAATATTTGCCTTGGAGGAATGTGTCCAGCAGCCCAGGGCTTGTTTTGGGGCTGGAGGGACTCCTCCTCCCTCGTGACTCGCAGCCCTCGCCAAGGTCGCAGGCGCCGTTGCTTCCCAGAGCCAAGGCTCTGGCTTTCCCAACAGTCCCCTGAGGTGACAGTCAGTTCCACGCTGTCCCTTGGATGGGGGGGAGATGCTGGCTAGGCTGACACACCCCCTGCCCCCAGAGCTGTGCTGGTGTGTGGAGCAGGACTTGGTGTGTGCTGTGGAGGAAAAACTCTTCCCAGGGGTTTGGGGAGCATCTGGGGGCAGACTGGCAGGAGCAAAGCCATCGGTGATGCTGGGCAGGGTGATGTGCTGCTGTGCCTAGAGTGGAGCATCACCCCTATGGGGACAGGCTGAAAGAACTGGGGCTGTTCAGCCTGGAGAAAAGAAGCCTGAGAGGGGATCTGATCAATGGTTATCAATATCTCAAGTGTGGGACACAGGGGGACATGGCCAGCCCCTTCTCAGTGTCTGTGGGGACAAGACAAGGGGTGATGGCCTCAAGTTGGAGCACAGGGAGTCCCACACCAACATGGGGAAGAACTTTTCCCCAGTGAGGGTAAGGGAGCCCTGGGACAGGCTGCCCAGGGGGTGTGGAGTCTCCTTCTCTGGAGAGATTCCAGCCCCGTCTGGACACCGACCTGTGTGCCCTGTCCTAGGGACCCTGCTTTGGCAGGGGGTTGGACTCAATGAGCTCTGGAGGTCCCTTCCCACCCCTGTGATTCTGTGACTCTGTGTCTCCTGTTGTGGCTTGCAGAGAGGCAGGCTGGCCACCTGAGCCCATCCTCATCCTTGGGGAAGAGCCAATGCTGGAGCAGCAGCCTCCCCCTGTTAGAAGCACCCTGAGCTCCCTCAGGCTCCAGTTCCCTGTGAGGTGAGAGTCCATCCTTCCCTCCCCTTCCTCCACAAAGCCAGCCTTGATTTATTTGTTATCAGATCATATCCTTTGTGTTGCAAAGCCTCTGGAGCCCAGGGGCCTCCCCTGCCAAACCACAGCACGGGCTGGCTGCAGGATGCACGCAGCAGATGTGCAGGGAGGTGATGGGTGCCGAGCCCAGCTCTTGGAGGGGGATGCAAAAGCATCTGCTCCCCACTTCCCCATCCTCTGCAGCCAGTTTGCATGAGGAAAATGAAGAGATTTGGGTCAGTTCCCCCACTCTCCCTCCTGGATGGGGGATGCTGGGGGGCAGGTGAGAGCCCAGGGAGGGTGGGGGGCTCAGCCAGGGCAAAGCCTGCTGCAGCCCTTCAAAGTGGAAAACGTGTTTATTTCTGGGATATCGGGTTTCCTGCAGGAAGGCCAGCAACTGCCAAGGTTTTTATTGGATCCTGGTGAAAGGAATTCAGAGTTGGGCTCTTGTTGTCTTTCCCTGTGCCTGCCCTGGCTCAGGAGAGCCTCTACCTTTGAATGGGAGCTGAGGGGAAGGGGGATTTTTGGCAGCCAGCACCAGCACGTCTGTGGTGATGGAGTTTCAAACAGGTTACCTTCTTGTCTCCTGGGCAGGAGACATCAGGAGGGGTCAGGGCTGGGAGAGCACGGAGCTGGGGCTTGGAAGGAGTTGAAAGAACCTGAGCTCTGTCGGGCTGGAAGTGGGTGGGAAGTGTTGCTTGAGCTCCTCTCTTCCTAGGGAGGCTGGGGCCGGGTAGTTCACATTTGTTACTAGTTTGGACAAGGTTTTGACTGTTCTTGGAGGTAATTTTAGAGGAGATTGAAATTCTGAAGACCATGTTGCAGTGGTTTGATTGCTTCAATGTGTCGTGGAGGCAACTCCAGGGTTCTGATTGCCCTTGCATGCTTCCAGCACTGACCAGCATCCTCCAGGGCCTGAGATTGTGCCAAGCCCCGTCCCTGTCCATGCATGGGCAGCTCCTGGCTTGGTCCTGGGGTTTCCCAGGGCAGTAGAGACACTGCCCAGAGGAAGAGGGGCAGCAGCTTTGATTTGGAGCAGGGTCAGAGCTGCTCTGGGTAGGAACCAGAGTGGGAGCAGCTCCCTGCTTCTCCCTGTGGAGGAGAAACCAAAGGGGCCACTGAGGCAGCACAGAAGAACCCTGGGATGAGAGTGCTCCAGAGCAGCCAGGCCACGTGTGGCACAAGCTGGGGACCTTCCCAAGGACCCTCCAGTGCTGGGATGTTCCCTCTGGGATGAAGCACTGAAACCCTGAGTCTCTGAGCCCACAGGCACAGAGGTGAGTGGTGCTGCAGGGTCCTTGTGACTCCTAGAGACAGGGATTTCTTCATTGAGACCCTTGATCCAGCCAAAGAAGGCAGCTGAGCCCTGTGTCCTGTGATCCTTTGGGATCACATCCCTGTTTGGGGCTGGGTGGGGTGTGCTGTGAGCACACCTTGTCCCACTCACCCACCAGAGAAGCACTCTCCTCTCTGTGCTGCTGGGGACACCCTGGGCTCCCCACCACCCTGGGTGGGTTCATCTTCCCCCATCAGACAGAGGGCAAGCTGCTCCTGCTTTCTGCAGTGTTTAAGGTGGGAGGTGCAGCTCCCTGTTTGGCTTTTCAGGAGGGGGTTTTGCACTGTGCTGATGCTCACAGGATCTCTGAGCGGATACTGGACACAAGCAGTTTCCTGTTGCTCTTCCAGCTGGGACCAGCATCCTGCAGCCCTGAGCACCAGAGACTCATTTCTGCAGTGGAAAATGTGGCAGTGGAAACAAGACAAATAAAAGGGGGAGGGAAGATGGGGGTACACTGCTAATTACTGTTTTTTTTCACTAGTGTGATGATGTTGGTTCCCAGGGCTTTGGGGTCTTATGGCTGATCCCCCCCACACCCTGGAGATGGGAGGGTACAACCTGCCAGGGAAGAGCCTGGGTGGAGGCAGTGAGTACCCAAGTGTGGGGTGAGAAGAGCTGGAGAAATGAGGTTGGTGAAGCAACTAACAAGCTGCTGTGCAGGAACAGGGCTGCTCCAGAACAAACCCACATGTGGAACCAGCCTGGGAGTGTGTGCTGATGAGTGTCTCCCCTTTCCACCGCCCCCCACTGCAGTGAGCTGTATCTGTTTGGAGAAAAGGAGTACATTTCTTTTCCCCCTCCAGGAACTATTGGTCCTGGAGAGAAACCACATTCCCAGAGCTGTCTCCTGTCGGCCTTCAGTGACCCTCTTCCTCCACTGCCTGGCACGGGGGCCTGGAGACTTCACTGCTGCCTTTTGATCCCTTTTGATTTGAAGCTGCAGTGAGCCGTGGCCTCAGCAAAGCTGAGCTCCCCCTGGGGGGGGCCAGAGAGGGCTGGGGGTGGCAATGCAAGAGCCAGAGGGGACATGGGAGGTGGGGGGGAAGAAAAATATTGACCTTGGTGTGCAAACTGCTGAAGCAAACAAGGAAAACACGGTGGGAAGAGTGTTAACTGCAGAGCAGGGGCCAGGAGGGGATGGAGCAGCATGCCCATGAAGTGAACTGTGTGAGTTTGTGCAGGGGGAAGGCCACAGAACATCCCCCCCCCCCCCCCCCGCCTCGGTGCAGGAGGGCTGGTGGGGTCATGTGTGTTCCCCACAGCACCCTGGGTTGGTGGCAGCTGGGATGCTGCAGTGAGGTGTCACATCGTGGCTTATGTGGACCATGTATGTGCTCTCCGGACCACGCAGGGCTCTGTCTTCCCTACTGCCACCCAGGGGACCGCTGTGGGGGATGGCTGGAGCTTCTCCCCCTCCGGGAGGATGCTCTGGTCCCCGGGGGCTGTAGCATTTGGTCCTGTTGGACCCCGCGGAGCTCCAGCTCTGCGCTGCGCCGCTCTCCATCCCTCCACCCCGCAGGCTCCAGCTTTCCAGGACCTCTCCAAGCCCCATCCCACGGCGGGGAGGGGGGTGGTGGTGTCTCCATCTCTCTCCCACTCAGGCTCCTTCCCGGGCCGGGATAGGGATAGAAAACGAGCCGATGCCCTCGGCGGGGCCGTGGCCGGGGCGGGGCGGACCGGGGCGGGTCGGGGGGAGGTGCCAGGGCCGGCGGCGGAGCGCAGCGAGCGGGGGAGGCGGTGCCGCCGGAGCCGCCCCGGGGAGCGGGGCGGCGGCGGGCGCGGAGCCGGAGCCCGTCGCCCGGGGCCGGGGCCATGCGGCGGGCGGTTCTGCTGCTCCTGCTGCTGCTGCTGCTGCTGCTTGCGGCGGCTCTGAGCGGCGGGGGGGCTGCGCGAACCTGCCCCGCTCAGAGTTTGGGCTGCAAGTGCGCGGCAGAACGGCCCAAGGCTCCCGGCGGCCCCGCCGCGCCCCGACGGCGGGTGGTCTGCAGCGGCGGGGGGCTCCCGGTGCCGCCCGACCCTCGCCTGCTGCCCGACGGCACCGCCACGCTGTGAGTACCGCGACACGGGCATCGCCCCCCTCAAACAACCCCCCCCCCCCACCGTGTCCCCATCCGCCTCCGGTCAGCGTGTCCCCCCCCCCCGCCTCGGGATGCTCCGGCTGCGCATCCCCTGCGCGCCCCGGTGTTTTGGGAGGGAGGGATGGGGGGGGAACCCACTTTTGGGGCGCACTGAGCCCGTTTCGAGCTCTCCCGTGCTCATGGGGAGGTGGGGAAGGGGGTGTGTGTGTGTGTGGGGAGGGGGGTTGGAGCAAAGGGGAGACCCCCGCATCTCCCTGCGCTGGTGGGGCCGCTTCCCGGAGCCACCCCGGGGCTGCGCTCCTACGGGCGGGCAGGTGCTGGTGGGGACAGGGGGGATGCTGGGGGGGGGGGGGGCACCCAGGGGTGTTGGGGAGCATGGTGCCTGTTTTTCCCCCTTTATTTTTATACTTACTGGGTCCAGAAGCGCCTCTGGGTTCTGTGTAAGGCTGCGTCGCGCTGGAGAGGGGTGTCGGGGCTGGAGAGTAACGGGAAAGACCCCGCTCCCCCCACCGTCGGGAAGGCAGGACGGGCTTAAAGTGTGGCCGTGAGCTGGAAATCCAGGAAGCAGGCTCCTTCTCCACGCTTCCCTCCGAGTGCCGGGGCGGGGAAAGGGGGGGGCTGGGGGGAGGAGAGGATGTTTTTGTTTAAAAGCAGCGGCTCTTACTGGAAATATGGACTGGAACTCTGTGCTGGGAAGAGCTGGGGAAGGATGGGGGGAGGTGGGCTTCAATTTGTGCAGGGGGTCCTGAAAGCTCCCTTGGTGCTGGGGAGGGTTGGGGTTTCGGCTGGTGCTGGCAGCTGGCGCCTGCTCACTGCAGCAGCAGCGGGCTGTGGGGTTTATTTATAACTCCAGAGGAGATGTTGGAATTAAAAGCTGGTTTGGAGGGCAGGGCCGGCAGCGCTGAGCTGGAGGGAACGTCACTTTTTACCCAGAGTATCGTCCCACAAGGGTGGCCTGGCCCATCCACCCACCCAGCAGACCCATGGCCTTGGTTCCCCACCTCCTCCTGCTCCTGGGGTGGGTTTTCTTGGGTGCAGAGGAGGGTTTGTTTGGGCCACGATGCTCCCAGCCCTGTCTGCTCTCATGTGCTTGAGCCAGCTTGGCTGTGTTGCTGCTCACGTCCTGGAGGTGCTGGTGGTTCTGAAGCCTCTCTTGGTTCCTGCTTGCCATGCTGCTCCCTGTGCAGGGTGTGATGGGTGTTAATCAAAGAGTAAACCACCCTTGGAGCACCACCACTGGCTTTGTCCCCCTTGGTGGGGGGTCACTGGGTGCTGCAGGGTAGGTGGACACTGGGCTTCCTGGTCACAGTGTCCCTTAGGCAGGCTTTGCTCTTCATTTCTTCCCTCCCGTGGTCCTTTCTTGTGTGCCATCCCTTCCCAAATACCCTGTGGGGACGTTGGAGTCCCTTGTGGATCTGTTGTTTGGGAAAAGCATCCCATGGGTCGCTTGCTCAGGGCGCTTCCTCCAGCCTGAGCTGCAACGTGGAGCTGGAGTGGCCAAGAGCTGCAACGTGGAGCTGGTGTGGCCAAGGTGGGCTGTGCCTGGTGGGATCTGGGGGGGTTTGGAGCTGGCTCTGCTGGGTCTGGCTCCCTCAGCAGGGCTGGGATGACCGTGCAGAAGCATTAGGGCATTACATGATCCCACTAAAACGTGACATGAAACCTACAGGCGTAGGCAGAAACCTACAAATATGTGGTGACCCTGGGCTCTGCTCTCGTGCAGTAAACATGATTTATTCTAAACCCTTTCCAGATGGAACAATCAAAACCAGAGGCTCCGGCTTCGGGAGCATCTCCTGGAGCTGCTGGGGTGCAGGCAGGGAGCGGAGGAGGCAGTGGGGTGTGAGCACGTGGCGAGGGCTGCATGTGCCTCAGGGGATGGCCTGCTGGGAACAGCCAAATTTTGAGCCCCGTGGGTGAGACAGGCTCCTACATGTGCTCTAGGGATGCTCAGGTCCCGTCTGTATCCCCTGGGATGCTCAGGTCCCGTCTGTATCCCCTGGGATACTCAGGTCCCACGTGTGTCCACAGGGATGCTCAGGTCCCGTCTGTATCCCCTGGGATACTCAGGTCCCACATGTGTCCACAGGGATGCTCAGGTCCCGCCTGTATCCCCTGGGATGTTCAGGTCCCATGTGTGTCCACAGGGATGCTCAGGTCCCGCCTGTATCCCCTGGGATGCTCAAGTCCTGTCTGTATCCCCTGGGATACTCGGGTCCCACATGTGTCCACAGGGATGCTCAGGTCCCGCCTGTATCCCCTGGGATGCTCAGGTCCTGTCTGTATCCCCTGGGATACTCAGGTCCCACGTGTGTCCACAGGGATGCTCAGGTCCTGTCTGTATCCCCTGGGATGCTCAGGTCCCGCCTGTATCCCCAGGGATGCTCAGGTCCTTCCTGTATCCCCAGGGATGCTCAGGTCCCGCCTGTCCCCCTGAGATGCTCAGGTCCCACCTGTATCCCCAGGGATGCTCAGGTCCCGGCTGTATCCCCAGGGATGCTCAGTGTCAGCACAGCCCCTGTGGCAGGAAGCTGAGGGTAACGTGCAGATTAACACTTGGCAGTGGAGCCCTATCCCAGTCCCTGGCCTGGCAGCAGGCATTCATTCGTTAGTGCTAACGAGCAGTGCTGGGACTGCTGCTGTCTCAGCCACGGTTCTGGTCACCAGGCTGATGGCTGAGGGGACACAGGCAGCCAGAAGCTGCCTGCCAGCTCCCTCACCCCGGCTCTTGTTTGGCTTTTTCCCACACTCTGGCTTTACTTCATTAGTTATCTTTAATTATGAGGCCTGTGCTGAGGAATCCAGGGCTGCCTCCAGGAGAGCTGCTGCTAATTCACCCCCTCCCACCCCCCATCATGCCAGAGAAACGCCTGCTGGCATCACAGCCTGCGGGTGGGCACAGCAGGGCATGAGGGATGAGGGATGAGGGATGGGATGTGGGATGAGGGATGCTTATGGCCATGGGGACCCGCCCAGCAGCCAACACTGAGCTTGGCCATGGCACCCCATCCCGGCACCCCATCCCATCATCCCATCCCATCACCCCATCCCGACATCCCATCCCGGCATCCAATCCCGGCACCCCATCCCATCATCCCATCCCATCACCCCATCCCATCATCCCATCCCATCACCCCATCCCGACATCCCATCCCGACATCCCATCCCGGCACCCCATCCCATCACCCCATCCCGACATCCCATCCCATCATCCCATCCCATCATCCCATCCCATCACCCCATCCCATCACCCCATCCCGACATCCCATCATCCCATCCCATCATCCCATCCCATCACCCCATCCCATCACCCCATCCTGACATCCCATCCCGACATCCCATCCCGACATCCCATCCCATCGTCCCATCCCATCGTCCCATCCCGGCACCCCATCCCATCCCCCCATCCCATCCCCCCATCCCATCCCCCCATCCCATCTCCCCATCCCCCCATCCCATCCCCCCATCCCATCCTCCCATGGGATGTGATGCCTGGTCACAGGGATCTGTCTGCCTTAGTGCAGCCACAGCTCCATCCCTCTTCCCTCAGCCTGAGGCAGGAGGGAGCAGAGCAGAGCTGAGGCAGCACCCATGGGTGCAGCTGCAGACACCAGCTGTGCTGCTGGGGAACAGACCCGGCTGCAGCCCCTCTGGCCAGGCAGAGGGGTGCTTTGTCTCCCACCTCCCCACCCACAGCCATCCCAGAGGGGTTCCCCCACGTCTGTGGAACCTGTGCCATGGGGTGCAGGGAGCTGGCGTGGGAGCACGTGTGGGCTCTGGCACATGGGGGGTGGTCCCATGGGTGCAGCGTCCCCATGCAGTGCCCAGCAGTCATTACAAGGCACCTGTCCTCAGCCTCCTGCCCCCTTGTTGCACTCAGAGGTTCGTTCTTACCCCCAGCTCACGGTGGGGTGGAAGGAGGGGTGCCAACCATGCCGAGATGGGGCTTCACCCCATTTTGGGGGGTTCGGGATGTCGCAGCCCATCTCAGCAGTGCTGCAGCCCAGGGCACAGCCCTTCACCCAGCCTCCCCCTCAGCACCCAGCCTCTCCATCCACATCCAACCTCTCCATCCACATCCAGCCTCTCCCTCAGCACCCAGCCTCTCCATCCACATCCAGGGTCTCCCTCAGCATCCAGGGTCTCCCTCAGCATCCAGCCTCTCCCTCAGCACCCAGCCTCTCCATCAGCACCCAGCCTTTCCATCCACATCCAACCTCTCCATCCACATCCAACCTCTCCATCCACATCCAGCCTCTCCCTCAGCACCCAGCCTCCCCATCCACATCCACCCTCCCAGCACTGCCTCTCCCCCTGTATGTTTGGGGCTGGGGGCTTTGGCACCATCCTGGGGCCATCCCTCCTGCACCAGGGGCTCTGCACCCCTGTAGCAACCAGCCTGTAACTCCCTCCCCCTCCAGCTGCCCTGGGTGCTCATGGCCTCATGGCCAAAGGCCCCGTCCCCCCAGGGAGGTGCAGATGGCCCCGCTGGCACAGGGGCAGGAGCCCAAACCTCTTCCAGATGTGGAATCCCAGCCCAGGCCTCCTTTGTGTGCACAGCTGGATTGCACTGACACTGCAGATTGTCTGCAGGGAATAGAGGGCTTGGACTCAGGACCCATTTCCAGTTCTACTTGAACTCCCCTCTCTGGAGCAGCCTGGGCCCAGCAGGATACTCCAGGGTCTCCCTCAGCACCCAGCCTCTCCCTCAGCACCCAGCCTCTCCATCCACATCCAGGGTCTCCCTCAGCATCCAGGGTCTCCCTCAGCATCCAGGGTCTCCCTCAGCATCCAGCCTCTCCCTCAGCACCCAGCCTTTCCATCAGCATCCAGGGTCTCCCTCAGCATCCAGCCTCTCCCTCAGCACCCAGCCTCTCCCTCAGCATCCAGGGTCTCCCTCAGCACCCAGCCTCTCCCTCAGCATCCAGGGTCTCCATCCACACCCAGCCTCTCCCTCAGCACCCAGCCTCTCCATCCACACCCAGCCTCTCCATCCACACCCAGCCTCTCCCTCAGCACCCAGCCTCTCCATCAGCATCCAGGGTCTCCCTCAGCACCCAGCCTCTCCATCCACATCCAGCCTCTCCTTCAGCCTCTCCATCCATATCCAGCCTCTCCATCAGCATCCAGGGTCTCCCTCAGCACCCAGCCTCTCCATCCACATCCAGCCTCTCCCTCAGCCTCTCCATCCACATCCAACCTCTCCCTCAGCTCCTCAGATGGTTCCTTTTCCAAGGATGGGGGTTTGTTTTTCCCCCCTTTCCAGGTTTTTATCTGTTGTTTCTCTGGCTGCAGCTCCAGCAGATTGGGTTTGTTTGAGGGGGGGGGGATGATGAGTGGTGGTGGGAGCATCCCAGCTCTGCTGCCCTGTGCTGGCTCTGGGAGTTTCTCCTTCTCTCTGGGGTTGATTTTCCCTGTGCTAACAAAAGCTGAGGCTTGGAAGAGTCATTTTCACCCTCTGAAACAGCCCAGCCTGATGTGAGGCTGGAGGCAACACCCAGGGCAGGGTGCAGGGAGGGGAAGAGCCCCTGAGCACCCAAAGGGAGGAGTGATGGGGTTGTGTTTGGGGCAGGGGGGAGTCCTCCAGCTGGGTTGGGTTGGGACCTCCTAGACCCCCACTGAGGATGCTGCCACCACCTCTTGGAGCCCATCCCAGAGGCTTCCACCCCCCCATCACCTTCTCCCTCCCTCCCAGGCTGATCCCTCTTCCTAGGTGGATGCAAGCTGAGGTGGGGGGGGTGCAGCTCCAGGGGTCTCAAATCCAGCTGAGGGGGGTTGTGTCCAGACCTGGGTGCTGCCACCACCTCTTGGAGCCCATCCCAGAGGCTTCCACCCCCCCATCACCTCCTCTTTCCCTCCCAGGCTGATCCCTCTTCCTAGGTGGGTGCAAGCTGGGGATAGGGGGGGCAGCTCCAGGGGTCTCAAATCCAGCTGAGGGGGGTTGTATCCAGACCTGGGTGCTGCCACCACCTCTTGGAGCCCATCCCAGAGGCTTCCACCCCACCATCACCTTCTCTGTCCCTCCCAGGCTGATCCCTCCTCCTAGATGGGTGCAGGATGAGGTGTGGGGGGCAGCTCCAAGGGTCTCAAATCCAGCTGAGGGGGGTTGTATCCAGACCTGGGTGCTGCTGGGTGCTGCTGCTGAAGCTCTCAGCACCTCTCCCCAGCCTGGGGGCCCCTCTTGCTCTCTTCCTCCAGTCCCCCTGTGAAGCAGGGAGCTCTGCTCAGGGCGCAGCCTGTGCTGTATCTGCTGGGACCATATGCTTTGAATTAATGCTCTTGGAGAGAGCACAGCACAGCCAAGCTCCCCACCCCCACCACAGCCTCCCCCCCCCCTTTATTAACCTCCCTGCTGCTGCCTGCCCCATTCCCCCCCACGCCCTGGCCAGGGAGCCAGTGTCTCCCTGAGTCCTTTTTTGGTTGGGTCCAGAGGAAGTTTATTGTTTCAGCAGCCCAGTTTCTGGAGCTGTTATTTATCCAAGTGGATTCCAGCACGCTTGGAAAAACAAGCTTGGGTGGGTTGGTTTTTTTTTTTTGGGTTTTTTTTCTTGGCTTTTGGCTCCTCTTTTGGAGATGGGAAAAAAAAAAAAGAGAGAAGGAGGAGGAGGAGGAGGAGAAGATGAAGGGAGCTTGATCTCCACGCCTGCAGCATGGTGGGGTCTGAGCCCTGAGAGCAACAGAGCAGGCAGGTTGGAGTGAGGATGCTGAACCCCTTCCCCACCTGGATCCTCCCAGAAAAGGAGGATGCTCCCCCCCAATAAAGGAGGATGCTCACCCCCAGATAAGCAGGATGCTCTCCCCAGAAAAGGAGGATGCTCCCCCCACTCCTAGGAAAGGAGGATGCTCCCCCTAGAAAAGGAGGATACTGCCACCCAGAAAAGGAGGATGCTCACCCCCCCCCCAGAAAAGGAGGATGCTCACCCCCCCCCCCAGATAAGGAGGATGCTCCCCCCCCCCAGATAAGGAGGATGCTCCCCCCACCCAGTAAAGGAGGATGTTCCCCCACCCAGTAAAGGAGGATGCTCCCCCCACCCCCAAAAAGGAGGATGCTCCCCCCACCTAAAAAAGGAGGATGCTCCCCACCCCTAGAATAGGAGGATGCTCCTCCCCCACTAGAAAACAGGATGCTTCCCCCACCCAGTAAAGGAGGATGCTCCCCCTCCCTAGATAAGGAGGATGCTCCCCCCACCCCCAAAAAGGAGGATGCTCCCCCCAAATAAAGGAGGATGCTCCCCACCCCTAGAATAGGAGGATGCTCCCCACACCCCAATAAAGGAGGATGCTCCCCCCCAGAAAAGGATGCTCACCCCCCCCCCAGATAAGGAGGATGCTCCTCCCCAATAAAGGAGGCTGCTCCCCCCACCCAGATAAGGAGGAACCTCCCCCCCCCAGCAAAGGGGGCTGCTCCTCGGGGTGGGTGACAGGCAGGACACTGTGCTGCCATCCAGAGAGACCTGGACAGGCTGGAGAGCTGGGCAGGGAGAAACCAGATGAAATTCAACAAAAGCAAGTGGAGAGTCTGGCACCTGGGGAGGAATAACTGCTGGAATCAGCACAGGCTGGGGGTGACCTGCTGGAGAGGAGCTCTGTAGAGAAGGACCTGGAGGTGCTGGTGGGTGACAGGGTGGCCATGAGCCAGCAGTGAGCCCTGGGGGCTGAGAGAGCCAATGGGATCCTGGGGGCATCAGGAGGAGCGTGGCCAGCAGGTCACAGGAGGGGATCCTCCCCCTCTGCTCTGCCCTGGTCAGGCCCCACCTGGAGTGTTGTGTCCAGTGCTGGGCTCCCTGGGATCAAACAGCCAGGGATCTCCTGGAGAGAGTCCAGAGGAGGGTGAGGGAGATGCTGAAGGGCCTGGAGCATCTCCCCTGTGAGGAAAGGCTGAGTGAGCTGGGGCTGTTCAGCCTGGAGAGAAGAAGACTAAGGGGGGACCTGATTAATGTTTATCAATATCTTAAGGATGGGATGCAGGGGGACATGGCCAGCCCCTTTTCAGTGTCTGTGGGGACAGGACAAGGGGCAATGGCTGCAAGTTGGAGCACAGGGAGTTCCACACCAACATGGGGAAGAACTTTTCCCCAGTGAGGGTGAGGGAGCCCTGGGACAGGCTGCCCAGGGGGTGTGGAGTCTCCTTCTCTGGAGAGATTCCAGCTCCATCTGGACCTGTGTGCCCTGTCCTAGGGACCCTGCTTTGGCAGGGGGTTGGACCCCATGGGCTCTGGAGGTCCCTTCCCACCCCTGTGATTCTGTAATGAGGGGGGGATGGGGCTCACTTCCAGCCCCCCCCCCATCACCTTCCCTCTCTCCCTCCCTGGCTGATCCCTCCTCCCAGGTGGGTGCAAAACAAGGTGGGGGGGGGGGCAGCTCAGCAACCCAGCTGAGGGGGTCGTGTCCAGACCTGGTGCTGAGGGTTGGGTCTCAGTGTGGGATCCAGGGTGGTGTGGGGGCTGCTCCCCTGTGACCCCAAGGTGCTGAGCTGAGGTGGCCTCACTTATTCCATCACATTTGGGGATGAATCAGTTAATCTGCTGTATGGGGACAGTGCCAGGGACCCCCCCCCCACAGCTCTGCTGCCTGCAGACAGGCACACAGGGCTGGAAAGTCCCATGGAGCCCCCCCCCCACTGCCCTGTGCTGGGGTCCCAGCTGTCCCCACTGTCCCCCATGGCAAATCCCAAGGGGGCTGGGGGCTCTGGGGGTGTCCTCACTGTGGGTTGAAGCACCCCATGGGGCAGGATGCTGGAGCTGGTTGCTGGGGGGGGGGGATGTGGGGTGCTGGCCCAGCTGCCTGGCTGCAGCTCACAGGGGGAGGCTGAGCTCTGGGTTTATGGATGGTCCCATGGGTGCCCTGGCTCAGCCCTGGGGGTCAGGGAGATGGTGGGGGGTGGGGAGGGGGGCTGCATTCCCAGCTCTCCACTGCCCTGGCACCCAGTGTGGGGAGCTGCCAGCTCTCTGCCTGCTGTGCTGCTGATGCAAACCATGGTTGTAACCCCCTGCAAAGACTGTGTGTGCCTTGGGATGCTCTGGAGGGGCTGGATCCTGCTTTCTCTGGCTCTCCCCTGCCCAAAAATCCCTGCTTTCTCCCCTGCCCAAAGGTCCCTGTGTGGCCCTGGCTATGCCAGTGCCTTCCCCATCACCTTGGGGCCAGGGTACAGCCCCAAACACGGGGGGTCCAAGGCTGGAGCCTCCTGTGCTTGTCTGGATTGTGCATCTGCAGCTCACAAGGCTCCCAGGGCTGTTTTGGCAGGGTCTGGCCTGTGCTCTGGCTTGGCCCCTGAGCAAGGGGGTGTCTGCCCACCCTGGCTTAGCAGGGAGCCCCCCGTGATGTGTCGTGTCCCCCCCCTCCCCCTTCATGTGCAGCCTGCAGAGGCTGTGCTGGGTTGTGAAATCGGCTCTTTGCTGGAATGAAAAACCTCCTGGAGCCCCTGAAGCCAGCAGGTCCCTGAGCAACAGCCCTGGCTGAGGCTGTGACCCGGGAGAGGAGCGTGTCAGGGGGGTGCTGTGCCCTGGAGACGGGGCTGCCCTGGGAGTGGTGCCACTCTGGGACCATCCCTGGAGCTCTGGGACTATCCCAGTTGCTCTGGGACCATCCCTGGCACTCCAGGACCATCCCTCTTGCTCTGTGACCATCCCTGTCACTCTGGGACCATCCCTGGCTCTCTGTGACAATCCCTCTTGCTCTGGGACCACCCCTGGCACTCTGGGACCACCCCTGGCACTCTGGGAGCATCCCTGGAGCTCTGGGACCATCCCAGTTGCTCTGTGACCATCCCTGGAGCTCTAGGACCATCCCTGGCACTCCAGGACCATCCCTGCTACTCTAGGACCATCCCTCTTGCTCTGGGACCATCCGTCTTGCTCTGGGACTATCCCTGCTGCTCTGGGACCATCCCAGTTGCTCTGGGACTATCCCTGGAGCTCTGGGACAACCCCTGGCACTCTGGGACCACCCCTGCTACTCTAGGACCATCCCTGTTGCTCTGGGACCATCCCTGGAGCTCCAGCACCATCCCTGGAGCTCCAGCACCATCCCTGTTGCTCTGGGACCATCCCTGGAGCTCCAGCAGCATCCCTGCTGCTCTGTGACCATCCCAGTTGCTCCAGCACCATCCCTGCTGCTCTGGGACCATCCCTGGAGCTCCAGCAGCATCCCTGCTGCTCTGTGACCATCCCTGGAGCTCCAGCACCATCCCTGCTGCTCTGGGACTATCCCTGTCACTCTGTGACCATCCCAGTTGCTCCGGCAGCATCCCCATCCCCAGCTCTCACCGCTGCTGTGCCAGGGAGGTCCGATCCCGGTGCAGTGGGGTCCCTGCAGGAGGAAAGGAGCGGGATAGAGCCCGGGCCAGGGCAGCTCCGGCGTGTGGAAGCAATTTGCGGGCTGGAGGGGCTGCCGGATGCTCCCGCCCCCCCGCCGGGGCTGAGGCCCCGCAGTGATGCCCGCGGCGGCTCCTCATTAGCGCAGGATGTGAGGGGCTGGAAGAGGGGGTGGGGGTGATGATGGAGAGCTGCCCCCCTCCCCTAAACCCTTCCCAACCCCCCTCTTTCCCTCCCCACCACCCGCCAGGGGGCTGGGTGCCCCGCCTGCCCCCTCCCCAGGCAGGCTGGGGGGGAGCCGCAGGGGCTGGAGCTCAGCAGCACACTGCTGCCATTCAGCAGGGGCTGCCTGTGTGTAAACACCCCCTGCTCCAGCCCTCAATGAGCCCTTTCTCCTGCCCCTCACCCCACACCCCCACCCACGGGGCTCTGGGGTATCCTCCTGGCCCTGGCTGGCAGCTGACATCCCCCCCCCCCCCCCCTGCTTTGGGGTCATGTTTGGTGGTGGGAGCATCACTGGTGCCTGTGTAGCCACCCAGGAAGCCCCTCTGGTCCCCAAGGGGTGGCTCCCATCTCCAAGGCAGGGTCTGGCTCTGCTAATTGCCACTGATGACTTTAATGAGCTCCTGGCTGAGTTGGGGGGAGGTCGGGGGGGGGCACTTGTGCTGTCCCAGCACCCTGCAAGGGCCCCTGTGGCTGTTTATTTGGGGGTAAAACCTCAAGGTTGGGAGCTCCTGGGGGTGGCTGGTGATGCTGAGACCACAGAGCTGGTGGGGATCCCATCCTGGGGGTGGGGGGGAGCTATGAGATCCCTGCCACCCACATCTTCACACAGGTACCAGAGTGATGCCCCGAGCACTGGCATGGTGCTGCTGGGTGGCCAGGCATCCCAACACCTCCTGTATCCCCACCTGGACCAAGCTTTGGTCACCATCACCACACTGGTGGCATAGCCAGGGCTGCTCCTTGTCCCTCTCCATGGGCCACTGGGGTATGGGGTGGGGAGGGGGCTGCCTGGCAGGTGGAGTAACAGGGCCACCCCTCTCCCTCTGCTCTTCCCACAGGCTGCTGAGCAACAACAAGATCACAGTGCTGGAGAACGGCTCCTTCACTGGGCTGCAGGCTCTGGAGAAGCTGTGAGTGCCCACTGGGCTGCTGGGGGGGTGGGCTGGGGCAGGAGGGGTGGGCAGCAGCAGGGTGCAGGGGAAGGGTGTCAGCAGGGCAAGCAGCAGCATCCCTCCTGGGTGCAGCAGCAGGGCTGGCACTGGGGGGCAGGAGGGTGTTGCCATCAAGCACCCACAGGCATCCCACAGACCCCCCTGGGTGGGTGGGTGGGTGAGGGGAGGGGGGGGGGGGCCACGCTCTGTGGGGGCTGGTATGAAAAGCAACATTGTCCCCCTGAACAAAGTCAACTTTCTTATCTCTCCATGAAAGGCATCTCTATGGAGGGGGCTGTAAGAAGGGGAGGTTGATGGGCCCCATGTGGGTTTGATCTGGAGGTCTGCAGAGGGTGCACTGAGGGGGTTTTGTTCCCCCCCACCTCATGAGGGGCTCACACATCCCTCTGCCAAGCAGGGCTGGGTGGGCACCCACCATGAGACCCTCACCCTCTGTGATGCCATCCCTGCTGCTGGCACCCATGGGGTGTTGTATCCTGAAGGCTGTGCCCACCCTGAGCATCCTTGGTGGTGGTGGTGGTAGGGGGGGGGTGTCCTCATCTCTTGGGGGATGGGGTCCCTGCCCTGTGCCCTGTGGGTGCAGGGAGGAGAGGGCAGGGGACAGCGTGCCCAGGGGACCTCTCCCCTGTGCCACTCTGCATCCCTGTTGTGGGAAGGGGGGGCTGGTGTTGGGTCTGGGGAGGGTTTGGCACAGCCCTGGCACTGCCAGCTGGGAGGCTTGCTGGGGGGGTGCTCCCCAGGGGCATCCCCTTTGGGATGGGGGCCCCAATTCTTGCTGCACATCACCGAGCTCTCCTGAGCAGGGGGATTGGCACAGTGTGCACACAGGGAGCAGCTGGGGCTGCCAGGGATGCTGTGCCTGCCAGGAAGGGCTGGGGGAGGCACTTTTAGGGGGGGGGAACCATGGCTCTGCAGCCCCTCAGGGTCCCCCTAAAAGGCTTTGGTGCTCTGGGAGAGCAGCCACCCTGTGTGTCTCCCCCCACTCAACCCTGTGTGGGTCAGAGGGGCAGAGCAGCGTGTCAGGGAGCGGGGGGGGTGGTCTGCAGCACTCCCCCCACCCTGAGCCAGCCAGCATCACCCTGTGCTGGGCCTGATTGCTCTGGACAGGAGCTGGAATTGTTTTCATCAGGTTGGTTTGGGGCTGGGGTGCAGATGTGCCCCATGGAGGGGCTGTGCTGGTGCACTGGGGGGGGCTCTGGGGACTGCTCGCTCCTTGTATTGGGGCTCACAGCACCCCTGCCCACCGTGGGTGCTATGGTGCCCCAAGCTGATGGGGGGGAAACCCCATTCCTGGGGTCTCAGCACCCCTCTGGACTCCCACCTTTGGCATCTCTGGTGATTTGTGGCAGCCTAATGAGATTAATGAGCCTGAGCAGGGCTGGTATGTGGCTCATTAGTGCAGCCCCTGCTTGGGAACGTCCTGCCCACCCCCCCCAACACCCCCCCAGGGGCCAGCACCCCCCCTTGGGAGCTTTGGGCTGCGAGGGGGCTTGGAGCCTGTGTCAGCAACAGGGGTGGATGGAGCCTGTCTGTCTGTCTGTCTGTCTGTGCTGGGTGATGGTGTTGCTGCAGGCTCAGCCCCTGGGGTGCTGGCAGTGGGGTTTGGGGGGGGGTGGTGGTCCCCATGTGCACGTGGCTGGCTCTTGTGCATGGAGTGTGTCACCCCCCCTGGGTAAGGGGAGGAGGGGGGCTCAGGACTGATGGAAACAGACAAACAACCGTGGTGCAGAGACAAGAGCCACAGCCCTGGGCCCCCAGCCAGTGGGGAGGAGGGACTGAGTGAGGAAGACTCCCCCATGGTGGGGACCAGGATGGCTGTGAGCCCCCAGAGCCCAGCATGGTCCCCAGTGGGTCCCATCCATCCCAGTCCCCAGCCAGTGGGGAGGAAGGACTGAGTGAGGAAGACTCCCCTGGGCTGGGGACCAGGATGGCTGCGAGCCCCCAGAGCCCAGCGTGGTCCCCAGTGGGTCCCATCCCTGGCTGGTGGTCCCCTGCAGCCCCCAGCCAGAGCCAGGGGCACTGAGTTTTGGCAGTGGGTGTGTTTGGGCTGCTGTGTCCCCCTCAGTGGCGGTGGGGTGTGTGCTGGGTGGGTGTTGGGGTACAGCAGTGGTCCCCCTTGGTGTGTGGGGGTGGGTGTTGGTGCAGAGAGGGGGTGATGGGCAGGTGTGAGGAGCTGGTCCTTCAGCACCCTCACTCACCTGGCCCCCGTGCACACCTGCCTGCCCCCCACCCTGGCTGGGTGGGACACGCTTTTGTCCCCTCAGGGTGGGCTGGGGAAGGTTGATGTGGGGAGCTGTGCTGGCTGAGCTGTGCCAAGCCAATGCTTGGTGTCACACCTATGCTTGGTGTCACACCTATGCTTGGTGTCACACCGATGGTTGGTGTCACACCGATGGTTGGTGTCACACTGATGGTTGGTGTCACACTGATGGTTGGTGTCACATCAATGGTTGGTGTCACACTGATGCTTGGTGTCACACTGATGCTTGGTGTCACACCATGTGCCATCCCTGGGGTTTGCACCATGGGGCCACACCCCCCCTGCCCCAACCCCTGCCCCTTTGGGGACCCCCAGCAGCTCCTGGAGAAGGGGGGTGAGCAGAGCCTGCTGCCTGTCCTGGCAGCATCACCCAGCTTTCCTCACCTCTCTTGGCCCCTCCTGTCTCACCGGTGGGACCCCCAGGTCTGCTGAAGGGTTCACACCGCTCCCCTGCCATGGGTGCCAGCTCCTGGCCTTGAAATGGGGAGGGGGGAGGCTGTGCTTCGTGGGGTGACCCTCAGGCCCTGCACCATAACCACACCATTGCCATAGGGAGCCTGTTTCCTCTCCAGAGGAGCCACCTGGCTGGTCCCCAGGGCTGGATGGAGCAGCTGATGCCACCAGCACCCCCCAGCTCCCCGCTGTGCTGGCAGTGTGCCAGGCAAGCCTCTGATGAGATGGGTGCCCCTAATCAAGCTAATGAGCCAAACGAGCTTCCTGGGGGCTGCAGAGCCCTGTCAGGGCCGTGCTGGCAGTGCCAGAGGGCTCTTATCTCATGGGCTGGAGATAAAGCCCACCGGGGCAGGGCTGCTCTGGGGGTGATGGGCAGGAGGGGACTGAGCCACGGCCACGTGTCTGGGTGTGTGACACTCTGTGGGGCACGTGTGGAGCGTGCAGAGGGGCTGCTGGCATCCCTCCCCTCACCCTGTGAGTGATGGAGAGCCTCACACCTTCCCTGCACCCCTTCAGAGAGGGACATGGGGGCTGGGGAGATTGGGGTGCACCCATCATCCCCCTCATCCCCTTCTGCCCCCCTGGGGCTGCGTGTCAGGCTCCCCATGGGACACAGATCAGTCTGTCTGTCTGTCTGTCCCGCAGGGACCTGAAGAACAACCTGATCAGCACGGTCCAGCCCGGTGCCTTCCTCGGCCTCCCCGAGCTGAAACGTCTGTAAGTGCTGGTGCAGCACCCCCAGGGTCAGCAGGGACACCCTGGGGACAGCAGGGTGTCCCCAGCCCTCACCCCCCCCTCCTCTTGCCTTCCAGGGACCTCTCCAACAACTGCATCCCCATCCTGTCCCCATCCCCATCCCTATCCCATCCCCATCCCCATCCCCATGTCATGCCATCCCCATCCTGTCCCCATCCCCTTCTCTATCCCATCCCCATCCCTGTCCCATGCATGTCCCATCCCTGGGACAGCATGGTCCCCAGCCCTCACCCCCCCCTCCTCTTGCCTTCCAGGGACCTCTCCAACAACCGCATCGGCTGCCTGAGCGCCAGCGTCTTCCAGGGGCTCCCCAACCTCCTCAGGCTGTATGTAGCTCCCTGAAGACCCCCCACCCAGCCTTGTGTCCCCCTCATCCCCCTTGAAAGGAACCCCCAGGGGCTTTCCCATGCCCTGGGGCATCTCTGACACTTTTACACCCCATGGCTGTCCCCGAGCTGCTCCTTCACTTTGTGTGGGGGGGTGGGGGGTTTGTTAGGCTGTGGCTGCCCCGTGCCCACCTTTGGTGGCCATGCAGGCCCCCCCAGGGAGGGGACAGCAAGTCCTTAATAATCCCCCTCCACCCCATTGACTCTCCCATCCCTCAGGAATATGTCTGGGAACATCTTCTCCAGCCTCCCAGCCGGCGTCTTCGATGAGCTCCCCTCCCTGAAAGTCGTGTGAGTCGGGGGTAGGAGTGGTGATGGGGGGGGTCTTTCAGCAGCTCCCTGATGGGTGGTCTCAGGGCTGTGCCCCCCTCCCTCTGAGCACTCTGTGACATCCATCATCCCTCGCAGGGACTTTGCCACCGAGTACCTGACATGTGACTGCAGCCTGCGCTGGGTGCTGCCCTGGGCTCGCAGCCGCTCGGCACAGGTTGGGGAGAGGACGGCGTGTGTCTACCCCCGGCACCTCCACACCTTCCCCCTGCGCAGCCTGCGGGACAGCCAGCTCCTCTGCGGTGAGCCAGGGACGGGGAGGGGGCAGCAGGAGGTGGGCAAGGGGCACAGGCTCACCCAGCCGGCTCTGTGTGTGTCCCCCCCACCACCCACCCACCCCCCCCCCCTCGCAGCGGGTACCCCGGAGCTGCACACCCACCACCTCATCCCGTCGCTGCGCCAGGTGGTTTTCCAGGGAGACCGGCTGCCTTTCCAGTGTACAGCCACCTACCTGGATAACAGCACCCGCATCCGGTGGTACCACAACCATGAGCCGGTGGAGGGGGATGAGGAGACGGGGGTGATCGTGGAGGAGAGTCTGATCCATGACTGTACCTTCATCACCAGGTCGGGGGGATGGGGATGGGGATGGAGATGGGATGGAGATGGTATGGGGATGGGGATGGGATGGAGAAGGGGATGGGGACAGGATGGGGATGGGATGACATGGGGATGGGGATGGGGACAGGATGGGGATGGGATGACATGGGGATGGGGATGGGGACAGGATGGGGATGGGATGAGATGGGGACGGAGATGGGGATGGCATGGAGTTGGGGATGGAGATGGGAGAGAGAAGGGGATGGGGACAGGATGGGGATGGAGATGGGGATGGGGATGGAGATGGGATGGGGATGGGGACAGGATGGGGATGGGATGGGGATGGGATGGAGAAGGGGATGGGGATGGGATAGAGAAGGGGATGGGGACAGGATGGGGATGGGATGAGATGGGGACGCAGATGGGGATGGCATGGAGTTGGGGATGGAGATGGGAGAGAGAAGGGGATGGGGACAGGATGGGGATGGGATGGGGATGGGGATCCAATGAGATGGGGACGGAGATGGGGATGGAGATGGGAGAGAGGAGGGGATGGGGACAGGATGGGGATGGGAATGGAGACAGTATAAGGATGGGATGGGATGGGGATGAGGATGGGATGGAGATGTGGATGCAATGAGATGGGGATGGAGATGGGGATGCAGTGGGGATGAGGATGGGATGAGGATGGGATGGGGATGGGATGGCAATAGGAATGGAGATGAAGAGGGGGATGGGATGGGGGTGGGGATGGAGACAGGGCTGGAGGTGAGATGGGGACAGACTCATGGCCACAGTGCTTTCTGGTTTGTGGGTACCACGTACCATGTGTGGGATGCCCAGTGTGGGCACCTCACAGTGCATGTCCCCACGCCCCCACACTTGGGGCACCACAGCTGTGGGTTGGCAGTGTGGCACCCTCCACCGTGCCAGCCCCCCCCTGCCCCCCCTTGCCCTCTTCCCACAGCGAGCTCATCCTCTCCAACATCCACGTCTCTGCCAACGGCGAGTGGGAGTGCTCTGTCTCCACCTCCCAGGGCAACGTCAGCAAGAAGGTGGAGATCGTGGTGCTGGAGACCTCAGCATCCTACTGCCCCGCCGAGCGCGTCACCAACAACCGCGGCGACTTCAGGTAGGGACCGACCCAGCCCCAGGGTGGGTGCTGCGGCGGGGTTTGAGGGGGGGGATTGATGGGTATGGGGGGGCTGTGTGGTGCATGCCATGTGCAGCACAAGCAGTGCGTGCTGGGCCGGGGGGGGGGAGCTCGCTGCAGGTGACCGGGTGTCTGGGAGCGATTAGAGGCTGTGGGGAGGGCGAGCGCCTTTGAAGCGCTTCCCTTGCCGGTGGCGCAGCCCGGCTCCAGCAGCTGAGGTGTTGGAATTTCTCTGGCACAAGACGAAAGGCTCCGGGCACCCGCTGGAAGCCCAGCGGAGCCCTTACGGAATATAAATTACTGGTAAAGTCAATGTGGCTTAAATTAGCGTGTGTGTCCCCCCCCACCATCAACCCCTCCATCCCCCCCGCCTGCTGCTCCCCCCTGTGCTGCGCTGAGCCCAGGGGGATGCGGGATTGGAGGGGGAGGGGGGAGGTGGGAAGGAAGCAGCTTTCTGGGGAGCATCACCCTCAGCACCCCAAGGGGATGCAGGGGCTTTTTGGGGAGGCTGCAGTGCCCATGGGTCATGGGCAAGGTCTGCTCAGGGGGGAGCAGGTTGGGGGGGACATGGGGAGCATCACCCTCAGCACCCCAGGGGGATGCAGGGGCTTTTTGGGGAGGCTGCAGTGCCCATGGGTTGAGGGCAGGGTCCGTACAGGGAGGAGGAGCAGGCTGGGGGGAGCATGGGGAGCATCACCCTCAGCACCCCAAGGGGATGCAGGGGTTTTTTGGGGAGGCTGCAGTGCCCATGGGTCTGGTCGGCACAGGGAGGAGGAGCAGGCTGGGGGGGAGCATGGGGATGCCCTCCTGCAGCGGGAGGCGCTGCTGTTGCTGGTGCATGCCCTGCGGTCGCCGTGTCACCGTGTCCCCGCGCCCTCAGGTGGCCACGCACCCTGGCTGGCATCACCGCCTCCCAGCCCTGCCTGCAGTACCCCTTCGCCGCGGTGGGGGCCGGCGGGGGCTCGGGGCCGGAGAAGCAGGCGTGGCGCCGTTGTGACCGCGCCGGGCGCTGGGAGGAAGGCAACTACTCCCACTGCCTCTACACCAACGACATCACCCGCGTCCTCTACACCTTCGTGCTGGTGAGATGGGGAGCAGGGTGGGGGTGAGGTTTGGGTGTCCCAGCCGGTTTGGCACAGCCGGTGACCCTCTATCCATCCCCCTCCCTCCACGGCACTGCAGATGCCCATCAACGCCTCCAACGCCCTGACCCTGGCTCACCAGCTCCGTGTCTACACGGCGGAGGCAGCCAACTTCTCCGACATGGTTGATGTTCTCTACGTGGCCCAGATGATTGAGAAGTTTATTGGCTACGTGGACCAGATCAAGCAGGTACAGAGTGCTGCTCCTGCCCCTTCCCTACCCCAGCACCCTTGCCCCTGGGTGCTTTTGAGGTGGAGAAGCACGAACTGGGGTGTTTGCCACTGGGGATGGTGGGGAAAGTAGCTCTTTGTGGAGCCGCTCCCTGTCCTCCCAGCTGACAGATGTGATCGTGGAGATGGCCAGCAACATCATGCTGGTGGATGACCACATCCTGTGGATGTCTCAGAAGGAGGAGAAGGCTTGCACCAGCATCGTCCGCTCCCTGGAGAAGATCGCCGCCCACACGCTCGGCACCAACTCCCAGCACATGGCGGTGGTCAGTGGGCAGCACTGGGAGTTTGGGGTGGAGGGGGGGGGGTTAAGAGGGAGGTGAGGAGGTAGTTGGGCTGCTAATGTGGGGTCTCTGGGTGGTGTCTCTGTGCTGAGGGTCACCCTGAAGGTGCTGTGCCCTGGCAGAACTCGCGGAACATCGCCTTCGAGGCATACGTGGTGAAGCCTGAGAGCTACGTGGGGCTGAGCTGCGTGGCTTTCCAGCGACGGGATGGGGGTCCAGCTGGGCATCCCCCCCAAGCTGAGCGGGGGGCTGAACCCCTCCCTGACCAGCAGCTGAGGCTGCGCTGTACCACGGGGCGCCCCAATATCTCGCTGAGCAGCTTCCACATCAAGGTACGGGGAAGCCCGGAGGGATGGATGGGGTGGGGGTACCTCTGTGTGTGTGGGGTGGGGGGGGGTGTTGGTCCCTGCTCACCAGCATCCATGTGCCCGCAGAACAGCATCGCCCTGGCCTCCATCCAGCTGCCCCCCAGCCTCTTCTCCAGCCCCATCCCAGCCACACAGCTGGATAACTGCAGGCTCCAGCTGCTGGTGTTCCGCAATGGAAAGCTCTTCTGCAGCACGGGCAACTCCTCCCGCCTGGCTGACGATGGGAAGCGCCGCAGCGTGGCCACGCCGGTCATCTATGCTGGGACTTGTAAGGGCTGTGTATTCGGGGAGGGGCTTTTCTTGGGGTTCCTTGGGGTGCTTTGGGCTCCTTGGGGTGCTTTGGGCTCCAAGGAGCCCTCCTCAGGGCTCCCTGGGGCTCCTTGGGGCTCCCTGGGGCTCCTTGGGGTGCTTTGGGCTCCTCGGGGCTCCTCAGGGCTCCTTGGAACTCCCTGGGGCTCCTTGGGGTTGCTTGGGGCTGCTTGGAGTGCTTTGGGCTCCTTGGGAGTGCTTTGGGCTCCTTGGGGGTGCTTTGGGCTCCTCGGGGCTCCTTGGAACTCCCTGGGGCTCCTTGGGGTTGCTTGGGGCTCCTTGGAGTGCTTTGGGCTCCTTGGGGTGCTTTGGGCTCCAAGAAGCCCTCCTTGGGGCTCCCTGGGGCTCCTTGGGGTGCTTTGGGCTCCTTGGGGCTCCCTGGGCTCCTTGGAGTGCTTTGGGGTCCTTGGGGCTCCTTGGGGTGCTTGGGGCTCCCTGGGGCTCCTTGGGGTGCTTTGGACTCCTCGGGGCTTCCTGGGGCTCCTTCAGATGCTTTGGGCTCCTTGGGACTCCCTGAGGCCACTTGAGGTGCATTGGGCTCCTTGGGGCTCCTTGGAGTGCTTTGGGCTCTTTCGGGTGCTTTGGGCTCCTTGGGGCTCCCTGGGGATCCTTGGGGTGCTTTGGGCTCCTTGGGGTGCTTTGGGCTCCTTGGGGCTCCTTAGGGCTCCCTGTGGTGCTTTGGGCTCCTCAGGGCTCCCGGGGGCTCCCTGGGGCAACTTGGGGTGCTTTGGGCTCCTCGGGGCTCCTTGGGGTTCCTTGGGGTGCTTTGGGCTCCTCGGGGCTCCTTGGGGCTCCTCGGGTCTCCTTGGGGTGCTGCCCTGGTGCTCCTGCAGCATGGATCCATCCCTCATGGGGAGGTGGCAGCATGCCTGTGGGATGGGATGAGGGGGTTGGGGGGGGAATTCCCCCATGTCCAGCCCATTTTAGGGGTGCAGGTGGTCCCGCTGACTGTGTTTCCCTGTCTCTGCAGATGGCTGTGGAGTGGGAAACCTGTCGGAGCCGGTGGCCGTGTCGCTGCGGCACCCTGGGGAGGGGGCAGACCCGGTGGCTGCCTACTGGAACTTCGAGGTGCTGGGGGGCATGGGGGGCTGGAGTGCTGAGGGCTGCCAGCTCGCTGCCCAGGAGCCCAACGTCACCTCCCTGCACTGCCGGCACCTCAGCAACGTGGCTGTGCTCATGGTAGGTGACGGGTGAGCGATGGGGCTGGGAGCTTTTACCCAGGGGGAGAGGGGGTGCAGAGCTTTGGGGGTGGGGTGTGGGGGGTGGACAGGGGCACAGGGATGGGTGGAGTGGGGGTCTGATGGGCTGTGTGGTGCAGGAGCTGAGTGGTTTCCCCAGTGAGACACGAGGTGCTGTGGAGGTGCTGCACCCAGCCATGTACACCTGCACGGCCGTGCTGCTGCTCTGCCTCTTCGCCACCATCATCACCTACATCGTCAATCACGGGTGAGTGAGGGGCTTGGTGCTGGCTGTGGTGATGGTTGGAAGGGCTGTGCTTGGGCAAAAGTCTCTGTGGGCAGCTGGAGGAGCTCCCCAGGCACTGCCAGTAGCCAGAAGGTGTGTGGAGATGGATGTTCAGAGGACAGATGTCCAGGCTTTCAGGGCATGGACATCCAGGAGACAGGATTTCAAGGGATGGATGTCCAGGGGATGAGCTTTCAGGAGATGGATGTGCAGGGGACAGGATTTCAAGGGATGGATGTCCAGGGGATGATGAGCTTTCAGGAGATGGATGTGCAGGGAACAGGATTCAAGGGATGGATGTCCAGGGGATGAGCTTTCAGGGCATGGACATCCAGGAGACAGGATTTCATGGGATGGATATCCAGGGGATGAGCTTTCAGGAGCTGGATGTGCAGGGGACAGGATTTCAAGGGATGGATGTCCAGGGGATGAGCTTTCAGGGCATGGACATCCAGGAGACAGGATTTCATGGGATGGATATCCAGGGGATGAGCTTTCAGGAGACAGACATCCAACGGATGAGCTTTCAGGGGATGGATGTCCAGGAGATGGCCCTCTAGGACATGGCACTTTAAGACACGGGTTTTCAGGAGATAGACATCCAGGAATGTGGTGCCTGGCAAGGGGTGTTGCCACAGGTGCTGGCTGGAGGTGTTCTGCCTTTATGGGAATGGGGCCTTGGGCTGGTTGTGGTGTCTCTACTGTGGCAGAGGAGTGGAGGAGGTGAGGGGGGACTCACTTTGAGGGTTGGTGTGAAGAACCTCTGCCACCTTGCTGGGTCAGAAGGGATGAGAGTCGAGGCTCGGGGATGGGGTCCCCCAAACCTGGGAGAGGAGGGTGGTGGGCAGCAGAGGGGTGCTGCAAGGTCTATCTTGGGGCTGGGTAGGAGGTCACAGGCACCCGTTGTGTGTCCCTTCCAGCACCATTCTCATCCCACGGAAGGGCTGGCACATGCTGCTGAACCTCTGCTTCCACATGGCCATGACAGCCGCCGTCTTCGCGGGGGGCATCACCCTCACCGGGTACCTCATCGTCTGCCAAGCGGTAGGGACCAGGGCTGGTGAGCAGCAGGGACACAGCCACGCCTGTGGCATCCCAACCATCACCTTCCTCCTTCCCTTTCCTTTCCTTTCCTTTCCTTTCCCTTCCTTTCCCTTCCTTTCCTTTCCCTTCCTTTCCTTTCCCTTCCTTTCCTTTCCCTTCCTTTCCTTTCCCTTCCTTTCCTTTCCCTTTCCCTTTCCCTTTCCCTTTCCCTTTCCCTTTCCCTTTCCCTTTCCCTTTCCCTTTCCCTTTTCCTTTCCCTTTTCCTTTCCCCTCCTTTCCCCTTTCCTTTCCTTTCCCCTTTCCTTTCCTTTCCCCTTTCCTTTCCTTCCTCAGGTCGGCATCATTTTGCACTACTCCTCCCTCTCCACCCTGCTGTGGATGGCAGTGAAAGCCAGAGTGCTCTACAAGGAGGTGACCTGGAAGACACCGCGGCAGCCGGATGGGGACGCATCCCAGCCAGCCCCCAGACCCATGCTACGGTAGGAACACCCCTTCCCCTCACCCACGGGGCAGCAGGGAGCCAGGGCACCTTCCCCTGCCCCACATCCAGAGGCTGGGGCAGGACTGGCTCTGCTGTACAAGCAGCCATGCTGTGGGCTCGCTCTGGGCGCACGGTGACACCCCCACCCCTGTCCCAGATTCTACCTGATCGCTGGTGGGATCCCCCTCATCATCTGCGGCATCACAGCAGCTGTCAACATCCACAACTACCACGACAACAACCCCTAGTAAGTGTCCCTGCTTGGCCATGCCCTCCTCCCCAAACTGGTAGCCTCCTTCCACCTAGGCAAGGGGAACTGGTAGTGCCAGCCCCCCCAGACAAGCTTGGGAGAGGCTGGTTGGGCCTTTCCCATGAATTATCCATACACTGGGGCACACAACAGCCCCTGGCAGCCAGCCTGGCCCTGCAGAGCCCATCCCATTGTGGCAGAGGGTGCTGAGCATCACGGCACTGTGCCACCTGGCTGTGCCAGCACCCAGCTCTGCTGATGGAAGCCCCTTTCCTCCCGTACACAGCTGCTGGCTGGTGTGGCGGCCCAGCCTGGGGGCTTTCTACATCCCTGTGGCTTTCATCTTGCTCGTCACCTGGATTTACTTGCTCTGCACCGGGCTCAGCCTCCAGTGCCACCCATCGCACCCGAAAGACATCCCTGAGCCTCTGGAGCCACCGCCACGGCTGGGGGGTGCCAGCGACCTCCTGACAGACTCCGGGTCCATCTCGGTCACGCTGAACTCGGGGCCACCCTGCCCTGAGGTGGATGGTTTCTACTCCCTGCGGGTGCAGTTCTGGGCGCTGGTGACCACCCACACTTTGTATGTCGCTCTCTGGACGTTCGGTGCCATGGCCGTGTCCCAGCGCTGGTACCTGAACATCATCTTCAGCTGCCTCTACGGCATCACCGCCGTGGCGCTGGGCCTCTTCATCTTCATCCACCACTGCATCCGGCGCAGGGATGTCCTCAACTCCTGGTTCTCCTGCTGCCCCACCTCTAGGGATGCGTTGCCCATGCAAGCATACGTCCACCCTGGGCTGGTGGCAGAGGATGGCTCGCAGGTCTTCATCGGCTGCGATGCGGAGGCGGCTCGCTCTGCTGCCTCCTCCTCCTCCTCACCCAGCAGCGCTGGCTCAGCTGGCGCCCGCTGCAAGCTCACCAACCTTCAGGTAGCCCAAAGCCAGGCAGACACCCGCCCAACCACCTGCCCAGAGCTGGATCCTGCTGATGGCAAGCCCACCAGCACCGCCAGGCACACCAGCAACCTCCACAGCCGCAGGAACCACCGCGGCAGAGCGAAGCACTGCCGGGATGGGAAGCACCACCGCTTGAAAATGCTGCGGGGCCCCTCGGAGCATCCTTCCAGTGAGAGTGGGAGTCTCCACAACAGCCACTCTGAGAGCTACCACAGCGGCAGGAACAGCCCCAGCAGCAGCAGCCGCCCGGGGCCACGGTCCCCCCAGGATGGGGAGATGGGTCCCAGTCACTCAGAAGGCAGCGATGGTGGGCGGAGGGTGCCTGATTTCACCGAGGCTCGCCGGAGGAGTGCCAGCAGGGATAACCTGAGGCAAGCCAGCGCTGCTGAGAAGGAAGCCAAGCGCCGCTCCTACCCGCTCAACGTGGCCAGCCACAACGGCGGGCTCAAGGGCAGCAAGTATGACATCAACCTGGCCAGCGCTGACAGCGTGGTTGGGATGAAGACCGGCCTCTGGAAGAGCGAAACCACTGTGTAAAGGTGGGGAAAGGACCAGATGGCCACAGCACCCTGATATTTCCCTCCAGGAGCCGCAGCTGGAGCCAACTCGGGGTGCGTGCGAGGAGGCGACGCTGCGGGCATCACCACGTGCACTAAGTGGGGATGGGTGGCACAACTGGGGGCTCCGGCACGTCCTGGGTGCCTCCATCCCCCTGGGGAGGCTCAAAGCTTCCCCCCCAGGGCAGCTCGAGGGGAGTGGGGGATCCTTGCTCTTGGGCAGCCTGAATTGCAGCTGCGCTTTAATCCCTCCTGCATGTCACTTCAGACTGATCCTAAATGCTATTTTATAACACAGAGAGGAAACAAATGTCTATTTTTCAAAGCTATATTATTGAATGTGTATATATATATATATATATATAATGTATAGACAGATCAGTAAGTGATGCAAGTGCCTCGTTACCACCCAGTGTTCTCCAGGAGCTGGCCAGCTCCTGGCTGCTTTGGCAATACCCTGGCTCGTGCCGTGACTGCAATATCCCCACCAAGGGGACCACACCAGGCATCCTTCACCAGAGCACCAACACCTGTGTACCCCACCAGCCTGCACAAGCTGCTTGTGAGACAGACAGACAGCAGCTTCTCTGGCTGAAAGGGGGGGGTGGGTGGTGGCTTTTTTTGGGGGAGGGGGTTGGTTTGGTTTTTTAACAGGCTCAAAGCTTCTCAGCACGGGTTGGGCAGCTGCCAAAGTCAAAGCCATATTGCTAAAGCAAGCACAAGGGAAGAGGAGCCCCCCCCAGACCCCCTCCAGCTCTGCCTGTCTGTGCTCTTTGAAAAGCAGGCACTAAAAAGGCTGGAAAAGGCTCCTGAGCCCTCAGGGGGGGTGAGCTATGCAATGCGGGGGGGGCCTGACCGACCCTCTCCACCAAAGCATCGCAGAGCCAAGCTGGGTGTGGGGACCCAGAGCGGGTCCTTGTCCTTAAACCCCACTCAGGACCCCCTGGGTTTGCTCTTGGGAGGGCAAAGAAACCCCCCCCAGGGGCGTGATGCCAGTTAATTAGGGCCCTTCCTTGGACAGGACCCACAAGAATTTGGGTAAGCACTTATATTTTTTCCCCCCCATTCAAAGCCAAAAGCCCCCTCCTTGTACCTAGCACCCATCCCCTTGATGGTTCCCAAAGAGGAGAGGTTGGTGCCCCCCATCCCCATGCAGGGGTGTTGCCTGCCCCTACCCAGGGCTGGGTCTTTGCCCCTTGCCCAGCGTTGAGCCCAGCTCTAAGAGTGAGGAAGAGGATGCAGGGTGGGAGCTTGGTACCTCCCCTACCCATCCCACCTTTCCCCTGCCTCAGTTTCCTCCTGCGTGCTAACGAGCTTAATTAATTAGCTACCTCCTGAGGGATCTCAAGGACCAGGCAGGGGCTGGAGCCAGGAGGCAGCAGAGAAGGAAAAAGCACTTAGGGATGGATTTGTCCACCCCCCTTTCAGCACCCTACCCCAGGGGGAACCCTAAGAGCTGGGGCACCTGGGGGGCTTAACACAGTTCTGCCCCCACTCCCCCCCCAGCTTCCACCCCAATTCCCCCACCCTGGGTGTTTAATACAATTAAAATCCTTTAATTAATTTAATCCTTTAACGCTGCAGCCTCGCTGATGCCGAGTTGTTATATATGCTTGCTGCACTGTGACAGTATTATATGAAAAGCTTTGTATTATTAATTACAGTTATTTTTTTGGGGTGGGGGAGGGAGGGTGGGGGGGGTTTCTGTTTACATTACAAGCGAATGACATATCAACAGAGAGCTTCCTGTGCTATACCTGGGGGAGGGAGGGGAAAGTATGCCAAAGAAATGCCTTTAAAGGGGTCTTTTTATGCAGGTTTTCTTTTTTTTATATATATATAAATAGAATCTTTACAGCAGATATGTTGTGTTTAATATATTAAAGATTTGCCAACCTGCCACTATCTACTGGTATTTCTCAGAGGCTTTTTTTGTGTTCCAACTCTGTCAGGTCCCCAGGTGTGGAGAGGGGGAGGTTTGACCCAGGCAGTGCCAGCACAGGCGCTGCCCAAACCCACCCAGGGGCTCTGCAGCCTGTATGTAATGGAGATGGAAGTTGTTTTCTTCTCCCCAAATTAAGGGTTCTCCTTGACCTGCTCACAAATCCATCCTCTAGAAGCATTAGAAGGTGAGACAAGCCATCCCTGGGAAGCCAGAGCAGCGCTACAGGGAATATAAACAGTTCCAGGGATGATGCTGGAGACCTTCCCTTGGGCATCATCACCCCAGGGTAAGGCTGTGAGCACAGCCAGCTCTGGACACGGGACTGGAACTCACTGAAACACCTTTTCCCAGAGAGAATTCTTTATTCCTAACAGCTGTAACACAACCCAAAGCAACCAGACCCTAAAAAAACCCTGTTTTGGTTCAAGGGGACATCGCTCCCCCCTTCCACACAGCCCTGCTCCCGTGGGATCACACCGGAGCTGGCCCTCACAGCCAGGCCTTCACACAGGCCTTCACAGCCAGGCCATCACAGCCAGACCATAACAGCCAGGCCATCACAGAGGCCATCACAGCCAGGCCCTCACAGCCAGGCCATCACACAGGCCCTCACAGCCAGGCCTTCACAGCCAGGCCATCACACAGGCCCTCACAGCCAGGCCCTCACAGCCAGGCCATCACACAGGCCCTCACAGCCAGGCCCTCACAGCCAGGCCTTCACAGCCAGGCCATCACAGAGGCCATCACACAGGCCATCACAGCCAGGCCTTCACAGCCAGGCCTTCACAGCCAGGCCATCACAGCCAGGCCTTCACACAGGCCATCACAGCCAGGCCATCACACAGGCCATCACAGCCAGGCCATCACACAGCCCATCACAGCCAGCCCATCACAGCCAGGCCTTCACACAGGCCCTCACAGCCAGGCCTTCACACAGCCCATCACAGCCAGGCCATCACACAGACCATCACAGCCAGGCCTTCACACAGCCCATCACAGCCAGGCCATCACACAGGCCCTCACAGCCAGGCCATCACACAGACCATCACAGCCAGGCCTTCACACAGGCCATCACACAGGCCCTCACAGCCAGGCCCTCACAGCCAGGCCTTGGCCTTCTTGAAGGCACGGATCTCCTCCGGGCTCCTCAGGTACTGCTCGATGTCGCTGTCAGAGATGGGCTCATCACCAGTGATGGTGGAGTCCGAAGCGCTCAGGGCTGCCGTCCGCAGTCTCTTCCTCGGGTTGGCAAGGCATGGCGGCAGCAAGGGCCCAGGCCGGCCTTGCTGCTGGTGTTTCCCTCCTGTGTGCCCTTCCTCCTGTGCTACCCCTCCTCCTGCCAGAGGGGAGCCAGGGGACCCCTCTCCAGGAGCTGGGACAGGCCGCTCCTCCTCCTTCTCCTCCTCCTCCTCCGAGCAGAAGGCATTTTTCAGGAGGAAAATGCGGTGCTGCAGCAGGTCCCCGATGTGCTTGACCACCGTCTTCTTGTCCATTTTGAACACCCGGAGCCAAGCGAGCTGGGAAGCCATCCTCAGGAGGATCCCCAGGAGCTCCTTCAGCCTCAGGTGTGCCGGTGGTGGCAGATCCACACCCGCTGCCTTGCAGAAACGAGCCAGAGGGCAGGTGAGGCGGTCAGCAGGCCGCAGCGACTGCCACGACAGGAAAGCCGCTGCCGTGACGATGGGGACGGGGTGGCGGCCGGTCACCAGCCACGTCTCGCCCGCCAGCTCCACCATCTGCATCGTTCTGGAGATCATCTTCTCCTTGTCCTCCACGTACTGGGCAGGGATGTTGTCTGAGTGCTGGAACAGCCGAAAACTGCAAGAGCAGAGGAGAGGCCCCGTCATCATTAGCAGCAGGGCGTGGGGAAGCCTCCATAACCCAGCTTCTCAACACCAGAGCTGCCTCCAGCGTGCTCCTTCAGGGTGAGGACACCCTGCTCTCACTGTGGGCTTCTGCTCCTGTTTCTTCCTGCCCTCCAACCCGAGGAGAAAGGGGCAGGAAGAGAAGAATCCCAGCCCCAGCCTGGGATAAGGGAGGTAAAAAGCCATTGGAGTCTGTAAAAACTCCAGCACATGCATGTGGGCCTGTGGGCTGGGGGGGTCCTGCTCCCCTTGGTCACTCACACCCACCACCGGGCTACCCAATGGAGCAAGAATTCAAGGGACTGAATTCTTGTGAGGGACAAGAGAGCGCTCCCAGATCAGTGAATCTGGATGCTGTTAAGACCAGCACTGCTCCCCAACCTGATGCGCTCTCAGGGAGCACACAGGGCTACTCTCCACAAGGGAAGGTTTATTCCTATGCCCAAGGGAAGGCTTATTCCCATATCCCAGAGAACACTTATTCCCATGCCCAAGGGAAGGCTTATTCCCATGCCCAAGGGAACGCTTATTCCCATGCCCAAGGGAAGGCTTATTCCCATGCCCAAGGGAAGGCTTATTCCCATGCCCAAGAGAACAATTATTCCCATGCCCAAGGGAAGGTTTATTCCCATGCCCAAGAGAACAATTATTCCCATGCCCAAGGGAAGGTTTATTCCCATGCTCAAGGGAAGGTTTATTCCCATCTTGGAGGGAAGGCTTATTCCCATCTCCAAGGGACACTTATTCCCATCTCCAAGGGAACACTTATTCCCATGCCCAAGGGAAGGCTTATTCCCATCTCCAAGGGAAGGCTTATTCCCATGCCCAAGGGAAGGCTTATTCCCATGCCCAAGAGAACAATTATTCCCATCTCCAAGGGAACACTTATTTCCCCTCTTGGAGGGAAGGCTTATTCCCATGCCCAAGGGAACACTTATTCCCATCTCCAAGGGAACACTTATTCCCATGCCCAAGGGAACACTTATTCCCATCTCCAAGGGAACACTTATTCCCATCTTGGAGGGAAGGCTTATTCCCATGCCCAAGAGAACACTTATTCCCATGCCCAAGGGAACACTTATTCCCATCTTGGAGGGAAGGCTTATTCCCATGTCCAAGAGAACACTTATTCCCATGCCCAAGGGAACACTTATTCCCACCTCCAAGGGACACTTATTCCCATCTCCAAGGGACACTTATTCCCATCTCCAAGGGAAGGCTTATTCCCATGCCCAAGGGAAGGTTTATTCCCATCTCCAAGGGAAGGCTTCTTCCCAGGATGTGGTGCTGCCCTCGTGCCCCCACACCACACCCCGTGGGAGCCCCCGCTGCCTTTCAGCAGCTCTTCCACCGTGGGACTCCGAAACGGCTGACAGGCCCCCCAGCCCTGTTACCTGCTCAGGTGTGTCGTCACCAGATCTGCCAGGCTCAGGGCTGGCACAGAGAGCTCCAGCTCCTTCTGAAGGCTCAGGAAGACACCAGCAAACAGCTCCTGCTTGGCATACAGGAGGGAGCAGATGGTCCCCATGGTCACGGGCCAGTTGTGCTGTCGGCACGTCACGAAGACGCAGCAGCCCCCCAAGAGCTCCTTCTTCTCCAGACTGACCAGGTGGAAGGAGGGGTGCTGCAGAGCCCTCTGGAAGTAGGACACCGCCGTCTCCTCGAACACCTTAGGGAGCTGGAGGACTTTGCAGAGATCCTGGACCCGTTTGATCCCTGTGAGAAGACACAGACCCTCATGGATCAGCTCAGGTGCTGATACACACTGCTCCTCAGCATCACCCTGCAGCCAGCTGTCACCCTGCCCCAGGGAAAGGTGGGAGAGCAGCCCCACTCCCACGGTGCAAAGAGAGCTCCCACCTGGAATAGTGTGTCTGGTTCTGCCCCTCCCCTAGTTCAAGGACAGGGAACTACCTCAAAGAGCCCAGCGTGGGGGCATTGAGGTGATGGAGGGAGTGGAAGCCCTTCCTTGTGAGGAGAGGCTGAGGGAGCTGGGGCTCTTTAGCCTGGAGGAGAGGAGACTGAGGGGTGACCTCATCAATATGTAAAGGGTGAGAGTCAGGAGGCTGGAGCCAGGCTCTGCTCAGGGGTGGCAGCGACAGGACAAGGGGCAAAGGGCACAAGCTGGAGCAGAGGAAGCTCCATGGGAATGTCAGGAGGAACTTTGTCCCTGTGAGGGTGACAGAGCCCTGGGACAGGCTGCCCAGAGAGGTTGGGGAGTCTCCTTCTCTGGAGACATTCAAACCCACCTGGATGTGTTCCTGTGTGACCTAATCTAGGTGACCCTGCTCTGGCAGGGGGGGTTGAACTGGATGAGCTTTGGAGGCCCCTTCCACCCCCCATCATTCCGTGATTCCACCCCATAGCGTGGGTGAGGCAGCGTGCTGAAGGCAGCCACCACCAAACACAGAACCAGCAGCCTTCCTCAGGCCTCACCACCAGCTCCAGAGGCTTCCCCCATTTCAGAAAGGGGTTGGAACACACCAGAGGGGCAGCAAGGGAGAACCAGGGCGTGCAGGAAACCCAACGGGATGCTCCTACCTCGCTGCAGGCAGCGGCTCAGCTGCTCCTTCTGGCCAGTGCTCTGGGAATAGGCCACCTCTGAAAAACACTCCTGTTAGCTCAGATAACCTCACAGCGACTCTGGGGGTGGCATCATCATGGAGATTTTGAGCAACCAGATGCCCACTGTACTGCCATTTCAACTACCAGGATTGCCAGGCCACCAAACAAGTGCTGGCAGGTTAAGTAACAGCCAGGGGCAGGACCCCTAAAGCCGTCACCCCTCTCCCAACAGAACCAGCAAGTGGCCTCGGGGCTGCTCCACCACACTTGGTGGGACCCAACTGCCCCAGAGCCAAGCACCTGGCAGAGGAGGGTCACTGGTGTGATGGAAAATGGGTGCTGGGCCTCTGCTTGGGGAAGGAAGGAGGTTGGGAAGGAAGGAGGAGGGATGGAGGGAGGCTGGGGGGGAAGGAGGAGGGATGGAGGGAGGCTGGGAGGGATGGAGGAGGGATGGAGGGAGGCTGGGAGGGATGGAGGGAGGCTGGGGGGGATGGAGGAGGGATGGAGGGGGGATGGAGGAGGGATGGAGGGAGGCTGGGGGGGAAGGAGGAGGGATGGGGGGAGGCTGGGAGGGATGGAGGAGGGATGGAGGGAGGCTGGGGGGGAAAGAGGAGGGATGGAGGCAGGTTAGGAAGGAAAGAGGAGGGATGGAGGGACGTTGAGAGGGAAGGAGGAGAAAGGTTGGGGGGGTAGGAGGAGGGAGGGAGGGAGGCTGGGGGGAAGGAAGAAGGATGGAAGCAGGTAGGGATGGAGGGACGGAGGGATGGAGGGAGGGGGACCCGGCGGGGCCAACCCCGGCCTCCCCCAGCGCTACCCCTTTCCCCGTGCAGCGACCCCGGGGCCGCCTCAAGCGGCTGCTGGGGCCCAGCTCCCCGCTCGGGCCGCAGCTCACCCCGCAGGTTCTCCTCCTCGGTGTAGGTGGTGGTGAGCAGCCCCTCGGCGAGGACGCAGCCGCAGGCGGCGCAGACCAGCTGCTGCTGCGCGTAGTGCGCGTCCTCCACCAGCGCCGCGGAGCCGCAGGCGGGGCAGGAGCCCGGCGCCGCCATGGCCACCCCGCAGCCAGGGGACACACACACAGAGACACAGACACAGACACAGACACACACACACCCCCTGCCCGCCCCTCGCCGCACTTCCCGGTACCGCCCCTCGGTCCGGCCCCTCGGTCCGGCCCCGCAGCGCCGCGGTGCGGCCACACAGAGTTGTTCCGGCCACACAGAGTTCCGGCCCGGCGGAGCCAGCGGCCTCCGGGGGGGGATGGGGGGGGAGATAGAGGGGGGGGGATAGAGTGGGGGAAATAGAGGGGGGGGGGGGGAAATGGGGGGGGGGAAATAGAATGGGGGGGGGGGAAATAGAATGGGGGGGGAGGAAATAGAATGGGGGGGAGGAAATAGAAGGGGGGGAGGAAATAGAAGGGGGGGAGGAAATAGAAGGGGGGGGAGGAAATAGAAGGGGGGGAGGAAATAGAAGGGGGGGAGGAAATAGAAGGGGGGGAGGAAATAGAAGGGGGGGAGGAAATAGAAGGGGGGGAGGAAATAGAAGGGGGGGAGGAAATAGAAGGGGGGGGAGGAAATAGAAGGGGGGGGAGGAAATAGAAGGGGGGGGAGGAAATAGAAGGGGGGGAGGAAATAGAAGGGGGGGGAGGAAATAGAAGGGGGGGGAGGAAATAGAAGGGGGGGGAGGAAATAGAAGGGGGGGGAGGAAATAGAAGGGGGGGAGGAAATAGAAGGGGGGGAGGAAATAGAAGGGGGGGAGGAAATAGAAGGGGGGGGAGGAAATAGAAGGGGGGGGAGGAAATAGAAGGGGGGGGAGGAAATAGAAGGGGGGGGAGGAAATAGAAGGGGGGGAGGAAATAGAAGGGGGGGAGGAAATAGAAGGGGGGGAGGAAATAGAAGGGGGGGAGGAAATAGAAGGGGGGAGGAAATAGAAGGGGGGGAGGAAATAGAAGGGGGGGAGGAAATAGAAGGGGGGGAGGAAATAGAAGGGGGGGAGGAAATAGAAGGGGGGGAGGAAATAGAAGGGGGGGAGGAAATAGAAGGGGGGGAGGAAATAGAAGGGGGGGAGGAAATAGAAGGGGGGGAGGAAATAGAATGGGGGGAGGAAATAGAATGGGGGGGAGGAAATAGAATGGGGGGGGGGACACGGAGGTGTTCTGTGATCCCTCCTGGATTGGGGATGGAGGGGGGATGGAGGGGTTCTGTGATCCCTCCTCTGCCTCCTGGGCCCCACTGTGCTGGGAGGGGGCTCTGTGTCCCCTCTGTCCCCCGGCACAGCAGGAGGTTGATTTCCTCCCCGCCACAATCTGAGGGGCCATTACAATTAGGGAGGGGGTGATGGAACCAGCTCCTGGGCAAAACCCTTTCCCAGCTGGGGGGGGATTTGTCCCTGAAACTCTCCCTCCATCCTGGTGATCCATCAGGTTGCCCCAGCCTGGGAGGTGTTTACTGTCAGGATGGGATAAGAGGGGGGTTCGGGCAGCAGAGCTGGTGCTGAGGAGGAGATGGGAGAGAAGCAGGGAAGCAATGAATTGCTCAGAACACAGGATTTAAGGGTTTTTTTTAAAGTTTTATTTTAGTGTTCCATGAAACCAAAAGGCATTTAAAAACCACAAGCACCCAGGATAAAAGCAGACAGTACAAACAGGGGAAAATACATTCAGATCCTTCAATAATAAAACATATATTTGATCCTTAAGGCCCTTAAAGTCAAGGTGAAGCACCTAGCTGGGTGTAAAACACCAGTATCCTTACACCAAAGAAAGGCTTTACCAAGGCACTGCTGATACCAGCCTGAGGTATGAGGTTTGGGTGATGCTCTGTGCCAGCCAAAGGGTGGCTGGCACAGGACTGTGACCCCACAGAGCAGTGCCTGTGCTGCTGCTCAGACCCCTGCTACCAGTACAGAGGCAAAAAGCCAGGCACAACCCCTGTCTACCCTCAAGGAGACAGCATCAGCTGGCAAAAACCCCTGCTGCCAGGAGAGGATATTGCAAGTTTTAAGGCTTCACCCCCCAAAGCATTGCACACACGCAGCACTGGGGTGCTTTCAGCAGCCAGCCACTCAGTGGGACCCTTTTGGTCTTCAAAAGAGACCAGCACCAGTCCAGTCCTGCCTCCCACAGCTCCAGTTATTGCTACCAATAGTACCAGGTTTATTCATGTACCGTTAGGCCACCATTCAAAGGCACAACCAGTTGTTCCAACTCTCTGACCTACAACATCAGAAAGCTGTGGAATAAAGTCTAGAAGACAAAGTTTAATCAGTGAGGTATAGGCAAGCCCTTCCTTTACACAGATCCATCGAGGCTCAAGGAGGAAACAAATTAATCCTTCATCTTCCTCACTAGTTCAAGGCACGAGAAGCAAGCAGCAGTTTCCAGTTAGGCTGGCCCAGTACCACTCAAAATTAAAACCATCAGCCAAAAGCCCAAGGTGCTGCTGAGAGTAGAGCAGGGACAACCCCCACCTCTGGCTGAAATAAAATAAAATAAGAAATAAAAGTACCTGAAGTCTTAGGAGGCTCCTACCACCTAAGGCTTGTTTCAACTCAGGCTTCCTGCAAAGGGCAGCGCTGTCAAGAGAAGCTCCAGACTTTGGTGAGTCAGTTTACAGTAATAAAAATGGAATTAAAAGAATCTCTTGAATTTTCCAATAAATGTACACATCTCCAGGCAAATATATTAAGCTACTCTTCACTACAACACCACAGGATGAGAAGGCTCCAGTAGTTTCCAGTGTTGTGATACCAGTGAGCATGCTGCTAACAGGTTGATAGTTGATTTAGTCCCTCAATAAAGTGCTTTGCTGTAGGAAAACCCAGTTAGCAGCTCAGCCCTCCTAAGTGACCCTCCCAAAGTCACTTTGGTCCCCCTGCTTCCCATTTTTGGCATTTCAATTTTCTTCCAAGCCTTTGACAGCCCCTCACAACCCCAATGGATCCCAGAGATGCAGAGAAGCATCTGGGTTTTTTGATCCTTGAGAAGAGTTCGCTGGTTTTTGGTGGAAGGAGCTTGTTTTGGGGGGTGCTCTGCTGTTATGTGCTGCCTGATGAGCTGGGGAGGGGGGAAACATGCCCCTCTCTGAGCTGCAAAGAGAGGTATTGATTGTCCAGCAAAACCAGCCCTCTTTGCTGGCTACACACAGTCTCCACACCATTCTGAGCACAAGTCACAAAGAAAACCAGATCAGATTTGAGGACCAGTGTTGTGACTGAGGGATTCAACTTTAAAAGGGTAGATAATGGCAGGACAAGGGGGATGGATTAAAACTAAAGGAGGGGAGGGTTAGATGAGAGATTAGGGGGAAGTTTTTTTACAGAGAGAGTGGTGAGGGGCTGGAACAGGCTGCCCAGAGAGGGGGTGGGTGCCCCATCCCTGGGGGTGTTCAAGGCCAGGTTGGATGGGGCCCTGGGCAACCTTGTGTAGCTCCAGGCCTGGAGGTTGGTGGCCCTGCCTGTGGCAGGGGGTTGGAGCTCTGTGACCCTTGGGGTCCCTTCCAACCCAGCCCAGGCTGGGATTCTATGATTCTATGACTGCTCCCATCCCCTGGGGTCAGTTCCCCTCCTTGTTGTAGAAGGAATGTAGGAAAGAAGGCCTGGTAAGCCCCATCTCCTTCGAAGGGCATTCCACCTCAGCTCCAAAACTCGAGGTATTTAAACATCATAAACTTCAACACATGAAATCCACACCTGGGTAAGGCTACAGAACAGAAACCAGGCGTCCTTGGGCCTCCCTTGATTGAGCCACCTCCAAATCAGGAGGCTGAAGGCTCCAGGAAAAAGGTTTCTGATTTAAAACACACCTTTGGCCCCAATCTGTTACTGCCATTCCTATGGCAGGCAAACACAGCACGACATCTCAAGGCTCCCTGTAACCAAAGCAACCTGTAAACCTTCTCCTTGGAGAGCCCCTTGGAAACAGTGTGTACTTTATCAGGTTAACTAAGCTTTGCTGCTTCTTTTCCAACCTAAAGTTTCACTTTTAGGGCATTAATTACTTTTAAAACACAGCCTGCACTGCCCTCACCTGAAGCATGCATCTTTGGACTTCTCCAGTGTAGTTATTATTATTATTAATTATTTTTAAAACAAATCAAATCCTCCAGCTCTACCTTCCAAAGTTTTATATTGCACTACAACTCCAGAAATGGAAAGAAGAGCAACTGATCTATGGAAGCTGCTACAAAACCAAACCAATAAATCTTCATAAAGGATCATCAGTGCCTTGCTGGCAAGCAAAACACATCAAAAAACCCTTCATCCTTCCTGTCACAACCAGCCTTTGGATTAGATGCCTGAAATCTTCCCAAATAATGGAAAGAAACAAAGGAAAATAAATACAGATGAGAAGCTGACTCCACTTCCAGGCTCCACATACAAGATCTGATGTAACTACTAATCAACCCAAGAGTTGCTCAAGGCAGAAAGAGGAAAGAAGTTATTTTTTTGTGGGCAGCACCACTAGTACCACCTACTTCACATGGTCTCCTTATGACTCAGCCTCCACTGGTGGGGATTCAGTCCTTTAGTTCAACCAACACCCCAAGAGCTTTTACATCTTCCCAGCTTTCCTGTTACCCGAGGTGGAAACACGGAGGATGTTTGGGGTCTCTTCCATGACCCTGACAAGCAGGTTATCGATGTAGTCTTCAAGCTCCCTCACCTGGACATCTTTCTTGGCAATTGTATCCTTCTGTCTCAAGACCAGCTGGATCAGCTCCTCGTGTGTTAGCTGAGCGTAAGCGTAGGCAGGATCTGAAGGATCGTACCTCTGAGAGAGGGAGAAGACAGACGGGGTCATTCCAGACACACAGACATCTCAAAGCAGCAGCAGAATGGTAGCTGGGTTGTGGGGGATGAAAACACCTTTCCACATGGTGTTCACAGAACCACAGCTGCTCTCCACAAGTATTATGAAGATGATTAAAGGGCTGGAGCATCTGCCCTCTGAGTGAGCTGGGGCTGTTCAGCCTGGAGAGAAGACGACTAAGGGGGGACCTGATTAATGTTTATCAATATCTTAAGGATGGGATGCAGGGGGAAATGGCCAGCCCCTTCTCAGTGTCTGTGGGGACAGGACAAGTTGGAGCACAGGGAGTTCCACACCAATCTGGGGAAGAACTTCTTCCCAGTGAGGGTGAGGGAGCCCTGGGACAGGCTGCCCAGGGGGGTGTGGAGTCTCCTTCTCTGGAGAGATTCCAGCCCTGTCTGGACCTGTGTGACCTGTCCCTGCTTTGGCAGGGGGTTGGACCCCATGGGCTCTGGAGGTCCCTTCCCACCCCCAGGATTCTGTGATGGATTACTGTGCTTCCTGGCTTTTCCCAAGCAAATTCCAGCCAAACAACATTTTGGAACAGTGATCACTAGAGCTGTGGGGTCTGGAAGAACAGGCTGCTCAGAGCCAGGGCGCTGAGGAGGGCAGGGAGGTGCTGGCAGCCCAGGCCTCCCTCCTGCTACACAGCACCTTCAGGCCACCAGCAAACCCAGTGGGGGGAAAAGACAAAGCCATAACCAACACCAGCTACTGATGCACTTCCAGAGCAGGGAATAGCTTTCTGAAAGGATTCAGAGGTAAAAAGAGAGCAGCTGCCTGGAAGTGAGTGTGTGCTGCTTAGGCAGCAGTCTCCAGGATGGAAGGCAGGCTTGGAGTGAGTGTGATGTTAGGAAAGGTAACCAGGCCATCAGCTTTAACAGAAAATCTTTGCCTAATGTCAGTTCTGTAACTCAACTCAGCTGGAATTATGCTGAAGGAATGTCATGCCAGCTCTGGGCAGCAGCCCACCCAGCTCAGCGAAGCTACAGCCACACACCACAAACTACCCTCACTGACAGTCAAACACTGGGACAGCTACTGTTAAAAAACAACATCAAATAAAGACTAGGAAAGCCAAATTCAGGTTAAACCACAAGAAACACCCAGTGAGGCCTTTGGTATTTCCCTTGTTTTGTAGTTGTCACTGGGAAAACACATCACAGGATGGGTTGTCTGAAAAATCTGCTTTTAACCCCAAAGCAGAGCTGGCTGGTACTCAGCAGCTTCCTCCAGCTCCTCCAGGTCTGTTCTTGACAGGCTCACCGGGCTGCATCCAGCGTGATTCCTCACGTGGAATCAGAGCACCAGACCAGAATAGTAATTACAGCTTGTCAACTCATTCAGAACAGCAACAGGCCAGTCTGAAGCACCCCACTCCTGTTCTCCAGTGACACCAGGAGGAGGCACTGCAGATATTCTGGTACTGACTCTTCCCCCAAACCCCTCAGAGGCAGTAACAGCAGCCAGGGCTTTTCCCTGCTGATCCTGAGATGCTTCCAGCCATTCCTATCAATGCAACTTCTCACCTACACCTCCAGCCTGGAAGTCTCTCCCGAGGCCAAGCTCTGAGCCAGCCCAAAAGCTCCCTCAGCCCTGAGCCAGCCCAAAAGCTCCCTCAGCTTTGTGCTTTCACAGACAGCACCAGGCCTCTCAATCCACGTGGGGTTTTAATGCCTCAGCATATCACAAGGCAGCAGCCACCCCGAGGTGACTTCTCCCACCTTCTCTGCTTTAAGAGCCACATGCTTGTTTCAGGGTGAGAATGAGCTGCAGGGGCTCATTGTGGATGAAAACAAACTGTGGCTGATTTGTCCCATGTTCTGCACAGAGCCAGGTCACACAGCTCCCACACATCACCAGCAGGACCACCTCCAGCAGCACTGCTCCCCTCACAGGCACCCCACGCCTCAGGGAGCAGATAGCACCCCATGCTTCTCTCCACTGAGGATCCCCTTGGCAAACAAGAGGCACCCATTTGATTATAGATCAGTTTGCAAGGGAAAAAAAATCCTATTTAAAGACCATCCTCACCTTTGGGGACTGACAAAAAGAAAGTTCACACCCCCCCAGGGTTCAAGAGCCACTGTTTGGGATGGATGAGATGCTTTGCATCTCAAATATGCAAACTCTGTTCAGTTTACACCCTGAGCTCTGGTTTAAAGCCCCACTTTCCCCTCCATACCTTCACATTCGCCTCGAGCAGCTTCTCATTCAAAGTGCTGATGACCTGCAGGGTTTTACTCTGAGGCTTGCTGGCTGTGGCATTCATTGGCTTCACAGGATGGGGCCTGCAAGATGAAAGGAGCTTTCTGTTACTTAGGCAGCACACCTAACACCAGGGCTACACAGATCTCCAGACTACAAACAAATACAGCAAGAAACTGGGAAAAATTCCTCCCTGTCTCTGCCTCCAGAGGGAGGAGAGGTTCAGCTTCAGGAAGACAAGGCATTTCTGTTTAAGCCACAGGCTTTGTACAAGCACACTCTGGTTCTCTTTCTACTGTCTTTATTGATTTAAGGCATTGGAGATAAAGAAGTATTAAGGAGGGAAATCCTTATGTCACAAAAGCAAAGCCAGGTCAGTCTAGACAAGAAAGCAGCACACAGTGGCAGTTACTCTTGCCTCTCACGTGCTAGTATCTGAGCCTGACTTTCCCAACAAGAACATAGTTCTGGTTTTTGCAACACACCAAATACTTCTACTATCCAGGGACAAGTATTACACCCTTTCCAAAGCAAACCTCATGCCACAAAGCTGCCAAAAAGTGCTCTCTTCATCTGCTCCAGCAGGATTTCTATTGGAAATTTTAAACACAGGAAGAGTATTTTGCTAGTGTCTCAGCAAATGCTGGCCCAGAAGCGTCCCAGACCTGAGACAAGAGTCCTGCAGATCAAGGATTGAGGGGTCTGCAGCACTGTTCTGTGGCCAACAGCACCACAGCAGGCAGAGGAGCTGCTGCCAGCTCCAGAAAGTTCTTGGGAGAGAGAGATGGGGGCTTTAGCTGCATCACTTGCTGCGATTCATTTGGAGGCTGAGGAGCCCTGTTCAGCCAGGAAAGGGAGCACCCCAGTTTATCAGGCTTCCCATGACTGAGAAATGGATGAGCTGCAGTTTGATGAAAACAGCCCAATTTCTTAAACTGCCACCAAGTTTTCCTAAGAGAGGCAGCACTGTGATGAATGGCAGGTCCCCTCGAGCGCTCTGGGCATCCTTAATAGCCACACAGATTGATCTGGTGCCAGCAACAACCCTGCACTGGCATGACAGGACCCAGACCCTGAGAAATCCCCAAGCTGGAGAAAGTTCAGGCCACACAGTACCACCTCACAGTCAATTCCTGTGGCTGGAGAGGCAGATCTGTGCTGGCAGGAAGACAAAAAGCACTGCTCACATCCACACTGAGATACTTTCTGGGTGTTCCCCATGTTCTCTCACCTGTGCTTAGGAGACACAGTTTCACCACTCTGCTGGGTTTGGTTAGGATATGGTTCAGAGGGTGAAACCCATGCCTGTAGAAGCTTCTTCTTGCCAGAATTTCCTGCTTTATCTGCGAAGCCCTCTGCTGGTGGCTTTTTCGGAGACTCTGCTCTACGACTTGGGGTGTCAGAGGGGAGAGAATGAGAGGAAGAGTAGGGCTGGGAAGGACTTGACAGGGAGGAAGAGGAGACAGAAGGCTCAAAGAAGTCACACTCCACATGCTCCTCAGCACCTGCACTTATTTCCCGTTCTTGTTTCACAAAATGACTGTTACACTCCCTGGGATGAGCTGTCATGCCTAAGCCTGAGTCAGCTACCTGGTCATGGACATGAACATCTACTCTGGCCTGCAGCACAGGTGGTTTGCTTGGCTCACAGGCACCAGGAGTACTTCCTCCTCTTCCTCCTCTTCGAGTGGCTGGGGCAGAGCTATCAGTGTGCTCTTTCAGTTCTTCATGCAAAGGTGTTGAACCCAGGGACTGCTTTCCAGCCTCCACAACGCTTTTATCCCCTGCAGTGACACTGCAGTCCTCCTGACAGTCACCCTGCAGCTCATCATCAGAGCCTCCCTCAGGAATGACTGGAAGACTGGCCAGTTTCAAACCACGGTCTCCAGGAAGGGGAACAGCTGACTTCACATTTGTGAGGCAGTCAAATAAACCATCATCATCTTCACTTTCTATGTGCCTATTGTTGTCACCATTTCTGAGTGGCACCGGTGGAGTGACAGTCTCAAATGAGTCACTTTGGGGGAGGCACCCACCAGCATCTGAGGCTTCAGCATGAGGTGATGGGAGCCCAGGCACAGATTTGACTCCGTTGCCTGAAGAAGGCACATCAGAACTTAACTCATCAGCCCCAGAAACTGGTGGGCCCTTCTTCAGTGCTAACAACAGCCGTGGGGCTGGTGTCGGCTTGCTGCCAGCCCTCCCTGCATCAGCTTCCCAAGGGGACAGCGTGCCACCTCCCAGGGATGGGCTGGCAGATCCCACTTGAGAAAAGGAGTCTTCCTCTTCTCTACTTCCATCAAGTGGAGCTGCTTGGGGCTCTGATGTGTCTGCACACTCCTCTGGTCTCCTTTCACCACGGATCTCCTGCTTCTCATTCAGCTGGCTCTCAGGGGAAGGTGGCTGTTCAGCACAGGGCTCTGCCAAGAGGCTCTTACCATGCTTGGAGAGAGACACTGAGGGTTTGCTGTCCCTTGTGCAGGGTTCAGTATTTCCCACACCACCCTGAAAAGCAGTCTTGCTGTTTTGGATGGGACCTATGCTGTTGCTAGAGAGTTCTGAGGATGAGTAGCACCCTGCAGACCCTGCTCCTCCTCCTCCTCTTGCATTTGAGCCTCTCAGTGACATTTCAGAGTGCTGCTTCTCCCCTTCCTGCCCCCCCAAATCCTCCTCCCCTGATGTAACACCCTCTGATCCAGCAGGGAGAAAGGACACAGATTGCCTGTTGCTTAGCTTACTTCCTTTCAAAGAAGGGTCAACCTGAAGCTGGGGAGAGTCACACTGCTTCTTTGGAGCCAGAGGAGGGTTATCAGAAGGGGCACCAAGAGGGTTTGACATGGCTTTGACCTCACTAGTTAAAGCCACATCTGAAGAGGTCCCTGAAGCATGGTGACCCGAGTGTTTGAGCTCAGCAGGACATCCTGCTGAGGAACAGTCTTCATCACAAGGCAGGGAGAGAGGGGAAGAACCAGCAACAGCTTGGAAACCCAGCGCATCTGCTTCCCACCCAAGCTTGGATACGAAGGGATTATTGTCATTAAAATGACAATTGGAGGGGAGAGAAGGTGCAGGTGGACTAGAGAGACCCTGGGAAGCCCACGTAGCAGAGCTTTCAGGACCCTGGCCCCACGAGCTCTGCCCCCATTCAGAAGCAAAAGGATTATTAGCACTACCAGAGACCTGACCAGGAAGAGGTGTTTGGGGAACAGAGGCTGCAACATGATGGGACGAAGGGAAACAGGCAATGCCTTCAGGATCCAGGGCTGTGGATGCCCTGCCCTGCTCAGCAGTAAAGGGGTTCTTGCCATGCAAAAACTCTGCAGCAAAAGGAGAAGTAAGAGATGCAGGAGAACTGGGACCATTTTCAGAGTCTGGCACTTGGACTTTTTGTCCTGTTCTAGAAATAAAAGGATTATTGTCACTGCTGATACGGTGTACAGAAAGAAAAGCAGGAAGGGAATCAGGTGCAAGAGTAGGAAGCGTGGCTTTGGTTTCCTCCTCTGCAGGCACGCCCAGTCTGCAAAAAGGGACAAAAAACTCGCATGTCACTTGCGGATGCAACACGAGGCAGGAACAGACAAGCACCAGACTCCATCAACTCCTACCACTGGAGAGGGTTTATACTTGCAAGAGACCTCAGAGCCTATCTGGCAGGCTTTCCATACTCAAACGTGGCTCTACAGAGCACTCTGAAGGCTTCTGCTGCAGAGTTTGCAGAGGTTACCATGGTGTCTGCTTTCCAGCACTACCCCAAGCAATTTTATTAGGACACTGCATGCAAAGAGTTTAGAAGCACTGAAAGGAAGGAGTTAGAAGGACAAAACATAGCCTTATTAGCAGGACACACACACACACATATATATATATAACACCCCCTCTGTGTGTTTCAGATTTCTATATGAAGGATAAAGGAGCAGAGTTTTCGAAAAAGCCTCATGTACAAACTCACACCAAGTTCTCCCTGTTGCTGTGAACAAGGCCAAAAGCAGAAGGGCTCCAAGATTAACACTTCCCAAGACCGCAGCCAAATACAGAAGGAGTAGAGATGTTAGAACTGGGATTTCAGCCCCTGGGTCTGTTTGAGTGGCACAGCTCAGATAGAAGTTAGTTTTTTGTGAGAGATCCAGCAAGAAAAATGACCCTTGCAGTACCTGTAAACATGCCTGCAGGCAGAGAGCTGCTGTTTCAGCATCAGTTAGAAGGAACATCCCTCTATCAATCTCTTATTCGTACTGAGAAAGAACTCAGACCTCTGATCTGTTATCAAAGGGCCCAAGAGCCAGCTCAAAACCACCCAGTACCCCACGAAGCAACATACTTCTTCACCCCAAGCTGAGAGGTGCTGCTCTGTGGCAGCCCAGGTGAAGCTTGCCACTGCTGCTGTGCATCACTACATACATCAACCACCAAAGCAAACACGACTCACCTGGGCTTGACAGCTTTGGTCTTTGCAGGCACAGCAGCTTTCTCAGGCTTCCATTCCTCCTCAAAAGGGTTGAGTGGCTGATTATTAGCAAAGATGTCTTCTGCACGGTTGCCTTCTGGAGGATTCCCTTTGTTTAAACCTCCTGGAAGCTCAAGATGTTTGGTGTCCTGTTCAATCTTCTCTTCTGGAACTTTGTTTTCCTCATCCTGCTGGGTCCTGTCAGGAGTATTCTCAGCATCAATGGACTTCACTGCTTCCTTCTTCCCTGTGACCAGAGAGAGCAAGGCAGACTTCTTGTGGTCTTGTTTTTTGGTCTCTCTAACCTCAACAGTAGGAGGAACGCTGGTTTCTGGGTATTCTTCACTGCTAAGCAGTTTGTAAGATGGCAAAGTCATAGATTTAAAAGTCTCCAAGGATGTAGAGCCAGAGAAAGCATGACTAGGAGATGTTCTTCCTGTCTCTTCGGGTCCTTTAGTAGATCTGGAGGACAGGTTCTCTTCTGAAGCAAAGAGCTGCTTCCTCCTGAAGTTGTGAGGAGAGGGGGAAGAGGCTGGAGTGTTGTCCTTCGTTGTGCTCTCTTCTATATAAACATGACTGCCGTTGATACACAGACTAGACTTGGAAATGGGATCACTTTTGGATTTAAGGCCACTGAATAAAGAGAGCCCTTCCTTCTTGGTGTGGCTGCTTACTTGGTTTAGTTGCCTGCTGTCCAAAGTTGCCATTTTACGTGATTTAAATAAAGGAGGAGGTGAGGATTTCTCTGGCAGGGCATTTCCAAAGGCTCCTGGGGAAAAAAAAAAATACACAGGAATAAATTCAAGATGCAAGAACATCCTTTCCTCTGACACTCACTACCAACAGCCTCGTTACTTCAGAGTCATGAACAGATCACAGCAACAGAAACATCACAGTGTGACTACACCAGCTGCTTCCAAACCTTCTGGATCCCCCACCACTGCCAGCCCTCAGCAGCCTGGATAACACAGGCTGCTCAACAACCTGCAACCACCACAGACCCCTTACTGTGAGCGTCTGAAGTCCTACACAAATGCCTGTCACTGCTGGCAGAAGCAGCTTTCTAGGATTTGTTCAGTAATAAGAGTTTAGCACTCTAAAAAGTGTGAAAAGAAAGCTTTGGAGAAAGGCTTTTAGCACCAACACTCACTTTCTGAGGTGGAAGAGGCCTCAGACTCCTCATCATCCCACTGTGACTGGAAGTCGCTGGGCCGAAGCCGAACCCTCTCAGTGACAGACTGCTGCGTGGGTAAGACTGACATGGACTGGGAGAGGGAGGTTTTCTGCAGGCCAGGCTTGGAAAACAAGGTTTTGAACTTGGATTTCTTCTTTTCCTTCTCAGCTGCCTCATCTTCGCTGTCAGCAGGGGAGTGGGTCGTGCTGGGAACGATCGCTGACGCTGTGTCAGAGAGCCCACTGCTCCTCTTGCCCTTGAGCTTGTCTCTGAGCTTGCCAAAGGGGGAGCGAGACTTGTCTTTCATGGACAGATCAAACATACTGGCTGTCATGTTGCTCCTCATAAACTGGATATCCACTTCAATCTCCCCTCTCTCCTTTTCCTTCTTCCCTGGTTTGGAGCGCAGCTTGTACCACCTGCAGAAAGGAGATTTCTTTTACAAACCAGCTCCTGAGAGGCAGGGGTAATTTAGAACAACACATGATGTTTATGTTTTAAAAACCAATTAAGCTTACAGTGTAGGGGGGGGGAAAGTTAAAACAAAAAAAAGCCTTTCATCTACTACACCATAATTAGTGGCCCTGGGTCCCAAGGAACACATTTCTTATTGTAAACAGATAGTTATTAGTTAAATTTGTTTTAAAACCCAGACCAGGAAGGGTTTAAAAGAAGAGGCACAACACAAATCCCTGTATTTCAGCTCAGCTGTCCTCTTCTGCACTCCTATCTGGCTTCCCAAAACCTGCAGGAGCTCAGACTTTGACACAAGTGCAAAAGCAGCCGCCTAGAAGCCCCGAAACCGGTACCAGAGAGCTTGCACACACGTCCCACGCCCTCATACCTTTCATTCCAGCTTCCTCTCAGTCGCTATCTTAATGCCTCTTCAGCTAAGGAACCTAATGAACAACAGCCTGAGGAGAGCCAAGCCTTGCAGAACAGACCGGCTGGGGATTTCCACTCACCTCTCCCAGCTGGTGACTGGAGCCACCAGGAAGGACATTGGGTACAGAGTGAACCCCTACCCCTGCTCTGAAATGCAGCTCTGCAGTATCAAGCTCTGCCTAGCAAACCAGCGCTCACACAAACAGCAGCACCAAGCCCCACACGTGCTCATTTACCACTCAATGACATTCCAACCTCGTTAGGGCCAGCGAAGAGAATTATCAGCACTGTGTTGTTATTGCTGGAGCCACAGACATCCCAACTCCACAGAACCCATAGGAAAGGTGGTCTGGAAAACACCAGCTTCTTCCTCCTCTACTGGCTGGTATGTGAGGAGAGGAGGTGAGCAGAGCATGCAAATCTGCCTCCCCATCAGATCTGAACTTGGTCCCTTCAGAGGCACGCTGGAAGCCATGGAAGAGCAGGGAAAGGCAAGGTGCTTCAGAGACAACTCAAAGCTCACAAGCTGTGGGAGATGAAGTCAGCAGTCTGCTACAAACACAGCAGAAGGAACAGAGGGCTCCAGCTGCACGCTACAGAGAGACACTCAGACCTGAAGCTACAAGGCACCAGCACCAGGGAAGGGGTTTTGTAATGAGATGTCAGGTTTTGTCAGGTCCCTGGAGCTGCAGCCCTGCAGCAGGAGGGAAACGCAAATCAATTTTGCCTTCAGCAAGCCAGCACTGGGCCCTTTTTTGTTTTAAACCGTGTGATTTCTGGCAGCATCCCTGCTCTCATAGGGTTTTGGTGCCACAATCCTTTCTGCATGCTCTCTGCCCCGGGGGGAAACGAGCGGGTCCCATTCGAGCAGCATCCAAAACACAACGCCTGAGTTCAGCGAGAGGCAGCTTAGTGCTGAGCCACACTGACAGCCTCCCCTCCCATCACTGAGTAGGGTGAAATGAGTATTTTGTAGGAGTATTTCATATTCCCAGAATCACAGGGGTTGCAAGGGACCTCCAGAGCCCATTAGGTCCAACCCCTGCCAAAGCAGGGTCCCTAGGACAGGTCGGTGTCCAGATGGGGCTGGAATCTCTCCAGAGAAGGAGACTCCACATCCCCTGGGCAGCCTGTCCCAGGGCTCCCTCACCCTCATCAGGAAGAAGTTCTTCCCCAGATTGGTGTAGAACTCCCTGTTTAGGCCATTGTCCCTTGTCCTGTCCACACAGACACTGAGAAGAGGCTGGCCATGTCCCCCTGTGTCCCACACTTGAGATACTGATAAACATTAATAAGATCCCCTCTTAGTCTCCAGGCTGAACAGCCCCAGTTCTTTCAGCCTATCCCCATAGGGGACATGCTCCACTCCTTTAATCATCTTCCTCACCCTCCTCTGGACTCTCTCCAGGAGATCCCTGTCCCTTTTATACCAGGGAGCCCAGCACTGGACACAACACTCCAGGTGGGGCCTATTCATTTCCTTCACCATGTTAACTTACACCAGCCAATCCACCCACATCTATTTCCCCAAATAAAACCATCCCTTTATGACTGCACATCCCCACAGCAGCTAAGGGATGCCAAAAGAAACAGGCTTGAAATAGAGAATCAAGGGCTGGGGGCACGACACCACCATCTCGTATCAGAGGTTTTCCCAGGAGCATCCAAAGTGTGAGGGTTTTACCCCGCCTTTTATTCATGGGCCCAGACACAAAGAAGCCAGCATGGGTGGATCTGTGGCCCTCACTCACAGGGCTGACTCCTGAACTGCACTGAATCCAGCGTGTAAACACATTAGCACTTGACACAAGCTTAATGACAGCCACCTGATAATTAAGCCTTTGTCAAGAAACACAACTCAGATCTTGGCCAAGCCGGTGTTCATACCTGGATGTGCTCAGGTGAGCAAGAGGAAGGTGATTCACCTGCCACCTCAAGCCACATTACAAGGCTGCTGACTCCCAGTAAAACCCTCCCAGTAACCACCCCTGGGATTTCAGGGCACCATCCCAGTGTTTATGTTCAAAGGAGCAAGTATGACACAGAGCTGGCACTCAGGCATTAGAGGAAGAGTCTCCCAGCTCGGCGTGCTGCCGACAAGAGTGAAGCCAGACCACAGAACACTGAGTTACCTGCTCTTAACACGAGGTCAGGTTCTGCTAAGTGTTTATTAAGAAAGACACACGAGCAGCTGGCTGTAGCTTGCACTCGGTGCTGTCATTTTTTGGGTCAACCTGGCAGCCCCAGGTTGTGCGGGGCTGTGTCAGCACTCCCAGAGAGAGATGGCAAAGCAAAACACACCGGTGCTGTTTCCCCACACCATCCAGACAGCTGCGGGCACCAGGATCCACGGCCTCTCCCAGGGGACAGGGACCCCCCCCCCTTTGTGGGGCTTTTCTACCCCAGGAGAGGCCCTGCCCTGAGGGGTCACCCCACAGGGCTTGAGGTGGGCATAGAGGTCCCCCAATCCCTTAGGGTACAGGGTTCTCCCCCTACAAATCCCCATGGAGGTTTCATGTGGAGCAGGGACACTCCAGGGGAGCTGGGGTGCCCTGCCAGCACCCTGTGGGACACACAGCCCGGCCCCATCTCTCTCCCCAGCCCCATGGGCCCACAGGCCCCCTAGGACCTCAGAGATTTCCCCTGCAGCCCCCATTCCCCACAGCCCCCCTCTCCGAGATCGCCCTGGTTCCCCACAGCCCCCCACGGCCCGGTGCCTCAGATGTCCCCCCTGTTCCCCACAGCCCGCCCCCGGTGCCTCAGATGTACCCCATGCTCCCCACAGGCCCCTCCCAGACCCCAGCTGTACCCCCCTGGTTCCCCACAGCCCCCCAAGCCCCCGGTGCCTCAGATGTCCTCCCCGTTCCCTACAGCCCCCCCAAGCCCCCTGTGCCTCAGATCTACCCCATATTCCCCACAGGAACCCCCCTCCCAGACCCCGCCTCAATTCCCCACAGCCCCCCAAGCCCCCGGTGCCTCAGATGTCCCCCCCATTCCCCACAGCCCCCCAAGCCCCCGGTGCCTCAGATGTCCCCCCCATTCCCCACAGCCCCCCAAGCCCCCTGTGCCTCAGATGTCCCCCCCGGTTCCCCACAGCCCCCCAAGCCCCCGGTGCCTCAGATGTCCCCCCCATTCCCCACAGCCCCCCAAGCCCCCAGTGCCTCAGATCTACCCCCCATTCCCTGCAGCCCCCCAAGCCCCCAGTGCCTCAGATGTCCCCCCCATTCCCCACAGCCCCCCAAGCCCCCAGTGCCTCAGATGTCCCCCCCATTCCCCACAGCCCCCCAAGCCCCCAGTGCCTCAGATGTCCCCCCCATTCCCTGCAGCCCCCCAAGCCCCCAGTGCCTCAGATCTACCCCCCATTCCCTGCAGCCCCCCAAGCCCCCAGTGCCTCAGATGTCCCCCCCATTCCCCACAGCCCCCCAAGCCCCCAGTGCCTCAGATGTCCCCCCCATTCCCTGCAGCCCCCCAAGCCCCCTGTGCCTCAGATCTACCCCATATTCCCCACAGGAACCCCCCTCCCAGACCCCGCCTCAATTCCCCACAGCCCCCGAAGCCCCCCTGTGCCTCAGATGTCCCCCCCATTCCCTGCAGCCCCCCAAGCCCCCTGCGCCTCAGATGTCCCCCCCATTCCCTGCAGCCCCCCAAGCCACCTGTGCCTCAGATGTTCCCCCCATTCCCTGCAGCACCCCAAGTCCCCTGTGCCTCAGATGTCCCCCCTGTTCCCCGCAGCCCGCCCCTGGTGCCTCAGATGTACCCCATGCTCCCCACAGGCCCCTCCCAGACCCCAGCTGTACCCCCCCGGTTCCCCACAGCCCCCCAAGCCCCCTGTGCCTCAGATGTCCCCCCCATTCCCCACAGCCCCCCAAGCCCCCGGTGCCTCAGATGTCCTCCCCGTTCCCTACAGCCCCCCAAGCCCCCTGTGCCTCAGATCTACCCCATATTCCCCACAGGAACCCCCCTCCCAGACCCCACTTCAATTCCCCACAGCCCCCCAAGCCCCCTGTGCCTCAGATCTACCCCCCATTCCCTGCAGCCCCCCAAGCCCCCGGTGCCTCAGATGTCCCCCCCATTCCCTGCAGCCCCCCAAGCCCCCGGTGCCTCAGATGTCCCCCCCATTCCCCACAGCCCCCCAAGCCCCCGGTGCCTCAGATGTCCCCCCCATTCCCCACAGCCCCCCAAGCCCCCTGTGCCTCAGATGTCCCCCCCGGTTCCCCACAGCCCCCCAAGCCCCCTGTGCCTCAGATGTCCCCCCCGGTTCCCCACAGCCCCCCAAGCCCCCTGTGCCTCAGATGTCCCTCCCATTCTCTGCAGCCCCACAAGCCCCCTGTGCCTCAGATGTCCTCCCCGTTCCCTACAGCCCCCCAAGCCCCCTGTGCCTCAGATGTCCCCCCCATTCCTCACAGCCCCCCAAGCCCCCGGTGCCTCAGATGTCCTCCCCGTTCCCTACAGCCCCCCAAGCCCCCTGTGCCTCAGATCTACCCCATATTCCCCACAGGAACCCCCCTCCCAGACCCCACTTCAATTCCCCACAGCCCCCCAAGCCCCCTGTGCCTCAGATGTCCCCCCCATTCCCTGCAGCCCCCCAAGCCCCCGGTGCCTCAGATGTCCCCCCCATTCCCTGCAGCCCCCCAAGCCCCCTGTGCCTCAGATGTACCCCATATTCCCCACAGGAACCCCCCTCCCAGACCCCGCCTCAATTCCCCACAGCCCCCCAAGCCCCCTGCGCCTCAGATGTCCCCCCAATTCCCTGCAGCCCCCCAAGCCCCCGGTGCCTCAGATGTCCCCCCCATTCCCTGCAGCCCCCCAAGCCCCCTGTGCCTCAGATCTACCCCATATTCCCCACAGGAACCCCCCTCCCAGACCCCGCCTCAATTCCCCACAGCCCCCCAAGCCCCCTGCGCCTCAGATGTCCCCCCCATTCCCCCCCTTTCCCCCCGGCCCCGGGCCCACCTGCTGTGCCGCCGGCCGCCGTCAGCCCTCAGGGCGGCCAGGTCGACTTCGGCGCGTCCCAGGAACTTGTCGAGGCCGACGAGGGCGCGGTGCAGCACGGTGAGGCGGAGGGCGGCGGGCCGCGGCGGCGGCGGCAGCTCGAAGGTGGCCTCCTCCCGCCACAGCGGCTGCCCCTGGCACCGCTCCGCCACCGAGGTGGAGAACTTGTCGCGGCCCAGCGCCATCACGGTGTAGGCATCGCTGCCGCCGCCGCCCGCCGCCGCCGCCTTGGACCGCAACCCCCGCGCCCGCAGTACCGTCACCTGCACATGGGTGGGCACCCAGACCGGGGCCGGGCCCGACATGGCGGCGGGAGGGGAGCGGGGAAGGAGCGGGGATGTGAGGGGAGCGGAGCGGCCCGGTGAGCTGCCGGCCCGCCCCTCTCGCGAGAGCGCGGGCGGGGCGCCGGGGGCGGGGCCTGGGGACTACAGGTGTGTGCGGGGGGGTGCGGGGCTGTGTGTGCAGGGGTGCGGGGGGTGCGCGGGGCAGGGGGTGCGGGGGGGTGCAGGGGTGTGCGGGGCAGGGGGTGCGGGGGGGTGCAGGGGTGTGCGGGGCAGGGGGTGCGGGGGGGTGCAGGGGTGTGCGGGGCAGGGGGTGCGGGGGGTTGCAGGGGTGTGCAGGGGTGTGGGGGGTGTGCGGGGCAGGGGGTGCGGGGGGCGTGAAGGGGGTGTGCGTGCAGGGGGTGTGCGGGGCAGGGGGTGTGCAGGGGTGTGGGGGGTGTGCAGGGGTGTGCGGAGCAGGGGGTGTGCAGGGGTGTGGGGGGTGTGCGGGGCAGGGGGTGCGGGGGGTGTGCAGGGGTGTGCGTGCAGGGGGTGTGCGGGGCAGGGGGTGTGCAGGGTTGTGGGGGGTGTGCAGGGGTGCGGGGGTGTGCGGGGCAGGGGGTGCGGGGGGGTGCAGGGGTGTGCGGGGCAGGGGGTGCGGGGGGGTGCAGGGGTGTGCGGGGCAGGGGGTGCGGGGGGGTGCAGGGGTGTGCGGGGAGCGGGTGCGGGGGGTTGCAGGGGTGTGCAGGGGTGTGGGGGGTGTGCGGGGCAGGGGGTGCGGGGGGGTGCAGGGGTGTGCGGGGCAGGGGGTGCGGGGGGGTGCAGGGGTGTGCGGGGCAGGGGGTGCGGGGGGGTGCAGGGGTGTGCGGGGAGCGGGTGCGGGGGGTTGCAGGGGTGTGCAGGGGTGTGGGGGGTGTGCGGGGCAGGGGGTGCGGGGGGCGTGCAGGGGGTGTGCGTGCAGGGGGTGTGCGGGGCAGGGGGTGTGCAGGGGTGTGGGGGGTGTGCAGGGGTGTGCGGAGCAGGGGGTGTGCAGGGGTGTGGGGGGTGTGCGGGGCAGGGGGTGCGGGGGGTGTGCAGGGGTGTGCGTGCAGGGGGTGTGCGGGGCAGGGGGTGTGCAGGGTTGTGGGGGGTGTGCAGGGGTGCGGGGGTGTGCGGGGCTGTGTGTGTAGGGGTGTGCGGGGCAGGGGGTGTGCAGGGGTGTGGGGGGTGTGCGGGGCAGGGGGTGCGGGGGTTTGTGTGCAGGGGTGTGCGTGCAGGGGGTGTGCGGGGCAGGGGGTGTGCGGGGGTGTGGGGGGTGTGCGGGGCTGTGTGTGCAGGGGTGTGCGGGGCAGGGGGTGCGGGGGGGTGCAGGGGTGTGCGGGGCTGTGTGTGCAGGGGTGTGGGGGGTGCGGGGGGTTGCAGGGGTGTGCGGGGCAGGGGGTGTGCAGGGGTGCGGGGGGTGTGCGGGGCAGGGGGTGCGGCGGGGTGCAGGGGTGTGCGGGGGGTGTGCGGGGCAGGGGGTGTGGGCGGGGTGCAGGGGTGTGCGGGGCTGTGTGTGTAGGGGTGTGCGGGGAAGGGGTGCGGGGGGTTGCAGGGGGGTGCGGGGAGTGGGTGTGGGTGGTTGCAGGGGTGTGCAGGGGGTGTGTGTCAGGCTGTGTGTGTGTCACGCTGTGTGTGTGTCAGGCTGTGTGTGTGTCAGGCTGTGTGTGTCACGCTGTGTGTGTGTCAGGCTGTGTGTGTCAGGCTGTGTGTGTGTCAGGCTGTGTGTGTGTCAGGCTGTGTGTGTGTCAGGCTGTGTGTGTCACGCTGTGTGTGTGTCAGGCTGTGTGTGTGTCAGGCTGTGTGTGTCAGGCTGTGTGTGTGTCAGGCTGTGTGTGTGTCAGGCTGTGTGTGTCAGGCTGTGTGTGTGTCAGGCTGTGTGTGTCAGGCTGTGTGTGTCAGGCTGTGTGTGTGTCAGGCTGTGTGTGTGTCAGGCTGTGTGTGTCAGGCTGTGTGTGTCAGGCTGTGTGTGTGTCAGGCTGTGTGTGTGTCAGGCTGTGTGTGTCAGGCTGTGTGTGTGTCAGGCTGTGTGTGTCAGGCTGTGTGTGTCACGCTGTGTGTGTGTCAGGCTGTGTGTGTGTCAGGCTGTGTGTGTCAGGCTGTGTGTGTCACGCTGTGTGTGTGTCAGGCTGTGTGTGTGTCAGGCTGTGTGTGTCAGGCTGTGTGTGTCAGGCTGTGTGTGTGTCAGGCTGTGTGTGTCAGGCTGTGTGTGTGTCAGGCTGTGTGTGTGTCAGGCTGTGTGTCAGGCTGTGTGTGTGTCAGGCTGTGTGTCACGCTGTGTGTGTGTCACGCTGTGTGTGTGTCAGGCTGTGTGTGTGTCAGGCTGTGTGTGTGTCACGCTGTGTGTGTGTCACGCTGTGTGTGTGTCAGGCTGTGTGTGTGTCAGGCTGTGTGTGTCAGGCTGTGTGTGTCACGCTGTGTGTGTCAGGCTGTGTGTGTGTCACGCTGTGTGTGTCAGGCTGTGTGTGTCAGGCTGTGTGTGTGTCACGCTGTGTGTGTGTCACGCTGTGTGTGTGTCAGGCTGTGTGTCTGTCACGCTGTGTGTGTCACGCTGTGTGTGTGTCAGGCTGTGTGTGTGTCAGGCTGTGTGTGTCAGGCTGTGTGTGTCACGCTGTGTGTGTGTCAGGCTGTGTGTGTGTCAGGCTGTGTGTGTGTCAGGCTGTGTGTCAGGCTGTGTGTGTGTCAGGCTGTGTGTGTGTCAGGCTGTGTGTGTCACGCTGTGTGTGTGTCAGGCTGTGTGTGTGTCAGGCTGTGTGTGTGTCACGCTGTGTGTGTGTCAGGCTGTGTGTGTGTCAGGCTGTGTGTGTCACGCTGTGTGTGTGTCACGCTGTGTGTGTGTCAGGCTGTGTGTGTGTCACGCTGTGTGTGTGTCAGGCTGTGTGTGTGTCAGGCTGTGTGTGTCACGCTGTGTGTGTGTCAGGCTGTGTGTGTGTCAGGCTGTGTGTGTGTCACGCTGTGTGTGTGTCACGCTGTGTGTGTGTCAGGCTGTGTGTGTCAGGCTGTGTGTGTGTCAGGCTGTGTGTGTCACGCTGTGTGTGTGTCACGCTGTGTGTGTGTCAGGCTGTGTGTGTGTCAGGCTGTGTGTGTGTCACGCTGTGTGTGTGTCAGGCTGTGTGTGTGTCAGGCTGTGTGTGTCACGCTGTGTGTGTGTCACGCTGTGTGTGTGTCAGGCTGTGTGTGTGTCACGCTGTGTGTGTGTCACGCTGTGTGTGTGTCAGGCTGTGTGTGTGTCAGGCTGTGTGTGTGTCACGCTGTGTGTGTCAGGCTGTGTGTGTGTCAGGCTGTGTGTGTCAGGCTGTGTGTGTGTCAGGCTGTGTGTGTGTCAGGCTGTGTGTGTCACGCTGTGTGTGTGTCAGGCTGTGTGTGTGTCAGGCTGTGTGTGTGTCACGCTGTGTGTGTGTCAGGCTGTGTGTGTGTCAGGCTGTGTGTGTGTCAGGCTGTGTGTGTCAGGCTGTGTGTGTCACGCTGTGTGTGTGTCAGGCTGTGTGTGTGTCAGGCTGTGTGTGTGTCAGGCTGTGTGTGTGTCAGGCTGTGTGTGTCACGCTGTGTGTGTGTCAGGCTGTGTGTGTCAGGCTGTGTGTGTGTCAGGCTGTGTGTGTGTCAGGCTGTGTGTGTGTCACGCTGTGTGTGTGTCAGGCTGTGTGTGTGTCACGCTGTGTGTGTGTCACGCTGTGTGTGTGTCAGGCTGTGTGTGTGTCAGGCTGTGTGTGTCACGCTGTGTGTGTGTCAGGCTGTGTGTGTCAGGCTGTGTGTGTGTCAGGCTGTGTGTGTGTCAGGCTGTGTGTGTGTCACGCTGTGTGTGTGTCAGGCTGTGTGTGTGTCAGGCTGTGTGTGTCAGGCTGTGTGTGTGTCACGCTGTGTGTGTCAGGCTGTGTGTGTCACGCTGTGTGTGTGTCACGCTGTGTGTGTGTCAGGCTGTGTGTGTGTCAGGCTGTGTGTGTGTCAGGCTGTGTGTCACGCTGTGTGTGTGTCACACTGTGTGTGTGTCAGGCTGTGTGTGTGTCACGCTGTGTGTGTCAGGCTGTGTGTGTGTCAGGCTGTGTGTGTCACGCTGTGTGTGTGTCAGGCTGTGTGTGTCAGGCTGTGTGTGTGTCAGGCTGTGTGTGTCAGGCTGTGTGTGTCACGCTGTGTGTGTGTCAGGCTGTGTGTGTGTCAGGCTGTGTGTGTCAGGCTGTGTGTGTCACGCTGTGTGTGTGTCAGGCTGTGTGTGTCAGGCTGTGTGTGTCAGGCTGTGTGTGTGTCAGGCTGTGTGTGTGTCAGGCTGTGTGTGTGTCAGGCTGTGTGTGTCAGGCTGTGTGTGTGTCAGGCTGTGTGTGTGTCAGGCTGTGTGTGTGTCAGGCTGTGTGTGTCAGGCTGTGTGTGTGTCAGGCTGTGTGTGTGTCAGGCTGTGTGTGTGTCACGCTGTGTGTGTGTCAGGCTGTGTGTGTCACGCTGTGTGTGTGTCAGGCTGTGTGTGTGTCACGCTGTGTGTGTGTCACGCTGTGTGTGTGTCAGGCTGTGTGTGTCAGGCTGTGTGTGTCAGGCTGTGTGTGTGTCAGGCTGTGTGTGTGTCAGGCTGTGTGTGTGTCAGGCTGTGTGTGTCAGGCTGTGTGTGTGTCAGGCTGTGTGTGTGTCAGGCTGTGTGTGTGTCAGGCTGTGTGTGTCACGCTGTGTGTGTGTCACGCTGTGTGTGTGTCAGGCTGTGTGTGTGTCACGCTGTGTGTGTGTCACGCTGTGTGTGTGTCAGGCTGTGTGTGTGTCAGGCTGTGTGTGTCACGCTGTGTGTGTGTCAGGCTGTGTGTGTGTCAGGCTGTGTGTGTGTCACGCTGTGTGTGTGTCAGGCTGTGTGTGTCAGGCTGTGTGTGTCAGGCTGTGTGTGTGTCAGGCTGTGTGTGTGTCAGGCTGTGTGTGTGTCAGGCTGTGTGTGTCAGGCTGTGTGTGTGTCAGGCTGTGTGTGTGTCAGGCTGTGTGTGTGTCAGGCTGTGTGTGTCAGGCTGTGTGTGTGTCAGGCTGTGTGTGTGTCACGCTGTGTGTGTGTCAGGCTGTGTGTGTCACGCTGTGTGTGTGTCAGGCTGTGTGTGTGTCACGCTGTGTGTGTGTCACGCTGTGTGTGTGTCAGGCTGTGTGTGTGTCAGGCTGTGTGTGTCAGGCTGTGTGTGTCACGCTGTGTGTGTGTCAGGCTGTGTGTGTCAGGCTGTGTGTGTGTCAGGCTGTGTGTGTGTCACGCTGTGTGTGTGTCAGGCTGTGTGTGTCACGCTGTGTGTGTGTCAGGCTGTGTGTGTGTCACGCTGTGTGTGTGTCACGCTGTGTGTGTGTCAGGCTGTGTGTGTGTCAGGCTGTGTGTGTCAGGCTGTGTGTGTCACGCTGTGTGTGTGTCAGGCTGTGTGTGTCAGGCTGTGTGTGTGTCAGGCTGTGTGTGTCAGGCTGTGTGTGTGTCAGGCTGTGTGTGTGTCAGGCTGTGTGTGTCAGGCTGTGTGTGTGTCAGGCTGTGTGTGTGTCACGCTGTGTGTGTGTCAGGCTGTGTGTGTGTCACGCTGTGTGTGTGTCAGGCTGTGTGTGTGTCAGGCTGTGTGTGTGTCACGCTGTGTGTGTGTCAGGCTGTGTGTGTGTCAGGCTGTGTGTGTGTCACGCTGTGTGTGTGTCAGGCTGTGTGTGTCACGCTGTGTGTGTGTCACGCTGTGTGTGTGTCAGGCTGTGTGTGTGTCAGGCTGTGTGTGTGTCACGCTGTGTGTGTGTCAGGCTGTGTGTGTGTCAGGCTGTGTGTGTCAGGCTGTGTGTGTCAGGCTGTGTGTGTGTCAGGCTGTGTGTGTGTCAGGCTGTGTGTGTGTCAGGCTGTGTGTGTCAGGCTGTGTGTGTGTCAGGCTGTGTGTGTGTCAGGCTGTGTGTGTGTCAGGCTGTGTGTGTCAGGCTGTGTGTGTGTCAGGCTGTGTGTGTGTCACGCTGTGTGTGTGTCAGGCTGTGTGTGTCACGCTGTGTGTGTGTCAGGCTGTGTGTGTGTCACGCTGTGTGTGTGTCACGCTGTGTGTGTGTCAGGCTGTGTGTGTCAGGCTGTGTGTGTCAGGCTGTGTGTGTGTCAGGCTGTGTGTGTGTCAGGCTGTGTGTGTCAGGCTGTGTGTGTGTCAGGCTGTGTGTGTGTCACGCTGTGTGTGTGTCAGGCTGTGTGTGTGTCACGCTGTGTGTGTGTCAGGCTGTGTGTGTGTCAGGCTGTGTGTGTGTCAGGCTGTGTGTGTCAGGCTGTGTGTGTGTCAGGCTGTGTGTGTCACGCTGTGTGTGTGTCACGCTGTGTGTGTGTCAGGCTGTGTGTGTGTCAGGCTGTGTGTGTGTCACGCTGTGTGTGTGTCAGGCTGTGTGTGTGTCAGGCTGTGTGTGTCAGGCTGTGTGTGTGTCAGGCTGTGTGTGTGTCAGGCTGTGTGTGTGTCAGGCTGTGTGTGTCACGCTGTGTGTGTGTCACGCTGTGTGTGTGTCACGCTGTGTGTGTGTCAGGCTGTGTGTGTGTCAGGCTGTGTGTGTCACGCTGTGTGTGTGTCAGGCTGTGTGTGTGTCAGGCTGTGTGTGTGTCACGCTGTGTGTGTGTCAGGCTGTGTGTGTGTCAGGCTGTGTGTGTGTCAGGCTGTGTGTGTCAGG